>OX335670.1:2659830-4145663 GCA_946894065.1 Acleris literana | reverse complement strand
GCCAGTAGCATAAATTAAAACTCCATATATTTTATTCAAACAACATAAATACGGAATAAAAAAAAGTATATTTACTGTTTACCTAAGTGTAATATTTTTAACTCTTCAAAAAATATTATATAACTCTGATTATTATTATTTTCATTTTTATTTCAGTGGTTTTGAACTAACCATCACTTGGATTTGTTTTTTTATGATGGCAATCCATTTGTTTACATTTTTGATCTCGAATTCGATCACAGACTGTAGTATGTAAAGGCAAACTGAACACACAAGTCACATGCGTCTCTATTCTACTACAAAATATAAAATCGAAGCGGATTAAATATCGAAAGTAGGAGAAAATTTCGGGCAAACAGCTTTTTGTGAGCCAGTATTGAAGCCCACTCCCCAACAGGGACTTTATTCTACATGGTAAAACAATATTGCTTTTGACGTGTTCTGATATTGTTATTAACTCAGCCGCCATTACTGTCAAGTAAATAAGAGCTATCAATATGGTAGCAATGCGACAACAGGTCAAACGCAATGTCGTAGGCCCTGGTGGTGAGTGGGCTTAGACATCCGTAGACTTTACCAACCCTAAAAACCAAGATGTAGCCTTCGGAGACACGAGACACTCCAAAACTCAAAAAAATCTCACATACATAGAGTAAGCTCCATTTTTAACCGACTTCAAAAAAAGGAGGAGGTTCTCAATTCGTATGTTTTTTTTTTTTTTAATGTTTGTTACCTCAGAACTTTCGACTGGGTGAACCGATTTTGATGATTCTTTTTTCATTTGAAAGCTGGTGCTTCCCGATTGGTCCCATATTTATCAAAATGAAGATTTGATGGTGGAGTCCATGAGGAATTGACGAAACTCTTCGAAATTTATAGGCACACCTATAGCGATTTTGGTATTTTTCATTGTAACTCGTGTATTTGGTCTTGGAAAGCACTATTTGGTGAAGTGGAACTGATGATGAAGACCACAGATGCCCACCGGAACTCCTAAACGGTATATATTTTGAGGGTGGCGACGAGATATTTCGATTAAGATAGTTGAGGGACTATGACGAAGCATATTTAGGTTGAAATATATGACTATGTCTTTCCCACGGCGTTGCTTGCGGCGAGATTGAAATGTTCTATTGTTTCTTCGTTCAGTGGGAGAATAACAGCATAATTATGATCACTAAAAAGTATAAAATAAAAAAAAAGTTTAGTCTGCTTTTGGTTAAAATATTGTTGGACGCCGACTTCAGTTGGACTGACCTATTTACCTACCATTTTAAAGAAGTTATTTTTTGCTTTTTGAAGGCGGGTTTTAGTTTTTTAAACTTTTTTTTTATATTTCTAATGACCCGCCCTCGCTGTACTTCGGTTTATGCCAGTTTTCTAATCCAAATCTTATTATACATAAAAAACTTCCTCTTGAATCACTCTATCTATTAAAAAAACCGCATCAAAATCGGTTGCGTAGTTTTAAAGATCTAAGCTTACATAGGGACAGACAGACAGCGGGCAGCGACCTTGTTTTATACCATGTAGTGATGCATACTTTAATTGCTTTACGTGGTAAAGCAGAGATATACATATTCATAAACAATGTTTTGTATCAAAAATGAACTCTAGGCCCAATCCTTCTCTATAATTTCCATCTTCATCATCTTACTTGTGACATTCGCGAGACGCTAAAAAAGCCTAACGACGCCAAGTTGGTCAAAATCGGGCCATTAACTCAGCCTCTAATAGCAAACAACCATACAAACATACAGGTCCTAACTCCTAATCTTTACCCTCCTTTTTCGATAGGCGGGCAAAATACAAAGACACATTTAAACGTTAAAAGAAAATGAACAAACTCACCTGTATGGGGCACCAGCATACAGCAAACACCACCACCACCACCACGACCATCCTGGTCACCTTCTTCCTCCCCCTCCTGCTCTCCGCTGACACCCTCCCCCCCGGAGCGCTCTTCCACAGCCTTATCAGCATGCACATATACAAAAAGCTTATCAACGCCAGGGGTATGACGTAGGAAGACAGAAAGAAAGACATCTGGAAACCCAACTTGCTGTACCCTTGCTCTTCTAGAAATACGCAAGAGGAATGATTCCTGTAGTAATATGAGTATTCTCTCTCTCCATGGCATATCCCTACTGGGATTGCTGTTGTTAATATGACCACCCATATGCACGCTATTGCTAGAAGCGCGTTCTTTTCTGTTCTGATCGACATTGAAGCTATAGGGTGTACTACTGCCATGAATCTGTCTAAAGACATTAGAACAAGGGTGTATACAGATGCGTGGGCTGTTACTACGATGAAGTATTGAACGACTTTACACCACCAATCGCCGAAGGGCCATCTGGGCATGACATAGTCGGTTGCTGTGAAGGGTACGCAGAATATGACGAAGAGGAGATCAGCTACAGCCAAGTTTATGATGAGGAGGTTTGTTGTTGATCGCATTCCAGGGTTAGCAGCCACAACAAGGACCACCAGCGCATTTCCTACTAATCCAACGATACCGATGAACCCAAAGAATATTGGCACAACTTTGGAAACTACTTTTTCTAACAAATCTCCATGGTCGAACTCATTGCTGAAGTTACAGCCTGTGCTGGTGATATCGTGATTGGTGAGGTTCAGGCATATGTTGTACAGTTCTTCCTCGGAATTCATTTTGGCTGTTGTTTCAATGCCTCATGTTTCCGAAATGGTAGGTTTTGGATTACCTGTAACAAAAACAGGGTGTTATTAATATATAATATTAAAACATTGTATTGATACGCACATATTGTGCATATGTCACATTGTGCATATTTTCAAATCCGTTTGTTTCTCGAGAAGTTTATTTTTGAATTGGCTTCGTACCTTAGTCGTAAAAGTGTAAAAACCAGACAAACGTACTCATTTTGGCTGTTTTTATTTTAGTAGTTACCAACGCTATAAAAAACGAACTTTATTGAAGGCGTTTGAATATAAATCAATCTATGACTCATACTCGTATAATACCATCAAACCAAACCCACCCACGCCTTAGATCACGTTACATATGTTAACTAACACACGTACAAGTATTCAATAAAGAGTGCTCATTAGTATGAACATAATTTATGGAACGAAAATACATTTTACCGCAAAAAATAAGTATCTACAGTTGCTATGCTTGATGTCATTTGCGGTCTCACAGCCTGCCTATGTTTAGTGGTGGTAGGACCTTGCGTAAGGTCCATCCGGATCCGGATGCCATACAAAAAAAAACGTGGATAATACACCTGTCACTGTCTACCAGTTCATTAAATGTTGTGTGATTCCGAGGGTCACTTTAAATAAATATAAAACAAAGCAACATTATATTTCATTGGATATTTTCACCTCAACACCAATATTACTGACAAAATAAAATGCGCGTAATGTAAATTTCTTATTTATTACAAACTAGGTACTAACATTGCAAATTATGCGTAACTTACAGACCACCCTATAGATAATGAGTGATTGCTTATTCAGTATTTGACCTAAAAACAGGGTGTACTTGATTAAATCCAAGTTTTCTAGCTCAGTGGTCCTGGGATTAGGTGTGAGTGGGTTGCCAGGCCCCATTACCATAATCCGCCACGACTCAACGGCCACAGAGCCCACGCTAAACAGTTATGAACTTGAGACTTTACTGAAATACTGCGGTTTTATAAATTCAACATGAATGATTTCATTCTTGAAAGCATTACGCAATTTCATAATGTATTTTCATATTTTGAGGTATTTCAATGTAAAGTTAATCTGTTAAAGCTGTCAAAGGATGCGTTGTTACCCAACTGAGAACAATGTATACTTATTTTGGATTGTAACACTGAAATAACTCCCTTTTGTATTCGTTATGAAGTAGGTATCAATCGTCAAAATATTAGTAGCTCCGCGCGCATAGCCAGAGTTAAATACCTACCGTTTTCGCCAGGTTATCTTGTCGCAAAAACCCGCTAAAGTTTCACCGTCTTATTTATAAACGCACGATAGGTAAAGTGTGCTTAAAATATGCTTTCTCCTTTTCCTTCATTGTGACATTTGAATTTCACAGAAAGTGACAACAAATACTTTAACATCATCATCGAGTTATCATATACCCTAAGGGGGACAACTTGATCGCTTATTTAGTAATTCGTTGACGTCGTAAAAAGTGAGTAGTTTAAGAGAATGTTCTGACTAAGCAACGTTTAAGTTAAGAAGCTACTTCTTTTCGTTCCGCTAGCTATATTTTAGTAACCACCGCGCAGTTAAATTTTGTCAAGTGAAAGAATTCATAAAGGGTGTATCGATTTTAGTTGACCTACGCTGTAATCTGAGAAGGAACCCACAGGGTGTAACAAACGCCCACATAAAAAATCATAACGTTACGAAAGAAATCGATACCAATCGGTTTCAATTATATTCTTGTTATGACAAAAAGACGACATTTTCTTCCAAAAAACTTATACCTAAAGGAATTGGAATCCCAAAGGAATCTGCTGTTTTTGCTATGGCAATACCGTGTTTCCGCCATTTTGTTTGGTAATAACTCTTATATTACATTCATATTTTACGACAAAAGGCACGTCTATTATTTTCCTCAACACCAAAACCCCTTTATGAATTGAGGCTTTCTGAACAAGAAAGTCATGAATATCAAACAGTTATTTATTATAGTTATTTTGGGAGCTTAGAAAAATGTTGACGGTTCAACTGACTGGGTTTTTTCTACAGCATGATTATTTTTTCAGTTTTTCTAAAAATATACTGTTGCAAAATTTTTAAGTTTTCTTCGTGTATTGCTGTTTATAGGAGATACTGATGGTGATACCTAGTTCACCATCGGGATGATTCGCCGGGAGTACAGAAATGTACAATTTTGTAATTCACTTAATTTTTCTAGCCCTTTTTTAATTTCCTTTACACCTTTTGCACACCTGTAAGTGTGGTAATTCGATTCGCACACCGAGGTACCCGTAACTACTTACCTTTATAAAAATTGCTTTAGCCAAAATTGGTCATAAATTATACGCAATAATGAATTCTAACTACTTCAATTTAAAATAAAACATCAAATTATCAGCGTATAATCCTAAAATGTTATTATGATTTCATCCGAATCTCGTTAGTAATCGTGGGCAGGATGGACTATTTCTGTCCATTCCAACAGATTTATTAGCCTAAGTAAACATTTCATGAACGCTCGTGATTGGCAATGTTTGTAGAATTTACTGAAGATTTAGAGAAACTAGAAGTGCGATTGAAGCTGAAGTTGTATGATGAAGTAGGGTTCTTATGGACCGATGAAATGGAAATGAATAAAGATGTCGGCCTTCAACAACGTAGAACGACGTTGAGGCGAAGGTTACAGGGAACCGATAGATGCAACCGGGGCGCAGGACCGGTCCTTGTGGTAAACATTAAACGGTGAACCCACGTTGTCCCTTCAGAGCATTATTAAAATTTTAATGTGTGTATTGTTACTTTAGTCCTACCATGCCCATCATGGTGGTTGATCGCAGAAATCCTCGACTGAGAAACTCAGCCAAACTATAACAAGCGCGCAGTACAACTTAAGTTTGCCGTTAAATAACTAAAAAGCGGGCTGTTTAAAAGAACACCCCTGTAAAACACCTACTCAATTTAAAAAAAGACCAGCCTCTTCCAGCGTGGTAGTACTCGTGGGTAGGTACAGTAGTAAAGATGGACCACCCGCCGTCAGTGTGTAATGTAAATCATGAGGAGTAATATAGTTTACGCAAATTGCTGGTGGTGCTAAGTGGCTGGGATTTAGGTATTTGAGAAGACTGTGTTTAGGTTCTAGATAATATTTACGACGTTGCTTTTGCGGATCTTTAGAGGAAGCGAGCAAAACTATGCTGATTTTAATGCCAGCATTACGCTGAGTTTACCATTTCGTGGCTACTTTCTACTTGAGCGTATTAATCTGTCCATTGTTATGTCATGAATAAATGTTTATCTACACTCATATCATAAGTCCTCTATTATGCGTTCAAAACCCGTAGGCAATGACCAGCATTACCTGTGGTAGTAGGTGACAGCGATGACAGCTGTTAATTTTGGAAGGTGTTCCAAATTTGGATCTCATTACCTTACAATATTCGATAATGTAATTTCAAAACTACGTTACAGCTGTCATCGCTGTCACCTACTACCACAGGTAAGGTAATGCTGGTCATTTGCCTTTCGGCTTCTGAACCCATCTTAGAGTACTTATAATATGTGTGTAGATAAAGTATTGTATGTGACTCTGCGTAATTAGCATTACACAACCGTCACGTAAACTACTGTTTTCGTTCTCTCGTATATCTCTTTTCTTTCTTTAAAAACTCTCTCAGTGGCTTATGTTTAGGACCTAGGTAATTTTATACAAAATAAATTATGTTTTGTTGTTTTTGGTATGGAAATATTTTTGATATCTTTGTCTTCTTAGGGTTTCGTACCTAAGGGTTAATAGGTTTATTACTAAGTCTCCGCTGTACCTCCGTCTGTCTGTTAGTGGGCTGTGTTTCATAAACCGTAATAAGAAGAATTCTATTGCCGCTATATCGACACATAAAAAATAAAAATTGTATTTTAAAATTAAATATAAAAGAGGTTATGATACGGAACCCTTCGTGTACAATTCCGACTCAAGTTCAATTCTTTGATATATGGCTTCTGTCCAGTGAGACAATTCTGCCAGTGTCGAGGTTGGAAGTTACACGTGATCGGTGTAAATGATATCAAAAAAATCATAAGTCGACGTTGTACGGTGATCCTCTAGCCTCCGTGAAGCGATGTAACTTTACGAAGACCAGATGGGATTTTCTTGGAGCAATCCTTCCAAAGGCGAAACGTGTTCAAACTTGAATTCTTCATTATACTGCACATTTGAATGTTAATTTACTGCATATTAATACATCATTACTATCCATTAAACAACAAAATATGCAAAAAATAAATTACAACTAAGAATGCGACGCCATCTTGTCGAAAACCCAAAGAGAATCCAAGTCCGACTCGCACTTGGTCGGCTTATTTTTCTTATGTGTATTACGTACTTATGTGTATTAGTGTGGCATTTGATTTTTAACCGACTTCAAAAAAAGGAGGAGGTTCTCAATTCGTCGGGATATTTTTTTTTTTTTTTTTTTTTTTTTTTTATGTATGTTCCCCGATTACTCGAAGACCACTGGACCGATTTGAAAAATTTTTTCGTTGTTCGAATAGGTATACTTTCTAGTTGGTCCCATTGTCACCACGTCAGGATCTGATGATGGGATCATGGAAAAATCAAGAGAACTCCTCAAATATTAGACCTATAGCGATTTTGGTATTTTTCACTGTAACTCATGCATTTGCTTTTGAAAAGTACTATATGGTGAAGTGGAACTGATGATGAAGACCACAGATGGCCACCGGAACTCCTTAACGGTACCTATTTCAAGGGTGGCGATAAGATATTTCGATAAAGGAAGTTGAGCGACTATGACGAAGCACATTTAGGTTTAAATATGACTATGACATTCCCGCGGCGTTGTCTGCGGCGAGCTTGAAATGTTCTATAGTTTCTTATTAGTATTTAGAAGTGGAGCTACGTAACAGCATAAATAGGATCACTAAAAAGTATAAAATAAAATAAATGTTTAAAAAAACAAAAAAACCGCCTTCAAAAAGCAAAAAATAACTTCTTTAAAATGGTAGGTAAATAGGTCAGTCCAACTGAAGTCGGCGTCCAACAATATTTTAACCAAAAGCAGACTTCAGTTGGACTGACCTATTTACCTACCATTTTAAAGAAGTTATTTTTTGCTTTTTGAAGGCGGTTTTTTTGTTTTTTTAAACATTTATTTTTGAACTTAAAATAGTCCTTCCCACTAAATAATGTAGTGCAGCTGTTAAAATTACTAGTAGTCAGCTTAGAAACCCACCAAAAACTGAAATAGTAATTACAACCGAAGTCGATAATGAGCTGTTATAAGCAGCTCTCACGAGGCTATTTTTTTTCTTGTTTATTAATCGTATTGTTTTATACGTATACTATATACGTCCAAAGTGCTATTATATTCACATCATATTACTGAATAAATATTTTGAATTATGATTTTTTGCTGTTTAACCAGCATTATCAATCAATCTTTCGCAGAAAATTTAAGTAGCTACCTATTTAAATATGAAGTTATCTATTTTGGTGGACTGTTCTTCATTAGCTATTTATGTAAGGTCATATCTTATATCGGTCACATTTTTATATTCCGAAAACTGCCAAAAGCAAATTAAAAAGTCGAAAGTTTTTTTAAGCCTAAAAACACGTACCAACTCCACAAGTACGAAAATTACCTCCTCCTTATAGTAAATGTTGTGATTATGGACGAAGTTTACCTTGTTTCCATTTTGAATTATAATTTAATTAAAACTTAACGTCGTTATGTCGAAAATTTTCGATGAACTCTCAATATGCAAATATTGTCATCACAATAATAGAATAAAAAATGAGCACATTTTGCAATATTTTTGCAAAACCTCTACGACGAAGTTAAATGAAGTTTGTAAGAGGTACTTCGAATTTTAATCTAAAATTAAATCTTTAGTTCGTGCTTTAGTTAAAATATGTTAAGCTGTTTTGATTGAAGATCTCTTCGAGAAGGTGGTATTTTTATTATTTACTTAAATTGCAGAATTAGAGTTTTATTAAGTCAAACTCGATCGTGTGCGTTTCTTTAAAAGTTTGTACCTAGTTAACGAATTTAATTAGCTTTACTGTTATTTATAAGACAAATTGTGGTATCTCAAAAAAAACTCCTGTAGCAAGTGCAAGACTATTACTAACGGGTGAGGTTTGAATCTACTTCATTTATTGAATTTGAGATACTGCTAATTGGCGTTGAGATGTATTATATAAATGTACGACTAATTTTCGTAACTCAGCGGAAAAGTTATCGTTTCTTAATTTTATTCCTTAACTAGGTACAAACTTTTAAAGAAATACCCTCATCTTGCTTTAAATAAGCCTAAACCAGTGGCATTTTACAACTGTTTTACAAAAATAAACTAAGTAAGTAAATAAAATAATAAGTGAAGCCTCCATTCAAGCAACGTTTTTATTAAATGTATTAAAACGATAATACATACAATCATCAAATTCAGTGTGATTACAGAGCGAACGCTAAAGCAAAACCACAAAACAAACAAACCAACTACTAGTCGGACGGTAAAGAACCCTCGGTGCGCGAGTCCGACCCTCACATGTCCAGCTTTTATCAAACTTGTTGCTTTATAACCAACTACAATATATTTTCCTAATAAAGCAACATTGTGGCTTAAGCTCTAAGGACATTCAGCACTAACAGTAAGATATAAAAGAAACCGGATACAGTTTTACGAGTATATACGAGTTGTGCAAAGTGGTGGCTCTTTATACTGGGATTTGATAGCCACTTCAATTCATGAAGGTTTATTGCTGGACAACAGTTTGTGTTGGGACTATCTTTAGGAGAATTGTAGTTGCTGCCTTGTTTGTTGGATATTGAGGAAATGTTTGGTTTTTTTTGTATGAAGGAGGCAAAGATTTTGATTTTAACGGCTCAGATACAATCTTAAAATTGAAAAAAAGATTGTCTGACTACGAAGACATCTTCTTTACATAGTATAAAATGAAGTCGCTTCCGCTGTCTGTTCGCTTAGATCTTTTAAACTACTCAACGGATTTTAATGCCGTTTTCAACAATAGAGTGATTCAAGGTTTTTTTGAATAATTTTGGATTATGTACGGGTACTTCAGAAAACTCACATAAACCGAAGCGAAGCGAAGGCGGCTCGCTAGTAAGAAATAAATAAATATCAGGGGACAACGTTTCACAAATTGACCTAGTCCCAAAATAATATCTAGGCTTGAACTATAGGTACTAGGCAACGATATAAATTCTTAGATATACACCGTGCCCGGGACGTACGCGAAGGATTTTAACCATCGATTCTAGACCCAATTTGGAAAGTATAATATGGTATAACATGTAGTCCAATAACGCAAAATTTCCGAGATTTTTATTATTTAAAAAACAATTCCATAGTTAATTTAATTTGAACTCTGTCACCTTCACTTAAGGATTATTTACTAAGAAATTGATTAAATTCCTCGTGTGGTTGCCGAGTTAGAATAGTGCCACTCCATGTCTTCCCGTGGATGTCGTAAGAGACGACTAAGGGAATAAAGGCTTGTAGTACTGTTAGGCGATGGGCTTGCAACCTGTCACTAATACGCTGGTAAACATCTTAGCCTTATTGTGCAAATTGTGGTTATAGAATTATCAACAAGTTTTTAGAGATGTTTGTAATTCTGTAGCTCTGCCTACCCCACTCTGGGAACGATGGCGTGAGATTATGTTGATTAAATTAATTTATGTTGTACGTTGATGATATTGCTACTTACAACATGAATATTTCTTAGTATATTATGCTTTAGGTTAAGGTGACAGAGTTCAAATTAAATTATCTATGGAATTGTTTTTTAAATAATAAAAATCTCGGAAATTATGCGTTATTTGACTATATGTTATACGACATTATATACTCCAAATAGGGTCTAGAATCAATGGTTAAAATCCTACGTATCCCGGGAGCGGTGTATAGAAGAATAAATACTTAAATACATAGGAAACATCCAAGACTCAGGAACAAATACTCGCGCTCATCACACAAATAGTTGCCCATGGCAGGAATCGAACCCAGGACCGCTAGCTTCGTAGGCAGGGTCACTACCAACTACTAAGCTCTAGGCATGTAATATGGGACAACAATATAAATGTACTTATACAGAGAAATAAACACTTAATTATATAGAAAACAATAAAGACTAAGAAACTACTAGTGCTCATCACATAAATATCTGCCCTGACCGAGAATCGAACCTGGGACCGTTAACTTCGTAGGCAGGGTCACTACCAACTAGGCTAACGCATCTTCAAGATCATTCAAATAAAAAGTAGGCGTTGTAACTTATTATACTCCATTTGTTTAGGTACTTAAGTAAATGTAAACAAAAAAACCGCGTGGCATAGTTCGGAACTTTGTTTGGACTAGTTAGGAGATTCCTCGTCCTTAATTTATCCGAAAATGATATAATATGTATAGTTTTAGAGATATGTTGCCTAAATTAAAGATGGCTCCCGGTGTGAATCTACTCAAGACCAGATAAGAGTCAACTATGCCAAGTTTCAGTGCATAGTCCCAAGTGCAAGGTGCCGTGCAGTAAAATCCTAGATAAAAACAGTTTTTTGAAAATCGACCGTTTTTCGGAGCTCATATCTAAACAACGATTGAAAATTTGTAAAAAATTTATAGAATCAAAGTTGTAGAGAATTTTATCAGCTTTAATAATGCCACACAACAACATTTCCTATAACGAATCGTTTTTATGTAAACAAAAAAACAAAAAAACGGGACCTTCTTTGTGCCTCCCCCTAGGGCTCACCTCCCAGACGTGGGGACTTTTAGTACGTTTTCTCCTAACTAGTCCAAACAAAGTTCCGAAGTCAAACTTTCTGCTTTCGGCCATTCCATCCACAATTTTTCGTTGCCAGCGCTATATAGTGTGTTACAGATATGGCTCGGAATAAGGAAGAATGGAAACTACTGAATAACGATGTGTGAATGAACGTACACTCAAAAAAATGAGAGCCAACAAAGAGAGATTTTCACTTAGTTGACAAAAAACTATTACAATAGTTAAGATATTAGTTATATCAACCAAAGCTGATAGTTAACGACAGCAATTTCTTTAGTGATTCAACTAACATCTTAGTCGATGTATCTAACGTCTTAGTTGGTGTATCTATCGCCTTGTTAGGCTCGTGTGGGAGCAAGACGCTTATGCACAACAATCACAATCTTGTTACAAGCGACCAATTATTTTTTTCAGTATGTATTACCTTAAGAACAACCACATCGTTATTAAAACTTTGATAAAGCTCCATAAATATTTGTTGAAGCACCCAATTAATCCAAAAGGGGATTTTCAGGTGTGAATTCGAAAATAATCCCATCGGTTTAATTTAACGGTTGTTTTGGCAAAGGGCTCTTGGTCCCTTCACAACGTCCAATCACTTAATCCTTGTTGATTACTTTACCACATTGTAGCAAACTTTTAATAATTATGTTTGTATTTTTAGGCATCTTTTAATCCTTATATATTTATTCTCTCACAGGTACATAGGTATTAGTTTTGGCTTTTCTTTTTCATCACAAATACATCGAAAGTGTTTATTTTACTGGCAAACTTCAAATTTAACTTATCGGAGGACATAAAATCTACGTTAAAATCTATGTTAAATTGACCATAGTTTTGCAGAAAAAGACCAGAGTCATTTTTTCGCAAAATGAGTTAGGTATGCCATCGTGAACTAGATTTTTCAAACTATATTCTGGTGAAAGCGACATATTTTTAGCACGTCATTGAATTATACAATTATGTATAAAACGACCAATAACGAAATTTTCGCTCTACAATGTCGAAAGCAGCCAAAGTACTTGATTTAGTCTATTTTGTCCATTAATAGACTATATTTTTAATCTACAGAACACAGTCAAATACTATCGGTCAACTAGTCGGATTATACAACAAACAAAGGTATCAAGTGAGCACATTATTTAATCTGCTTAAAACGACCAAGCAGATAGTCGGTTTCAGCGATTCTTGTGTTTCGTTCTACCCCATGTTTGGTCGTTTTCGCAGAGCGCCCGTACAATTTTTTTAAAAACCTATAATAGTAAAAGAATTTAAATTAGTGTTTTACATATTACAAGGAGCTTATAGCTCTCTCTATACAAATACTAGAGTCCAGCATTGTAATCAGTATAAGTCGACTAGGGTAATAGATGATTACGATCTGCATAATAGCTTTTTTTATAAAAATACAAGAATGCACTATTGTATTCAGCATAAGTCAGCCATAGTAATGGTCGTTTTCATTGAATTATGATCGAAAGCAGGATAGGTCTACAGAAAACGACCAACTACTTTGTTTTTTTTTTAAAACCTACGAAAACTTCGATTAATTTGTATAATAATAATAATAATTGTTCAAGAGACTCTCGCTAGATGGCTGGATCAAGGGCCAGATACAGAAGGCAGTACTCCTCGACACGGCACGTATTGTGAGGAGGTTCCTCTCTCTGCAGCCCTAACCACCGGTAGCTTGAGCCCTGCCCCGCTGCCGGCGGCACTCGTAGGTTAGGTTTTTTATAATGTCTTTTTTTTTGTATTAGTATTACTTTTATATTTGAATATTTGTTATAAAAAACCTAATGTATTTCCTTAATAATATTACAATAATCATATCTTAAATTTACATTTTAATTTACACTAATAAATTAAAACTTTTTTTTTAATAATTTAGATAGTTACATTACATTTCATAAAATAAAAACAATTAATTGGAATAAATTATAAAACATTTTAAAAATCTATTTACATGCAACATGCTACTAGTATGTCGTAATATTTTTTAAATTTTTAAATAGTTTGTAGATGTAGTAATAGTTATTAATTAGTACTTATAATTAATATAAACATTTTTAAGACATTTGCATGCAAAAATAATCATTTTTGTTTTTTAATTTAATTGATTAATTGGTATAAAATGTTCTTAATAAATTGCATTAAATTATATTCTACCAATTTCTTTTATTTCTTTTTAATAAAACATAATAGAAACCAATAAAATATTTTTTTTAACCTAAAAACGGCTGTATCTCGAAACCGGTTTTTTATTCTTGGTCTCTTTCTGCACAACTATGGTATTGTGAATAATTTAAAGCCTTACTTTATTTGTAACAATTAGTTGCAATAAAATCTACATTATGGGTTCTAGGTAATGATAAATATACAACAATAGAGAAATTAATAGAACATTATGTTTAAATCTATTACTCCAAACCAAATACGCATGCGCTTATACAAATATTTGACCATACCGGGAATCGAACCTGGGACCGCTAGCTTTGTAGAACCGTGCAGGATCACTAATTAGGCTAAATGAGATATATAAATATAAGATAAATTTCTGTTCGCGACTTCATCCGCGTTGACCATAACATTCTATGGATGGAACGTAGCCTTTGTAATTCAGGGTATAAGCTAACTCTATTCCACATGAAAAAACGTGCTAGAACAAATTTTCTCGATGAAAGTGCTCGAAGTACCAAACGGGTGATTCCACGGGCGTTTGAACCGCCGTCAGTGCCCTGTCCTAAGTATCTAAGAAATAAGCGATAATATACTTAAAATTCGATCAATTGTTGCAAGAATTACGATAACATTATAGCTCTGTGGAAATGTTAGCTGTTTGGGGTAGCATAATCTTTCAATATTTATGACAGCGGACTGACGGCGGTAAACTCCCGTAGAATCACCCAGATACCGAAAGTACTAAGGAATTTTTTTTTAGAAATGCATCGTAAAATACCGACAGGATTATTTCCGAGGAAACCAACATAAACAATCTCTGGTTCGCTACAATTGCTATTTATCTAGAGGTCTTTACAAAATAGTTCGTAAGTTAATTCTCTATCAATGAAAATGAATAACAAAAATGTGGCAAAGGCCACTATTCCATCGACAATGTTGTTTACTTTTTCCTAGCCATAGAGTTATGAGGCGAAGAAACGTCTTACGTCAGTTTACTCCAGTTTGTCTATGCTCGCTAAAATAGAACGCGATGATGTGTGATACTCTATTTGTGTTAAATCTTGTAGGTTGAGAGCCGGCAGTTTAACACTTTAACTCGTTTATCAACAGAATTAAACCATTCGTTGTTGTTAATCGTTAAAGTTACTGAAGAGGCACATTTAAAGCTAACAAAATATAGAGCAAAATTTAATCAAATAGGTGAATGCTAAATTGGGACATAATTTTGGCTGTTTCAGCTTACAGACCGCACTCGCAATGCAGTTCGATACACCAATTTGAGGATTTAAATTTAAATATGCATCGCTCAGCTTGCGCTCCTTTATAATAAATAATAAAAAATATATTTTTTTTCCTTCTCACCACCAACCTTAAATTGTTTCTGTTTGGCCCATTGGTTGACTGGTAGAGAACGCCTTACGGTATTAAGTCCGCCATTTGTACCTACTTTGTGTATTGTGCAATATAGTTTAAATAAATAAATAAATAAATCTGGGGACTATCTCACATGAATTTATATACCTCCAAACTATGTTTTACACTTGTAATAATATGGGTAGGTACTCGACAGAGATAAATGTAGAGAAGTAAGTATTTTAATACATAGACAACATCCAAGGCTCAGAAACAAATACTAACGCTAATGACATAGTAATTTACTAGTAAAACCGCTAGATTTGTAGGCAAGGTCACTACTAGGCTATACGAGTCGTCAATATAGATGTTCCGTTTCGGTAGTCTGATGACGTTACAGTTTCGAGCTGCTACCTCTCAGACTATTTTTAGATTGAGGTTTTCCTCGAAGCTGTGACGCTAACAGTAAGAAAATAGCCGCGGTCTTGTGTGTGTTGAAATTAGTTGCGAACAGTATTAGAAATACCATTATTTTTGTAACGTTGATGGGTTGATGAAGATCGGAAAACGATGCGGATTACAAACGAATTCAATTTGTTCCACAAGTTAAGATAAGAAAAATAAATGTTTAAAAAAACAAAAAACCGCCTTCAAAAAGCAAAAAATAACTTGTTTAAAATGGTAGGTAAATAGGTCAGTCCAACTAAAGTCTGCTTTTGGTTAAAATATTGTTGGACGCCGACTTCAGTTGGACTGACCTATTTACCTACCATTTTAAACAAGTTATTTTTTGCTTTTTGAAGGCGGTTTTTTGTTTTTTTAAACATTTATTTTATTTTATACTTTTTAGTGATCCTATTTATGCTGTTACGTAGCTCCACTTCTAAATATTAATAAGAAACTATAGAACATTTCAAGCTCGCCGCAGACAACGCCGCGGGAATGTCATAGTCATATTTAAACCTAAATGTGCTTCGTCATAGTCGCTCAACTTCCTTTATCGAAATATCTTATCGCCACCCTTGAAATAGGTACCGTTAAGGAGTTCCGGTGGCCATCTGTGGTCTTCATCATCAGTTCCACTTCACCATATAGTACTTTTCAAAAGCAAATGCATGAGTTACAGTGAAAAATACCAAAATCGCTATAGGTGTGCCTATAATATTTGAGGAGTTCTCTTGATTTCTCCATGATTCCATCATCAGATCCTGACGTGGTGACAATGGGACCAACTAGAAAGTATACCCATTCGAACAACGAAAAAATTTTTCAAATCGGTCCAGTGGTCTTCGAGTAATCGGGGAACATACAAAAAAAAAAAATATCCCGACGAATTGAGAACCTCCTCCTTTTTTTGAAGTCGGCTAAAAAAGCTATTGAGCTATTATGGTAACGTTGATAATACTATAAAATGTTAAAAGATGGTTTTACTGAATGAAATAGAAGCCCAGGCAATTACCATTCAACTAATGAACGATAAAAGCTTTTTATAATTACCCCTTAGACGTAATTTCGGCTCCCCTAAAATAGATAAGCTAATTTCGTTAAATTTTACAAAGCGGGTAATTCATTGGAATCTTCTAAAGTGTCCAACTTTTGTTAAAGTTGGTGGTTAAACAAAATTTTTTAAACTTTCTTTAATTTTGGTTTACTTATGGAAGACTTTCAAGAAGAACGAAGGAGATTAAAGTGTTGGTTAAAAAACAGTGTTTAAACTTCCTTTATGAGTTAAGTAACATATATTTCGTTGCTTAAATACAAAAGGGACACAAATCAAAATGTGTTTGTGTTGCATTTAAATTCCAAATGCTATTATCTTTAAGTCCAGAGGCTGTATTTTACTCGTTAAAACCATATTGCTCTTTACATGTTATCGTATCGTTTTTACCTCAACCGCCATCACTGTTAAGTTAACAAGAGCTATCGTAACGTTAAAAATACCTAAGCTCTAACTAACTAGCCAAGCTAAGTTAACTGAGCTATAGGCTTGTACTAGACAATTATCATCATCATCATATCAGCCTGTTGCAGTCCACTGCTGGACATAGGCCTCCCCCAAGGAGCGCCTAAGCGCGCGATCTCCCGCCCTTTGCATCCAGTCACTGCCAGCTGCCTTCTTCAGGTCATCGGTCCATCTAGCCGGGGGCGTCATACACTACGTTTGCCTAAGCGTGGTCTCCATTCGAGAAGCTTCCTTCTCCACCTCTCGTCGGTTCTGCGACAGACATGGCCAGCCCATTGCCACTTCAGCTTGCTCCATTGTTGGACAATGATAAATATACTTAAATATATTATAAAGAAATACATACTTTAATCTTTTCTTTCGCCGTGTGGTTGCCGGCTTAGAATAGTGCCACTCTATGACTTCCCGTGTCCGAAGTAGTAAGAGATGACTAAGGGATTAAAGGCTTGTAGTATTGTTAGGCGATGGGCTTGCAACCTGTCCCTTACACATGGTAATACATTGATAACATTGCCTGTTTGTGTAAAATGTGGTTAGAGTTGTTAGTATTTCTGTAGCTCTGCCTACCCCACTCTGGAATGAAGGCGTGGTGGAATGTATATAAACCGTGCCTGGGACGTACCCGAAGGATTTTAACCCTCAATTCTAGACCCTATTTGGAGTATATAATGTGGTATAACATGTAGTAAAATATCGCATAATTTCCGAGATTTTTATTATTTAAAAAACAATTCCATAGTTAATTTAATTTGAACTCTGTCACCTTAACTTAAAGCATAATTTACTAAGAAATTGATTAAATTAATTTATGTTGTACGGTGATGATATTGCTACTTACAACATGAATCTTTCTTAGTAAATAATGCTTTAGGTTAAGGTGACAGAGTTCAAATTAAATTAAATATGGAAATGTTTTTTAAATAATAAAAATCTCGGAAATTATGCGTTATTGGACTACAAGTTATACCACATTATATACTCCACTAGAATCGATGGTTAAAATCCTTCGGGTACATCCCGGGCATACTTTAATACATAGAAAATTAGCTGACTTGTCAGAGTCACTAATAACTTGGTAAGACACGTCGTCAATGTCTTCCAAAATGTATGAGACCAAGTAGTTTAGAGCAAAGTTTGCTATAGTAATTGTAACTGTTACATAATTCTAAAATTTACTCCATTCACATGGCTCGACGTGTGGGTTTCATAACAGTCTAAAACTAATGTACGTCTGGCGGAGACAATGATAGCTGTTTCAATAATTATGACGACATTCTGACGTCATTATCATCGGAAACAGCTTCAGGGGACGGTTTACCTGTCAATAATGACGGCCATTTTGAATGGAATACTTAATGTCAAATTTAAAATTGGAATTGGAACACGTTTAATTTGTAAATATTATGTTGCTAAATTGATCATGAACAGAGGGGCTTTATATAACTGACTTCAAAAAAGGAGGAGGTTATACGTTCCACTGTATGTTTTTTTTTGGGGGTATTATTTTAAACATGGCCGCCATAACTGTCAAGTTAATAAGAGCTATCATAATGTTGACAATACGATAGCAAGAAATGTCAAAAGCAATAAAGTTTTAACAAGCATAATAGAGCCCCAGTTGTATTGAATCGTTTTTATAATTTTTCATAAACTTTATTAAGATCAAAATAAGGTGGAAATTTACACTGAAGAGGTAAGAAATTGTAAAACATTGGTTTACTTGGAGGACTAATAAATAGCAAATAACTGCTTTATAGACGGATCGAAAATGCCTGGAGGAGCTACTGGTCCATGAAGGAACTGATGAAGGGCACCCTTACTATTGCTTTAAAAAAAATAACATACGGTGCCCAAACGTGGTCATTAACTGAGGCTCAAAAGTCTAAGCTCAAGGTTTGCCAAAGAGCAATGGAGCGTAGCGTACTGGGTGTCCGAAGATCCGATAGGGTGAGGAACACAGAGCTGCGCTCCAGAACTGGTATTGCTGATGTTGGGGTGAAGACCGCAAAGTTAAAGTGGGTCTGGGCTGGGCATATCTGCCGCATGCACGATGGGAGATGGGCCAAAAATACCACCGATTGGCTTCCACGCGACGGACATCGTAGCAGAGGTAGACCCAGAAGGAGATGGCGAGATGACCTTTGCGATTATCCTTTGCGAGGGATTGGCAAGAGTGCGCTCTGGATAGGGCCGAGTGCCCAGCAGTGGGAAACGAAAACAGGCTAGAAAAAAAAAACTACTTTTTTGTTTAAAAAAATTAGTTTTTTTTACCAAAAAACATTAAATAAACATCAATTCTGTATTTAACTCAATGCAGCAGTTACGGTTACTTATGTACCAATAACAGGTGCGACAACATACATAGAGTCTTAACACTAAAGTAAAGTATTTACACGGGTCCATATTGGAATCCCTACTCGTCATTTGTCCTAATGCATCGTTTGACCGAATTTTCGTTTATCCTAAAGCCATTTCTGCCTGAATTATAAAACATTTTAGTATTGTTATAATACAACCCTAACCTAACCTAACCGCAGGTATTTTTGGAAAACTTAAATAGTGGTCTGACTCAGCTGAAAACCAGTTTAGGACACACGATAATTGGAACAAACGATGGGTTATGAGTCATATACTTACTACTTATGACAAAGGTTCCGAGGGACAACCCTATTTACATACATCGAAATTTTAAAAACCATATCTGTAATATTATATATTATTAGCTACGTAAGTCTGTGTCTGATCCCTTTACGTAACCAAAATCCTTTAATATTTGCCATCACGAACCTGTAAATATATAATAATTCGTAAAATAACAGGATTCGTGTTAAATTTGTACTGCTCCAGCTGCATTTGAAATAATTTAAGCTGAATAAACACTGCAACGCATTGTGTGCTCCAACAGAAACACACTGCATATTGTTCTCATTGTTTAAATATTTAACACTAGATTTTGAACGTGGAAAGTGTCATATTTTCCTGGAGATAAAACTAGATAATTAGGTTCACTGTTGAATCGTATAAAATTATTTGTAATAATATTATTATGAATAATTTATTTTAGCCGAAATAGCGATATACCTAATCAACTTAAGGCATATCTTTTTTTTAAATTTAAAAGCTTAAACATAGAAAGCTTAATCTTCACAAAGACTAACATCAATTAGCATAAAATACAAAAAGATCATTACAAAATGCATAAAAAAATTGTCCTAAAAATTGAAAATAAACAACCACAACGAGAAACGGTTAAACCGATGGGTACTAGAAGAACTAACTGAGAAAGTTAAATATATACCTACCCTCGTAAGGCCCAGTGTGTAATAGAATGTACATGATCAAGGCAATTTAATTTGAACTGTGTTACAATGGTAATAAAGTTTATTTTCCTATCTTGATAAACTGAAAATGTCATTATCGAACAAATGTAATTGAACTTTATTGCCTTGACGGTAGATTCAAAGTCCCACTCACAAAAAACTCCCTGTTTGTAGTATGGTGGGCCTTACGAGGATACGAAAACATACCAGATAATACGGGTGCGTTTCAATCAGTATACATACATTTTGCATAATTTCATTTAACTAACCACGGAAAGCATAATGAACGTTTAGCATAAAAACCATTTGTATATTTTTATCTGGTATACGATCAAATAACATAACACTCATTTAGTATAACTATCATTTTCTAGTTATTATGCATTTTAAGTCAATTTATTCTAATTAGGTTAGGTTAGGTTAGAACTGTGACCACATTAATAATAATGGAAGCAGTTAGAAATATTTACTTTTTAAATTGATAAACATTATAGTTCTTGAAATTATGCATTTCGTTTTATGCATCATGACTATTATATCGATGGTTTATTATGCAGATTGAAATTATGCAATTGGTTTTATGTAAAATGATCATTATACCATTTTTTTATGCTAAACATTACACACCCAGATAATATTGTCGTTAGATTATTCACTACTAGATGTTGACCGTGACTCCGTCCACGTAGAAGTTATTTATCATTTTTCCCTCAAAAACTGTCTTATCTTGTGTCCTTTGGCGGGACGTAAGGCATCTTGATACTGAATTTCATCAAAATTGGTTTAGCAGTTTACCCGTAAAACATAACAAATAGACAGACTGAGTTACTTACCGGTATTTTAGCAATAGCTTATGTGTGCTCGAAAACATGCGCTGTCATTATGACATTTGAATTTGACAGAAAGTGACAAAAAACAGTTTAACTCAAATAGCTTTGTTGTGCGTTAGATAACGGGATTTGTCACTTTCTGTCAAATTCAAATGTTAAAATGACAGATGAGTCCGTATCATAATTTTTAAACACTCATAAGCACGTTTATGAAGAGGGTTAGAAGATAACATCGATTCTGTATTGATAAACCAACGCAAAGTAAAGGCTTGTAAAACACATCAACTCGTCAAATTGTTCAACCATTCGTTCACGCGTTCAAACAAAACGACCGAATCAGAGCCAATGCTCTTTTGATATCTCCAAATATTTACATAAAAAGATACTCAAACTTTGTTTACTCCAAATCAAATGCCCGTTAAAAATAAAAAGGGCTTCGCAATTTGTTACAAATCGGAAATATAAGTGAGTGACGAGCAGAATAAACAAAAAACGATTTGGTATATCGTTACTGGAGTTGTTTTGTTTCTAGGGAAATATCTAGGATATAAATAGTAGGATTTTCGAGTTTATTTCACTGCTTAACTCTATTTTATTGTATGTTACCAATGATATTCTGAGAAAAAAGATGTAAACAGGTTTAATGGTGGTTATTTTATTTTTTAACCTGCTGCCATACCACAGTGTTTGCATTTTTGTATTCCGGTGTAGATATAAGACAACCGGTGAAATTACTAGCATAGAGGTATTTAGAGGTATTCAGTTCATTAGGCACTCTCAAGAACTTATTTTAATAATGTACTTAACTCTTGGTATTGATCGCCCTCGGAGACGTCCAAGATACAGGCCCAGCCTAGTTTGGAGTCTGACAGACGGGTCTATATTGTCTGCCATAATAACTTTTAGTCATAATGTGCTTTAGGTCATAATCATCGCAAGTCATAACGTATTTTTTAAATGAAACTGTTAACCTAGCCTTGTCTACACGTTAGATATTTCAGAACTTCTGAAAAGTTTACAGTTTCAGCGATATAAAAAATTATGACTATCAATAATTATGTCAACAATGACATTATGACCAATAAAATTATGGGAAACAATGGGCTTCCCTGACAGACATTTCTAATGAAACCTGTTGTAATAAATAAACGATTTGATTTGATTTGATTCCACCTTAGTCCTCAGGGTTGGCAAAGTATTTGAAGTCTTGGGATTGCAGTCTTTAGATTGTAGCCTTGAGAATTCAAATGTCGATGATTCTCAGATCCCACTTGCCATCAGGCGGCTTGAGTGCTCGATGGCCTTCTCGCATGCCATTAAAAAAAGACAGTTTACCGACATGTTATTCGCAATCTAGTAGATTCACTCCATACCGACGTGTAAAAGAGCTCTCATGTGGCCAATTGACAACAATTCATATGTGCTAAAGTAGTAAAATAAAATACCGTTTGTAAAGTTAAGATTTTACACTGCTGATTACAGTAAAAATATTTTTGTTTTTTTTTATGCAATAGTTTTTTTTTATATTTAGGAAAAACAGTAAAAAAAGTTGGATTGTGAATGTTAGAAATACACTTATAGTGCCCTTAGTCCATTTATTACCACAGGAAGTGAAAAATATAATTATAACTGTCATGTCAATTTTTCATCTGTCTGACGGATTACTTGATTCTAACGACACGCTTTCGATTCTCGTAATACTATTGTTTTGATATACGCTATTTAAAATAAAAGTGACTAACGGATTTGTAAAAGCGGATAGCCGCAATCTGCCCAAAGTCGACGAATTTTTGTTGTTACAGTTGTTATGGTTGACAAGTGACGTGACATGACAGTCAGTTCTATTTCTGATTGAAGTTACTTTTTTTATTTTATATCATGCTAAGATCACGACATCAGTATTCCTAACTTTGTATATACGGTTTTTTTAATGACTATTTCTTTAATAAATTATTAACGACGAATTTAAGTTAAATAAAGAAAAACCGAGAAACACGGGTAG
Source organism: Acleris literana (assembly GCA_946894065.1). NCBI lineage: Eukaryota > Metazoa > Arthropoda > Insecta > Lepidoptera > Tortricidae > Acleris > Acleris literana. Next base: position 4,122,511 of record OX335670.1, on the reverse strand, counting down.
TCTAATTTTTAACCAGCTATTATAAACGCGAAACAACAATAATGCTTTTTTTTTAATGTTGTCAATTCATACAGTTTGCCCTGGTGGTCTCTGAGCATTTTCCCTTAAAATCCATTTAATTAAGTTAGTTTGCACGCTTCTTGAGTGTTTTCAACCGAACGTTTATCTTTGTTCTAGTTTGCTAACTAATTAGTAAATTAAGTACGTTTATTTTCTGGATCGCGAGGCAGCCTTGTTGTCGGTGATACTACAGTACGGTGTAACTAACAAATTAAGTAAGGTGCAAAATAAACCTTAGCAAGTAAATCAGTAAGGTACATTTCGTAATGTGATTAAATTGGTTAGTTACGCGATATTCCAGTATCACCGACGTTATTGTTCCTGTGGTGTTGCTCTTAAAGGGCTTTGAAACGTTTACCTGCTGAACTAATTATGCCTGATGTTTTACTTAATATTTATAGTTTTAAATAATTCTAGGTTAATTATCACTGTAATAAGTAATGTTTAAAGAGGAGAGTTTCTTGCGGCACTTTTCAGTGGTGGTCTGTTTAGAAATAATTGTTCAACAGTGGTCACTTATCAAAATATATTTTAATAGGTTTTCGTAAAGACATCGCAATTTAGAAATAAGATCCTGTTACGTTATACTAGGCTTAGTATTATTATTGTAATAAGAAATGTGTAAGGAGTAGAGTTTCTTGCGTTCATTGACGACGTGCTAGCCTAGTTGGTAGTGACCCTGCCTACGAAGCTAGCTGTCCTGGGTTCAAATCCCGGTAAGGGCAGATATTTGTGTGATGAGCACGAGTATTTGTTCCCGAGTCGTGGATGTTTTCTATGTATTTAAGTATATATTTATCTATATAAGTATTTATGTCGTTGTCTAGTACCCATAGTACAAGCCTAGAGCTTAGTTTGGGACTAGGTCAATTTGTGTGAGATCGTCCCTTGATATATTTTTTTTATTTTTTTTAACAGTGGTAAAAAAAAAAGGTTTTCAGGAAGGCATCGCTATTAAGAAATAAAACAAACTATTGTTACGTTATTTTTTGTTATTTAAATAATATTATAATATACCTAATTCCAGTTTCAGTATTTATATTGTAGGTAATAAGTATTTTTTAGAGTTTCTTGCGGCGCTTCTTTTTGGCAGCGGTCTCCTTAGTAATAAAGGTTCAAAAGTGGTCAGTTACAAACAAAAAAAAAATCGACGTTTTCGGAAAGACATTGCTATTTAGAAATATCTGCTGTAAAAAAGTCACAATATTTTTTTTTTTGATTTTGCGTCATAAATTAAATATCAGTGGGCCTAGTGTGGCTGAGTCTATATCGCGTGTCAAATGTGGATAAGGCATCCGTCACTGTCGTACTTATTTACGTGTCAAAAGGTGACGTAAATAAGTACGACAGTAATATCTAACGATTTTACTGCATTACTCAATTTAACCGTAAGTATATCAAAAAGTTACCCAGTAAACTACATAAAACCCTGAAATAGGAAAAATCCTGTGAAATCCACCTATTGTTAAATAATCTCCCATTTCCAATTGGAAGGTATCAAATGCCGGTACCGGTTTTCGGAATACGAGTAGACCAATCAAATACTAGTTTTTAGGGTTCCGTACATAATTTCAGTTGTAACTAGCATTGTACCGAAAAGTAACTTCTCAAATTGTGAAAGTTTCTTATGAGAAATTCTCGAAAATTTCTAAACATAATCTTAAATTTTGTACGGAAAGAGAACATTCTCAATGCTCTCAAATGTTTCCGATAATATTCTCAGTAATTTCTTGAGAAGATTTCTTAACTTCTGAGAATATTCTGCAACTTACACGTTGCTAGTTTTAACTACTGGGAATTATGTCCAACTTTATTTTCAGTAATTACCAGTGGCAACAATTTAGTGGCAACAGGTTCCGTTGTCACTCAATTATGAAAGTTAATAACCTATTCGTCCTGCTTAATAATTTTTTTAAGCAATTTCCGTTTCCAGCCCAATTTTATGAAGGACATTTTTGTATGGAAAATTGGAATTCCCGGCCGGAACGTGCTAAATCTATTTGTTCCTATTAAAGAACATTGGGCAAGACGAGGTTAAAATGACCGATAAAAAAAAATAAAAAAACAAAAACCCGCCTCCAAAAATGCAAAAAATAACTTCTTTTAAAATGGTAGGTCAGTCCAACTGCATTCGGCTTTTGGTTTAAAATATTGTGGGACGCCGACTTCAGTTGGACTGACCTACCATTTTAAAAGAAGTTAAATTTTGCATTTTTGAAGGCGGGTTTTTGTTTTTTTAAACATTTATTTTATTTTATACTTTTTAGTGATCCTATTTATGCTGTTACGTAGCTCCACTTCTAAATATTAATGAGAAACTATAGAACATTTCAAGCTCGCCGCAGACGACGCCGCGGGAATGTCATAGTCATATTTAAACCTAAATGTGCTTCGTCATAGTCGCTCAACTACCTTTATCGAAATATCTTATCGCCACCCTTGAAATAGGTACCGTTAAGGAGTTCCGGTGGCCATCTGTGGTCTTCATCATCAGTTCCACTTCACCATATAGTACTTTTCAAAAGCAAATGCATGAGTTACAGTGAAAAATACCAAAATCGCTATAGGTGTGCCTATAATATTTGAGGAGTTCTCTTGATTTCTCCATGATCCCATCATCAGATCCTGACGTGGTGACAATGGGACCAACTTGAAAGTATACCCATTCGAACAACGAAAAAATTTTTCAAATCGGTCCAGTGGTCTTCGAGTAATCGGGGAACATACATTAAAAAAAAAAACCCGACGAATTGAGAACCTCCTCCTTTTTTTGAAGTCGGTTAAAAAAGAACAAAAAGGGGAACAAACCTTTTTTTATCGTCTTAATTTTTAATCTTAGGCAAAAAGTTGAATTTTTTAGTGTTTCTATATTAGACGGCGGTACGAAATTCTTCATAATTATGTGAGTCCGACTCACACTTGGCCGGTTTTTTGACACAGTACGCGAGTTTTATTTTTTATGCACTCAGTATTGCACCTTCTACGTTCAGTTTCATGCACTAATTGAATTTTGCGGATTGCCTGTGATTCATTTCGGCATACGGCAGTAAATTTGAAACCGACACTGGCATTTTTCCACGTAGGTTTGACTTTTTTGGAGTTTCGTACCCAGAGGTTTACAAACTATATTTTGATGACCTTTATTTTACATGACATGGAGGATTTTTTTAATAATACAACGTCTGTGGGTATGTTTGTATGTAGGTATGGGTACGCTACATAATTCCGAAGAGTCATAATTCCGAATTGATCATAATTCCGAACGCAATTTTTTGATAGAAGACTTAACTTTTTGTTATCGCTTATAATTCAATCCTAACCTAACCTATATGACAATTAAATTATGCATTTCATCTAAAATACCTCCAGCGTAACATAAATAGCTTTCGGGAAAATGAACATTCGGACAAATGAATATTCGGAAAAAAGTAATTCGGAATTTTAGGGTGTCCCTGAGGTATAGTTCTTTTCCACCGTAGAAACAGACCTAGCTTGATTTTGAAAAATCTAAAAAAAATAATTGGATTGGATAATGTCATCAACATAATGTTAGTTATTATGTATTTTTTTTTATATCGCCAATTTCACATTTAAAAAAAAACTAAGTGACACCGCTTAGACGAATCTAAAGACACCTCACTTGTTGAAATCGGTTCATCCTTTCACCGTTTACAAGGGAACAAAGTACCATACATACAACCTCGTACATACAGCTCAAAAACGAGTTACCCTTGTTTCGGCGAAATATGTTTGCCAAATTTTAATGTATCGTTTCCCAACCGTTTCATTTGCCAACCCGCTTTATTTTCTGTAACCGTAAATATTTCAGGATTTTATGAAAATTTACCTAGCATAACCCTTAGGGTTCTATACGATGGTACTGAAATAAATCCTGAAAAATTTATATAACATTGGGTTGGCAAATAAAAAAGTTGGGAAATGATACATTTGGCAAACATATTTTATATTTTTGGTGATAGTCTGCTGTTACGTTTTTTTGTTATTTAAAGTTTTATGTACCTAATTCTAGTTTAAGTATTATTCTAGATATTTATTTAATTTTCTGTACATTAGGTTTTTTATAACAAATATTCAAATATAAAAATAAAATAACAATACTAATACAAAAAAATAGACATTATAAAAAACCTAACCTACGAGTGCCGCCGGCAGCGGGGCAAGGCTCAAGCTACCGGTGGTTAGGGCTGCAGAGAGACGAACCTCCTCACAATACGTGCCGTGTCGAGGAGTACTGCCTTCTGTATCTGGCCCTTGATCCAGCCATCTAGCGAGAGTCTCTTGAGGTGTTGGTCAAGACTCTTCGCTATAAGACCGTTTGCCGAAACAACTATCGGGACAATGATCGTTGAGTCAACATCCCACATGGCGGTCACCTCGTGAGCCAAGTCAAGGTACTTGCTGAATTTGTCCTTCTCGGCCTTCACAAGGTTCTCGTCATGCGTCGGGATGGTGATGTCGACGAGCACTGCCCGGCGTTGAGATCGATCTGTTAACACGATATCAGGCTTATTGGCAACAATAGTCCTGTCCGTGATAACAGATCGATCCCAATAGAGCGTAGCACGACAATTTTCGAGAACTGGCGCCGGTGCGTACTTATAGTACGGCACTTCAGACTCTACAAGACCATATTGAAGAGCAAGTTGCTGATGGATGATCCTGGCTACGAGGTTATGTCTGTGCAAGTACTCGCCGTTGGCCAAATGCGGACAACCGGAAATTATATGTCTGAGGGACTCGCCGGGGCAACGGCATGCTCGACAAAATGTCAACCGTGCCATCCCTCAGAATATATTTCCGGTAATTGTTCGTCATTATAACCTCGTCAAGAATTGCACAGACAAAACCTTCGGTTTCCCCAAAGAGGTCACCAAATCGTAGCCAGTTCACAGACGCTAAAAAGTCTACGTCGGGCCTTGTTAGGGCCCGGTAGAAGCGTCCGTGTAGCTCCTTGCTCTTCCATACGTTCTTGCGGTCTTCAGTGCTCAACACCGTTGGTTTGCGCCAGTTCTCGTTTGCCAAGGAAAGAGGCGTGAGGCTCTTGTCTACTGCAACCACATCACGATGCATCCCACACTCATTGCTAAGGAAATAATCCCTGAGATTGCACACCTCGCGGTTGTGGAGATTCTTAGCATTTAACATGCCTCGACCACCACATTTCCTCGGGATGTACAATCTCATAACAGATGAGCGTGGGTGCAACATGCGATGTGATTTAAGCAGTAGACGGACCCTCCTATCCAGGGCGTCCAGCTCAGTCTGAGTCCACCTTAGTATGCCAAAGGAGTATGTGAGCAGCGGCATCACCCAGCCATTGAAGGCGCGCACCTTATTGCCACCCGACAAAAGACTATTAAGAACTTTTGTCAAGCGGCAGAAGAAGCGCTAAGCGTAATAAGTATTATTATTATTATTATTAAATTGTAATATTTTTGGTGATAGTCTGCTGTTACGTTTTTTTTGTTATTTAAAGTTTTATGTTGGTACCTAATTCTAGTTTAAGTATTATTATTATTAATTTGTAATAATGTTTGAAGAGTAGAGTTCTTGCGCTTCTTTTTGGCAGTGGTCTCGGTAATAATAATTGTAAAAAGTTTTCACTTATCAAAAAAACCCTTACTACCCTTCTCCTTCGGCATCAGGCCCTATTTTATCAGGTAAATATTAAGTTTGACGTTTTGTGGTATTATTTTAAGCTCGGCCGCCATTATTGTCAAGTTAATAAGAGCTATGGAAACTATACGATTACACGTCAAAGGCAATATGGTTTACCCCTGCTTTAGAAATAACATAAATATAAAACACGGCATTATCATAGGTACATATACATACATCGTCATTGCTTTGAAAAACCTCGTATCTTGCATTTCATGACGTACGATTTTAAACTTAAACATGAAAATAATTAAGTTCAAACTCATACATCTCGAAATATCACATACGAGTTTTTTTCTAAGTAGTAACGATATACAGTGGTGGTCAATTATTAGGAACGCAGGACTTATCAATTTGATAACTAATCAAAATGTTCTTAACCACTGTTACAGCTTGGTACACTTGTCGTTAGCTACAGGTACAGGTTTAAAAATATTTTTTCTGAAAAATGTATGAAAATGATGACATTACTATCTACATATTGAGACGCGAACGGCATAGTTTACTGAAAGATCTCAAATTAAAAAAAAACATTGCGTGCTCGCTACACAAGCCCGCAATGTTGCATACAAATTCCATTACTATCTAGCTTGTAACTTTTTAAAAAGTGAAAAGGGGCATAATAAAATGAGGGCACAAGTCTTATACATCCAAATTTATTTGTGCCTGGAATACGTTATGTTTTTTTTTAAAACAAGAATTGCGTTTCTCCTTGTCATAAACAAAAAGGCGGTAAGGAGTGATGGTTTTTTCACATGAAGTTTCTGTTTATATGCAATTCAAAAAGTGAGTTCAAGCGATGAAGATTTGACTCCAACACAAATTTTGACTTGCGATTTTTGAGAAAAGCACTATATTTGCCTCGGCAGGAACAGCAATTGCGGGCTTCGTATTTTTAAACCGACTCACAAGCTCGTCCGTTTAATCCAATACTCGGCCCGCAATTGCCTACTTCCATGCCTAGGCAATAATCTACTATTCATTTAATCTCTGTTAATAATGAAGCTTTAATTTGGTAAGCAGTGGAAAAAAACTCTCTTCAGCTTTCACACATAAGTGAAATATTTTGCAGGACGCGTCAGCACCTTATATTGAAATCTACACTAATATTATAAACAGGAAAGATTTGTTTGTTTGTTTGCTTTGAACAAGCTCCGAAACTACTAGACCGATTTGAAAAATTCTTTCACCATTGGAATCCTACATTATCCCGTTGAACATGGGCTACAGCTAGTTAAAGTAAAAAGTTCGTTTTCAACCGTCCGTTAATGAGCTAATGTGAATAATACCGACGAATACACATTGGGGGATAGACGCCCAGTATTATTATCGGTTTCAATGCAATGATTCAAATTGCTACTGAAAAAATGTGAACTAGGCATAATTCCTTTGAAAAATAACGTTTCAAATCTTTAAACGACGGGTTCGAGATAGAAAGTAAAAGGTAGTTATGTCATTTTAGAATTAAGTACGTCTAAACAGGAGATAGATTAAATATTGGAAGCCGCTTGCGTCGTAAGCCAGCTGTTACTATAAATTTTACAAACAATCATTTTAGAAACGGAAAAAGAACATAATTTTCTTTTGAACTGAATTGTAAATACTCGTAACGGTTTTTGCCATAAATAATACTTGTGGTTTCTTTTTGTTAAAGGGCATTGGGTAAATTTGTTTGAAGAATATTGTCATTTTTTTTTCAGCGGCCACGGATGATTCTTACATAGTTATTTAGAGAACCTCTAAATACATATAGATATAATTTATGGCGTTAAATAATATCGGAGCGGAGATTTTAAAGATTTAAGTGTTCAGTTTTTAGTACAAAAGTATGCCCAAGTATGAATATTTAAATATTTCGGCTCCGATGCACTTAAGAGTATTACATTACGTAATAAAATATGTTTATTTTTAATAATTCTATCATAATTTGCCACTTTTACGAATGGCCGCTCACCTTGAAAATGTATGAATTTTACAAATGACAACACTTTTACCCAAACCCCTTTCTTAACTCTAACAAAAAAATATATTAACATAATGAATTATACTAAAGGAATATTAAATAATGAATCTTATTATCTTACGACCCTTATTAAAATGAATCTGTGTTCAAAAAGCCGTAAAACAATTAAATTTTGCCTAAATTAAATTAAACTTTAGAGACATTATTCTTAACGTTAATTTATACGTTGAATGATTTAAGTGCTATTTTAAATGGAACCGAAAATATTCTGAAATAGTGTTCATTTTTTATGTTCAGGAGACGGCCAGCGCTTTATTCTAGACGGTAAAATCCAAATCGTATTTGACTGTTACCGTTACCGGTTAAGGGACCTATCAGACAGAGAGCGGGCACGCGGTCAAGCGTTCAAGCGGTCAGTTATAACGTAATATAACACAAAGACCTCAAGAACGCAAAACTGATAGCTTGACCGCGTGACCGCTCTCTGTCTGATAGGTCCCTAAGATAAAAGATAAAAAAGAAATTTATTCAGTAAGTAGTAAGGCACTTTTACACGTCAAGTTTATCTGCATTATATTTATATTTTACCATTATTGAATTTCATTTTGAAAATCGGTAAAATTTGACAGTATGGCCTGTCAAGTTTAAAAACTAAAGCAGTTCTAAAAGCATTATCTGTGGTAGACTTTATTGAAAAAAGTTGGCAAACTCTTTTAGCGAGTCGAGTTCATTTGTTTGATTGTCTGTTATGTTACTCTAATTTTTTTTTATTTCCTCGCAAATGTGATGAAAAATATTGTATGTATCACGGGCCGTAGGGGATTACAAACTCGAGTCATCAAAAGCCCTCCGCCTTCGTCGTCAGGCTTCTAATAGTCTCTCGTTAGCAATCCCCTTCTTACCGCCCTTGATGCACAATGTACTATAACTTTTTCAAAGGGTTGAACAAACTGCAGCAAAGCAGCAGCAGTATTCGGTTGTATTTAAGTAACTTGCATGGAGGCATTCTAACCTAATTCCTACAGTTGGCAACTTTAATAACAACGTTAGCAATAAGATTGACAGCTAGCGTCGTATACAGCCGAGGCCTTATCTGGTAAACGTTATATTTCGAGAATTTTACGGTCAACAGTAAAATCAGAATATGACTATGGTTACAACTTGGGAAAGTTTAAGAGACGAGCATAGTCTTCTTAAACGGCAACGCAGCTGCGATACCTCTCCTGGTGTTGCAGGTGTCCGTGGCACCGGTGATCACTTCATATCAGGTGATTCGATAGCTCTTTTGCCATCTCCAGCATAAACAAAAACGGTTGTTGCTGCCAAATGGTAAGAGTAACATTGATTTGCACAATAAAATGATACATTTTAAATTGTAACTTTAATGAACGTTACAATACGACAAACGTTGAAAATAGTAACAATAGTTGAATTGTTACAATTTGATTACTTTTGTGTATTATTATTACAATACATTACTTACACTGCGTAGGTACTTTAACTATGTAACTGTCGAATTATTCAATATTTATTTAGTAAATTGTATTTTTAAAATTGATAAACTGGCACGTGCCGTTACATTCCCGTGGCTCTCTTCAACGTGAACCTCGGCTTATATCCATAGTTATAAATTCTTGAATAATCCGCGACTGGCAAACAAAGAGATAAATCATTTGATTGAAAACATTCAAAACTCATTTTTTCTTCTGACCATCCATCAAATCTGGAGGATTATGTAACCGGGTGAATTGGGAAATGAGGAATCTATTAGATACGCAATGGGGCCAATTCGAATCAGTGTTCTCTAATTTTAAATATCAGTAAATTAAAAAAATTAAAAAAAAGAGAAAAAACATTTATTCTTGACAAACAGACAAACAAAACGCAACACAATACTGACATAGGCAAAAGACCTGCGCCTCTATTCTAGGCGCTAAAAACGATATCGTAGTTTGCCTGTTATGGTATTGTTATGACGTCAGCCGCCATTACTGTCAAGAAAATAAGAGCTATCAAAACGTTGACAATTCGATAATAGCGTCCTATTTCACCATCGCGACAATGACAGGTGATAGGTGACATTTCAATGTACATGGCGCAGCTTATACGAAACCCAGTGACGTATCAGCGTGTTAACTTTGCAATCTATACCGAATTGTCACCTGTCACGTGTCAATGTCAAGATGGTGAATTAGAGGGCTGATTAAATACGATAAGTATTGTTTTTACCGTCTTGAATAGAGCCCCTGTTGTCACGAAATGGTTCCAACTCAGCGTTATGCTTGCGTTAAAGCCGGCGCAGCGCTGGTCTTCCGTTGGAACCATCAAGTGGAACACACACACTCAACTTAAGTAAACAAAACAAAAAGAAAGAAAAAACTTAATTAAAAGTAAACAAGTATCAAAATCGATCAATATTCGGCTTTTCGTGATAGTTATCCTGATCAGTTGAACTCTAGATATCAGTCTATCGAAACGTAAATGACAATCGATTGATCGATGCTGGGTTGGGTCATTATTTGGGCGTTTGTTCCGAATCACTTTCGTGGTCACATTTTTGTAGAAGTGGTTGCAGATTTCGTTTCTGGTTAGGTATCTAAGTTTACCGGACATCTGACAAATATCCAAAAACGGCATCAAAATATACGCCCAATTCTTCAAAAATATGTCCACAAAAGTGAGGCGGTTGAAACGCTCGAATAATGACCCGGTTAAGAACATCAAAGGTGATAGGGATGTTTGGAAGAAAAAGACGAGCTGCGCCGACCCCAAATGATTAGGGTAGAAGCCAGATTATGTAGCTTTCTTTTGCCTTCGACGGACAAACAGCCAGACCCGATGGGAAGTGGTAACCGCCACCTTTGGACACTTGCAACGCTATAAGCGTCACCAATGCGTTGCCGGTCTCAAAGAAAATGTGTCTGATAAAAAAGCTTACGTTTAATTACACCATAATGAAACGATCAAACACGATTTTAGAAGTAAAATAGTAAAGGAATAGAAGCAAACATTCATATTCCTAAATAATTCAGCAAAAAAAAAAGTTGTGTTTTGGTCACCACCCTAATTTTAATCGTCGTCATTTACCCCTCAAATTGCTATTTCAAGTTCAAAATCCTTTTAATGTCTTAAAATACTTCCAAGCCGGCAGCAAATTAGTTAATGGACTCATTTGTTGGTCTAAGCTTTTCTTGCGACTTTTTTGTGACGAGTTTTGTTTCAAAATGATAAAGGGTAATAAATGGGTGTTAAAAAACATTACTGAATTATTCTTACATAAAAAAAATACAGGTGGAAAGGGATTATCACAAGAAACAAATTAAAAACTCTAGAAATGATAATCCTGATTAATGTAAGTAGAGACAAATTCTTCTCAACATCTGAAAACAAACGACTCTTAAAACGCTCCAAGTATTTTATTTATTGTTTAAGTACATAGTGGACCTCTTTACAAGTCCATTAGTAAGTAAAATAAATCATTTTATACGTACCGTCGCATTGTCATGCCAAATAGCTTTGATAGATGGGATGCTATAATGAAAATTGATTAGCCTTATTCCAAAACACGCAAAACGTGTCGTTCCTCTAGCAACGGCAACCGTAATGGCAAAAACATGCAAATTTCATTTCAAAACTAACAGATTGGCTTCTGATTCATTGGACGTCACAAAAACAAAATATGCAAAGCGGAATACGGAAAATTTTGCGCTTCAAAAGAGTGTAAGTGCAATTTAGTGAAACAAATGAAAATAATCTCCGAAACAGTTCGGAAGGTTCTTTGTTTTGTAGAGTTGTTTTTTATTGCGAATGTTATTGCATTGCATCGGTTTAAAAATACATAGAAACTAACAAAAGAACAAAACTGAATACAAACTTATGATTTTTTATGGTAGTTTTTGTGATTTAATTAATTTCATAGGAGGCGGGGACCTCTTTTTATTAGTTGGGTTTTTGGTAAAAAAAAGCAATTTCATTTTCGTGTCCTTGTGTTTCGTGTACCTTGATAAAAATATATTATTGTCGGCTTTTTCCGATATTTTGGTGACGTTAAGACTTCGCCGGAGGTTGTTTTGCTAGGCAAATTGACAAGTGTTGACAAGGGTGGAGGATGGTATTACTTTATCCAACGTAAAGCCCGGAAAGGAGTTAATGCTATGAATAATATTAACCTCGTAAGGCCCAAAATACTACAAACAGGGAGTTTTTCGTGAGTGGGACTTTGAATCTACCGTCATGGCAATAAAGTTCAATTACGTTTGTTCGATAATGCCATTTTTAGTTTATGAACATAGGAAAATAAACCTTATTACCGTTGTAACACAGTTCAAATTAAATTGCATTGGTTATGCACATTATATTGCACACTGGGCCTTACGAGGTTAAGGGTAAGTAGGCAAATATTTATATTTTTATAGTTTTAGTATTAGTGAAAATCGTGTCTTTAAAGGAAAGTAAATATTTTAGGCTTAAGTGGGATTGGGCCGGTCACGTCTGCCGCATGCACCCGGACCGGTGGGCTAGCGTAGCCACCAAGTGGGTGCCGCAAAATGGGCGGCGTAAAAGGGCAGGCCTAGACGGAGATGGCGGGACGACTTGGACGCATTCCTCAACAACTGGCCGGAAGAGGCACCAAATAGGGACTCATGGAGATCAAGGGGAGAGGCCTTTGCCCAGCAGTGGGACACTCATAAAGGCTAAGAAAAAAAATAAAATATTTTTGGGTTGTCAATATTTTGATCCTCATCTAGGGCACTCTGTGAGAAAATAAGTGAAGTTTCAGAATGATTTGAAATAAAAAAAAAACTTATTATGCAACTGTCACATAACGAAGGTTCTTAAGATATGAGTTACGAAATTAGAACACGAGGCGTAGTTAGGATTATTAACACAGTAACGTTTATTACAGAAAAGTTGTCACCATGACCATAATGAAACACTCACAAACATAACTAAGAAGAAGAAGTTAAAAAAAAAACATTCAACGTCGGACAGGTTAAGTAGCAACGCAGAAATTTACAAAGCAAGGACGTTTTGGGGCGAATTACACAAAAACGACGTAAGGCACGACTTTTTGTATGAGCGGCCGGCGTCGCTTGAAAACTTGCTCGTACAAAAAGTCGCGCCGCCTGCGCCGTGTTACGTCGCTTCTGTGTAATTCACGCTTTTTATAAACATGTCAGGACAAGATCGACGATGGAGCGAACTTCCCAAAAGGTTCCTATTTATCATATTTTTGAAAGAAACTTCGGGTTATAAGATCTGCCGGCAGGGTGTTCCAGCAAATGTTGGCTGTAAGCATTAAAGTAGTTGTCCCGACGCGCTCTACCCAATGTTTGGTGTAGCAACCACATGTACACAGCCTTGGCCAAAAGTATCCCAGTACCCACGCGTTTTTCATATAAAAGTCAAAATTTAAAAGATGCATTTATGTCTTCTATTATAGAAAGTTGTATATATATCGGAAAAATAGTCATATTTATTGACGTTAGCGTAATTCCGTGGAAAAAAATACAATTAAATTTTTTGTTGTAAAACCCGATTTTTTCTAGCTTAAGATTTCACACGGAAATATTTACTTCAAAATGGTAATCTATTAATAATTTGCACATGTACAAACACATTTTATATTTTACATCTTTGTGTATTTTTGAAATTAGTAAATAATACCTACTTTACTCGTATTTATAAGTTACAAAGGAAAAAGTGGGGTGCGCAATACTTTTGGCCAAGGCTGTATGATGTATCTCCTCATAGTAGGTATGGCCATTTTAAGTATTGTATCCCTTAATCGTGCCTCATTTATCCCGTGCTCCATCTTTTTAAATTAGTTTCAAGGCCATTTATATGCCCCGGCAGAATATTAGCGACGTGAAGAACATTTACAAAACATTTTTTATCTTACCAAATCAAAAGGCTTTTGTCGCGCAAAACGTGCGTGCAAAAACTCCATTTTATCCTTTAGCACGAAAAAGTAATTTAAAATTCAACCGTGACGTATTTCTATGGTTTATTTTTTACAAAAGAGGCTAAGCGTTATTTCAGAACGCACCTAAAAATACCTATAAACTGAAACCTTAGCAATTACAAAAGAAAAAAGGTTTTTTTTTTTTGTCGCTGCCCTGATGTGAAAAGTTATGTGTCTCACACGATACCAAGTTACTTGCGTCTCATCCCTTTGTATTCCTCAGGATTCTATTTTAAAACCTCAAAAGAGGCCAGGTTTTAGGATCGAGCCCTCACACCAAAAATTAATTTCCATTTGCAAAAAAAAGGCAAGTTTTGGGAAAACAAGACCACGCTGTTCTGTCACCTCGGTGTTAGTTAAGTTTTGTATTATTATATATGTTACTCTACAGTGTGTGACATCCATAAGAACATACATTTTAAGTAACGATAGCTTTAACTGTTGTGAACTGTTTAAAAAAGGAATTAAGTTAATAGCTCTAATTAGTGTAATTAATTTTTAAAGGGTCCATCGAGCAGCATTGTATAACATTAAGTCTAAGTTAATTTCAGGTTAATTAAGGGATAATTGAGCTATGTTTGATACATTGCGTGGCGAAATAGTTGGTATGAAAAAAAAAGTACAACTTATGTTTACAATACACATGTTTTTATGTTAATTAGGATGCAAATTAACTGTTGTCAAAATATATGTTCGTACGGATGTTACACACTGTATAAGGTAATTTTAACTATGGGCCTTGATGCTTGAAATAAAAAAAACTTATTTTTAAAAGATAAAGATAAAAGATAAAAGAAATTTATTCAGTAAGTAGGCCGCACGGGCACTTTTACACGTCAAGAATCTACCAGCGCTTCCCAAGAGAAGACCACTGCCGAGAAGAAACGCCGCAAGAAACTCAGCAGTCAGTCATTTTTTAAACATATTTCTTATTACAATGGTACTACTTAGTCTAGCATTATATAAAGCTATAAATATTAAATTTAATATAGTATCAAATAACATGCGTAGTTCAGCAGGAAAACATGCCAATTAAGAATCTTACGGGAGAGATAGAGAAAAAAAATCACATACTTATGTGTATATAAGATGGTGCGAGACGACCACATAAAAGTTTCGATATGTTTTCCTACATCAACGGTGTCCCCTAGACAAGATAAAGATTTTGCATTTGAATAAATTATTATTGACTAAGTTTCGGATTTAGGCCATGCATTTTTGTCTGTTAGATAGTCCTCGATCCTATAATACGCTTTAGACATTAACGACCTTTTCAAGTAACTTTTAAGTGCTGGAAAGGGTAACTTTAAAACTTCGTCAGGTAATTTATTATAGAAATGAATGCATTGACCAACAAATGATTTATATACTTTACGGACGCGGAATTTTCGGATAGCGATTTTATTTTTATTTCTGGTATTTAAATTATGTATATGAGAATTTTTGGTGAAAGAATCTAAATTTCTAATAACGTAAATAATATTCTCATAAATAAATTGAGACGCTACAGTCAAGATATTAATTTCTTTAAAAAGTTCTCTTAAAGAGTCACGGGAGTTTAAGTTGTAAATAGAACGAATGGCCCTTCTTATTTTTCTCTTATTTTTCTGAATCCTTTATCAATTTAAGGGTTCGGAAGTCCAACCTGTATTTCGCCATCTCCTGTCACTGTCTGTCTGTCTATCAGTCCCTTTGAATCAAAATCGCAAACCGAAAAAGTCTTTGTAGCTTCTCAGTTTCGTTTTCATTACCAAAACCGAGTCAAACTTGAGTATCGCTATCCCTTCTTATTCGGTGCTATAAATAAATCGCTCCCGTCTCGCTCTATCATTACACGAGGAAGCGACAGGTGATTGATCATCTCGCTCAAGAAATGTACAAAACCCCAAGGGTCCTTGTAAATGAAAGAGATAGATCATGAAATAATATTGCTACTACTTTATTTTTGTGACAGCAGGCTGTGATTGAAAGTTTACTATTTATATTCCACAGGATATAAACGATCACTGAAGATGAATGAGAAAAATTGTTTGTTTGTTTTCCATTTTCCACTAAGAGTATTATTTATTATGTTCTAAGATCCGAATAGGAGACGACCTTCACCGGGCTGTTTATTCGATAAAAAGTATTTTATATCAAATTTAATATGCTAAGTAATGTATGGCGAATAGGTTGACTGAAAAATTTCAGTCCAGTCCTTACATGATTAAAAAATAAACTGAAAATTAACTTGTTTTTCTAAATTGCTATTGCTTGTTAAATACACCAATTACATACTAATCGAAAGCATGAAGCCTATAGAATATATGCAAACGTTGGAATGACAATTTTTTTTGGCGCATGAGTTTTTTTTTTGGTTTTTCTAGTGTAACCTAATCTAACCTACGTAATTAATGTATAACATACCCTGTAAAAACAAAGTTAATAGCGTTCGATGAAATGAAATTCAATGAAATTATAAAATCGATGAAATGAAACTAGATTAAATGATGGCTTACCCTCAAAGACATAAAATTCAATCAAATCAATTCAATCCATTTAATTTTGCAATCTAACGACTGCAATACTAAATCCTTTTTTAAATGCATTGGCATTGGCAACCCTCAACACTAAGATAGAATGCTTCTACGATAGTCATCGCACTGGTTGTCTTGTCGATACTTTAATGGTCTAAGATCCGAATAGGAGACGACTTTCACCGAGCTGTTTATTCGATAAAAAGTATGTTATATCAAATTTAATATGCTAAGTAATATATGGCGAATAGGTTGACTGAAAAATTTCAGTCTAGTCCTTATATGATTAAAAAAAAACTGAAAACGAACTTTTTTTTGAATTGCTATTGCTTGTTAAATATACCAATTACATACTAATCGAAAGCATGAAGCCTATAGAATATGCAAACGTTAGGTTTAGTGCAAATTATTAGTACCGACTTGCCTACCTACCCAATAGTTATGACGGGAAAAATAGTCAGTTTGTATATTCTATAGGCTTCATGCTTTCGATTAGTGTGTAATTGGTATATTTAACAAGCAATAGCAATTTAAAAAAAGTTCATTTTTAGTTTTTTTTTCCTCACATAAGGACTGGACTGAAATTTTTCAGTCAACCTTTTCACCATATATTACTTGGCATATTAAATTTGATATTAAAATACTTTTTATCGAATAATCAGCCCGGTGAAGGTTGTCTCCTATTCGGATCCCCTACTATAATATAAACATTAAGATATACAGGTACATTAAGATACAGGTCAACCACAGATACAGGTTTCGAACATATTGTAGAAAACTTATGATATGCATGTAGATAAAGTTATGTATGCGACTGTATACATAATTAGGCATTAAACACTCGTGCGATCATTATGAAACTCGCCTCCACACTGGAACGTAACAATGCAATTACTGCACTGCTTGCCAGTATTGTACCATATTCATGATAATATATTTCACTAGACAAGTAACACTGGACATCCATTTCAAAGGTAAGTAAATAAAACTTGTATGGCTTTGGTACTAAAACCGGTAACTAGCAATGAAGGCACGTTCCAAGCGCCACGAAAAAAAAAACTTGCGCAAAACGTGCCGTTTTTAACGAATAACATTTTACACTGCCACGAGAAGCAACAAAAATCACGTGTCATTCTACAATTCATCCCATGGTCGGTTCTGAGGTCCCATATATGTATAAAGGTATAGGTACCCTTTTTTAGAACAAGTTAAGTCGACTTAATGTCAATTCATTACTATAGGACCCTTTCTCACTATTGGATTCCAGAATGTCAATTCAAATGCAATAACTCTGAAGAAGTTAAAATATTTTTTTATGTCATCGAGAAGGCAAACGAGCACACAGACCATCTGATGGTAAGTAGGATCAAAACCAAAGACATTTGCATTTCCAAAGCTACAATCTAAAGACTGCAATCCTAATACCGCAAATGCGTTGCCAACCTTGAGGACTAAGATAGAATGCCTCTATGCTAATAATTTCAACGGTTGTTTTATCCCCACACTGAACACAACAATGTGAACACTACTGTTTGGCGGTAGGTTAAAGTATAAGATGGTGGTAGCGATCTGGACGGTCCTTGCACAAGCTCCTACCACCACTTAAACAATAAAAAGCTTCGCTAAATTGATTAGCAGTTTGTCGGTGAAATGTCTATGGGTCCCAGATCCCAGATACCATAAGGCGACCAGTATTCATGCCTTCTCGATATCATCGGTCAACTCGATGAAACAGCTTGTCGGGTTATGTGAAGGCTATGCGGCATAGAACGGTCCAGGTACAATGCAATAAAAAGCGAGTTGATAATATTTACATACATACATAGACATAATCTCACGCCTTCGTTCCCAGAGTGGGGTAGGCAGAGCTACAGAATTACAAACATCTCTAAAAACTTGTTGATAATTCTATAACCACAATTTGCACAAATGGGCTAAGATGTTTACCAGCGTATTAGTGACAGGTTGCAAGCCCATCGCCTAACAGTACTACAAGCCTTTATTCCCATAGTCGTCTCTTACGACATCCACGGGAAGACATGGAGTGGCACTATTCTAACTCGGCAACCACACGAGGCTTGCCATGTTGATAATATTTAACGCGCAAAAATACAACCCAGAGACTGTACCTGTGATTACGCTGGGAAGCATGGCTCTTAATGTAGTTCATAGGTTCAAATACATTGGACATATGGTAACTGAAGACCTAAAGGATGACTTAGATGTATAAAGGTGGAGGAGGGCATTGGCAATTAGGGTAAATTGATCACTCGCAGATTTGCACGGTGTACAAAGCAAGTTAAATTAACGCAGTTCAAAGCATACTGCCAATACACGTGCAGTCTGTACGTGACATATACGAAGCTATAACACGCCCAGGGTTCAGTGCAACAAAACCTTCAACATGCTGATGAAACTGCCGAGGCACTGTAGTGCGTCCGGCAAGTTCGTCGAGAGAAATACCGATGATTTGTACGCCATCAGGGGCACGTTTTATACAGCTACAAGTTACAATTTTAGGTCTAAACTGGCAACACTGTTCAAATGGCTGTTCGTCATTGGTCGAGGTTGTGTCAAATGGAAACTTGTAACCTGTAAATTGTAATTTGTAGCTTTATAAAACAGGCCCCAGACGGAAGAGGGTCGCCTCTCTACTAAAACGAGTGCAGAGCAGCGGAAACAGCCTCCTGAAAGTGTTGGCAGAACGTCTCGACTGCCCGTTTATCAAATTCTTTGTTGACCTTGTTACAGACAGAAATAAGTGAGTGTCTTTTTTATATATGTGTGTATGATTTTTCTTTCTTTTTCCATGTTATTTTAGTTATTTCACTATATGTAAGGCTAATAATTAGTTATTATGTTATAATGTTACTAACAAAAATGGATTAGTTTGGTTTGAAATAAATGGATCTTTTGTGCGTTAAGACTTACCGGACCTAACCTTTACCTTAACCTTTCAACCAACTGTGCTGTTGAAGAACGAGGGCAGTTTAACGATTTCCTTTTGTTTGATCTTAACAAAGAGATCTTAGTGAAGATTACAGATGCCCAATTCATATTTCCTGAACTATATCAATGTAATACCTACTGTAAAACAATGTAAACAATGTAAAACTCCTCCATAACTATTGCTAAACCCGAAAATTAAACACAATTTTGATTGAAATTCTTAACCATTTTCTAGCCTCGTGTGGTTGCCGAGTTAGAATAGTGCCACTCCATGTCTTCCCGTGGATGTCGTAAGAGACGACTAAGGGAATAAAGGCTTGTAGTACTGTTAGGCGATGGGCTTGCAACCTGTCACTAATACGCTGGTAAACATCTTAGCCTAATTGTGCAAATTGTGGTTATAGAATTATCAACAAGTTTTTAGAGATGTTTGTAATTCTGTAGCTCTGCCTACCCCACTCTGGGAACGAAGGCGTGAGAGATTATGTATGTAACCATTTTCTACACAACAAAATTGCCTTTAAAGCGTTTAAACGAACAGTATTTCAGAGCTTTTCAAATTCTACTACATAACCGTAACCTTCTTTACCTCTGATTGATCCTGTACAGCAAAGGGCCCATTTTGGATTATATCGCCCCAGATCTTAAATTCGTAATGCTATTGAATTCTAAAGCTAATTACGATATCAACTTGGAATTTGTCCTTTCAACTTCCTTTTAATCTCCTTTGAAAAATGTCGTTTTTGCTGGAAGGAATCTCGGGAACGTGTAGAGAGGGTATAAAAGAAAGGGAAGTTGGATGATAAAAGTTCTTTTAAGTTTTTATTGCATACTTGACTTGAAGTTGCGAAGCGTCGGTAGGGTAACTTAGATTCAAGATTGTGAAATACTTTTTAGATCAAATTCAAATTCAAATTCAAAATCTTTATTGCATATCACATTACAAATATAAGGTGGAAAAAAATATAGGTATCCATATGACGCCCTGCAAGGGCACAGCAATTTTAGAGGGCTAATTATGTATTTTAATATCACATAAAATATTTCATAATTGCATTATAAAAACTTAATTGTGACTTAATCTTAAACAGCTCAAAGATAAAATCTTTCGTATTGCACATTCGCTTACAATAATAATTACTATATCACTTACAACTATAGTTTATAAAATATTAATTCAGTACATTACTTATCATTAAAAAAATCGTTTAAATTATAGTAGCATTTATTGATAAGATATATTTTTAATTGTTTAAGAAACAACTTTGGTTTCTCTAAGTTTTTTATGGAATTAGGTAGATGGTTATATATTTTAATAAGCATATGGTGAGGGCTAGAAGTTATTATTTTTCATCATTTGAAAAGTAGAATGGTTTGTAAGATTTGGGTCAGTATGACTCAGCTATTAGAATAGGCTAGAGTCCTAAAAAAATCTGATTAGTCCGTCTTTTACATTATCAAAAAATATTGAATACGTTTTTTTTCTTTTGTCAATTAAACAAAAAATGACGAAGATACAGTGCGTTGAAGTTTCGCGTGACGTCACGCCGTGGCACACTTTATACCACGTTGTGACGTCACGAGCCCCCACTCCCGAACTTTGATGCGCTTTATAATTGTCAATTTTGATTGATTTGAAAAAGCAAAAAATACGCGTTTAATATTTTTTGATAATCCTACTGACGGACTAATTAGAATTATTACTTTTTTACCCAGGACACACCCCTATTGTCGATGGTACAAAGTGACTTACATACATACATACACTCACGCCTTCGTTCCCAGAGTGGGGTAGGCATAGCTACAGAATTACCAACATCTCTAAAAACTTGTTAATAATTCTGTAACCACATTTTGCACAATTGACTAGGTACTAGGTAATTATAAATCCTACCGAAATTTAATTAAAAAATAGGCTTCATAGGTTCTCATGCTTCACCAAAATTGGTGATATCTAAAAGGTGCCAAGTTTGGCAATAGATAGAGAAAATTATATGACAATTTAAATTTCAACGTTTGCACGACAGAATAATATTAATAATATTGATATATCAAACCACATTTTTATGAACATATGTACCTAGTGACAAAAATAATTTTAACGAATAAAGCAATTCTTATTTAAACTAAAATTCTTGAAATTTCAGGAAAAAACTGGCAACACTGATTGTCATTTTTGTTTGTAATTTGCGTCAAAGTAAATAAAGACATATTTATGAAAAATAGCACGAATAAACATAACTTACAGGTGATAAGTGATTCCGTGTGGCTTTTTATATTTACTAATGTAGTTATTACACGTTTTTACTACACAATGCGGCATTTTCTTCGGTGTAAAGTGATATGTCACTCGGGCTGTGGCTGGACGCGTAATGGCGGCGGGTTAACAGACCTAGTGCATTTGTGAGACGGTAGATTGTGTATGCTGCCGGCCTTGAAAAGAAGGCGGCCAACTGCATAGTAATAGAGTCAACATTTTAAATTGAATGTGGCTACCAATAGAGTATAGAATGCTCTGACTACTACATTGAAGTTAGCCGCCTTCTTTGGAAGGACGGCAGTATGATGGAACGAAATAACAGGCCTTGCTTGCTTCGCACCTTTTGAGTGTAACGTTACGTCCGTATTTTTTTTAGGCCCGTGTTTGAGCCTAAACTTGACAGTTTTCTTAAATACCCCACAGATTACAACATTACATTGTAACATACCGTAAAGAACACTGCCAAGTTGCAGCTCAAAATGCATTTATAATGGCAATCAAATAATAACTAATATTATTGTGACATTTACCTTCCTACACATTTCAATCTCAACATCTTGTAATACAGCTGTATTGTATGTAGGTACATGAAACCACAGAATAAGTAATGAGAGAATAAATAAAATAAAATAAATAAATCGGTCTGACTGAAAACAATGTGGTCCCGAACTTGGCATCTTGTTGGAATATGAGAATTTGGTCTATTTTTTAAATACTTTTTTGGTTTGCTGGGATATTTAGTACTTTTTGGTAGGTAGTCGTATGGGTTTATATTAACCATCTTAAATATTTCTGTAATAAAACATACTAAATTGGGAGTTAAGTGTATAGTTTTGCATACATTTTAATATTGTGAAGGTAGAAGACTTCCACGTCGCCTCTATGTCCCGATATTAAAAATAGGAACACTCCTGAAAGTAAAAGATAGCTGTCACGTAACCGAACTAGAACGAGTTTCATAAGATTCGAATATAACATTGTCTCCTTGAACCTTGACATTGGCGGAAGAAGTATTTGCGCGGTTATCTGTACCCAATGTTCAATCCCTGGCCGAGCCGCCCGCGCGTCGGTGGCGCGGCGGCAGGCGCCCGCGCCGCGCGCTCTCCACTCTCAACGCAGTGCTCAAAGCCGCGCCGCACTGTGACCTGAGGGCTCAGACAAGATGCACTACGCTAACTAACTTTTCTATTCGATTCGTTTTTAAACCAATCGCGTCACTGGAAGATGACGTGATACGAAAAGCCACGTGGTCTACCAGTGACGCGATTGGTTTAAAAACGAATCGAATAGAAACGTTAGTTAGCGTAGTGCATCTTGTCTGAGCCCTCTGATGAATGAGTGCAATAATGTGTGAGAGGAAAATTACCATCACTGGTTGATGGTGTTAATTGATCCCTAACATTGTTTAAGTATTAAGTTATTTTAAAATTAATTTCATTTACATTTGTCATAATATAAGATATTATAGAGAGAAAAGAGATAATTTAATAATTTTGTAGTCATAATTATATATAATTTTATAACGCTCTGGTGTCTGCTGTTAAGTTAATGACCTGAATAAATAAATAAATAAATAAATCATCGATAGTCTCGATGGCGCTCTAAAATCAAATCGATTGATTGGTTGATGTAAATATATTAATAAACAACGCCGCTGTATGTAACAAAAATGTATGAAAGTATTTCAAAGTTTAATTGAATAGCACCCCACTATTCCCCCACAATATACAATACATCATCATAATTATAGAGATGATAATTATACAATTTTCCAATCAAATGTAGAATTATTGGTAGTTTTAGTAGCTTTTCCCCATTCAACTTTCTCAATAAACGCTCATATAAACTGAGCAACTGCTCAAACTATTACAACTTGAGCTTCAGCTCTTATTAGCGCCATAAATCCACTTGAAATAGTTCTGCGGAAACTTGGCCCAGGTACGGCCGGCCTTTTAAGTAGCTGCACACTTTAGTACTTTGTCACTTTAACGTTATGTTTGAACTGCTGCACTAATCTGTCAAAGTCGTTAATGCGACAAGGTACCAAAGTGTGCATCTACTTAGGTATACCGACTGGTATGAGTAAGATTGAGATATAAAATAAAAATGAGAGGTAAGACACGCTTACATTAGCTAAGTTGTACGCTTATTGGTATGTAAGTAATCATTTTGAGAAGTTGATTTGAACCATCAAATAAGCATGTGTATCCATATGCGTACCTATGTGTTGTTTAGTACCCCAGTACAAGCCTAGAGCTTATTTTGAATCTAGGTTAATCTGTACGAGACTGTCCCTTATCTCCTGATTTATATCTAATATCCCTTAATTAGTCCTAGCGTGAGAATTACTAAGACTACGACGACGACGTTTCGTAAATCGCTTCTGACGTTGTCACTTTGACAGGTCACAGGTAATAAAAAATATTGCGTTCCGATTTACGTGTTTTGTTTTGAGACTCATAATGTTTTTTAATTTGGCACATTGCGAGAACCAGCCTCTTGGACCGTTTAGGACACCAAAATATATTCCTTCTAATATAACTAATTAAGGAATAACACAATCGTTTACATTTTGTAACCGTCGCTATACGTAAATGTACTCAATCTAGCATTAAAGGCCTTTGCATCTATTACGAGTACACTCTGTGGCGTTGTCTCTTTGAGGTGGCGCTTTGAGAGCCCGAATAGAGCGATGCGAGAGCGGCATACAGCCTGGGATATAGGGGAATGTGACAAATGAAGTTTGCAGTAGGTCAAATTAGCTCAATGTCGTCTCCATCAGTGAGTGGGATTGGGTGAGCCAAATCCATTTAAAGGAATAGTTTTAGGTTAATCTGACTTGTTACAAGGCTCCTAATATTATTTGCGGTCTAGTCAAGCTGCAAAGCTAAGTTAGCGATATTCGAAAATCGTCAAAATGTAGGATTGACGTAAATTGATAACCGATCGCGATAACCACTTTATGTCAACTCTATACATTTCGAGTCGATAGAAAACAGAAACGTTAGCATTAGTTTGCATCTTAGCTGGGGTCTTCAGAGGACCCTGCCGAGATGCATAGCGCTAACTAATGTTTCTATTCGTTTTGTGTTTAAACCAATCGCGTCACTGGTAGATCACGTGACTTTGTATCACGTCATCTACCGGTGACGCGATTGGTTTAAAAGCGAATCGAATAGAAACACTAGTTGGCGTAATGCACCTTGGCAGGACCCTCTGGTGTTAAAAGCAGTTTTTATATCCCGAATTTAAAATGAAAATCCTTATGTTTTTGGAAAATTATACTTTTGACCATAAATATTGAAACTGGAGGTATATTTTGGGTTTCGTGTCGCTATTAATACCTATACATATATACCTCCGCTGTCCGTCCGCCCCAAGTTTAAACATCTGCGGGGCTAGACAAGTTGCCATTGAATACAAACTCGCTTTAAAAAATGTATGGAATTGACGTAAGATAGTCACGTGATATATCACTCGTTAAAACTGACACGCTGTAAAGTGATCACTATCACTCGCGCTAATCAAAAAGTGATAGTTTTGACAACTACGGTCGTTACGCGGTACTATCTTGACAGGTCGAATTCAACACGACCACTAAACGTCGGGTATCCAAGGGCGGTAACTATGCGAAGAAACTGTCAACTGAGTCAGCGTCATCAAAAGTGATCACCTAACGCTAGCGTTCGTATCCGATGGCAACTTGTCTAGCCCCATATCTTTTGAAATAATAAATTAAAAAAAACGTTTTTTTCAAGTAATTTTCATTTTTGATCATTGTAAAAACGATACAACGTATAATCGTTAAATAAGGTATGTTATAGTACAAGCCCTGAAGAAAAACAACAAATAATAAAAAAACGGTAAAGTGTGAGTTGGTCTCGCGCTGATCTGATTCGAAATCGAATTCCAATTGGAATATAATAATACCTACTTGCGGAATACGGAACCCTCGGTGCGCGAGTCCGACTCAGACTTGACCGGTTTTTTAGAGTCATCACACTTTATGACTCGCCACTCCACAGGCAAAAATATCGCGCCACTGTCATTTCAAGCGCGAAATTGGCAAAACGTACCTAGTTTTTAGCTATGCATTTTCCTGGTGCTCTTTTACTCGTAGCATAACCACTCATACGACACTCCATACATTTTACTGTCTTTTTATGTTGGATATTTTACACTCGCACCCTTTATAACAAGTCTTGTTTGTTTAATGAAATATTAAATGTTCTGCTGGATGAATTAAAGTACAGTCAAAGCATTGAACGCGTTTAAATCGCGAAAAAAAATGCTAAACGTATTATTTTATTAGTGCTAAATAAATTGCATACACTAAAATACAAAAAATCAGACACCCAACCATATAATCATTGAATCGAGCTGTGGTCTTAACGTTAAAAAGCGATCCCATGCAGAAAATCAACGAACATAATTAAAATAAATAAATAAATATCAGGGGACAATGTCATACCAATTGACCTAGTCCCAAAGTAAGCTCTAGGTTTGTACTATAGGTACTAACCTAGACAACGATACAAATACGTAGGTATATAGAGAAATATATATTTAAATATATAGAAAACATAGCTCTCAGGAACAAATATTCGCGCTCATCACACAAATATCTGCACTTACCGGGATTTGAACCCAGGACCACTAGCTTCGTAGGCAGGGAAACTACCAACTAGTCTATAAACTAGCGCGTCGTCACAAGGTTAAGTAAGTTTCAAAAAAATTTTTTTTTAAATGAGCATTTTAAAATGGTACGTTTTCTAAATGAAAATTCATTAATAAATTATTTAAAAATTAGAAAAGCGCTTAAGCTGTATGTCGTTCCAGATTGCCAAAGGAAGTCTAGGTTCATATCCCACGTGATTTGATTCTGATTGTAAAAAATAACTATATGAAAAGCAAGGTTTAAAAACCCGACTGCATTTTTTATACTGTCGTCGATATACCTACATGTGTTAATAATTGTCATTTGGCCATTGTTGTTATTTAAATTTTAACAGTTTAGGTATCCTATGACACTCTCGCTGCGAAGACGAATCCAATGATACCTCATTTGTCAAAATCGTCCGAGCCGTTTTTGCTGTAGCGGGGAACATAGAACTGGACATACATGACGGTGAAAAACATAACCCTCCTTTTGGGCTCCGCCGCAGTTGGGTAATTACACACTGCATTACAGTGATACACGTATACGCCATTATTAATGAGAGTAGAAGGCCTCTTTTGATGTGAACGGACACAATTCCGCACTGTTGCAGCATATAATTCCCCTAGCCACGTCAATCAACCCGGACCAGTCGGCCATTTTGTTAATCACAGCCCAGCCATTTATTCGGCTATATTCAAACATGGGTTAGATTGGAACAATTGCAGTCTTGTTTTCGGGTTGCTTGGTATTTGCAAGTTTTTATTAATGTTGGTAAATTTTAAATTTTGCAAGGTTATTTAGAAACCCGGAGCCGAAGCGTGGAACATGACAGTCAAGTTAGCCCACCGACTGCACGTCACTCAGCGTGCTATGGAAAGGTATGTTGGGGATCTCATTAAGGGATAAGATCCGGAACGAGGTCATACACTATAAGACTAAGGTGACTGATATTATCCAAAAATGTAGCAAGCTGAAGTGGCAGTGGGCTGGCCATTTCTGTCGCAGAACCGACGAGAGGTGGAACAGGAAGGTTCTCGAATGGAGACCACGCGTAGGCAAACGTAGTGTAGGACGCCCCTGGCTAGATGGACCGATGACCTGAAGAAGGCAGCTGGCAGTGACTGGATGCAAAGGGCGGGAGATCGCGCGCTGTGGCGCTCCTTGGGGGAGGCCTATGTCCAGCAGTGAACGGGATATGATATTTTATGATGAAGGTAATTTAAAATAAGTTTACTTAGTACCTACTGATCTGTCATAATCTACTATGCTATATCTTAATAATTGTTATTATTAATTTATAATAAATATCAAGGGACGATCTCACACAAATTGACCTAGCCCAAAACTGTACTAAGCTCCAGGCTTGTACTATGGGTACACGACAACGTTATTAAATACATACTTATATAGAGAAATAAAAACTTAAATACACAGAAAACATCCAAGACTCAGAAACATACTCGCGCTCATCACACAAATATTTGCCCATACCGGGAATCGAACCCGGGACCGCTAGCTTCATAAGCAGAGTCCCTACCAACTAGGCTATCACGTCGTCAATACTTATTTGATTAGGTGAATTTCACGTAAAGGTACTTAAATTTAATTTACACTTACATTAATATTAATGGCACGTCAGAATATCAACGTCGACATCCCAATACTCATCTAGGTTTATCAGTAAGTATAGATTAATTCCTTATTCATAAACATACTATAAACCTATTTGAGGTAAAGTATGCGTTATCCCTCTTTATTCAAATGGAAAATTCGCAATGACGGATAAGGATAAAGCAAATTTGAAGCACACTTTAGCTATTGTGCGTTTATTAAAGAAGGTAATCTTGCAAGTTAATTTTGATCGAGTCACGTTTTTAGAATGGAGTAGGCCCAATAAAATGCAATAATTATGGTGACTAAGCAGATCTGACGATGGAGTCGTGAGGTGGCAACATAATCTATTCCATGGAATTTAGAATCATCGAGTTCAGACTTATAAGATTAATGATGCAGCCTGCTGTGACTGCGCAAAAAATTGAAGACAGAAAAGCTCTTCAAAAAGCACTTCTTTTGGTTAAACGTCGTTTCAAATTAGAAGTATATAGAATCTTCCAAAGTTTAATAGTTATTTATGTGACTGGTGCATAAAGAGAGGCATTAATACGCGAGTGTGGTTTTATGAAACGAGACGGAAGGTGAGTATGATGCGAGTTTCATAATTAGATCACACGAGTGTTTAATGCCTAATTATGTGTATAGTCGCATACAAAACTTTATCTACATGCATATCATAAGTTATCTACAATATCTGAGAAACCTGTATCTGTAGTTGCCCTGTATCTTAATGTTTATATTATAGTAGGGGATCCGAATAGGAGACGACCTTCACCGGGCTGATTATTCGATAAAAAGTATTTTATATCAAATTTAATATGCCAAGTAATATATGGTGAATAGGATGACTGAAAAATTTCAGTGTAGTCCTTATATGAGTAAAAAAAATATCTGAAAATGAACTTTTTTTTTGAAGTTTCAAATATGGGCCATTTGTTTATCTTTCTAAACATATTATAGGTAAGTTATGATATGGATGGAAATAAATATTGTTAGTAATCTGTTATCAAATAAATTGGGTATCTATAACTTTCTCGAAAAACGTTTCAACGTACGTATCATTACGCAGAATTTTCTTTGTATAGAAAGGCATTTCTCGCCGCTTGAGTTTTTTTTTGGTGGTCACAAGTCTAACTTAACCTAACCTACATTATTAATGTTTTATATTCTGAAAACATCAAGGTTTCCGAAAATAGCGTTCGATGAAATCGATGAAGTGAAATTTGATGAACTGATTGGTAACCAAATACATTTGATACAATTTATAGTCACGGAAAGAAAAGGTTCGTCACTTTTCGACTCTATTTCAACGCTATTAATGTCCAAAAGTGACGAACCTCATGAATCATCATCACCATTCCCTTATCTCAACTTATTTGGGGTCGGCGCAACATGTATTTTCCTTACTTCTCTATTAGTCGTCAATTAATTATTTTTTCTTACCGTGAATATCATAAATAAATAAAACCTTTATATTAAAAAAGAGAACTAACCACTTTTTCATTACTTATTGTAGGTTTTAGAGTTAATGTCCTAGTAATCATAAATTTATAGCAACATTAAGGAATTAACTCCTTGACCTACTATCATCATTTGAAATCACACGGGCTTGAAATTCCCAAACTAAATTGCCAATTAGCTAATGAATATAATCATCATAGTGGTCCAATAACATTGTGTAACATACGTTAGCATTATGTACATGATATTGCTGTCGCAAATGTTGTAAGGGTCACGGGGGAAATGTGGATGCAACTCATGCACTGTGTTTGATATAACGTCAAGCCCTGGATGAACGTAGTGGAAAATTGTTCGTAAAATATTCGCATTGTACATGATGCGTATAATGTTTGTAAAATAAAGACATATAAAATATTATTTATGAATTAATGAGGAATAGTAAATTATTGCCTAGGCAGGGAATTAGGCAATTGCTGTTCCTGCCGAGGCAAATATAGTGCTTTTCTCAAAAATCGTAAGAAAAAATTTGTGTTGGAGAAAAATCTTCATCGCTTGAACTCATTTTTTGAATAGCATATAAACAGAAACTTCACGTAAAATTTTATGCCAAGGAGAAACGCAATCTTTTGTTTTAAAAAAAACATAAGCTATTCCAGACACAGATAAAAAAGTTATGTTTCGAATAAAATTTGGATGTATAAGACTTGTGACCCCATTTTATTATGGCCCTTTTCACTTTTTAAAAAGTGACAAGCTAGATAGTAATGGAATTTGTATGCAACCTTGCGGGCTTGTGTAGCGAGCACATTATGATTTTTTTTTAATTGGAGAACTGTCAGTAGACTATGTACTTCGCGTCTCAATAATTATGTAGATGTATAGAGTAATGTCAACATTTCCGGACATTTTTGAGAAAAAAATATTTCCAGTTCGTTCTAGGTAACATAGACAACCAAACTGAATTAACTAGAAAAAAACCTCCGATATAATGGCCCCTTCTTTTAGAGCAGAGCATATCTTCAACGGCCCAACCAATATTCATGAAACCTAGCTAAAAACCTTCCCGATTCAACTAACTTTCTATTAAAATAATAAACCGCGTCTAAATTAGCCCCTCCATTTGGGCCGGTTCAGACGGACAGCATTTGAACTGCAACCCAGCTGTAAAATGGCAGGTCGCGGGTAGTTCTGATGCATTTGATATAAAGTCCACTTGCAGTTGGCGTGCAGTCCTGTCGACCGTGCACCGACTGCAACCTAGCTGCGCGGTTGTACTGCAGTCCTGTTGCAGGTTGAGCAACTGTCATACGACGGCAATACTACTGCAAGTTTTGCAGTTCTGATGCAGTTGACGTAACTACATCAAAACTGCAAACCAACCGTGCAGTCAGTTTGCGGTCGTCAGGACTGCAAGCTAACTGCAAGCGGACTGTTCGGGTGGTTTGCAGTTTTTATGCAGTTACGTCAACACCATCAGAACTGCCCTTGAATTGCCATTTTGCAGTTCAAATGCTGTCCGTCTGAACCGACCCTTTGGGAGCTACTATACCACAGACGGACACACGGAGACACAAGTGTATTATAATCAAATCTTTGCATTTTTTTTCAAATTTTACCCAATTATTCAGAAGTAAGCTAGATTATAATAAAATAAAGCTTTTTACAAAAAAATAGTACATTACTATAGGGGCCGGGACAAAAGGAGTTGCCGGCCGAAGACATATAGACGGCCGAGCAAAACGAGGCCGGATAGGTCTGAGGCGGGCAACCCCATATTTCTCGCCGAGGTATATATAGTGCTTTTTTCAAACATGCAATTAATAGACAACAAAAAAATCAAAGTTTTATTTTTTTAATACGCATAGTGGCAGAATGTCATGATGCCTGTGCCACAAATTTATGTGGAATGGAAATGAAAAAAAGAGGACTTTGCACGATTTGTATGAAATTCTATTAACGACCTCTTGTCCTAGCCGCACCTGAAACGTCATACTTCGCAGCCTATTATAAGGAACATAACATCAATATTTCATTGCATGTTTGAAAAAAAAAACACAAACGATATAAAATAATACATGATATAACAATAACTTAAAACTAAAACTAAGCTATTATAATATATTAGAATTAAATAGACAGACACGTACTTAAAATAAGAAACAAAAGAACGAACTTACAAAATTACTTAAACTACACTAATCTAACAAACCGCTACCAGTGGGCATTGTTCCTAAAATGCTGGCAGCATTGCCACCTTGAATGGCAATGCTTATTCTTTGTGCCAAGTACAGGCCAGCATTTTGGTCACGAGTTGCGTCGACCAGACGCTTTGAAAGGCAGATTTAGATTACGAATAGGTGTTTTGTAAAATAAAGTGCATAAAAATACACATATCAGTAACGTATGTCAAAATAAATCGAGAAAGGGTCGACACAGTTCGCATATTTGATAAATTATTCTATTCACAGAATCGCCTCAAATATGAAGACCGAAAACATTTAAGAACCAAATTGCGTACTAAATCACAGCTCTCTTGGTCAAATGCTTCTGGACAAAAGTTCATTTTGTCCATTGGGACAGAAAGCATTTACTGAAAAGAATTTTGTAGGAGTTAAAAATAGCAGGCTTTCTGTAGAAAGGCCTCTAAATCTGGAACACGACTCCATCAACATTTATAGAATGAAAAAGTAAAATACATGATTATGGCAAATGTAATTAAAAACATGTCTATGAAATAAGGTTTCAAGGCTTCTTAACTTATTTACCTAACGGATTCTGAATTTGTTTTTAATTGGCGATTCAATTGCAAACATCATTTAGAAGCATTAATCCCGCGCCTCTATTCAATACGGTAAAAACCAAATCGTTTTTGACCTGTTATCATATCGTCAAAACAATAATTATGCCACATGTCAAATACGATTTGGATTTTACCGCCAATAGAAGCGCTGAAAATGAAATAGATGTCATGTATTTGAAGTGAGAAACCTCACAAGACTTTGAACGGGAATGTAATAATAAACAACCATGACAATATTTGAATAAAATGTATTACTTAACATATTTCAAAGTTGAATTTAATATTTGGTGTTCAGAATTTGATTTAATAATTATACATTAAAAAAATAATTCATAAAAATAAGATAAGATAAGATTTCTTTATTTGTAATAAGCTTACACAGTCAGTGTAGTATTGTTAAGACTATTAAGAGTACTACAAGAACCAACAAAGACTCATTATATTTTGCGATTTGTGAATGCTCAAGCGCAGCGCTATTGAGCAAATAAACGAGAATATCTTTTTAAATTTTATAACAATAGTAAGAATAATGTATTTTCATATTGGCAAAGGTAATATTTTCAGTAAATTACATAGTTCTAAATTAGTGAGGCAAAATTAAGATTGAAATCAGTTCTTTCAAAGACTGAAATCAACGAAAAGCATGCTTGAGTTTTAGTCCTCTGGGACTTTTCATAAAGTTTGGCTAGGGTAAAAGAAAAGAGGGAAATCATTCACGCAATAGATAAAAGAAAAGGAACAATGTTGGGACACATATTTAGACGCGATAGCTTTATAATTAACATAATGGAAGGGCGGATGGAAGGAAGACGAGGCCCGGGAAGACCGAGAACCAATTATGTCAGAGAGATTCAAGAAAGAGCAGGAGCAAGCGGATACCAAGAGATGAAGAACCTTGCACAAAACAGAAATAAGTGGAGAGAATTACACCGACAAGAGCTACGCTCTTAAATTTAATGATGATGGGACTTTTCATGAAATTCTTATCATATGTGCTGACCCTAACATGTGTAAACCAATTGGGTTATCCCATAATTTTGTAATGTATAGTGATTCAAAAACCATTTCGAGAAAAAGGGTTGTAGAACCATTCCCTGTTATCAGATTATTTTACAAAGTTAGTATTAAATAGTTATTTCCAATTTATCATTTGACATTATTTGACCTGTAATGTAGTGACGTCACGATCTTCATTGGTAAGTTGTGTCTAATCTGTGATCAACCATAGTACTGCATATAATATGAGTCCGAAATGCAGTAATATTATAAATAATGTATATCGAATTTTGTCTTATTTATTTCTGTTTTATTTTAACGCTTATTAAAATTAAGCCAATTTTTAACTGTATATAAACATGACAAATCTTTAAAAAAATGGAATGATTAAAATACAAGTCCGTTTTGGAACCTCCGCCCGTAGGCTAGTCTGTGGGTGAAATTGTCAAACTCAACAAACGGCCGAGGGAAATTACATGACTTGACATTGACATTTTACGTGATCTGACAGAAACGCGTACTCTCAAACGAATTCAATAGTTTTAAAGCATGTATCAAACAAACCAACTTGTAGTGACGTCATAAAGCCATTTTCTTTAAAAATTTAAATAAATTAATATATTGATTTAAATGCAAAAACCGTGAAATAAGTGTCTTCAATTAGTCTATTTTATCGAAAAAAAATAAAGAAGGGGTATTTTTTTTTGGGATAACCCAATTCCTGCTAAAGAATGAAAATAGAAAAGGTTCAATATGTAAGATACAATGTGTTGTTTCTAAAGTTGTGCTACTTAGCAGTTCTCTGCTGGCAATGCCGCATATTTTTAATATTTTCTCAATTATTGAAGTGCAATTGATATAAATTGTCAAACGTTACGAATAGGTTTCTATTAATCCTGTACATCTGTCAAATGTGTATAGCTTGGCAAATTCGTTCGTGTCACTCCCATGGGCCGCGCGGGGGGCGGGTGACGTTACTAGTCGATCAATCAATTCTTAACACACTTCTTTTGCTTTAATACTTCTCTTTACCATTTAAAATCCATTTTGAATCCAACTAGGTACAACCTGAACGTGGAAACTGAACTAATCAAATATCCTGCCAGGGTATCTTCAAAGGAAAATCAGTGAAGCCTGGATCTTGGCTTGCTAAAGACATTATAATAAAAGATTTGCTTGAATGTCTACTATGGATGTTTGCTTTACATATACCGTTACAGCTGTATTATAAAATAATGTTTAAGTTTAGCGTTTTAAAGTTGAAAAGAAAACATTTTCTAAAGGTTTTTATTCCTTTCGCACTCCTTTATTTATAGCTTTTTTTTAAAGTAGGTATATATCTAACGGAAGTCTTAAGTTTTTCAGATGTATGTTTTGCTATAGTGTGTTATAAAGTATTTACCGTACGAGTATTATAGTTCCCAAGTATTTTGCTACTAAAACCGTTTGTTAGTTTTTGGAGACTTATTTGCTCCTGAAGGTTTAAGTTCTTTTTCGTCTCAGGATACACTTCTCGTTCACTTCTGAAAAAATACCTCTTCGAGGTTCTAAATACATCAAAAATGTTTTCAAGCCATTTCTTTTATATTTTACAATTTATCGCAACGTAAAGGCAAATAGCTCGTAACTAGACCTTCGTTTGTACAGTCTGTGAGCACTAAGGTGCTTTGGTTTTGTACTTCTCTCTCTCGCTCTTAATAAGAGCATATGAGAGAGAGTGAGAGACAAGTACAAACCCGAAGAACCTTCGCTATCGAATTTTACTTTGTACTTTTATTTCACTCGCTCCCGTACGGTCTTATCCTAGTTTTTCTATCTATACCCCAACCCAAAAGAGTTTTGTACATTGCAAATATCAAAATAATATCTTGCTAAAATTATAAATGCGAAAGTTTGAATGTTTGTTACTCAATCTAGCCAGAACGGCTAAACGGATCTGAATGAAATCTGACACATTTTAATGGCAAATTTGGCCATAGATGAGCAAATAGGCTACTTTTTACAAAAATAATGAGCAGTTCCTAAGGCAATAGCATTACAATTCATAATTGCTATTATTTGGGTTTTATATTTTGAATGAAAAACGATAATAATTAATCTTTATGCTCCCACAAGGCACACTGATAATTCCCCGTACACCTCCATCTCATATTTTATTTTGAATGTTTGTCTCTTATTTTCCAGCTAGTCGCTTTCCCCTTAAATCTGCTTCAAAGCTGACGTAATTTCGTCTTATTGCTTCAAAAAGGAGCAAATATTTTTCATTAATTCATCAAAGAAAGTGTCACTAATCTTCTCCGTCACCGTGCCTGGTTCACAAGCAGTGTCTCATTTCATTTAAATGAGTATCTTTGTTGACATTATTAACGAGTTTTGACGTAATAACGTGTCAGTGTGTAGAAATTTTCCATGAATATGTAATTAATAATTTTTCAAATTATTATATCAGTAATGAGGCCAATTTAGGCGTTGTATAATGTGGATTGTATGACGAACTTAAATGGCAAAACTTTTATGACACAAATCACAATATTGATAGATTTAATCATCAGAGGGCGTTATTTTCATGGCAAAAATCAAACGTCAATAGAGTCAGAACGTTGAATTTTATCGACTGTCGATAAGTTATATTTACGATGCGTCTATTAACAAAAATATCTGTTATCTTTATTAACAAAAATAGACCTCAAATGATGATGAACAGGAAAAACATTTTTTTAAATTACGGAATTGTGGATTGTTAATTCTTTTCCATGGGATGTTGCAAGAAACTAGAAATATAATCAAATCTAGATAAAAACTAATATCGTTCTTTACCGCTTTAAACTCACATGAATGTGTTTTACTCGTTATGCGAGTTTCAACGTGGTTTCAACCCAATTTATTTTTTAAGTTGCTATAAATGAACCTTACCTACATTTAGAACAGAGGGCCCTGCAAAGATGCACTACGCTAACTAACGTTTCTATTCGATTCGTTTTTAAACCAATCGCGTCACTGGGAGATGACGTGATACGAAAAGTCACGTGGTCTACCAGTGACGCGATTGGTTTAAAAACGAATCGAATAGAAACGTTAGTTAGCGTAGTGCATCTTTGCAGGGCCCTCTGTATATTGTTGAATTATTTCCGTTGTAATTAAGGAAAGGATACTCCTTTATCCATTTGTCAATTGTTTTCCGTTTTGAATTAACCATTTTTCACATACGTGAACTAGTTGCAAAAATACTACTTACTGGTAGAAATGCCACTTAACTGCCATACGATTTACTTTTAATGGTGATGTAACTCGCTAATCAAAAAAGTTAATGTTAAAAGTCAGTAATATAGAAGAAGATTAAAGTTATCGATAGATGGAAAACTCGATAAAATTTAACATTCCAACTATATTGACGTTTGATTTTTGCCATGAAAATTCCGCCCTCTGTTCATCATCATCATCATTTCAGCCGAATGACGTCCTCTGCAGGACATAGGCCTCCCCCAAGGATCGCCACAACGACCGGTCACGTGCTACCTGCATCCACCGGGCGTCATAATGGCAGGAGAACTAGGGTCACCGACATAGCCCGAAGAATTGCCAAACGGAAGTGGCAGTGGGCGGGGCACATTGCTCGTGGAACTGATTTAATAGCGGTAAGACCTAATGCAGGGTCCGTCCGGACCGCTACTAATTATTCTTTAACTTATCGCCAACTTTGGTGTTCCGGTGTGTAGGGATAAGACAACAGGTGAATTCACGAGAATAGAGGTATTTATTTTGGAGTTTTAGGGCCGTATTAATAAACTGATCTCAACTCTTATTCTCGTCTCGAGATGCGTCAAAAATGTCAGTGTTCTATGGTTTGACATTTATATTGACGTACAGATCTAGTGAATAATCCTTTCACATCGTGAAAATTCGGAACTCACGTCTACTTCCGAATGATGCCGACGTATCTATGAATTATTGAATTATTAAGTGACATGTTTGTATTAAATAAATAGAGTACTTTAGTTATCAGTGTGAAATGTCAAACTACGAGTTTGAAGTATATCACACCGAGATGTTAAAACCACCACGATCGAATATATAGAAATTAAGTGTAGGTAAACTAGAAGAAATATAAATAATTGTAGAAAATAATTTCACAGGCTTGTCGATCTAAATGTTTCCCAGGTCTTAATGCTTTCGGCATGACTATTAAAAAGAACTGAAAACAAACTTAATTTTAATTAACAAAAAAATACTCTGGTATTAACCATCCATATCGATTATCACTCTCGTGATGCGACGTTCCCCCACGTTGTCTTGATGGGTACTGAGTCAGGCTGAAGTAGCATGACAAATACGAACATTTCCGAGAAAACACGATGTGAAAGGATATTTCACTACATCTGTATCTGGTGACGGGCATCTCAGCCAAGATGAGTTTATTAATACGGCCCTTAAGATTGCATTTTTGAGGTTGTAGTATTGAGAATTCGAATGTCTATGAGTCGCAAATCCAACTAACAAACAGGATAGCCTGTGTGTTCGTGTGTCCATGCCATAAAAAGCAAGTTTTTTGATGAATTAATTAACCTTTTGAACGCCATACGTCGAATACAAAATGTGCCACCCACACGCCAAACATGTTTGCTATGCTATGCAAATTATACCTTATTGCTACCAAACAAAGTTTCTTTTGATCTTGAACTCTTGTTGGCTGTAGCCGACGTGGAGTCAGAGGCACAACTTTTAGTTGACGGCCAGAGCCGACTGTGGCGTTGAAAAGGTTAAGCTTAGCGTCGGTCGCCTATTGACTTGTTTCGTGTAGTAGTTACAGATGTAGTAAATGAACATACGACATCGTTTTTGATCGGAAAACTTCGTATTAATTGCTTTCTCAGTCAGCATTAGTACCCATCCATAAGCTAAATTGAGAAAGCAAGATGAATACGAACTATTCCGACAAAATACGACATATGTTTATGCAGCAGAACGAGTAGGTGGCCCATTCTTCTTTTTGATGCCTAAGAAAACCTCCCTTAACGTGAACGCTTGTTTAAAGTAATATTTTTTGAAATTTTGTTCTATGTACTTGAATAATGTTTTATACAAAATTGTGGGGGTTGGGTAAAAATAGGCTAATTCAGTAACGCAGTAATCGACATTTGCAAGGGGACGTGGAGACTGGTAACGCAGTGGTAATTTAGGCAGCAAATTCTTGTTTTATATAGAAAAAGAACAAAAATAGCGGGTAAATTTACAGTAAAAAGTGAGACCTGATTAAGACTTAAAGTGGGGCTCCTGTAAAATAATCTCAAGATATCTGCGAATTTTTTAAATGGATCTTAAATTTTCATTTCTATTTTGGCCATCAAAAAGTAGAATGGCCCATGTATCTTATCTGAGACTCTTACTTATGTCTTACGCGGGACAACTTACTTCGCCGGTTAATCATATTTTGAGATCATCAACGAGGTGTTCAAATATTCACCGCAACCGCAAAATGGCCGCCATTGAAAACTCAAACTAACCTCTAAACTCAAACCATTAACTTTTACGATGAACTTTACGCGACCATAATCCTGAAGAGAACCCAATTAGTGGACATAATGGTCCATCAATCAATTTACTGTCCACTTGCTAACTCAATGAACAACAACTAAGCTAAAACAAACTTTAATGTAATGGATTAAAGATGGGTATCGCTACACGGATTTTTAGTGGAGCAACGAATGGCATTGTATTCAATTTATTAAAATGGAACGCGCCAAATTATTGAGTTATCGATGTTCTTGGATTTACATTTTTCTGATGAGTTTTTATGGCACTTGGGAGTATGAGAAGTGACAATGACTTTTATGAGAGAAATTTTTCGTGATGTATTTAACGGTAGTGACATTATTTTAAAGCCATCAAAACGTTTTAGCTTTGATTTTGAAGTATATGTATTGGTTGTTTTGTTTTACTTACTTTGACTGACTGACTTTGGTTGACTTTTAAATTTAGTGTACCGATTCAACGGACAGCGTCTTAAATTAAGAAAATACTGGAACCAGAGTTATTCGTACAAATCCCTGGACTTTAAAAAAATAAAAGAATTCCCAAGATAGAGATTTGCCTAGTTTGGAACCCCTGTTTAAGTATGTACAAAATTATGTTTTAAAAAAAACATCTAATTTTATTACTGTTTATTAATAAAACTGAATTGCATAGACCGTAAGCAGAGACAGTTTCAATTCTTTATCACTAAAATAATAAAATAATATAGAAATATTTTATTTATTTATTTATTGCGACTGCAAATAGTTACTGATAATTTATTAAAATATTTTCATTTTTTTTTTGATTTGGCAAATACTGGGATCTTAAGAAAAATGTGTTAAATAAAATAATAAAATATCTTCGAATTCCCGACCTATCTCGAGCCGCTTCCAATGACTTTTTATACTTTTTCGCTATCTTTTGTAGCTGAAGACATAAATAAATAATTAAGTATAATTATAAATATTTGTATATAAACCAATTTATATGAACTACGAGTATCAAAACAAAAGAAAAAAAAAATCCATACAAACATTTTGGGACACATTAGGATATTATTTATTGATTGTATAATTCTTGTTATTTTAAACCTGCCTGCCATTTTTTGAATCTGAATATGTCATAAAGGTAGCAAACATTTTGAGAAATCGTTATTTTGCCGAGTTCATAACGTCACTATGACCCTATTATTTAATATTGATAATAAGATGAATCTCAATATCTTTTGTACATACGTTTGACATTTTCATAAAACCCTTGACCCTTGTAGAGCCGACGCAGCCAATGTTAAGTGCCGCACCCACCTTACCTTTGGGGTACTTATTGATATCTCAATAGCCGAGCGATGAAAGTATCAAAGTATTTACTGACGATATTCTCTTTGAAACTTCTTCAGACAACGATTTTTTGATCGGGTTATCTAACGTTGAAGACGGAACGCTGGTGAGTTTCCAAAGGGAAACATGATAAACTAATTCTTCGCGTATAAAGCGGGGGTAAATTTAGTTTTAGTCATCTTATTTTACGTAGGGTAAACGTTTAATAGCTAGCCGCCTCGTAGTTACTAGCCACTTTTAATTATATGTATAATTAAAGCATGATCTGATGATTTTTAAGCAATACAATTTGATATCTGGGGATTTGATCAAGTTTTCTAGTTTTCCGTACCTACCCAAAGGAAGCAAAACAAGACGCCATTGGCCATTTCTAAGCCAAGTTACTAGTTATAGAGATATCAACTATGTTAAATATAGGTAATGCAAGCAGTTTTTTAGATTTTTTTCTATAGTAAAAGCGGTACAACCCTAAAAAGAAAAACGGCCAAGTGTGGTATCTACTAAGATTTAGTTTTTTGCAACATTTATAGCCAGTTACTGAATTCTGTCTAAAGTGACTTTGTCTTGACCGAAGCACGTGGAGCTAACGCCATGTGCTTCTGTTTAGTCCATAAGAGAAAATACTTTTTTACCGAACAATTGTGTTCGCATGTGATATTCATGGACTTGTAACGATTTCTTTTATGCGCAATAAAGAGTTTACGTACTTACTTACTCGTATTTTTTTCTCTAATAAGTCCATGGGAGTGTCTATAAATAATTCGTCACTAGCGAAATATAGGTACACCTTAACAGAAGTGAACGCCAATAATGAAAATTAGAATTAGAAGTGACTATAGTTATTGGTCATTTGTCCTACTTCTCGAAGTCCTACTCTATTGGACCCGACAATAGCAACAACATTGAAACCACAACGTCCATGATTTCACCGTACAATGGAATCAAAATCACATTACTGTGCGTGCACTGCCGAGATTGCTCCGGCCTCTGATTTCTATCACAATCAGGTCCCTTTCAGGGCTCAATGGCGCCCAATGAGGGCCCAATGAGGGCCCAAGGGCTCTTGAGTTTCGTCAGGTACTTAAGAGTAGGAGGAATTTTTAGCCGACGCAAAACAGAAATTATGTTATAAGTTTAAAGTGTGTATTTCTGTGTCTGTGAATCTTTGTATCTTTATGTCCGTCTGTTGCATGGTAACCTAATCTAACCTAACCTAACCTAACCTGTTGAATCGATTCGGACGCCGTTTTTTCAGCTAGGTTTAACACTACAGTGCATGACTGCATGGCATTGTATAAACATATATAATATGTGGTTATTGTGTTTTTTAAGTTATGGGTTACTTTTAAGAAAGCATAAGTATCACTAGCCTAGTCAAACTAATATTTTGTTCTTTTGTTGTTTGATTCTCTGTTAAAATGATTGAAGGTAAAATTTAAATAAAAATTCCAAGAAAAAGAGCAAATGTGAAAGGATAAATTGATGTTTAATTAAAACATAACGTTAAGATAACAAGGGGTAAGGGTTCCAGGAAACTCAATGTTTCTGTTTTAACGCAATTTAAAAAAAAGTTATTGTATTTTGTAATTAAATAACTTTTAACAAGTTGCGCTGTCTCAACTTTTTAACAGAAGTATATAAGTATCGGATATTTTTAATTGTTTATTTTATAATCATTTTATCTCTTTATTTTTATACCTATAAATTGACTTCTCTGACGCCTGTGTCCCAAGATAATTATATCTTGTAGACTGAAGGCCCAACTTCGTTTGACGTCAACAGGTTTTTTTTTGTAAATTGTTTTATTAGTACTCAAAGAATTATTATTCTTCTCATATACCTACATTAAAACACATGAAACTTTTGCACAACGCTCATGCATTTTCGAAAATTGCTACAATTCTAAATACGTGTGAATAAATAGGTTACATTTTATTACACAAAAGAAATAAACAGTACCTTTTCTAACACCATGTGCCATTCATTAACATCATAATCATCATCATCATCATCATCATCATCATCATCATCATCATCATCATCATCATCATCATCATCATCATCATCATCATCATCATCATCATCATCATCATCATCATCAACATCATCATCATCATCATCATCATCATCGGCATCACCATCATCATCATCAATTCATTGTTCCAAAATTATTTTTCTCTCTCACCCACGGAGTCTGATGAACACTTTTCAAAGTATCGATGCTATATCGCAGCCAGGGCCGAGATTCCTGGACCTAGGATCGTCTTTGACCTGTTATCAAATTTTCAAAGTTTTGATAGCTCTTATTTACTTGACGGTAATGCTAGAAACAATACCTTAACAGGTTAAAGACGATATAGTTTTACCGCCTAGAATAGTGATGTCGTACAGTCAACAGTATAAATAAGTGATCATTTATGTACCTTGTCACTTTAACGTCATGTTTGAAATGTCATACAAAATTGTGAAATGATTGAAAGCGACAAGGTACATAAATGATTAGTTATTTATGCTGTTGACTATACATAGCAGCGTTAAAAAATTTTTAAAAACAAAAAACCGCCTTCAAAAGGCGAAAAATAACTTCTTTTAAAATGGTAGGTACCTATAGGTCAGTCAAACTGAAGTCGGCTTTTGGTTAAAAATATTGTGAGTCGCCGACTTCAGTTTGACTGACCTATAGGTACCTACCATTTTAAAAGAAGTTATTTTTTGCCTTTTGAAGGCGGTTTTTTGTTTTTTAAAAGGATTATTTTATTTTATACTTTGTAGTGATTATAATAAGTTGTTATGTGGTCCCACTTCTTAGTTGATATGTAACTTTAAGATATTTTAAGTTCACCGCAAGTAACGCCGCGGGAAAGTCATAGTCATATTTAAACAATTCAATGTTCTACGTTATCGCCCAACTATCTTAATCGAGATTTCTTATCGCCACCCTTGAAATAAGTAACGTTGAGGAGTTCCGTTGGCCATCTGTGGTCTTCATCATCAGTTCCACTTCACCAAATAATACTTACTGAATGCAAATGCTGGACTCGTTACTAAAAATACTGAAATTGCTACATGAATGTATGCCTGTAATATTTGAGGAGTTCCCTCAATTTCTCATGGATCCCCTCATCAGATTAAAATTTGGTGACAATGGGACCACCCCGGAAGTATACTCTATGAAACAAAAAAGTATTTTGGAAATGGGACCATAATTGACGGAGAAATCAAATTAAATCAGTCAAACTGAGAACCTCCTTTTTTATTTCGGTTAAAATACTAAAACCTTTTCCTAAGTATAACAAATACTTTTCTGAAAACTGCATCAAAATCGGTTCAGCCAAACGCGAGATAATCGCGGACAAACATACATACATACATACAGGTCAAACTAAGAACCTCCTTTTTTGTAGTCGGTTAATAAAATAGTGGAAACGTGGTAGACTTTAAATCAAGACGAAGCTGACCAGTGACATCATCGCGGTTGTAATGCAATTGTCATGCGACTGCATCGCTGCAAAAGGACGCCGCGAGTGTTTCTTTTTTCTATCACTCAGAATGTTTGGGATGACATTCTCATGCGTTGCGATTAACCACGTGGCCAACTGTCATCATACATTTTGAGTGATAGAATCATCTTTGCTTGGGTCTCTGATTCTCTTAAAAAGGCCGCTCGGTCGAACGAACGAGCGAAAGCGCAGCGGCGAGTTTAAGTAGTCCCGTCCGAGCGAACACAACACATTTTAGCGTGCATTCTCAATTAGGCAGCCTTATACGTTCGAGAAGCCATGGTGCCAAATTGAATACACGCGCTTAAATGTGTTTTGTTCGCTCTGACGGGACTACTTAAACTCGCCGGTTCGACATTCACTCGTTCGTCCGTCCGTTCGTCGTTGTTGAGAGAATCACACCCCTGTGCAAGGTCCTACCTCCACTTCATAAGAAAATTTGTAAAGCAAATGCCAGACACCTTATTCGAGAGATATTCAAATTTACATCCTGTCGATGCACGCTGAAGTATATTTTAACATAAACCTAGAATTTTCCTCGCCTGTGCGAGTATTATGCAAACCTTTCCATCGTATGTAATAACATCAAAAAATATTGTGCGAAACAACAAAAATACTCAAAGAGTTGAAGCTACGGAGATTCAAAGGGACTTGAGATGAATAAAGGATCAGGTAGAAGAAAATTAAGTAGGTTCACTAAAGCAAATAAAAAGAGTCGGACGCGCACACGAAGGGTTCCGTATCATTCTTGAATGGGGACCCCTTTAATTTTTTTTGTTATTATTGTTGTTAAAGCGGCAATAGTATTAGCAGTGATCGGAATAGGTAGAGTATATTTACCTTAAGTTCGCAAACGAACATAATATAGAGTGGTTACAGCCAGGTGAAATATTAATTTATTTTTATTGAGTTCCTGATTTCCGGTATTTTCTGGTACTAGTAAAAATATAGTCGCAAGGAAGTCTCCAGTTTATGTCTCTGTTCTACGAATTTTAGGTAAATATACTCAACACATTATTTAGATACTTAAAAGAAATTAGTTACAGGCCCCTTTTATCACAAACTTTGTAAAATATAAAGTAAGTAAATATTACGTATATTTAGCATTAAAAATACCGGAAATCCGGAATTCAACAAAAATAAATTAATATTTCATCCGGATGTAACCACTCTATACTATGTCCTTTTGCAAACTTTAGGTAAATATACTCTACCTATTCCGATCGCCAAGTATTAGTCACTTTTTGAAAATTTCATGTGTCTACCTATTATGGTGCAAGAGATACAAACGTTAAGGTAGAGAAAAAACGCCAAAAATTACGTTTCTTATATAGAGGCCCTTTATTTTTATTGTTTGTTGTTATAGTGGTAATAGAAATTCATACTCTGAGTAAATTTCAACTTACTACCTATT
The DNA here is from genome assembly GCA_946894065.1 of Acleris literana. Taxonomy (NCBI): domain Eukaryota; kingdom Metazoa; phylum Arthropoda; class Insecta; order Lepidoptera; family Tortricidae; genus Acleris; species Acleris literana. The sequence goes on along the minus strand of OX335670.1, from coordinate 4,077,826 downwards.
ACGGTTTATGAGAAACAGCTCGCTGACAGACAAACGAGCGGACGGGCAATGCAACCTTAAAAATGGGTGCGAATTTCTGAAGCTTCAAAACAATAAAATCTACAAGAAGAGGTGACACGAACAGAAATGATAATGACAAAAGAAATAAAGAAATGCTTCATTTCGTCGCTGAAAATCCCGTCAAATGAGACTCGTGAAGTTTTTAGTAAACTTCAAGCGTATCATTTTTACTTTATTCTGTATACAATACGTTTCTAAATCTTAACATTGTTTTTTTTAAAGATTTTTGCTTGAAAAAAACTGTTTGATTTGATAGATCATTTTATTTATTCCGCAAAACATAAAAAATCAAAAAGGAGATCAATAGCAAACTCCCAGATGCTCGTTACCAAAATGTTTGCAGCATCATCATCATCATCATCATGTCAGCTGAAAGACGTCCACTGCTGGACATAGGCCTCCCCCAAGGCTCTCCACTCAGACCGGTCTTGTGCTTTTCGCATCCACCGCGTTTCCGCGATCTTTACAAGGTCGTCACTCCATCTTGTTGGAGGCCTACCTACAGCTCGTCTCCCGGTCCGCGGACGCCACTCAAGAACCTTCTGACCCCATCGGCCATCAGTCCTGCGAGCAATGTGCCCCGCCCACTGCCACTTAAGTTTGGCTATTCTTCGGGCTATGTCGGTAACCTTAGCTCTACTGCGGATATCATCATTTCTGATTCGTCATCATCATCATTTCTGATTGTTTGCAGCATATTCTGCAATTTTTTGGGACAAAAACAGTGAGCTAACTAATCAGAAAAGTTTGGCTAATCTTGGCAATAAAATGGCCTAAGGTTGGTCACATGCTGCAGGGGCTTGTAACCTCTCCAAACCACGACATAAAATCGGAGAATTAAAAATAGTAAAACCCCAAATAGGCCCGGTAATCTTACTTTGAACTGTTGAGTTTCTTAAAAAAATCACAGATACATACCTGAAACAAACAAAAACAATATTAGCCTAAAAATCAATTTGCTTTATCTCATCAGAGACGTAGTTTAATAACTAAATAAGCAAGATAATTGTGCCTAAAAAAATGCATAGCGCTAACATAAGAAATTTTCGAAATCTGTGATATTAACGCTATAGATCGGTAGCTTACATTGATCATAATTCATTCGTTAAGTGTTTAAGACGATTGTGAAGCTAAAAATATATATAAATATTAACGGTTCTCTCCCCGCTTCGCAATCCTCTTAAAATTTGCTAACGTTAACGTTATGTATCTTGCATATGCATGTCCCAAGAGTTATGGTGCTCCCACATAGCGGTTACACAATTGTTATACAGTGTCCCAGAACTTGACATAAATACATTTGAGAATTTTCCTCAATTTAATCAGCTCAATTATTGTCCGGCAGCAACCTCCATAGAAAGGCTTCTTAATTACCCAAGAAATGAATTATTTATGGAAACAAACGGAATCCAATTTAACAAACAAAAGAATCGTCTGCAGTCTCCAAGAAACAAAACATGACAAATACAGCCTGAGCTGACGAGGGTTTAGACAACTCGAAGAAAGTGATACTTCGGAAACAATAATATAAACAAAGGAATAAAATGATGGTAAAGTGAGGGCATTTGCTTATGTAAAACTTAAACGGAAGTTAGAGTTAGGGGTTTCGGCTTATTTGTGGGAAAAGGGACCTTATCGTCGATGGCGCTTCCGCCATTATAAAAGATGCTCCGATATAAATACAACGTCGCGTGACGCAGTGCGGCATAAGCGCCATCGACAATAAGGTCCCTTTACATAGATAAGTGGTCAAATTATAATAATTTTTTGGGAGCGCCAAAGTTCATATAAAATTGCAACTCCGATTATTGGAACTCCGAAAATGTAATTTTTATACCGCTGGAACCGTAAACTTTTCAGAAGTTCTGAAATATTCAATGTGTAGATAAGACTAGGTTAGGTTAGGTTTGATTTATAAAAATCCTGAAAAAGTAATAGTTGCTGAAAAAAATACGTTATGAGTTGCGATGATTATGACTTACAATACGTTATGAGTATAGGGGACACCATTTTTTTATCTATCTTTTTAGGTTTATAGTAACGAATACTTAGCAGAAAATGTTAAAATCAAAGGATTTGGATCAAATGCTCGTTTATCATGAGTATTTTGCTAGGGCTTTTAAGATATATGTTAACTTTTTTTTTTTCAAATATAGCACTCTTTTTGCTCGAGGAACTAAAAAATATTATTATTTGGACGTATTTTGAAATGGGCATTACTCAAGATTATTTTATATAGCAGCCCTTAGACAGCGAAATTAAATTGGATTACTGCTAATCCTTAAAACAGATTTTCCAGTATCTTGTGATAAATTAGTCTTTTGCGTTTTTGCGTTCTCCTTCGAATTAATTTGCAGGCATTCTTTACATTTAGAAAATATCCTCTTGACATAATCGGGTCACAAAGTTGAATTCAATAATGATGACAAAAAAATATGTCTTTTTATTCAGTAAGTTGGCGACACCACAGCCTCTTTTTCACGTTGGTAGTATATAGTGAGTCTAGTACTTTAGATAAGACCATCATAGCAGAGAAGATAAGCCGCAAGAAACCGGCGAGGGGTGATTTTACTATAAAAAAACATAATGAAAAATAATGTAACATCACAAGGTAATAAAAACAACTCTTATAAAAATAAATTAAATTATTGCAAATTTAAGGTCTACTGTCTCGACAAATTTGTCTTAAAATTTGGAATAAAATGACTAGTATAACAACACGACGTGATAAACAATACCTAAACACTGACTGAAGATTCCTTGCTAACGTAAACAAACGAAATGAAGAAAGAAAATCCAAGGATTTATACGTAACAAAATATGAAAGACTTACGGTAACATGATGTCAAATAAAATAATATTTTATCACGTAGAATAAAGACCCTGACTGCATGTTACAACAATATAATAAATTATTCTTGCACTCCTCTGATAAAAGTTTGTGCTTATTTAAATACTAGATTTTGCGCGGGACCCCATCTACGTAGAAGCCGTTTATCGCTATTTCCTCAGGAACTGTCCAATTATCCGAAATAATAAGTAGCCTATCTGCTTTTTCAGACTAAAACAAGTGCCAAGTTTCATCCAGATCCGTTAAGGCATTCTGGTGTTTTTGAGAAACAAACATCCAAACCTTCGCATTTATAATATTAGGACGAAGTAACATAAGATTAGCTATGATAAAAAACAAAAAACCGCCTTCAAAAATGCAAAAAATAATGCCTACAATTTTAAAGAAGTTATCTTTTGCATTTTTGAAGGCGGTTTTTTGTTTTTTAAAACATTTATTTTATTTTATACTTTTTAGTGATCATAATACGCTGTTACGTTGTCCCACTTCTTAGTTGATATGAAACTTTAAGTTATTTCAAGCGCGCCGCAAGCAACGCCGCGGGAAAGTCATAGTCATATTTAGATAACCTCCTTTTTTGAAGTCGGTTAACAAGTAAATATTCTTCGTTGTAGTCGCTCAACTATCTTAATCGAGATATCTTATCGCCACCCTTGAAATCGGTACCGTTAAGTAGTTCCGGTGGCCATCTGTGGTCTTCATCATCAGTTCCACTTCACCAAATGATACTTTCTGAATGCAAATGCTGAACTTGTTACTAAAAATACTAAAATCGCTATATGTTTGCCTACAATATTTGAGGAGTTCCCTCAATTCCTCACGGATCCTCTCATCAGATTCAGATTTGGTGACAATGGGACCACCTCGAAAGTATACTCTATGAAACCAAAAAAAAAAAATTTAAATCGGTCGACAATTGACGGAGTAATCGGTGAACATACATACAGTGGAACGTATAACCTCCTCCTTTTTTGAAGTCGGTTAAAAATAATCACTTCTTTCATATGTAATAAGGATAACATTATATCCATATCTCAAGCGCTTATAATATATGTTCATTCGTGTTGAGACCTCATCAATCACGTCAAACATAATATAAATTACTCGGGATCTCAAAGATAAATTAGCGCTCGTTTACCAAAGTACACTGAACAGCAATGAAAACGGATCATTTTGTACGTAAATTTATGTTTACGCTGACCCTTTTTATATCTCGTAAGTGTTTGGGAGATAGCTAATTAATTTATCCAACATGTGTACAAATTAGCCCTTGTAACTTTTGGTTACATAAAATAAGGGCGGGATATAAATTCCTACGCAAAGGGTGATGAAAAACAGTTAGCGGTCGGACTGTTTTTCAATAAGTAGGTAAATACATTTTGGGATGGATATTTAAGGCTTTGATTAAATTAGAATCTTATTACTATGTCTGCAATTTGTACATTTATAAATAAATAACTATAAATATCGGGGGATGTTATGAGTTAAACATTGTATGTTTGTGTATCTGTGGGTCTGTGTATCTGGCATTAGCTTCTAAATGCATGGACTAAATCGCACGTGTTTAAAAGCTAGTCTAATTGGGATAGTTCTTAGCTTGGTCTCATCGAAATCAATTCGGCCGTCTTAGATTATAATTTTTAAATTTTAAATTATCTTTATCCATGGTTTTCTATCCAACTAGCAAGTAGATCTGGCCTTTCACATGGGAATCCTCTTTTCAACCCTTGAAGTAAAAAGCGTGTCAAAATTTCGTGTGTGAATCTGTGTATCTATGTTTTTCTGTTTTTGACATTGTAGCCCCGAGACTGATAGACCGATTCGGACGCATTATATTTAAAAAGATAGCTAGTTAAATTGTGGTGGTTCTTAGCAAGATTTAAAGAAAATCGGTTCAGCTATTCATCATCAGGGTTTTTATTCTTAATACTTATCTTTCCAATATCGACTTCATGAAAACAAAATAATGTGGCCATGTTGCTTCGTATCTGATGTCAAAGTTGGTTTTTGGCAAGTTGCCTCGAACTACTGGAGCGCAAATAACCAGAAATAATGAATATGTGATAATGTTTTTACGATACGACTGGTCAAGGAAAATAAATAAGACATACTGGAGAAATACTGGAGAAGTATGTGTGAATTTACGATGATAGATGGAGTTAAAAATATCAAGATACGAGAATGATGTGGATTGAAAGAAGATTTAGTGACAAAGATCGATGTAGTGAAGAAGAAGGTTTGGTTATTTAGAAAGGATGGATGAAAGAAGAGTTAAAAAAGAGGTATTGCGAGAGAGAGTGTGTGGAGATGTCGGTAGGGGACGTCCTAGACGCACATACTCACATCACACATCAGATTCGCGATGTACTGAATAAACTAGTTAGAATTATGTCGAAAAACGGCTCTTTTGTTTTTTTGCGGAGTAAATTCTCTTTTTAGAACTATCAAGTCGGGCAACTTTTTCTAATGCAATAAATATCAAATCAAAGGTGAATGCTTACCAAAGCACATTTAGACACGTTTACGAAATCATGAAAAAAGGGTTTTCTACCTTTGTATTTGCAAATCCATACTATTTAATAAAATAAATGCAAAACTTGGTTTATCTGTCAGTTTGTTATGCCTTTACGTCTAAACCGTTGATTAAGTATTGACAATTAGAAATAATAATTGTTTGAGTCCTAGATAAGATTAGAATAACTTTTGTAATGTGGAGTGTAAAATACGAGTTCCACATAAATAAATAAAGGATGCAGTTACGCAAAAATGTGTCATCCCACAATCATTTAACAATTAAATATCATTCTATCCACAATGATGAGGGTTGACCCTTTATTGTTAAATAGTTGTGATTGATAACGTCCAACTAATAGCCAATAACCGCACCGTATTTAAGTAATAAAGAGATATTTAAAAAAAAACAGTAGTTTTGCTCACATTGATAATACATGCAACAGATCGCGTTAGGAAAGGCATTCAAATATTAAATTGAACGGTGGCTAGAATACATTGTTCATGTGATCGTGTGTGCGCGCGAGTTGAACGAAAACTTTTAAGAAGAAACTTTTCTGTGGCGTGGCTTTAGATAAAACTTGAGCACGGTAAATGAAAAATAGAGAAGAAAAATGTGATATAATTAGAGGCATTTATTCCTTAAATGAACACAATATTTACAGAATTCAACATTAAACCAATTCAAAAAACTAAACGATAATACTAATTACTAAAGATATAAATAATAATCACCACTATAAAAAGAACACCCACTCTAGCAGATCTGCTCGCCGCATGGTCCCTATGATACTGGCTGCATTACCTCTCTGGATAGCTAGCCCAATTCTTTGGGAGAGGTAAGCACCAGCTCTAGGATCTCCGAACGAGTCTATGAGCCGGGATGACAGGGCCTTAATAAAGCTTTTCATATCAGCTGACCAAGGTCCTATGGTCTCCACTGCAAGCGCCAGAAATTCGTAATTATATAATAATGACGAATATTTGCGGCGCTTGAGGGTTTCGGCCTGATTAGCTGCTGCACCGGCCCGATTACGGGTTGACTGGATGTGGGAAAGGGCGAATTTGTCAACACACGTCGCGTCCCACGCCAGTGCCCTGCCTAGTTTCCACGGCACCAATAGAATAGAATAGAATAGAATAACATTATTTCAGACTACAAGGCCCATATTTACAAATACCTTACAGACTAACATACATATCAATATATAACATAAAATGAACACGACTACTAATAAATTTTCGCGGTGTCTGCTAGACGGCGACCACGAAATCGGCGAAATATGACACCCCTCGGCCAGAATTCCTCCTTTAAAAAGGTCGACAGATCTATGGTCGGTACTCTCATCACAAATGACTTAAAATTAACCTTGTGGCGAGGTTCTAACCACTCGACCCTAAGAGTAAATCCGGTCTTAACTCGTACATACTCTACGAGATCGTTTGCCTCCGTAGAGTAATGTAATCGGGACACGTACAACTGCGTCGTGGGCGTAGCAGGACACAGCAAGTGGTTCGGTCCGGTCGGTGCGCTGCCGCACAGGTTCCTCGGGGCAGGCTTCTTCTTCCTCTCCACCCGGGTAAAACCATCCTTGTCCTGCCAATGTAGCTCCGTCTGGTCGCTTGCCGTCGTCTCTATGCAATGCTGCTAGTTCCAGGACAGATGGTACAGAGGCAGTGGCAAGCGAACGACTAATCAGATCATTAATTGTGCCGTGACAGTACAAACGGCCGGCACTTCTGAAGCATGAAAGGCCATGTCGTCCCAGCTATGTTATTGTTAAAATCTAATTAACAACATTCACACGAATGTCTGCGTTTTCGCTAACTGCGTAGTAGTGTTACTAACTTTAATTGTAAATCTAGCTTTCACGGAGTTTCTCGAAATAGCGAGTTGCAAACTGTAGTGTTAGAAACCTTACGTGTTCTTGTTTTGCTAAGGTGTTTACGTCTGGTAAGTTTTGGCTTCAAGAGTTGATTAATGTTAGTGGACAATAGAAGTTAGAACTGCTACGAAGTGCTTTAAAGCTAAACAGTGGTACAAGCTTTCATTTTGTTTGATAAACAGAAGTTTAGACTGCAATTGTGACTTGTGTAGTTAGTTTAAACTCAAATTTCGATTGTAATTTCAAAATAACATTTAAGGAAAAGTTAAAGAAGTTGTGGTTAAATGAACAAGATGAGTCGTGAGTGTTGTTCCTTTGCTCTGTTGTAGGTTATAATTGCTGTTTACATATGTGGTAGTATATATTAGTATATTTTATTACGTATGTATTTATTTTATTAAAGCAGATATTATTACTTTTAATGTCTGTTTTTCAGATGTATGTACCTTTTTTTAAATCTGTTATTTTGTAAATTTGCCTATCCTCTTGCATTATTCTGGCTTATTCTACTCCAAGGTTAACTGGAAGAGATCCCATATGGGATAAGTTCGCCTATGTATATTATCTATAGTGATGCACAATGTTTTGTAATTGTTTATGTGCAATAAAGAGTTTTACATACATACATACATAACATTGTATCTCCAAACTGATTGTTAGATATTAATTTAATAAAAAAAAAAATTAGCCGACTTCAAAAAAGGAGGAGGTTATACGTTCCACTGTATGTTTTTTTTTTTATGTATGTTCACCGATAACTCCGTCAATTGTCGACCGATTTCAATTATTTTTTTTTGGTTTGATAGAGTATACTTTCGAAGTGGTCCCTTTGTCACCAAATCTGAATCTGATGAGAGGATCCATGAGGAATTGAGGGAATTCCTCAAATATTGTAGGCAAACATATAGCGATTTTAGTATTTTTAGTAACAAGTCTAGGATTTGCATTCAGAAAGTATCATTTGGTAAAGTGGAACTGATGATGAAGACCACGGATGGCCACCGGAACTCCTCAACGGTACTGATTTCAAGGGTGGCGATAAGATATCTCGATTAAGATAGTTGAGCGACTACAACGAAGAATATTTACTTGTTGAAAAATGACTATGACTTTTCCGCGGCGTTGCTTGCGGCGCGCTTGAAATAACTTAAAGTTTTATATCAACCAAGAAGTGGGACTACGTAACAGCGTATTATGTTCACTAAAAAGTATAAAATAAAATAAATGTTTTGAAAAACAAAAAACCGCCTTCAAAAACGCAAAAAATAACTTCTTTTAAAATTGTAGGTACCTACCTAATAGGTTAGTCCAACTGAACTCGGCGACTTCAATATTTTCAACAAAAAAGCCGACATCAGTTGGAATAACCTATTAGGTTTACAACCTACAATTTTAAAAGAAGTTATTTTTTGCGTTTTTGAAGGCGGTTTTTTGTTTTTTTGGTGATGGTTTTGAGAATCATCTTGTGAATAATTTTCTACAAAAATTTAGCACGTCACGGTTAAACAGTAAAGATAAGTAAAGATTTAAAGGGGTTTGGGTAAAAGTGTTGTCATTTGTAAACTTCATACATTTTCAAGGTGAGCGGCCATTCGTAAAAGTGGCAAATTATGAGAGAACTATTAAAAATAAACATATTTTATTATATAATGTAATACTCTTAAGTGCATCGGAGCCGAGATATTTAAATATTCATACTTGGGCGTACTTTTGTACTAAAAACTGAATACTTAAATCTTTAAAATCTCCGCTCCGATATTATTTAACGCCATAAATTATATATATCTATAATTATGTAATTAGAGGTCCTCTAAATAACTATGTAACAATCATCAGTGGCCGCTGAAAAAAAAAATACCGCCCGCCCAATGCTTAAAAAACGGTGACGGTACGGAATCGCAGTGACGCATAATATCCGTACCGTTTTTATCGCAAGCCCTCCACACCGCTGCTTAAAAAACGGTGACGGTACGGAAACGCAGTGACGCGTCGTATCCGTACCGTTTTTGACGCATGCCCTCCACACCACTGCTTAAAATACAGTGTCGTTGCGTAAACAAAAGACGGGGTCATTGTAACAACATGGCGGGTTTTTGACGCACCGTAATATACGCACCATTAAGCAGCGGTGTGGGGAGCGTGCGTCAAAAACGGTACGGATACGACGCGTCACTGCGTTTCCGTACCGTCGCCGTATTTTAAGCAGCGGTGTGTGGAGCATGCGTCAAAAACGGTACGGATACGACGCGTCACTGCGTTTCCGTACCGTCGCCGTATTTTAAGCAGCGGTGTGTGGACCATGCGTCAAAAACGGTACTGATACGACGCGTCACTGTGTTTCCGTACCGTCTCCGTATTTTAAACAGCGGTGTAGTCGCAGCTTAATACTTTTAATATTGGTTTGATTTCATGGTTTTCTCCAACTATAATTACACACATTTAATTTAAACAAGAACCAGCACTTATAAAGTTTTAATGAAGCACAGTAATTTGCAATGCATTTATTCAGAAACTTAAGTAACGCAAAGTTTTACAACCACATACTTAAGCAATTTGTAGACAAAGGACCCAACACTTTGGTGCAAGACTGTGGCATTTACTGTCATTAAAATATGGTCCACTTCTTAACTATTAGTCGTTAATTATCTGAACCAATATTAATGGGGCTGGTCTAAGGGTTCGCCCTGAGGTTGACGACGGAACCTCAAGTAATAAGTTAGCCTAAGAAACTTCATACTCTACGAAATAGGTGAGTAGAACTTGTAGGAGAGTTCTGAACTCATTTAAATTTAATTTGGTCAAAATTACTTTTAGATTGGTGTGGTCTCTTTTGAATAAAATTATTAATATATGAAAAAGAATAAGTATAGAATAATGACGTAACAATGAAGACGCGTAGCCTAGTTAGTAATGACTTTGCCGATGACACTAGCGGTCCTGGGTTTGATTCCCAGTATGGTCATATTTGCGTGATGAGTACGAGTATTTGCTCCCAAGTCTTGGATCTTTTACTTGTATTTACTTAAGTATATCTATCGTTGTTTAGTACCCATATTACAAGCAGTGCCGTAAATAGGGCCACCGGTGCCCAGGCACAGGGCGTAGACTCTGGGGGGCGCAAGAATGGCCAGACCAGGCAGGACTTTTTTTGTCGGTTTGCAGACGCAGTTATAGAAGCTCACACAGGACGCAGAAAAGGTTATTTGCGGCAATGATTACAAGCCTTATTTAGGGACTAAGTCAATTTGTGTGAGTTTGTGTCCATATAATTTATGACTATCAATCTATCAGTTTAAACTATTATAGATTTTTTGGTGAACTAAAGGTGATAAGGAGGTTGGTGGTCGTGCTTTTACATTCATTCATAAATTGAAAACTTTACAGCATAATAAAATAAATGTTTAAAAAAACAAAAACCCGCCTTCAAAAATGCAAAAAATAACTTCTTTTAAAATGGTAGGTCAGTCCAACTGCATTCGGATTTTGGTTTAAAATATTGTGGGACCCCGACTTCAGTTGGACTGACCTACCATTTTAAATGAAGTTATTTTTTGCATTTTTGAAGGCGGGTTTTTGTTTTTTTAAACATTTATTATATTTTATAGTTTTTAGTGATCCTATTTATGCTGTTACGTAGCTCCACTTCTAAATATTAATGAGAAACTATAGAACATTTCAAGCTCGCCGCAGACAACGCCGCGGGAATGTCATAATCGAAATATCTTATCGCCACCCTTGAAATAGGTACCGTTAAGGAGTTCCGGTGGCCATCTGTGGTCTTCATCATCAGTTCCACTTCACCATATAGTACTTTTCAAAAGCAAATGCATGAGTTACAGTGAAAAATACCAAAATCGCTATAGGTGTGCCTATAATATTTGAGGAGTTCTCTTGATTTCTCCATGATCCCATCATCAGATCCTGACGTGATGACAACGGGACCAACTAGAAAGTATACCCATTCGAACAACGAAAAATTTTTTCAAATCGGTCCAGTGGTCTTCGAGTAATCGGGGAACATACATAAAAAAAAAAACCCGGCGAATTGAGAACCTCCTCCTTTTTTTGAAGTCAGAACAGAACAGCATTTTGCATTATAATACTTAGTAAATTTAAAAGTTGGTGGTGATAATGCCCACAAAGTTTTGTTCCTGAGTTTAAAACGTTTTCCAAGTATGTATTTCTCTATACAAGTGTGTCGTTGTCTATAGACAATTACCCATAGTACAAGCCCAACCTCGCATGAATGGCTAAATAAAATTTGATAAAACGATACAGGTAGTCCAATGCCTGGACAAGTAAATACTTTTAGTCTAGAAATATTTTAGCTACCCAGTTCCCGAGGAAAAAATAGGACATTGTTGCAGAGGATAGAAAGTACGCGATTTTTGGACGAGTCATATAGAGGGCCGAAACGTAGTCGAGGCCCTCTAGTGTACGAGTCCATAAATTGCACTTTCTACCGAGGCAGACATAGTGCTTTTCACAACTACTGAGAGGAAATAAAATAAAAATTCATATTCAAAACTCAAATTTTAATTCATGTTAATATGACATTACCGCCAATTTTACCATAGATAACTTTTTTTTATATCTGGACCCCTATTCTCGTGGCACTCGAGATTAATAAACTAACATGCGAAATGAAGATGTCAAATCCATATGAAATTGTATTTGTTTCGCCATATCTCCCTTGTAATTTCATCTCTAGTGGTTCGAGATTAGGGGCCAAGTTTAAATTACATTTAAAAAAAAGTTTTTAGTCTGTGTATCTTTTAGCAAAAATACACTTAATATTTTACGACACAAAATGGTGTGTTCTGATTGGTCGATTTCAATTTTTCATTTTAAGGTGCTATGACACAAACATTTATTGACTGATTTTCATTGGTTCTTAAAGTTGGATAACAATGTTCTCGACCAATCAGCAAACACACCGACAAAAACATTCTTGGTCTGTCCTTATAAGTGACGTTTTGTGACCCCAAACGAGACCATCTATGGCCATATTTCCGAGCAGTATTGTGAAAAAGTTCTTACTTGATAATAACGTGAAAATTTGTAGAACACGACCCTAAGCATACCAAAAGGGTTGCATGGAAATTGGGAAGCTTGGGGATGCTTAATTCTATAACGATACCCATAGGGTCCGTTCGGAATCTATTTGTTTAAAACAATGTTTACCTCAAAACCCAAACATAGCGCCTTTATGTAAATTCCCGATCAAACCAGATATTATAATAACGATAAACTTTCGACCCGTATCCTTGATGTTCCTTACGTTATCGTGGTCTTGTAAATGCAACCTTGTCTTAAGCTCAATAAAGTTGAAATTAATTGGTAATTTTAAAGCGATATATACCTTACATTATATTATATTTGGGTTCTCAAATTTTAAGCTCTTTGGTGGAGGGAGTTTATGAAGAGATTTTGTTACAAGCGGTTTAGTATCTCATATACCTAAAATTTTGATGAAATTACAACATACTGTAAATTGAAATTAGTCGAAGGAATTATGGTCAATTCATTATCTTTCAAAATACATACTAATTTAATGATTTACTGTGAATGACTTCAGCGATATAAGTAAATGTTATTTTTTAACTGTCTCAAATAACTTACTTATCAAATCGTTAAGTTTGTTTTAACCAGCCACCTATTAAGTTATTCCGTTAGAAAATCTTATTAACATTTAAGTTTCATCATGGCAAAGAGAAGGCAAACGAGCACATAGGCCACCTGATGGTACAGTCAAGGACTTTAATTGTTAAACCACTATGGAACCCTGTCATAATGACAGCGTCAAACCACATGACAGAAATTACGCTTAAATGAATGATTGACGATATGCGACAGGGTTCCATAGCGGCATAACAATTAAAGTCCTTGACTGTAAGTGGGATATGAGACCCATAAAAATTTGCAATCTTAAGACTGCAAACTCAAGACCAGCAGGCTTATTTCCTAACCCACTCGAAAATAAAAGTTAAATTCACCAGTAGGTTTTATCCTCAAACCGCAACACAAAGATTCGAACACTACTCTACTTAACAGGTTGCGCATGATGGTAGCAATCCGGAGGGACCCTGCTCAAGGTCCTACCACCACTAAAGTGCGTGTATTTTTAATTTGGTAGCATGTTTCGACGATCTGCTCGGCCAAATTGACGAAATACTAGAATCGGTTAATATTCACACTGTCAAAAAATTAAATAGTGAGTTGGTAAAAGGCACTTAATAAAACGCTAGGAAAAAAACTAAAATTGCATAAAAAATAACGTCCCTCGTTTTACTTGAAACTTTTGAGCGTTAAGTTCGTCTTTTATTTGCCACAAAAAAGATCGTTATGATGATATCGATGCTAAAAAAAAAACTTGCTGAATTTCAGCAAAAAGTCCACGCTTATATCATTGTTAAGTCTCGCGCGATGCCGGAAGATTACTGAGCATCACAAGATTAATACTGACAGTTAAGTTAACAACTTGGGCAGCCGGCTAAGCCAGGTCTTGAGCCACGGCTTAGAGGCCAGCACGTCTAGACTAAGAGTCTTGATCGTTTATTTTGAATTATTGTTGGAGGCTTGGGAAGGTTTTACGATATTTTATGAGGGATTTATACTGTAAGAGTCACTTGCAGCAACCAGATTAATCTAGCATTAAGTAATTTTACTTTAATTCAGTTTCGTTCCTCCTTGGCGCTGCGTAGAGATGTAGCCTCACTCTGCATTTCCATCGCTTATACAACGGGGAGTGCTCGGAGGAGCTGTTCGAATTAATTCCTGCCGCATCCTTCCGCCTTCGGCCTACGGGACAGAATTTCCACCACCATCATTTAGATGGTTGGCAGTTCACAACTGTGTGTTTCACTCGGAATTTCCTGCCTCGCACAACTAAACTGTGGAATGGTCTGTCGCTTGCGGTATTTCCGGATCGTTAAGACCTTCAAACCTTCAAAAAAAGAGCGTACTCTCATTTGAAAGGCCGGCAACGCAGGTGTGCTGCAGGTGTCTATGGTTGACGGTAATCGCTTACCATCAGGCGATCCGTCTGCTCGTTTGCCTCCTATACTGTAAAAAAAAAAGTTATGGAACTGTGAATCTAAAATCTTATTTGTTGTGCTTTAAAATAAAACGCTAATGTAAAAACTGGGAAAAAAGATCACCTGTAGTGATGGTGCAAGATTTGGCAAGTGCGTTCAAAATTTACTTTTTTGCTTAATTAAGTTATTTTTGATTATTTCCGTAATAAAATAACGAAAGAAAATATAAGTCCAAAAATTTACATATTCGTACTAATGTTCTTAAAATTTTTCATGCATCAATGTAGAAGGAATGGAACCGAATATTTTTTCTTCATGTTGTTTGATAAATATTCTTCAGCACAATCAACCCGAAGTTTCTGAATTCATAGAAAAAATGCGAATAAATTTATTTTGTATAACATAACAAATGCTGAACAAAGCAATACATAACCTAGACCTTTGTTGACAGTAATCTGGTCTGTTGATCAAATTGAATGGCGGCCATAATCCTGTTTCACGCTATCGGTTTCGGAACACCCACTATCGTCTGTAACAATGGCGAATAATACAAGATACGAGGGAAAAGTATACGTATGTGATAAAACAGGCCAAGTTCGATACAAAGGATGTTGGGAAATACTCCTCTGAACTGGCTACGTTGAGTGAAGATTATTAAAAAAAACTGCGCCCGAATCGTTTTATCAATATGGGAGGTATGGTCACGAACGTTAATCTATGTCCCATTTCAAAAAAAATTATGCTTGAAGTAGTCAATGTAATTAGAGATGCCAAGTCATTTGTAACTTATAGGAAACTCAACCTTATTGTTGTAGAATATCAGATTGACTTTGGACCTAAGGTGGGTCCCAAATTTAAGTTCGTGACTGTATAATCATCACACTTATTTTAAAGATAAAGATGCCATTATTGGTGATTTAACGCGTTAACATTTCCAAACGTCTATTCTGTTATCCATTACATACGTCTCTCTCGTTTTTTCGGCTACAGAAAAGGATAAAAATACATTTTCGTAGACTGAAGGTTCTTTATGAGTCAATAGAAAGTTATTGTTTACTAAAATGATCGTTTTCTTTCTTTACATTGCGATTCCACGTTTCCACACTTTATTATAATGTATCGTTTTTGTATCTTTTATTGCTAAGTAAGATTGTCTAGAAGAGATAGTTTCGTAGCGATAAGATCGCCTGTTGTTGCATATGTGCAATAAAGGGGTGCGCTTCGATCAGTATATTTTTTTATTGCATAATTTCATTTAACTACTTATTAAACTACGGATCTGAGACGTGGGCGCTAACAATGGGCCTTATAAGGAAGCTCAAAGTCACTAAAAGGGCTATGGAGAGGGCTATGCTCGGGGTTTCTCTGCGTGATAGAATCAGAAATGATGATATCCGCAGTAGAACTAAGGTTACCGACATAGCCCGAAGAATAGCCAAACTTAAGTGGCAGTGGGCGGGGCACATTGCTCGCAGGACTGATGGCCGATGGGGTCAGAAGGTTCTTGAGTGGCGTCCGCGGACCGGGAGACGAGCTGTAGGTAGGCCTTCAACAAGATGGAGTGACGACCTTGTAAAGATCGCGGGAACGCGGTGGATGCGAAAAGCACAAGACCGGTCTGAGTGGAGAGCCTTGGGGGAGGCCTATGTCCAGCAGTGGACGTCTTTCGGCTGACATGATGATGATGATGATGACTTATTAAAAACATAATGAATGGTTAGCATAAAAACAAACTGTATAATTTTATCAGGCATACGACCAAATAACACTCATTTATCATAAGGATAATTTTCTTGTTAATATGCAATGCTCTCTGCCTACCCCTCTGGGAAACAGGCGTGACACGGTACGTATTGAGAGAGAGGAACCTCCTCACAATACGTACCGTGTCGAGGAGTACTGCCTTCTGTATCTGGCCCTTGATCCAGCCATCTAGCGAGAGTCTCTTGAGGTGTTGGTCGAGACTCTTCGCTATAAGACCTTATTATTATTATTATTATTATTATTATTATTAAATCAGGGATCAATACCGGTATTAATTAAAATTGAAATATCTTCCTTAATTCGCATTATTTCCTTGATATTTTCGACTTTAATTTAGGCGATAACACTATTCTATTGTATAAATTCATTGCAGAGCAAAAATATTCAATAATAAGCGAGATAATGAAATTGAATACAGTTATTTTTGTATGAAAATAATAACGGTATACGATCCCTGATTTAATAATAATAATAATAATAATAATAATAATAATTAGGTCTTATAGCGAAGAGTCTCGACCAACACCTCAAGAGACTCTCGCTAGATGGCTGGATCAAGGGCCAGATACAGAAGGCAGTACTCCTCGACACGGCACGCATTGTGAGGAGGTTCCTCTCTCTGCAGCCCTAACCACCGGTAGCTTGAGCGTTGCCCCGCTGCCGGCGGCACTCGTACGTTAGGTTTTTTATAATGTCTATTTTTTGTATTAGTATTGTTATTTAACTTTTATATTTGAATATTTGTTATAAAAAACCTAATGTACAGAAAATTAAATAAATATCTATAATAATAATAATAATGAATTTTATTTCAGGCAACGAGGCCCATAGTTACAAATACCTTATAGACTAAGATACATAACTATATAAAACTTAAAACTAACACCGAGGTGACAGAACAGCGGGTATCTGTTTTGCCAAAATGTATGAATGTATGCAATTTAAGTCAATTTCTCCTTACCTAAACCTAACCTAACCTAACCTAACCTATAGGTATATAGGTTAGGTTAGGTTAGAACTGTGAACACATTAGTAATCAAAGACGTTAGAAATGTCTACATTTTAAACTAATAACATTATGATTTAAGAAATTATGCATTCGTTGTTATGCGTAATAATTATTATATCGTTATTTTATTATACAGATAGATAAAATGCAATTTGTTTTATGCAAAAATGAAGATTAGTACATTCGTTTTTATGCAAATATTACACGTCCAAAATAAAGAGTATCGTTTTGTTTTGATTTATGTTTATCTTCATCCTTATTCTTATTTATTTTTTTAAACAAAAATGCGTTTTTTTTTTACTCTGCCAGATCAAACATGACATTAAAGTGACAAAGCACTTAAGTGAACAAAAAAATACCTACCTTTAGTTTCACAAACATATATTTTTAGGGACTTATAAAGCTTGTTAGCGAATTTCCCCTGAGGCTATTTCGTAAATAAATGTTAAATAAATTCTGAACTTATTTTGATTTTGTAAATATATTCTTTAGTAGCAAATGAAAATACCCTACGGTCATATTTGGGTACGTAACAACTACTTTTTAAAACTTTGTCCTTTTTCGTTCAACATGTCAACTTTACTCGTAGGTTTATTTTGTTAGTACAATATAAACCAAGGTTTTGTGTAGTTAAAAGACTTTGTAACCCAGATTTTTTAACGGAATGTCTAAATAGGGTACAAAACAGTACCATTAATTTCAAATAAATAGTGACAAATAATTATAATTTTAGTACTTATGGACATTATTCCAGTACCTTGCAAAAAGACCATCAAACCTATCTGCTACCGTGGTTAGGATGGGGTTTTTAAAAGAGCCTATTTTTTAATGTGTTAGATGTATAAGGAAGTCATAAATGTTTTTAAAACTGTAAAATAATATAAATGTGAACAAACTATTTTCGCGGTAGGCAACTATTTACAAACAGTTCCGTTGACAACTAAATTTTTCATGTTATTTAATATGACAAATCTAAACATTAATTCCCTGAAATTTAATTTTATTAACGTGTTAAGGGGACATAAATTAGTTTTCCTTTTAATTTATTGGTGTTTAGAGAAATAAGCGTTTAAATTAGATTTTAAAGTCCCTGGAATAAATATATTTATAGGTATGCTAATTTATGACTGTTGACTGACGGTTTTATCACTACACAGTATAAAATAAAGTCGCTTCCCGCTGTCTGTCCCTATGTATGCTTAGATCTTTAAAACTACGCAACCGATTTTGATGCGGTTTTTTAAATAGATAGAATGATTCAAGGGGAAGGTTTTTATGTATAATAAGTTTTAGCTTATGTACGGGTATTACAGAAAACTGGCATAAACGGAAGCGAAGCGAGGGCGGGTCACTAGTTATATTATATTGTGAAAGCGCTTCTGCTTTTTAACGTTTACAATAAGTTTCTTGCTACTCCTCATACGTCTTCCCGTAGTTCCCGTTGGGGGTCAATTTTCCAAAAATCTTTTCTTAGTGTACCCCTAGGGTACTCAAGGAATATTATCTCAATATCCCTAGTCCCTACGTTTAGTGTCTTAGGCTTTACGTAGTCAGTCAGTCAGTACGCCCTATAGAGTTTAATAAATATGCAAATGGCCTCATTCCTTTTCCTTTTTGGAAAATCCCCGCGGATAAGTAAATGGAGGAAGGACTTTCTCCTCCGGCCTTTCAGCACTGGCTGGGGTAGTATCCGCGGGAGTCTAAATTCTAGTTGGTAATAGGGGCATTGGTGTTTTTAGCCGGAGCGAGCCCGGCAGTACCTGGGCCCTCCATTCCCAGGTCTCCGGAAGGGATTTTCACCTCTGCCCCTTTTTCTTAAATTAATTCAAGCAAAAAGCAAATAAAAGCAAGGACTTTTGTATTTGGCCCCTCAGGCGATTACCAAAAAAAAAAATCAAATGTACTCGGTAGTCTGGGACATTCATTGAGTCTCTATTGTGCATTTATTTCTCGTCAGTAATGATGTCAAGCCCGTCCAATAGCCACAATGAGTAGCGGACGACTGGAGCAATTGATCATACATATTTATGACGTACTAGCTGTTGCCGCGACTTTATCCGCGTAGAAGATGGATATCGCTATTCCCTCGGGAACTATTCATTTTTCCGGGATAAATAGTAGCCTACGTGCTATTTCAGACTATAATCTATATGTGTGGCAAAATTTATCCAGATCCGTTCAGCCGTTCTGGCGTGATGTAATAACATACCATCCAAACTTTCGCATTATTAGCAAGACTATAAGACGCCCGACGGCAGGGCCGACCTGGACCAGAATGACGGCATGGCCGACCTGGACCAGAATCGACGCATCAAGGACGTCATGGAAATTCATGGAAGAGGCATATGTTCAGCAGTGGACGAGTATATGCTGAGGAGAAGTAGAAGAAGAGGACGCCCGCCACTTCGTACGTGCAGAATTACTTTCCCGCTACTCCCCCTATTTCTTCCCATGGGGGGTAAACTTTCTTAGTGTTCCCCTAGGATACCTAAGAAATGCTCCCTCCAAATTTCAAATAACTTTGTCCAGCAATTTAGGCTGTGCGTTATCTGTGAGTCAGTCAGAGGTCTCCTCGTGGGAAGTGCTGGTATACTGAATAAAAATATTTTATGTTTTATCTTATTGTCAGTCACATAAGAGTTTTATTAATATGTAAATAGATTCAGTAATCTTGGGCATTCTATTGATCGTTTATTTCCCGTCAGTAATGAAGATTTATTCAATTCGTTCAATAGCGACACTGAGTAGCGGACAACTGGAGCAATTGATCATACATATTTATGACCTATGATACTGCGCTGCGCTTGCGCAAGATAACAATAATAATAGCCTCGTCCTGCCTATTGTTCTTTATAAAGACCACATTATGTTTAGTACACTCTACCAGGTAGTTAAAATATTCATAAAAAAAATATATTGTCATGTATATAGAGGACATTGGAAATTATTTTAAAATTCTTGCGAAAGACGAGCGTAGTCAAACCACAAAACAAACCGATTTGGGTTGCCGCATCTATATTTAGACAGATTCTAATGTTATAGTTACGTTGAAATAGACTAAAATAACTTCGAAACATAAAACAAGTTTTCTATGTATTTCAGTATGTATTTCTCTATAGTAGGTTTATCGTTGCCTACCTATAGTACAAGCCTAGCCTTCTGAGGTCCCTTGTACTAAAAATAGAACATAACGGCCATTTAAAAAAAGTTCTTGTGCAAAGGAAGTAAAGTGGAATTTACTTTGTTTTCATGACTAATGATCATTAGAAAATTGACTTTATTTAGTTCACAATATATGCATATTCCATCGACAAATTTAGTTGTATGGTGAGCCTTAGCAGCCTAGAGTTTATTTTGGGACTAGGTCAATTTGTGTAAGATTGTGCTTTGATATTTATTTATCTTCTACCGTTCTCTATAATGCTCTCATACGCCAATAGCCAATATCTCAAATTCAATAGCCAGATCGGATTCAATCCTCACTCGTTAGTAATAAGGTTGCACTTTCTACAGGAGTTTTGTCTGAGATACCGCCATTTCGCACCTTCAGAACAATAGTGACCTAATTGGGAAATTTTAAATTTCGAGTTAGGTCTCTATAATAATAAATTTATGACTTGAAGTTTGAAAGCTGAGGTCTCTATTCTTTTGAAGGTGCGATTTGTCTTAGCAGGTCAGTATAGGTATAATTAGGACATACTATTACGGACAAAGCAATGGTATAATATAAAAAGAGGTAGATATGTTACCTATACGGTATTCCGCGTGTAAAAATGGCCCGGCTTACGCACACAATCAGTAAATATTGCAAATACACACTAATTCATACATCACAACTGAAAGCAGGATGGTATGCAAATTTTCGGGAGCGAAACAAAGACAAGTGTATGTTACTCTGCAGACTAATTCACGATTCCGTTGACGGCGCAAGACTAAGTGAAGGTGTACCAATTGACTTGGTTTTAGGGTGCCACTATCGAAGTGCGTATAACATAATATCTACCTCTTTTTAGTATATTATTGGGCCAAAGATAGACATTCGGCTCACTTCATGTTAATGATACTGCAGAGAAATCTTTATAGGAACGGAATTGGTCGAACATGTCGGACTTACTTCAGTCAATATAATCTACCTGATATTTTTAAAAGTAAGAATTTAATGATATTTTCACAACACTGCTCGGAAATATGGCCATAGATGGTCTTGTTTAGGGTCACAAAACGTCACTTATAAGGACAGACCAAGAATGTTTTTCGGCGTGTTTGCTGATTGGTCGAGAACATTGTTGTGCAACTTTAAGAACCAATGAAAATCAATCAATCAGTTTTTGTGTCATAGCTCCTTAAAATGAAAAATTGAAATCGACCAATCAGAAGACACCATTTTGTGTCGTAAAATATTAGGTGTATTTTTGCTAGATAGAGGATACATAGACTTAAAACAATGTCACTGCTTTTTTTTTTAAATGTAATTCAAACTTGGCCCCTAATCTCGAACCACTAGAGATAAAATTACATGGGAGATATGGTGAAACAAATACAATTTTATATAGCGTTGACATCTTTATCTCGCATGTTAGTGTATTAATCTCGAGTGCCACGAGAATAGGGGTCCAGATTTAAAAAAAGTTATCTAAACGATTTTGTGTCGGATCCGACCAAAAATATCGTGTGTTTTGCTAGCCCTCCCGTCCGGATAAAAATCGTGTCGGAACTCGCTCGCCTTTGAGTAAGTATGACGCTGTTCACATTGGTCGGATGTCGGGGCCGACCCCGCCCCGCCCGCACCCCTTGTTCCGCCCGCGCGTGGCTGCCATAGTGGCCGACAGCCGACTAGTGTGAACAGAGGCGCCGACACCCGATTAAAATCGGAATCCGACATCGGACATAGTGTGAACAGAGGCGCCGACACCCGATTAAAATCGGAATCCGACATACGACATAGTGGGAACGAGCTCTTATTGTAATTTGTTCTAGATAATGTAATTTATATGATTAAAATTTGTACGTCTGTCTATTGGCAAATTGTGGAGAGCCTATGTTATAGCTTACGACTATGTTGTACACCCACTTTTGACAAATAAACTTATTAATTAATTCATTCATTCATTCATTCAACGTCGTCAACATATACGTCCTTAACCATGGGACTGGCAACACCTCATTTGAGCCATAATCTTAGGAAATCCACTTTGTTGCTCAACGCGGCAAGCGCCGCTAATAAACCCAACTCAGGTCTTAAGTAATAAGGAGGTATATAAAGATTATGGTGTTGGCAAAGTAATGGGCCCTCTACACTA
Source organism: Acleris literana (assembly GCA_946894065.1). Classification (NCBI taxonomy): domain Eukaryota; kingdom Metazoa; phylum Arthropoda; class Insecta; order Lepidoptera; family Tortricidae; genus Acleris; species Acleris literana. The sequence goes on along the minus strand of OX335670.1, from coordinate 4,055,408 downwards.
TCGGCGAGTACAGACGAATACGGGCGAGCACGATAGTGTAGAGGGCACACTCGGCTGTATTCGCCGATGATCGCCTGCAACACGTGATTTGTCGGTTTTACGGGTCTTTCATTGTGATTTTGCAATGCGATCAAAGCGATGGTGTAAACTTGCTTATGTAATTGCAACTTTGGAAAAACGTAAACACAACAACAAAACGTTTTTTTTTTTAAATTACTTAACGCTGTCCTATTAGAAAAAACTAATTATTTCAACGTTTTACCCCATTTTTCCCCAATAGGGAATATTATTGACTTTTTTTCACGGCTTCAATAAATGCTGATTCATGTAACAAACAGTTGAGAAAAGCCATTTTTTGAATAGGTAAAAAATAACCAAGATATAAGCCAACAAAGATTTGTTTCTACCTCTTTCTAGCAAAACAGAAATTTAACATGGAGTTCGGCCGACGTATTACACGGCGTATCGGGTGCTGTCTAATCTCTGTCTAATTAGCAGTTTAAAATACTTATATCATGCGTATTTCTTTGCCGATTGTTAATTTCACTTTTGGTGACCTTATTTACGGTATTTCCATAATTTGTTGATAAATCCGATTTAAAAATCCATGCATATCTCCTATTGCATTCGGCAAACCCACTTTAAACGTAAGTCATGGAAAACTTCAAATGGTCTAAGATCCGAATAGGTGAAGATTTGGACCGGGCTGTTTATTCGATGAAAAGTATTTTATATCAAATTTAATACGCTAAATAATATGTGGCGTATAGGTAGGCTGAAAAATTTCAGTCCAGTACTTATACCATTAAAAAAAATATTAAAAATGAACTTTTTTTTTAAATTGCAAATTTTGTTTAATAGACAAATTACATACTATGTGAAGTCTATAGAATATGCAAACGTTAGGTTTGGTGCAAAGTATTAGTACCGACTTACCTGTTTATACCTGCCTACCCAATAGTTTGACGGGAAAAAAATAGTCAAACTAACGTTTGCATATTCTATAGGCTTCATACTTTCGATTGGTATGTAATTTGTCCATTAAACAAGCTAATGATTTTTTTTAAAACAAAGTTAATTTTTATTTTTTTTATTAATTGTATACTGGACTGAAATTTTTCAGTCTACCTATTCGCCATATATTACTTAGTATATTAAATTTAGTATAAAATATTTTTTATCGAATAAACAGCCCGGTGCAAATCGTCTCCTATTCGGATCTCCTACTAAAAGTTTAAGTATAATTAAGATCCGCCAAAATTTCTGAGCAATTACAAATTCTATCGGTAATTATTTTATTTCTATAATTAAATAATCTGATCGCGGTATTTCAGAGATATTCGAATATTTCATTACAAGTAATTGTGTAAAGGGGTCGGAATTGCAAGGACAAGGTATTTCAATATTAAATAACAATTCGTTTGGATTTCGTTTGTAGACATTCGTTAAGGCAATTGGATTGCCTTGTTTTTTTATCAGAGATTTCTAATATAATTTTATCGCTAAACAAACAAAACCCGTTTTTATATAATAAATAAATGAAATAAATATTAGAGGACAATCCGGCGCAAATAAACCTAGTCTTGGGAAAAACTCTAGTTTTGGAAAATCATGGATAAAACCCATCCGTTGAACTACACAACGATACAATAGTGGATAGTTCAACAAGGGACTAAAACAAGCCATAATGACACGAGATGTTCAGCCAGTATCGTTATTATGATTGTTTAGTCTCGCGTTAAACACTACTCACTTCACTTTGAATGCGACGAAAAAAAACGAAGTTCTATACAAAATTACAATATGTAAAGTGATATTGACAAAGTTTCTTACAAATTTGTCCCGCGGTTTTATCATTTCTTTTATTATTCGTAAAGTATCACTTTAAATGCTTGCATATTTAGCCAACAGGTTTAAACTTGACAACTATTTCAAAATTAATTGGACAATTCATAATAAAATGAATTTATGCTTTGTATAAATAAATAGATTCATATTCGTAATCATTTATCGTGTTTTACGAAATTAAATAATATTTTTTATGTTTTTGTACAGTTGTCATTTTGAGGTTATTTCCACGGCCTAAAAATGGTCCATACACAATCACTGAAAACGGCGATAATCCTCCATTCACGAACACCGTGATTGGTTGTTCAGGGGTTTCCAAAGTAAATTAAAAAACACTTTAATCCCTAGAAACTAATAAGGGGCTTTAGTCCCGATGTGCAGAGACTAAAGTAACATTTTAAGAACATGAGAAGTGAAAATACTTATTATTCGATAAAATGTGTACCTGTAATGTTTGAAGAGTTAGAGTTCTTTCGATTTCTCCAGAATCCCATCGTAAGATTCTGACAGACCTGATGACAGTGGGACCACATACAAAGTAACCGTTCAAACAAAAAAAAAACTCCTTTTTTGAAGTCTGTTTCTGGTTTGGATAAAAATAAAGAAAACATTTTTTTTTTTAGAAAAATTGTACTTATCGCACATACATTTGCCTGTAATGGGAATTGAACCCGGGACCTTTAGCTTCGTAGGCACGTTCACGTACCAACTACGTTTACCGGGATCCTATTCTGCCCTCCCACGGAGAAAAGGCACAAGTGCAAATAATTCATAGAAGCATATTAAACTCTCATACGTTATAGTAAGGTTAGAAGTGCAATACAATTTATATGATAGATGTGCCTTTTTTACGTAGGAGGGTATTATTATCGAATTACATTTCATCGAACGTAGCATTACGCAGAATTGACATTAAATCAAAAGGCATTTCTCGCCGAATGAGTTTTTTTGATAGTCTGATAACTTCTCATAATAATAATAATATATGTTCAATTCTGTGGTATATTTATTTTATTGTATTTCTTTATGTATGAGATATTAGGTATATCATGTACATTTATAGATTTGTTTGTACTTTTTGCGTAAAGTATTATTATGTAAATATTTTCTTTGTTTTTGTTAGTTTCTGTACGATTAGGTTGTCCGATATAGAATGCCATTAGGCATTAAGTCCGCCATTTGTGCTTCGTTTTGTGCAGTGAAGGTTAAATAAATAAATATTTTTTGACAGAAGATAGCGTTCGATGAAATTAAATTATATGTAATAATAGGTTACCAGGTTTACAACATCAAAATTAAGAGGAACAGAGACTCATAACGATCATCTGGCGTCGTATCTCGTTGAAATTCGGTTCATATCCTCCATCCCACCCCGAATCGCCAATCCACCGCTGTACTCGATCTGCCCAATATGTCGGCGGATTCCATTTCCGACCCGCTCCGTTCGGCCGTCGGCTATTTCCCTCGTTTTATCTCGTCTAGGATGGAAGCGTGAAATCTTGTTGCGTTAAGCTGGGCATTCACGACCGCTCCAACAAGCCGAACAGAGCAGCGCCGCGCCAAAAACAACCCGTGAATGTCAAAACTGTAGCGTTTAAAGTACTTGGCGCGGTCCGTTGGATTTCTAAATGAACAGAAAGCCAGCGCGACGCGCCAACGCGCCATCCGAATGGAACTATCGCGAATGTCTAAATTCAACGTTTAAACACGCCACGCCAGCGAAGCCAAATGGCATCGTCGTGAATGTGTTCTCTGACTGCTATATTCTAATCAGTCTGGCGCGCCCGTGAATGTGGTCAAAATAATTACGCCCATCCAGTTGTTTGCACTCGATCTGTCGCCGAGACAAACGGCACGTCCGTGAATGCCCAGCTTTCTATTCTATTCTTAATTAATGGTTTTCACTCCTGTTAAGGTGTATTTCGCCAATGTCGAGTTATTTATAGACACTCCCATGGACTTATTAGAGAAACAAGTCCATGGATATCACTCGCGAAGACAATTGTTCGGTAAAAGAGAATTTTCTCATATGGACTAAACATTAGCACATGGGGTTAGCTCCACGCGCTTCTGTCAAGTCATGCCCAGCTTTATATTGTGTACATAGGGTGATCGCACCAGTGATGGACACTTTTAGCTGACAGGCAACAATGGACACTTAACTCTTAATTCAATTTTCATGCGGTCCCAAATGAACCCTTATCTTCTGTAAAATAAGAATCAAGTGGCCATTATTGGTCCTTGTCCATTACTGGTTCCGTCACCCTTGTGTGGTCGTTCTAAGGGTCGAGTAACGTTTATGTATGGTCATCGGGACCCCGTGGACGTTAGCACTAGAATTTGATAGCATGAAATCGACATTTACGTTGACGTTCGTGTTGTCATTGAGTAGTAAATGTGATAGGATACGGATAGGTTCAGAGGTAGTAGACAAGATGACCAGTGTGTGTTGCCAGTGATGACTTACGGATCTGAGACGTGGGCGCTAACAGTGGGCCTTATAAGGAAGCTCAAAGTCACTCAGAGGGCTATGGAGAGGGCTATGCTCGGGGTTTTTCTGCGTGATAGAATCAGAAATGATGATATCCGCAGTAGAACTAAGGTTACCGACATAGCCCGAAGAATAGCCAAACTTAAGTGGCAGTGAGTGGGGCACATTGCTCGCAGGACTGACGGCCGATGGGGCCAGAAGGTTCTTGAGTGGCGTCCGCGGACCGGGAGACGAGCAGAAGGTAGGCCTCCAACAAGATGGAGTGACGACCTTGTAAGGATCGCGAGAACGCGGTGGATGCGAAAAGCACAAGACCGGTCTGAGTGGAGAGCCTTGGGGGAGGCCTATGTCGAGCAGTGGACGTCTTTCGGCTGACATGATGATGAGACAAGATGCATTTGGCGTTCGTTTTCCATTTCACGTCATTTGCCCGAAATTCATATGCTATAATTCAGGTTTCCAATTATTATTTAACCGTAAAACATTAAGGTGATTTTTATATGCCCTCGTATAGAGCCCAAATAGGTTAGGTTAGCTTTATAACAATTCTGAATAGTTAACGGTTTCAGAAATGAAATTATAGCGTATTAATTTCGGGCAAACAATAGATAACCGTTCGTTATTGTTATCAAAATGTATATGATTGCCGTAAGCCGTCAGACGGTCTCGTCGAGCGCCTACGACAATTCCATAAATTTTGTCAGTTTTCGAAAATTATTTACGTTAGCGTTAGGTAACTTGTCTAGCCTCACCAGAACACGTTTTCGAATAGTAAAGGCAATTCGACATATAAACTTAAGTCTGTATAATGTTTGTAATTCAGGTAAAATATGATTTTTTTTTATGAAACCAATGAAAATTAGCACTGTCATGCAAAAGTTTGGCGACCTAAAATAATGAAAATACTCTACTGACTGATGACAATAAATATGCCTAAATAAATAAATATAATATATTACAATTATGACTTATTTATTTTCTTACAACCATATCAAATTATCAGTTAACTTATTGGGAAAACTAAAACGATTCTATCAATAAATGGATAGACATGATTGGTTGTCAGCGAAAGCCTCTTTTCGTCATTGTTTTCGAGAGAAAAGGTATATCAGTTAATTTATCAGCAGACGTTAATACTATATCGATTTGTTTTAAAAACCTTTAACTGTTAGATGGGTTTATCGAGACAGTAAATACAATATAATTAATATAGGGTGCTCTTTTCTGTTGGGGGAGATATATAAATATTTAACTGATAAAACCTATACAACGGCGTTCCCTTCTTTCAGAAGTGATTATCTCTTACACGGCCCAACGGATTTTAATGAAACTTAAATAAAAACGACTCCAGTTTAACTAGCTCCGCGGCCATATTGTTCGATCCGTTTGGGCATTTTTTTTTAATGGCAAATGAAAAGTAAACTTTCACCTTTTCATAAATGTTATTCCATCAAATAAGTCTACCGAATAATAATAAAACAACTTCATCTCCGCTACAAAAGGCCGTCACTCAAACTATTTTCCGTCTATTTTCGCCTTTATTGAATCTCGCGGAACTTCCCTCGGTTCTATACGAACCGCTAACTAAGTTTTTATCGCGAGCGGAAACTAACTACAGTAAAGTTAGTGAAAACAGTACGACAGCTTCTTTTTAAATTTTATAAATAAATTCTCCTAGGCCTTAAGTAATATCGGTACTAGCTTACTTGGCAATAAAAAACATTATGTAAAGCGAAATTAAAACTTAAATTCATAAAAAAAATTGAATACTCAAAAACGAATTTCACGCTCCACACACATCATTTCCCCATACTGAGAATCAAACCCGTGCCTGCTAGTTTAGTAGGTAGGGCTATGTAAAAAAAAAACATAATTATACTTGGTTAAATTTATTATAGGGGTTTTGAATTGATCACTCTGTTGCTTACAGTATTTATGTAGGTAACATCTCTATCTTCTATTTCTATTTCTATTCTATCTCTATCTATTATAATATCTCCTGAGGGCCCTGCCAAGATGCATTGCGCTAACAAACGTTTCTATTCGTAACGTTTTTAAACCAATCGCGTCACTAATAGATCACGTGACGTGACTTTTCGTATCACGTCATCTACCAGTGACGCGATTGGTTTAAAAACGAATCGAATAGAAACGCTAGTTAGCGTAATGCATCTTGGCAGGGCCCTATGAAGAATTGGATCTAGAAGCACACATCATAATCTACAGATTGTTCGAGTGGCTAGGCGAATTCATAAAATGTACAGTACTTACTTAACTTTAGCTTGCATTGTTTAATGTTTCTATTCTGTGTGCTATGGCCACAGGAGGAAGCATATCGTTCCAGTACTATCGATGCGGAGAAGTTGAGCAAAATAGAAAATTTTCCACGAAAAGTAGGGCGGATAGATGTTTGAAACGAAACTCTTGACATCACAAATTGATTCTGAAATCAGTTTAAAAATGTAAGTTTATAAACAAAGATTATTATTAAAGTACGACGACGCGGTGGCCTAGTTGGTAGTGACCCTGCCTACGAAGCTAGCGGTCCTGGGTTCAAATCCCGGTAAGGGCAGATATTTGTGTGATGAGCACGAGTATTTGTTTCTGAGTCTTGGATGTTTTCTATGTATTTAAGTATATATTTCGCTATATAAGTATTTATATCGTTGTCTGGTACCCATAGTACAAGCCTAGAGCTTAGTTTGGGACTAGGTCAATTGGTGTGTAATTGTCCCCTGATATTTATTATTTATTATTATTATTATTGATCGAAAAAAAAAGTAACTGTTGAAGTAGAAATTTTACGCAATGGAGACTAACTTTTATTTTAGAAAATAATAAATACTCGATATATTATTAAATTTAATTCTCGATACAGATTCCAGGTTAAGTTAGGCGATTTTTCAAAAATCCATAAATGCATTATTTATTATTTTCTAAAATAAAAGTTAGTCTCCATTGCGTAAAATTTGTTATTTCCAATATTTAAGGTAGCGTCGGTACATTTCCCGTGACGGGTCAAAACAAAGTTAAATGATAATTGCTAGTATTCATGGCCTTCCGTTATTTTGATTGTGTTTGTATTTAGAGATAAATGAACCATATCGGTAACCCTTTCGATCTGCATCATAAAATACGGCATGTTATTTTACCGCATTTGACCGACCGGTTCGAGTCCCGGTTGAGACAGACGATTTTTCAAAAATCCATAAATGTAGAGTTTATAGTTTTTAAAAATAAAGGAAAGTCTCCTTTACACAGAATGTGCTATTTCTAATATTTAAGGTAGTTGCCTTCCATGTGGCATTCGAACTTTCCACCGTGTAGAATGTAAAACGGTCTATACAAATGTGTTACTACTTCATGCAAGAGAAGCTTTACTTAAGCTTTTTATCTATACCTTCAAGCCTGTAATCCCAGAGTGGGCAGAGCAACAGAATTACCTACAACTCTAAAAACTTGTTGATAATTCTGTAACCACATTTTGCACAATAAGGCATAATGCCTTATTATAAGGTATTTCTGTCTTTTCTCGGGTTTTGAGCTATCTCCATTCCAAATTCCATCAAAATCGGTTCAGCGGTAAACCTGCAAACGTATAACAAACAGACAAAGTTACTTTCACAATGATCATATTGGTATAGATTTAAGTTCCATTTGTTTTTTTCATATTTACGTAGTAAAATCATTTCTTAGTTCTGATGAGTGTTTTAATTTTAAATGTTGGAAAACAAACAAGCATATTTGATGTTTTTATCCTAAGTTTAGTATGATAACTGCCATGAGCAATTATTTAAAAAAAAAAACTGACTGTTGAGTTTCTTGCGGCGTTTCTTCTCAGCAGTGGTCTTCTCTTGGGAAAAGCTGCTTGATTTTTGTCGCGTAAAAGTGCCCGTGCGCATACTTACTGGATTTATAAACATCTTTTAACCTTTTATCTAACTAACCTAACCAATTCAAGTTGAAATGACGTCATTAATTACTTTTACTAAATTATTTGGTGATAAAACTCGAATTTCCATTTCCATTTGTTTCAAAAAAGGTGTAATCAGAATCGTGGTTAACGTGTCATTTTACTGTGATTGCATGTCACGGACGGGTTTATTAATGGACCGCAACCACCGGTGACCACTAGAGCGTCAATGGAAAGGGCACGATGATTAATGATCGAGATACCTTTACCAAAATATAACGGTTATTTTGGACAATAATAACAGGTATTTTTTTATCTGACGAAATGAGATCGTAATTTTTCATTGTGTTACGTTATTTCTTTTGTTTTTTATTATTGTCTTTACCAAGGTCAATCTGTGTGAGATTTCTTACATATATTTATTTATTAACCGAGATCACTTTACCAAAATAAAATAGTTTATAATAATAGATAATTCAAGGTATATTTTCATTTAACAAACTATGATTGTCATTTTGTACTGTGAAAAGTGAACGTGTAGCACGCTACAAGCGCGTAGCCATCAAGTGAACTCGTAGAACGCTTCAAGTGCGTAGCGATCGTAGCGTAGCGGCCGCTCAAGTGGTGGTAGGATCTTAAGCGGCCTTAAGCTTGCGCATCGTTACCTACCATCGTTACCGTTCCGATCGTTACCTACCACCATCTTATCTTTTAACTTACCGCCAAGCCGCAGCATTCACCTTTTTTGTACCAGTGTGATAAGTCAACCGGTGAAATTACTAGCATAGAGGCATTCCATCTTACTCCTCAGGTTTGTCAACGTATATGTGGTATTATCTATGAAAAGGGACCTTATTGTCGATGGCGCTTACGCCGCACTGCGTCACGCGACGTTGTATTTATATCGAAGCATCGTTAATAATGGCGGAAGCGCCATCAACAATAAAGTCCCTTTTCATACTTAACGTCTCATTATGTGGTCATAGGATTGCAATCTTTATATTGTACTTTAGGATGTAGTTTTTAGAGTGTAAATTTACTTGAAAGTAATACCGGTAGAGTTAGCAACTATACGATAGCATAGCAAAAGCGATATGATTTTAATAAGTAGAATAGAACTCCCAGTTACAATATTTATGTTAATCTAGAATAATACCAGTGACAGATCATATAAACACGTTTTTCACTTCTTCCATTTTCCTTATACAGGGTGGAAAAAACGAACGCCATAGTGTCGGCAACTACCTTAAATATTGGAAATAGCAAATTCTAAGCGTAGGAGACTTACTTTTATTTATGAAAATAATTATTACTTCATATATGGATTTTTGAAAGCGCCTTAACCGGGAATCGTACTGGTCGAATATGAAAAAATAATAAAGAAGGGTTTTTTTCGGTCTTTATTTAATTTCAAGTTGTATGTGTTACAGCGATAAATGATCACTATCAATGGCCCTTTCAATCTGTCATATTCGACCAGTTCGACTCCCGGTTAAGGAAACGGGTTTTTTCAAAAACCCAATAATGCAGTATTTTGTTGTTTTAAAAAATAAAAGTCTCCTTTGCCAAGAACTTGCTATTTCCAATATTTAAGGAACCTAGTTGCCTTTCACGTGGCTTTCGTTTTTTTCAACCCTGTATAAGGAGCAATAAAGAAGTGAAAAACGTGTTTATATTAAGGTGCTTCTAAACGGGCCATATTTTCACTGCAATATGTGGCCGGCAACTATTGGTGTCCCTCTCTTACTCGTATATTAGAGAAAGACACCAATAGTTGCCGGCCACATATTGCAGTGAAAATATGGCCCGTTTAGAAGCCCCTTTTTGAACTGTCACAGGTATCATTTTAGATTGACTTAAAAATTGTTACTAGAGTTCTATTCTACTTAGTAAAACCATATCGCTTTGCCATGTTATCGTATTGTTGTTAACTCGACCGCTTTTACTTTTAAGTAAATAAGAGCTATAAAAACGTTGACGCTATAATAATACGGCAACATGTCAAAAGCAACATGGTTTTAACCGACTTAAAAAAAGGAGGAGGTTCTCAATTCGTCTGTATTGTAGGACGCCGACTTCATTTGGTCTGACCTAACCTACCATTTTAAAGAATTTTTTGAAGGCGGGTTTTTGTATTTTTATACTTTTATGCTATTATTCTACCACTTCTCATTTAATAAGAAACTATAGTACATTTCAATCTCGCCGCAAGCAACGCCGTGGGAAAGTCATAGTCATAATTTAAACGTAAATAATTTTATGCTTCGTCATAGTCGTTCAACTATCTTAATCGAAATATCTTATCGCCACCCTCGAAATATATACCGTTTAGGAGTTCCGGTGGCCACCTGTTGTCTTCATCATCAGTTCCATTTTACCAAGTAGTGCTTTCCAAGAGCAAATACACGAGTTACAATGAAAAATACCAAAATCGCTATAGGTATGCCTATAAATTTTGAAGAGTGCCGTCGATTCCTTGTAGACTCAATCATTAGATCTTCATTTTGATAAAAATGAGAACAAACGGAAAGCACCAGCTTTGAAATAAAAAAAGAATCATCAAAATCGGTTCACCCAGTCGAAAGTTCTGAGGTGACAAACATAACAAAAAACAGACGAATTGAGAAACTCCTCTTTTTTTTTGAAGTCGGTTAAAAAAGAGTCATCAAAATCGGTTCACCCAGTCGAAAGTTCTGTGGTAACAAACATTATTTTACCAATTAGAATAGAGCCTCTACTCTGGTACAGTCAGCAGCAGAAGTAGCTACGCAACCGAAGAGGTCAAAATGATCTGCACTCGACCCTATTGTCAAGAGAATACGTCGAGTCTAGATCATTTTGAGCATGGTATTCTGCTTAGCTACTTTTGATGCTGACTGCACATACAGTGTAAACTTTGTACTTAAGTACTTCGAACTTTGTACTTAGATGAAGTTTCCCAAAATCAATGCAGAAATTAAAGCCGTCCGAAGTTACTTAAAGAAAGTTTTTGACATCATAGCACTCTCTGTTCAAGAAGTTCTATACAAAGTAAAATTATAAATCCTACTAATTTTTTTTATAAATGTGGTTGTGTTATTTTCTTTGTTACTTCTTCACGCTGCAACGGCTAGACGAATATGGATGAAATTTGAAATAGAGATAGCTTTTACCCTGGATTAACACATAGGCTTTCATCCCGCAAAAAACTAAAGTTCCCAAAGGAATAACGATAATCGAAATTTTTACAGACAAAGACTAGAAACAGCACAAGTTACTACAGCAATACTTGCCCATATATCGTTAAACCCATGTTAAAACCCAAAACATATCAGGGGACAATGTCACACCAATTGACCTAGTCCCAAACTAAGCTCTATGCTTGTACGCGTACTAGACAACGTTATAAATACTTATACAGAGAAAATAAATACTTTAAAAACATCCAAAGAAACAAATACCCGCGCTCATCACACAATATTTCTTCATACCGGGAATCGAATCCAGGATTGCTAGCTTCGTAGGCAGATTCATTATCAACAACACCAACGCCGAATCTGATTCGGCTCAGGATGACTTCGGCCATAGTTCCATCTCGTCACCTTCTTAAATCGTTCTCGTTCGCATATGGTCTACTGTTTCGATTCGCCAACATTCCTATATCGTCACTTCCCTATCACGTCCGCTTTCTTACGTGGGCCACTGTACCAACTCGTTTACATTCGTAATTAGACTACAGTGCCAATTCGTCAACATCCCTTATTAGTCTACAATGTCAACTCTTCAACATTCTTATTTAGACCACAGTGCCAACTCGTCAACTATATAGTAAAAATATTGAACACCCAAGACTCGAGTACAAATATGCGGACGAGTTGACACTGAGGTCGATACAGGAATGCGGACGAGTTGGCACTGCTGACCAAGGAGTACTGAGGTCGATAAAAGAAAGTGGACGAGTTGCCACTGTGGTCAAAATAGGAATGTAGACAAAATGGGGTATTGACGATATCAGAAAGTGGACGAGTTAGGAAGGTGACGATTTAGAAATTACATGCTGACGACATGCTATTGTGGACGAGTTAAGAAGGTGACGAAATAGGACTGTGGACAAAGTCGCCCTGAGCCTCTGATTCTATATGTCCAATAAATCGATCAAATAGACAGTGATTTATATTATCGAAGCAAACTGTCTGAAAAACTCCATCTCTGGTACAAAATGTAAATTAAGCGAAGCAGGAGCTACGATGAACCGATAGCATTGAATAAAATTAGCATAACGGAGTTATAGAGGGCCAAGTCATAAGTGCCAGCGGTGATAAGCGGCGTGAAAGTTACTAGGGTGACGGCACCCATGATGGACACTTTTAGCTGACAGGCACCAGGTGTGTTATTCTCTCAAAATTGGCGGCCGGTCGAACGGACGAGCGAATAAAAGCGGCGAGTTTAAGTAGTCCCGTCCGGCCGAAGAAAACACATTTTAGCGCGTGCATTGTCAATTAGGGAGCCGGGACGTTCGAGAAGTCATGCTGCCAAATTGAATACACGCGCTAAAATGTGTTTTGATCGCTCTGTCGGGACTACTTAAACTCGCCGCTTGGACCTTCACTCCTTTGCTTGTTGAGAGAATCACCACCCAGTAATGGACACTTCACTCTTAATTCTAATAGCATACGGTCCTAAATTGATTGTTGCAAAACAAATGAATAAAACAAGAATCAAATGTCTGTTATTCGTGCCTTGTCCATTACTGGTTCCATCGGCCTAGTTATGTGTTTTTTTTTTATTGCATGAAGACGGTAAACGACCACACTGACCACCTGGTGATAAGTGAACCATATATTTTGTATTTTTAAAAATACAATCTTAAGACTGCGATCCTAAGATTACAAATGCGTTGTTATCCCTGAGGAATAAATCCTAAATCAACTTGCAACTTTGACGACACGCTGGCCTAGTTGTTAGTGACGCTACCTACGATTCTAGCGGACTTGGGTTTAAATTCCGGTAAGTCATGGATATATTCTATCCCCCTTACTAATAAACGTTGAGTAACGGTGGTATAGCTATACAATGTTTTGTCCTTATCTGTCATTGTGACATTTGAATTTGACAGATAAGGACAAAACATTGTATAGCTATACCACCGTTACCCAACGTTTATTAGTAAGGGGGTATGTATTTAAGTATATACTTCTCTATGTAAGTATTTATATCGTTGTCTAGTACCCATAATACAAGCCTAGAGCTTAGTTTGGGACTAGGTCAATTGGTGTGACATTGACCACTGATATTTATACTACCTGATATATATACTGATAATGTCCCATGTTTATAGTCTAGTACCCATAGTAAAAGCCTAGCACTTAGTTTAATTCTATCTATACTACGGCCAATGAGACGAGATAAAGAATGTAAACAAACTGACCGTTACTGAATTATATTGCGATAGCTAACGGTTATTATATCTGTCCTTATTTCTCGAACGCAATAATATCTTCAGTTGGTCGATGACAGCTGTCGTTTCGTGATTCGTGGTATGGGAAAGCTGTCAGTACAGAAGTTGCCAACATTAGGGTAATTATTTTGTGAAGTTCATTCCTTTTTAGATTGCGTTCGAAGTCATTTCAAATAAAAATGATTTTAATTGCTGAAAGCATGTTTACATTCTTTATCTCGTCTCGTTGGCCTTACTTTAGTTGAGTTAGAATGTCTTTAAGAGCAAGCTACTGAATGCTGTAAGTACCATTTTTTCCGAGTTTCAGCTTTATCGCCAATCGCTTCTGCCAGAAACCAGGGACCTTAGAAAGCTGGTGACTTCAATTTGAGTTAAAGATTTTACGCCAGCAAGAAAAGATCCCATTGGGCTCCGACGAAGGATCTTTGATTTCCTATCAGAAAAAGGTATTGGGACTAATGTTCAATGAAAATATAATGTACTTTTTTACGCAATGTAAGAGGATTTCGGAGTTTCCAAAAAATAAAGATAAAATGTTTCATCGACGGAATAATAACAATAAAAATAAGGACTATCTTACGCAAACTCAACTTGTCAAACTAAGCTCAAAGCTTGTACTATGGGTACTAGAAAACGATAAACACCTATACACGGTGACTACTAAGTGGTGAACAGATTTTTTTTTCTTTTTCAATAATCATAAAATGATTAATTAGTTTTCAATTTACCTGATTTCGTGGTCACCCGACTTCAATAGCCTAACTGAATACTACATCGATAAGATTAAGTAAAAACTACATGAACCATTAAAAGTACAGTTAGCTGCAGAGGAATATGACCCACCTGCATACTAAGTTTCTACGCAGGGAGGGTCACGTTTATCTAACAGCTGCCTGTATTTTGAGTACTTGTCATGTAGAATAGGGTGACCACACGGTTGCTATTTTTTACTAAATCAAATTAATTAACGTTTATGTTATTAAAGTTCAATTGTAGCTAGCTAGCTAGCTTTGTCAGCAGGTTGACTACTAATTCGGCTAATTATGTCGTTAAAGTAAGTTGTCAGAAAAAGAAGATAAATGATTCAGTAAGTAGGCGTCACAGTCCGATACTTTTACACATCAAAAATCTACCAGCGCAGCGCTTCCTAAGAGAAGACCACTTCTGCAAAGTCTTTTTTATAAATACTGCTTAGAGTAATGATCGCGAAGAGAAAACGGCTGTTCCATACATTTCGGCTGTTTAGCTCTCAAAGTTTGTATGGAACAGCTGTTTATTTTCGCGTTTGGTATGTTGGTCCCGTAATAAAAGTTGATGAGTATGACCTACAGAGTTAGTTCCTGAAGTTTGTCCAACTTTCTGCCTAACACCCTGTATTTATACTTATATCGTAATTTATTTACTTATTTGCACCTACAAAAGGGCGACATCGATGACATGGAGGCAGAAGCAATAGAAATAGGTGGCGAAAGTGACAGTGATTGAGTATGAATAAATTATCATATTATTATTTTTCCTAAAAAACCCGAAAAAAACATTCGTTTTTTTCCGCAATTTACAATGCTATTTATCAGTAACATAATATGATTACCTTATAATGAAATACCAATAGAATAATACAGTCAAGGACTTAATTGTTATGCCACTATGGAACCCTGTCGCATAACGTTAATCATTTATTTATGCGTAATTTCTTACATGTGGTTTGACGCTGTCATTATGACAGGGTTCCATGGTGGCATAACAATTAAAGTACTTGACTGTACGTACCAAAATGAAATTGCGATATGCAATTTGCAAACCGCGATTTATAAAAGCATTAACCGCAGAAAATTCGTAAATCATATTTCGTTAATGAATGATTTCATCTCATTAACTCGGTCATTCATCATTTTATATCGAATCGCCATCGTTTGGTATGAATAGCAATTGAAACTGGTTTAATCCTGAATTCTTCTAATTCGTGTTGCTTATTGATTTTAATTACTTTATTTGTACAAATAATAAATAATAAATAAATATCAGGGGACAATGTCACACCAATTGACCTAGTCCCAAACTAAGCTCTAGGCTTGTATAATGAGTACTAGACAACGATATAAATACTTATATAGAGAAATAAATACTTAAAAGGGCTCCACTAGATGGTCCGACGACCTCGTGAAGGTTGCGGGAACTCGGTGGATGCAGGTAGCACGTGACCGGTCGTTGTGGCGATACTTGGGGGAGGCCTATGTCCTGTAGTGGACGTCGTTTGGCTGAAATGACGATGATGATGATGATAAAAAGATGAAAGAATTTGTCCGCGTAGAATTCGTATTTTTGTCATGCCACGGGAACCGTTCATTTTCTGGGCTAAATACTACATTATTGCCTAGGCATGGAAGTAGGCAATTGCGGACCGAGTATTGTTTTAAACGGACGAGCTTGCGAGTCCGTTGAAAAATACGAAGCCCGCAATTGCTGTTCCTGCCGAGGCAAATATAGTGCTTTTCTCAAAAATCGCAAGTTTTTTTTTGTGTTGGAGTAAAATCTTCAACGCTAGATATCATTTTTTTAATTGCATACAAACAAACCTCATATGAAAAAACTATCAATCTTTACCGCCTTTTTGTTTATGACAAGGAAAATCGCAAGCTTTGTTTTTTAAAAAACAAGCTATTCCAGACACAGATAAAAAAGTTATGTTTCGAATAAAATTTGGATGTATAAGACTTGTGCCCTCATTTTATTATGGGCTTTTTCACTTTTTAAAAAGTTACAAGCTAGATAGTAATGGAATTTTTATGCAACATTGCGGGCTTGTGTAGCGAGAACGCAAAGTTTTTTTTTTTGAAATCTGTCAGTCCTTCGCGTCTCAATATGTAGATAGTAATGTCAACATTTCCAGACATTTTTGAGAAATAGTACATTATTGCCTAGGCATGGAAGTAGGCAATCGCGGGCCGAGTATTGGTTTAAACGGACGAGCTTGCGAGTCCGTTTAAAAATACGACGCCCGCAATTGCTGTTCCTGCCCAGGCAAATATAGTGCTTTTCTCAAAAATTGCAAGAAAAAAATCGCGTTGGAGTCAAATCTTCATCGCTTGAACTAATTTTTTCAATTGCATACAAACAGAAACTTCATGTGAAAAAACCATCACTCCTTACCGCCTTTTTGTTTATGACAAGGAGAAACACAATTCTTGTTTAAAAAAAAACATAAGCTATTCCAGACACAGATAAAAAAGTTTCGAATAAAATTTGGATGTATAAGACTTGTGCCCTCATTTTATTATGGGCTTTTTCACTTTTTAAAAAGTTACAAGCTAGATAGTAATGGAATTTTTATGCAACATTGCGGGCGTGTGTAGCGAGCACGCAATGTTTTTTTTTTAATTTGAAATCTGTCCGTAAACTATATCCTTCGCGTCTCAATATGTAGATAGTAATGTCAACATTTCCAGACATTTTTGAGAAAAAGCTTTTGTTACTTAGTGATAATGTAGCATTTTATCAAAGAAGTTTTGACAGCGGTCAAGTAGTTTTTGAGTTTATTCGTTACAAACATACAAAAATACAAACTTTCCTCTTTATAATATTAGTGTAGATGATAATTTATATAAGTAGTAAAATTAACATATTAATTATGACATTGATTTTCTTGTAATTTCATATCCCAATATTTGACCAAACTGCAATACTGTCAAAAGCAATACTGTTTTACCGAGTGGAATACAGCCCCTGGCCAAATATTTATTCGTCAGTGATACAGGAATAACGCAAGTAACAAATTTTATAAGTTGCAAAATGTACTTTATTGACTTGCATGATAAGGTGTATTTTGGAAGTAATTTTTTTTTTTGTAACTCTGTACGTACCTATTGTAGTTTCACCGACGAATAGCGACAGTAAATTGTTTTACCAGCGCGTGGTTTATAATTGCATAAATTATCTGGAAACCCTTTGACACCAATAACTTAGTTTCGAATTTTGAGATAGATTTTCGTTATAGTCAAATAATGATTAAATACTAGCTTGCCCGCGACTCTGCCCGCCTAAAATTATGTTATGAGCAAGGTTCGGAGGTTTAATAGTCCGATAAGACGAAAAAGAGCTGTGGAGTCGACATTAGCATTAAAATTTAATTCTTACTCATCCTCATACTCATTTGTTTATTTAATTGCAAAATTTAATTTAATTATAGTTTTATAGTGTCACTTGTAATATTAATTATATTATGAGATTAATAATCAATAATATTTACTGACATGAAAGTAATGTTGTATTGTAATCTTTCATTGCTTAGCTTAGCAGCTTTACTCAGGGATTCAGGCGAATAAATAAATGTAATAATAATTAAATATCAGGGGACAACGTCACACCAATTGACCTAGTCCCAAACTAACCTCTAGGCTTGTGCAACGGGTACTAGAAAACGATATAAATACTTATATGGGGAAATACATACTTAAATAGATAGAAAATATCCATGACACAGGAAAAATATTCGCGCTCATACACAAATATCTGCCCTTACCGGGATTTGAACCCAGGACCGCGAGCTTCGTATGCAGGGTCACTACCAACTAGGCTAACGCGTCGTCGTAGTATGAAAGCAATTTGGAATGACATAAATAAATGAGTATGAGTATGGGTACACTGAAAAAAATTATTGGTCGCTTGTAACAAGATAGTGATTGTTGTGCATAAGCGTCTTGATCTGTTCTCTTCTCTTGGACAGTTCACGTCTGCAAGGACTTGTTGCTCAGTTAATGATACCAGTTATGGCTTTTGACGTAGAGACCTCGTCGTGTTGTTCTCCTAGTCATTATTTTTAGTTTCATGTATTTGACATGTAATCTTGTTAATTTTTACATTTATTTGTAATGCTTTTAATTTTGAATTTGTATTTTTTTTATATGTGATAGTTCTAATAATTTATATTTGTTGCTTTATTACCTTGTAATGTAACTTACTTTTAAGTATTATTGTATTTTATGTTTGAAAAAATGACCTTCTGCTGGAGTTTCTTGCGGCGCTTCTTCTCCGCAATGATGGTCTTGTCCGAAGCGCTAGTAGATTCACTGTATATTACCGACGTGTAAAAGAGCCTGTATGTGGCCAATTTACTGAATAAATATTTTGATTTTTTGATTTTTTTTTGATTTTGATCCCATACGAGCCTAACAAGACAATAGATACATCAACTAAGACGTTAGATACATCAACTATGATGTTAGTTGAATCACTAAAGAAATTGCTGTCGTTAACTATCAGCTTTGGTTGATATAACTAATATCTTAACCATTGTAATCATTTTTGTCAACTAAGTGAAAATCTCTCTTTGTTGACTCTCATTTTTTTGAGTGTAACAGTTGAATTTTAATGTTAATGTCGACTCCACAGTTCTCTTTCGTCTTACCGTGCGATGAAAACTACGACCCTGTACACTTACCATGCGTTACAATTGACAACAATTCATATGTGCTAAGGCAGTAAAATTAAAATACCGTTTGTAGATTTTACACTGCTGATTACAGTAAAAATATTTTTGGATTTTTTTATGCCGTTGTTTTTTTATATTTAGGAAAAACAGTAAAAAAAAGTTGGAGTGTGAATGTTAGGAATACACTTATAGTGCCCTTAGTCCGTTTATTACCATAGGAATTGAAAAAAATATACAACTGTCATGTCAATTTTTTATCTGTCTGACGGATTACTTGATTCTAACGACACGCTTTCGATTCCATTAATACTATTGTTTTGATATACGCTATTTAAAATGAAAGTGACTAACGGATTTGTAAAAGCGGATAGCCGCAATCTGCCCAAAGTCGACGAATTTATGTTGTTACAGTTGTTATTGCTGACAAGTGACATGACATGACAATCAGTTCTGTTTCTGTTTAAAGTTACTTTTTTTATTTTATATCATGCTAAGCAAACAGCAGTGTTCGTATTTTTGTGTTCCGGTGCAGAGGTAAGACAACCGGTGAAATGACTATCATAGGGGCATTCCATCTAAGTCGTTAGGGTTGGCAACACATTTCCAGTCTAGAGATTGTCATCGTAAGATTGCAATCTTCAAATATCAGATGGCCTGTGAAAATTAAAAAAATTAAAATGTAAAATGAAAATGATTTATTTCCTAGAAAACAATTACAACTTAATTGACAGTATCATTCCAATGTGTTCTGCCTGCATGAAGGCGTGCTTTGAAATGTAAATAAATAATACGAGTTGACATTTAAATTAAATTACAAACTTTTCATTACAATAAATTCTTAGAATTATCATTTCAATATTAAATTTTGTTTTTTATTTCAAAAATCATAAATGTGTGCTGAATTATTCATTCAATTTATTTTTCTTCGGGTTTAAATGTAATAAGTCTCTCTAAATACAAATAGCTTTTTCCCCGAGATAACGTGGACTTAAACTAAGATACTTTGAATAATTCCAACGGTTATTGCAAATTAGGATTCATCTTCTTATTCGTGGACTCACGACCTTACAAAGGATCTTTGTAATTTAAGACGAAATGAAAAAAAAACAAAGACGGTCCATGGATCCAAGCCTAGAGTTTGATCCTTTTCAAGATTTATGGTGCCGTCCCGTTTAACATACTTAATAAAAAAAAAACATGGAGAAGGCAAAGCACACAAGCTTGATGGTAAGTGGGATCTGAAATCCATAGACATTTTGAAATCTCAAGACTATGATCTCAAGTCTGAGATCTTGAGAGCCCAAATGCGTTGCCAACCCGAGGACCAGGATGGAATGCTGTTATGCTTGTAATTTCATGGGTTGTCTTCAACACACCTGAACTCAGTGTTAACACTGCTGCTTGGTGGTAAGTTTAAGAATACGATGGTGGTAGCGATTCGGATGGACCCTGTATAAGGTCCACTTAATGCGTCTGAATCGAGAAACTTTTGTCTAGCGATAATGAAATACGAGTATCTCAAAATGTATTAATTTTAATAATCAGCTTCGTTCAACAATTACCAACTAGATAACGTGTCAGCGCAAAAAATACTTCTTGGTTACTAACGACTCACTTGCGGCGTGAGGTTTTAATTTTGATATTAGTTCTGTTGACAGGACAACCGATGTCAACACGCATCAAAATGCCACAATGTGCATTAAGAAGTTGCAAAAATTATTATAGAAAACGAAATGTATAGGTCGGATTGTCTTCGGTAAGTACATGTAGAATATATTAATTTGAAATTTACACTAACAATTAATGTCATAATTCCAACAAAATAATATTGTAACCTCAGCTAAGAATGTTTGGCCAAGGTCGGCCAATATACGCGCAAACTTGGTTAACGGAACATTAGATGCATGGAGTGGTTTTTTATTATTGTACCACTACAACGCCTCTATTCTAGGCAGTAAAATCCAAATCTTTGACCTGTTATGGTATGGTTTTCAACTTGGCCGCCATTACTGTCAAGTAAATAAGAGCTATCAAAACGTTGAAAATATTATAACACATCAAAGACGATGATATATGGTTTTGGTGTTGAATAGAGGCCCTGGTAGGTAGGTTCGTTAGTAAACAAATGCAACTGACGTATAGATTCACGCGGACAGAATTTAGCTTTGATTTTGTATGGGACTGGTTATCTAGTTGAATATTGTTGATCGACGATAATCAGCAAAAATATGTTTATTGTACAAACCTTGCGAACTGAAAAAGATCATTACAGGAAGTGCTAGGTAAAGATATTGATTCAGCAATTCATTTCTTCCCACGCGTAAACTAATATTATTACATACATACATAATCTCACGCCTTCGTTCCCAGAGTGGGGTAGGCAGTGCTACAGAATTACAAACATCTCTAAAAACTTGTTGATAATTCTATAACCACAATTTGCACAATTAGGCTAAGATGTTTACCAGCGTATTAGTGACAGGTTGCAAGCCCATCGCCTAACAGTACTACAAGCCTTTATTCCCTTAGACGTCTCTTACGACATCCACGGGAAGACATGGAGTGGCACTATCTAACTCGGCAACCACACGAGGCTAAATATTATTATAAATTTCTAATTATGAGAACTTGTGCAGCCCACTGAATAATACCTCAACAGTATTAAAACAATTAGTTATTATGATTTACAAAACGTTTGGAATGATAAATCAGTTAAATTATGACACACGATCCATTTACGTTTTTCATTTAATTATTCGATCATAATTACAAAGGCCATTGGGACTCTATTCTACTCGGTAATACGATATTGCTTTCGACGTGTTACGTGGTATTATTATTAACTCGGCCGCCATTACTGTCAAGTAAATAAGAGCTATAATAAATATTGTAAAGTCGACAATACGATAACACGTCAAAGGTCATATTGTTTTAACCCGTATAATAATATATAAGTCGCAAACTGTCCGCCTGTGCGAGCGCCACGCTTCCGAGTCGCTCCGCACTTTCCGCATAAGAGACAACATTGTCGGGCAAAAGAAAGGAAGCCCGGAGTCTGTAAGCATGCATGCGTCAGGATTCCCACATCGCGACTCATAGCTATAAGTCTCCCCCCCAACCCAACCGCCATTCCTATCCCCCCTTTTTGGAAAAAACCCCGCGGATAAGTAAACGGAGGAAGGACCTTCTCCTCCTACCTTTCAGCACTGGCTGGGGTAGTATCCGCGGGAGTCTAAATTCTAGTTGGTAATAGGGGCATTGGTGTTTTTAGCCTTTTTTTCTTAAAGTAATTAAAGCAAAAAGCAAACAAAAGCAAGGACTTTTGTCTTTGGCCCTTCAGGCGGTTACCAAAAAAAAAAACAGTATAATAAAGACCCTGAAATACATTTCGTCACTACCAAGATTAGATGCGTCAGTAGCTAAATTAAACGTACATGAATAAAGTTGGCTATCATGTCTCTGCCAATCATGAGAGTGGGACATTTAGAAGCGTACATGGAGCTTTAACCAACAAGCAGAGGCAAGTTTGACAAGTTTAATTTAGTAAAGTGATGGGACACCGAGCGGCGATTGTCCCTTCGTTCACACTATATAGTATAATCCCACGGACAATCATCAGTTAGTGTAGGGCTATTTACGAAGGATGGGACTATTCATAATAGGCTATACAGAGTGTGTTACCGGCATGCGGGCATTTATTTAAACTGTCGATAATATGTTGCTTTAGCAATAATAAATTGTTTTCAAGTATTATCAATTAAAAAATAATTAAAATAACTTCATAATTAATTTTCTCAGATACTGTCCATTTTTACCCGACTGCGTCAGAAGGAGGGTTATTAATGTAGTGCATGTGCTGCGTGTTCATCGTTATCAGTATCGCGGTTGCTCAGTACAAGGCATGTCGTGGTACGGGGGCAAATCATAATAATCAATGTATCCGTCGACTGTCATTTGACACTTGTCAAATTGCTGTGCTTTACATTGCTGGCAATTAAAATTTTGTTAGAAAGTTAACAAAGCCTGAAAATTTGTTTTCTCAAACGTGCCATGAAATATTGATGTTATGTTCCTTATAATAGGCCGCCAAGTATGACGTTTCAGGAGCGGCTAGGACAAGAGGTCGTTTATGGAATTTCATATAAATCGTGCAGGTCTATATGTCTTCGGCCGGCAACCCCTTTCGCCCCGGCCTCTGTAGTAATGTACTATTATTAATTAAATTAATGTCACGGTTACGTTACAGATATACGTTATTTTAACCTGCTTTAAAAAAAGCCAGGGTGCTGGTGACACACTGTATACTATGAATGAAATTTAATGAATGTTACCTTAATATTAAATAATTATTACCACTTTTAATATCTTAAGCTAATGACAATGAATGTTGAACATGTATGTTTTTGTTGTGTGCAACTATGTTAATTATTACATGACCCTTGGTCCGTTAAGTCCTAGTGTTCTAAGCCTATAAGGAAATATCAAAGAGACTCATTGAAATCACTGGAGACCAAAGAGCTGGCAGTTTCCTCGCTCAACGAATTAGTTTAGCCATTCAACGAGGGCAGTTCAAACATGATGTTATAGGGACAAGGTGCTAAAGTGCGCAGGTACTTATAAGACCTACCGTTACGTACAGTCACAACACGGGAATGTTAAGCCACTTGCTACTCTTCGTAGTTTAGCCGAGTAATACATACTAGATACACGAGTATAAACGACTAAACAAGGTTAAGACAAAATACGAACTGTGGCAAGTGACTCACCAATCCCGTGTGGTGACTGTAGGTACATCACACGTTCTAAAGTGTCTGTTTTAGAAAAAACTTATTCTTGTCTAATTAGTGTAAAACCAATTCATCAAATTTGCTGCTGCGAGCATCTTTTAGCACAATGCCGCAGGGGCCATTCTTAGATTAATGTTTTAGTTTAGTTCATTTAGTTTTATTAAACCTTGGATTTAGGCCCTGTTGTTTGATCAGTAGTTAAACTAACTAATTGTTAAAATTCGAAAAAGGAATGGAAAATTTGACACATTTCCTTGAGGTTTAAACGATTAGTAACGTTTTTTGACCATTAGTTAGTTTAACTACCGATCAAACAACAGGCCATTAGTTTTCAGTTACAGTTTATACATCATTCATTTTATGTCGTTTGTCAAAAAAAAATTACTTATATTATTTGTGTATTATAGTGCCTAAAAGGTCACTGTAAAACAAATATTTACAACGTATCACGACCCTAAATTTGTATCCATTATAAAGCTAATAGCTTAGGGATATCAAGTTACTGCGATGAACTCGACACTGAAGAGCCTAAAAGGTTTTCGTTTGTTTGATTTAAAAAAAAATGCTTTGAAGTAAAAGCGAGGCGGATACATTAAGATTGACTTTATAAAAATATGACATGACTAAGCCAAATTTGAAATGGTCAGGTGTCTCTACGTTTAGTTTGAATAAAAACCAAGTATGACGTCTCTAGATTGGGTGTCCCTCCCTCAGAATACCTAACAACGTTTGTTCGAACACATCGTTTGTCCGAATTTTCATTTGCCTTAAACCGGTTTTCAGCTGAGTCAGGCTAATTTTTAAGTTTTCCAATTATATCTGCGGTTCGGTTAGGTTAGGGTTGTATTATACCAACACTGAAATGTTTTAAAATTTAAGCGGAAATGTCTTTAAGATAAACAAAAATTCGGACAAATGATGCATTAGGACAAATGACGATTAGGAGAACCCTCTGGATTTTATATTTCGTCATTTAACTATAGCCAAAATTAAGAAACGTGCCTAAATAGAATCGAATGAATTATGTTTTATACTTTTGTATAGTTCAGGAAATATTAGCTGGGTCTGTAATCTTCACTAAGATCTTTTTGTTAATATCAAACAAAAGGTAATTGTAAAACTGCCCTCGTTCTTTAAGCAGCACAGTGGGTTGAAAGGTTAAGGTTAAGGTTAGATCGGTTAAGTCTTAACGCAGAAAAATAGATCGCAAAGTAGATAACAGACAGCCAAATCATATTTTCTGAACTATACAATATTTAATTGCAAAATATTTTGGTCTCGTAAGGCTGCGGCTCCACTGAGGCGGAGATGAGCGGAGTGGATCGGAGCTGTGCCAATATTAACCAATAGAATCTAAACTAACGCTCGCAAGTCACGCTCGACGTGACCGCATGCGCCTTCTATTGGTTAATATTGGCACAGCTCCCCTCGGCTCCGCTCGTCTCCGCCTCAGTGGAGCCGCAGCTTTAGGCATGGCTACTAAACCATTTTATACTCGTCACCAAAACTTAACTTTTTACATGGCTATTCAACGTGGCAATGCTGCCACGCATTTTCGGAATGATGCGCTCTGGTGGCGGTCTATAATCGATAAAGCGGCCTAAAATTAGCCTGCAAATTGACTGATCTAATAATTAAATTAGTGTAGGTTTGTTTTAGTCATAGTCAATAATAAAATAATTAGAAAAGCTATAGCCATTTGACGTTACATACATAGGCGTATTTAGGGGTTCCGTGCCCACCCCAGAATGATCTGGTGTCCATCCCCAGGATGATCTTTGATCACTTATAAATAAGAAGCCGAATGAAGTAGAGCCCAATGTCTCTCAACAAGGCAGGTGCCAGGCCCTCCCTGGAAAATATCTCTAGATACGCCAATGGTTACATAATCGTTTTAGTGCAGTCGTCAACATAACCTAAATTAAAATTGTTTATAAATACACCAAGCTTATAAGCTTAGTTTTATCTACAATAAAAGACTCTATTTGACTCGGTAAACAGCTTTCAACATGTATTGTCATCGTAATGATTTTAACTCGGATGCCATTACTTTCAAATAAATAAGAGCTACCGTAACGTTGGCAATACGATAACACGTCAAAAGCTATTTGTTTTTACTTAATAGAATAAATAAAGTATAGCTACCAAAGATGCAGTTTATCTTAGATTAAACCGTGGAGAAGCTTCGAAAAACACAGAGATGCATACCTGAAACAAAAAAAAAACAAAAAATTATCAGCTTCTGGTCCACTGCTTTAACAAATCAGGAAAATAAGAAACACAGAATAGTTGGCCGGACGCGCAAAGTTAAACAAACATTATTTCCACCGTTTTCCTCATTTCCGGAATGTCCCGAGTCCCTGGTTAACATTCATGCCTGATCATGACATGGCTCAGAGAAGTTATAAATCAACTTCTTACACACCCATGAAAATAAAAGAAATAACTGAATAAAACTCTAGATTTGCCCCAATTCATTTGTCAATGTGATTAATAATAACATCCTCAATTTTGCGGTGACAATATTAACAGCTAAAGATCGAAATGTATGTTGATGAATCAGTTTTACATAAGATTTTTCACATAACTTTCGAAGATAATTGCGGAAGATCCGGCTATAAGTAAGCCAAGGTAGGCAAGCCAGGCAAGCCAGCCATGTAAGCCAAAAATTCGATTCCTCTTTAAAAAAAAAAACAAAATTTTATACCTTTCATATAGGTACATCCCATTTACTTAGCAGAGTTGTCATAATTAGGGTTAGGATTTTGGTGGCATATTGTGGTTATAGAATCTATGGAGTCGCAATTTCCTAATTATTATAATACATGACACTTTGATTTTGACCTTCAGTATGGTCATATTTCAAAATGAACTAAATACATTTTTAGTTTGGTTATTCTATACCTACTAATATTTGGTTGTTTGTAACGCTTTCACCTCAGAGATATCCTCCATACCAAAATTCATTTAAATGAGTGTCTTAAATGGACTTTTATTTTTATTAAGAATCTAGTGATATGGGCACAAATATTTTTTTTAACTTAGAGAGTTAGTGTGTGGTGGCTGGTTTCCACTGCATTGGAGATAGTTTTGGCATTAATTGATTAATTTCTGTAATAGATTAACTAATCGACTGACAATTCAATCAAGTAACATGTTTTTTATTTAAATAAACTATTATGAAATTAAATAAACAAATATCTTACAAAACAAACTCAATTATGTGGAGTGTGGAAGGGCAGCACCATCATTTAAATTGGTTTAGCGGTTAAATGAATAAACGAATTTTGAAATATAAAAATATTTAAGATCAAAATCAAAGTGGTATGTATTATAATAAATAGGAAATAGCGACTCCACGGATTTTAGAACCACGATTTGCCACCAAAAGTCCTAACTCTAGTCATAATACACTTTAAATTTTCAACCCACGACTTAAAATCCATTTTACAATGAAAATAAAACAATTTTTAACTTAGTACAAGAAAACATTTTCTACCATTCAAATTCAATAATTGAAAGTAAAAAAAGAGTTTCTTGCGGCGTTTCGTCTCGACGTTTACTCTCAATAATTGGATGGAATAGAATAGAGCTCAAAAAAAAATAGGAGAAGGAAAAACTTAAAAAGGCTTAAAACAAGCAATGGAAAAGAAAATGAAGCACACAGGCCACTTGATGCTTCAATCTCAAGACTGCAATCCTACGGGAAGTGTAATACTCATCTTGGCTTTAATGCCCATCCCAAGATACACAAACTAGTAAAGGTCAAGTAATGGAAAACTGTTAATTGTGACGTTAGTTCTGTTAGTTCTGACGAGGCAAGAGAGGGGCATCTGAGGCAAGATCGGAGGCTCTAGACAAGATGCATTCGGCGTTTGTTTTCTTTTTGCGTTGTTTTGTGTTAATGTTAAGTGTGTCACTTTCCGTCTCTTCACCAAGTGGTCCCAACGGAAGACCAGCGCTGGCTTTACGGCTAGCGAATGCTGAGTTGGGACCGTTTCGCAACAATTTCTCTGTGTCTTGTTCTTTTTGTATCTATGTAGTGTGATTTTGTATTGTTGCGAATAAATGTCTCCTTATCTTTATCTTTATCTTTATCCAAAATGTATAGGATTGGCGTAAGCTGTCAGACGGCCGCGTCGAGCGCCTACGTCAATTCCATACATTTTGACAGTTTTTGAAAATGGTTACGTTAGCGTTAAGCAACTTGTCTAGCATCACTGAGGCCCTAGACAAGATGCATTCGGTGTTTGTTATCGTTATCCAAAATGTATAGGATTTACGTAAGCTGTCAGACGGCCGCGTCGAGCACCTACGTCAATTCCATACATTTTGGCAGTTTTCGAAAATCGTTTCCGTTAGCGTTAAGCACCTTGTCTAGCCTGACTTATGTTAAGCGAGGTTAAAGTGACGTTTACATAGACTAGCAGAAGATGACTTCTCTTACCCTTAATTTGGCACGGTCCAGAAACTGTACATACCATAGTGTAATTTTTTTTATTGGATTTTGTTCTTATTTTTTTTCTGATTCAAAATCAAAAAGGGTTTAAATTACCGACTTTTTTTTGCCAAATTAAGGAATCTTACTCTAGAACCGAAGTAAGACACCAATCAACTTCAGCAATTTTTATTGCCAGTCATTCGCGCTTTTAATTGCTCTCTTTCGAACGCTCGATTGAGTGAGCAAAGCCATACAAGCTTGCTCACTCGGCGGGTTAAGCGGGTGAGCTTAGAATACACACCTTTAAGTATGTCGCACCTTCAGAACGATAGTGACCTAAGTCAGAAATTTTAAATTTCGACTTAGGTCTGTATAATAATAAGTTTATGACTCGAAGTTTGAAAGCACAAATTTTGAATTAGGTCTCTATTGTTCTAAAGGTGCGAGTTTTTTACGCTTTGCCGGACCACTTGCTTCTCGCCGGTTAATATTTGGTGCGTCGCGTTCAAAAACATTCCTCTCTGTATCAAACATTGCGGGTTACTTTTTGCTGACGATTTGAAAATTTACAGGTCAGTTAAAACTGATTCTGATATGGAGCTCATTCAGAGTGCTTTGGATGGTATATCATGAGTGGTGTCAGTCGAACTGTATGGCTCTTAATGTTGTTAAATGTAAATTTATCAGCTTCACAAATAAAATTCCTCTTGTGGATTCTACTTACTAAATTGGTGGTGAGCAATTGGAGCGAGTGAGTGAAATTCGTGACCTGGGGATTTTTGCTTGACGCCAAACTCCAGTTCACATCTCATGTGAACTCTATTACCATCAAGGCAGCACGGATGTGGGGATTTAACGTGTCATGAAAGCTTGCACTTTACAATAGCCTAGTGCGGAGTCAACTTGAGTTTGCCAGTATTGTGTGGAACCCTTCGTATGTCGTACATTCACAGCGCATTGAGTCAGTTCAGCAGGCGGCCACCAGACACCTGGCTTATGTCTCCCAGTCTATATCACACAGATGTTCCTATAATGCCCGTATGAACTTTTTAAGCCTTATTTCGCTTCGCAATCACCGGAAACTTCAGGAGATGACATTTTTCAAAAAATGTATTAACGGAAGCATTAATTCTGTATTAATAGTACCTCTATTTAAATTTTCTGTACCATCGCGTCCACCTAGGAAGCCTGTTTCATATAGTACTAATGTTGGTAGGCACTCTCCGTTGTCTCGTGTTTGAAATGCATTCAATAGCTTGAGTGCAATTCTGCCTGATCTCGATTTGTTTTTTGATTCGCTCAACAAATTTAAAACTAAAATCTTGGCCTGTTTGTTGCGTGCTGATGTTTAATGTAACCTACTGTTTATATTTAGTCCGCTAAGTTATCTGGAAATTCTGTGTATACTTGTAATTGGCTTGTACACTAGACATATTTAATACCCTAACCTGTTACTATGATATATGCTTTCTGTATTTGCTGTAAGTGTACATTTAAATAAAAAAAAACGAGTCGTTCAAGTGTCTACAGTCCAAACGCTGCTTACCAACAAGTTAACGAGGTAGATGGAAAATTGAAAACTTTATAACCATAGTTAACATTCGCTTCGTTTTAATTTATATTCGTTATAATTTGTGCTTGTTAATTAATTTCGTTAGAGCAAACTTAGATTTCCTTGATGGATTTCCCTTTTCCATTACAGTTACTTGCGATATGGATACTGTACTCTATTGAATTGCTTGAGCAGTGTACCTACAAATGAAATATTGGCTTAGAAAGTTTGCACTGTCAAGGGACAGAGTTTAAGAAATATTTTTGAGGAAAATTTAGGAGAGGAAAGTGATTGCGATCAAATATTTTTCTAATAATATTAGTGGCTGTGATAAACTGTAAATATTGATTTAAAGTGACATTCGGGTTTGGGTAAAGTAGATTGGTTTCCATCATCGGACGAAGTTGAGGGGAAGGAAGCGGCTTCACCCTTATCACTAAACCTCCTTGCAAATAAAGCGAGAGCAGTAAATATAGTGTAATAGAATGAGATATTACGCTCAAAAAAAATAAAAAAGCAGAGAGAGATTGTCTCGTAGTGAAATAAAAATGAATACAATTGGATATAATATTAGCACCTAAAAAAAATACGGACGTAACGTTACACTCAAAAGGTGAGATGCAAGCAAGGCCTGTTATTTCGTTCCGTCATACACAATCTACCGTCTCACAAATGCACTAGGTCTGTTAACCCGTCGCCATTACACGTCCAGCCACAGCCCGAGTGACATATTACTTTACACCGAAGAAAATGCCGCATTGTGTAGTAAAAACGTGTAAAACCTACATTAGTAAATATAAAAAGCCACACGGAATCACTTATCACCTGTAAGTTATGTTTATACGTGTTATTTTTCATAAATATGTGTTTATTTACTTTGACGCAAATTACAAACAAAAATGACAATCAGTGTTGCCAGTTTTTTCACGGATTTTTCTGCCTAAAATTGGGGAAATCTTTAACGCCGTTAGTAATGGTACGGAACCGTGCTTATGCGAGTCAGACTTGATTTTGATCGGTTTTTTTTACATACTTTTAACTAAGTCACAAACAATCTAAGGAACTTAGAATGTAATTAAGTCTTGGATCTCTGTTTTAACTTAGTTACTTCTAATTTGTCAGATTCTCTTGAAAATATGCATACTAATGTAATTGCGATGACAATATAATTATGTGGTATTGTCGAGCAACGATATTGAAACTTTCTTGCACATTCCATACAATCAAATTGAGGAAATAAAAAATTGCTCAGTCTAAATCTTACGTTTGGTACAATTCTTAAACGCTATTATTGCAACCAAATAATTGCATACAATTATTGCCGATTCTTGTATAAGAAACTTGCATAATCTAAATGGGCCTTTACAGTGGGTAAAAGGCCTTAAAATGGGCAAATTGACGATTTATATGGCAACCCTCAAAGCACGCACACTCGTAAACGGACGGCCATTTTGTCTGCTTCACTCATGATTAGACTAGGTTACGTCCGTATTTTTTTTTAGGTCCGTGGATATTAGTTAAATCAACCAAAGCTGTTGTAACAATCGCAAGTTATGATTCAACTAAGACAATCAAGACGCTTATGCATAAAAATCACAATCATATTAAAAGATAAAAAGATAAAAGATATTTATTCAGTAAGTAGGCCGCACGGGCACTTTTACACGTCAAGAATCTACCAGCGCTTCCCAAGAGAAGACCACTGCTGAGAAGAAACGCCGCAAGAAACTCAGCAGTCAGTCATTTTTTAAACATATTTCTTATTACAATGGTACTACTTAGTCTAGCATTATATAAAGCTATAAATATTAAATTAAATATAGTATCAAATAACATGCGTAGTTCAGCAGGAAAACATGCCAATTAAGAATCTTACGGGAGAGATAGAGAAAAAAAAACCACATACTTATGTGTATATAAGATGGTGCGAGACGACCACATAAAAGTTTCGATATGTTTTCCTACATCAACGGTGTCCAACGGAACGGTATTAGAATCGAAACCATTTATTTTCCTTATAAAATCTTATTTTTTTGCTGTTAATTTGTACAAACTACTCAACAAATTGAAAAGTACCCGTTTTCTTAACATTGGGTGTATTTATAATAGTATATAAGGCGCTCATCCTTACAAAACAGAAGTTTGTGTCATGCAATCATGCTTACTCTGTGCCTCCTTTTCTAATGCATTTGTATTCATTCGCATGCAACCTACCGTATACAGAAGTCACGCGGTGATGCATGCCGACGTTGTGGCTTGGCGCCTGTGCTAAGTGCTCCGGGCCTGCTTTTATGCTGTTAAAATACCTTTTGTTCGTACAAAGCGTTTCTCTTCCTCTAATAATGCGACCTTCTATGGAGTGGAGTTCGCTTTCTTCGTCTGTATTTCCCAAAATAAATAAGTTAGGTATCTTCACTACACGAGTGATATGGTCGCTCAAGCGACTCCATCAACGACCTTACCATCAGGTGAACGATATTTCATAAAAAAAATCTAAAATAGAATAGAATAGAATAGAAAATATTTATTCAACACACACAGAAAAAAAACAATAGAAAAATATAAATTAAAAGGAGGACCTTATGTTGAATAGGACCTCTCTGGAACTGCGGCGCTGATTTTTATAGGGACCCTGACTTAAAAAACTAACCTAAATTAAACATAAAATGGGTAACAGTAAAAAATTCACAGGTACCATTACAAACACTACCGACAATTTCGTACAGTACCATTTAGATGAAAAATAAAAAATAAATAAAAACAATATTAAGTGACGCTTAAAAACCTTAACTAATAGACTTTTTGTGTGGCAACACCAGAACAACACAACCGTTTCCTGTTGGATCGTTGCAAGTGACGGCCAATTTAATTTCAAAGGTATGGATAACGCATATTACCAGTTTCATATATTCCAAAAAATGATATACACAACATTCCCAGAGGTAACAGTAAAAAGTAACTTATTTTACATAACATAAAAGGAAAAAAGTAATGTGCTTGACTCGCACAGAGAAGCAGCCACCCAACAAGCAACGTATTGTTGCCTGATTGCCTGAATGGTGACTATATACTATGAATATCAAAACGAAACATCGGAGCCTCATTCCTGTCACGTACCATTCCAGACCAAATTGAGTGACGGAGATAACGTAACTTCGAACTTCAATGTTTAAAATTGTGCGCCTTTTTCCTTTGTGGTACTGAGACGTTCATTATATGTATGAGGCATGCCACGAGTTACCGCGGAGGCGATGAGGCGATTCGTATGTATTTGTTTTCACGTCCCGCTACTCATCATTGCCAGCGTATAAACAGTAGTTCGTTTTTATTAAACAAAGGTCTCGACAGGAGTGTTAAGCTGCGACCACACCGCTGCTTAAAATACGGTGACGGTACGGAATCGCAGTGACGCGTCGTATCAGTACCGTTTTTGACGCATGCTCCTCACACCGATGCTTAAAATACGGCGACGGTACGGAAACGCAGTGACGCGTCGTATCCGTACCGTTTTTGACGCACGCTCCTCACACCGCTGCTCAACGGTGCGTATATTACGGTCCATCAAAAACGGCGCCATGTTGTTACAATGACCCCGTCTTTTGTTTACGCAACGACACCGTATTTTAAGCAGTGGTGTGGAGGGCATGCGTCAAAAACGGTACGGATACGACGCGTCACTGCGATTCCGTACCGTCACCGTTTTTTAAGCAGCGGTGTGGAGGGCATGCGATAAAAACGGTACGGATACGACGCGTCACTGCGATTCCGTACCGTCACCGTTTTTTAAGCATTGGTGTGGGCGTAACTTTATTCTTTTAAAAACGGCGTTCGGTCCATCCAACGAGTGAACGAGTGAACGCGGCGCAGCTGATATAAACCGGCGAGTTTAATTAGTCTCGGCAGAGCGTACAAAATATTAGGTAGCAGAGGGCTCAGACAAGATGCACTACGCTAACTAACGTTTCTATTTGATTCGTTTTTAAACCAATCGCGTCACTGGTAGACCACGTGACTTTTCATATCACGTCATCTTCCAGTGCCGCGATTGGTTTAAAAACGAATCGAATAGAAACGTTAGTTAGCGTAGTGCATCTTGTCTGACCCCTCTGGGCTTCTGTCGAATGATCGAACGTATAAAGCTGCCTAATTGAGAATGCACGCACTAAAATATGTTTTGTACGCTCTGACGGGACTACTCAAACTCGCCGGCTTATATAAGCTTCGCCGCGTTCACTCGTTCCCTCGTTCACTCGTTGGACGGACCGAACGCCGTTTTTAAAAGCATAACACCCCAGTATAAGTATGCACTGCGAGCCATCACAAGCAAACACAACAGGGGTGTGATTCTCTCAACAACGACGAACGGACGGACGAACGGGTGATTGCCCAATCGGCGAGTTTAAGTAGTCCCGTCAGAGTGAACAATACACATTTTAGCGCGTGTATTCAATTTGGTAGCATGACTTCTCGAACGTATAAGGGTGCCTAATTGACAATGCACGCGCTAAAATGTGTTTTGTTCGGTCGGACGGGACTACTTAAACTCGCCGCTTCGATTCGCTCGTCCGTCCGACCGACCGCCGTCTTTTAAGAGAATAACACACCAGGACTCCCCAAGCCGGTTTAGTCGGGGCCGAGCCGTCGCCGCGTTTGGTTGTTTGCGTATTAATTATCGATCAACGCGTATCGACGCAAACCTAGCCTAGCGGAAATAGGTAACAGAAACTCTTTAACAGACTGGATAAGAATTACTTTTTTTAACCCCTGACGTAAAAAGAGGGGTGTAATAAGTTTGAGCGCTGTGTGTGTGTAGCTGTCTATGTATCTGTCTGCGGCATCGTAGGTCTTAAATGGGTGAACCGATTTGGATGAGATTGTTGCGAAGGGGTCACCATTATGTCGAGGGATTTTATCTATATAATTATATACATACTTTGCCACCGCCGCAGTTGCTCCCGCGCAAAATCGTAGCCAAATACGTAATTTTCTAAAACTTTGACCCTCAATTTAAATATTTAACAAATTTTTAACTGGCAAACTAAAACCATCACAAAGTTTTAGAGCATGTTCTCAAGAATTCTCGGAAAAAACGCTTCTTTTTTAAGGAGAATCTTGAGAATTCCTGAGAATTCCCGAAAACGGCACATATTAGCCGCAGGTTTCATCGAAAAATCAGCTCGTTCAAAGCAGAAGGTACCACCATGATCCTTTATCTACCGCCAAGCAGCATTTGAATTCTCAAGACAACCATGTTAAGACTGCAATCTACGGACTCCTAATGCGTTGCCAACCCTGAGGCCAAAATTAAATACCTCTATTCCACCGGTTTAATTTTTAATGAGGAAACTAGTTCGTTCCATTTATTTCGTGACAAAACTACAGCTGCAAAATTTTGGTAGCATACTCGATAAATAATAACTTAATTTCTCCGTCGCAATGCAGCCATGAAAATGCAGTGGCGTGAAAACGTCTTTTATCATTTCAACTTAAGGTATTATGAACGTTCATTCCATCTGACTTTATGAAGACGGCGAAGTCTGAAATAACCAGTAAATTTGAATAGTTTTCGTTAGGTTTAACACAAATGAAATTCATTTAGAAATACTTTCTATTAACTTTGCAAAGCTTTTTAAGCTTTTTGATGAAGCTTTTAAACAGTGAAATTCTAAATATCTACGGAGTAAATTATTTGGAAGTATTGAAATATCATTCTTCAGTTAGCTTCTTTTATTTAATAAAGAATGTGCTCGGAATTTAAGTTATTTTGAGTTTTGACGTTTGCCAGCTCAACTAGGCATGATATTTTTATTATATTTATCCAGGTGAAGTATTATCAATATTTAAAAAATGAATGACTGTTGAGTTTTTTGCGGCGTTTCTTCTCAGCTGTGGTCTCATCTTGGAAAACGTTGGTAGATTTTTTGGCACGTATGAAAGTGCCCTTGCGGCCTACGTACTGAATAAAATAATCATCTTTTTTTTGTCTTAAATATATACAGTCTCCAAGATGCCAAAAATATCTACACACCCTTATGCCACTAACAACAAGGTCTATTTATAGATGCTTGACTGTATGAAAACTCTATCATTGCAATTTTGATTCAGTTTTATCTCTCGGCTCAATAAGAAGCTGTCTATGTGTCTGCGGCATCCAACTTTCCAAAAAGATAGACAAAACTCTTAAAGCGACCGACTTTTTACTTACATTAATAATTTAATTTCTAGAATGCAATGATTATTTGATTATGAGTATATGTATGACGCGAGGTTTAATATTAATGTAGACTCCATAATAATATCTCGATTTAGTGTAACCATACTGTGAAAATACCAAACGCTATATCAACTCTGAAAGTAGCTTAGGGGTTGAATTACCTATGTCGGGCCCTATATCAACTCTGAAAGTAGGGGTGAATTACCTATGTCGGGCCTTATATCAACTCTGAAAGTAGGGGTTAAATTACCTATTTCGGGCCCTATATCAACTCTGAAAGTAGGGGTGAACTACCTATGTCGGGCCTTATATCAACTCTGAAAGTAGGGGTTAAATTACCTATTTCGGGCCCTATATCAACTCTGAAAGTAGGGGTTGAATTACCTATTTCGGGCCCTATATCAAATATGATTGTAGGGGTTGAATTACCTATGTAGGGCCCTATATCAACTCTGAAAGTAGGAGTGAATTACCTATTTCGCGCCCTATATCAACTCTGAAAGTAGGGGTTGAATTACCTATGTCGGGCCCTATACCAACTCTGAAAGTAGAGGTTGAATTACCTATGTCGGGCCCTATACCAACTCTGAAAGTAGAGGTTGAATTACCTATGTCGGGCCCTATATCAACTCTGAAAGTAGGGTTGAAATACCTATGTTGGGCCCCATATCAACTCTGAAAGTAGGGGTTGAATTAACCTATGTCGGGCCCTATATCAACTATGATTGTAGGGGTTGAATTACCTATGTCGGGCCCTATATCAACTCTGAAAGTAGGAGTGAATTACCTATTTCGGGCCCTATATCAACTCTGAAAGTAGGGGTTGAATTACCTATGTCGGGCCCTATACCAACTCTGAAAGTAGAGGTTGAATTACCTATGTCGGGCCCTATACCAACTCTGAAAGTAGAGGTTGAATTACCTATGTCGGGCCCTATATCAACTCTGAAAGTAGGGTTGAAATACCTATGTTGGGCCCCATATCAACTCTGAAAGTAGGGGTTGAATTAACCTATGTCGGGCCCTATATCAACTATGATTGTAGGGGTTGAATTACCTATGTCGGGCCCTATATCAACTCTGAAAGTAGGAGTGAATTACCTATTTCGGGCCCTATATCAACTCTGAAAGTAGGGGTTGAATTTACCTATGTCGGGCCCTATATCAACTCTGAAAGTAGGGGTTGAATTACCTATGTCGGGCCCTATATCAACTCTGAAAGTAGAGGTTGAATTACCTATGTCGGGCCCTATATCAACTCTGAAAGTAGAGGTTGAATTACCTATGTCGGGCCGTATATCAACTCTGAAAGTAGAGGTTGAATTCCGTCGGGGTTTCCATCAATTTAAAAGTTTTCATTGTAGTTTTTTTTTCTAAAATGACTGTTGAGTTTTCTGCGGCGCTGCTTCTCAGAGCAGCAGTAGTTTCTACTTGGAAAGCGCTAGTGTATTTTGACGAAAAAATACACTAAAATAAACATCTTTATTTCTGTGACCAAAGAGTGTTACAGTAACGAATCCTTGGCTGCGGCTCCACTGAGGCGGAGACGAGTGGAGTGGAGCGGAGCTGTGCCAATATTAACCAATAGAAGGCGCATGCGGTCATGTCAAGCCTTGCGCACGTTAGTTTAGATTCTATTGGTTAATATTGGCACAGCTCCGCTCCACTCCGCTCATCTCCGCCTCAGTGAAGCCGCAGCCTAAAACTCAAGTAATGTAATGGTTCAATCGGGATTGAGCGCTGCTAATATTTTTTGAAAGGATTTTGTGACTTCCGCAGTCCTTTGTATGTTCCTTTCACGTCTTCGTCATTGTTTGAAAATCCATTACAGCATTATATCTATACACAGTTGTTTAATATGCACGTTTCTACGTGCCGTACAATGTAAAATACTCTTAATCATTATTGTCCTTTCGCTTTATCGCGTATTAGTAGTTTTTTTAGCATCATAATTATTTTGATATAGAAAAGCTTGATTTGGCAGCGGCGACGGCGTAGGGTAGGTACCTAAGATTTTATTTATGGTATATTTAAAGCTTGGTTAGTAACTGCAGATCAGCAGTGGGTACTTGTTGTTATGAGAGTGTAATTCATTCTTTCGTGTGAGAACTATTGAATTCTTAAAGGACAATGGGCATTTTGGTACCCGCTCCAATAGCAATAATGGTAGTGTCATTGAATAGGTCATACCAATAGGAACAACATTTACTATGGTGGTTTGTCTCAAATCCCTGTCCATTCGGAGATATTCATATACGAACGTGACACCTTATGCGAAATAAAATCTGCTGCCGGCATCTTTATTTCCTTAAAAATACAACTTAAGCAAAAGTGAATAGGCTGCTACTGCACCAGAGAGCTCCATCTTCAGCCTCATGGACAGTTAGGTATTTGTAAAAAAAAACGAATGTCACAAAAATCACCTCATGTTGTCACTTTTCTAATGAGAAAAAAATCCATTTTATTTATAAACCGGAAACACTGAAGTGTACCCTTGACTATTAATGTAGGCACCTAATAGTAAGTAGTATAAATATAGTGCCCGGCCGATAAGAAGTTAGATATTTCTTGTTATGTATTACATGATTTCTTTTCTTTCATAATGGTATCCCTAAAGGAAATTGATTGATAACAACGTATATTCAAAATAGAGATAAGCGATATGGTTATCTTTGCCCAATATAAAAATACCTTTCCAATGATATATACATCATGTCCATTGGCGCGGGTACCACGTTCCATACATTTTTGCCCATTGTTCCATTATTATTCATCTACCTAAAATGAAATGGTGTACTGGTTTTTTTTTTTCGTTTCTCAATATTTGTTACATTTGTGATTTCCTTCTTTATGTTTAATCAATTGGAAAGCTTTCTCGATGGATAGTAGTTTATCAATAGACTTGTTACTGCACTATCGTAATGGATATGAATCTCACAGTGTAATTGCTTGATTAACTAACAAGATACTCGTCTTGGCCCTTATTCTATCTATATATTTACGTAGAAACTAAATATAATTAAGGCCTTATCCATTTAGTCACAATCTCATACAATTATTTTACAAACTCAATTAAATAATTTATCATGCTTTACTAACACAGCTAACCCTCAATTTTGTTATTTCATTACATATTAGCCATTATGGGCACACATGTGAGTGAAGAGTGACAATTTAGATCTAAACTTTACCTGTATCAATACTCTGTACCATTTCCGACTGTTACTTGTTTTGTGAGCCAAATAAATAAATAAATAAATAAATAGAAACCTGTCATTGGCTTTACTAATAAGTACATACTAAATTGTCTACATGATAATGTATGCTGTTGGTTTCTTTCAATAAAAATAAAAAAAAAAGATTATAAAAAAAAACAATTTAATCCTACAAATATTATAATGCGAAAGTTTGTGTGTGTGTGTGTGCTAGTTTGTTACTCCTTTATTTTCAATTCAAATTCAAAATCATTTATTGCGGACTAAGTCCATAATGTGTTAGTAACAGTATTAGGTACTTAAATCTAGGTTTAGTATTATATTAATATACTAGCTTTTGCCCGCGACTTCGTCTGCCTAGAATTAGTAATTTGAATAGTTTTTTTTTTATCCAAGCAAATTTTTTATCATTGCTTACTTTTAAATAATAAAAGAAAATGATGGTTTTGATTTGTAATCATCAATGATGCGTACAACCAGAATTTAATGAACAGATACATAAATTATTAGTAACGACATATCATTTAGTTTATCACGTTTCTGTAAACTATGTTTTTTGTTTTCCCGTCCTTTGCTAACACGTGAAGTTTTTAACTAAATGTACACCTGCAACTTTCAGTGTTTGTCCTTGTGCCTTATTTATTGTCATCGCGAATGCTGCTTTTAGAGGGAACTGGACTCAGTCGTGTGCCATTACAGAGTCTCGGTGCGTCAAGATTTCGCATCAACAGGACTGGAACGCCAACTTTAAGTCTCAACTTATGGGAAGGCACTAACCAACTTGAATAAATATTACCGTAGTAGGTTTGATGGACATTTATGAATAAGGGGGAACATATTTAAAATGTTGATTCCATCTTAAAAACTTCCTATAAGTGATGAAAACGGAATTACGGATTCAAAATATCTCTCGACCAAATTTTATTTGAATTTTATAGGGAATGATGATTTCCCGGATAAAGACTGCCATATCATCTTTCATGGGCCACAAACTATCTCTATAGGTACCAGTAAATCGGAAAAAGGACCATAAAAAATTATTGAACCCCCCTCCCCTCCACCCATCACTCACCAGTAAGGGGATGATATTCGGGATAAAAAATATCGTATGCCCCTCCTCGGAACTACATATAAATATCCCTATATCAAATTTCATTTAAATCGGCTCAGCGGTTTTAATAGCTCCATGCAAATTTTAACCCTCCATTTCAACCCCTTAGGGGATGAATTTCGGGAAAAAAACTATCCTATGTCCTTTCCCAGGATTCAAACTATCTCTGCACCAAATTTCATCTCAATCAGTTCAGCGGTTTAAGTATCCCCATACAAATTTTAACCCTCCATTTCACCCCCTTAGGGGATGAATTTCGGGAAGAAAACTATCCTATGTCCTTTCCCAGGATGCAAACTATCTCTGCACCAAATTTCACCTAAATCGGTTCAGCGGTTTAAGCGTGAAGAGGCAACAGACAGACAGACAGACAGACAGACAGACACACTTTCGCATTTATAATATTAGTATGGATAACACAGGTTTTCTTTTAAATAAGGTTCTTATATAAGGGGTCATGTAGCTGCACCCAGTGCTTTACATTACATTTATATTTCGCAACGTCTGGACGGATTTGGATGAAATTTGGAATGGAGATAGCTTACACTGGAATAACACATAGACTACTTTTTTAAAGTTTTAAAAATCTCAAGGGAATGACTATAGTCGAAATCTACGCGGACGAAGTCGCCGACAGAAGCTAGTAGTTAAATAAAAAGCAAGCTTTAAAAACCCTATTGAATATTTTGATACTGTCGTCGATATTTAATTATTATTTAAAATACATAAATCTGATTGAAAATTTTCATTTACCCACTGACTCTCGCGCCACCATCATTCTCCTGTCCTTATCACCACTTATTTGGGGTCGGCGCATCATGTTTTTGTCTTCCATACTTCTCTATTAGTCGTCATCTCGGTAGTCACTCCCTTTCTAGTCATATCATCTTTCACACAGTCCATCCATCGAGACGAATCTAATGTGACGTACCATTTATCAAAGGACTTAGGAACGGACATACATACATACATACAGGTCAAAACATGAACCTCCTTTTGGGCTTCGCAGCAGTCGGGTGAAGATAAATATAACAAGCATCTGTTTCCTTAATAAAATGTTAAACAAACAACGACTTACACAAATACTTAAACCCAGAAAAGTCAGAACGCTGCGAAATTTTTACAAAAAGTCATCAAAGGAAATGTCTTTCAGAAATGATAAAGATGTAAAAGAGTTAATTCCTAAGTGCATATTTATAACGGGGTTCTCGTTTCTCCAACAGCAACTGGTTATCCTGAAAGCGTACTCACATTTGCTAAAATACTTGGAATAGTGTTCTCAAAACAGGTTATAGAGTTACATAAATCCTATTTCTACTTATATTCAACATGCAAAAGTGCGATATTTCCTGCCAGGGGAAACCTGGCTTATTCTTTTCTGACGACGCGGTTATCCTAGTCTGTAGCAGAGATGGGCAATATTTATTCGAATGACACGAATAACGAATAAGAATAACCAAATTATTCGCGAATAACGAATGAAATTCTCGAATGATTATTCTTATTCGAATAAATTATTCGTCGAATAATTCATTTGCGAATAATTTATTTGCGGATAATTTATTCGTTGAATAAATTGCCACGAATAATTATTATGTACCTACTACTTATGTACCTGCTCCATTGTTCAATTCTAGTTCTAATAAATCAATAAATTATTCTTTATTCGAAAAGTAGTCTATGATTCATTAGTTCATAAATTATTCGCGAATAAATCATTCGCAAATAAATTATTCAACGAATAAATTATTCGCGAATAAAAATATTACGAATTCTTTTTTATTCGAATGATTATTCGAATAAATAATTATTCGAATAATGCCCATCTCTGGTCTGTAGAGACCCTCTGCCCACTAAGCTAGCGGACCTGGGTTGAATTTCTGGTATTTTGAAGGTTTATTTTAATATTATTTCTCTGTAAGTAGTCGTTGCCTTAGTCGTTGCCTAGTATCCAAAGTACAAGTCTAGATTTACAGCTCTGATATTCATTTATAAAAATACTAGCAGTCCGCACCCCGCATCGCTCGGGTATGATTTTTTTTTCATTCAGACGAAAAAAAAATGCTGTACGTCCTATTCTCAGACCTACTGATAAACAGCCAAAATTTCATAAGAATCGGTCAAGCCGTTTCGGAGGAGTTTTGTGACACGAGAGTTTTATATATTCGATTTATTTATATGCTTGAAACAAATGAATATTAAAGGACAATATAACAAAAAGTGGCCTAGTCGAAAACTAAGCTCTAGGCTTGTTGCTAGGCCTTATTAAGTAGCTGATCACTTTAGTGCTCTGTCATTTTAACGTCATAGTTAAACTGCGGCACTAATCTATCGATAGCGTTAAAGTGACAAGGTACAAAAGTGTGCAGTTACTTAAACTGCCAACTATGCTACTGGTCAACGATAAACATGCGCATTTTATTTTGTGTAGATAAAATGGGTTACCTTTGTTTCGGCGAAATATTTTTGCCAAATGTATCGTTTCCCAACCGTTTCATTTGCCAACCCGCCGTGTTTTCTGTAAGCGTAAATATTTCAGGATTTTATAAAAACTAACCTAACCTAACCTACACGATGAAACTGAAATAAATCCTCAAATATTTACAGTTACAGGAAAAGAAAAGGTTGGCAAATGAAACGGTTGGCAAACGATACATTTGGCAAACATATTTCGGCCAAACGGCAGTTTCACAGATTAAACACATAAATAAAAGGCCTAAAAATTAGAAACAATTACTGGTTCATACTAGTTATACGAGTAAAATATTACTTTCATTAGCTTTCCGAAAAAGCCCTTATCAAGGTACTCAGAAACGTTTTTGAGACAGTTAACTCATTCCTTTTTCAAACTTG
This sequence comes from Acleris literana, assembly GCA_946894065.1. Classification (NCBI taxonomy): domain Eukaryota; kingdom Metazoa; phylum Arthropoda; class Insecta; order Lepidoptera; family Tortricidae; genus Acleris; species Acleris literana. The sequence continues at coordinate 4,012,118 of OX335670.1, read as the reverse complement.
TGTATGAAAAATCTACACTAAAAAACAACTTATTTCTTTTTTTTTTCTTTTAGGGACAATCTCACACAAATTGACCTAGTCCCAAACTAAGCTCTAGGCTTGTACTATGGGTACTAGACAACGATATAAATACTTAAATAGAGAAATATATACTTAAATACATAGAAAACATCCAAGACTCAGAAACAAATACTCGTGCTCATCACACAATTATCTGCCCTTACCGGGATTTGAACCCAGGACCGCTAGCTTCATAGGCAGGGTCACTACCAACTAGGCTAGCGCGTCGTCAAATTAAAGTAAATCGTCATGGACTCTGAGTGCAACCGTTAAGTGGTTTGTCCACCGCCGCCGTCAGCGACACATCAACGATAACGACGATTTTTGGAATAGCTCGTCGCTATCGCTTGAACTCGGCCCGAGATTTTTACGGGCCGATGTACCGGCAATACAAAGCACGTTTGAACTTGTCCACCCACACAGGCATCGTGACGTCCCACCGCGGTTTCGATAGCTACAACAAACTGACTGAACCACCGAGATCGTCGCCGTAGACCAACGATCGCCGTCACGACATCTTGATCTCGGCCAGAAAATTCTCGTTTTCGTAGTCGTATCGTTGACGGCGTGCGGTAGACAAAAGGCCTTAGCCGGGAAAAACAAATGATTATTAATATCCTCCATTACACGTTTCCAGATGTAACGGCTTCGAAGACCCATAATTCAGTTCGGGCTACTAATATCGGGTACCCGTTGTTAACGCCCTAATCACCCTCCACCTAACCCTACGGGCGTAACCACTAACAAGCTGTAATAGTATTAGCAATTTTATTAGCGAAAGGTTAGGGTCGAGCTTGATTTAGCTACCACATTGCAGATACGTTATTTCCACTTACAAGGGCAACTAATGTACCTACGCCTGAAGCGTGATAAGGGTTTAACATTTTTATATTTATATGGGTTCCAATCAAATGTGGCTTTTAATACTTTATAAACAGTGATCGGAATAGGTAGAGCTAATTTGCCTAAACTTGATGCATATTCATTCAATAATGTATTCCCATCTCCCTCACGTATGAATGAATATGCGTCAAGTTTAGGCAAATAAGCTCTACCTATTCCGATCACTGTTTATAAATCAATTTCTCCTTTTGTATATTATAATGTATAGTTATTCCAAAACGCCTTGAGTGCTTTTAGGCGAAAATGTACTATTATATTATCAACAAAATATCTGTCATCTGTCAGAAAATGATCGATCAAAGTTATCGATAAAACAAAATACGAACTATTCCGTATATCCATGACACATTGCGAAGTTACGTGATCAATAAGAAGCGGGGAAATTCGAACGCCTTGTACAACTGGATCGATATTAATACTTTTTGGTGTTGCCAGCACAAAAAATATTTGCTACTAAAATGGACAGAAAATCTGGTGAAGCTGGCTAGGATATGAATTACGAGTAGCAAAACGCGTTGTGAAGATCCTTTATGGCCTATGGTTGTCTTTCGAGTGATATTTATACCTTAATGATAATCATAATCATGACTTTGGTTTTTTGTCTTAAAGTACTTCGTTTCGTTAATTCTAGAACAGTATTTTATCAGAATATTTAAATTGAATAAAAAAATGATCGTCTCGCTTCGCCTCGCTGGGTGGAAAAGCACCTTTAACCAGGTTCTTCGTAAACGCTCGCTCGGAGCCGAATCGATTTGCAAGTGTTACATAATGATAGCTGGGAAACACCTGTTTTTTTGCTTTATGAGTCTTCCTTCACTTGGATGGCATGACGACTATGGTGTTTTAAAATGATAAGGCCTGCTGTAAGTGTAAATGAAACTAAATAACTAGCTATTAGGGTAGGAAATACGAGAAACGGGTGGTGGTGGCGGGTGGTGCGAACAAATTAGCGAGCGAAATTAACCGTTACTTCGAGCAAAAACAGTTTTATTTAGCTCTTTGAACAAAACGGGAAATAAAAGATTCTATTCAAGCAGAATCGAAATGGAAATGCACGTTTTAAAATTTATAGCGCTTCTGACGAGCTGGTTATTAATTTTTCACGCCACTGCTCGGAAATATGGCCAAAGAAGGATCGAAATCAGAATAGAAAGTTGCTCTTAGTAGTACAACACAAAAACAGTCCAACAATGTTGAGTTGCAAAGTAAAATGGAGTGTTTTTAGACCAGTTTACTTTCTACTCTGCTATTGGTCGGTTATTTATGACATTAGTAACTCGTTCGGAAATAAATAAAAAAATGTTTGACAAATATGACATTAGAACGTTTAATTAAAAAATTAAAACGTCAAATCCGCTCAGTGAAAGTGTATTTTTGGGGTCCATATTGGCTCACCTAATTATTTTTACTCATAACGACTCATAAGTCCTAATCATCGCAACTCCTAACGTATTTTTTTCAGCAACTGTTACTTTTTCAGGATTTTTATCAATAAAACCTAACCTAACCTAGTCTTATCTACACATTGAATATTTCAGAACTTCTGAACAGTTTACGGTTCCAGCGGTATAAAAAATTCATTTTCGGAGTTCCGATAATAGGAGTTGCAATTTTAGTTGAACTTTGGCGCCCCCGTATTTTTGCGATTGTAAACGTGTTTTTATGTAAGTTTTTAAGGCGTACGTGAAAAACGCCTTTGCATCTTTAAATAAGGTAAAAATTAAAAAAGTTAAAAAGGCGGGAATGAAAATTACTTCTGTTCTTTTAATTGGAAACAAACGCTAAACTTTTGAACTTTTGATTGGAAATTTGTACGATATTCAACAAAAATGAGTGATACAAGTACAGATATGGATCTTACACCGCCTGAAATTCAGGATACGGCAAAGTCGGTAATTCGGAATTTTACTTTTAATTAAACTGTGTATTATGTCCTAACCTGTTTTATTTCCTTACATTAGGCGTGAAAAGCACATAGTATTGCCTCGGTAGAAAGTGCAATAGATGGACTCGTATCTTCGCGGTCCTCACCTGCGGCTCGGCCCGCGAACTAACTCGTCCATCTATTGCTTACTTTCTGTACCTGGGCTACAATGTACTATAACCAGGTTTCCAAGCCCTGCTCTTAAGGTATGATAGTAGTTTTCTTCATACTAGATTGTATTATTTTATCTTAATCGTACCTATGTTATATTTATTTTGTTGTTTTTTCCTATCTTACCATCTCTTACGGGTCCAGCTGAAAATCAGCGCTGCCGCTCCGTGCCACAGCACAAGATGAGCTGGCACTCCGTTTCGGCTATTTTATTTTAATTTTAATTAGTTATAAATAAGTTACTTTTATTTTTGTTTTGTCAAATGCATGTGTTTTCTGTTTTTACGAGTATTTAACAGCCGAATAAATGAATCTATCTATCTATACTGTAGGTGCGTCGTACGCGGCGGTAAAGACCAAATTAGTCATATAAAACCAGCAGTTTGACGATCGTCACTTGTCAATCACCAGTTATAACTTTCTGGGCGGTCGATCTTGTACTTAGTACCTAACTGGAGAGAGAATTGGAAAAGAGTTTCTATTATTTTATCGTAACGATTTTCAACGAAAATATCATTACACGGCATTTTTATTTCATCGAAAGTGTTATATCTTGAATGAAACACTGGTAATTAATTAAATACCATTTATTTGCTAAGGTATAGCAGCCATTATCACAGAGCCAAGAATCGTAGAGAGCGAGATAGATAGTGTTGGAGTGAGAGGCAGCAATACGGCTGCGTTCAGAGATAAAGTTATTAGAACGCGATCTCACAGAAAGGCTTTTGTCGCCGCATTTTTTTTGGTAGACCCAAATCTAACCTAACCTAACCAACGTAATTAATGTTTAAAATATCCTGCAAGCATCATGGTTTCAACAGATAATATTCGATGAATTCATACAAATCTATGAAGAGAAAATAGAAAAAAATATGGATTGCCATTGGAAAGTCATGGTGTTTTAATATGCGAGCTTGATAGATTTTAAACGGTAGGGTTACACTAACTAGTGAGAGACCATAGGTAAACTCAGAGAACTATAAAGGAGCAGCTACATAAACGTTTCCGATGCGTCACTGAATTAATCACGGGATGATTCCTAATGGATAGATTACGATGCACGTTACTTATCTGATAGCAGGCACCTGGTTCTAATTACAGAGATAATGCTAATGGACTTACTTTGACGGACGCATGACTATCGTTATCTGGGGCGTAACATGCAGGATGCAGGTAGCTTCTGTTCAAAGATGCTGAGGCTTTATGCGCATATACATTATATACAGTCCTCGTGTTGTTGCCGAGTTAGAATAGTGCCACTCCATGTCTTCCCGTGGATGTCGTAAGAGACGACTAAGGGAATAAAGGCTTGTAACTAGTACTGTTAGGCGATGGGCTTGCAACCTGTCACTAATACGCTGGTAAACATCTTAGCCTAATTTGTGCAAATTGTGGTTATAGAATTATCAACAAGTTTTTAGAGATGTTTGTAATTCTGTAGCTCTGCCTACCCCACTCTGGGAACGAAGGCGTGAGATTATGTATGTACATTCTATACAGGGTGTTACATTTAAATCGGTCAGTATGGGAATGTCTGAAACTATAAGACATACGAAGATCTGTTCTCAGGAAACATGTCATGGATTTTAGTAACAATAAAAACAGCATTCATACATTACAAAAAAACTCAGATCGGGAATCGAACCCGGATGTTTTGAAAAATAAAACTAACACTACTTATTTCTATTTAGATATCGATTGTGTAGGTCTTAAGCAGTTAACATTACATTTTATTCATTTTAGACATCATGTTTTATAGTTACATTTACTGCTTAAGACCTACACAATCGATATCTGCATAGAAATAGTGTTATGTAGTTTTATTTTTCAAAACGTCTTCCCGATTTTTCGATTCCCGAGCCGGATTCCAGACTTTCCCATACTGACCGATTTAAATGTTACACCCTCATCACAAAGTCAAAATTTCATTTGCCAACTGTGGCCTTAGATAAGATGCTTTGCAAGAAGCATCTTTATCGTTATTGAAAATGTATAGGATTGACGTAAACTGTCAGACGGTCGCGTCCAATGCATACGTCAATTCCATACAATTTGTCAGTTTTCGAAATTCGTTTACGTTAGCGTTATGCATCTTGTCTAGCCTCTCTGTTTCGTTTGTTAAAATTTTCGTAAGTTAGAAAAACATTTTATTGTGAAAACGTTTATTTTTCCTAAATTGTTATGAAACAGACGTAACAATAATCTACAGATACTGAAGGTATACCAATTGACACATTTTTAAACGTAAGCGGGTCCAGAAAAAAATACATTTTCTGACTTATGAGTTTTCGGACAAAATAAATCTTCAGACCTGCGATAGGATACCCTGATAGGATTATGATCAACGAATATAAATAATTAAGGGAAGAAAAATATAAATGTAAGACAAAAAATACATTTCTTTACTTCCCTCTTAGGCGCTCTAAAGAGACTATTTTAATAAGGTGCATTAACACTAGTCAAGAACTATAGTCAAGAGCAATAAAAACGGGATCACTTTTTGTAGAATTTAAATAGAAAGGAACCCGTTTTCATTGCCCCTGAGTGTATATGCGTACTAGCTCACGATTCATCAACTTGGATGCGATTCATCACTTTAATCTCTTGGTTAGAAAGCAATCTATTATTTATTTCACTAATCCGTGGGTATTAACCACTCCACCGTTGATGTAGGAAAACATATCGAAACTTTTATATGGTCGTCTCGCACCATCTTATATACACATAAGTATGTGGTTTTTTTTTCTCTCTCTATCTCTCCCGTAAGATTCCTAATTGGCATGTTTTCCTGCTGAACTACGCATGTTATTTGATACTATATTTAATTTAATATTTATAGCTTTATATAATGCTAGACTAAGTAGTACCATTGTAATAAGAAATATGTTTAAAAAATGACTGACTGCTGAGTTTCTTGCGGCGTTTCTTCTCAGCAGTGGTCTTCTCTTGGGAAGCGCTGGTAGATTGTTGACGTGTAAAAGTGCCCGTGCGGCCTACTTACTGAATAAATTTCTTTTATCTTTATCTTTTATCCATATCGTCTGCATAATCATTATTAATTTTAAATGTAATTACGTTCAATAGAGTGGTAATCATACCAGATTCAATCGAAAAACCTTGTTCATAAAACATTTAAACATAACTTTTAATATATTAAACTGCCATTATTACGTAAACAGAATAATCAAATTATTATCCATTATTAAACCCTGGATTTAAAGTAAATTACATTAACTTTAATACGAGTACTTAGTAAAGTAACTCGATTTCTCAAGCCACTTCAACCACGTAATTTGATTTCGTAATATAATTTCAAACAATAAAACAACGAAGCGTTTCATACGATAAATTGTTTTTACACTCATTCACTTTCAAATTATAATTCCCATGTGAAGTGAGCGGAAAATTATCTTCTTTCTGTGTGTGGTGGAGATAGCAACAGAGCACACGAGACAGATGGATCACTATGAAATAAAAAAACTTTGTAAACGTCAAAAGGTTCTTTGTGACACAGTTGGATTAGTTCATAGGGCGAGAAACTTTCAGATCTTAATGTCCGTAAGTTGTAGAGCCTTGGGTCTTATTTGTACAAGAAAGGGAACTTTTCTAAAGTAAAACATCGTAAGTAAGAATAATAGAAATTGAAAAACTAAAGTAACTTGATTGTATAACAAAGTTCATAGTTATAATTTATGTTTTAGCCTTTTATGCATCAATTATATTACTAATACGCTGATAAACATCTTAGCCTAATTGTACAAAATTTGGTTATAGAATGATCAACAACTTTTATCTAAACACACATAAGTCATCATAAGTCCTCTTTTATGCGTTCAAAATCCGTAGACAATGACAAGCATTACCTGTGGTAGTAGGTGACAGCGATGACAGCTGTTAATTTTGGAAGATGTTCCAAATTTGAATCTCATTACCGTACAATATTCGATAACGTTATTTCAAAATTACGTTACAGCTGTCATCGCTGTCACCTACTACCACAGGTAAGGTAATGCTGGTCATTTGCCTTTCGGCTTCTAAACTCATCTTAGAGTACTTATTATATGTGTGTAGATAAAGTATTGTACGCGACTCTGCGTAATTGGCATTACGCAACCGTCACGTAAACTACTATTAGAGTTGTTGGTAATTCTGTAGCTCTGCCTACCCCACTCTGGGAATGAAGGCGCGAGTTTATGTATGTATGTGTATATTAATGTTTTTATATTTATATGAATGAATAAAGCTATTTTAGCTGATGCAAGATAAATTGTGTATCGTTTGAAGCGCTAGTAAATTCCCCGTTTCAATCAACCTTATATTATTTAAAACGTGTATTCAAATTAAACAATTTTTGTATGTAGGTACAGTCGAAAACATAAATGTACACACACTTTAGTACCTTGTCATTTTAACACCTTCGATAGATTGGTGCAGCAGTTTAAACCGGGGACCGGAACCGCTTAGCCTTTAAAGGGTTTTCGTTAGGGTATATAATTGACTGGTCTGTAAAATCCCTAACGATGCGATACTCGTAAGCATATCTTCGACTTACCCCAATGAAAAGCTATCCCATACGATACAATTAATTAATTCGATTAAGCGCTTACCAATTCCATAAGAACAATAACTACACGTAGAAGCGAAACTCCCGGCTCCGGACGCGCGCTCGGCGCGTTAAATACCTACCGCCTGGCGACACCTGAGATGTCTAGTCAGTCAGGGGCGTCACAGACGGAATATTATTTATGTATTAACCAAGATATTGATATTGTGTCTTGAATTGGTTTTCGTATTTGAGTTGATTTTAGTGTTTAAGGTTGAACTAAGATAGTGTTTTAAAAAGTGAACGACTATTTACGGCAAAATAATTAGAAATAGGTAATAGATTGAATGAAGAATTTTTATTTGTTAAATAGTACATCCCCTAGATGTTGAAGATAAAAAAACGGAAACATTAAAAACGAATTAATAGATAAGAATAGTATTTTGTAATAAAGCTTTTTCAACTTAATAAAAATTGAAATTAATGGTCCAGAAAGGAACGTAAAAAGCAACTCCGGATTCCAGACTATACTTAAAACTTATTGAGCTTAAATAAAAGGTTGTCTATTTATAGACTCGTTTCTGTGTTTTATAGATGATTAATAGCCACATAAGCCATAAAATTTTCTGGAGATAATCTTAATATTATTACCTAATTTAACGTCAATGTAAAAAACTCATTTTGCAACAATGTTTCCACGTTGAAGGAAAACATAAATAACATTTCGTGACTAAACTTGTATGACACTTCCATAAACCGATTAAAATATTTCACAAGTGACAGCCCTGACTTTGGGCGCGGAAGACAGAGGGGCGTAGCAGGGTGAAGGGGGAAGTAGGTATTAAAAGCGCGGAATTAAGGGCCTGGGTAAAGGAGATTCGCTTCTACGTGTAGTTATTGTTTATTCTTATGCCAATTCCTTAAAACCCTCGTTAGGTTTTCCCTATCAAGTGTTTATTGAAGGCTTCAAGCTATTTTAATCTCTACGCGGAGTCCATACAAAATATTTTTGCACTACATAGCATTTTATTGGCTATCCACACACATAGACTTGAAACCAACCGATCACACGAATCTGCGAAACATTGTCAACGGTGAGGGAGAATGGATAGGGTAACACTAACGTAATGCTAAGTGCTTAAATCCGAAACCCTTGCGAAACTTGTAGTTAACTAGTTTGAAGTAGTTTCCATATCATTACGGTAAGGGTCTCCCCAAACCTATCGACGCGGAATCGGCTTGAGCCAGTAAGAAAAAGTTTTATGTCCATGCAATAAGAGCGAAAACGACGTCGTTCCGTTCGCAACGCCGAAGCGAGCCGAGCCGAGCCGATTGACGTTTGTTTCGCTCTTATTGCGTAGACATAGAGAGTTTTTTGATCAGCTAACGCCGATTCCGCGTCGATAGGTATGGGGAGACCCTAAGCCTATCGATAGGGATACGCTAACGTTGGGAGAGCATATTATGATGTAGTTACCTGATCGATAGACTTATGGCCTGCGCAAACCGGAGGACGGGACGGCAGAGGATATTAAATATGTTAAGGTATATTTAATGTTATTTCAATTGAAATAAGGTATAAATTTCAATGCTTTGAGACCGACCTCGGAGCATCGCAGCGCATTGCGGCGGAGGAAATTTATAGGGAAAAATCCCCTGCCGTCCGCCGGTTTGCGCTGGCCCTTAATCAAATAAAGGCGTTTTCCGGTATAAGTACTTAAGTGTGCAGCTATTTATAAGGCTGACCGTACACGTACGTACAGTCACCAGCAATAATATATTATACAACATTGTGCGCAAAAATATCTGACAAGCCATTGTTACTAGAGGTTTAAGAGTGTGTCAGATATTCTTGCGCCCCATGTTGGATAATATATTATTGCTGGTACACTTCCTGCTACTTTTGAAATCTTGCTTTGTTTTGAAGTACAACGCGGTTACCACAAAGTTGGGAACAAAGTCACAGAAATTTGACAATTAGCTAATTAAATGAACATGTTTCTATCATATTCATACGTTGTCAGATCTGAGCAAAATATTTACATAAATATCAGGGGGAGGGGGAGGGGGGGAAGCGAGGGGATGAAGAATTTATTATTTTTCTCAAAAATGTCCGGAAATGTTGACATTCCTATCTACATTATTGAGACGCGAAGTACATAGTTTACTGACAGTTCTCAAATTTAAAAAAAAAAACATTGCGTGCTCGCTACACAAGCCCGCAATGTTGCATACAAATTCCATTACTATCTAGCTTGTAACTTTTTAAAAAGTGAAAAGGGCCATAATAAAATGAGCGCACAAGTCTTATACATCCAAATTTTACTCGAAACATAACTTTTTTATTTGTGCCTGGAATAGCTTATGTTTTTTTTAAAAACAAAAATTGCGTTTCTCCTTGTCATAAACAAAAAGGCGGTAAGGAATGATGGTTTTTTCACATGAAGTTTCTGTTTGTATGCAATTCAAAAAATGAGTTCAAGCGATGAAGATTTGACTCCAACACAAATTTTTTCTTGCGATTTTTGAGAAAAGCACTATATTTGCCTCGGCAGGAACAGCAATTGCGGGGTTCGTATTTTTAAACCAATCCAATACTCGCCCCGCAATTGCCTACTTCCATGCCTAGGCAATAATGTACTATTAACGACCAAATGAAGTACAGTCTTAATATTAACGGTTTGTTAGACGGTAAGTTAAGTACCTTGATACCTTTTTTAACCGACTTCAAAAAAAGGAGGAGGTTTTCAATTCGTCGGGATATTTTTTTTTTTTTATGTATGTTCCCCGATTACTCGAAGACCACTGGACCGATTTGAAAAAAAATTTCGTTGTTCGTATGGGTATATTTTCTTGTTGGTCCCATTGTCACCACGTCAGGATCTGATGATGAGATCATGGAGAAATCAAGAGAAAACCTCAAATATTATAGACACACCTATAGCGATTTTGGTATTTTTCACTGTAACTCATGCATTTGCTTTTGAAAAATACTATATGGTGAAGTGGAACTGATGATGAAGACCACAGATGGCCACCGGAACTCCTTAACGGTACCTATTTCAAGGGTGGCGATAAGATATTTCGATAAAGGAAGTTGAGCGACTATGACGAAGCACATTTAGATTTAAATATGACTATGACATTCCCGCGGCGTTGTCTGCGGCGAGCTTGAAATGTTCTATAGTTTCTTATTAATATTTAGAAGTGGAGCTACGTAACAGCATAAATAGGATCACTAAAAAGTATAAAATAAAATAAATGTTTAAAAAAACAAAAAAACCGCCTTCAAAAAGTAAAAAATAACTTCTTTAAAAGTAAAAAATAACTTCTTTAAAGTCGGCGTCCAACAATATTTTAACCAAAAGCAGACTTCAGTTGGACTGACCTATTTACCTACCATTTTAAAGAAGTTATTTTTTGCTTTTTGAAGGCGGTTTTTTGTTTTTTTAAACATTTATTTTTTTAAGAAGTATAAAAGTAGTTAAGGCAAGTTCATTTTTTAAGTTCAATAATAAGCATGAGAATCTGTGAAGTGGTTAAGGTGTTAGGGAAGGAATTGTGACGCCTCTGTTCAGGGCGTACTACGTACTATTATTAAAGTATTTACAAGATATTATGTACGAGTTGATACATAATGCTTTATTCTACCGCACATATTTTTAGGAAGCACCAATAAAAAAATATTTCCCGAAAAAAGTCACGCACAAGAGTCAGTAGCAACGAGGAAAGTCGCAAACCATTTATTTTTGAATACGGACTGAAAAACAAAGGGCGGAAGAACACAAGGAACAATAAAAGGGAAGTGAACAATAAAACCTAAACTTGTTTCTTCTAAGGACCCTCATTCGTTTTAAAAAAAAGGCTAGGCCAATGCAAAATGGTAACATCCAAATAGTTTTTAAAAATATGGTGCAAAAATAGGTGTATGACAAACTGACAGCTGTTCATGCGGTTCAACCGGTTCCCTTATGGAATCCCTAATCGTCATTTTGTCCTAATGTATCGTTTGTCCGAATTTCCATTTAAAGCCATTTTGCGCTTAAATTTTAAAACTTTTTAGTGTTGTTATAATACTTAAAATACAACCCTAACCTAACCGAACCGCAGATATAATTGGAAAACTTAAAAAGTTGCCTGACTCATCTGAAAACCAATTTAGGGCAAATGAAAATTCGGAAAACAATGTGTTAGGACAAACGTTGTTAAGGATTCCGAGGGACACCCGGTTCAACCAAATTGAAAAAAAAATTGGCTCACGGATCTTTATCTTATCTTACGGATCTCAGAACAGAGGGGTTATTATGACATAACAATGCAGTTCAGTTTACGCTGAGAGAAAAGGACAGAGCTATATAACTATAGTAAAATGAGACAACCAACCAATGTTAGCTCGCTTAGTTTATTATAGTTATTTCCATAGTGTTATGTCCTACGGTATTCTGGTTTGGGGTAAGGCAGCTGACATACAAACTATATTTGTGTTGCAAAAAAGGGCCTTTCGTTCTATTTACAATTTAAATTCCCGTGACTCATTAAGAGAACTTTTTAAAGAAATTAATATCTTAACTGTAGCGTCTCAATTTATTTATGTTATTAAGAATTTAGATTCTTTCACCAAAAATTCTGATATACATAATTTAAATACTAGAAATAAAAATAAAATCGCTATTCGAAAATTCCGCGTCCGTAAAGTATATAAATCATTTGTTGGTCAATGCATTCATTTCTTTAATAAATTACCTGACGAAGTTTTAAAGTTATCCTTTCCAGCACTTAAAAATTACTTGAAAAAGTCGTTAATGTCTAAAGCGAATTATAGGGTCGAGGATTATCTAACAGACAAAAATGCATGGCCTAAACCCGAAACTTTGTCAATAATAATTTATTCAAATGCAAAATCTTGTCTAGGGGACACCGTTGATGTAGGAAAACATATCGAAACTTTTATGTGGTCGTCTTGTACCGTCTTATATAAACATAAATAGGTGGTTTTTTTTCCTTTTCTCCCTCTGTCTCTCTCGTAAGATTTTTGGCATGTTTTCCTGCTGAACTGTTATTTTTATAAGTATAATAAGTATTTAATTTAATATTTATTGCTTTATATAATGCTAGACTAAGTAGTAACTATTGTAATATGTTTAAAAAATGACTGACTGCTGAGTTTCTTGCGGCGTTTCTTCTCAGCAGTGGTCTTCTCTTGGGAAGCGCTGGTAGATTCTTGACGTGTAAAAGTGCCCGTGCGGCCTACTTACTGAATAAATATCTTTTATCTTTTTTTTTTATAACTCTGTCCTTTACACTCGCCGTAAAATGGACTGCATAGCTAATTCATAATAACCCCCTGGGCTCTTTCGGACACCCTTTAGGATCTTTGGTGCAACTATCCTCTCACACTCTCAGCTGTTTTAATAGAATGATATTTTTCCTTTACAGTATGGTTTACACGTTTGTTTTTTAATCACAACGAATTCGGCTTACAGATTACAGACGATCCACGTTCTTAATTATACTAAAAACAAATTGATCATAAAAAAAATCTGATAGAATAACTATATGAAAAGCAAGCTTTAAAAACCCGACTGCATTTTTATACTGTCGTCGATATACCTACATATGTTCATAATTGTCATTTTGCCATTGTTGTTATTTCAATTTTAACAGTTTAGGTATCCTATGACACTCTCGCTGCGAAGACGAATCCAATGTTACCTCATTTGTCAAAATCGTCCAAGCCATTTTTGCTGTAGCAGGGAACATAGAACTGGACATACATGACGGTGAAAAACATAACCCTCCTTTTGGGCTCCGCCGCTGTCGGGTAAAAAAATAATAGATATAGGTACTCAGAATAAATTGCAGGTCAAAAGCAAGTATTTTAAATAACAAGTTTTAAAACATCAGGAATGTTAAAAACAAACAATATTTAAATAAATTTAAATAATCTTCTTATTTGGGTCATGTTTTTTCCTGGTTCGGAGTCTGCAAATCGCCAACGACGTTGAAACTTTAATCGGCTTTTCGCGATTCAGGAAAACAAATACGAATTGTTGTGTACAAACAACCTTTTTATTGCTCCCTGTTTTTTAACGGCTCTTCCGATACAGTCTCAACCGATACAATGTACTACATCTATATTTACTCCCAGCTTTTGAATAGCTTTCGGCTGCCGATCGCTATCAAATTTGCAACTTTACGATCAGTATTAGTCAATCGTGTTTCATCGTTTTCTGATTCCAATTTTATAATGGCTTTCACTCCTGTTAAGGTGCATTTTGTTAATGTTGAGTTATTTATAGACACTTTCGTGGATTTATTTGTTGGCAACACATAAATAAAATAAATTTATACCTCATTTAATTATACTGGCAACTCTGTCTCTCCCCGGGCATCAAGCTAACTGGATCGTATTCATTATTTATTTATTTAAATTTATTTGCACAAAACACAATAAAGTACAAATAGCGGACATAAATCCCAATAGTCCTACTAGCCAACCAGTAGGCGAAACCGAAAAAAACAACTAAACATATAAATTGAATAAATGGTGATTACTATTGAAAAGGACGTTTTTACTATTTACAGCCACGCTAACAAAACTTATTTATAGCGAACAAGAATAAGGTATGTGGAGGGCTGATTTGAGATATTTTTGTTCTTTATACTGTTTTGATCCACTCTAAGGTATCTACATCTATAGGAGTACAGTACATTACTCCCAGCTCTCCCAGCTAAGCTCCTTAATAGCTTTCGGTTGGCGATTGCTATCAGATTTGCACTCGCAACTTTACTAGCAGTATTCATAATAATATATTAGCTATAGTGCGATAGCTCTTATACTAGGGCCACACACATCGCGAGAGAATGATTGCGATAAAACTTCGTCTTCGGCCTACGGCATTGTGCATGGCCACATTGCAAACAAAGAAATGTCGCAATCGTTTATCGCGGAAAAATGGACGAAGCTGTCGCTCTTTATTTTATGGCGCTATAAACTCTAAAATTCTGTCACTACTCTAATCCATATTATATCTTCACTTGCAGATTAACTCGCAAACGATACGTCCGCTAGTTCCGCTACGCACGACGCCATGCAAGCGAAGATCATCGCGATAAAACCCTTTGATGTGCGCGAGTTTACCGACAGTGGAGGGAAATGTCTGCGGCTTCGCCCGAACTGCCGAAGTATTCGCGAGTATTCGGCTACACACATCGCGATAAAGCGAATGATCGCGTTATCGCGATGTGTGTGGCCCTAGCATTAGAAGGTGCGTCGGGTTTTTACTTGTCTCTCACTCACTCTCATAAGGTTTTACTAAAAACGAGTGAGAGAAAAGTTTAAACCCGAAACACTTACTAAGTGCCCATAGACTGTACTCTTGTTTCATAGTTTTCAAATTCTTATTTTAATTAATGGCTTTCACGCCCGTTAAGGTGTATTTCGTTAATGTCGAGTGATTTATAGGCACTCCTCAGGTTTTAGTAGTGAATAGGTACTTACTATTTCGAACACCTCTGAACCGATGTCGAAAAAAAACAGTATGGAGATAGCTTAGCAGGATTGTGAAGCGCCGCTAAAATCACGTAGCTGTCAAAAAAATCCATACAAATTTAGCTCGCCCGGAGCTAACGTTTCTCACCCGGGCCATTCTACTTTTCGTTGTACATAATTTTTAGCCACGTTCGCACTAAACTTATTTATTTCAAAAAACGGTTATGTGCTGCGTTTTCTAACTTGAAACTCGAAAAGGGACGTAAATAAGCTTATATTTAGAATTAACCTAATTCATAAAAAGTTATTTGTAAGAACTATAAAGTGAGTAACTTAACGCAGTGGACGTTGATCTCCCCGCCTTTTCTATGGAAAAAGTGCAATTTACCACTGAGTTACCAAGATTATCAAACGATAATAGAGTAATATAAGAGTTATTTTTTTGAAAACCGTTAAACTTAATCATTCTAAGTTCATGTTATTTATTTATACTCGCATTCACTTTGGTATACTTTTTATCGGACGATAACAAAAGTGTACACTGAAAAGTAGAATGACCCACCCCCTAAATCAAGTCCGATTTGAACGATTTTTGAATATGTTGTAGTTATTATAAAGAACTAAATTCAAATTCAAATTCAAATAATTTATTGCGTGTCACATTACGTTACAACAGGTGGAACTATAACTACAGGTATACATGTGACGCCCTGCGAGGGCACAGCAACATGAGAGGGCTACTACCCGTTTAATTATCATTATTCTAAATTATATTTTATATTATATAAATTATACATATTTAATATTGCACACTGTCTCGGCACAAATGAATACAAATTATGAAGCCACTAAACTTCTTACAATAATCTTTAAATAATATTCTACGTATTCTTAATCTAGGGTCATCTAAGTAACTATGTCATTATTGGTGGGTCCTATTAAAAAAGTCGTTTAGGTTATAAAAGCATTTGTTAATTAAGAATATTTTTAATTGTTGTACAAATATATTTGGTCTATCTATGTTTTTAACTAGGTATGTACGTTTCTGTTTTTTGTTTTTTAAATTTGTTTTTCTAAGAAATATTTGCTTGGAAAGGAAAACGTACAGACATATTTTTTCATGATATCTACAACTTTTCATTGTACAAATCGGACTAGGTTTAAGGGGGGAAAAACGTTACCGCATTTTGTAAGGTTTTTAGCTTCAAAAAAACATCCGGGTTTTACTTCTCTTTTTTTCTTTCTTATACGCACATACGCACTGTTAGATCAAAAGTATATTAACATTAAATAACAGACAATTTTAAAAAAACCTGTATGAATGGCTGAGCCTGAATTGTTTTTACAGTTTAAATGAGTTTTTTGACAAAAAAAATTAATTATTTCATCTTTTAATATGTTAGGGAACTTATTTGATATAAAATTTGTTAATGTATTATTAATAATTTAATTAGTTATCCATCTGAATGACTTATGTATATGGTTATTATTATTTATTTATTTATTTTAATGGCGTCTACAAGTTATGTAATTTTGCCAATGTCAAGTATATTAAGCAATTGTACGGTGAATCGTCGTTGTCGTCGGCGTCTTCCAGTCCCAGTCGGCACACCATTGAAGATGGCGGGCATCCGCTTCAACGGCTTGGAGTGTTCTTGACCGCTTGCTCATTCAGAATCAACTTTTCACTGATATTTTATTTGATGCATATTCTTCGTCAGTGTTGGAGGTTACTTCACAAAGTTGCCCTGGATTTGCGAACCAAAATCAACGATAAAGTAATTTACAAAAAATGAAATAAAAAGACAGATGTTTTCAAAATGACAGGTAGACAAGAACCTCCTATGTATATGGTTAAGCAACGGTCAATAGTAGTGTGGATTCGTTATAGTAACTAAGGTAATATTTGCATGCCTATATTTATGGTTAAACATGTGAACTGTCCATTAACTGAAACACCTTTTTGTTATACCATGTTTTTAGCAAATAAATGATTATTATTATTATTATTATTAATTCAAATTCCTTGATTTTAAAAAGCAGTTTCCTTTTGAGTTACTACTGTTTTGATCCAGTCGTATGTATGTTAGTCTAACCGACTTTATCCAATTCCAAAAGTCTGTAAAACTATTGCACTGTACTTGCAATTTAGTAAAAAACACATTCGGTTTAACCAACTCCTCTGTTTTTAATGATCTGCGGAATCGTTGACATGGATCCCCAGCTCCCATTCGCCGGCTCAAAGCGATCCGACAGCAGAAAGTTCTTTCATTTATTCTTTTGAAGCTCTGAAGGATTGCTGCTAATAACCTGCGGACTGAGACTTCTTGATACTTGCGAGGGAATAAACCTTTGATAAAGTGACGTTGGTGTTTATTTGCTATGTTAGATTATAGGAAAATGAACTCTATTTAGATAATTTATTATTAAATTGGTTATCTGAGGGTTCTTAAATTGCTGGTAATAATCTCCGGATTGACACTTCTTGGTACTTGTGAGCGAATAAACCTTTGATAAAGTCACGTCGGTTTTTATTTGCTAGGTTAGATTATAGGAAAATGAACTCTATTTAGATAATTTATTATTAAATTGGTTATCTGAGGGTTCTTAGATTGCTAGTAATAACCTCCGGACTGACACTTCTTGGTACTTGTGAGCGAAAAAACCTTTGATAAGTCACGTCGGTTTTATTTGCTAGGATAGATTACAGGAAAATGAACTCTATTTAAGTAGATCATTTATTATTAAATTGGTTATCTGAGGGTTCTTAAATTGCTGGTAATAATCTCCGGATTGACACTTCTTGGTACTTGTGAGCGAAACAACCTTTGATAAAGTCACGTCGGTTTTTATTTGCTAGGTTAGATTATAGGAAAATGAACTCTATTTAGATCATTTATTATTAAGTTGTTTATCTGAGGGTTCTTAGATTGCCAGTAATAACCTCCGACCTCCGAGACTTCTTGGTATTTGCGACGGAATAAACCTATGATATAGTCGCGTCGATTTTATTTGCTAGGTTTGATTATAGGAGATTGATACTTCATTTAGATAATTTATTTTATTCCCCAGGATTCTTATACTCGTTTGTAATATGGAGTAGACACTAATGCTTCAGACAAGAACATTGTAGACTAGTAAAGTTCAATTATTTTCTTTCGTGCCAGTAATAGATATACATTAGCGAATACATCCATTTTAGAGATCCTTTCCAGTTTTTTTTTAAGTGTGCATTTCTCTTTTATTCGTATACTTATTATTCCATAGTACAATAATACAGCTTACTTTGGGACTAGGATCAATTTGTGTGACATTGGCCCTGATTTTATTTTTTATTTACATACAATTTTAGTCTTCACGTTATTTATTTATTTATTTATTTATTTATTTATTTATCAAGGAAACAAACAGCAATATATAATACATTATGGTTAATACATTGTAGCTAGAACATTGGCCAAAACAGTTTCCACTACTGAATTAAATACACTTGATGCTCAAGGTGAACTTAAGAACTAAAGAAACTTTGGTTAATTGTTTCAGCGTTTGAACATGCATTAATGCATGCACTTAAGTGAGAAACTCATAATCAGATCATAAGTGTTACATTACAAAATAATCAAACTTACACAATTATAATAAGTGCTTATTTAAACAAAAAAAATCATTTTTCCCTCATGATATTCTATTATTATTATTACTCTTTCTTATTGTTATCGTTTTCTTTTAGTATGAAACTAAGGTGACTTTTTTATTTTTAGTCTTTAAACAATTTATTTCAATTTGAGTGGCATTTGAGATTATTGATGTGCAAGTTGCGGAAAGTTTCCAAAAAGTTGGAAAAGTTCAAAGAAATTTCCGGACACTTTCACTAGAAATATAGGAAATTTAAATTTAAGAAACAGAAAGTTTCAATCCCCATACAAAATTGTGAGAAGTTTCCGAATTTTTTTTACATTAAATGTTCCGCAATTTTGGAAAGTTTCCTTTGGCACAGATGACCTTGAGATGCATCCCTCAAATGCACATTGCAAGCTTGCGTCAATATACGTAAAACTAAGTAGCAGAACGGAATCCGTAAATTAAAAACACTATAGGTATTTTAAAAACCACACAACCTTTTGCCTTAAACCCCTTGCGGGCTTATTGAGAATATAGCACTGTTGATAAATATTGTCAGTGCACCCATCTCCCTTGCACTTACCTGGCAAAAAGTGACTGATGTATTATCTTTATTTATCTTAAGCGATAAAAGCAACCATAATAGGCCCATGGTCCCACGGGTCACGCTCTCAAGAATTACGTTTTCTCCCGCGGGTTTTTAAATTCATGTAGCAAAATGGCTACGCTCCGTAACTATGGAGAAGCAGAAGAAGGTTTCGTTATCATAATAAATTAATTAAGTAATAAATAAGTTAGTAAATAAATAAATATCAAAGGACGATCTCACACAAATTGACCTAGTCTCAAACTAAGCTCTAGGCTTGTACGGGTACTAGACAACGATATAAATACTTATATGGAGAAATAAATACTCAAATACATAGAAAATATCCAACTCAAAAACAAAAACTCGTGCTCATCACACAAATATTTGCCCATACCGGGAATCGAACCCGGGACCGCTAGCTTTGTAGGCAGGGTCACTACCAACTGGGCTATTGCGTCGTCGGAAAGGTAGATTATAAAGAAAATCACAGTTTACCTTTAAACTTGTGTTAAAGTTAGATCAAACTTTCTAGTTCTAAGAAGGTAGGTTAATTATTATTAACCTTTTTAGTAAATATAAATGAGGGCTCAGACAAGATGCACTACGCTACCTAACGTTTCTATTCGATTCGTTTTTAAACCAATCGCGTCACTGGAAGATGACGTGATACGAAAAGTCACGTGGTCTACCAGTGACGCGATTGGTTTAAAAACGTTAGATAGCGTAGTGCATCTTGTCTGAGCCTTCTGTACACTTTTTAAACAGAAATTTGCATTTTTTATCAACTCTACTACTTAGTTAAAATTGTACAGTTATTATGCCGTCCTTATTTAAAAGGAAACATGTACCCTTACAACACACCAAAAAAAATAACTCACTAAGTTGTGAGTTTTTTTTCAATTATCAAGAAAATTTAAAAACTTGTCATTTTATAAGCAAGGTGGTCTCCTATGTATCTCCAATTACTAAGGAGTCAAGGACGCGTTATTTTTTTTTCAAACTTTTTTTTAGCTCTGGCCGCAAAGAATTCGCTCGGAATAAATAAGACTGTGCTGAGTTTCCTGTACCGTAAATTGAAGTAAGTTGGACAAGCATAACATTTTTTGACGTAAAATACTACGTGAATGTGAAATCACGTAGTATATTACAACAAAAAATGTGAAGCTAAAAAGACGCCTTTTTTTAATTATATAAACAGGAAATCCAAATTTAAATACCACCAAATGTCAAAGAAGTTGAGTTATAAATGCAACACTATTCTATTCTAAATAACGCATTGATTAAAAACTATTATCGCGTGTTTCTCAAAACCGATGAAACTGAGATGCATCGTTTTGAATTGGGACGGCAGGATAATGCATAATGCAGTTATAGTGTATGAAGCTAATTGATTTCAGTTCAAAGTTCAAAGTGTATCCATTTTCCATAAACATAAAGCTATCTAGTAATAAACACACATATACCATTCAAAGCGCACAATACATCGCATTTAATTTAGATGCCTACATTGGGTGTTGATTGGAAAATTCCTCTAAACAGGAATTTCCAATACGAACCAAATCAAACACGAAACGGCCATCGCTTTAAAATCAATGTGACATGAGCTCAACAAACCAACACAAACAATTTCAAACTTTATCATCGAATTAATGCAGTTCAAATTTATTTCGACTCCCAGTAGAATTGCTAACAGATGTCAACGGTTTGGCGATTCTAAATCTTAACTAGTTGTGACAGGTTTGAAAACCGTTTTACTGCATGACACTGTAAATGCGGTGTAAATTTGAAATTTGTAAATATTTGCTTTAGTGTTTGGCAAATTGTAATCAGATGGTCGCAACTTCCTGCTCAATTCTACGTGACTATAGCTTTACGATATTCGCAATACAGATTCGAATGAAAAACCCTTTCAATCAAAACATTGTATATTCACTAACCCCAAGCAAATTGCAAGTAAAGAAAGTCATTTTGGTATGGACAAAAAGCATACTTATCACTCTAACTCCAAACATATTTTATTCGTGGTTTACAGTTGTTTCTCTGGGATCTTTTTGAAGGTCGGTTTTTTTGTGGTAATCGCCTGAGGGGCCGAAGACAAAAGTCCTTGTTTTGTAAGCTTTTTACTTGAATTATTTTAAGAAAAAGGAGCAGAGGTGAAAGCCAGCCAGTGCTGAAAGGCCGGAGGAGAAAGTCCTTCCTGCGTTTACTTATACGCGGGGTTTTTCCAAAAAGGGGGGATAGGAATGGGGGTTGGGATGGGGGGGAGACTTATAACTATGTGAGTCGCGGAGCGGGAATCCTGACGCATGCATAACAGACTACGGGCTTCCTTTCTTTTGCCCAGCAATGGAAAGGTTGGGTCGGAAATCTTTTTTGGATCGCTTGCGTGGCTGTGGATATCATCTTTATGGGTGGAGCTACACTGAAAAAAATTGGTCGCTTGTAACAAGATTGTGATTGTTGTGCATAAGCGTCTTGATCCCATACGAGCCTGACAAGACGACAGATACATCAACTAAGACGTTAGATACATCAACTAAGATGTTACTTGCATTACTAAAGAAAATGCTGTCGTTAACTATCAGCTTTGGTTGATATAACTAATATCTTAACCATTGTAATCATTTTTTGTCAACTAATTGAAAATCTCTCTTTGTTGGCTCTCATATTTTGAGTGTAACCTTTTTTTTGAGGCTTTCTCTTTTGCCTGGAGATACTATTTTTTGCGCGTGTCTCCTTGCGCTGCCCTCTTTTGTGACCTGTTCCAGGTCTTGAAGGTCAGTTACCCTACTAACGGTTTTTATTGAACGAAAGGTTTATTGACATCTTGTACTTAGTTACAATATACTCTTTAATGCACTCCACGGAATGTTACTATCGTCAGTCTAGATGTGAAACCTCGTTATTTGTTGTTATTGGTAAAATGAGATTTTGATGCAGAAAGTTTCAAATAGCATTTCCAGTGTTAACTCTAAAATGTCTCCTGCAATACTATTCGTTTTGACGGCAAGAAACTACTAGAAGTCACGTTATCTCATAACAAGTATTCAACTTGTGTAATCTCGGAAGATCTACGTGACATCTGTTAATATTATCACGGAATAACTTTGTTAAGGTGGGAACTCGTGACTAAGTTTTTTGTCTCTCCTGAAAAGTTTGTCAGTTTGCATATACGAGTTCTAGACCGAATGCTATGCAATTGTTTTTTTGTATTATGTAAACAAGTGTACCTACAGCCAGCATACGCTGAGTTGGGACCATTTCGTGACAACATTCTTCTTGTGCGTGTTTCTCCGTCCTTTCTTTAGTGCTAGCGGTACACCGCGATTTTTCAGTGAAATGCTGCAAATGGTTTTAAAGTCATGAAAATTGGAACGATTGATCTTTAGGCCTTAACAATCAATTTGACACGTAGCACGAAAAAAAGGGAGACGAGTTATGACGTCATCTTTATTTTGTATGGGAAAAAAATATTTTTTGTTCTGAAACCTATCGTGTGTGGTATCTAATGAAAGGGCTTACTAAGCCGATTCTAATACATCATTATATTTCAATCACTTGTTTTAAATTTGGGCTCCTCCAGATATGATACTGTTGAATCATTATTTGTAAAATATACCTAAAATGATACGTAATAGCCTCATTTCCAACCCGAGGAAAGCAATTTTGAAAATTTATTTACATTTAGTATTTTTTTATAATTTTTTAATATTATCAAATCACAAGTAGTTGAAACATGTATAAAAAGTTCAATTTTAGACACTGAGGATGATAAATACTAATGCGAGAGGAGTTTTCAATCATATTTATATTATTTACATACTGTTTAGGCCCTGGAATAGGACATAGGATAGTTTTTATCCCGGAAAATTGGACAGTTCCCGAGGGAGCAGCGATAAACGACTTCTACACGGAAGGAGTCGCGGGCGAAAGCTAGTAAAAAATATAAATATGATTGAAAACTCCTCTCGCATTAGTATTTACCTATATCATCCTCAGTGTCTAAAATTGAACTTCTTATACATGTTTCAACTAATTGTGATTGACACACGATAAGGTAGCGGTTCGCGCCGCGACAGAGACAAGCGACCGAGACACGAGACCGCGACCGGAGACCGCGACAGAGACAGGCCGCCTGTCTCTGTCTCGTTCGCGAATTGTCGCTCATACGATGCCTACGGTCAAGTGACAGTCGCGGTCTCCGGTCGCGGTCTCGTGTCTCGGTCGCTTGTCTCTGTCGCGGCGCGAACCGCTACCTATAGGTTTCAGAACAAATTTTTATTTCTTCCCATACAAAATAAAGATGACGTCATAACTCGTCTCCTTTTTTGTTTTTTCTCCTTGCTACGGGTCAAATTGATTCTTATAGAATAAAGATCAATCGTTCCAATTTTCATGACTTTAACACCATTTGCAGCATTTTTTGGCGTACTTGTTGCGGGCGGCAATAAGAAACCCACGATACGCGAGTCCAACTCGCACTTGACCGGTGTTTAAACGTACGGAGTCACAGGCAAAATCTAGCAGGAAATATTTGCCGTCCTTCCGGCTACAGTCTACAGACTAACCAAACATTACGGGAATAGTTCAAATGCCCAGCAAACAGTAAGCATAAACACATGGGCGGGTGACGTCACAACGCCGTCACATATACGTATGGGCAAACAGTCGTTACGATCGATCAACAGTCGTGGATTGATTACCAATCGTTGGGCCGTAGATTAAGTCTTATTCTCATATTGCAGAACTGTGAGCTAACTTGCTTTTGCCCACGAGTTTGTTTGCGTTTACCATTCCACAAGAACAGTGTTTTTTTCAGGATAGTTTGTGTGAATACATGGTAATAAGCTTTTCTCCATTTAAAATTTTATCTAAACAAGTCGGGTAGTTTCAGTGTGAAGAAGTTATAAACATACTTACCTTCTCGCACACATACAAACTTTACCATATTATATTGAAATTTAAGTTAATTATACTTTCCCATATGCATGGATTTTTTAAGTCGCATTTCTCAACATTATATGAAAATACCGTAAAAGATATCACCAAAAGTTAAATTAAAATTAAAATCAGCCAAGAAATATGGATGATACAATCATTTTAAACTTGCAATATGACAGCTTTTAGACAGAGAGATCCGATATGCATAGTGACGTCATGTAACAGGTCGGCCATATAAACTCCATGTTAAATTCTATTTTGCTAGAAAAATATAGGACTAAATCTTTGTTGGCTTATATCTTGGTCATTTTTATAGCTATTCAAAAAATGATTTTCCCAACTGTTTGTTACATGAATCAGCTATTATTGAAGCTGTGAAAAAGGGCATGAATATTCTTTATTACACTATTTATCTACAATGTACAATCGGCCTTATAAGTAGCTGCACACTTTAATACCTTGTCGCTGTAAGGTCTATGACAGGTTACCTATTAAACCACCGAAAAATGTTATAAGTTTGACGAATTTATCTGTGTATTTGTCTGTGTATCTGTGTGTCTGTCTGTTCGTTGATGGACGGATGGACCGATTAGGACGCGATTTTTTTAAAGAAAGTTATGCGGGTTCTTCATCAGCTTTACCGAAAAGTTTTCAATGCCGTTTGTGACATATCAGCTCTGAAATTTCCGTCGCCATTTAATCGGGCGTTTTATCTCTTTCATAGTCACTTTTTTTTTTCTTTGCATCACTTGACATATTTTAATTAAAACATAACAAAGCA
Organism: Acleris literana; assembly: GCA_946894065.1. Classification (NCBI taxonomy): domain Eukaryota; kingdom Metazoa; phylum Arthropoda; class Insecta; order Lepidoptera; family Tortricidae; genus Acleris; species Acleris literana. The sequence continues at coordinate 3,987,093 of OX335670.1, read as the reverse complement.
GACGAAGAGCTAATTGCATCAGCCCTTAGCATTTTTTTTAAATTTAAGTGCTAGAGGACTCCTGCGACTTCGTACGCGTATAATTACCTATAGTTTCCCGCTACTTCCCCTATTTCTTCCCGTTGGGGGTCGATTTTCGGAAAGTCCTTTCTTAGGGCACCCCTAGACCTCATAAGGAAGCTACGTGCCAAATTTGGAATCTCTAGGCCCAGCGGTTTGGGCTGTGCGTTGATATTTCTGTCAGTTTCTTTTTTTATATTAATTAGATTTATATCTCTATATTATAAGTATTTATATCGTTGTCTAGTACCCATAGTACAAGCCTAGAGCTTAGTTTGGGACTTGGTCAGTTTATGTAAGATGATATTTATTAATTAACTCAATATTGCACCACTGTATTCTGAGTATTTCTGTTTTCTGTAAATGTCTATGCTCTACTCCCGGAAATTGGTGAAGTGAAATTGTAGCTGTAGCTAAGTACACTATTTCCCAGGGGAGGGTAGGGGAGAGTACACTGTGTGAGTAAATATACGCCGAGTCCTGGGGTGTGATTCTCTCAACAATGACGGACGGACGGACGGACGAGTGATTGTCCAAGCGGCAAGTTTAAGTAGTCCCGTCGGAGTGAACAAAACCCATTTTAGCGCGTGTATTATATTTGGCAGCATGACTTCTCTTGCTACCTAATTGATAATGCACGCGCTAAAATGTGTTTTTTTCGCTCGGAAGGGACTACTTCAACTCGCCGCTTCGATTCGCTCGTTCGTCCGACCTACCGCCGTTTTTTGAGAGAATAACACCCCTGACTGATACGGTAGTTTTATAGGTTCAGCAGTACAATTACTGTTAGGCAGTTTTATTTATGGCATAGAGAAGGCAAGCAAATACACAGGCCTGACGGTAAATGTGATCTGGAACCCTAATACATTTATTCTCAAGAATACAATCTTTAGACTGCAATTATAAGTACCAATTTCACCATACGGTGTTAACTTTAATCAATGTTAATAGACTGTCAGTTCATACATTTTGACAGCTGTTAACGCTCTAATCGTCTGTTAGGTGGTTAACATCGTTTGGTGAAATTGGTATTAAGTACCAATTTCACCATACGGTGTTAACTTTAATCAATGTTAATCGACTGTCAGTTCATACATTTTGACAGCTGTTAACGCTCTAATCGTCTGTTAGGTGGTTAACATCGTTTGGTGAAATTGGTATTAAGTACCAATTTCACCATACGGTGTTAACTTTAATCAATGTTAATCGACTGTCAGTTCATACATTTTGACAGCTGTTAACGCTCTAATCGTCTGTTAGGTGGTTAACATCGTTTGGTGAATTTTGTATTAAGTCTGCTAACGCGTCAGTAAGATGGAATACCTCTATGCCAGTAAGTTCACCGGTTGTCTTATCCTTACACCGGAGCACAGTGCGAAGACTGCTGCTTGGCGGTATACTAGGTGAAAATTGTGGTAGCCATCCAGACGAACCTTACACAAGGTACTACGCCAACTAAAGATGCATTAACTTTGAAAATATTTCCCATTAGTTTAGGATATCGGATAAGGCTTCAAATTGAAATTCAAATCGTTTATTACATGTCACATTACAAGTATTAAAGATGGAATTACAAAAAGGTAGTCATGTGACGTCCTGCAAGGGCATAGCAACATAAGACAATGGGCTTATTGTTAACACGTTTACAATTATACCTAACTTAAATATTGCACACAGAATTAACAATTACAGGTGTTTACAGGCTTCCACGTTAAATTCCACATTAAAATAGGTCTATTAACGTAATGGAACCAGTAATCGACAAGGACCAATGATCGACACTGATTCTTATTTTACAGAAGATAAGGGTTATTCATTTGTTTTGTAACACTCAATTTAAGACCGTATGATCTTTGAATTAAGAGTTAAGTGTCGATTATTGGTGCATGTCAGCTTAAAGTGTCGAACACTGGTGCCATTACGTTAAACAAGCAATAGCAATTTTTAAAAAAGTTCATTTTCTGGTGTTTTTTTTTTATTATATAAGGACTGGACTGAATTTTTCCAGTCAACTTATTATAGATATATTACTTAGCATATTACATTTGATATAAAATACTTTTTATTCAATAAATAGCTAGGTGAAGGTCGTCTCCTATTCGTATCCCCTACTATAAGGAAGGATTATTGGAACATCATCCCCCACTGGAGGAAATAGGGGGTAGTAGCGGTGAAGTGATTCTACGCGTATCTTCAAGCCATGCCGAGAAATATTTTTAACCTTGATATAAATATAAGCATGTAAATGATGACATCCGTTTCAAAGTCAACTAAATTTAGCAGTCAAAGCGCTTCATTGCTAATACTGCTTATTTTAAATCGTTTAAACTCATGTATGAAGCCAATCCGTTTTAATAACTCTTATTGGTCCTATTAACCCGGTCTCGTTTGAAAACAATCGACGGTTGGAATTCAAAAATAGAACCAATTACTTGCGCGCACACATTTAGATTACGAGTTCACGTTTGGTCTAGACTCTAGATCGTGAAGCAGGAATGATCGATTAATCAATTGAAACTGGACGTTAGGGACTGACGTTCAGTTTTTTTTCTAATGATATTTCAATAGGTTATATGTATGGATTTTTGAAATTGCATTTCTTAACAAAATATGAAAATAGATCAAGAAAAGTGAAGTAAAATTGAAATCGGCCAAGAAATACGAATGATACAAGCATTTTAGACTGCTAATTAGACAGCTATTAGAAAGAGAGATACCATATGCCGTGTGACGTCATGTAACACGTCGGCCAAATAAACTCCATGTAAAATTTTGTTTTTCTAGAAACAGATAAAAACAAACCTTGTCACGCCACTGCTCGGAAATGTGGCGAAAGATGGTCTGTTCTTGGTCCCCAAAACAATCAATAGTTGTACATTGAATGAGCAGGCCTTCCATGAGTTTAAACTGGATAACTTAACATTGTTAGTCTGTTCCATTGAGCAAGTCGACCAATCACATCGGTCCGCTGATCACTGATTCGACCAATCAGAACACGACTTGTGCTGCATATGAAATTAAATTGGCCAATAGGAAGTCGTTTTAAGTTTTAATAATATTCATCCCTTCACGGATAGGCAAAGGAATCAGATTCCATACAGCCATATCTGTCTGTTTTTAAGTATCTGAAATATAGTTCTGGCACGGTCAGAGTCGTCAGTTAAAAAAACGCTTTTGAATGACTGGCCAGTAAGAACGGTATCGTCAAAAAAAAAGTAAAAATAGGCGGGAGAGCGTCAAAATTTTAGTGTGTTGTAAATTTATTATAAGAATTGATTTTTATTTTCGCAGAAGTCGTGAAAAGCACTGTGTTAAGCCCCGGCCGAAAGTGCAATAGATGGACTCGTACTTCCGAATTAACTCGTCCATCTATTGCTTACTTTTAAGCCTCGGCAACAATGTACTATTGTTGGCTTATATCTTGGTTATTTTTATAGCTATTCAGAAAATGATTTTCTCAAGTGTTTTTAAATGAATTAACTTTTATTTAAGCTGTAAAAAAAAGCCATGAATATTTAGTATTAGTCCGACCGCGTAGAAGTCGTTTATCGCTATTCGCGGTACAAATAACCCTATGTCCTTTTTCGGCTTTTAAGCAATCTCCAAACGCAAATTTCATAAAAATTGGTTCAGGGGTTTAACTGTGAAAGCGTAACATACAGACAAAGTTACTTTCATATTTATGGCTTCTGCCCGCGACTTCATTCGCGTAAATGTCGATGATCGGTATTCATTCGGGAATTTTTACCCGGATGAAAGAAGCCTATGTGTTAATCCGGGTTATAAGCTATCTTCATTTTATTCATCGAAATCAGTCCAGCCGTTGCAGCGTGAAGGAGTAAGAAACTAACACACACACACACATTCACATAATTTCGCATTTATACACTCAAAAAAATGAGAGCCAACAAAGAGAGATTTTCACTTAGTTGACATAAAATGAATACAATAGTTAAGATATTAGTTATATAAACCAAAACTGATAGTAACGCACAGCAATTTCTTTAGTGATTCAACTAACATCTTAGTTGATGTATCTATCGTCTTGTCAGGCTCGTATGGGATCAAGACGCTTATGCACAACAATCACAATCTTGTTACAAGCGACCAATTATTTTTTCAGTGTAATATTAGTAGGATATGAGTATGGATTAGTAAGGATCAGTTTCGTATCTAGTCTTCAGCAAAAAAAAGGTTATACGTTTTTCAGGGACACCCCGAGATCATAATCCTCCAGCTATCTCTATGTAATAGTAGTTTACGTGACGGTTGCGTAATGCCAATTACGCAGAATCGCGTACAATACTTTACCTACACACAAATTATAAGTACTCTACGATGGGTTCAGAAGCCGAAAGGCAAATGACCAGCATTACCTGTGGTAGTAGATGACAGCGATGACGGCTGTAACTTAATTTCATTACGTTATCGAATATTGTAAGGTAATGAGATCTAAATTTGGAACATCTTTTAAAATTAACAGCTGTCATCGCCGTCACCTACTACCACAGGTAACGCTGGTCATTGCCTACGGGTTTTGAAGGCATAATAGAGGACTTATGATATGTGTGTAGATAAAGAATCATGTCGTGCCATTGCTTCAGTTCTATGTGTGAGAAAGAACAAAGAAACTTTTATTATATTTGTAACAATTATAAAGAATAACTATCATTTGATTTAGCAATCCTACGAATATACAATATTCTAAATTACGTTTGAAAGTTTATATGTTTGTGTTTTGATAATGTCTAAATAGCTGAACTGAAATGTAGCACGCATTGACGCTTGACACTTAAGGTATTCTTTAAGCAAAAAAAACTTCATTGAGGAAAAAAACGAACGCGCACGAAGTCGTGGGCAAAATAAATAATATTTTCGACTTACGACATACACTCGAAAAAACAAAAGTAATTTTTCCTGTGGTCAAAAATTAAAGGCTTGTCTGTACGTAGTAAAGTATGTATGTATGTATGTAAACACTTTATTGTACAAAAGAGAAACCAGAAAAATACAATTAATATAAAAATATGTACAAAGGCGAACTTATCCCTTTAAGGGATCTCTTCCAGCTAACCCTTGAGAGATTGAGAAAAGTGAAAGGTTGCGCATCGAGTAAGCAAGTGTACAAATTTATTTAGAAGAACATAACACATTAACCAATAAAACCTACGTAAATAAAATAAAACTAATAAATTACATTCAAATACCTCCACAAATAAATACAGAAATATATATTAATACTTAGATATACATACATAAACTACATTTTATGTACCTAGAGGATATTATATATTATATTTAGGAGGAGTCAAGCCAGAACTTCTTTAATCTTCTTTCTTCTTTTCTTCTTTTTTTTTTTTTTCTTCTTTTTTTTTTTTTTAAAGTAGTAGTAGACCTGGCGACGTTTACGCGAATATGGGCTTAGCCTCAAAATTACGCCTTAAAAACATTAACTTTGGAAACGGCACTGGAAAGACGGAAACCTAAATCTGTGTATGACCCTTACAGAGATGCTTCGCTATTTCCGTGTAGTTATCGACAAAGAAAGTCCTCAACATGTTTTAGGTCTTAACCACATACAAATAGAGTCGAAAATGGTAAATAGAGTTTGGTCTACTATTAAACTTGACGACTTCATGCTTAGTAATTTTATTATTGTTTGAACATTCCTCGAAGAGCCAATTGAGATAAAACATCAAACACGACTCCACGGTTTATTACTCCGAATGATCTGTAAACGCATTCACAAGCCAAAAGCAAAGGTATTCGTTTATTTTTAGGTTTAACATCGAAAGACGTTAAGTATAAAGGCCGTGTACAATCGTTTTTAACCCTCGACCAAAAAATAGGGGTGTTATAAGGTAAACGTGTAGCGGGAAGAGATCCCATATGGGATAAGTTCGCCTATGTACAATATATATATTGATGCAAACGTATTTTGTAATTTTTTATGTGCAATAAAGAATTTACATACATACGTGTATGTGTCTTTTGTGGCCTCGTAACTAGCGAACGGAAGGAGCTATTAGGACGCTATGTTTTTCAAAGAAAGTTAGCTTAATCGGAATGATTCTAAGCTTTGATACTTTGTTTTTACTTATAATAGCGGCTAGAATATAGATCGAAAGCTTAGAACTTCTAAGCTTTTGATCAGTAAAAAAGATCGTATGCCAAATTACATTAAAATCCGTTCAGCCATTTAGTCCTCCTAACCTCATAAACTTTCCCATTTATTATAGGAATTAAGATGATAAAATACAGTTAAAACTACAAAAGATAAAATTCTAATTTTGAAAAGTCAGAGGTCACAAACCTTTCCCAAATTTCCGCATTCAAATTATCAACTAACCTTTTCCAACCACGTCATGTTCACCATACTTCAGCAAATATCTCCCTAGCATACACTAAACCGAGTTCTCTTATCTCCGAATCACCTGCCGTAAAACTTGGCATATTTCACTAGTGATCACAGAACCGTAATAAAATCACGCTCTCCGCATAAACCTAGACCGCAACTATTCTTTAACAAAAAAGGTTTATACGTTTTCCAGGGACGCCCTTTCGTTAGAAGCATCCCTTTACATTTGTCGAGTGAATAGGGTCCATTTTAAAATTGCATTCGAGTGTGGGGTGTGAAAGGAAAGTGTTTTTAATATGTACGAGTACGTCAGGTTTATTCATTTTTATGTCTTATTTAATGCACGCAGCGTGTAATTCAATATCCAAGCAATCTAAGACCGTTTTACTTTTACTTACCGTCTTATTTAATGCCCTCTTTTTTAACTACCAACACAAAAAGAGGGCTGTTATAAGTTCAACGTGTGTGTGTGTGTGCGTGTGTGTGTACGTGTACGTGTACGTGTGTGTGTGTGTGTGTGCGTGCATGTGTGTGCTTGTGCGTGCGTGTGTGTGTGTGTGTGTGTATGTGTATGTGTGTATGGCATCAAAGCTCCCGACAGGATGGCCCGATATGGAAGCGATTTTTTAAATAAAAGTTAGTTTGATAAAAAAGGCAGTAGAAAACGCAAGCGCACGTCACGTCTACGCGCACGCATCCGGTGTGGCTGGGCCTTTAGACAATCACTCATTAAAGAAACAAGTCCAAGGATATCACACGTGGGGACGATCGTTCGGTGAAGGAGTATTTACTCTTTTAAACTAAAACAAAAGCATATGGAGTTAGCTGCTTCCGTCAAGTCGACGTATAGATTTTTATATTTTTAATTCAAAAGATGTATCAGAATACGTATACGTCAGCGTGAGAGCATGCTCACACCTTATTAAATAGATAGCGTAAACCCGTCGAGTTTACGGCGTGTGGCGTGCACTCTGACAGATTACTTCTCAAGTAATTTCTTCGCAATATGCTTGTGTGACATGGACCAAATAATGTATGTATGTAGCTATTCAAATATTGCGCAACATATTATGTATTGCCACATAGGTATATTATTGGTGTCAAAATTCATGACTTATCAGTAGTAGATCGATTTAGTGTAAATTCTTTAGTTGTGACTATTTCGTGTTAATTAGGTATGTTAGGTTGCCTCGTGTGGTTGCCGAGTTAGAATAGTGCCACTCGATGTCTTCCCGTGGATGTCGTAAGAGACGACTAAGGGAATAAAGGCTTGTAGTACTGTTAGGCGATGGGCTTGCAACCTGTCACTAGTACGCTGGTAAACATCTTAGCCTAATTGTGCAAATTGTGGTTATAGAATTATCAACAAGTTTTTAGAGATGTTTGTAATTCTGTAGCTCTGCCTACCCCACTCTGGGAACGAAGGCGTGAGATTATGTATGTATGTATGTAGGTATGTTTGCCATAAATAATCATTTTTTAAAGTATTTATTAAAAAACTTCAATGAAGTTTCTAACCCCTGAGATGTCATCCCCGATCTGATTTAGGTTTTGAACTAAGTAACTCTAAAACTATCCTGTCATTTGATTCTTGTACAGTCGACGTCATAAATATGTTTACACTTTAGTACCTTGTCTATTTAACGTCATGTTTTAACGGGTACACTACATAACGTCCAAATATTTTTTTCCGAATTTGATAAACACGAATTTCAGAATTCCGATTTTGAAATTTCCGAATCATCAATATTTCGAATTTTAGTTTCACGAATCATCAAAATCACGATTTTTTTAAATTCCGAATGTTCACATTTCCGAATTATTAGCATCCCGAAAAATATTTTTCCGAATATCACAATTCCGAATATTCCTATTCCGAATCCCGAATATTCATTATTCCGAAATTTTAGCAGCCCGAATTCTCTAAGATTTTTTATTTTAAATAAGCGCCTGATTTTTTTATTGTATAATACCGTGTATAATGTTTAGCATGCATAATGCTCAAAAACTGTAAGAAATGTCCGACAAAGTCGACGGAGCTCCTGTTCCGCATAGCTCAGGCGCTTCGCGCCTTGATGCAACTCTAACCTAACCTGAATTGACGTAAGATAGTCACGTGATATATCACTCGTTACAACTGACACGCTGTAAAGTGATCACTATCACTCGCGCTAATCAAATAGTGATAGTTTTCTTGACAGGTCGAATTCAACACGAGCACTATCACAATATAAACGTCGGTATCCAAGGGCGGTAACTATGCGGAGAAACTGTCAACTGAGTCAGTGTCATCACCAGCGGCCTATGGCATATAAAATAATAGCTTATATTATAAGCGGAACTCTCTTTCCAACAGTATGTATTAAAAAGAGACTTCCACTCGTAATACAAGTTATAAGCTTTTATGAAATAGGCCCCAGAGGTCGGAATAGGTAGTGCTTATTAACCTAAACTTGACTCATGTTCATTCATGCGTGAGTGAGATGGAAATACGTTATTGAATGAAGATTTTTTTTTTTATTGCTAAGAAACAAACAGTCGTATACATCAATTTACAAACTTAAATAACACAATATAGACCTATAGTTTCCTTAAAGATAATCTTAGCAGAAAAACGTGGCTTATCCAAGGAAAGTAAGAATATAAACAAAAGTGAAACTATCTTACCCTTTAAATTATATAAAATAACAACCACTAGTCAGTTGTTTAGTATTTAATCGACCGATTACAATTCCTTCGCTGAGATGCAGAAATTTAGTATCATCTTGAACAATCTTGAACAAGAAAAGGGTCTTAAGTGACAGTAACCTATTTTTTGGACGTTTTCTTAAAAACGTTCTTCAATGTTGCAAGTGAACAATTAAAAATATCAACGTCCGTTAATTTCAAATTATTGTTAAACATGTTACATGCACGCCTAATAAACATATTTCTAGCATAACATGTCCTACTCCGAGGTATAGAAAAGGTGAAGAGAAGAAGATGCATCAAGTGTAGGTTAATAAGCACTACCTATTCCGACCTCTGGTCATCACACGTGATCACTAATGGGCGGACGACGGATGCAATATATGTCAAAATCATGTCAAACGATATACGTACTCGTAATATGGATATGACCAGAGATGTGACTTATTTAAGATACAAGTATCAGAAATACAGACCTTACGTCAATTTCATACATTTTTCAAAGCGACGGGTGATCTAACGCTAGCGTTTGTATTCGATGGCCACTTGTCTAGTCCCGCTGGATACTGTTAACTTTAACAACGGAAAAAATACGCTACCGTAAGAATAGTAAAACTAAAATGTGACGTTATCTATGAAAAATGACCTTATTGTCGATGGCGCTTCCGCGATTATTAAAGATTCTCCGATAGAAATCCAACGTCGCGTGACGCAGTGCGGCGTAAGCGCCACCTACAATAAGGTCCTTTTACATAGATAATGCCACAAATAAAAAACTCGATATGTAAATGACCTATGCATACAATACAATGTTCTATCACACCTAAACCCTAAACTTGGCATAAGGTTAAATACACGACAGAGGTACAATTTATTACTACTCAGCCTAATTAATTCAATAAACTCACACACATAAATTTCAGCCATTAATTATTCCCTTTCAGAATTAATTAATAGATGTCTAACGCCATACGTGCAATAAAATATGCACCCAAGAGTAGGTACCCTGAGCACGACATTTTTACCTTCTATTAAGTAAATATCGCACCTTCAGAACAATAGTGACCTAATTCAAAATTTCAGCTTTCAAACTTCAAGTCATAAATTTATTATCATAGCAACCTAACTCGAAATTTAAAATTTCTGAATTAGGTCACTATTGTCCTGAAGGTGCGATATCGTCAACGTATAAGTTCAAACTTAAGTAAAGCCCCTCTTTCATGTAGTTTTCATCTAGGCCCCGTTATCAAGCGGGTAGTTTGGTGACTACCTAACATAATCGCACCTTTAAAACAATAGTGACCTAATTCAGAAATTTTAAATTTCGAATTAGGTCTCTATCATAATAAATTTATGACTTGAAGTTTGAAAGCAGAAATTTTGAATTAGGTCACTATTGTTCTGAAGGTGCGACTATATCGACGGTCCCCGCGAATAAACGTGTATTATCAAAACACCAACTTTACAGGAGAAATAAAATACGGAAAAACTTGAATATCTCTTCACCTGATGGATTTAGTTTAAAACAATGTAGAGAGAAAACAATGGAAATTAATAATCCAATATATTTATGACCTAAATACATTTTCAAGTCTATGGGTTTTCAAGAAAACGTGAGAAAATCATGTTATTTTTTTATTCGTGTGAAAATTCATTTGTAACCTAAATATCAAAAACCTTTACACTGTTATTCGTGTTTAAACGATAAGCGATCGACTAGGTATGTCAACAATATACTAATGTATAAGTGAGAAATTAGTTTTGATATTTATATTTAATAAACGTTTGCATGGGTGTTCTTGTGTTTTTAAGTAACATCTGTTATGTTATTTGATTGTTGCGATTTTGTTATGGGAATTTGTATGACATATTAATTTAGTATTGTGTTTTAGTGAGTTTCTTGTACATCGGGATAAATCATTTTTTATTCCTGGTTCATATTTTAACATGCTAAAAATAAATGTTAGTATGGTTTTTAAAATTATTTATAACATAAACAATTATTAAATTTAACTTGAACCATTATTTAGCATAAAATACTTTAAAATATCAAATAACAAAAGTTGTAACACCTATTAATCCGTGTTTAAGGCCTATATCAGTCTACTGCTGAACGTAGGCCTCCCCTAAAGTGCGCCATTTTACCCTGTCCTTGGCCTGTTGCAACCAACATGCCAGCAGCGTTCCGCAAGTCATCGCTCCATCTTGCTGGAGGGCGTCCTACACTAAGTTTGCCGAGTCGCGGTTTTTACTCAAGAACACGTCTACCGCAACGGTTATCGGTTCTTCTACAGATATGGCCAGCCCACTGCCACTTCAGCTTGCTAATTCTCTGTGCTGTGTCGGTTACTTAGGTTCTCTGTCGGATACATCGTTACGGATTTTATCCTCCATTGCTCGCTGAGCGACTTTAAACTGGTGGACCAGCCGCACTGTTAGTGTCCACGTCTCGGCACCGTAACGTTCGTTTTCATACATTGCGGGATGGGTGAAGAGAAGACCTGACGTAGTTTTCCAAATGCTTCCCAGCCCAATTAGACCCTTCTCTTGGCCTCCTTCTCAAAGTTATTTTTACCTAGTTGCAGGATCTGCCCGATGTAGGTATACTCAGAAAAAACTTCGAGAAGATGACCATTCACAGCAATAGGTCTCAGATCAATGTGGTCATTGAACATGACTTTAGTTAGTTTAATCCAAATCCATGCTGATACCTACGCTTTCTGACTCGGATGCTAGGTTGTCCAGCATTTATTGCAGCTCTTCCAGCGACTCCGCCATCAAGACTAGTTATGTCGTCTGCGAATTGCAAGTGCGCGTTGTAAGTAATGTCTCCTTGTCTCTCACCCCTCTGCGCAATTGGGTTGGTTCAGACTGTTTGTCCTGTACACACATAAACGCAGATTCGTACAAGAATCTCAACACTGCGATATACCGACGGTTTACTTGGCATCGCTGTAAGGATTCCAAAACAGCCCAGATTTAGACGGGATCGAAGTCCTTCTCATAGCCCACAAACGCCAAGCACAGTGGCCGATTATATTATCGGACTTCTGTATAATCCTCCTAACTGTGTGGATGTGGTCTATACGATGCTATACCCCGGGTGAAACCCGGCTTGCTGTGGAGGCTGAAACTCGTCAAGTCTTCTGGCAAGACGATTCGTGATTACCCTGGAGACCAGCTTTTAGACATGGCTTAGGAGAGAAATGAGTCTGTAGTTTTTAAGATGGGTTTTGTCTCCCTTCTTAAAGAACAATACCGCGTTTGCCCCATGCCACGCCTTTGGAGTTTTTTCACAATGTATGATGGAATTAAATACGTTTCGAACCTCCTTTACAACAGTGACTCTTCCTTCCTTCAGAAACTCTGACGTAATTCCATCTTTACCGGGGGTTTTTTCCATTTTTAAGCTGCCTTATGCCAACACGATCTCTTTCTCGCTGATTTCTGGCAGTTCGTCGATATAGTAGCGTGTCAGTGTGGCTCTGAAATCACAGCTGTCACGCTGCGGCTGAGGGACATGTGCGGCGTAAAGTCGCCCATAGAAGTCAAAAGCAAAAATCTCCGACTTTGACAATACGGCCCTGCACTCATGTGTTGTGAGTTTCTTCAGGTTGCTCCTTCCAAGCTGCTGAGTGAATACTTTGGACCCTCGGTTTTGCTCTATCGCCTGCTCAATTAGGCATGTGTTAGAACTCCGGAGGTCACGCCGAACACTACAGGTTCCTCGCACACCTCGGTACACGTATATTTACCTAAGCTAAGTTTAATGTTTCGCTTTCGGTCACACTTAATCGACCACCGTGTTTGTTTTTGAATTGAAAGTTATGGGTAATGAAATTCAAGGGTGCCAATTACAAAAATAGGTAGACATAAATTATGGGCTACACCTTACCTTTATTTCCCGTATTATCTTCTTCATCCGCACCTCGTAACATCCTTCTGCACCTTGATCGATTCATTGTTTCAGTAATATACAAGTGGTTTTAATTAATACGCGTTAAAACTACGTCACAAGTCCACAACACGTTGTTTGTAAACAGACTGCTTACGCGGGACTGACGCAATAATAGGTGTTACAGCGAAACGGGAAATTCCTGCACATCAAATCGTGTGTTTTAGGGCAATACCCAAATAGTAGACGCTCAAAATACAGTTTTAAAAACCGATACTGCATGCTTGCAGATTAAAGCTATTTGCTGTAATCAATGTATTACCCATTATAATTTACATTCATGCACTAGCATACAATTATACAGGGGCAAAAGTTTTTACACACTAAAACTTTACAAGAGTGATCAACATAGGCTATTACATAAGCAAACTGATTTGCTTTCATATTGCATTAGACAATACGAAAACGTACGATGAAGTAAATTACACGAATAAACGTGCAAAGCAGTTTACACGAGCTACAAAGTGATCCGTCCGATGATACACGTTTCTTATTGTTTAAAACAGACGAGATCTGTGCTTCACAGTGGTTTATAATTATTTTGCTGCGCATTCTATAATTGTATTTTCCCTAGAAAAAACATTGAAGTTACCTTAAAACATGTTATTAATCATTATTTTTGCTTGAAAAAAATCTAGGAGGTGCGTTATAGGTAAAATAACGTTATTATGCAATAAAAAAAAATTTGTGTAAGAGTTCGTACACGGTTATTCGCGGGGACCGTCGATATAGTGATGTGCAATACAAACTATCCAAGTCTCGACGTTGTAGCTATTTACGGGCCTTCCAATATTTTTTTTGAAAATTGTTCTTTTTCATTAGTTGAGTCGCCAAGCAAAGTTTTATTTTAGGTAGCCACCAAACTGCCGGTTTGATAACGGGGTCTAGTTGTAACACATCTGTATGGGGTTCAACATTCTATACCATGGGTTCAAAAATGGTCCCTAACGCCCTCAAAGAGGGCGCTGAGGGTACCCGGGAGGGCGGCAAGGTTCTCAGAAAAAAAATAGGGGTTAGTGAAGCTATTCAGGGGGCGCTATCCGTATTGATTAAATATAATAAAAAATATACAAATATACAGGGAGCCTCTGACCTTGGGGCTTTAAATGTAACGATTGATTCTACTCGCTAACCTGAACTATTTTTGTTCTGCAACATTAAAAAATAACTTAAGTTTAGATAACTAATAGGGTATTTGCCTGATATTAAATTTCATATATTAATTTGGATAATATATAAATATACATAGTATGATAAAATAATTCAAAATCAAATTTGAAATTGGTAATAAAATAAAAAAGTTATAGCGTTTTAAAGTTTTTTGTCTATCTCTTTCTCAAGAAACGATGTTTTGCGTGTAATTCATATGGCGATTGAGTAATATGACGTCATATTCCTGTATTTTCCTCTCTGTCTAAAAGCAAGTTTTAAACATTTATATCTTTCTTATTTTTAAAGATATTAAAAAACTATTTATACCAGGTTTTTCGGAAGGTAAAAAAGCTTCAATTTAAATACTAATAAAACGTTAGGCAAATATCCTTTTGATGTTCAAGTCTAATTGTAAAATCAGTGTATTAAATCATGGCCATATAATCACTTTGTCATGCATTTAAAGCCCCAAGGTCAGAGGCAACCTGTATAATAAATTACGAGCAACAAAATCTCTATAAATTTACCAAAAATTTAATTGGAATACAATTTATTTTGCAAACAATGTATTTCAGTGCTTTCACAGCAGTCTGGTTTTTTTTTTAAATAAGTCTGCTGTGGTGCTGCAGTCTGATGCAGTCTACGGATGCGGTTGTTTTAATAAAAAGCTAGCTTAGTCAGGATATATTATTTAGATAAGTTTGTTGAAAATCTGTTTGACCGTGTAAGAGGTCTGAAAGTATGTCGAAATTACTTCGGTCATATTTATACCTAAATATTAAATAGTTGTAATGTAAACTTATGTACTATGGATACTTTTCGTCATTTCTATGAAAAAACCTCGTATTTCATATTACGTGACGTACGATTTTAAACTTAAAAGTGAAAAGAATTAAGTTCCATCTCATACACCTCGAAATATCAGATACGAGTTTTTTCCAAATTAGTAACATACACAGCATCAGCATACCCTCCGAGTATGAAAAAAGCGATCATTAATTTCGTGGATGTTAAGTAGGGTCTTGGTGGCATAAGTGGTAATGCGCCTGCATCGGCCCGGAGAGCCAGAGGAGATGTAGGTTCGAATCCTACCTAAGGGCTTGTTTACGGAGACGCGGAGCGTCGCGCGTGGCGTGCGGCTTGGCGTTGCGAGGCGCGTCGGGCTTTTTTTCCGCTTACAGAGAGGCGACGCGTGCAGCGGGCCGCGTCATCATACGCGCAAACACAAACATATGGCAATGTACGGTGTTGTTTATAAAGATGCGGGGCGTGACGCGGCGCGTGGTGCTGGGCGTAGAGAGTAGCGGTGTCCGCTACATCCGCGGCGGACTCTCGAGCGTGTAGCGGAGCGCGCGGCGGAGCACAAGACTGTCAGAAGGTTCTGCCGCGGGCCCCGCTGCGGGCGCAGTGGCGGGAACCGCCGTTATTGACGCGTGCAACGCGGCGATGCCATCCGCGGGCTCCGCCGCAAGTAACACTGTATTTAAAGCAAGCGCGCGTAAAAACGCTTCTCCGTAAACGCTTTTATACAACGCCATATGTTTGAATTTAGTGCAGACCGCGCCGCCCAACGCTACGCGCGACGCCCCGCGTCTCCGTAAACAAGCATTAAGACCGACGAATTTTTTTCGCTTTAATATATTATAGTAAAGTAGTAACAATTTGTGCTTCTGTTATTTACTAAAAAAAACCCGCAAAGTATTATATCTCTTGAATAAAGTGCTTCCCCTCCTTTCGCTCGTTACTCTGTCCTGTCAATTCTCGTGTCAAGCCTTCAACCTTTAACCCCTTCGGGGGTTGTGAACAGATAAAGGTAGAATTTCAAGAACACCCACTGGGACGTTGGATTGACAGAGGGTTAAATGTTAACAATACAAGGTAAAGAACTTATATAAGGCTTTATTACACGATATTGAAATCTGCCAAGTTCCATGAAATGTAAAGGAACGCGAGTCATATACAGGGTATCTTAGAACTTGACGTAGATATTAAGGGATAAGTATAAAGGAATACGTATTAAAGGATAAGAAAGCCCTTTTCTTGCCTGTCTAAAATGTAATTTTAACTTTTCAACCTCTTAATTAGTTTATAAGTTATTAAGGTTTTAGGGCTTGTTTACGGAGACGCGGAGCGTCGCGCGTGGCGTGCGGCTTGGCGTTGCGCGGCGCGTCGGGCGTTTTTTCCGATTACAGAGAGGCGGCGCGTGCAGCGGACCGCGTGATCACACGCGCAAACACAAACATATGGCAATGTACGGTGTTGTTTATAAAGACGCGGGGTGTGATGCGGCGCTTGGTGTGGGGCGTAGAGAGTAGCGGTGTCCGCTACATCCGCGGCGGAATCTCGAGCGTGTAGCGGAACGCGCGGCGGAGCACAAGACTGTCAGAAGGTTCCGCCGCGGGCCCCGCTGTGGGTGCAGTGGCGGGAATCGCCGTTATTGACGCGTGCGACGCTGCGTGCAACGCGGTGATGCCATCCGCGGGCTCCGCCGGAAGTAACGCTGTATTTGAAGCAAACGCGCGTAAAACCGCTTCTCCGTAAACGCTTTTATGCAACGCCATATGTTTGAATTTAGTGTAGACCGCGCCGCCCAACGCTACGCGCGACGCCCCGCGTCTCCGTAAACAAGCACTTAAGGTTCCTGCTTAAACTGTTTGTATTTTTTCAGTATCTAAGATTATTTGGAATAAAGAAATTAGTACATGTTTTAATAATACTGGTAAAGAACGCTAGTGTTGGCGGCTATTTTTAGCTAAGGAAGGCAAAGTTGTACTACAAGGTAGCGTCCTTTGAACGTTACGTGTAGGGGAGGTAAGTTGAATTTTATTTTACCACATTGTCGGGGTGATTAATATGTATACAGTGTGTAAATGGAATACGAACAAACATTCAAACTAGACATAGGCTATGGCTCTACAAGTCATGTAAGTGTGGAGGTTCGTTAATAACCCTAATACATAGAGCGCAATTAATTTCTAAAGGTCTCATCGAGCAGCGATGTATAATTTGAGGTGTTTTGAAAGTGATAACGTAATGTTCTTTAAAATAAAATTGAATTAATGAAATGGTACAGTATATTGCTATGATAGTGTATGTTAGTAGTTTAATATTCCAATGTAACAATGCTTCATAGTAAACGTACCATAGTAATTATTATATATAAATACCTATAGTGTCGTAAGTGAACTCAAATCATGTTAAAACACACACTCACACACTCACACTCTCTCACACACACACGCACACACACACACACACACACACACACACACACACTCACTCACACACACACACACACACACACACACACACACACACACACACACACACACACACACACACACACACACACACACACACACACACACACACACACACACACACACACACACACACACACACACACACACACACACACACATACACACATTTATTTCTGTATAAGAAACTTGTTGTTATGGAGGAGCGGGGCTTCCTGATACTGGTATTGCATACTTAATAGGAAGTCCCCACCTTAGTATAATTTACACAAAGTTTT
The DNA here is from genome assembly GCA_946894065.1 of Acleris literana. NCBI lineage: Eukaryota > Metazoa > Arthropoda > Insecta > Lepidoptera > Tortricidae > Acleris > Acleris literana. Next base: position 3,969,342 of record OX335670.1, on the reverse strand, counting down.
AACGAAATATTTTTTTTTTCATATTTTTTTTTCATAATCTAAACGAAGATTTAATTCTCAGTTAATTGCAGGTTAATTGGGCTATTTCTGGTACATTGCGTGTCGAATTAATTTGTTTGAAAAAAAGAAATACAACTTACGTTAACGATACACATGTTCCCATCCAAAATGTTTCGATTTTCTCGTACGTCCAATCAAATTACTTGCATTGCACGTCCATGCTCCACGTATGGGTCACTAAGAAACGACTAGGTACGCACTTGGATTAGTATAATATATATTATAGAATGCTGCTGTCTATCTAACTAAAAATATTAATAGATAAATCAGAATTGTCTTTAAATTATAAACAATATAAACAAAAATATAATTGTACTGCGTACCTGGTCGAGTATAGTGACCCGTGTCCGGGGCACGGACTCGTGGAGATAGTTCGTCGTGACCCATGTATGGGGCACTGGACTGTGAACGTATTAATTAAGATGCCTATAACCAGACCTAGGAATATCCGGGGCAAAATTAAATGACAGCTAGGGATTACCTATACCGATAAACTCAACTATCGATGCTTTCCCCATATACTAGTGATCGCTCCAAGTTTTGTTCGTCAAAATATTTTTTTATTGAAAGTATGCAAATGAAACAAAATAACAACATAATTCTGGTTATTCTTTATTTTAAAAGGATTTTTTAATCTTCACTCATCATCGTCATATTTTTTTTTCCTTATTGTGTATTTCATGTCCCATTTACTGTTGTTAAAATAAACGATCAGAATTTGTTACGAGTAAAAAAAATATGATGATGATAACTGAAGGTTAAAAAACCAGAATTATGTTGCTATTTTGTTTCATTTGCATACTTTCAATAAAATTTTATTTTGACAAACAAAACTTGGAGCGATCACTAGTATATGGGAAAAGCATCGATAGTTGATTTTATCGATATAAGCAATCCCTAGCTGTCATTTAATTTTGCCCCGTATATTCCTAGGTCTGCCTATATTAGATTTACACACTGTATTAATGCCAAATAACAGCTTTCTAGGACTAAGAGTCCCTGAGCTAAGCACACGGACGGACATGTCGAAACTATAAGGGTTAAAGGGTTTCTAATTTGACTACGGAACCCTAAAATTGTAGCAGCCGCGCCAAACACAAGTAAAATACGCACTTAATAATCAAGACTCATGCATTAAAGACATTAATAACCGTAAAAACTTCGCAAACACTTATTTATTCGTCGTGAAATGGCGCCCGATCATAAACAAGTCATGGTGACGTTCGTAAAAATGTTTTACGACTAAACGCCTGTCAAAATGTAATTACTCAATTTCCGCCTCTTGTCTGGGAGTACGTCCGTGTTTTGAAACGTTAATACTGTTAAAAAGTTTAGAATTTTAGCAATTTGCTTGATTATAATTAATATTATGTGGCATTATAAATGTAACCTTATTGTTGATGGCGCTTACGCCACAGTGCGTCATGCGACGTTGTATTTATATCGGAACATCTTTAATAATGGCGGAAGCGCCATCGACAGTAAGGTCCCTTCTCATAGATAACGTCACATTATAAGGTTCCAAAGTATCTTACTTGCCATCCATACATCCTAACTTGGTCTTTAGGGAGGAAGGATCTGGAGGAGGGTCCGTCCGAATTGCTACGATCTAACTCATTGCCAAGTAGCAGTATTCCTTCTATTGATGAATAGAATATAATCTATAATTATAATATAAGATAATTTATAATGACATAGAAATCCAGGTGGCAAAATTATTTGACAGGTAGGGAGTTCCTATATCGATAAACTCAATTATCGATGCTTTTTCCATATACTAGTGATCGCCCCCAGCATTGTATGTATTTTTCGTAAGTATTGTTCTGAGTAAGTATGAAGTTCACACAGCATATTCAAAAAAAATGTTCTGCCCCTATTACCTCCACAGAAATTGAAAAGTCATTTAGCCACCTGAATTAGATTTATCACCCAAGACTGATAAATCTATTTCAGGCCCAAAAATTTGGAACAAATTCTGATCGTTTATTTTAACAATGGTTATGATGAGTAAAGTTTCGAAAATGTTTTTGCTAAATGAAGAAGAGAATTACGTTGTTATTTTTTTAAATATTTACACTTTTAATAAAAAATGTTTTTACAGGCAAAACTTGGAGTGATCACCAGTATGTAAAACAAGCATCGGTAACTGAGTTTATCGATATAGGAACTCAATTCCTATGTCTGAATATAATAGATAAGAAAAACATTTATTTCGCTTAATTATAAATTATTACAGTGTGTGAAAAGTAGTGCTGCGGAAATGGTATCCACTCAGCTACCTATATCAGCTGGTTTTCTGTGGACCCACGGACTGGCGTTTAGCCGTCTTGATTGACAGTGTCTACGACAATTGCGGTCCCGGGTTTGATACCCAGTATGGGCAAATATTTGGATCATGAGCGCTAGTATTTTACATTATCTCTGTTTATCGTTGTTACAGTTTGGGGCTAAGGCAATTTGTGTGAGGGAGTCCCCTGTTTTAAAAAAAATTAAGGGGGCAATGTCACACCAATTGACCTAGTCCCAAACTAAGCTCTAGGCTTGTACAGTCAACAGCATAAATAAGTGATCATTTATGTACCTTGTCGCTTTCAATCGTTTCACAATTTTGTATGACATTTCAAACACGACTTTAAAGTGACAAGGTACATAAATGATCACTTATTTATGCTGTTGACTGTACTATGGGTGCAAGACAACGATATGAATACTTATATAGAGAAATATAATGCATATTAATGTCTAATGAGTCACATATCATATTACCATCCAGGTGACCAGCTTGCCAATTTGCTTTCTCTTTGCCATTAAAAAAAACTTTCAGAGGTATTTCATTTATGCTTTCTTCAGACAGTAAAAAAGTTCTCCTATTTTTTCGCCTTCATCTGGTTATTGGAAAGCTATGACTCCCATCGGGAAGCAGCCTCAAAACTTTTTCATTGTATTTTCTAGATCATTGTTTTTAAGGTTTAACTATTGTTTTTCCTATCCAGGGCAGAAAAATTACTGCCCTCTTATAATGAGTAGAAAGTAGATAAGTCTTTTATAGCTTGTTTTTTCCTTCGATCGGCTATAAATATATTTTCAGAAGAAAATAGGCATCGGGTTTTTTTTAGGTCAGGGGATAATAGGGGTGTGTCCTTGGTAAAAAAGTAATAATTCTAATTAGTCCGTCAGTAAGATTATCAAAAAATATTGAACACGTATTTTTTGCTTTTTCAAATCAATCAAAATTGACAATTATAACGCGCATCATAGTTCGGGAGTGGGGGCTCGTGACGTCAAAAAGTGGTATAGTCCATTGGCTTAGATAGTGTCGCTACACTCGCACGTACTTGTGGTTATTGTAACAAAATACGAATATAATTCGAAGTAAACTGCTAAATATACTTGTGGCGTAACACCCGCAAGTGAATTCGGCAGTTCACATCGAAATATATTCGTATTTTATTACAATAACCACAAGTACGTGCGAGTGTAGTGACACTATCTAAGCGAATGGACTATATAAAGTGTGCCACGGCGTGACGTCACGCGAAACTTCAACGCACTTTATCTTCGTATTTTTTTGTTTAATTGACAAAAAAAAAAATACGTGTTCAATTTTTTTGATAATGTAAAAGACGGCCTAATTAGATTTTTTTAGGACACTAGCCTATTGGTATAGTTCATTTCAAATACCATGGCCCAATTCTACTTCAGACTTAACAATGAGTGTCATAAAGTTTATCTATGGTTGACTAATTGCTTTACTACCTGAGCACTTCAACTTCTTTCAACGATCTTGTGCTATCACTAATCTATTGTTCACGCTTGACCGTCTCAAGTGGAATCGGGCCTTGGTATATGAAATGAACTATAACTGCCAAGTGTTAATCATTGATTAGATATTGTGGTTCAGCCATTAACATACAGGGTGAACTGCCATATTATTGGCCACCTACCAATTATTGGCCTCATGGACTTTAACGTAAGGTAATAGACACGATAATTCAACAATCACTAGGGGCCAGTAACTAGTATTTTAGAGGTCAATAATGAGCATCATGATGCGCCAACAGCATCATGAGCATGATAGCTGGTAGGATTGACTGTCTATATGTGAACCATTGTTCTATGGCTCACTTGAACAGAAAATGTGTATATTTATTTTAAACTTATTTATTGTTTTAAGTTAAGTCAATATGTAGTTCTGATTTTAATTGTAAATTAATTTAGTGTTTAATGTAATTGCCTACCTGACATTTATGTAATATTTTATGGACTTGAAGTGTCTGAAATAAAGAATTATTATTATTATTATTATTTTAGATATTTATTTAATTTTCTGTACATTAGGTTTTTTATAACAAATATTCAAATATAAAAGTAAAATAACAATACTAATACAAAAAAATAGACATTATAAAAAACCTAACCTACGAGTGCCGCCGGCAGCGGGGCAGGGCTCAAGCTACCGGTGGTTAGGGCTGCAGAGAGAGGAACTTCCTCACAATACGTGCCGTGTCGAGGAGTACTGCCTTCTGTATCTGGCCCTTGATCCAGCCATCTAGCGAGAGTCTCTTGAGATGTTGGTCGAGACTCTTCGCTATAAGACCGTTTGCCGAAACAACTATCGGGACAATGACAGTCGAGTCAACATCCCACATGGCGGTCACCTCGTGAGCCAAGTCAAGGTACTTGCTGAGTTTGTCCTTCTCGGCCTTCACAAGGTTAGGTTATTATTATTATTATTATAATTAGGTGTTTTACATTAGCCTCATTTAATACCGATCATACCTATACTAATATTATAAAGCTGAAGAGTTTGTTTGCCTGAACGCGCTAATCTCAGGAACTACTGTTCCGATTTGAAAAATTATTTCCGTGTTAGATAGCCCATTTATCGAGGAAGGCTATATCATATCATCACACTAAGACCAATAGCGGAGCACCAATGAAGAATATTTCAACCTTCTACGTAAACAAAGTCGCCGGTTAAAGTTAGCGTTAGCCCAAAGTAACTATTCCACCGGGACGAAGTCGCGGGCAGAAGCTAGTTCTTTTTGTAACAGTTGAAAAAAATTATGACGGTATGCTTGGCCTAGTTGCTAGAGACCCTGCCTACGAAGCTAGTGGTCCCGTTATCGATTCCCGGTATGGGAATATATTAGCGTAAAATGCGCGAGTATTTGATCCTGAGTCTTGGATGTTTTCTATGTATTTATTGCTAGGCCTCGTTATCTTGGGGCACCGACGTGGCCTTTCAGTAGGGATTTAATTTTCATTTTATCAACAGTCTCAATATCGATGTTAGTAGCTTATATTATGCAACTATTTTTTTTGCCTCTTAAATCTTTGCTGAATTTCAATATAGCGTAGGTAACCTCATTAGTACTACGAGATGCAATAACATGATATAATTATTGTGGAAAAACTATAATAAACAGTTAACTAACGAACACCTGCGACTTTTATTTATCCTTTTTTTTTTAGTAGTAATTGTCTCCGACTGATTGTCAGTGACATGACATATAACTCTAAAAACAAAACCATCGACAATTAGATAATCGATAAAATAAGAATTTAATCCCTACAGAAAAGTGACGTCAGTGCCCCAACATAACGGGGTCTATGTTACCTTGATGTATTTCTCGGTAACCCGTCATTATTGAGGAAAAACTATGGTAAACAACAACTAACGAACACCCGCGACTTTTATTTATCCCATTATTTTTTAGTAGTAATTGTCTTCGACTGATTGTCAGTGGATGCGAAAAGCACAAGACCGGTCTGAGTAGAGAGCCTTGGGGGAAACCTATGTCCAGCAGTGGACGTCTTTCGGCTGACATGATGATTATCAGTAACGTGATATACAACTCTAAGTACAATACCATCGACATTTAGATAATCGATGATATAAAAATTCAATCCCTACAAAAAAAGACGTCAGCGCCCCGAGATATCGGGGTATAGGTAAAAAACTTAAGTAAAGCTACTCTTGCATGTAGTTGTGTACAAAACTTATATGGAATTTACGTCAAATTTCAAATATAGAATGTCGAACGGTCTATACAGATGTGTTACTACTACATGCAAGAGGAGCTTTACTTAAGTTTTTTACCTGTTCCTTGATGTATTTCTCGGTAACCCGTAATTTTATCGAATTTAACTTCATCGAAGGCTATTTTTTGCAAAAGTATGATGTTTTCAGGGTAATCTTAAACATTAATTACGTAGGTTAGGTTAGGTTAGGTTACGTAAGACTTGTGACTGCCAAATAAATGAACTTATGCGGCGAGAAATGTCTTTCGGTGAAATGAAAAATCTGTGTAATGATAGTTCGTTGAAAGTTGTTTCTATAAACTAGTAGGTAGCCGTATTTCTCTAATAAGTATGTTTATCGTTTAGTTTATGCCTCAGTCAATTAATATGTGTTTGTCTCCTGATTGATGCTTGTTTATTACATTTATTGGAAGACACGAAATAAACAAGCCGCTAGAAATCGCTTTCTTAGAAAAAAAGACAAGACAACAAAACAGAAAATATTTAACTTGTTAAGTCTGTTAAAATGTAATATTTCCACGGATAATTACCAAAGATATTTATCGTTATGTTAAATGGACAAAAGGTATTCCAATTACAAAGTAAAAAAATACTTTATTCCAATTTGTAATATTAATTTGGATTTGGGGTTCTTATCAAGATTAAAGAGAATTATTGTACTTCTATGATTTACATTCTTCGGGCATGTAATTATTACGCGGAAAGGTTTGGATTTACCGTTTAACAATAATTGGATCCTGTTAGCTTTAATTTGAAGTATAATATAAAGGCATTTTTGCGTATAGCGTTCGATTCGGTTCACTGATGTTTGACCAAAAAATTATTGACAAATGTTCATTTGACAAACAACGTTTCACCAAATGATCATTTGGCAAACGAGACATTTGACAAAAGTATCATCTTACAAAAACTCACTTAGCAATTGATCAATTAGCAAACACTACACATGGTAAATGTGTTAAATAATAAAATGTCAATTGACCTTTTTCCATTTCACCAAATAATATGTTTCGCAAATTAAGCATTTGTCCAAATGTCAACTAAAGGACCCATATTTGGTTATGTAACATTTTGCATTCAACATTAGTTTCCCTATTTCTGGGCAGAAAAAAAAACAACCTCGAAGGCCAAGGCGGGAGCTTTGCTCCCGCCTTGGCCTTCTAACCTGACCTATCCTTATCGGTTCTGCCCTGATTCGTCTTTGTGCAAATAATACATTGTACCAAACGTTTTTAGACCAATAGTAGTTTTGTCTGATAACTCAGTTGTTTAATGTTCAGTTTATCAATTAATCATTTATAAAATGTAAATTTAACTGTTGATCATTTGGAAAAGTAAATCATTTGTAAAATGACTATTAGTAAAATGATCAAGTGACGAAACATTTTTTTGTAAAACGTTGTTTGTCAAGTGTCATTTTGTCAAATGACTTTTGGTCAAACGGCAGGACACCGTTCGATTCGTGTTACTTCATATGTTTTTTTTTTTTATAATTTAAATCAGAAGTAAAATTAAATTATCAATTATGATAAGTAATTATATTATCATCAAGTCATTCATTATCCTCGTCCAGCGATGACGTCCATTGCCAAATAACGGCCTCTTTCAAAGATGAAAGACATAAAAGTGGAGATTCGGAATAGGATGAAAGTGACCGACATATTAGATGGTAGGATCTTGTGCAGGGTCTGCCGAAACGATACCTCCATCGTATCGTTTAACCTATTGCCAAGTAGAAGTGTTCGCATTGTATTTAAATGGGTGGATCAACTTTTTGTTGCTGTTATTCTGTCCAGGGGAAAACAGTGATAGAGTTTCATAGAAAAAATGTTATAATTATGTTACTTCTAACACACTCAGGAGAAAACTCATAAAATAATGGGTGTGTAATTGCCAAAAAAACTGATTTTTAGTGGACTAATATCTTTCGAAATCATAGTTTTAAGAAGTGACCCAAGACACGTCACCATGGCAACCAGGTGCAACGAAAAGTTGATTGACTCAAATAATAATAAGACAGCAAAACAGAAACATTTAAAAGCTAAGAATACCTAATTACAGTAAAACCAGGGTATTCATTATTGGCTGTCTATCGCTTTCACACTTTCTTTGACAGAATAAATAATGACAGATACCAGAATGAGTATGATACCCTGAGTGCTATCAAATCTGCAGTTTGACTACGCTGAGACTGATGAATGACAGGGGTTTTACCATTTAGAATAGAGGTCCTGGGCCGAGGTTCTACACGTTAAAAAGTTTAATGCTTTTATCTACACTCATATCATAAGTCATGTATTATGCGTTCAAAACCCGTAGGCAATGAACTGCATTACCTGTGGTAGTAGGTGAAAGCGATGACAGCTGTTAATTTTGGATCTCATTAGGTACCCTACAATTTTCGATACCATAATTTTGAAATTACGTGACAGCTGTCATCGCTGTCACCTACTACGACAGGTAATGCTGGTCATTTGCCTTTCGGCTTCTGAACCCATCTTAGGGTACTTATAATATGTGTGTCGTAATTAGCCTTACGCAACCGTCATGTAATAGTAGTTTATGCAACAGTTGTATAAGAGAGGTCAAAAAATACGAGTGGTGTGGTTACGATGTGAGCCGCAGGCAAACATCATAAAGCAAGACGCCACGAGTATTTTTTGACTTAGTTATACACCGTTGCATGCAATACTTTTTCTACGACTAGGTTTCAAATAAAATGCAAAATTAAATTAATAAAATTTTATTAATATACCTAGGTTAGAATACGAACGAACGAAGCACAGAACAACAAACGAGCGAGAAACATTCGAAAACAATAAAATATGTGTCTATGGTTAACTTTGTTTTTAAATTGATGTGCACTTGCCAGGTTTCATATTTTTTTTTAAAGTTGCACAATCGATTTAATTTGTGAAATAGGGACTAAAAAACACCTAATGATTTGAGAAATGAATTCTTTTACCTGATTGGTCGATTTTAATATAGCTGCGTTCTGGATGGTTGATACCGAATAAAATGTTTTTTTTAAAGAGTTAAATTAGTAAAAGAGTTTACATACCAAAAAGAACCTAACGTTCCGATTGACAGTCAATGTGTATTGTGATTGGTGGTTTAATTTGGTGAAGTATTTTGATTGGTCAAATTAACCTAGGTGTAAGCTTTGGCAGCTGGGCATATCGTTTTGGCTCAAAAAAGCACAAGTGCTGTTAAGGGGAATAGACTAGATAGACTTTTCTACGGAATGTTCTGCGGACATATTATCTATATTCTTATATTAGTGTTCGTGACTATATAAATGACAGATAAAAGTACAGGAGTAGGAAAACTACTATTGACGTGTTGTCATCTTGATTGAACAATTGAAATGAGATCTTTACTTGACAGTAAGCGCGGGCTTGTTTAAAAACAATAGGTACAAGTAGATTCACTAAAGCTGGCACGAATGGAATGAACAAAAGTAATCTCACCTGTCACTGTGTGAGTGCCGCCCTTTGAACCGATGTTCGAATTTCAAACCGAAAACCTGAGGGCTCAGACAAGATGCACTACGCTAACTAACGTTTCTATTCGATTCGTTTTTAAACCAATCGCGTCACTGGAAGATGACGTGATACGAAAAGTCACGTGATCGTGAAAACGAATCGAATAGAAACGTTAGTGAGCGTAGTGCATCTTGTCTGAGCCCTCTGTTATTATTTACCACACTTGTACCTATACTTTCGTTGACTCATTCAATCTATTCGTGCCCGCTCTTGATAATCGACCTGTACCATAACACGTAGAAAACAATAATATGTTTTTTGCCGCCTAAAATAGAGGGCCTGATGATCCCAAAGAGATGGTCACTGTGATGGAGAACCGACTACTCTAATAAAGCTGTGGTTTTACTATACGAAATTTTTATAGAAATTATTTTTTTACTTCAAAGGTAGGTAAGGTAAAGGTAAGGAAGGTATTTACCACTTGACGGCCTTTTTAATAAATCATTTTTTTATTAATTTCCTCTTTCCTGTCAACGTCGGAATCCTCAACGTTTCAATATAAGTTATTACCTCCTGAAAATTTGAGGCTTTTTAATTTATTTGCGTGTTTTGTATTGTTGGACATTGAAATGCCTAATATTAATGTGAAGTAAGTTTGTCTGTAGTGTCTATTTGTTAAGCCTTGACGTATAAATGACGGCTCGACTTGGTAGTGAGTTAGAATCCCGGTTAGAGTAAATATTTGTGTAATGAGCATGAGTAGGTATTTGTTCCTAAGTCTTGGATATTTTATATTTATTTGAGTATGTAATTATATGAAATATAATTATGTTTATTGCAATCTAGTACCCATAATATAAGCAAAGATGGTTCGGATTGTTCGTGAGCGGGAGACGTTAGCTTAGCCGCAATCTTGAATTGAAGGTGCCAAAATTGCTTAATTTAAAAAAAAACCTCAACAATAATTGACTTAATGACCGAAGTGTTTCATTGTATTGTATTTTTTTTGTAAAAATATTTTCTTCCTCTGCTGGTAACTTTTATTGTGAAGGCATACATGTATGCAAAAACTGTGCGCAACTTTGTCTTGTTTATATTTCTCGCTAAAAAAAAGTGTCGTAAAGTCGATTGTGAAGCAGAAACCCCTACAGACTAGACTTAAGTTGCTTCTTACATTTCAATTTAAAAGAAGCAAGATTATGATTTTATTTAACTATCTTTTCATATCCAATATCTCAACCGTTTTTGACAAAACGACGCCATCTTTTAGCTTTATCATATCACGCCGCGAGACATTACTACGTATCTTGATATTTTATGGGCCCCATTTGAAGGTGGCTCGAATTTAGGTGTCATGCGTAATAAAAAGGCGTATAAAAAAATAATTTGCCCAAAGATACCGTGGAACGTGATAGTGTGAATAATTTGATGGGCGTTTTTGATTCTTATGTGTCATAATTTTTTATGTTTTTGCGATAAGTAGGAAATATTCATAGGTACATGACAAGAGATGGGAAAGAAAGGTAGGTGTGGAAAAATATACATACACTTGAATCTAAATTAGGGTTTAAGGGTGCGGCTCCACTGAGGCGGACACGAGAGGAGCGGAGCGGAGCTGTGCCAATATTAACCAATAGAAGGCGCATGCGGTCACGTCGAGCGCGCCTTGCGCACGTTAGTTTATATTCTATTGGTTAATATTGGCACAGCTCCGCCTCAGTGGAGCCGCACCCTAAATGCCATGGGGTAAATGGCTGTTGACTAACAAAGCAATTTAAGGGTACTAGAGAATAATTCATTGCATTAGAATACAGACTATAACTGTCTCGTAAAGTTTTATATTTTTTTTCACAGATTTTGGAGTGTCTTTCGGCCTGACGCGACCATTTATTTCTTTTTCTTCAAATTCTATGTCTTGGATGTTTTCTATGTATTTAAGTATTTATTTTTCTATATAAGTATGTTTATCGTTGTATAGTACAAGTCTCGTGTGGTTGCCGAGTTAGAGCCTCGTGTGGTTGCCGAGTTAGAATAGTGCCACTCCATGTCTTCCCGTGGATGTCGTAAGAGACGACTAAGGGAATAAAGGCTTGTAGTACTGTTAGGCGATGGGCTTGCAACCTGTCACTAATACGCTGGTAAACATCTTAGCCTAATTGTGCAAATTGTGGTTATAGAATTATCATCATTTTTTTTTTTTAGAGATGTTTGTAATTCTGTAGCTCTGCCTACCCCACTCTGGGAACGAAGGCGTGAGATTATGTATGTAGTACAAGTCTAGATAGATAACCTGTGTCGGTGGGGGTACTCAAGTAGCGCAGATGCTAGCTGTGAATGTGGAGAACCCTTGCACACCATGTTACACCTCACTAACTGTCCCGCGTGCCCGACCACCTGCTCGTGTGAGGACTTACTTGTCAATAACCAGAGGGCTACCACGGTAGCTGCTTTCTGGGCAAGTAAGATTTAGCCCGAGTTCTTGCCGACACGAAAGAAGAGAAGACAAGTCTAGAGCTTAGTTTGGGACTAGGTTAATTGGTGTGAAATAATTTGTCCCCTGATAATACCTAATAATATCTGGCAATATTTTATGGACGACGACGCCATCATTTTTCTCTTGTTGAAATATGTCTACAAATTCTCAGACTGTTTTCAGATTTAGAAGAATCATGACGTGAAAACGCCCTTAAGGGCGGTTACTTAGTACTTTTTGTACCATAAATATGTTAAACTTTGTGTAAACATTGCCAACAATTTACGCCAGGACAGTTTTCTCGAAGGAGAAATCAACGCAACAAACTTCAGACATGAATAAGATTTTACTTTGACTTCTTATTTTTAAGCCCACTGAAAATTCTTTACGACGCAATTTCTAAAGGATTCCTTTTAAATAAATTACCTGGTTTTTTAGCTTTACGTAGCAGACTGTAAAAGTAACGTACTTTATTAAAAAGTCAAGTCAGCTGAAGTGTCACGTAAATTCATAGAATAAAGACTAAAGGCATAGAAACCGTACTAAATAAGCAGAAAATACATTATGGTTCACTTCTTTTTACTTATGGTTTTCATAGTGAGTTGGAAAGAGATGAATCTATAGCTGTTCTTTCGTTATTTGGTACATCGTCACAAGTAAGGCGTGATTTGGACCTATAAGCACCTATAGTATATGGACATCTAGACAAGGAAAGACAAATTCTTCCTATAGGAAGGACAAAGAAGTCCCTGTGTAAAACCTTGTGACAATGACAGTTAAAGAAGAAAACAGAGCCTACTTTTTGTTGTTTCGTTTTTTCTCATGTAATACGTAATCTAAAAAGTAGAGAAAGATAGCTGACGCAAAGTACGTGTTATAGTCCGGTTTCTATGCTTTATGTTCTTATTCTTAGCATAAATTAAAAAATTGGTGCTGTCTCTCGGAATAACGAACGTGTTTTATGGTGTCAGTGATAATTAAAAAAACATGTTTTCTCTTTGTTTTCTGCAAACCTCCATGTTTTTAGTACTTATATATAATTCCTCTAATAATACATACATGCATACATAATCTCACGCCTTCGTTCCCAGAGTGGGGTAGGCGGAGCTACAGAATTACAAACATCTCTAAAAACTTGTTGATAATTCTATAACCACAATTTGCACAATTAGGCTAAGATGTTTACCACCGTATTAGTGACAGGTTGCAAGCCCATCGCCTAACAGTACTACAAGCCTTTATTCCCTTAGTCGTCTCTTACGACATCCACGGGAAGACATGGAGTGGCACTATTCTAACTCGGCAACCACACGAGGAACTCGGCAACCACACGTGGAACTCGGCAACCACACGAGGAAAAAAATCAATTCCTCTAATAATAATGCAACAATAAGTCTGCTTAGCTTACATAATATAATTAACATATTTTTAGTTTGTTTAATTTTGATTTAATGTCGAATAGTCACTTTAATATTCAATTATATTTATAGAAAATGCCATTAAAAAAATGTTTTTTTTTCTAATGATTTATGGGTGACATCGCAGCATTGGCGAAGAGTATTAAATAATAGAACGGTTATTAAGATAAGGGTGTAATATTTCAGCGAATCCAGCAAGCAAGCGTATTTTCGCGATCGGGTCCGTAATACCGAAATCCGCAGGAGAACAAGACTAATCGACATAGCTAAAACCATGGCCACTAGGAAGTGGAAGTGGGCGGGCCATCTGCCATAGGTCCGATGGAAGATGGGGTAAAAGGTTGTTGGAGTGGAGACCGCGAAAGGGCCGAAGAAGCGTGGGAAGACAGCCCACGAGGTGGACTGACGATATAGTATGCGTGGCTGGGAAGGAGTGGATGCGGAAAACACAAGACCGCTCTAAATGGGCTAGAATGGAAGAGACCTTTACTCAGCATTGGGTAGATCAAGGTTGAATAAGAGAGAGAAGAGAATATTTCAGGAATATGAGATAAAAATGTATGTATTTAAGTAATACAAAAATCTTAGCAGCTAAGGTATAAACTTAAGAATAAACGAATAAAATAAAAGAATTATTAATAACATAACAAGTTTAACAAACGTTTAATGGATGTTTTTTGGAAAACGTAAAGTTCAAGAGATGTGTTTTAATATTTGCTTATGCTTTATTTATCGTATCCGTACTGCGTTGGAAGCAACATTACATAATCCTACTACCTAATGTTATAAATGCGGAAGATTGTGTGTTTGTTTGTTACTTCTTCAAGCTGCAACGGCTGCACGGATTTTGATGAAATTTGAATTGAAGATAGCTTATACCCGGGATTAACACATAAGCTAGTTTTGATCTCAGAAAAAATTAAGTTTTCCATCGATACCTAATCAAAATCTACGCGGACGAAGTAGAAGAAAGTTATATTATAAATGCGAAAGTTTGGCTGTTTGTTACTCAATCACGCCAGAACGGCTAAACGGATTTGGGTGAAGTTTGACACAGAGATAGAATATTGTCTGGAATAGCCCATTGGTTACTTTTTATACCAGAAAAATGGAAAATTCCCGAAGGAATAGAGATAAACGACTTTGTCCTATTAGGTCGGAAAATATTATTTTACATGAAATGTGTGTTACTACTAAATAATATTTATTATAAATAATAAGCTTTAATGTAACTCGTTAGTGTGACCACGGATGAGATAAGCTATGCTCATGCCATCTTCATTACCACAATCTGTGTAATCAGTATAGAAAATGTGTTAACGTAATGAAACAAATGAATTTAATTTGTTTTAAAACAATAATCAAGATTATTGTTGTTTCCACGGTAAAATCGATTATTTTAAGTTTAGAATAATAATCTGAATCAGCTGGGTCACATACTTTTTTTACCACCAGTACTTCTATAGTCAAAAACTTTAACAAAAAGCAAGCTTTCAAAACCCGACTGTTGCTAACCAACTTTAAATCGTTATAAATCCTAAATGATCACTCAAAATGAAAAATGATGAAAGAAACCTAAAGATGATTTTTAAATCCCTAGTCAATGATACCCCACTAGGCATACTTAGTCGACTTATATTTTTTAAATTTGCACAATATGGCGTCAAATTGCCGCCATATTGAATTTTGATTACTGTCATATCTTCAGTGACACTCACCAGATTAACACAAATCAATTGACATAAGAATCATCAAAATCGGATAACGGGTTTAGTTTTTATAGTGCCACAAAAGAACAAACATACATATATAGGCTGTGAAACACATTACCCTCCTCCTTCGGCAGTCGGGTAAAAAAACGAAAGCGACAAGACTTGAATGTTAACAGCAGTATGACGCCGCATGCAACCTTTTTATAATATTTTTTATCTCGCGCCCGGACCCGTTCTGAAACTTTCCATTATACGGAGCGAAATTAAACTCCAGTTCCCAACGTTTGCATTTTAAAACCTTGACACGTGAACATAATGACACGTGCTCATCTAAAAGAGTAGAAATGCACGGAATCTGAACACATTTCGCCAGCATCTTTATCTGTAGAACGATAAAGAGAATGAGAAATGATTTCGTTTTTCCGTTGCAGTCGTGGTAATTTTCTTGGATGAAATCTTTTCGTCGTGTCATTGCTATCATCAAAATGGTATTTTAAAAAGAACCACTGTTTCAAATAAAATTAAGAAAATTGGTTTGTTATCTTTGTTAACCGCTTAGAAAATAAAGAGCGTCGCAAAGAACGCAATTCTCTAGTTAAACCGGCAAGTGTGTACCTGGTATAGTCTCAATTTTTCACTGGCAACATTTAAAAAGGCATGTTTTTTAAATCTTAAGAAAATTAACGTATCGACAGCGTGTAGAGGAAAAGGCGTTTTCACGAGAAGGATAAGGCGGAATGGCGAGAACATCAGCACGGGTAGCACAAGTTGTATTTTCTCTCTTGTCGCTCAGTGCGTCTCTATCGTTACGGACTAGATAGAAAGGGAGATCCGAGCGACAAAGAAGTCGCGGGCTACTTGTGCTAGCCGTGCAGCGAGCCTAGTATGTAGCGAATGGAAGCAATTTGACCGGATATTCGCCATTTTTGTATGAAAATAACCGGTTAAAACCGGTTATAACTGGTTATTTGCATTCCCTACTAGTATGGCTGCGTCTATATCGCGCGTCAGATGTGGACAAAGCATCCGTCACTTTCGTACTTATTTACGAGTCAGAAGGTGATGTATACCTTATCCAAACTTTGTCACGCGATAAACGCAGCCATATTAGGGCGCCTGAATGGAGTAAGTGATAGAAAAAAGGAGAAGGCTGCTGTATAACGGTAAGTGTTTTATCGATCTTGTTAAATGAAAGGATATAGTTGAGAGAAGAAGAGATGAGTAAGAAACTAGAATGAGGATTAGAATAACCAAGGACAGAATGGCTGAGCGAGGATAGGGTTAACCAATAGAATCTAAACTAACGTGTGCAAGGTGAGCTCCACGTGACCGCATACGCCTTCTATTGGTTAATATTGGCACAGCTCCACACCGCTCCGCTCGTCTCCGCCTCAGTGGAGCCGCAGCCTTAAGGGGAGTTGTGGAGGCCCGTGAAGGAAAAATAATCTCCGACCAGAACAAGATAAGGATCTTGAGTAGAATGTAAACATAGACGTCACTTCATCTCTCTATTACTTCTTTACTAAAGATGTCTTGTTGTTATGTCTCCTCTATTACTCAGGCATGACTCTTACTTGTGTTAGCATATATCGAGATAAGATATACTTATACCTACCTAAGTAAATAGACGTAGCGACGGAAGTGTGTTAAAAGTTGAACGTGTGCATTCGTTTCTCTAGGTGTTTGTCTGTGACATCGTACCTCCCAAACGGATGGGCCACCTCGACGCGGTTTTTTTAAAGAATAGTCATAGTCATAGTCATAGTCATTTATTCAGAAACAATATACATTGCATTTGAAATATCTTATCATTACATAAATTTCATTACATTTTAGTACATCTTATCATTCATTACATTTTAGTACATTACTGTGTTACTCTGTACTGTGTTAAGTTAATTGTGGCAACTTCGCTGGTCAATGTATTATGTAAGTTTTTCTATAAAAACGTACATAATATTTTTATTTACTTGTACCGTTTGTGCCCAAATAAACATTAAGCATTACTGCAGAGACCGGGAAACAAGCCGTTGCGGGACGAGTATAGAGTTAGCGCGACCGAGACGCAGTCAAGGCCGCGCTATATACGAGTTAGCAAGCCGAAGCTCGTATAGTGCTTTTCTACAACAATGCGAGAAAATATAGCGTGATCGTTGTTAATATGTTAGACGTGCATGCATGACTCGATGTATGAATGTGGAAGAAGCGAATGAGATTTGTCAGGATCATAGCAGGCGGAAAGAAGTGGTCTCAGCCTATCCCTCAGGGAAACAAGCGTGATTTAATGTATGTATGTGTGTTAGTAATATTAAACACAGTACCTAAATTGTCTTAAGAAAGAACATTGTCGCTATCATCATCGACAAAACTCATCATTCCTTTCAAATTTGAAGCAGGTACGACTTAATATGAAACTTGGAAGAAATTTGGAAGAATTGGGGTTTAAATGATAACAGTTTATTACGCTTTACAATCTTTTAATGAAGGCAATATTATTATTTAAAAAAGGAAAACTGTTTAATACACTTATAAATGCCGTTCGAAAGGGTTACCCTTTTAAGTCTATGACATTTTAAAAAGTAAAATAATCATGAAGGAGCTTTGATTGTACGAGTGTTTGGCTGTTTCAAATCAAATCAAATCAAATCAAAATATTTATTCAGTAAATTGGCCACATACGGGCTCTTTTACACGTCGGTAATATACAGTGAATCTACTAGCGCTTCGGACAAGACCATCATTGCGGAGAAGAAGCGCCGTAAGAAACTCCAGCAGAAGGTCATTTTTTCAAACATAAAATACAATAAGGAGTTAGTTATCCTATTCCAACCATGGTTTTAAAAAGTAAAAATTGCGGCACTGCCGTTCGTAAATAATAACTTCTTTTTTAAATTGCTTGGTCCTGGAACGCGGAACTTCGCAAGCTGTTTTTACAACAAGTAAGGTTAACATTTCCGAGCATGTGGAAGGAAAGTTATTTTTCTTGGCAAAGTTTTGTGAAAATCTGTGGGGTTGTTTCTGAGTTATCAGCTCTGAAAGAAGAGGTCGTTATAACAAGTATTTTTTTAGTGATTTTTTAATTTACACATTTAAGTCTTTAAAATAGTTTTGTGAAGTTGCCAGTATTAAAAACAAAAAGGAGATACGAATAGGAGACGATTCGGACCGGGCTGTTTATTCCATAAAAAGTATTTTATACCAAATTTAATATGCTAAGTAATATATGGCGAATAGGTAGGCTGAAAAATTTCAGTCCAGTATATAATTAATTAAAAAATTAAAAATTAACTTTGTTTTAAAAAATTACAATGGCTTGTTTAATGGACAAATTACATGCCAATCGAAAGTATGAAGCCTGTAGAATATGCAAACGTTAGTTTGACTAATTTTTTTTCCGTCAAACTATTGCGTAGGCAGGTATAAACAGGTAAGTCGGTACTAGTAATTTGCACCAAACCTAACGTTTGCATATTCTTTAGACTTCATACTTTCGATTTGTATGTAATTTGTCTATTAAACAAACATTTGAAATTTAAAAAAAGTTAACAATAAAAAATTTTTAATGATATAAGCACTGGACTGAAATTTTTCAGCCTACCTATTCGCCACATATTATTTAGCGTATTAAATTTGATATAAAATACTTTTCATCGAATAAACAGCCCGATCCAAATCTTCTCCTATTCGGATCTTAGACCATAACCAAAAAGGATCAGTAGTTTTTAACAACATTTAAATAAGTTCTTAAACAGTTTTTATTCTATATTTTAACTCAAAAGTTACGTGTTTCCAAACTACGAAATTGCGTCCCCTATTTCATTTACCGTACATAAACACAAACGTGCAACGGTAATTTGGGTGGAGGGACGCGACAACGTGGAATGAAAATACTTTAACTGCTAACTGTTTATTTAATTCCAAACTTAATTAAAAACAGTTGTTCAATGTTCTAGTATATCTTAGCATTCAGACGGAAAGAGTACATAGTGTCTTTTTCAATTTTAAACGGTAGTCTGCCACTGTACAGTTCAATGACTCCGGTTAAGATGTTTAGGTTTTACTGCTTTATGAAAATATTGCCACACGACTTGCGTTAAGTATCAAAAACTGTTAACGGATTTTTAAATGTGATATTATTTTGACTTTTTTTTAAGAGATTTTTTGTCCATTTAAGCCTTTATAATGGTTTATACGGGTGTCCCTCACAATCCCTAACAACGTTTGTCCTAACACATCGTTTGTCCGAATTTTCATTTGCCCTAAACTGGTTTTCAGATGAGTCAGGCAACTTTTTAAGTTTTCCACTTATATCTGCGATTCGGTTAGTTAGGGTTGTATTATAAACAACACTAAAAAGTTTTAAAATGTAAGCGGAAATGGCGTTAGGATGAATGAAAATTCGGACAAACGATGCATTAGGATAAATGACGATTAGGGATTCCATAGGAGAACCGTTTATATCTAGTCTATCAAGTGTTATAATAAAACTGTTAAGCATCTTAAAACTGTATGAATAAAAATGTTTTACTTTCAAGTTCAGTTCAAGACAACCTTTTTAAAGCGTTTGAGTTTGTTCAGTGCGCTATTCTGACGTAATACCAAAAAAGGCTGCTAGCTACATAGTAATTAAGCATTTTAAATTGTATGTCGTTGCCCATAGAGTATAGTATGCTTCGACTACAACATTTTAGTTAACAGCCTTTGGTCTTACGTCAGTATTGTAGTAGCATCGGAAAATAACCAACCATTTATAACTTTAGTAAGGTTTCTCTTCTCCAATAATTAAATGTCAGAGCACTACGATCTCCTACAATACATAGAGAATACTTGGGAAAAGTGCTTGTAAATGAACTCCATTGTAATAAAAATAAAAAAGCAAACTATTCAGATAATTGAACATTGTACGTAGTATAAAACAAAGTAGCTTCCTGCTGCCGTCTGTAGGGTGATGGAACCAGTAATGGACAAGGTACCAATAATGAACTCTTGATTCTTATTTTACAGAAGATAAGGGTCAAGAATTAATTTCATTTATTTACATCCAACTAAGTACAGAATTCCACATTAATACAATTAAAAATTAAAACTAAACGTATTTAAATTAAAATTAAACTAAGCTACTCAAATATTAAAATATTAAATAATTACGAATTTGTGGCGCTTGCAGTGGAAACCATGGGACCTTGGTCAGCTGATATGAAAAGCTTTATTAAGGCCCTGTCCTCTCGGCTCATAGAATCTTCCGGAGATCCAAGAGCTGGTGCTTACCTCTCCCAAAGGATTGGGCTAGCTATCCAGAGAGGTAATGCAGCCAGTGTCATGGGGACCATGCCGCGAGCGGACCTGCTAGAGGGGGTGTTCTTTTTATAGTGGTGATTATTATTTATATCTTTAGATAAGGGTTATTCATTTGTTTTGCAACAAATGAATAACAATCAATTTTGGTCCGTATACAATTTGAATTAAGAGTGAAGTGTCCATTACTGGTGCCTGTCAGCTAAAAGTGTCCATCATTGGTGCCGTCACCCTACGTACGCTTAGTTCTTTTAAACTACTAGACGGATTTTAATGCGATTCTAATCAATTGATAGAGTGATTCAATACGAAGGTTTCTTTGTATAATAAATTCTGGATTATGTTCGGGTTTTATAGGAATTTCACATAAACTGAAGCAAAGCGAGGGCGGGTCGTTAGTTACAAAGTATAAAACAAAGTCGGTTCCTGGGTGAATATTCGGGCGTTTCAACCGCCGTCATTGTTGTCTTCAATGTATTGTCAAAAATAATGTTCTACCAGCAACTTTTGATAAAAAATTCAGCGGACCCGGGGTATTATCCATTCTATTTAAAAGAACAAAAAAGTTATTAAGTTTGTCTTGAATGATATGCGAAGACAATAATGATGGCGGTTAAAACGCCGAATAATCACCCTCCCGCCGTCTGTTCCTCGCTGTATGTAAAGGATTTAAATGCGGTTTTGATAAATAGATAGGGTGATTCAAGAAGGTTTTTATGTACAACTAGGTTCTACGCGCGACTTCGTCCGCGTAGATTTCGAATATCGTTATTCCCTCGGGAACTTTTAAATATTCGGGTATGAAATATAGGCAATGTGTTAATCCAAGGTATAAGCTATCTCCATTTCAAATTTCATCCAAATCCGTCCATTTATTGCAGCGTGAAAGAGTAACAAACATACAATTTACGCGTTTATAATATTAGTAAAGATTCTGGATTATGGTACGAGTGTTAAAAAAATCAAATAAACCGAAGCGAAGCGAGGGCAGGTCGCTAGTTACATACTATAAAACAAAGTGGCTTCCCGCTGTCCCACCCTCTGTGTGTATAGTTGACGTCATAAATATGTTTACACTTTATCTATTTAACGTCAAGTTTAAACTGCCACATGAAATTGTCATACGCACCTTCAGAACAATAGTGACCTAATTGAGAAATTTTAAATTTCGAGTTAGGTCTCTATGATAATAAATTTATGACTCGAAGTTTGAAAGCACAAATTTTGAATTAGGTCATTATTGTTCTAAAAGTATAGGATAAAGAGACTAGGTACTAAAGTATAAACAATCTCTCACGTCGACTGTACACTTA
This sequence comes from Acleris literana, assembly GCA_946894065.1. Classification (NCBI taxonomy): domain Eukaryota; kingdom Metazoa; phylum Arthropoda; class Insecta; order Lepidoptera; family Tortricidae; genus Acleris; species Acleris literana. The sequence goes on along the minus strand of OX335670.1, from coordinate 3,947,541 downwards.
GATCTTTAAAAGCATGCAAAGGATTTTAATGTTTTCATCAATGCTGCCCTGCTAATCCAATAGGCAGTATTTCAGATAAAACTCCATTAGCAATATCAACCTTATTACTAACAGAAGAGAATTAAAACTGCTTTGGTTATTAAATTTGGGATACTGCTAATTAACTTAGTAGGGCAGAATATATAGGGATGAATTAAAAGGTTTTTATGCACGATACATTCTGGATTATGTACGAGTGTTATAGAAAACTGACAAAAAACAGAAGTGAAACGAGGGCGGCTCGCTAGATTCCAAAATAAATCATCGTCATTCCCGTGCAATATATCCAATTAATTATTTAATTGTTGTTTCTCTGTTACGAACGTATGCAATTAATTTCATGCCGTCGTAATTCAGTATCCATTATTTAATATTATAATTGTGAAAGTGTGTATGTTTGTCCGTCTTTCACGCTTCAACCACTGAACGGATCAAGATGAAACTTGGCACACATATTGTTTAGGTCCTAGAAAAGGACATAGGATAGTTTTTATCCCGAAATATTGGACAGTTCCCGAGGGAGCAGTGATAAACGACTTCTACGCGGATGGAGTCGCGGGCGAAAGCTAGTATAATAATAAAATAATTAACGAAATTAAAAGAAAAGTGAAATGAAGGTTAAATTTTATATTTTCATTGCAATATCACATTAACATAATGAATTGGAAAAAAGATCATTCCGTCTATGTTACAGGTGTAATTGCCGTTGGGATCTTATCGTTTATCAACGGTACGATAGCTCTTTTTTACTTAACAGTAATGGCAGCCCAGTTAAAAACCATGCCATAAATAACACGACGAAAGTAATATTGTTTTGCCGAGTCGAATAGAGACCCAGGTGTTTTGAACTTTTTCCTGCCATCGAGTAAGTAACTTTAATTTAAATCATTGAGAGAATCCTTAAGTTGATTGGAATGAGCACCCGTGTTCATATTTATTACTAAAATTTAATACCACGTTGACATTAACGTTGAGTTTTTAATCGTCATCGAGTATGAAAACGATTAACAGATCGAGAACTCATTTACGAATATTAAAGGCGATTCGAAAACGTTACTTAATATTTAGATGTTCGTATGATATGATAATACTAGTAAAGGTAAAACGATGACTGACTATAATGAAGATCGTTAAGGAAAATCGCCTGTCTGCTAAAATGATGATAATTTTATATAAAATAATGTTTAATCTTAGAGGCCTGACGTTTCGGACTAGTCAGGGAGTCCTTCATCAGTTCCTTGACATTATATATGAGTATCTTTAGCAGTGCTTTCATGCTTTATATTTATTAACTTCACTTGTAACTATAAAATCAACAATGTAATCAAACCTTATAAGTCAATTTTAACCTAGTTCTAATTGTCGGATTGACTTGACATTTGGCATACTTATACAATACCAATGACAACCTAATAATATGGTACCATCAACTGTCCGGTCCGGTAACCCCTTCAAGGGGTTTTGAAAGGGTTTTGAAAGGGTTTTGAGAGGGTTACAAAGGGTTAAACTCTTTCAAAAACCCCTTGAAGGGGTTACCGGACCGGTCCCTGGGTACCATCGAGCTGGAATGATGATAGAGACGGAAGCTGGCCACAGGAACTCCTCAATGGCACAGAATAGATCCATCGAGTATTGACCCCCTTGACTGGTCTTTCGAAAGTGAATTTATTATCAATGTGAGAAGTTCAGTCGGCAATAAAATTGTTATTATAAATATATTTTTAAACAGCTTAATATTCGTTTATTAATTCACGTTCGTTAAAAACTCAATAGTAGTTTTTTTTTTTTTATCATGTTACTAACATAGGCGGGCAGAGCGTCGGTGGCCTAGTGGCTTAGAGGGTCAACTCGTGATCGTAAGGTACCGAGTTCGAACCCCCGCGGTCACCATGTACCAATGAGTTTTTCTAACTTAAGTGCATTACCCGATGCTCTTACGGTGAAGGAAAAACATCGTGAGGAAACCTGCACATTCGAACAGCTGAGTGTGTAAGAGGGTAATTGCACAAAAGATCCTAAAGGGTCGAAGTGTATCCGAAAGGGCCCATCTGTAAGATAAGATAAGATAACATAGGCGGGCCATTCTACTTTTCGTTGTACATAAGTTTTAGCGACGTTCTCACTAAACCGTTTTTATTTCAAAAAATGGCAAAGAGCTGCGTTTTCTAACTTGAAACTCGAAAAGGGACGTAAATAAGCTTATATTTAGAATTATCCTAATTCATAAAAAGTTATTTGTAATAACTATAAAGTGAGTAACGCAGTGGACATTGATGTCCCCGCCTTTTCTATGGAAAAAGTGCAATTTACCACTGAGTTACCACGATTCTTCAACGATAATTGAGTAATTTCATTACTCAACATTCTAAGTTCATGTTATTTATTTATTCGCGGATTCATAATTCGGTATACTTTTTATCAGACGATACCAAAAATGTACACTGAAAAGTAGAATGGCCCAGGCCACAATGATACGTAATTATTTTTATTGGTTAGTGTTAACGTTCAATCCCACGTTAAAAACCTTTCCGTACCGTAACCGTATAATATTGGTTTTAACATTTAATTTTACTATATTTCCTTAAGCTATGGTTATGTTAAAAAGAATAACGTAACATATTTTAAGTAAATTCTGAGCTTATTTTTCCGTTTATGATTGGGTGGATACTTTCTTCTTTTTACTTAATTCCAAACAAAAATATTTAAGTGAAAAAATATTTTGCTATTAATCCCGTTATACCCATTAATCATTAAACTGTCGTACAATATCAATTAGTTGGGTGAAAAATAGTCGGTGAGTTTCGTTACGACTGAGCTTTAAAGCCTTAATCATGGATTGGACTAAATTTCGAATTGACTCGTCGTTAAAATAACCGATTTCCTAATATAATGTCGATATAAATCATCTGACTCCCAAAATGCATAATTACTGCTAATTATTTTAATCCAAAATAGGTAAAGTGCAAAATATATAAAAAAATACAGGAAGTTAAAACAGTTATGCAAGTAGGTTAATAAACTTGTTTAAACGCTTTAAATTCCGGGACTAATTTATAGTGAATAAGTCAATTTAATATTCAGTGCTTAAGTCAATTTAAAATTCAGTCATAGGTAATAGGAGTCCGGTATTTTGAGAAAAAATAGGCTTTTCGGTATTTAGGCGTTTTGATACAAAGTCGGTTTGAGATCTAAATATATTGGTAATAAAATAATATGAAAAAAAACCCAATAAAACTGTCTTAAAAATGCGAATAACATGAAATCCCAATTTTTTATCATTATATAAAGTAAAAAAAAAGAAGTCATTATTATTTTTAATTCGTAGACAATATAAAAAATCGAATAAACTTTATTATGTTCTAAAAAGTTATATGTTTTTTATATAAAAAAGCCGCCTAAAGAAACTAAGCTCAACACTATTTCCAAAACACAATGATTAAACGTAGCTGAAAAAAAAACAGTATAATTTTGCAATTAACACTTTGTCAGCATATTATCTCCATCTTACATTGCTCCTTAAAACTTTTTGAATAAATTATGAGTTCAACTCGAACAAGTTTGTTCATGTTTTACTTTGAAAGTTTTTCGGCTCCTCTTAAATACTCTACCAAAAACGAAGCTTATAAAATACTTACATTACGTCGGGTTGAAACGCCTCAAAGGCCAAAAACCGTCGGAATATTAAGTCCTCTCTCGTATCTCACTTTATGCACTTAGTTCAAAAGTAATTTAAAAATCACACGACCCAAAAATCAAACACTTTTAAAATCAAAAATATTTTTTTGTAACTGGCACATAAGAAAACAGAAAATATTTTTTAATCCAAAGACAAGACGGCTGAATTAAAAATAAGTGAAACGTCACTTTCGAATTTCGATTGGGAACGGCGGGACGAGCGACGCACGCTCTCGACGAATTCCAGACAGCGACTGAGTGGGAGCGCTTGAAATGGCAGGATAGTTGATTTATTTTCACATCTTGCGTGGCTGATAACAACTTGAATAGGATCGTTTAGCCCATTGATTTACTTGTAGCTTAAATTAACAGGTCTCTTCAATGTGACAATGTCTAAACGATAAGGGTAGATATTTTGTGTGATGAGCGCGAATATTTGTTCCTGGTGCATGGATGTTTTCTATGTGTTTAAGAATAATAATAATAATAAATGATGATTCTTTATTTAGGTATCAACCCATCAAATATTTAACTAATCTTATTTAAAATCTAGCATGCAGACATTTAATTTTTCATTTATAATTTATAATAATAATTCGTATGCACTCCGCTCCCAAGATAATAATAATTAAAATTCGTGCATGCCTTAACAAGACTGTTGGCCGACTTGCACAGCCTCGTACCAAATGACCATCGTCTTTTCCGCAACACGGCGAAGAAGTCATCCACTCTGTTCACGGCAAACATGCCGGACGCGCTACACCGCCATGGCAGCCGCAGCATCGCTCGGAACGCGTTGTTGTACTGTACTCGGAGTCTGTCAAAAGATCGCTTAGTGTACTGATACCACAGCTGGCTAGTGTAGAACGCCTGACAGTACGCCCCGAACAGCGTTACCTTGACTTGGTCCGAGCACTGAGCAAATCGGCGCGCCAGCATATTGATTTTAATAGCAATGGCCCGTCGCTGCCTTCGAGGTCCTCGTCATCTTTTAGTTTTTCGGTAAGTACATGCCCCAGGTATTTAAAGCTCGATACAATTTTTAATTCAGTACCATTGAGATTGACTGGGGGGATGACATCCGGTCCCCTACCATACCTAAACACCATTACTTCTGATTTATTGACATTGTACCTTAGGCCGTGTGCTGTTGCATATCGTTCACATATAGAGACAAGTACGAGTATCCTCAGACCATTGATAGAGGGGCTCAGCAGGACCATGTTAATAATAATTATGTTTCTCTATATAAGGATTTATATAGTGTCTAGTACCCATAGAACAAGCCTAGAGCTTAGTTTGGGACTAGGTCAATTGGTGTGACATTGTCCCCTGATATTTATTTGTTGTATAACTAATGTATTTGCGATATTGTTTAGTCAGTTATATACACGGTTCCCGGGATTCATTCTACTTTGATTTTCCCCGTACTGTTATCACTACCCAGCTTCCGTTAGTGTCAAGTTGATAAGAGCTATCATAACCTTGAAAATACATAATAAATACGATAGCAATAAGTATAAATACTATAAGATCGCTAAATTGAAAATAACCCACGAGATTTTAGTTTACGTGTGAGGCAGATTCCACCAAAATTTTAATTCTCATAAAGGGTCACTTGGGGCTTTTAATTCTTTCAGATTTAAATAAACCATAAGATCCGCACGTCCAGGATCCCATATTATCGATAACAAGCCAGTATTTTCCACTTTAATTTTGAAACTTCATGTTTTTGACCTGGGCCCAGATTCTGAGTGGTACAAACCATTTTTGACCTGTTATGGTATTGTTTTTCACTCGGGCGCTATTACGGTCAAGTAAATAAGAGCTATCAAAACGTTGACAATACGATATAACAGATCACAGACGAGAATCTTGGCCCAGGGCGTCTATACTAGGCGGTAAAAACCATATGGCACGGTAAGAACGAAAGTGACCTAATACGAAAATCAAGCTTTTTGGGAAATCGACAAAACGTGTTTACGTGTTAGGAAGTTTCTCCTTAATTATGTCATAACATCCCGAAATTCGTTCCTTACGCATTCCTTAACCAATTATATTTATTTTTAATGTAGTAAATATTAAATGTACAAGTTAATATATGCCAAAAAAAACCTTCCAAAAATAAGTCACTGTTGCATTAGAATTGACGTTAATATCAATGACCTATTTTGAATTAGGTCACTTTAAGACTTTAGAGTCATCGGTTTAGGCACAGCTTAAAATGTAATGAAAATGACTCTACTTGTTTTAAGTCAGACCGAACAGAATAAAAAATTATAGATTGACTCAAAAAGGACATCAGTCACTTTAAGAGTTAAATCCATTCATAGAGCTTACCTTATTACACAAGATGTAACGACGCACTAAGTTTTAGGACACTGTTTTTTTTTAATTACGTGCACACACTTCTATCGCAACCTTCTAGAGGGGCGGGGTGCGCAGCACGGCTAGCACATGTTGTCCGCGACATGTTTGTCGCTCGGATCTCCCTTTCTATCTAGTCTGTACCGATAGAGACGCACTGAGCGACCAGCGAGAAAATACAACTTGTGCTACCCGTGTAGAAATGAAAGAAACTAAGAGAGAATCCATGGAATCCATGAAAATTAATAATTTGAAGGCGCGGTTTATTGTTTTTCATATCTCATGCTCTGAAAGTAGGCCTCTGTTTATCTTAGAAGCGGGTTGAAAGCGATACATGTCTACATTGTCCACCCTAGGGAAGAAAAGTAATTTGAAAAAAAAGAACTATGTCTATAGACCTGTGCAGTAGCAGAAACCAGTACAGCCTCTCTGTGGTAAGATTATTTAAAAAAAAAACTAAGTTTGTACTGAGCCATGGTAAGGTATAAGATTTTATACAGCCACTCTTAGGTAAAACCACCGAATCTTACTTTTATAAGTGTTATTATCAAGTTTCAGAATAAAGCACCAGTTATATATTTATTTAAATAACTTTTTATATTAATATTAACTTTAATTTTATAAGTCACTTTTTATTTAATTCCTATTTGATTGCTTGCGGTTTGTAATACAATAACCGCCCAAAACCGCACCTAATAAATAACCATTCATGGCAGTCGGGTAAAAAGGCTGGCACTCTGGTGCTCTAAAAAAAGTTTATGTCAAAAACAAGAGCGGGAAAACAAGATACGATCTTCAGTACCTACCTATCTAGTTGTACTCCGTAATATACTGTGTTTGCTATATTTTTCATACGTTATTAGTATTATTACAATGAGTTCCTCGTCTGAGGGCCCTGCAAAGATGCACTACGCTAACTAACGTTTCTATTCGATTCGTTTTTAAACCAATCGCGTCACTGGGAGATGACGTGATACGAAAAGTCACGTGGTCTACCAGTGACGCGATTGGTTTAAAAACGAATCGAATAGAAACGTTAGTTAGCGTAGTGCATCTTTGCAGGGCCCTCTGATTCGGAAATAGATTTAACGCCAGATTTGATTAGGGAATAGTTTCAAGCAGTGATGGAAAATCTGCTACCACCAAAATCAAAGGAAATATATTTTCTGTAAGTAACTTTTTTTTATTTTCCTCATAATCGAAATGAAAAGTAGAGTGTTTAATTCGGGCGAAAGTCACCATTTATTTCGTACTCGAAATATTATCGCTCTCGATTTGCTCGAGCGCCAAAATATCCCGTGTGATATAGGTGCCTTTCATCTCGTGGTGAACAATCTATTATTTTCCAACTTCAAAAGAAATAGGAGGTTCCCAGGTCGTCGGAATCTTTATCTTATACTGTTTTACCCTAATTACATTTCACCGTGATGGATTTTTGCTTTAAGTATTTTTATTTAATGCGTTAATTACTGTTTGCTATGTGACTGTAGTTTTTTTACATCTTTATTCAAAATTTTGATTTTGATAATATGAATTTTATATTACTTAATGACAGATTTATCATTGTAACTAAAAATAGACAATAATGCCGAAATAGGGACATTGAAGTAATTATTGAAGCGCAATTTTATTGATGACAAAATGATATAGCGGAATATGCACTCAAGATAAACTGCGATTAAAATGAATAATAAAACACGGTCGAGACCAAACGATACTACAAATGATGCGATCAAGGTAAATATGGCTAAAAATATTAGTGGGTAACATAACAGGACAATCGAGACACAAAGCGAAATACGCGATCAAAGTAAAATATCTACAAGGAAATAATGCAACAAACGGACCGCGATTTTCCGTTAAAAAAACTTATTTTCAACAACGTCGAAAGCATTTGCGGTAAGATGAAATAACAAAACCCCGAATTGAACTTTCAAAACCTATCAAGTGGCCGTCAGTGAACGTGACAGAGATATGTGACTCATATAGCTCGAACCCTTTCACTCACAGGGACTTGGCAGGATTTACTAAATCATAGTACGAGCTGTTCCAATGAAACAAAGTAAATTAAATTATCGGAACTTTGCTGCGGTATCGCATTGAGAGCTTGAAAAGAACAAGTGAAGTGGAAGATATTTGCGGCGGAAGTAAATGGCAATTAAGAACAATTCTATTTATACATTGTTCCAAATTTTGGTCACTATCCATCATCAGCAGAGGTCGGAATAGGTAGTGCCTATTTACCTAAACTTCGCGGGTGGACGTAACTAAGAGTTGTTACAACCACCAAAAATAATTATTTCTTATTATTGATTGCGGGATTTCCCGGGATTGTCTGTATTACATTTAACTTTAGTCATGAGTTATAAATCTTCCTATATTGCATATTATTTATTTATTTATTTACCTGGAAATAACAATTGGTCATAAAACAATATAATATAGATCAAATTGAATCAAAGGGAGCCTGAAGTTTGATATTTTTAGTTGATTTAAATAGAATTATAATATCGTATAGAATGCATTCAACAAAAACACATGTAGCCTACCTGCAGTTTGCCACCCTGATTTATAAGTAAAGTTAAATGCATTAAGCCTTTAGAGTAATACCGACAATCCCGGGAAATCCCGCATTCAGTAACAAGAAATAAATATTTTTGGTGGTTTTAACCACTCTTAGTTACGTCCTCCCGCGAAGTTTAGGTAAATAGGCACTACCTATTCCTACCTCTGATCATCAGATGTCTAGCTTTGGTAATACTAAGTGAAAGAGTAAATGAATCCTTTTATATTACCAAAAACTTTGGATTTCGGTAGCAAAAAAGGAACTTCCTATATCCTCGTAAGGCCCACGTCAAATTTCGTTAGTTCGAAAAAGAATCTTATATCAGTCAGCTAAAGTCTAAAGTCACTTTGACAGATGTCCTAAATTTAGGACATCGGGCCTTACGAGGATATAAATATTTCGTGACACAATAGTAAGGATAATATTTTACAATAAATATCATCGAGTATATATAAACGCACCGTACAAGACTAAAATGTCATATGGCAGTGCACTATCCAACCTCGACACTGGCGGAATCATCAATACATTGATGGGGCCATTATTCTCCTAAAAATTGAATTGAGTATATATAAAAACTAGTCTGAGCCTGTATTTTGGGACCCTGGAGTGCAACGTTTGAAAATATTTGATGAATTATACAATACACATTTTAATGGCAAGAATTTGGATATTATTACAGAGTTATACGATAAGCGCACGCGCTGGAGGGTGCTGTGTGCGTCTGATTATGTGTGTGTATACGCGTATGTGTGTGTGTGTGAACCTAATTACTAACTTCTGCCCGCGACGCGACTAGTTTCAAAAGTGAAACTTTCACTTAAATACCTGCAATATTCTGAAAGTTTCAAAAGTGAAAGTTTCACCTAAAATTTCATGCAATATTCTGAAAGTTACCAAAGTCTAATCGTTTAATTTCTGAAAATTACTATACTTTTGACGTGTAACATAAGTAACGGAAACCTTTAATGAAATTTAAATGAAATTTAAATGAAATTTACTTGTGTCAGAAATATTTCCAACTAATTATGTAACTTTCAGAAGCTGTAATTTTCGCAGTTAAGGAAAGTTATACAATGCTTCAGAAATCGCCCATCACTAAACGCGACTTTACTCACGTAAAATTAATTCTTATGAGTATGTGGCGACCTAGCGACATCTAACGGCAACTTGAATCAACCAACTCGCTACCTCGCTAGCGCCACCAGCGTCAGAGCGCAACTTAAGTGTTCTACAACGCGCTAACGAAGTTTCCCCAGTCAGTTGACATATATACAACTTCCAACTTCATCCCAATGGACTTCGGTCCCCAGGCATACCACCCGCCTGGAGAGAGATCTCTCTATTAACATCTCGTCCTACAAGTATCTCATACTTATAAATACACTCATAAAATTTTGCATTGATAATAATAAGAGTAGTGTACCAACGAAAACGTTGAGCACTTATTATTATTATTTATTTATTTATTTAATAAGTACAATATTATTAAAGAATTACAAATTAATCATTGCCCCTGGAGTAACAGTTTGACTGTGGGAACGGCAGTCTCTAGGTTAGGCTTAAATTAATTAAATAGCAGAACTATGCTGTACACAGTAACAGTACTAAACATACATATTATTATTATATTAGTAGATAATGGTTTTTTAAAAAATGGTTCCTCGTGTGGTTGCCGAGTTAGAATAGTGCCATCCTCGTGTGGTTGCCGAGTTAGAATAGTGCCACTCCATGTCTTCCCGTGGATGTCGTAAGAGACGACTAAGGGAATAAAGGCTTGTAGTACTATTAGGCGATGGGCTTGCAACCTGTCACTAATACGCTGGTAAACATCTTAGCCTATTTGTGCAAATTGTGGTTATAGAATTATCAACAAGTTTTTAGAGATGTTTGTAATTCTGTAGCTCTGCCTACCCCACTCTGGGAACGAAGGCGTGAGATTATGTATGTATGTATGGTTTTTTAAAAGTCTCTTAAATTTATTCTTATTTTTCTCACGTCTAATGGCTTCAGGCAAACTATTGAGTAGGTATGGGATACGCTTTTTGAGAGTTCTGTCCCCATAGTAATTATTTATCCTAGGAACGAATAGTTTACCAGTCGCCATAGCCTTGGTGTTATAGGAATGATCAATGGGTTTTAGCGCAGAATACTCTGAGTCATGTTCCAGACAGCCATGGTTATTAGTGGCAAGTAGATACTTATGTTTCATGCTTACAGGTAATATTCTACAGATTTTATAAAGTTGACGATAGTTGACTTTAAGTGCACTGTCATAATAAACTTCAAACTGAACATCAAATGACAAGTATGACAATAACAATGGCAGTCACAACGACAAGGTTCTAAGTAAGCTCAACATTTTAATTGGGTGACCGTACTCTACTTTATCTACCCACCGAGAGAAGAGTTTTCGAGAGCTGTCACTCTCAGTGGCCATAAATTTGAGAAATGCTTATTGGAACAAAACTAGTTTTAGATTTTACGTGATGTGATTGAGAGGCGAAATATATCGTGTCAAACCCTTTTCAAGTTTCTTGGTCATATGCGATAGAATATCAAAACTGACATAGTAAAATATAATATAAAATGTATTATGCTTGCCGCCTGTTTCACAATCGACAAGTAAAGCATATTTGACAGTTAAATTTAGCCCTTTCTCTTTCTTATACTTAAAAATAAACAAGGAGATAGCCAACTTTAAATGGCAGATAGATTTACTCGACGATTGTGTAACAGAGGGCCCTGCAAAGATGCACTACGCTAACTAACGTTTCTATTCGATTCGTTTTTAAACCAATCGCGTCACTGGTAGATCACGTGACTTTTCGTATAACGTCGCGATTGGTTAAAAAACGAATCGAATAGAAACGTTAGTTAGCGTAATGTATCTTGGCACCTCAGACCTTTAATTTTAAAAAGAGAGAGTGCGAGTTTTGTAAGTTTGTATCTATCCGCCAGTTAGTCCCCGGAACCACTAAACCTATTCGAAAAGTTCTTACACCATTTCAAACGTACGGAAATAGACATTTTATTTATTTAAACTGGAGCAAAGCGAGGGCGGGGCGCTATATGACATTATAAATCTACAAAGTAATAATTTACTTTTTCAACACCAAGTTTAAAACGTGATGTTAAACTGCAAACTATTCTTTAATTTCTGAAATTCTTTCTCAACTTTATGGCCCCGCTACACTATCGGCGATGATCGTTGATGGTCTTATAATCGGCAGGATCATAGTGCGAGCATCCTCATTATCGCCCGTAGTAGTTTGTCGAACGGCAAGCGCACAAGATGGACGTGGATTGTGTTGCTGCTGTATTATTTAATAAATGCTAGAAAACAGGTGGTTACCACCACTTGAGAATTAATCATAAAAAAACGAAGTATTTAGATACAATAACTATGTAATACAATTTAATTTTTAATAACTGTCCACCAGGGAATGATTGATCGGCGATAGTGTGGGCAGCTCAATTCCCTTTGATGCGTGCTCGAAAAACCGACAACTCACGGGTCGCAGGCGATCATCGGCGTATACAGCCGAGTATGCCCTCTAGACTATCGTGCTCGCCCGTAATCGTCTGAATTCGCCGACTTGCAGCAGGGCCATTAAACGTGAACTATGAGTATGCTTGGGATTTACTTAATTCAAAAGTTATTTACCTAATATAAATCTTTTAAGGAACACACTTTAACGTACCTTTCTTGTGAATTTCTTAATGGAATAGTTTGCTCGTGCCTCGCTGTGAGATTACATGTTTTAAGTAACATAGAAACAAAGACCACGCGCTGGCCTAGCTGATATTGACCCTGCCTACGAAGCTAGCGGTCCTCGGTTCAAATCCCGGTAAGGGCAGATATTTGTGTGATGAGCGCGAATATTTGTTCCTGAATCATGGATGGTTTCTATGTATTTAAGTATATATTTCTCTATATAAGTAAATTAGCCTAGAGCTCAGTTTCGGACTTGGTCAATTAGTGTGACATTGTCCCCTGTTTTTTTTTACAAGTTAATTGCAAAAATCTTGTAATTTTTGTATAATTCTAGGTAAATCGGTCTTAACAATAAAAAAAAAAATTAATTCAAAGGCCTTCTTATTTTGAAAGAGCATAAGGGCCGCTGGTTTCCGCGTTGTCAGTATAAATTATTGGTCTAGCTGGTAGCGACCCTGCCTACGAAGCTATTAGGTTCGATCACCGGGTATGACAAACATTTGTATGATGAGTGTGGCCATTTGTTTCTGAGTCCTGGATGTTTTTTTATGTATTTAAGTACTTATTTCTCTATATAAGTGTATATGTCGTTGTTTAGTACCCATATTACAAGCCTAGAGCTTAGGTTATAACTAGACCCCGTTATCTCGGGGCACTGACTCGGTTTTTTGATTGATTTTTTATTTTATCGACTTATGATCTAAATGTCGATGGTATTGTGCTTAATATATACCATGTCACTGACAATGAGTTAAAGACAATCACTACTAAAAAGAATAGAATAAATAAAAGTCGCGTGTGTTCGTTTGTTAACCCTGTTTATCATAGTTTTTCCACAATAATTACATCAGGAGCAAGTTTTATAAAGCTGCAAGTTACAATTTTACAGGTCTAAACTGGCAACACTGCTCAAATGGCTGGTCGTCATTGGTCGAGGTTGTGTCAAATGGAAACTTGTAACCTGTAAATTGTAATTTGTAGCTTTATAAAACAGGCCCCAGGTTATCGCATCTCCTAATAATAATTTAGATTATCTACTTATTTTAAATCAAGAAGTTTTAATACCTACGCCTTATTGAAATTGAGCAGAGATTCAAAAGGAAAAAAAAACAATCGCATGGTTGCATAATATAAACTACAAACATCGATATAGAGACGGTCGATAAAATTAATTCAATCTTCAGAAAGGCGACGTCGGTGCCCCAAGATAAAGGGGTCTTTATGACTAGGTCAATTTGTGTGATATTGTCCCATAAAATATTTTTTTTTTTTACTTAATCGTTGACTAAAACTTATTTATTTTAAGCAGTAATCGTGACTTAAATGTCTTTGTAATAGAAGTGGTGGAGCCGCGAGGATACTTATTCTAATAAATCCATCCGCGTTACACGGAACCGTGTCAGAGATCCAAAACGAATTTAAATTAATCCACGAGACGTTCAGTTAAACGGAACAATAATTTAGTCTCTTGTACAAGATTTATGTTGATATAATTTCGTACCCGAAAAATATAATTTAAAACGGGCAAAAGATCGTAATGTGCCTTTTTTAGGGTTTCGTAGTAAAACTTGGGAACATTATTAGTTTTGTCTAAAGTGATTTCGCTAGAGTTAGTACGTAACTTGTGCAACCAAAACTACAATTAATAAATATCTGAAAATAAGCTTAAATGAAACTACTTTAAATTTAAAAGGAAAACCAAGTAGTGGTTTTTAAGTTTTTTAGTGAGACATTTTTTTAATACCTACTGAAAGTCATCTAAGATAAGCACCATATATAGTTTTGAATAGAAAATTATCTCATACTTGATGATTTTTAAAGAGAATGTTTTGTTTTGTAGTAACATTTACGGAACCCTAAACTGAGCACGGTCCGGTTACTATTGACATTATATAATATAATAGTCGTGTTCATTTTTAACCGACTTCAAAAAAAGGACGAGGTTCTCAATTAATCGGGGTTTTTTTTTTTGTATGTTCCCCGATTACTCGAAGACCACTGGACCGATTTGAAAATTTTTTTCGTTGTTCGATTGGTTATACTTTCTAGTTGGTCCCATTGTCACCACGTCGGGATCTGATGATGGGATCATGGAGAAATCAAGAGAACTCCTCAAATATTATAGGCACACCTATAGCGGTTTTGGTATTTTTCACTGTAACTCATGCATTTGCTTTTGAAAAGTACTATATGGTGAAGTGGAACTGATGATGAAGACCACAGATGGCCACCGGAACTCCTTAACGGTACCTATTTCAAGGGTGGCGATAAGATATTTCGATAAAGGTAGTTGAGCGACTATGACGAAGCACATTAAGGTTTAAATATGACTATGACATTCCCACGGCGTTGTCTGCGGCGAGCTTGAAATGTTCTATAGTTTCTCATTAATATTTAGAAGTGGAGCTACGTAACAGCATAAATAGGATCACTAAAAAGTATAAAGATGATTATGCACATCGCTATTTCGGCTAAAAGCAATTATGCGTAACAATATTATTTAACATATAAATGTTTAAAAAAACAAAAACCCGCCTTCAAAAACCAAAAAATAACTTCTTTAAAATGGTAGGTAAATAGGTCAGTCCAACTGAAGTCTGCTTTTGGTTAAAATATTGTTGGACGCCGACTTCAGTTGGACTGACCTATTTACCTACCATTTTAAAGAAGTTATTTTTTGGTTTTTGAAGGCGGGTTTTTGTTTTTTTAAACATTTATATGTTAAATAATATTGTTACGCATAATTGCTTTTAGCCGAAATAGCGATGTGCATAATCATCTTTACGCAAATATATGAATATGAATATAGCATAGTCGTCATGAAGACTAACGTCAACTAGCATGAATACAAAAAGTCATAATAATAAATTGGCATCATTACAAAATGAATAACAGTATTGTCCTAAAAAATTGTCACGTACAAATCGTCGCTTTACTCAACCTCGTATCTGATCGAATAGTTAGATAGGAATGTAGTCTTTATTATTTAAGAAACATGAGTGCTTTTCCCATCTAACTATCCGATCAGATACGAGGTTGAGAAAATAAAGGGACGAAATGGCACATAGCAATAAAATTGCTATAGCGAAAGTCGTAGACGTACTACAAGAAAAGGTTAGTTTTGTGTTTATATATATTTAGGAACTAAGGCAAGGTCGACCTCCTATTCTGCGTTGCTTGGGCGCTTCGCGCCTGGATATCATATTAACCTAACCCAACCGAATGTACTGAAAGTGACCCAATTTAACCTTACCTAGTATGTAACAACAAAACTGTGTTTTATTCATTTAGAAAACTGAAATTATGGTTATAACAAATAATTATTAGCCCAAACAATAATATGCATAATGTGTATTAGTCTAATACAAATTAGTCGAACTGAAATTATTCTAATAGCGTAATATGCAAAAAAACTAATAGGCCAAAGTTTTATTATGCGACAGTACTGTTATGGCAATACAAATTATGCCAAATCAATTATGCGAAACAAAAATACGCGATCCAAAGGGATCCCTATATATTGTTATGTCTGTTAATCTGCAAGGTATTTGTAAATAAGGGCCTTGTAGTCTGAAATAAAGTTATTCTAGTCTATTATATATACGAGTAGTTGGGCGTTGGTCGGATTAAAAAGTTTTCTTTTTTAGTACTCGTAAGTAAAGTGTTTATTTATTGCCATGCGTGCGAGCGTGACAAATAAAAAATATATCATGCAAAAAGATTATATGACAAGTTAATTAACACCGGTCAGGTGCGAGTCGGTCTCGCACGCGAAGTGTTCCCTACCACTAAAAAAACCCGTTTCTTGGACGCGGTTCGGTGACTCAATTTGTAACCGACTTCAAAAAAAGGAGGAGGTTCTCAATTCGACTGTATTTTTTTTTAAATGTTTGTTACCTCAGAACTTTCGACTGGGTGAACCGATTTTGAAGATTCTTTTTTTATTCGAAAGCTGGTACTTCCCGTTTGGTCCCATTTTCAAATGAAGATCTGATGGTGGAATCCATGAGGAATCGACGGAACTCTTCAAAATTTATAGGCACACCTATAGCGATTTTGGTATTTTTCATTGTAACCCGTGTATTTGGTCTTGGAAAGCACTATTTGGTGAAGTGGAACTGATGATGAAGACCACAGATGGCCACCGGAACTCCTAAATGGTATATATTTCGAGGGTGGCGACAAGATATTTCGATTAAGATAGTTGAGCGACTATGACGAAGCATATTTAGGTTTAAATATATGACTATGACTTTCCCACGGCGTTGCTTGCGGCGAGATTGAAATGTTCTATTGTTTCTTGAGAAGTGGGAGAATAACAGCATAACTATGATCACTAAAAAGTATAAAATAAAAAAAAAGTTTAAAAAAACAAAAACCCGCCTTCAAAAAGCAAAAAATTACTTCTTTATAAAATGGTAGGTAAATAGGTCAGTCCAACTGAAGTCCGCGTCCAACGATATTTTAACCAAAAGCAGACGGGTTTTTGAAGGCGGGTTTTTGTTTTTTTAAACTTTTTTTTTAATCTTAATAAACTTTAAAAAGGAAGAGGTTCTCATATCGTCTGTATTTTTATGAGTACATATAATATATGGTGGAGAAACAACTAGGGTAATAATATTACTCTAGTTATTTCTCCACCAGTTTTTTAAACTTCGCCGACATCTGGTCACGGGATCCATGGAAAGTCAACGGGACTCTTAATAATTGAAGCTTTTCAGTTCCCTTCATTCTTTCAAACGTAATCAGAATTTCCTTAACTTTCACACGAAAGTGTCTCTTGAAAATTCTCTTCTTCTTCCTTTTCTTGACTAAGCTGACATTGCTTACCTCGAACTTAATGTTGAGTTGCTTGAAAAGATGGAGCGTCTCCAAGAAGTTAGTATACGCTATAATATTTGGCTTACGAAAATACGATCACGCGTGTTTCACTTTCGCATAATTTGATCTTCTTCTTTGGCATAGCACTCTTGTAGTCGTGGTCGTCACGTTGATTTTGCCTACTCGTACAGTCAAGGAATTTAATTTGTGACCCACCTTAGGTCCAAAGTCAATCTGACATTCTACAGCAATAAGGTTGAATTTACCATTAATTACAAATGACTTGGCATCTCTATTGACAATGACATCTTCAAGAAGATTTTCTTTGAAATGGGTAGTAAATAAACTTCCATGACCGTATATGGGTGAGGTTGAAAAAGTTGGCCATGATAACTCATTCAATTAAATTTTCTATGAAACGTTTCCGTTGTGACACGAAAAATAGCCATACAATTGTATGTATGTATGTAAATACTTTTCGTCGCACAACGGAACTTTTTTCGACTTCGTTGTTTGTATGGTTAACTGCGCTTAACTGTGGTCCAACTTTTAGGTCCTTACCCATTTGCCATCACAAAAATGTTTACATGCTGTCATTGCTTGTTAATGTCCTCTTCAATCCTCGACCACTCCTTACCTCTCCGAGTGGTTTTTCCTCTTCAATCCTCGACCCCTCCTTACCTCTCCGAGTGGTTTTTCCTCTTCAATCCTCGACCACTTCTTACCTCTCCGAGCAGTTTAGTTTCTAGCTGTCGGTTCTAAGAGATGCTTGCAGGCAAGTGTAAATGCAACTAAAGAGGTAGCTATTAGATTAAGAAACACTAGATAAGGATGATGGTGGGCGGTGCGAACAAATTAGCGAGCGAAATTTACCGTTATTTTGAGCAGGAACAGTTTTATTTTTCTCTTTGATCAAAACCGAAATAATATTAATTCTGTTCCTGCGAAATCGAAATGGAAAAATGGTCTTTTTGAAAAATTCAAAACTCAAAATTCAAAATTTTAAATATTTATCCAGTAAATTGGCCACATGAGGGCTCTTTTACTGGTCGATAATATGGAGTGAATCTACTAGCGCTTCGAACAAGACCATCATTGCGGAGAAGAAGCGCCGCAAGAAACTCCAGCAGAAGGTCATTTTTTCCAATCGAAAAATACAATAATACTTAAAAGTAACATTACAAGGTAATACAGTAATAAATAATTATTTTAAAACTAACAAAAATAAAATTTAAGGTTTTTTAAAGCCCTTTGCTCAAGCTCTTTGGAAATTTCAACTGTCTAGAGCTTTTTCAGTTTAAAACATACAGCATTATGACAGACGGTCGGGCAGACAGACGAACAGCAGAGCCTTAACAATTAGGGACCCGTTGCCACCCTTTGGGTACTGATCCCTAAAAATACCATGCTCATAAATTATAACGGTTTTCAGTGGTATTTTATTACTCCTACTAACACGCCTTTATTAGCTTCACCTGGGGGGTTATTACGGCGAGCGCAAAGGACAGAGTTATAGCAATTATATAGGTCCGTCCTTTTCTCTCAGCGTTTTCTGAACTGCATAGTTATGTCATAATAACCCCCCTGTAACTAACTAGCAATTAAGTAAAAAATAAAAAGTTGATTTTAACCTACTTTAAATTATTAGATTAATTTGAAATTTTGCATGGGTATGATGATGGAGACGGAAGGTGGCCATTGGAACTCCTCAATGGCTAAAAGTAGGAGTTAGGACTCATTTGACTTCTTTTTTCAATAGCGAGTTAATTATAAGTGATTTAAGTACACTCCCCAATAATAAAAAGAAAATGTTTAAGCGTCTCTTAATACGTCTCGTATACGTTTAAGGAGTTTCGCAAAAATCTTATTTGCGAAACTCCCTTTTTTTTAAATACAGATATTACAATAAAATTGGTTAATACAATAATAACTACCTACCATATTTATAATCTGACTATACTGTCCATGTAGTTAATTTTCAAACGTCAATAATTTTATTCCTTAATCCACCGCAACCTGGTGTGGGGATAAGAAAACCTTTTTTATCATAGTCGTAGACCGTGATTCTTAAGGCGGTAAAACCCATATTAACGTCTTTGATCTGTTATCATATTGTCAACGTTCTAATAGCTCTTATTTAATTGATAGCAATGGCAGCCCAGATAAAACATTAACAACATGGTACCTAAGAGGCTGTAAGCGAAAGAGAGGGAGACAATTTAAAAGATGGGAGGACGAAATAGTAGATAATGGTCGGCAGGACGTGGACCAGAGTGGTTACAGACAGGGAGGAGTGGAGAAGACTGTTCCAGGCCTTTGCCAGAAGGCACAGAGAAATATAAACAACGTGCGGTTAATGTATTTTTAAGTATTATTTGGATATTTTTCTGAAAAAGAGACTATAAATAATAGATAGATAAATAAATGGCAGCTGAGTTAAAAACAATACCATAACAGGTTAAAGACGATATGGTTATTAGTATTATCGCCGAGAATAGAGGCCGTGTAGTTAAAACAAGTCGTTGCCTTGAACCAAAGCTAATAAACTAAAAGCTAGTCTGTCAAACAGTGTACGTGGCATGTCACAAAGTACTAAAGTTTTGCGTGAGCAGTGCACATTTGGTAATTCCGGTACCCTTACTATAAGTTACAATTACCGTACTCCCTAGCGAGTCGAATGCTCTGTCCCTCATAGAACTCGCAGTATTTAGAATACGAGGTACAGAGCATTCGACTCGCTAGCGAGTACTATAGAGATGATGGGGTTTTATCCAAATAAACACTGTTTTATCAAATACTGGTTTATTTTTACTATTTCTTAGATATAAGTATAGATGAGCCATGTACGTACGCTGGCTTAGGAGCGACTCCAGAAATTATACAAGAATAAACAGTTGCTGCTTTATCGAATCATTTGCTTTTAAATTTAAATAATTAAAAGCAAATGCGACATACTAAACAAAAATTACAGTGCAATAAGGTCTATTTTAGACATTACAACCTTATTGTACCATAGTACGGTAATTGTAACTCATGGTAAGGGTACGGTCGCTTCGGCGTCAACATTCATTTCCCCAAGCGATGAGTTTACTGCTTGCTCTTTCTGATATTAGATCTACCTAGATAGTGTTTTATGAGTTTTTTATGTATTTGTCTGTTTAGCATTAATGAAAACGCCTTTATTTGTTTGTTAGTATTTACTTTACTTCGGAAAATCACCTGTACGACATTTTTAACCCCTGACTAAATAAAAGGGGTGTCTTACGTTTAACGTCTGTGTATATGTGTGTCTTTGGATAGATTTGGACGTGGATTTGTTTTTAAGAAAGTTTACTTAATCGGCATAGTTCATTGCAACTGGCTTGATTGCAACTTCAAAAAAGAAAAAAAAAAACGACTGCTGTTTAAAAACAAACTGAAAAAAGATAGAAATAAATTTAAGTTATGGTAGTTACTTTAATAAATGTAAACTAGAATATAAGTGTACAGTCACAGTCATAAACATGTTTACACATTTTCTCTATATTTCAATGACATAACGCGAAAAAGTTTATAGAGGTTTATGACCGTGAATGTATCTACACACTCTCGTATTTATATATATATATATATATATATTTATTTCGATTGCAGTCGGGGGACCTTTATCTACCTTCACTTTCACTTCACTCACCTTCAAACGAAAGGTCCCCCGACTGCAATCGAAATATATATATATATATACCTCTATAAACTTTTTCGCCTTATGTCATTGAAATAGGTATAGAGTAAATGTGTAAACATGTTTATGACTGTGACTGTACACTTATATTCTAGTTTACATTTATTAAAGTAACTGCCATAACTAAAATTTATTTCTATCTTTTCTCAGTTTGTTTTTAAACAGCAGTCGTGTTTTTTTATTTCATAATTATTATTTTTTATTTTATACCTTTTAGTGACCAGAAGTCATTTGAGTCATATACTTGTTTTAATATTATCTACACATCTCAGTTGAAAAATATCGTAAGCGCGGCGTGCGCAGTCACGTCTTATATAGCTGCCAGGAAAAACTACAATAGCGCGATGTAGAACATTTCGTGTTTCCTCTCCAAAGGTACAATTAAACATATGAGTATTATATATTTCTATGATTGACTTTCAAAGTGCTTTCTTTTGATACCACACTCAATAGGTACGGATGCCATTTTGTCTTATGGGCGTTTCAATTTTATTTTAAAAAATCTCTTTCTACCAAAATAAGCTTTAAAGACATAAGTTGTACATATTTTTGTAATCGTCTTTTAAAACCCTTTATTTTGATACCCCACTTGATAGGTTCGTAATAAAATAAAATAAATCGGCCCCGCAATATGCAGTATATAGTCCGCCATTTTGTTTTTAATTTAACATCACATAGCCTATGTTACTTGAGATGACGTAAGGATTCTAACGATACCTCACACATCTAAATCGGTCAAGGGATTTAGAAGTAATAGTGGAATAAAGAATCTCACATACATACAAACATGAACCCTGAAAACATTACACTCCTTTTTTGGGGCAGTCGTGTAAAAACATTACACTCCTTTTTTGGGGCAGTCGTGTAAAACATACATACAAACATGAACCCTGAAAACATTACACTCCTTTTTTGGGGCAGTCGTGTAAAACATACATACAAACATGAACCCTGAAAACATTACACTCCTTTTTTGGGGCAGTCGTGTAAAAAAGGTAGCCTAAATCACTTTGATATTTCGTAACAAAGTCGGCGCCGTATTTGTTAAATTTGAGAATAGATCACTTTGCTTCTACTAAAGTATTTGGTAAGATATTTTCTACATTAAGCTTAAGAAATGGAGATTTTAATAAAATGTATTCATATTTTTTCATTTATCACCGTAATAGCTGCCATATAAAATAAGATAAAAATTGTTGTAGGACATAGAGGTTTTCATGTTGGTAATCTGTACCTTAAAGACAATTGATACTTTATCTACGGAGCCCTCCCCGAGATGAAAAATCATAAACCACAGAAACTACGCTGGTAGCTACGGCTACCCAAAGCAATTTATAGGCGTACAAGGTTGGTAGCTTTAGTTACCAAAAGCAAACGATTGGTTAGCAACGTTTCATGGTTTGCCTGTTAAAACAATTATTAGCTCTGAGCGAAGGTCATTATGTCGGGGTTTCTTACCCATTTAAAAGTAATGTCAATTATTGATATTAATTTTCAAAATAAATTTTGTTTAACCTTTTGTCAGTGGGACTTTGAATCTACCGTCAAGGCAGTAAAGTTCACTTACGTTTGTTCGATAATGCCATTTTCAGTTAACGAACATAGGAAAACAAACCTTATTCTTTTTGCAACACAGTTCAAATTAAATTGCCTTGATTATGTGCAACCTATTGCACATTGGGCCTTACGAGGTTAAAAGGCAAACTAAAATTCAAATTCAAATTCAAATTGTTTATTGCGTATCACATTTCAAAAACACAGGTGGGAATACAGGTATACATGTGACACCCTGCAAGGGCACAGCAACGTAGATCTAGAAGGGCTAACTATATTTATTCAACCTAAGAACATTTATATCGAACTTTACCAACAACTTAACGAACGAACAGTGTCAACCGCTGTCAAAATTTATGAACTAACACTCGATTAACACTTAACAACGTAGTGGTATTTAATTTTTAACCTAGCTTATCATGTAAACATGTAAACTAACAACGTTTTCGCTTTTTTTTAAAATTTATTATTCATAATATTTATAAAAATTACAAAGATATTGGCTTAATACAGCGAACGGAAACCGTATGCGGTTTATTTGTCGCTGCCATCGCTCAGTACTATTTAACTTATTTTAATTTGAGTAAGGAAACACTAATCTAATCGCCACTTTTATGACCAACCTGCAAATACATTTGTTTGAGTTTTTTTTTATATTTTTGAGGATCATTTCGAATCTTATACTCACAGGAGGGTATGCTATTTAATATTAGCGGGAGAAGGTACTCCCACGTTCGCTTGCCGTAAACAGTATTAGACGTTGGGAGTATGTACCTTTGCAAGTAGGATAAGCTTCGCAACTGTGTGCCTCTCCTTGGTTTCAGTTTATCCACCTTTTGAATTTCATCGCAGGTTAGGGCGATATTAAACTTATTATATTCACTAATAACATTACAATATTTTATCAATTCTATATCATAATTTTTATACTTCTTTCTAATAGACGTAGGTACAATCGTGTTTAGCAGCCTTAGTTGTAAGTTGTAAATATTTTCAATATAGGTTTTATATGTCCTACCATAACTGCTCAGACTATAATTAATGACCGAGTCCGCTAGTGCCATGTACAACATTCTTAGGGTGCTGTAAGGGAGTTTATGTTTTAGTATTGACAATTTGGCGAGTACAGCTTTAAGTTTTCGGCATACATAGTCTATGTGTCGACGCCAGTTTAATTAATTATCTATTATTAATCCGAGATAAGTGTGTTTACTAACTAATTCTAAAGGTTCACATCGCTATAAGGTACACCAAAATTGATTAATTATTGCAAAAAAAAATTACACGTTACCAGCTATCCAACAAGTGTATTTTTAGACTCGCTAAATTAATCATATCAATGATGTAACAAATACATAAGAAATCGCTGCTAAGTAAATGTAATTTTCCTTTCCCCCTTAAAGTGATGAAAGGGGTCAAAGATCGTGATTGACAGACGCTGAACCCACATCAGGAAGGGTTCGTTGCCATCACCATGACAGCAAAGGAAAAGTATTTTACCTTGCGGTAAGACTCACGGGGATGACGCCATTTTAACCCCCCACGCAAATAGAAGGGAGTTATAAGTTATAACTCTTTTACCGATCATGTAAATAAATAATAAAGTAGCAAGTAAATAATTTTGTTATTTTTTCGGTAAGCGTTACTTTTTTCCATATTTTTTGAACATACGGTTTAAAAGATAAATGGGGGGACATTATTATGCAGCGGAGCGAATATTTTTGAATATACTTTTTCATATATCAAAAAAAATGCTTTAAAAACATGGAGTGATTTTAAAAGAACTTAAAAAATATCTGTCACACATGTTGACGTTTGCCGAACTTTTTTTTTTCAGTTTCTTTTTTTGGAAATATGTAGGGGTTGCCATAATGTCGTGGGATTAACAAGAAAAAAAGTAATAAGTATAACGTGTATCGGCCATTTGTTTGAGAAAACCATACGCGATTTTTTATAATGAATCTACTATAATCAGGATGGTTTTAAGGTAAGTTATAAAAATAAATAACGCCGTTTAGAAGATATCTTTGAATGTAAGGATCGCCGTTGTATTAGAGGTTTCTCTATTTGCTATTTATAGTAGCAGAGCAGAGTGTTGAATTTCTAAAACAATTCGTTTGTCTTCTCGCCTGATTATTATCCGGTAAGCTTTAGTTTGTCTCATGTTTGTAGCATAACGGAGATTTATAAGTATCTACCGTCTTTGGTCGCAGGTTCCGTCGTCTTATCAACTCGGCCACACTCAGGAAGTATCTATATATCTTCCTTATGCTACGAGCATGCGGGACAACTTAAGTTCGCCGGATAATAATTCGCAAATGAATTTTTCTACAGCGTTTCTGTTCATATCATTGATAAATAATATATTTGCTGAATAAAAAATAATTATCCGGGACTACCATACATATGTTAACCTAGTTTTTAACTAAGCTCTAGGATATTATACTATGGATACTAGAAAACTATAAACATAAGTACTGTACAGGGAAATACAGACCTAAATACAAAGAAAACACCCAAGACTCAGAAACAAATACTCGAGCTCATCACTAATATTAAATAATATTGTACCTACTATTGGGGAAGACACTGGAGACTGTAACACAGTGAGAACTAACACAGTCTCCAGGGCTTCAACTGCATCTGAGCTATGTAATTTGGAACAATAAATATTTTTATTATTATTTTAGATATTTATTTAATTTTCTGTACATTAGGTTTTTTATAACAAATATTCAAATATAAAAGTAAAATAACAATACTAATACAAAAAAATTGACATTATAAAAAACCTAACCTACGAGTGCCGCCGGCAGCGGGGCAGGGCTCAAGCTACCGGTGGTTAGGGCTGCAGAGAGAGGAACCTCCTCACAATACGTGCCGTGTCGAGGAGTACTGCCTTCTGTATCTGGTCCTTGATCCAGCCATCTAGCGAGAGTCTCTTGATTATTATTATTAATATTATCACACCAATATTCGCACTCGGTAATCGAATCAGGGACCGCTAACTTCGTAAACAGGGTCACGTCTAACCAGCGTCGCTATGGCCTAACGCACTATCAATCGCAATCGGTTTCAAAGCGGAACAATTGTTCTCATTTTGTACGCAGACAAGCCTACGATTATCAAAATGAAAACGTTTGTGATTGCGAAAGCGTTAGGCAACACATCGTAACATAATTTTGATCTTATTTTTTTAAGTTGAGATTTATTTAAGTAGGTACATAATTTTGATTACATTATTAAATTACGTTTAATTAGTTTTTATGTTTATTTATCTTAGAACCAACCTAAAATTGTTTCTGTTTTACCCATTAGTTAACTAATGGGGATTCTTTAAATACTTCTTCTTGTACATTCTCTGTCATCCCTGATGCTAAAATATTTAAATCTTATCTTGCCAAATAAAAGGCTCCAATTGCAAACGCTCTTCAACATTTAAAAAATCGTTGGACCGTCTCTTTTTCCATTCCATTTCAAGTGTGAAACGATTTACAAAATGTCTCTTAACATTTATTTCCCCAATAACCCATTTAAAACCGTTCCGAACGCGTTTAAACTGTACAACACATTCGTGATTATGCAACTTTGATGACGTCATTTCCAAGTTCGAAACTTGTCGAAATTCCGAACTGAAACGAATTTGATCAGAAAATAAAATACTTTTCGCGCCGGCTGCGGAAGTGTCACACCTTTTTCGCTGTGTTACGTACGTTTTATTTAAGATATTGCACTGGTTATTTATATTTTATTTCATACTTTGTTGGCGTAAACCTCCATTAGGGTCTTTGCCTCTATTCTAGGCGGTAAAACCATATCGTCTTTGTATTATACTTAAATTTTTTAGGTACTCAACTAAGTTTTACCAAAAATAGTTCTATAATGTTTATGTTTTTATAGCTCAAAGAAAGAAAACAAGTACAAAAAACATCCAAATGCGAGTCGGATTCGCATAATAAGGTTTGATAAAAAATGTTTGAGACATTATGGAGTTATCAGCTAAAGTAGGATTGCATGTTGATGACTTAGTTAGCTTGGTTAATAACGACTCAGTTTACAAAACTAGCGGTCCCGGGTTAGATTCCCGGTCAGGGCAAATATTTGTTACATGAGTGAGAGTACATTGGTTTATAAAAGTACATAGAAAACACCCAAACTCCAGCTCTGGCCTAAAAACCAGTAACATGCTTTATGTTTTTGTTCGATAATTTGCTTTTCTGTACTTGTGTTAGATGTAAGCACATTAACGTTTTTTTCTTTCAAACTACCCTATTTTGGAACTTGTTGCTCCGTAGGTGGTATCGGGAGTATACCTCTGTATCTGAATTCGTCGTGTTTTCGTGCGTGATATTTACGCACGAAAACACGACGTAATCAGTATGCAGGGCAGGAGCAGAAGGAAGTCCGGAAACAGCTCCGGAGCCGGGGCGTCTTTCGGCTTGCCGGTTTTTGCTCGAACCGCCGTCTTCCGCATGGCGAACAAGCAAAGCCACGGCCGAGATTCTATGCGGTTTAAACCATAATATATTTTACCTGTTATCGTATTGTCAACGTTTTGATTCTTCTTATCGATCGCTCTTATTTACTTGATAGCAATGGCGGCGGAGATAATACTAGATCGTTCAACAAGGGACTAAAACAAGTCATAATGCTGTGCACGAGATGTTTAGCCACGGGTGGCAATAGTTCGAGTGTCATGTAGAGCTAATTTGCCTAAACTTGACGCATATTCATTCATGCGTGAGAGAGATGGGAATACATTATTGAATGAACATGCATCAAGTTTAGGCAAATTAGCTCTACCTATTCCGATCTCTGGTCATTATGGTTGTTTAGTGTCGCGTTAAACACTCATTTCACTTTGAATGCGAGGAAAATAATAGACGCTCTATGCAAAATTACAATATTTATTATAACAAAGTTTCTTACAAATTTGTTCCACGGTTGTTTTTTTTTTTTGTAAAGTGACGCTTTAAATGCTTGCATATTTAGCTAACAAATTCAAACTTGAAAACTATTTTAAAAGTAATTGGACCATGTATAATAAAATGAAATCATCCTTAATATAATAAAATAGATTCATATTTGTAATCGTTAATCGTGTTTCACGTAATTAAATCTTTTTATTTATATTTTTGCACAGTTGTCATTTTGAGGTTATTTCCACGCCTTAAAAATGGTCCATACACAATCACTGAAAACGGCGATAATCCTCCATTCACGAACACCGTGATTGGTTGTTTAGGGGTTCAAAGTAAATTTACAAAATAACTTTAATCCCTGGAGATTAATAAGGAGCTTTAGACCCGACGTGCAAAGACTAAACTGAAATTTTAAGATCATGAGAAGTGAAACAACAATAGTACCATAACAGGTCAAAGACGCTTATAATTTTTTCTCAAAAATGCCATGAAATATTGATGTTATGTTCCTTATAATAGGCCGCCAAGTATGACGTTTTAGGTGCGGCTAGGACAAGAGGTCGTTTATAGAATTTCATACAAATCATGCAGGCCTAGGCCGGCAAAGTCCTCTTTTTTAATTTCCAATCCACATAAATTTGTGGCACAGGCATCTTGACATTCTGCCACTATGCGTATTAAAAAAACAATAAACTTTTTTTTTGTGTAAACATGGCAGCTGTGTTTATGAACAGGCTAGATAGCTGTTTTTTTTAAATAGCCGTGCATTCAACCAAAGCGTTTGCATGTTTATCTAAAGTACTTGGAGAACAAAGGTAATTAAGGGTGCGTACCGCAACTTAGATCGCAGGCGGTGCGCTGCGGGGCACCGGCGGGCGAGCGGGCGCACACGACACAGCGCGGATGACTGAGCACTGTAGGTTACTTTTAATGTTTATGCACTCCTAGTAATTTGACTTTGTAATTTTTGTTTTATTTTTTTAATGAATTATTATTATGTTTGATGTTTGAGAAAACCTCTATACATACCTCGGCGAGAAATATGGGTTGCCCGCCTCAGACCTATCCGGCCTCGCTTTGCTCGGCCGTCTATATGTCTTCGGCCAGCAACCGCTTTTGTCCCGGCCTCTGTATTAATGTACTATTACCACCTAGATTAGAGGCCCAGTCCACGGCCTGTTAAAGTGTTTTGACGAGCTTTGACGTATCTGTGTTCATAGTTTTTGCTAACATTTAGTTCCTAAACAAATTAAGAGGTATATCCACATAAATTATATCTATATAAATAAACACGACCATAATAAGGTCTCTGCATAAAAGGGAAAAAATAGTAAGCTACGGCTTTGTGTACTTGGTAAAACCATATTTCTAATGACATGTTATCATATTGTCAACGGATAACCTATTATTTTATCGAAATACCTCTCAACGAAAGTATCATAACGCATGAGTTAATTTTTTTGGTAGTTACAAGTCCTAACCTACCTAACCTACCTAATGAATGTTTAAGATACCCTGAAAACATCATGGTTTTAGCAGAAAATGGCGTTCGATGAAATAATACAATTGATGAAATTAAATTCGATAAATAAACGATGGGTTACCGTTGTCAACGCTATGAAAGCTCTTGTTTGTGTATTTTACGATGGCAATATTAAAAGTGATATGATTTTACCTTGTAAAATAGACCTGCTGATGTTTCCAATGCAATTGGCTTAAAAGTATGCCATGAATCTGCCACGCCTGGACAGGAGGCTTTGCGGGCGAGCTTATCTTCCAAGCTTTATACATTGGGAGTGCATAAAATAAAGCTTTCAAAAGATTTAAGAGTATGTTCTTTACTTGTTTTATTTATCTTTGAGTTTGTTTCATTTTTAAAACTGATCTGAAATGTTGATGTTGAGACGAAATAAGAAAAAAAAGGGAAGATAGTATAACTATAACCAACAAGCTAAGTATAAAGATCAAATGCCGCAAGTATTCCATATCATTACTATTATTTTAAACTAGTTTTTTCACGCGAATCCGTCCGCGTAGAAGTCATTTATCGTTATTCCCTAGAAAACTGCCTAATTTTAAGGGATAAATAGTAGCCTATGTGCTATTTCAGACAATAATCTATCTCTGTGCCAAATTTCACCAAGATCCGTTCAGCCATTCTGACGTGATTGGGTGAAAACATCAAACATTTTTGAATTTCATCCCGTTTCTTTCCCGAAATATTACAAAGTTTCTGATGGAATAGCGATACCGATAAACGACTTCTACGCGAATGGAGTCGCGTACAGAAGCTAGTATACAACATATCTTCCATTGAAATTGGTTTATCTTGTACGCTTCTTTGCCGTTTCCTTTCCACAATAATATATAACTTAATATTCCCAACTCAGTAAATGATTAGGATTCTATTAGTATAGTGGTTTAAAAAAAAAAAGATTTAGCATTTTATCAAAATAACTAAAATTATGGTCACCTAACATTTTCATGTTAAAATCTATTTGAAAATCAACCGATCAGGAGTAAGAAACTGAGTATGGAAGGTGACCATGATTCTGAATAAACAGATTTCATTTAATGTGTATATTGAAATAAAAAACAAAGTAATTGTCTGAACGCTTTTAAACGTATTACGTTATGCTCCTAATGGTGTAGTTAGTTTTAGTTTTCTTTGCTGCTACACGAACCCGCAGTGGCCCTGAATAACATAATGGGTTGCACAAAGTGACAAAAAAGAAATGCCCTCTTGTTTACCCAGCTGCGAAAAAATACAGAGGTTCTAAAATATGTCCTCCTTTTCCGTTGATAGATTGATTTACTAACTTATGTAAACGTCGTTCCTCTGTTAGTTTGGGAAACTTGCTAGGTTGTTTTCTTCAATATTTTGATCGAATCGAATACTTTTCAAGTAAAGGTATTATGTAACTTATAAGTACAGTCACGAGATTAAATTGGTACCCACCTGAGGTCCAAAGTCAATCTGAAATTCTACAACAATATGGTTGAGTTTCCTAAAAGTTACAAATGACTTGACATCTCTAATGACATTGACGACTTCAAGCATATTTTCCTTGAAATGGGTCCCAAATTAACGATCGTAACCGTACATGTGTGTTTTTTGAGAGAAAAAAATTATATATAAGTTTGCTTTGCTAAAGGACATGATTATTATTTTAATCCTTTAATCTATCACAAAGCAGCAGTATTTCCGTTGTTGTGTTCGGGTGTGGGGATAAGACAACCGGTGAACAAACGCATTTGCGGTCTTAGAATTTCAGTCTATAGATTATAGTCTTGAGGTTTCAAATGTCTATGGGTCACAGATCCCACTTACCATCAGGTAGCCTGAGTGCTCGTTTACCCCCTCCATTCCATAAAAAAACTTATGGAAACACTTAAAATAAACCATCACAACCTTGCAGCGGCAGAAACCGGGCTAGTTTTTGTCAAGTTCTTGTTGCAATAGCGTAGCCGACCAGTCGCCGTCTATATTGCACAACTTAGTGCAACAGATGCAACCTTACAGTGTAGCCCAGCGATATTGCATTATTATATATCAAGCCACATGTATGCTAGTCTATCTGGCTAGATTTTTAGAAATAGTAAATCAGTTTGACTGTATTTGTGTCTCTTTAACGATCGTCAAAGGTGCGGTGTCGGCCATTATGTCGCGTAGATTATTCGAACATCATGTTTTTTTTTTGGTAATCGCCTGAAGGACCAAAGACAAAAGTCCTTGCTTTTGTTTGCTTTTTGCTTAAATTACTTTAAGAAAAAAAAGGGCAGAAGTGAAAATCCCTTTCGGAGACCTGGGAATGGAGGGCCCAGGTACTGCCGGGTTCGCACCGGCTAAAAACACCAATGCCCCTATTACCAACTAGAATTTAGACTCCCGCGTATACTACCCCAGCCAGTGCTGAAAGGCCGGAGGAGAAAGTCCTTCCTCCGTTTACATATCCGCGGGGTTTTTCCAAAATGGGGGATAGGAATGGGGGTTGGGATGGGGCGGAGACTTATAGCTATGTGAGTCGCGGAGTGGGAATCCTGACACATGCATGCTTACAGACTACGGGCTTCCTTGTCTTTTGTCGGGCAAAAGACAATCATGTTTACGTGTACACAAGTACATATATTTATTTTAAAATTTAATTGAAAAGGTTACAATCTTTGTTACATAACAATAACAAGTTAGGCTAATACTGCCCTCGTACAGAGAAAAGGCACAAGTGCAATTAATTAATAGAAGCATATTAAACTCTCAAAGGTTATAATACGGTTGGAAGTGCAATACAATTCATATAGCAAATGTGCCTTTTTCCGTAGGAGGGCAGAATACCCTTCTAAATAAAAAGGTCGCATGCGCAATTCGATAGTCAAAGCAAATTTAACCTTCAACTTAAGAAATAAGGTCACTTTTACATACGGGGTTCTATGTGTCATGCGCCCTTTTTTCTAAGGAGGGCAGAATAAAAGTCTAAAAAACTGCACTTTTTTAAGACATCATTGAGAAGGACGAACGGGCACGCAGGCCATCAGATGGAAAGTGGGATCTATGACCCATAGACATTAATTTGCATTCACAAGACCTAACTAAGACTTTTTAATCTTAAGAATGCAATCCTAAGACCGCAAATACGTTGCCAACCTTGAAGACTACAATGGAATGCCTCTATGCTAGTAATTTCGCCGGTTGTCTTATTTATTAATTTAAACTTCATTGCACATTCCACAAATTTATTCATAAACGCACTATAGCTAAAACATGCTTTAACATGCTTTGTCCTTATCTGTCATTATGACGTTAGTATCCGACAAAAAGTTAAAAAGCATACTTTAACAAAAATATTTTTATTGTTTTTTTATAAATTAGCTTGAAATTTTATAACAGCAAGCACTATCAAAATTATTTTGCCCTCGCTTTTTGCGGGTCCTATGAATTAGTATGTAGACAAGATAACTGCTCCATATTAGCTATATCACACAATATTACTTTTATGTTGTCCGGCAGCATGAGCACGTCATGCTCGCTCAAAGGTCTTTGCTTACGGCGGCGTCGTTGATCGGGTCGCCACCTTCCCGAACACATGGTTGAGGGAGGCGATGGCTGAGATATGCGTCATACTCGTGAACGGGTGCTGTTTGTGGGGTCCGGTCTGTTCACGTCTGCAAGGACTTGTTGCTCAGTTAATGATACCAGTTATGGCTTTTGACGTAGAGACCTCGTCGTGTTGTTCTCCTAGTCATTATTTTTTGTTTCACATATTTGACATGTAATCTTGATAATTTTTACATTTATTTGTAATGTTTTTAATTTTGAATTTGTATTTTTTTTATATGTGATAGTTCTAATAATTTATATTTGTTGCTTTATTACCTTGTAATGTAACTTACTTTTAAGTATTATTGTATTTTATGTTTGAAAAAATGACCTTCTGCTGGAGTTTCTTGCGGCGCTTCTTCTCCGCAATGATGGTCTTGTCCGAAGCGCTAGTAGATTCACTGTATATTACCGACGTGTAAAAGAGCCCGTATGTGGCCAATTTACTGAATAAATATTTTGATTTTGATTTTGATTTTGATTCAAGTATACTTCGGACTAGGACACCACATTAATATGTATAAGTGTTAGGATTGCGGAAGTCAGTAGTGGAACGAGCAATTAAGTTAAGAAGCTGAGGACACATGTCCGCCGCGCATTTATTTTTATCTTACGTACATACTGCCCTACTAATCTAATGAGCAGTATTCCAAAGGACCATGGGCAACTTTATATGGAAGGTGGACCAAAATCCAACAGAGCTAAGAGTTATGTCATTAAATAGATATAATAGATATTTACGTGTGTGTGTGTTGCCTCGTGTGGTTGCCGAGTTAGAATAGTGCCACTCCATGTCTTCCCGTGGATGTCGTAAGAGACGACTAAGGGAATAAAGGCTTGTAGTACTGTTAGGCGATGGGCTTTGCAACCTGTCACTAATACGCTGGTAAACATCTTAGCCTAGTTGTGCAAATTGTGGTTACAGAATTATCAACAAGTTTTTAGAGTTGTTGGTAATTCTGTAGCTCTGCCTACCCCACTCTGGGAACGAAGGCGTGAGATTATGTATGTATGTATGTACGTGTACTTCAATTCATTCTATGGACACCAAGTTCAGTTCCATTGCAGAACTGAGATATTCATACTTTAGTCAGGGTGAATACGACGTATGGGAAACTGTGTTTTACTTACAGAAAACCCGGAGAACCCTCCGAGGTATTTAATCATCCCGCTGGTCATCTAAACGACTTAATTGTTGACGTATTTTTTTTTTGTAATGTACCTATGTTAGGTATCTTGATGTATATATAAAACTATCAAATAAAAGTGTTTGATTAGCTACAAAGATATTTTATTTTACACTCCTTAGTACCCGAGTAAATCTGTCTTAACTACCCTCCAGGATTAAAGCAATTATAAGGTGTATGTTAATGTAAAACATAATTTCTCGAAGATCGTACTCAGACCGACTCAAATGTGTATAATTTCGATTATACAATAGAATTCAACTTTGTACCCATAGAACGAAATAAAGTACATAAGCAGACCTTTTTAATGACCTAACTCTTAGCTCTGTTGGTTTTTGGTCCATTTTGAACCATGGTCCTTTAAAGCAGTTTTAATTCTCTTCTGTTAGTAATAAGGTTGGTATTGCTACAGGAGTTTTATCCGAGATACTGCGTATTGGATTAGCAGGGCAGGTCACACTAAAAGTTTCCGGAACCGCACTTCTATTCTAGGCGGTAAAATCCAAATCGTATATCACCCGTTTAAGTATTGTTTTTCACTCGGCCGCCATTAAGCAGGAGCCCCACTGCTGCGCACGCTACGCACGGACACGCTATACACGTCGCCCATTGGTCTGGATACGTGTGTCAACATTTTCACAGCAACAAATGGACGCACACGTAAAACGTGTGGGCCACGTAGCTACGTTGGTCAGCTGCGTGTGTCTACATTCCCCACTGCGGGCCACGCACATGCACGCGCGCGCGTGGGGTGCGACGCCCTTGAAGCCACCTTTCCATTGCAACACACGGGCAGCGTGGGTCGCGGTGGGGAAGTGCCTGCCACGCACACGCTAGCGCACGTGGCAGGCACTTCGGAACAGACCACGCGTGTATCAGTGACGTCTTTTCGTGCGCAGCGTGCTCGTGGACTGCTGTGGAAGTATCTACCTACATTTTCATAAAAAGCGTTTTGAACCCACGTGTGTAGCTTGACCGTGCGCAGCAGTGGGGCTCCGGCCTTACTGTCAATTACATAAGAACTTTCAAAACGTTGACAATACGATAAAGCGCTATTTCCACCAAACGGCCCGCAACGGATCGGAACGGAAATACTTGTATGGTGTTTAAACGATATTAAATCATGTTCACAGTATTTAAAGTGTATATTACCAAGCCGCGCACAGCAACATGACCGCGATCGTAGCCGAACGCATGCTGCGACGCGCGATCGGCTCCGTCATAAATAGACAATAATAATTTTAACAGACGCGATCGGCTGTCGCTGCGTCCGTCCGTATCCTTTCCGATCTGATGGGATGCGAGCCGTTTGGTGGAAATCATCCTTAACAGGTCAAAACCAATATGATTTTTACCGCCAAGAATAGAGGCCCTGCGCCTCTATTCAACACGGTAAAAACAATATCGCATTTGATCTGTTATCGTATTGTCAACGATTTGATAGCTCTTATTTTCTTGACAGTAATGGCGGCTGACGTCATAACAATACCATAACCATAAGAATAAACAATAACTAAACGTAGAAGCGAAACTCCAGGCACCGGACGCGCGCTCGGCGCCACCTGAGGTGTCTAGTCAGTCAGGGGCGTCACACACGGAATATATATGTATTAACCAAGATATTGTTATTGTGTCTTGAATTGGTTTTCGTAATTGTGTTGATTTTAGTGACTATGGTTGAACTAAGATAGTGTTTTAAAAAGTGAACGACTATGTACGGCACAATAATTAGAAATAGGTAATTGATTGAATGAAGGAGTTTTATTTGTTCAATAGTACATCCCCTAGATGTTGAAGATAAAAAAACGGAAACATTAAAAACGAATTAATACATAAGAATAGTATTTTGTAATAAAGCTTTTTCAACTTAATAAAAATTGAAATGAATGATCCGGAAAGGAACGTAAAAAATAACTCCGGATCCCAGACTATACTTAAAACTTATTGAGCTTAAATAAAAGGTTGTCTATTTATAGACTCGTTTCTGTGTTTTATAGATGATTAATAGCCACATAAGCCATTAAATTTTCTGGAGATAATCTTAATATTATTACCTAATTTAAAGTAAATGTAAAAAACTCATTTTGCAACAATGTTTCCACGTTGAAGGAAAACATAAATAATATTCGTGACTAAACTTGTATAACACTTCCATAAACCGATTAAAATATTTCGCAAATGACAGCCCTAACCTAGGGCGCGGAAGACAGCGGGGCGTAGCGGGGTGAAGGGGGAAGTAGGTATTAAAAGCGCGGCATTTGGGGCCTTGGTAAAGGAGATTCGCTTCTACGTGTAGTTATTGTTTATTCTTATGCCATAACAGGCAATCTGCGATATCCTTTTTACCGCCTAGAATAGAGGCGCTGGCCACTTACGTAAACAATATTTGAAATGTAATAACAAAATTTGAAAATGGAACTCTTTGGCTGTAGAATGCAGTTTGTTTCATCTCACCGTCAACTGTTTTTACATTATAGCGCCATTTTAAAAATTAACTCCATGGTGTGCAATGTGTCAGGATTGGCTTTCTATCGGCCGGGCATTATAGTACATAAATATTTATTGTCTATTTCTTAAAACACTTATACGTTTGTTTTAAACCTCAACACATGATCATTTTATTCAAAATAATATTATTTTCGTAAATCATGTAAAAGATATGATATTCCCTCAAATATTTGCTTTAATATTGCTACGTATGAGGAAAATATACTTTACGAAGCAAATGAAATTGTTTATTACATTGAGTGTAAGCGGGCGGTTTAAACGCGACGTTTTTTTAAAAGCCTTTATTCACGATCGAGCATGCGTTCTTACTTCTTAGCTTAATTACGGAAAAATTCGTATAATAAATTAATAATTACTTATATTAAACTTTTAATATATTATAAGAATCCTATTAATAATGAGTATTATCTACTTGAGACTTAATTATAAAGGTATCGTATTTGAAAGAACTTAAGAGTAAATTTACACTGGTAAACATCTTAGCCTGATTATGCAAAATGTGGTTACAGAATTATCAACAAGCTTTTAGAGTTGTTGGCAATTCTGTAGCTCTGCCTACCCCAAACTGGGAATAAAGGCGTGAGTTTATGTATGTATGTAAGAGTAAATTGTACTGCATAACGGAATGAATCCTGTCCTCCTAAGCTAATAGTCACTATCTCAGATTCGGTTGCCAAAGTAGATTCAATCCTCTCCTGTTATTAATAAGGTTGTGACTGAAACAGGAGTTATATTTGAGATTCTGTTTTTTGGCTTAGTAGGGCAGAATAACAAACGTACGTTTATTTGTTTTCAGGTTCTTGTGAAGCATTTTAACATGTTTTAATCATAGCTATAAATCATTTTACACCACTATAATGTTTTCCACTGTAAAATATACAACGTCAATCATGTAAAATTAGATGGCGGATAAAAAAACGCAAGTGTGTGCACACAAACCACAGCAGCTTGTTAGCGTGTGAATTTAACATTTTAATAATGTTTTAATAATTCGTATAATATTGCCATTTTAATAAATACAGAAGACTTTCAACGTCACGTTTATTAATTTAAATACGAGTCCTAAGATTCTTCAAAGATATTATGTTATTAGTTACCATCAAATATTAATTTTGGCATGTAAATATTTCATATATTTTTATGACTGGCTATTGCCCGTCTGCGTATAAGTCATTTATCGTTAATCACGGTAATGCCTACACCTACACGTCGACAAACGCGTCTGCGGACGTCGGCAAATGCATCGTCAGACGTATTGTCGACGCCGTGCGCTCGTGCTTAAGCCCTTTGATCCGTGCCACAAAAACCTAAAAAAAATATGGACGTAACCTAGTCTAATCATGAGTGAAGCAGACAAAATGGCCGTCCGTTTACGAGTGTGCGTGCTTTGAGGGTTGCCATATAAATCGTCAATTTGCCCATTTTAAGGCCTTTTACCCACTGTAAAGGCCCATTTAAATTATTGTAATTAGTTGTAATTAGTTTCTTGCACAAGAATCGGCAATAATTGTATGCAATTATTTTGTTGCAATAATAGCGTTTAAGAATTGTACCAAACGTAAGGTTTAGACTGAGCAATTTTTTATTTCCTCAATTTGATTGTATGGAATGTGCAAGAAAGTTTCAATATCATTGCTCGATAATACCACATAATTATATTGTCATCGCAATTACATAAGTATGCATATTTTCAAGAGAATCTGACAAATTAGAAGTAACTAAGTTAAAACAGAGATCCAAGACTTAATTACATTCTAAGTTTCTTAGATTGTTTGTGACTTAGTTAAAAGTATGTAAAAAAACCGATCAAAATCAATTCTGACTAACGGCGTTAAAGATTTCCCCACTTTTAGGCAGAAAAATCCGTGAAAAACTGGCAACACTGATTGTCATTTTTGTTTGTAATTTTTGTCAAAGTAAATAAACACATATTTATGGAAAATAACACGTATAAACATAACTTACAGGTGATAAGTGATTCCGTGTGGCTTTTTATATTTACTAATGTAGGTTTTACACGTTTTTACTACACAATGCGGCATTTTCTTCGGTGTAAAGTGATATGTCACTCGGGCTGTGGCTGGACGCGTAATGGCGGCGGGTTAACAGACCTAGTGCATTTGTGAGACGGTAGATTGTGTATGACGGAACGAAATAACAGGCCTTGCTTGCTTCGCACCTTTTGAGTGTAACGTTACGTCCGTATTTTTTTTAGGTCCGTGCCTACCACAGACGAAAAAATTACCCCGTCTAAACTTGGGTTCATAATAAGATTCTATCAAATCTACGACTGTGTTGCCATTAAAATGAAGTATTTCGAAATTAGTAAATTTACTCTTGGCAAAATAATGCACGTAAGTAATTAATTACCTAATTATTAATTTTAAGAATAACATTTAAATGCTCTGTTTAAATAAACATACTAAGTAAAAACCAGACGCATAAATAAATATTTAAATTGAAGCTATTTTGTGGTAGAAATGTTCACATTGCAATGTTAAAACTTTAGAGGGCCCTGCCAAGATGCATTGCGCTAACTAGCGTTTCTATTCGTTTCGTTTTTAAACCAATGGCATCACTGGTAGACCACGTGACTTTTCGTATCACGTCATCTACCTGTGACGCGAATGGCTTAAACGAATCGAAAAAAAAACGCTAGTTAGCGTAATGCATCTTGGCAAGGCCCTCGGGTCTCGATAGCATTCGGTACCCGTTTTAAGACAATAATTATTATGGTTTGAAGATGTGCGTATGTAACTTAAATATTTAAATTCAAACATAGTGTATTGGGGGCGGCCATGAACCTACTTATCACTTCATTCGGCATCTAAGGCGTGAAATACACAGAAGGGGCGCGGCGCAGACGCAGCGCAGTCGGGGCGTAGGTGAGGCGTGGGCGCGACGCAGGCAAAGACGCGTTAAGGCGTGGAAAAGTCGCAGGCGCGATGCTTAATTATACGGAAATACGGAAGAGGCAAGCGAGCGAGAGGGAGCGCGAGGGCGCAGCGAGGACGCGCGAGACGGGGCGAAGGCATGCCTTTTCCGCGCCTACAGGAGGCGCGCCGCGCCTTTTGTGTGTATTTCACAACTTGACGCTTTCTTACATTTTGTATGAAAAAGGTTTGGGGCGCAGCACATGCCTACGCCTTACCTGCGCCGCGCCCCTTCTGAGTATTTCACGCCTATCGGCGTCGTCTTGAGCGCTAGAATGTTTTCCTTACTCGTCGTGGTAATTTCCAGTGTTGAGTTTTGGTTTTCTGTTAAGTTTTCACTAAGTTTGTGTTGTTAATAAAACCCCTACGTTTATTTATTTATTCATGAAAATACAATGTAGGCATTACAGAACACTAAATTTATGTAATTGTAGTGTGTCTGTGTACAGAACATGGAGAGTATTTTAAATTTGAACTGACTTATTAATCCTCTACACCAACGGTCAGCAACAGGCGGACCGCGGTCCGTTTGCGGACCGCGAAAGGTCGAACCTTGGACCGCCAAATATTATAATGTATTGCATACCAAGTATAAATTAATACATAGATAAGGTATACTATACCTTTATTAATTGAAATAATATTTTTAAGCCACATAGAATCTAACTTAATACTTTTGTTTTTATCTGGACCTCGTTGAAATTTTCCCACAGTATCCGGACCCCACCTAAAACTACTTGCCGACCCCTGCTCTACACCACTATAAAGACAGGGATTTCGTTAAGTTTTTCTTAATTAAGGGTGTATTCTATCTCCATTCTACCTCTTTTGACACGTTTTCCTGCTCAACTACGCATGATATTTTATTTCAATATCATAGTTATATACATATGTCCCAACACTTGTCAAAAATATAACTCCTAAATTATTACGTTAAGTTCTGGGACACCCTTTTGCTCTAGTAGTCTCGGGTTTAAATCCCGGTAAGGGCAGGTGTTTATGTGATGAGCACGAGTGTTTGTTCCTGAGTCTTGGATGTTTTCTATGTATTTAAGTATGTATTTGTCTATATAATTAATTAAGTTTATCGTTGTCTAGTACCCATAGTACAGTCACAACGCGGGAATGTTAAGCCACTTGCTACTCTTCGTAATTTAGCCGAGTAATACATACTGGATACACGAGTATAACCGACTAAACTAGGTTTGCATTACACGGCCAAAATACGAACTGTGGCTATTAGTACCTTTTAAAGTGTTTATACCTATTTCTCGATAGTAGATTCCATATTGGGATATGCTCTTGATAGTTATGGTCTCACGTTTAAAACCCATTTAGATAAATTAGAATCGTTGCAAATAAGGTTTTTAAAATTACTTGTTAATAATAATACTAGAGAAAGCTGTAATAAAGATTATCGGAAATTGTTTAAAATTTGTAAAATCCTTCCAGTTAGTGTAAAACATAAATACCTTCTAGCAATAAATAATCGTGATAGTCAAGAGCATAACCTATCTCAGGTAAGTCACAATTATGGCTCAAGGTCGGTATCTGCGGGTAAATTTGAGGTACCTAGAGTGAATAATTACTTTGGTGATAGAACATTAAGGAAACGTGTGCCATATGTGTTGAATAGTTTGCCCGAGGATATCCGGCATGAGCCAAATATACGTAGATTTAAGAGGCTAGTCAATACATTTTTATTAGAGTCACTTCCATACTAGACATACTGTAAGACATAGCTAAGTATATTAATATTTAAAAAAAAAAACAGATTTATTCACGGGCACATTCCTGCAGTCAAACTGTTGTAACAGTTTTGCAGGGCCTTTAATATTATTGTATTATGTTGTTCGTTTTTAATAAATAAATAAATAATAATCCCTTCTGGTGACTGTACAGTCAACAGCATAAATAAGTGATCATTTATGTACCTTGTCACTTTAACGTCGTGTTTGAAATGTCACACAAAATTGTGAAACGATTGAAAGCGACAAGGTACATAAATGATCACTTATTTATGCTGTTGACTGTACAAGCCCAGAGCTTAGTTTGGGACTATGTCAATATGTGTGATATTGTCCCTCTGATATTTATTAGTTTTTTAATTAAAGTCCGCCTTTAAACCTATTCTGTACTACTATAAATAAATTGAATAACATCTTTCTTAGTATCCTATCAAATTACAGCTACATTATCTCTTTGACGATGGTTAATTACTGATAAACTTCCAAGATATCTTGAGCCTCTTAGCTTCTCTACTTCTTGTGTTCCAGGATTCAACCAACGCTGGTTTCCGAGAAGTTATAAACAATATTAATCAGGAACAGCTGCATCGCAAACTTGTCATTCACAGGACTTTGCTCTTAGTTGGATCTTATTATGGAACTAGACAAGCCTGAGAAATGCGGTAACAATTTGCTAAAGAAAATTAATTACTCTAATAAAAAAACAAGCTTTAAATTCGACTGTATGTAATTTCTTTTTAGGGTTCCGTACCAAAATGGTAAAAAAGGAACCCTTATGGTGAGACTTCGTTGTCTGTCTGTCTGTATGTCACAGCGGTTTTTCTCAGAAACTATAAAAGCTATCAACTTGGAATTTGGCATAGTTGTATAACTTGCTTGCCCGCATCTGTTTTTAGTAAAAAAAGTTTGAAATTATTTTTCTAAATATTTGTTAAGGGGTCTAGAAAGGGGGGTTAAAAAATGAAAGTTATTTGATTATAGCCAAATGGGTGTTATATGAAAGGGCTCAGTCTGCACATTTCGATTTTTTTTTTTTTAATTTTTTGGGACGTAGCAATACAATTGCTATAGCGAAAGTCGTAGACGGACAACGAGAAAAGGTTAGTTTTGGTTTTGTGTTTATATATATTTAGGAACAAAGGCGAGGCCCCCCTTATCTCCGAAGTTTATGGAACAAAAAATCTGAAAAATTCCTGATCTAAAAATAATTACTTATATTTTACGGGAAAAATAAAATGAAGTTGTCAAACTTTACAGTTTTGAAAGAATTATCAAAAACTTTAAAAATCTGTATTAAAATTTATGCTAGTCAAAACGGACCTTATTGCATTGATAATAAAGTTCATAACAAATTAAGTATTTTCTTTTGCGTTTTCTAACCATATTATCTTAAATACGGAACCCTCGGTGCGCGAGTCCAGCTCGCATTTGACCTGTTTTTTTTTCAGTGACAAGGCCTAGTTGGTGGTGACCCTGCCAGAAACTAGCGGTCCCGGGTTCGATTTTAATTTGTTCCCGAGGATATTTTCTATGTATTTAAGTGCGTATTTCTCTCCGCCTCAACAGCCATCAGTTCCACAAGCAATGTGCCTTGCTTTGTCGGGAACTTAATGATACTAGGTAAGTTATATTTTAAAAAAATCCAAGTAATATTAGAGCATTGCAACTAAATCAATTTAAAAGGACATTAAAATTATTTTTAACTGAAAAATGTTATTATACGATTAATGAGTTTATGTTTGATAATTAGATTTAGTGTAGGTATTATGATCGTTTATTTGAATTATATTTGATTTCATTATTAACTTACACCGTAACTTGTGTAGGAATGCAATATTTGTACGCCCCATCAGGCAAAACGTGGATGAAACTTTATGTATTCACTGTAACATCTATTATGTACCTATTTTTAATAAATAAATCATTTCATTTTATTTCTCATTTTTATTTTTTTTAATTAATAATATGCATGATCCCTTAAAGGGATAAGTTCGCCTTTGTACATATTTTTATATTAATTGTATTGTTCTGGTTATTCTTTTGTACCTACAATAAAGTGTTTACATACATGATATTTTATATTTACAACTTTATATTTTTTTTAAAGCAATGAGAAAGCACCCGAGCACACAGGCCTACTTTCGGTAAGTGGGATCTGAGACCCATAATAATAATAACTCAGCAAGTACCTTGACTTGGCTCACGAGGTGACCGCCATGTGGGATGTTGACTCGACTATCATTGTCCCGATAGTTGTTTCGGCAAACGGTCTTATAGCGAAGAGTCTCGACCAACACCTCAAGAGACTCTCGCTCGATGGCTGGATCAAGGGCCAGATACAGAAGGCAGTACTCCTCGACACGGCACGTATTGTGAGGAGGTTCCTCTCTCTGCAGCCCTAACCACCGGTAGCTTGAGCCCTGCCCCGCTGCCGGCGGCACTCGTAGGTTAGGTTTCTTATAATGTCTATTTTTTTGTATTAGTATTGTTATTTTACTTTTATATTTGAATATTTGTTATAAAAAATCGAATGTACAGAAAATTAAATAAATATCTAAAATAATAATAATAATAATATAGCCATTTATTCCAAGTTATGCATTAAATTTACATTAAATTTTTACTAATCTATTTACATTTGGTTCTATTAACTTACATTATTGATTCATTAATTTTGTTAAAACAATATATTATTTAGACAGTTAATTAGATAATTAATATTGTAATTGTATTATTTTGCATATCATTAGGTATATATACTGCATCAAAGTGTCGGTAGGTATCATATTTTATCAGATTCGTGTTAAGAGTTTAACTTGGGTACCCGTCTGCGGGTATAGGCCTCCTCCATCAGTTTCCATTGTGCCCGATTGTTTGCCGTGCGGGTCCAGAGACCCATAGACATTTGAATTGTCATGACTACAATCTGAAGACTGCAATCCTAAGACTCCAAATGCGTTGTCAACCCTAAGGACGAAGATGGAATGGCTCTATGCTGGTTATTTCACTGGTCGTCTTATCCCCACACTGGAATGTAACACGTTAGTAGTTTACGTGACGGTTGCGTAATGCCAATTACGCAGAGTCGCGTACAATTCTTTATCTACACACATATTATAAGTATTCTAAGATGGGTTTAGAAACTGAAACGCAAATGACCAGCCTTACCTGTGGTAGTAGGTGACAGCGATGACAGCTGTAACGTAATTTCATTACGTTATCGAATATTGTAAGGTAATGAGATCCAAATTTGGAACATCTCCCAAAATTAACAGCTGTCATCGCTGTCACCTACTACCACAGGTAATGCTGGTCATTGCCTACGGGTT
This sequence comes from Acleris literana, assembly GCA_946894065.1. Classification (NCBI taxonomy): domain Eukaryota; kingdom Metazoa; phylum Arthropoda; class Insecta; order Lepidoptera; family Tortricidae; genus Acleris; species Acleris literana. The sequence goes on along the minus strand of OX335670.1, from coordinate 3,903,358 downwards.
TTGAACGCATAATAGAGGACTTATGATAATGTGTGTAGATAAAAATAGTTACGTGGTTAGCCTAGTCAGTGCACGTCGCCTCCAAAGCTAGCGGTACTGGGTTTGAATCCTGGTAAGAGCATTATGTGTTAAAGTTCGTATTTCTCTTAATATTTATGTTTATCCATTGTCAAGTATCTATAGTACAAGCTAAGATTTTTAAGTTTGGGACAAAGTCAATTTGTGTGAAAATATCAAAAAAAAAAACGGGTTTTGAATGTTTTCTATGTATTTAAGTATATATTTCTCTATATAAGTATTTATATCGTTTTCTAGTACACATTATACAAGCCTAGAGCTTAGTTTGGGACTAGGTCAATTGGTGTGACATTGTCCCCTGATATTTATTTTATTTAATTATTTATTTATTTACTGGACCTGGGTAATAAATTAAAATCGACTAAGAGTTCCATTTTAACATATATTTAACAGTGTTTTCTCAAATTTTGAAGGCATTTATAAACCAAAAATTTGCGTGTAAAGACCTAAAACTTTTCTTTTAGATACAGTATCCATGAATTCTACGTGAACCTAAATACGTTTAATATTAAGTATTTTTTATAATAAAATACAGTCAATACTTATCAATTATCACGTCAACAACAAAAAAAATATTAATGCATACACTTTTGTAATAAAAAATAATGCTAATACAGTTTCCCGCCACTAAACACCACAGAATCAATAGAAATCCATTATATAAGTCATACGCCAACTTGGCAGACTGCCGTTTTCCCCCTTGCCCCATCAGTATCTCCTCGCACACACCATAGATACCATGTCTCCATTCGAAACTCTTCTCGCTTACTTTGGAGTAAGTTCTAAATTCAAAATTCAAACTAAACTCGTTCTTTTTAATTTCAAAAGCTTGCTTTAAGTATTTAAATAAAGAACACGTGTATTGTGTGCTGCGATTTTCTTTTGTTTTTTTTTTCACGCATGCGTCGTTGTGTTTTTGAAACGGTGATCTCATCTCTAAGCTGTCGAATTAAGTAGGTCAGCGCTTGTGAGCCGCCTTTTGTATTTAGTCGGGTAAACGACTAATTATTTCTGCAGTGTGTTTTGTGTTTGTGTAACGCTAAGTTTTATTGTGTGTGTTTTTTTAAAGGAGAGTAATACAAATAAACTTGTGTGATAATGATAATCATACGATCGCCTCGTGCAAATAACAGTGAACTTTCTAAATAAAGTTTTAAGAGTGAGTGTATGTTGATGTGATCCCTTGATATTATTTATTTATTTAGATCCGAATAGGAGACGATTTGCACCGGGCTGTTTATTTGATGAAAAGTATTTTATCTCAAATTTAATACGCTAAATAATATGTGGCGAATAGGTAGGCTGAAAAATTTCAGTCCAGTACTTAATCATTAAAAAATTATTAAAAATGAACTAAATTTAAATATTTAATTTATTATGTGCTTGACTGAAATTTTTCAGCCTACCTATTCGCCATAATTATATTACTTAGCATATTAAATTTTGTATAAAATACATTTTATCGAATAAACAGCCCGGTGCAAATCGTCTCCTTTTCGAATCTCCCACTAATACGATGGCACGGCAAAAATAAAAAGGTTTTCCCAAGTTGAATAAAGGTCCTGATTGTTTATGAATATAATGTTTCTTAATATAGTAATTCACAGGTATTTATTTTTAAATTTTGAACTTCTATTTTATATTTTATTGTTGACAATCAATTTACGATACAAAATTTCGATCATTTAAGCACAGGCCCAATGCAATTTCGTAATGTAATTTAAAAACAGTAAAAATAGAGAATTTTCGTTAAAATCCGTCCGCCGGCCTACTTTTAAAGAGCTGTCACTTTAAAAAAACCTTTTTTTTTTTAAAGAGTGTGTGTTTTTACAGCGGATTTTTTAACAAATAATCAAAAAAATGTGCTGCTGTAAATGCGTTAATGAGTTTCGCTGCAAATGACAGGCGCATCCAAGTTTTGATTCAGTAACTATTTTTTTTATCAATGAGCAAGTGGACAGAATAAACTATTTAAAATAACCAGCCAAGTGCGAAACCAGCGGTTCCGTACCATTATCTATACAAATTTGGAAAAATACAGAAGAAAAAATCATGTTGTTGTATGGGAGCCCCCCTTAAATATTTATTTTATTTTATTTTAATTATTTATTTTTAAAGTGAATATACAACTAAATATTATTTGAATATTACAAGTGTTGCCGTTATTAATATCAAGCAAAAAACGATAAAAAAAATAACGTTTGTTGTATGAGAGCCCCCCTTAAATATTTAATCCATTCTGTTTTTAGTATTTGTTGTTATAGCTGCAATAGAAATACATCTTCTGTGAAAATTTCAACTGTCTAGCTATCACGGTTCATGAGATACAGCCTGGTGACAGACAGACGGACAGACGGACAGCGAAGTCTTAGAAATAGGGTCCCGTTTTTACCCTTTGGGTACGGAACCCTATAAAAGTCTCGTGTTGATGCGACTTTAAGGAATCGTCGACGGCAGTCGAGTTTATAAACATAATACACTTTAGTACCTTTTCTATTTAATGTCATGTTAAAACGGCCATTTATATTGGTCGCAGCGATTAAAGTGACAAGGTACTAAAGTGTACACATATTTATGACCTCGAGTGTAACTGACACGGTGATCTCATTATAACCCCAAACCCATCATTAATAGGTTACTATACTTAATTATAATAATTGTAATTGGTTAAATAAATCAATAATCTTTTCACAACACTGCTCGGAAATATGGCCATAGATGGTCTTGTTTGGGGTCACAAAACTTCACTTATAAGGGCAGACCAAGAATGTTTTTGTCGGCGGGTTTGCTGATTGGTCGAGAACATTGTTGTCCAACTTTAAGAACCAATGAATATCAATCAATAAATTTTTGTGTCATAGCTCCTTAAAATGAAAAATTGAAATCGACCAATCAGAACACACCATTTTGTGTCGTAAATTATTAGGTGTATTTTTGCTAAAAGATACACAGACTAAAAACTATGTCACTGCTTTTTTTTTAAATGTAATTCAAACTTGGCCCCTAATCTCGAAACACTAGAGATGAAATTACATGGGAGATATGGCGAAACAAATACATTTTTATATGGAGTTGACATCTTCATCTCGCATGTTAGTTTATTAATCTTGAGTGCCACGAGAATAGGGGTCCAGATTAAAAAAATAGTTATTTATGGTATAATGGCGGTGACGTCACATTAACATGAATTAAAATTTGAGTTTTGAATATGAACTTTTATTTTATTTCCTCTCAGTAGTTGTGAAAAGCACTATGTCTGCCTCGGTAGAAAGTGCAATTTATGGACTCGTACACAAGAGGGCCTCAACTACGTTTCGGCCCTCTATAATAATATGACTCATCCAAAAATCGCGTACTTTCTATCCTCTGCAACAATGTACTATTAATTACACATAATAAACACGATCATAAAAGAGCAGCTTGTTTCCCATAACGACAGCTGCATTACATTACATCTTTAAAAAAAACCTACATGTACAAAAATCTTAAATAGTCTATACTATAGACTCTATACTAAGTCATTATTTTAAAAAGTTTCACATTAACTATGACGTCACGAGTCTTCCCCACGCGCAACCTCCACGTTTCTGCTTGTCGGTTCAACTTTGTGGAAAATTTTAAACAAGCTACGGCGTAGGTAGTTAACGCTACGAAATTATGCTACGGCGTAGAGGTGCTACGGAACTACATTATTTTAAAGCAAGCCTTATTTTTATAAGTTTTTCATTTTAATTTTAAATGTATTTGTGTTTTAGAAAATAGGTTTTTATTTTCAAGCCGAAACCTAAATAACGATACGTTTATTAACTTTCAGTTTTTTTACGTGGAATTAATTATAACACGTTTATAAAGTCATTTGATGCGTCACGTTTTTTTTTTTTTGCTAAGTTAGTTTTTATTTATACCTACTTGTGTTAGACATATGAGTAAAAAAAATTTTTTTTTTCATTCTTAACTTTAATTTAATTACAAAGATTATTGTGAACGATAAAATCACAAATTATTTTATTTTGTAATGTTACTATTAAAAACTCTATAAATTAATATTTATAAACGCTACCTTATCACTAGATAAATAAACAAACTAATTAATATAAGTCATGTTCTATAATAAACAAATTATATTTAAAACAAACACTGGGATACCCTGTATGGAGAAACAAACTTTATATCATTACTTAAAAAGTTGATAAAAAAAACGATGTCCTGGATTTGTGTTTTTCATTCTCAGCGCCCTTTACATTCTTTACAATCACATCACAGTTAATAATAATTCCATTGCTAAAGTTTTCGGAATCCCTCCAACGTTTGCAGAATATAAATTTAAAATGAGCTCTGCCTGCGAAGCTCACCAACCGCTTAATCAGAACTACCCGCTGTTTTAACTCTCATTGTTTTATTTCATTTGAAACTAGAATAGTATTTAAACTAGAATTCTAAAATTTGTGAGTGACGCAGTTAGCGTAGTTGGTAATGCTCTGTATATCGCACGGTGAGAACGAGAGTGACCTAATACGAAAATCAACCTTCTTGGGAATGTGTGTTGAAATGTGTATACGTGTTAGGAAGTTTCTACGGTTTTTTTTTAATTTATTTAGAACATCATATTCGAATGTGATGTAGAAGTACACTGTACTAAACAATATAAGTATCAAAAAAACCTGGAGGTTCCTCTTCTTCTTCGGAGAGAGCAGGTTCCTCTCTCTGCAGCCCTAACCACCGGTAGCTTGAGCCCTGCCCCGCTGCCGGTAGGTTAGGTTTTTTATAATGCTTATTTTTTATTATTAGATATTTATTTAATTTTCTGTACATTAGGTTTTTTATAACAAATATTCAAATATAAAAGTAAAATAACAATACTAATACAAAAAAATAGACATTATAAAAAACTTAACCTACGAGTGCCGCCGGCAGCGGGGCAAGGCTTAAGCTACCGGTGGTTAGGGCTGCAGAGAGAGGAACCTCCTCACAATACGTGCCGTGTCGAGGAGTACTGCCTTCTGTATCTGGCCCTTGATCCAGCCATCTAGCGAGAGTCTCTTGAGGTGTTGGTCGAGACTCTTCGCTATAAGACCGTTTGCCGAAACAACTATCGGGACAATGATCGTTGAGTCAACATCCCACATGGCGGTCACCTCGTGAGCCAAGTCAAGGTACTTGCTGAATTTGTCCTTCTCGGCCTTCACAAGGTTCTCGTCATGCGGGATGGTGATGTCGACGAGCACTGCCCGTTATTGTTATTTTAATTTATTATAAAAAAACCTGATGTACAAAAATTTTATAAAAATGTACCTAAATAAGACTTAAATAAAATTCAAAATTAAAGTATGTCCCCATACAAAATACGTTTTACGTTCGTTCCTTGATTTTAATTTTACGAAAGCCTTTTGTGTGTAAGTCCGACTTGCACTCGGCCGTTTTTAAGAGTTATATTGAACTACTTGAATATATTTTAATGTATTTATTATGTTCCAGATATATTTCCTCTTCATGTTGGCGTTCTTCGTTCTCATCTGCATCACGTGCGGAATAATATTACTGTGCTACCAGAAAAAGCATGCTTTGGATGTGACGTCATCCACAGAACCAAGAGAAGACACACCTATACCTGTAAGGAAATCGTGCGTCAAAGAATTTTAGAGGAACATAATAATAAGAAATATATAAGAAGATAAACGATTGGCTGCCAATACTTAAATATAGGGGAAAAAATGTCTGCTTCAGTGACATATTTTTCTGCGAGATGAAGATGAATGTCATGCTTGTATTGACAATTTTTTATCTAAATTAAGGAGTACGGTCTGCGTGCAATTATCTGTCTCTAGATAGACTTGAAAAACAAATTATTATTATAACTACATGAAAGAAAAAATTACGGCTGCCAAAACAAACTTGAAGGATATGTAATATAAATTTTTGTAAGACAAATAGGCATCTTAAAACATTATTTAAAATCTACTAAAAGTATTGCAAGTACTATTATTTTGATCTTAGATGAAATATAGCGATATTTTTCTAAGTAATTACCTACGAATACAGTGCCTTGAACTTTAAATGGAAACTTCAATAATTGCGAAAACAATGTTGTTTAGTTATCTAATGTAGATCCTAATTCGACATTGACAAAGCGATACAATAGGCACTATTGTAGCGATATGACACGTCAAAAATTCACCGTTATTGCCGAAGGTCTGCATTATTGTAATAAATCACAAAAACAGCTTCTTGTAATACTAGATTTTGCATGCTACTCCGTCTGCGTAGCCTATGTGCTATTCCAGACTATAATCTGACTCTGTGCCAAAATTCATTCAGATCCGTTCAGCCGTTCTGGCGTGATTGAGTAACAAATGTTCGTATTGCATAAATAATTTTAGTAAGATAAGATAAGATATCTCACTATCCTTACCTATTTGTAACCCCTCGAATGACGTGATGTCACACGAATTAACACACAACTAAATTATTTTGACTTATTTTGATTAGAGATAGTAAGCGGTGGTATCACTTGTGTGATACTAGGGTGTTCCACGTCTAAATGTTACGTAAAGCCGGGTAAACTGACTGGCGAGCCGTAACTCTCAGTGTTGCACGTAACATCGTGATGTGTACGCGGCTCGCGAGCCTGCTCTCCACTAGAAGCTCGTTACTGCAACTGCTACTGTTACAGTTACTGCTCTCTAGTTGCCGGCTTTAGAATGCCACACGAGCGCTGCGTGTGCGTTGCGTCGTCACCGCTGCGTTATTCTATGGGTGCACTTCAATTAGTCTAAAAACGTTTTGTATAATTACATTTAACTAACCACGAAAAGCATAAAAAACGTTTAGCATAAAAACCAATTGTATAATTTCATCAGGTATACGATCGAATAATATAACACTCATTTATTATAACTATTAAAAAAAATTATAAACCATGTTATCATGCATTTTATTAGTCAATTTCTTGTAACTAGGTGTTAGAAATGTGAACACATTAGTAGGAATGAAAACATGCATTTTGTTTTATGCATCATGATTATTATATCGTTGATTTATTATAGAGATCGAAACTATGCAATTCGTGTTATGTAAAATGAAATTTAGACCATTTTTTTTATACTAAACATTACACACCCTTTTTCTACATATAAATTAGAACGCCATAACACACGATGCGTTGACACCCTTGCGTCATCTTTTGAAATCACAGTGTTGCGAAAAAGCAACGCACCGGCAACGCTCGCAACGCAACTTAGATGAAATGCTAAATACAGCTGTTCACAAGTATTTAAAAAAAAACATTAAAAAAAAAGTAGAACTACGTTTTATAAAATCGTTTATACACAGTGAAGGTTCAAGTAACTTTAGTTGTGGTTATTCACAGGTTCAAATTTATCGGTAAAAATGAGCAAAAAATCATCGAAGGCTAAAAAAATTATATAGATAGCTGGATATAACTTCAAACGCTGAGAATATTATCGTGTCAATGACATGAACGTGATATTTTTGTAATCGAGATCCATTCACCGAAGTATCTATTTCTGTCACTGCCGGAAATACGTGCAAAAAATCTATTGTTTGCTATTATATTTCTATATACAGGGTGGAAAAAGACGACGGCCCAACCCGAAAATGGGAGATTTTTTCCAAGAAACTATGCTAACATCTGTATTCGTTTTCTAATAGTTGTTTGGTAAAGTTTGATACAAAAAACTTATCGTCTTAACTATTACAGATTAAAGGGTCAATAAACAAACTTTGACCTTTCTAAAAACAAGCTCTGCGGTTGACGAGTCATTATTAAATAATACAATATTTTAACATTTTAATTTTTTGTAAATATACCTTTCTTATCATTATTAATAGATTTTAATGTCACTTATATGATATTGTATTTTATAAAAGGCCCTTCGTCCCGTTCCGCCCTTTATTTGTGTATTGTATTTGTATACGACAAACATTTTGTTTGACTTGCTATTAAATAAATAGGTACTTTTAATACTATTTTATTATATAAATATTTAACTGCTACATAATGCTTTATTATTCCACCTTTTGTTTCTGTAAATATAAGATCATTGTTGTTTTGATTGTTATAGTGTTAACAAAAATCAAAATGTAACGTATTAAAAGAAATCTAAATTTTAATCACTCTATATTTCTATGTAAATTATCGGTATTTATACAGGTATAAAGGCTTGTAGTACTGTTAGGTGATGGGCTTGCAATCTGTCACTAATGCGCTGGCAAACATCTGAGCCTAACTGTACAAAATGTGATTACAGAATTATCAACAAGTTTTTAGAGTTGTTGGTAATTCTGTAGCTCTGCCTACCCCACTCAGGGAACGAAGACGTGAGTTTATGTATGTATGGGTATTTATGAACAAAATGTTTTACTGTAGCTCTTATTATACTGTAAAGCCGCAAATGCGAGGGCGGAAACGGCGTGTTGCGGCGCGTTCCTTTACTAAAAACGCTTCAGCTACGCTTTTGGCACGCAACGCACCGCACCGGTCTTCGTGCGTTTATGGCTTAAGCTTATGTAATGTGAACATTTATGGTTAATGTTTAGGTATAGGTCAATCTAGGAAGATCTCTCAGTTGAAGCCAAAGTCGTGGACGGAAAATCGGTGGGTTTCTAGTAGGTGGCTTTTTTAACATTTTGGTACGGAACCCTAAAAAAGATGATCCATTGACAGCTCATATGATCGCGTATGAGACTTGTCGTTTTGACTTTTTATGAATAAATAATAAATAATAATAAATAATAAAATCTGTTTCTTTCAATTTTCTGTTATGTTTACAATTTTTACTTCGCTGAAATCTTTATTAATTTAAGATTATTTGGCTAAGTTAGTGAGGACACTATTTATAAGAATTATTAAACATAAGAAATCTCTTAACAATGTTTTTTGGTAGACCCCGGTTTTAGCCTCTATGCGTTCTATGAAATGACGCACTACTTTTCACTTTTATCGATCTCTCAAGAGTTTGCTCGAAGAGATCCTTTAAAAGGATAAGTTTGTAATTTTTTTCATTGTATTCGTTTTGTTATTGTTTTTTACTGTCGACTACAAAAAAAAACAACTTTTGGAGCTTATTACAATGCAATAAGGTTGAATACTGGATACAATACATATTTTTGTCTGTACAACAAACTGTTTACATACATACATACAGAATTACTACCTACAGTATACCCATTATTTGCTAGCGGTGCCGTTTGGCATCAAATTTTAGACATTTAAATTTGGACGCCAAATTTTGCAACTATTGCAATTGGTTGAAAGTGAATACGTCTAATCGGTTTATGAAGGTCGTGCTTTTTAATTGGAAGTAGCAGTAGCTAATCACAGAGCAACGTTTTCGAATTAATTAAAAAAAGATCGAAAATAGATTCCGTCTTCAAGTAAGTGTTTTATAAGTTTGTTAAATATGTCTGAATACTTCCGGTTTAGTGTTAATTTTGATCAGAAAGCATTAAAGAATCATAAATTAATAGAAATAAATAGTTTTTGACTTGTTACGGTTATTTTACACGATGATGTTTGTCGCTGTTGCCGTATAGCATCACTAGCCTAATACCGTGTCTTTTAAAGTTACCTACTATTTTTATTTTGTACCTGGTTTCGTGGTGTTTAATAATATTTTTACGAACTTATTCATTATTTTTGTATTTTTGCTTTAAGAATATTTGTTTGTTTACTAGAAACTGCACTTTTCATGAATCCTAAGCTGATTTGGAGGACGATTCTGATTATGAAGAGAACTCCCTATTTATAAAACCTCCTCAGGCAACTGTTAATCCTGACGAGGACTCAGGAGATGAAGCCAAAGAGACTTTCACTGCATCCTCTTCCACGAGAAATTGCTGTACTACGGCCGCGGTCACGAGGAACATTTGATACCGTAGAGGAGCTATTTCTAGAGGCAGCGATGTTCTACTGCGGGCATGTTATCGTTGAGATCTTCAGAGCTTACTGACTGTAGGAGATTCCAAGACCACATCTTGCGTTAAGTTGACGACCGCCAAGATTGTTTACTAAGCTCCCATCATCTTCTCCTGAGTCCTCGTCAGAATCAACATTTGCCTGAGGAGATTCTATAAATAGGGATTTCCCTTCATAATCAGGATCGTCCTTCAAAACAGCTAAGGCTTCATGCAAAGTGCAGTTCCTAGTGAACAAACCAATATTCTTAAAGCGAAAATACAAAAATAATAAATAAGTTTACAAAAATATTAAAACACAATTCAAAACTCGGTACGAAATAAAAATAGCAGGTAACTTTAAAAGACACGGTATTAGGCTAGGGATGCCATATGGCATTAGTCATTTTTTCCAAAAGTAATGATCAGATTTCAATTCTGATTGCATGTATCTAAAAAACCAAAATCCAAAACATAAAAAAAATGAGCAAATAATGGGTTAATACTAACCTTTTAAGGAAGTTTAGTATTTAAAATGAACAGTCAACTTCCTCTTTTTTAAATGCCTTGTTTGCAAGAGTATTAAGTGTTAACAATAAAATGTGGCTGTCACAGGGACCTTCCTAAATTGACCGCATTATACTACTGACGCCATGCCCAAAAGTGCCGAAATTAATATTTCCTAAATAACATTAAATTGCCTCGAATGTAAATCAATCGTCCAAGCCTTAATGATATTCGTCATTTCTATTGTATACACGATTTTATATATACCTAACTATGCCTGTAATATTGTGATAAATATACGTAATAATAAAGACAAAATATTTCAAAGTATTTAATTCTTCATTCTACAATTTAATAAAATTGTACATTTTGTGTTTTTTTTATGCATCAATATTTTTACATGTATGTAGGCGAATGCTACACGCTCGATATTTATCGTGATATTTGGATCGTAATCCAGGATCACGATATTTATCGAGTGTGTATTATAGCGTATCACGTATCGTGATACGGATCATTGGATTTCTAGAAATCCAAAAATCCACAATCTGTATCAAGTATCGACGATAAATATCGAGCGTCTAGTGCTACACGCTCGATATTTATCGTAATATTTGCATCGTAATACGAAACTTATTCGAGTGTACTCCATGGAATTTACCGTCGTACTGACGCGATTCGTATCGTATGTGTAGTATACCAAAATATAACTAGATAAATATCACGTTAAATATCGCGATACATATCGAGCGTGTAGCATTCGACTATGAAACACCCTGTATAATCACGACCTCAAAAACAGCGGGTCGGCGGTATAAAAAAGATTAAAACCCGATATAACGATAACCTCTACTTTCAGTGTTGCTATCTTCTTAACGGCACAATCGCTTTTCATAAAACTTAGCTAAAAACGATTGGCCTGCGCAAACCGGCGGACGGGACGGCAGAGGATATTAAATTTGTCAATATATTTAATGCTATTTCAATTGAAATAAGGTATAAATTCCAATGCTTTGAGATCGACTTCGGAGCATCGCATCGGATTGCGCCGGAGGAAATTTATAGGGCAAAATCCGTCCGCCGGTTTGCGCTGGCCCTATCCCGATTAAACTGAGATTTTTTATAAAAGCTACGCTAACACAGACAGACACGCAGATACACGTTAAGTTTACAACAGCTCTCTATTTGCTTCGGGAGTTAAAAATATATTTACATAAAAACTATCAGTGTTTTCATAAAACGATCCCTTTGCCAAATTTCACTTCGGTCTTCCACACCCTGTATGTAATCGAGACTTAAACGACGTTTCCTCAAAACTAACCACCAATCCAAAGCAATTATACCTATACCTAGCTCACATCAAAGTTCACTAACTCACTCGAAAGCGTTAATTGGCACGAGCTTGGCAAAGCCCGGCGAGCTTTATCACCGACCGCACCAAACGCAACATTTCAATCGAAAGCTTTCTAATGACCTGAGTCATTAACTTGGGTGTACTTGACATCGATCTGATGAGGTTATTACTGTTGTTATTAGTGCGAGTCGAACTCTCGCACTTACTGCCGCACTCAGAGACGTCAATTAAGTTTAATGCTAGTTTACTGATGTGTTGTCTTATTCTATTACTATAGCAAAGAAAGTGACGGACGCAACTTTAATCAAGCATTAAATTTAATTGACGTCTCTGAGTGCGGCAGTTAGGGTTCCGTATTTAAGATAATATGGTTGGAAAACGCAAAAGAAAATACTTACGGACAAGTGTTTTTTACTGAAACGGTTTTTATTTCAGGATTTCTGAAATATCTAGCTGGTAAATGAGGTAAGGTTAGGTTTGTTTTATTAGACTTTGAAATACAAACGTTTTTGTAAAAATACTTTATGACTTGCGATGATTATGAATAACAATACATTCGGACCACAATTTTTTTATGTGACCCAATATGGAACCCTTGGCTAGGCCTATAGTTACGAAAGCAGTTCAAGCAAATCACGGAAACAAGATTAATATTAGTTTATGAGACTGGTGCATAATGAGAGGCATTAATACACGAGTGTAGTTTCATAAAAAGATCACACGAGTGTTTTAATACCTAATTATGGGAACACTCATAATCTCGAATTATTTAATTCCGAATTTCATAATTCCAAATATTTACAATACCGAAAAAATATAAGGCCGAATTATCAAAATCTCGAATTTTATATTACCGAATATTAAAATCACGAAAACTTTTTTCCGAATTATTATATTTACAAATGTTGGGGTCCATATTGGTTCACCTAATTATTTTTACTCATAACGATTTGTAAGACCTAAACATCGCAACTCCTAACGTGTTTTTTTTTGCAACTGTTACTTTTTCAGGATTTATATAAATCAAACCTAACCTAACCTAGTCTTATCTACTCATTAAATATTTCAGAACTTCTGAAAAGTTTACGGTTCCAGCGGTATAAAAAATTCATTTTCGGAGTTCCGATAATAGGAGTTGCAATTTTAGTTGAACTTTGGCGCTCCCCGATTGTTGGCAATTCCGAATTTTCTTTTTTACGAAAATTATAATTCCGAGTATTTGAATTCCAAACTTCCCAAACCAGATCGGTAATGTAAAATTCGGAATTATGAAACCACTAACCACTTGAATTGAATAAAAGTATTCTACTTGAAACGACATTAAGGTGCGATGACCAGCACAGTACTAAATTTGGTTAATCTCACCTTGATTGACGGAGCTCCGCTTCGCGGGAACCTAACCTAACGTAGGTTAGGTTCCCGCGAAGCGGAGCTCCGTCGATTCTGTCGGACATTTCTTACAGTTTTTGAGCATTATGCATGTTGAACATTATACCTACACAGTAATATACAATATTTTATCAGGCGCTTAATTTGAAATTTCGGAATAATGAATGTTCGGGATTCAGAATAGGAATATTCGGAATTGTGATATTCGGAAAAATATTTTTCGGGATATTAATAATTCGGAAATGTGAATATTCGGAATTTTAAAAAATCGTGTTTGTGATGCTTCGTGAAACTAAAATTCGGAATAGTGATGATTCGGAAATTTCAAAGTCGGAATTCTGAAATTCGTTTTTATCGAATTCGGAAAAATATTTCGAGATTATGTAGTGTACCCCCTAATTATGTGTACAGTCAGTAAAGTACAGTAACAGTAAAAAATGCAACACCGATAATCGATACTTTAATGACATGCAATACTTTAATGTTAACATTAAAGTATTGCATGTCCGTAGCGTACAGACCACCTAACCTCTTGACCGCTACCCTACGAATGAAGTGTCGTGCTCTGTACGCTACGGAACAAACCGTCTAGTAGATAAATAGGAACTTTAAATTCGATCGTAGAAGGTTTTATTTCGAGTTGAATGTTGGTCACGTAAAGATGACGTTGGCGTGTGAACCTTGTCGTTGGCTGTCACGACTAGATGACTGTGGCGGTCAACACGTTAATAGGTCTAGGCCATTTACCCATCGTTTCTGAACATAAGTTATGATATGGATATAGGTAAAGTCACTTATGTAACAAATGTCATTATGTACACGACTCCGTCGTATAACATTGACCAACTCTTTCAAAACTAGAAAAAACAACCCGCAACAAAAGAGCCACAGACAAATATTTTAAACGAGACTTCGTAAACCAACCGCTATTGGCCACAATCTGTTCGAGTCTTTATAAACGACTTGTAGAGTAAAACAGTTAGTCCACTTTAAAGTTTAAAGCTGCTAAAGATAAAGATAAAAGATGTTTATTTCTAATACTTACGACACTTTGTTAAAGCTCCACAGCCTAGAAATTTTCGTAAACGATTTTCGAAAATTGTCAAAATGTATGGAATTGACGTAAATGCTCGACGTGACCGTCGGACAGCTTACGTCAATCCTACATAAGTATTTTCGATAACGATAACGTTGTGGTTGTTGTATCTTATTGCATTGCGAGCACCACCAAATATACACCGTGCCCGGGACGTACCCGAAGGATTTTAACCATCGATTCTAGACCCTATTTGGAGTATATAATGTGGTATAACATGTAGTCTAATAACGCATAATTTCCGAGATTGTTATTATTCAAAAAACAATTCCATAGTTAATTTAATTTGCACTCTGTCACCTTAACCTAAAGCATTATTTACTAAGAAAGATTCAAGTTGTAAGTAGCAATATCATCAACGTACAACATAAATTAATTTAATCAATTTCTTAGTAAACACAGTGGTACCATTTCTTAAGCTATCGGCAATCTATGTTTTTGTATGCCACACGAACGATACTGTCAGTTGCGAGTGCAAGCGTGGCGATAGCTAGTCGAAAGCTATAAAGAATACTTTAACGGCGTTTTTTCGTTAAGTGACACCGCGGTACTAATCCTGCCAACCGACCCTTCCAAATGGTCCACGCTTGAGTTTCATGAATTCAAAAACTTTCTCACGATAAAGCCAATCGTTTGGAATACCCGGGCTGCTTCTGAAACAAGTGACTTCTGGTCTGTTCTTTTCGTAAGTTTCAACGTAATGTCGATTTGTTTTGTGCTCTAGTATATTCTCTTGCGAGGTCTTGAGTTGCAAAAACATTGCAGAAGTTCATGCTGTCTTTCTCTAACTTTTAAGTTAGAAAAAGATAGCAAAATGTGTGCTTTTTGCTCTAGAACTGAAGTTACTGCAATCAACTTCTACAATTTTGATTGCCAGCCTAATTTGCGCTTTAGGCTACGATAACGCAATGAATAATTTCCCTTGAACATGCTGTCTATCTACTTTACTGCATTTGAACTGCAACCCAGCTGCAAAATGGCAGTTCAAGGGCAGTTCTGATGCAGTTGATGTAACTGCATCAAAACTGCAAACGAACTGCGCAGTCCGCTTAAGTAGACTGCACGCCAACTGCAAGCGGATTGCGCAGTTGGTTTACAGTTTTGATGCAGTTACATCAATTGCATCAGAACTGCCCTCGAACTGCCATTTTGCAGCTGGGTTGCAGTTCAAATGCAGTCCATCTGTACCGGCCCTTAATGACGGTTGTCATTCCTTAGTATATTTTCAAACACAAGTTTGAAAAAAGAAAGAGTTAATTTGTCTCTAAAATGTCTCTGAGTAGGACTTTTTTTTAAACACGAGGAACGTAAACACAGCCTTCACAAAAAAATATTTATGTAGCCTAAAAACTAAGCACAGTCCAACTAGTAAGTTATTTTACCAGCGGCCTCACCATCACGCCGGAACACAACAGCACGAGCGCAGGATGTGTCATGTTAACAAGTAAGATGGTTGTAGCAATTTGGACTGACTACACAAGTTCCTTCCACGCTAAAACTACCAAACTACCAAAGCTGTATTTAAGTATAAGTATTATAAGAATGATTCTATAAGATATCACATTACAGCAAAGATTTTTACACGCAAAACTCATACAATATCCATCAAATTACCTGCCAACAATAAATACATTGACAAGCTCTCGCTTCGTCAACCCATCCCGCGGGCCCTAAGTGATTCCATTACCGACCCTCTCGCCTCATTTGCCAACCCTATCCTTAAACAAAGAAAATACCTAAACAATATTACAAACAAACCTTCTAGCTAAAAACAACCTTTAAACTTTCACGATACAACCCATATTCAATTACCTGTTTATTTCAAAGACTGAACACATACGAGCCGCTCTTTAACTCAAAATGGCGTATATGCAATTTTGAGGTTAAATCAACTTCAACTCTCCACGATTTTAATAAAAACGCATTTACAATGAAACGTGATAATACATACGCATATTTTTTTATCATTGCAGCAAGGTTCTAATTCTCTTGTCTTTATGTTCCAATTTGCTATAGATTCTCGTTCAGTTGCTTAGATTTGATTGAAGCAAATATAAACTCTCGTGGTTGGGGTGATATGGAAATTATTTAGTTTAGGGTTAGTTTCATTTATAAGAGAAGCAGGCACACGTGTGGAATGCATAAATTTAATACGATTATTAAATAGAGGTTTCATTTTATACATTGTTCAGTTCACGTCTGGTAATTTGGAATGTAACTAGCGCCTCTATTCTAGGCGGTAAAAACGATATCGTAGTTTGCCTGTTATGGTATTGTTATGACGTCAGCCGCCATTACTGTCAAGAAAATAAGAGCTATCAAAACGTTGACAATACGATAACAGATCAAAGACGATATTGTTTTTACCGTCTTGAATAGAGGCGCTGGTATGGCTTATTTTTGTTCTAGTACGTATCGTTTGTAAAAAAACTTTAGCTTCACATGTGACAAAGTAATATTTGATTATATTTTGGTTAGTGCTTCTGTTGCTTAGAAACTTTTCATTTCTTCCTGTAAAAATATTGTGTACAAAAGTAGAATTAACCCTTTTTAACCGACTTCAAAAAAAGGAGGAGGTTCTCAATTCGTCTGTTTTTTTTTTTTATTATTATTATTTTTATGTTTGTTACCTCAGAACTTTCGACTGGGTGAACCGATTTTAAAGATTCTTTTTTTATTTGAAAGCTGGTGCTTCCAGATTGGTCCCATTTTTTTCAAAATGAAGATCTGATGGTGGAATCCATGAGGAATCGACGGAACTCTTCAAAATTTATAGGCACACCTATAGCGATTTTGGTATTTTTGATTGTAACTCGTGTATTTGGTCTTGGAAAGCACTATTTGGTGAAGTGGAACTGATGATGAAGACCACAGATGGCCACCGGAACTCCTAAACGGTATATATTTCGAGGGTGGCGACAAGATATTTCGATTAAGATAGTTGAGCGACTATGACGAAGCATATTTAGGTTTAAATATATGACTATGACTTTCCCATGGCGTTGCTTGCGGCGAGATTGAAATGTTCTATTGTTTCTTGAGAAATGGGAGAAAAATGGGAGAATAACAGCATAATTATGATCACTAAAAAGTATAAAATAAAAAAAAAGTTAAAAAAAACAAAAACCCGCCTTCAAAAAGCAAAAAATAACTTCTTTAAAATGGTAGGTAAATAGGTCAGTCCAACTGAAGTCTGCTTTTGGTTAAAGTAAAGTTTGAAGGCGGGTTTTTGTTTTTTTTAACTTTTTTTTTTTGTAGAAAAAAGAGTACGTAACATGATTAACCTTTTTGGGTAATCTTTACATAGTATAAAACAAAGTCGCTCCCGCTGTCTGTTCGCTTAGATCGTTTGAACGCAACGCATTAATACGCTTTTTATCAATATATAGATTAATTCAAGAGGGGGGTTCTAAGTATAATAAATTCTGGATCATATACGGGTATTACAGAAAACTCAGCAACGTCAGGGCTAATATACGAATGTCACAACGCCCCGTCTAAGGTATGTAACATCAACCCCATCACCCTACAGTGGATTAAGGGAAACAGTAACTCTCGAGGTAACGACGCGGCGGACGTACTCGCGAGAAGGGGCTCAGAAACGGAACTGATAGGTCCTGAATTATTTCTGCCCCTGCCGACCAGCTGGCTGCGGAACAAACTGCGCCAAATCACTAAGGTAAAGCACCAACACTACTGGAGCAACCTAAATACCTGTCGGCAAAGTAAGGAAGCCCTTCCGATAATCAATCCCGGATTGTCTCGTAAGCTACGACTACTAAAAAGGGCCCAACTCCGATTACTAACTGGAGCCATAACTGGCCATGCCTTGTTTAACAAACACTTGTTCACATTAGGTGTTACAGACAGCCCCCTGTGCAGAGCCTGTATGACGGCGGAGGAAACCGCGGCCCACGTCATCATGGAATGCCCTGAGGTGGCAACACACCGGGCACGTCACCTCGGAACACCGAGGTCGCTACCGGAAGCCGTCGTTAACATCAAGGGTTTTCTAGGCTTCCTGGTAGAACTGGGTTGGCAAAAGTAGTGCCAAAAACCCAGCACACAAAAAAGGCGCATACATTAAGTCGTCGAGGTGCGGAAACCAGCCCGCTCTAACCTATAACCTATAGGTATATTACAGAAAACTCCCATAAAGCGAAGCGACGCGAGGGCGGATCGCTAGTTTGAATTAAAATACTTATCAAAATGAATTATTACTACTTTTATACACAAAAATTAAAATGCCAGGATTTATGGTACCATTGTTAAAATCTGTAACAATTTAGTTACATTTTTTTTGTTTTTTTTTTCAAATCTTAATTTATATATACACAGAACTTATAAACGTCTTAATGCTACAACTCAAACCAAACCTGCTAACGGTATTTCAAACCAGAAACACAGTTTAACAAGCGTAAATGACTTATACATGGATGTTGTTTCACTTAACAGGTTAAGTATTTCTGTAACCAAGTTAGTTTTGAACCCGGAGGGACTTTCAAGTTACAAGCACAAGATTTGACGTGTGGGATTTGTGACCCATAGATATTTTGCATTCTCAGGACCACAATCATAAGACCGCAAATGCGTTGCCAACCCTGAGGACTAAGATGGAATGCCTCTATGCTAGTAATTTTACCGGCTGACTTATCCAGACATTGGAACATAACAATGCAAACACTGCTGCTTGGTGGTTGGTTAATGGATAAGATGGTGGTAGCGATCCGGACGGTTACTTTACAAGGTCCTACCACCACTGATCCATTACTATTTAGATATTTATTTGATTTACATTCGATCTAAATTTTTTTTAGATATTTGTAGGCAGCTATAAAGATCTAGAACTTAAGAATAGCTACTCGCGCAATCACACAAGTATTTGCCTATGGAATCGAACCTGGGGACGGTACCTTCGTAGGGTCGCTACCAACTAGACAAAGCATGGCATCAATCGTTTACTACAAAATGTTACTTTCTAAGTAAAGATCGCTAAATATTTCAATTAAACTGCAAATTCTCTCGCATTCCTAAAAATATCTACAAAAGTAAATTTGATTTTTTTGTCAAATTAATTTCCCGATAAATTTGCCCCACTCCCGCAATTTACTCAGGCAGAACCGTTGCCATGGCGACCAATTACTGCAAATTGATATAATATAATTGCGATTGATGTATAGGACTGATTGTTTGCCATTTACGAAGAATTTTGCGTATTATAAACTATTTCTCCGTTGTGATTTGATAGAATATGGAAGTTGGGCCCAAGGTATACAACCACATACCGCAAAATATTATTTCGTAGCCCCTCCTGGCTTCGTTGAAAGCAAAGCTTGAAAAATGGTTGATCGAGCAGGCGTTCTACAACCATGAAGACTTATTTTTATTTGCTAGTAAGCAAACAAATTAATTATTAATAAGGCGTTATGTTTGTCTTTACCTAATTTACTTTAAAAAAAAACCCTATTGTTGTATGGTGGGCCTCACGAGGTTATAAGTAAAAAAGTTTTTTACACATGTTTAATAAAATTACGAGCTAACGTCTCTAAAATATATTTTCTCAAAAATGTTCGGAAATGTTGACATTACTATCTACATAATGAGACGCAAAGTACATAGTTTACTGACAGTTCTCAAATTAAAAAAAAAAACATTGCGTGCTCGCTACCACAACCCCGCAATGTTGCATACAAATTCCATTACTATCTAGCTTGTAACTTTTTAAAAACTGAAAAAGCCCATAATCAAATGATGGCACAAGTCTTATACATCCAATGTTTTTTTTATGTTTTTTTTTAAAACAAAGCTTGCGTTTCTCCTTGTCATAAACAAAAAGGCGGTAAAGAGTGATGGTTTTTTCACATGAAGTTTCTGTTTGTATGCAATTTAAAAAATGAGTTCAAGCGATGAAGATTTTACTCCAACACATTTTTTTCTGGCGATTTTTGAAAAAAGCCCTCGCAACTCGCAAGCTCGTCCGTTTAAACCAATACTACCGCAATTGTCTACTTCCATGCCTAGCCAATAATGTACCTACTATTAAGGTGAGTTTCAGAAATGCGCTCAAAACTAATCATAGACACGTCGGCGGGACTCAGTCTGTCTGTTGTATGTCAAAACTTCGGATAACGATGTTTCTGTTTGATTAAAAATGAAGAAAGTGATTGATAGCGTCTGCCAATCCAATTTGTTCGAGCTAGGCGAGCGTGAAATAAACTGCGCACTATTACCCTTTGGTGCGTTTCTGATCCTAATAAATTTTATATAGAAAAAAGGATAACTTACTTTTATTTAAGCCTCCTCGTGTGGTTGCCGAGTTAAAATAGTGCCACTCCATGTCTTCCCGTGGATGTCGTAAGAGACGACTAAGGGAATAAAGGCTTGTAGCACTGTTAGGCGATGGGCTTGCAACCTGTCAAAAATACGCTGGTAAACATCTTAGCCTAATTGTGCAAATTGTGGTTATAGAATTATCAACAAATTTTTAGAGATGTTTGTAATTCTGTAGCTCTGCCTACCCCACTCTGGGAACGAAGGCGTGAGATTATGTATGTATGTCAAATTAGCATCCCATCCTTGCTACGGTGATCCATCTTGATTCGGGTTTAAAAAAATCCCTTTAGACTTACAAAGTCTAAAGATCGCTATCTAGCGATAAGACCGCCTGTTGACTCACTATGTAATCTATATTTTAGTTTCTTGTATATTCGTTACTTGGTGTATGTGGTGTTTCAATAAAGTGTTTTGTATTGTATTGTATTGTAAAGTCTGTGATGGGACGCCTCGCTCTTCCAAAAATCAACATAATAGGCTATTTGACAACATTGAAAATATACTACAAATTGTGGTCATCCTATCAGATAATAGCGTAAAAAAACATATTTCACTTTATTTTAATCTAAACTATGCATATTTCTTTGGAAATTACACGAAAAAAATTGTAATATTTTTTGAAATTTTATCTGTGGCAGAAACGCTATGTGATTGGTTTGCAGCTGTGGTTACTTGCTGGTGACGTCACACGCAAGTAACTACAGATCATAAGGGCATATCTCTTCTAATGATTGTTTATTGTTTACTTGCGTGTGACGTCACACTTGTCATATGGCCAGGGCCATGACAGAAACAGCGTTTTTAGTGCGGTTTTGAAAATTTAAACTTTAACTTTGATTTTTAGTGAGAATACAGTAAAATCTCAAGGAAATATCAATGTAGTGTACTTGTTATTTAATAAAGAATCATTTTAAAAAGGTTTTCTAAAATTAGTCAAATAGCCTATTGATAGGTACTTAGCATTAATAAAATATGTCCTGACTCATCGTGTATATGTGGGTGTACGCGTCTGTGCGCGTGTGTGTGCGTGAGTGCATGCGTGTGTGTGCGTGTGTGCATATGTGTGCGTGTGTGTGCGCGAGTGTGTGTGTGTAATGTGTGTATGTGTGTGTTATGTTGTCCATGTTCTAATACTCGCTCAGCCTCATTATAATTTTTGTCTTGAAGCCATTTTGTGTAAGTTTTCTGTAACACCCGGATTTATTATAAATAAATACCTTCCGTTAAAAATTATCTAACTGATGATGACCACATCAAAATCCGTTGCATGGTTTAGAGTTAGTGGATATATGAGGGGTTATCTATGAAATGTGACCTTATTGCCGATGGCGCTTCCGCCATTTTTAACGACGCTCCGATATAAATGGAGGAGGAGCACCAGTGATGCAGTGCGGCGTAAGCGCCCTCGACAATAAGGTCACTTTTCATAGATAACGCCACATATAGACAGACAGACAGACAGACGCGAAAATCGTCTTTGTTTTAAACAATTAGACTAGATTTTACCCGTGACTCCGTTCACGTAGAAGTCTTTGATCGCGGCTTTTACCTGAATAACGATTACTTGCACTATCCAATCCACGGGATGAAATATAATCCTCGTTCTTGGGCATGTAGAGTAAAACGACGCTAATCCATTGCTACATTTTCTCACAAAACACGTGCAAAATAACGCTAATGCGTGTACGAGTATAACATCATTAGAAGGGTTTGTTTCTTCATTAGGCAAAAAGAAAAAGTATCATTTCGTTTATTTATAACTTATAAGAATAAGATACTTATTCGCAACTTTTCCAATCGCCACTAAAACAGTCAATATTAAAACAGTATCAGTAAATTATGCGTACATGTAAAATTTTGTATATTGTAGAATATTTATCGTTTGCAAAGGCTAAGAAGGACACTTTCAACTAGTACGGTCAGCATCGATGGCACTTGCAGGGAAGAACCCGCGCGTGATTGGTCCCACCTTTTACGAACGTCTACCCTCCGAACTTAAGAATGAACCATCCGACGAAGCATTTGGACGCCGGCTGAAAAACCTTTTATTGGAAAATCCATTATACTCAGTTAAAGAGTTTATGGACCTTAATTTATAATTAGGTACATAAATTATTTAAAATGTTTTGATTTAATCTGTTTATTGTTTTTATTATTTCTGATGTTTTGACTTATTATGTTAAATATAAAAAAAAAATGCTAATTTGTTTACATGCTATTTTTTAAGACGATCCTTAACGGTGATAACTCCCTAGTTTTGTATTTTTATTGTTATCCTGACTTCATTGCTATTTTTGATTATAAATTTGTGTATATTTTTGACGATTCCAATGTAATTTCTTGTACTTTTGACATAACATGCAATGTATGTGACTTACTTTGGGAAATAAATATCATTCATTCATTCATTCATTCATTCATCATAAATATATATACGTTAACAAGGTTTCAGAAATGTATATACACCCTTATTCCCTCGCAGCAGAGTCGTGTTTACATATTTTTGAAAGTTTAACTGGGTCTATATATTTGATGCTAACTGTACCATGTTAACTCGACGATCATTGTCCCGATAGTTGTTTCGGCGAACGATCTCACAGCGAAAATCGCGGTTGACATTCTCGTACGTTAAGATAAACCATGTTGTCAACTGTCATCCCATACATTTTCAGCGATATAGAAAAGAAAAGAAAGAAAGAAGAAAAATCATTTATTCGTGACATACATAAAAAAAGAACAGATTAACACGTACAAGAAGGAAGTAGCCACGAAATGGTCCCAACTCCGCGTAATGCTGGCATTAAAGTCAGCGCTGGTCTTCCGTTGGAACCATCAGGTGAAACCACGGAAGGTTACACACACATAATTATTTGAAAACAAGGAATGATTGCAAAATAATAAGAAAACTAGAGAAAAAAAACAATAATAATAAAAAAATAAAAAATAAACGCTAAAGTTTTGCATGGCCGTCCTCAGATAGCGGAAAGGGCAACAGTCCCTTAGCCTTACATGGTTGCAAAAGAAAAACGTTAGTAGCGTTTGCATATTGGCTGGCATCTAGGCATCTAGGTGGCCAGTGTTTTCGTTTTCCTACTACACGCCATAAAAAATAAAAAATATCAAAGTTAGTGTGATGTATTTGTCCTGTACAGTCAACAGCATAAATAAGTGATCATTTATGTACCTTGTCACTTTAACATCGTGTTTGAAATGTCATATAAAATTGCGAAATGATTGAAAGCGACAAGGTACATAAATGATCACTTATTTATGCTGTTGACTGTACCTATTTGTCTTGCAGTTTCTTTTGGGAATGGGGTATTGTTATAACTAGTTTGTTTTTTTGATTGTTTATGACAAGGAGAGGTTTGTCTTTATTATTTTGTAATATATAGTAATATTAGTAATATTGCCCGGTGCGGCGCGTTCCCATACTTGTTCTATTTTCAGTATACCTACCTATACGAGTAGGAACGCGCCGTACCGCGCCGCCTCCTGTAATATGATAATATGAGTATTAAATTTGCGGCTTTTACTCTACAATTTAATACTGTATTCTGTTTTTGTTTTGCTTTTTTGTCATTTAGATATTAATTTTGTTGTAATTATCTACACTATACACTACATATTAAAAATAGGAAAGATTTGATTGTTTGTTTGTTTGTTTCCATTGGATAGGCTCCGAAACTAATGGACCGATGTGAAAAAATCTTTCACCTTTAGAATTCTACATTATCCCTGAGGAACATAGGCTATGTTTTATTTTTCTGTGCGAACCGAGTCGCGGGAAACAGCTAGTGGTCAATATTTATTTCATTAAATGTTAGAGGACTGTTATTCGTTCACTGTGGCCGGCTGATACCAAGTTAGATTACGGTGACTTAGCAACTAGGTTCATAATTGAGTTTCCCAACTATTCCCAATCCAGTTAAACAACTTTGTCATTGTGACAAAGTGTTGTAGGCGGTACCTTCACCTTAACTTGGACGCTAGCTACCTCACTTTTTAACTTTGCAGCATTATTTTTTAATAACTTCTGCTCGTGACTTCGCCCACGTAAATTTCGATTATTGCTCGTCATTCCCTCGGTAACTATTAAAGAAGCAAATTAGGAAAAAGATTCCTAACAAATTTAGTTTTTCATAATAACTACAACATATTTAGAGATCAAATTTTATGGCATAAAATTCTTTCGTGTGAGATTGATTCCCCGTATTTGCTAGGCAAAATTGGCCTTAGGATTCCTCTTATTAATGCTCGCAGTAATAACAATCTATTTCATGTTCCCTTTACTCGTAACAAATATGCGTCAAATTCATTTTTATGTAGAACTTCTAAAAACTATAATAGCACATTTTGTCACTTAGATATATTTAGTCTTTCCCTTCCTAGATTTAAAATTGCGTTGTCCAAATAATTAATTTAGTTTAATTGTTGTCTGTACTTGAATTGAATTTAATATTTGTACTTGAATTTAATACTATGTAAACACACATTTTTACGTACGTTAGGGTGAGGACCAAAAAGTTGGACCACAGTTAAGCGCAGTCAACCATACAAACAACGAAGTCGAAAAAAGTTCCGTTGTGCGATGAAAAGTATCCCTATGTATGGCTAATTCTCGTGTCACAACGGAAACGTTTCATAGAAAATTTAATTGAGTGAGTTAGCGAGCCCAACTTTTTGGTCCTTACCCATTACTCTGTACTGTATTCGTTAATGTTACTGTATTTGTGCCCAAGTAAACATTAAACATATTCAAAAATCGTGCAAAAGGGACTTCATTTAAGGAGTGAGAAACGTTATGGCCCCCCGGAGCTAACTTTGTATGTTTTTTTTGACAGCTACGCGATTTCAGCCTCGCCTCATAATCCTCTTAAATATATTCAAATCAAATCAAATTCAAATCCATTTATTTGTCAGAATACAGTAATACACGGTCTTAATTATAAAATTAAAGCACTTGTATTCAGCATGCAAGCAAGCGTACAAATATTGTAAATAATCTACAAATTTTCATAATACTTTTCCCAATTTCATAAATTCTGGTCAATGATAATACTTTAAACCCCTAAATATTCCTTGACACTATAAAAACATTTCTCCATCAGCCATTTTGTCAAGTTACGTTTAAACATTTTTCCCGACAACATTCTTAATTCATCCGGTAAGTGATTAAAAACTACAATGCTCATATTAAATATATTTATTTTGTACATATCCTTGCGACAGAGAGGTTTGTACAAAAGAGCCATAATAGAATAGAATAGAATAGAATAGCTTTATTTCAGACTACAAGGCCCATATTTACAAATACCTTACAGACTAGCATACATATCAATATATAACATAAAATGAACACAACTATTAATAAATTTTCGCGGTGTCTGCTAGACGGCGACCACGAAATCGCCGAAATAAGACTCCCCTCAGCCAGAATTCCTCCTTTAAAAAGGTCGACAGATCTATGGTCGGTACTCTCATCACAAATGACTTAAAATTACCCTTGTGGCGAGGTTCTAACCACTCGACCCTAAGAGTAAATCCGGTCTTAACTCGTACATACTCTACGAGATCTTTTGCCTCCGTAGAGTAATGTAATCGCGACACGTACAACTGCGTCGTGGGCGTAGCAGGACACAGCAAGTGGTTCGGTCCGGTCGGTGCGGTGCCGCACAGGTTCCTCGGGGCAGGCTTCTTCTTCCTCTCCACCCGGGTAAAACCATCCTTGTCCTGCTTAGGACACGTCGGGGGCAGCACCCCGCGAACGGGCTTAATACGTGCTCTGTCTGCCTTTTAATGACTTGACTCCGTTTCATAAAATATTCTGGGTGGGAGTTGACAAACACACATACGTCTCTTATGTACACACACGGTAGTGGTAAAATATTCAGTTTTCTAAATAATGGGACACAGCTGTCATCTAACCGAGCATTACTCATCACCCTTATGCACTTTTTTTGAATTTTGAATACTCTATCAAACTCCACTGAGTTTCCCCACAGAATATTAACGCATAACAGCAATGGCCCCGGGACGACCGAGCGCATAAAATCTAATTCCGATAACGACGCACCTCTTTCTGCGAATCGTAAATTTCCGTTTCACCTTTTTAGGCTCGAAATTGATATTTACGTAAAATCAAAAACAAACAGTGAAGTGCGTGCTGGACTTATGCATCGAGAGTTCCATATTCAAGTACAGTCAAGGACTTTAATTGTTATGCAACTATGGAACCCTGTCATAATGACAGCGTCTAACCACAATGACAGAAATTACGCTTAAATGAATGATTAACGTTATGCGACAGGGTTCCATAGTGGCATAACAATTAAAGTCCTTGACTGTACCTGTAAATCACTATGATCGGGTTGAATGAAGTGTTTATTATGGCAAGCACTCAGACCAGCTGAAATTAAGTGGGATTTAAGACCCATAGACATTTTGAATTCTCAAGACTACAATCTCAAGACTGCAATCCTAAGACTTCAAATTAGTTGCCAACGTTGAGGACTAAGATGGAATGCCTCTATGCTAGTAATTTCAAAAAAAATACGGACGTAACCTAGTCTAAACATGAGTGAAGCACACAAAATGGCCGTCCATTTACGAGTGTGCGTGCTTTAAGTCTTGCCATATAAATCGTCAATTTGCCCATTCTAAATGAAAACATTTTAACTAACATAAAGCTATCAGAAATTAATGAGTAATAAAAAAAAAACTTTTGTTCCGATTGTTTGGATTCAGACTTACCTACTTCAAACAATGATTAAAACACTCGCTTTAAAAATACGAGTCAAACGAGTCCAAACTCGACAGATCCTTTGAGGAGTTCCTATGACCACCTATCTCCATCATCATAACAGCTCGATAGTTCGATATAATTATATTGTCATCGCAATGACATACACAAGTATGCAAAATTTCAAGAGAATCTGACAAATTAGAAGTAACTTAGTTAAAACAGAGATCCAAGACTTAATTACATTCTTATATTGTATTTCTACTCGCGTACTATAAAACGCTAATATTGATATCGTTAATAGTATCAGAATACCACCTATAGCGTAACCGATGCGTGAAAACAATTCTATAATAAGCGTTGCCATGGTAATAACAGTTCTATAATAATTATTACAGCATTGTTATTACCATGGTTACGGTCATTCCGGATATCAGTCTTGGCGTTTAGTGAACACTTGATATATTAATTTGTATAATAAACCATTTAAAATATTTTAATACCAACTGAAATTACGTGTTTTAAAAACAAAATTAATTTTTAGACTAAGTATGTGTTTATAATATTTCATTTTTATTAAAATACTAAAAATAGATGATTAGTTTCCACCGATTTGTTATTTGGTTACCATGGTTACGTTCAATATGGATGTCAACAAAATGGCGTTTCGTTTGGCATTCCAACTTGTATGATAAATACAGAACTGTTTTAGTAGTTAAATATTAAAATTTGCGTGAAATTTGTAAATATTTAACAATAACATTCACACACGATTAACGCCAATCGGAATAATGAAAATTACTTTCTTCTTCTTCTTCTTGATGTGCCTCTCCGACTAGCGAAGGTTGGCAGTCAGCTCCGAAAACTTTTCTGTCTCTCGCGAGGCGAAACAGATGGGCAGCACTCGCGACACCAGTCCACTCGCGGAGATTCCTCAACCATGATCAAATTACATTACTTTGCCGACAAGTAATTTGTTAGGAGAAAAATCGAGGAAAGTATACAAGAAAAGTTAGCGATTGTTTATTTTTGTCATTATCATTTTAAGCTTGTAGAAAAAGTTATGTATGCACCGGTACATAATTAGCTCTTAAGGTACTCGTGCCTGTAATTAAACTCGCACTGTAACCTTAAGAACCTTCATTATGTACCAGTTAAATAAATAACTATTGTGACTTAGTAAAAAGTGTGTAAAAAAAACGAACAAAATCAAGTCTGACTCACAATAAGCAGTGTTCCGTACCATAAATAACGGCGTTACAAATTTCCCCACTTTTAGGAAAAATATATCCGTGAAAAAACTGGCAACACTGGTTGTCAATAATGACAATTTGTAATTTGCGTCAAAGTAAATAAATACATATTTATGAAAAATAACACGAATAATCATAATTTACACGTGATAAGTGAAAGAAAAAGAAAGAAAGAAAAACGTTTATTAAGTGCAAGACAATAAAAACTTATTATAATATACTTAAAGATAGCATCAACAAAAGGCACATGCAAGCACTTAAAAGGCGACCAGCTCAGCAAGATGCTGTGACTTATAGTCACAGCGCTGATTTTCAGCTGGACCAATGAGTTTACTCGGAGAGCAGTCCCGTGTCTAACATACATATTATATAACATTCGATGACGTGAAATTCGATATCAAACAATAAGAAAACTTTGTGTGCAATTACACGCAATATGGAAATACAAACAAAAGGAAAAAGCAGACGGTGACATTAACAAATATTAAGTGTAGCAGAGCGGGTTTTAATACAGAGCAGGGGTGCCGCCACCCTGAAGCGAAAATACATGATTTTTTATATTTAGCCTAAAACTATGAACCGATTTACATTCACGCAACGGTGGCGGAATGTTATTCCAAATTTTGGTGGCGGCATACTTAAAACTTCCCCTAAAGTGATACCGCGTGTCTCTTAATATTTACACGTTTTTACAACACAATGCGGCACACATGCTGTGGCTCGACGTGTAATGGCGGCGGGTTAACAGACCTAGTGCATTTGTGAGACGGTAAATCGTGTATGACGGAACGAAATAACAGACCTTGCATACTTCACACCTTTTTAGTGTAACGTTACATCCGTGTTTTTTTAGGTCCGAGTTGTAGACTTAACAGAAGCACATAGGGTTAGTCTGCGGGTAGGTTGACATTTAAGGATCTCAGGTCTATCCTCTTTCTTGATCGCTCGCTTTCACCACTACCGGAACTCACTCGAAACACGTCCAATTCCAATTGTTTGGTCGTCAAATACCATACACCGGTTTTCAAATCCTGCTTTTTAGGGTTCCGTTGTGCTCAAAGAGTGCTGAAAGGTTTTTTTTATAGCCGTAAAAGGCAAACGAGCGGACTGAAGTAGTCAGTCTTCGTCCAGTTTTTCTCTAACTCTCTTGTTCACCACGGTAAAGTTCTGTTACGGCTAACATCTAAATAAAATAAAATTAACATTTGTACAACTAGGAAACAGTATCGTAGTAAAAATATTAACTCTAAAGTGCCGTATACGCTTACAGAAGACGCTCATTCTGGAAAATTAGTTCCATTGTGTGCGTCCCCCGGGAGCATGGCGCACAAAAGCTGGTGTATATTCAAATGTTACCCTCGGACGGAATCCTGAATTCACGGCGCCGCGTGCGGTTTGATGCAGATTATTTCGGTAGCGTTGCATCTCCAGCTAAGTCATTTAACTGTTGGCCACGGCTTGTTTTATTGTCGATGGTAGAGCATACGGCGTAACTAATAAAGCTAATAAGGTGCAATAATGTTTGGTTTTAGTTAAACAAGTGTAATAATATATTGATATTGTCTTACTTACCTATAGGCATTATAATTGACGGTTTGGCATTTAAAAAAATGATGATTCGTAAGCCTAAATTGTAGTGACACTGTCTATGAAGCTAGCAGTCCCGGGTTCGATACACAGCATGGGCAAATATTTGTGTGAAGAGCACGAGTATTTTTTTCTGAATCTTGGATGTTTTCTTTGCATTTAAATATTTATTTCTCTACATTATCAGTATTTAAATCGTCGTCTTGTGCCCATAGAATAAGCCTAGAATTTAGTTTGGGATTAGCTCAATTTGTGTGAGATTTTATTTATTGTTTTTTTTGACCGCCTGTCAACAAATCATTTCGTGTGAAACAACTACAAATTTTTCATTTGCTGTGTGCAAATTAAAATTGATGTACTCCCGGTCGCTCCATTGCTCCGTGAAAAAAAGACAAATCGTTAAACACACCTCCACATTTACACAATTGGTAAGAATTAATAAGGATATTACAGGGGAGTTGAAAAATCAATATTACGTTTGACCCTACAATAGGCTACACACACCGTCACGACAATTAACTATACGACTAACAACTATGCTTTAAGGGGCTACCATGCCCATAACAGAAGTTTTTGATGAAGTTTACGTTCTTATAACTCAGTCAAAACGGAATGTAAATTTATGAAAAAATATATTATAACGATCCATCATCATCACTGACTGACTGCTGAGTTTCTTGCGGCGTTTCTTCTCGGCAGTGGTCTTCTCTTGGGAAGCGCTGGTAGATTCTTGACGTGTAAAAGTGCCCGTGCGGCCTACTTACTGAATAAATTTCTTTTATCTTTTATCTTTTTTATCTTTTACTATCTATCATCTTTGATTCTGTCGAACAGAATTTCAAAATAATCCATGGTTATTTTTTTATAATTTTTTAAATACATGACTATAAAAACACAAGATTGTATATAACTTTTTCATCTTGGCGTCAATTGATATGGAAACTACATCTAAATTTTCTTCATTATTTATCTAATAAATCATCGAAGGTATTTTTTCCTTAAGTGAAAAATATGGAAATAAAGGCCAAAAAACTACTTTTTTGCAGCAAAAATGTCAAACTTTGATAGCATAAATCTCGATATCAGTGACTTGTAAAAGAAAAATTCAGATGGCAGCTAGTTTAGAATAGCAGTGTTAATGCAAATAGGTTTTAACAACAACTGAAAGTTTAGAGCTGCAGCTCGAAGGTCATCTGCCCATGGTAGCCCCTTAAGACAAAAATAGTGGCATCTCAGACAAAACTCCTGTAGCAAATGCAACCATTTTACTAACGACTGAGGATTGAAACTGCTTTGGTTATTGAATGTAAGATACCGCCTATTGGCGTAAAAGGGCTGTATATAAATGTATGACTAAAATCGTGACGTAATGGAAAGATTCCCATTGTTCATTTTAGTTTTTACCTGAAGGAGGAGGATAATGTGTTTATCAGCCTATAATTTACGTATGTATGTATGTTCGTTCCTTTGTGGCCCTCCAGAAACTAAACGCGTGAACCGATTTTGATAATACTTATGTCAATCGATTTGTCATAACCTTGTGAGTGTCACTAAAGATATTACGGTAGTCAAAATTCAATATGGCGACAACCAGACGCCATTTATTATTGTAATAAAGCAGGGCTCGGAAACGTTATTCAAAATACAGTTTTTAAAACGTTTCGAACGGTTTTTTTTACAACACTTTGTTCGGAACGAAAACGAAACGGGAACGTTTTCAAAAACCGGTTTAATACACAAGAC
This sequence comes from Acleris literana, assembly GCA_946894065.1. NCBI lineage: Eukaryota > Metazoa > Arthropoda > Insecta > Lepidoptera > Tortricidae > Acleris > Acleris literana. The sequence continues at coordinate 3,871,364 of OX335670.1, read as the reverse complement.
GCGCCGCGCGCTCCGTGTGCGGCGACAAGCATGAAATTACTCGTAATGTTCGTTCGCAGCTTCGTACCGAACACCGCAGAAAGCGGTTAAAAGTGTTTTTTTAATCAAAACTGATTTAAATTTTGATCCTGTTCGAACAGAATCGAAACAAATCGTTTCTTAGGTATTAAAGACGAAACCGTTTCGAAAAATATACCGTTTTCCGAGCCCTGAAAAAAAGTCAAAAGCTACGACAATTAGGTATCATTCTAAAGATATTAACCTTTTCAACGCCACAGTCGGCTCTGGCCGTCAACTAAAAGTCGTGCCACTGACGCCACGTCGGCTACAGCCGACAAGAGTTCAAGATTAAAAGAGACTTTGTTTGGTAGCAATAAGGTGTAATTTAAACACAAACAAAGCTACCAAAACAATTGAGGTGTTTAAAAATCTATTTTCTAGGTTTGGATACCCTGTTCATTTAGTGACGGACAATCAAACAACATTCACAAGTGCAGAGTTTATGACATTTTGCGAAGCATGTAACATTAAACATACATTTTCTCCACCCTATCACCCAGCAACCAACGGAGCGGCGGAAAGATTCGTTCAAACTCTTAAATCATCTGTAACCAAAATTAAAGAATCAGGTTGTGACATTAACTCTGCCGTTAACTTGTTTTTATTTGACTACAGAAGCACCCCACAAAGAACTACTGGTGTATGGCCAGCTCGATTGATGCTGGGAAGGGAATTGAGGAATAGATTCAGTCATTTACGACCTCCACCTGTAGTAGATAGTTTGATAGAGAAGTAGCTATCTAATAAAATTGGAACTAGGAATGTAAACTTTGTGATAGGACAAAAAGTGATGGTGCGGGATTATAGAAAGGGCAATATACCTTGGATAGTGGGTGTCATTGACTCTGTATCGGTCCCGGGATTGACTTACGTAGTAAATGTACAGGGTATGAGTTGGAAACGTCATGTTGATCAGATGGTCAATTGTAATGACGATATTGATAGTAGTTAGCAATGTCGTAGGCCAAGTGTACACTTGCATTTTTATAAATGATGCCAAGACATTTCTAGCTATAACATTATAGTACTTACTAGTGGTTATAGGGGTTGTCAAATGTCCTAGGCCTGGTGCACTCCAGCATTGTTTTTACAATGAAGCCAAGACATTCAATTTGAAGCCTCTCCTTTCATGTAATTAGATAGTAAGGGTACCTAGGTTTAAGAAACTTGTATTGCTTAAGTAACTAAACCTATCCTACGTTTAGATTGGTCTGGGAGAATGCTGTGTATATGATGAGGCGTACTACGGAACGCTCTCTTGGAAATGGCCGCTAGCTCGGGTATGTTGTAGCTCTATAAATAAATCTTTAATAATCCAAGGTTGTTTTTATTATATATAACACATAGCATAGCAAACATGTTGGCATGTGGGTGGCACATTTTGTATTCGACGTATGGTGTTCAAAAGGTTAAAATTAATTAATTATGACGTGTAAAATTTATTTTACCAATAAATAATCTGAATCTGAATCTGAATCATCTGTAGGTTTATTTCATAATTTTCATGCTTACTGATTATTAAGGATTTATAACAACTTAAAGTTTGTAAGCAACAGTCGGACTTTTTATAGCTTGCTCATTCATCATCATCATCATCATGTCAGCCGAAAGACGTCCACTGCTGGACATAGGCCTCCCACAAGGCTCTTGGGGGACCAAGGCTGTCCACTCAGACCGGTCTTGTGCTTTTCGCATCCACCGCGTTCCCGCGATCTTTACAAGGTCGTCACTCCATCTTGTTGGAGGCTTACCTACAGCTCGTCTCCCGGTCCGCGGACGCCACTCAAGAACCTTCTGACCACATCGGCCATCAGTCCTGCGAGCAATGTGCCCCGCCCACTGCCACTTAAGTTTGGCTATTCTTCGGGCTATGTCAGTAACCTTAGTTCTACTGCGGATATCATCATTTCTGATTCTATCACGCAGAGAAACCCCGAGCATAGCCCTCTCCATAGCCCTCTGAGTGACTTTGAGCTTCCTTATAAGGCCCATTGTTAGCGCCCACGTCTCAGATCCGTAAGTCATCACTGGCAACACACACTGGTCAAAGACCTCAGACACTGCGGTAATTTGGACGAAAAGGTGCTACGAAGCTTCCCGAACGCTGCCCAGCCGAGTCGGTTTCGACGAGCTTGCTCATTGTTATATTGAAAAATGCTCTGTTACGTCTCTACTACTCTAACGTAAAGCAATACGTCAGCATATCAAAAGCAATATGGATTTACTAACTTGAATAGAACCCATGTATCTATGTTGAATCCCAAATTGATGACAAATGGAGGCACTGGGAGTGAACACAGCCGCCCCTTGCGTCACTAGACGTACCCTATATTAAGCCCGAACGTGCTCGGCGCAAGGACGTCCTTATCACTCGGTCTACACCGATGCAATCCCCAGTGTCATAATGAAGACTGAAATGAGGTTTGTCTGTGGCGTTTTTATGTTTTTATTACGTTTTGATGATGTTTTTTTTTAGGGGTACCGAAAGGGTAAAAACGGGACCCTATTACTAAGACTCCGCTGTCCGTCTGTCTGTCACCAGGCTGTATCTCATGAACCGTGATAGCTAGACAAGTGAAATTTTCACAGAAGATGTATTTCTGTTGCCGCTATAACAACAAATACTAAAAACAGAATAAATTACATATATAAGGGGCTCCCATACAAAAACGTTTGACGTTTTTTGCTCGGTATTACTACGGCAACAGGTAGACACTTGAAATATTCACAAAATAAAAATAATTTAATTAAAATAAAATAAATATTTAAGGTTGGCTCTCATACAACAAACGTGATTTCGTTCGTTCGAAACGTTCATTTTTTTGCCTTCTTTTTTCTTATGTTGTATAGATAATGGTACGGAACCCTTCGTGCGCCGAAGTCCGACTCGCACTTGGCCGGTTTTTACACTTTATAACGGTTTTTGATGGTATGGCATACGAGCAATACAGGCCACCTGATGGTAAGTGGGATCTGAGAGTCACTTTTGCATTCCCAAGATTACAATAACATGACTGCAATGCTAAGACCACAAATGCGTTGCAACCCTGAGTACGGTTTGCAATCCGGATCCATTTTGTATGGGAAGATCCGGATCTGGATCCGTATATGCGGATCTTCCCATACAAAATGGATCCGGATTGCAAACCCTAACCCTGAGGACTAAAATTCATTTCACGATGCAAACACTGTTCCAGTGAGATGGATTTTGACTAGGGTTGCCACCCGTACTTTATTATAAAGTGTTGTACTCTATTTTAGCTTCCCGTAAGTTATATTTTACGCAACACATAAAGTAGGGCAGAGTACTTTATTTACGACATTTGGTTTTTAATGGTAATTTTTTTCTAATAATTAATAAATTTAAACGAAATTGTACCTCAACGCAACCGTCAAAAAACCTCGACAAAAACTTTGTTTTGCCATGTTTGAACGCGATTGATACTTTAATCTTTGCCAAAAACGCTGTTAGAAAAAGCAAGGTCTAATTTTAATAAGTGATAACTTGATAAAAAATATGTATTTAAAAATATTTAAAAAATGCTTTACATTTTTGCTGCGTACTTTATTTTTCTTCCTCTTTTGGTAAGTAATACTTTATTCTGTTAAAAAAAGGTGGCAACCCTAATTTTGACTTTTGACTCTTCAAAGGTTAGAGCTTGAACTGGATGCGAACTTGTTGTTACGCCGATGGGTTAAGGCGTCTAATTTTCAATCGTAGATTTTGGTGCTTTAGAAGCGTTTTCAGCAGGCTGAAATATCTTTTCAGTCCGTTTCAGAGGTAGCTCTATCACATACCAGAGTATCAAAATTTCGACCAACTTGCCGTTATTTTCAGGCGCTACAATAGTAGTTTACGTGACGGTTGCGTAGTGCTAATTACGCAGAGTCTCGTACAATACTTTATCTACACACATATTATAAGTAGGTACTCTAAGATGGGTTCAGAAGCCGAAAGGCAAATGGCCAGCATTACCTTACCTGTGGTAGTACGTGAAAGCGATGACAGCTGTAACGTAATTTTGAAATTACGTTATCGAATTTTGTAAGGTAATGAGATCCAAATTTGGATCATCTTCCAAAATTAACAGCTGTCATCGCTGTCACCTACTACCACAGGTAATGCTGGGTTTTGAACGCATAATAGAGGACTTATGATATGAGTGTAGATAAATATGTTTTCAGTCCCTTTCAGGCCACCCTCTATCAGATTACGCCATAACCTGAAAACTGATCTGAGATTTTGGTGCCCGTCTCGTGATGCCCTAAGCAGGTGCTTACTTTGCATATTGGCTAATCCGGTACCGCTAATAACACCCCTCTTTTCACGTCAGGGGTTAAAAAACCAAGTTAGAAACTACATTACATTACATAGCTAGTGACCCGCCCTCGCTTCGCTTCGGTTTATGCCAGTTTTCTATAATACTTGACATAATCCAAAACTTATTATACATATAAACCTTCCTCTTGAATCCCTCTATCTATTAAAATAACCGCATCAAAATCTGTTGCGTAGTTTCAAAGATACATAGGGACAGACAGACGGCGGGAAGCGACTTTGTTATATACTATGTAGTGATTATATCGCTTAAAATGAAAAGCAGTGAATCACTAACAGACAGACCGTCGTAAATTAATACTGTTCTATTGAATCACTCCTAAAATTAATCCAAACAAAATCACGCGCGCAGTCACGGGTAAAGACTAGTATCCAGCAAATACTGCTCTCAATACAAATCAATTCTGCAATCCAAGGATGTATAACCTACGAGCTCGATTCAAAGCGATGTCCATATCTACGTCCATTTACTTTATCAACCTCGTAACTGATCGAATATTTACATAGGAAAGTAGTCTTTATTTTTTAGAGGACATGAGTGCTTTTCCTTTCTAACGTAAAGGGACGATATCTCGCTCTATGAAGTCCATTGGAAGATACGACTTGGGTCTTAGTAATTGACATATTGATTTCCATGTTAGCGTGTATGACCTCCGGTTTCTCGTTGTTGAAATATAGGTATTGTATTGAAGATTGCGATACTAAGGTTTTTAAACAGGGTGATTCCTAAGTCGTGATCACAATGATCACCCCTGTGTTCTACCCACGAATATGAACAACTTTGACTATGGGACCAACTACGAAATCCCGAAAAAAAATTAACCGTTTCATATAAAAATTCAATACGTATTCGACCAAAATGTATGAAGCAGCTGTTTTTTTCAGAGTTGGTCCCATAGTAAAAGTTGTTCATATTCGTGGGTAGAACACAGAGGTGATCATTCAAGTTCAATTCTTTGATATATGGCTTCTGTCCAGTGAGACAATTCTGCCAGTGTCAAGGTTGGAAGTTACACGGGATCGGTGTAAATGATATCAAAAAAATCATATTTCGACGTTGTACGGTGATCCTCTAGCCTCCGTGAAGCGATGTAACTTTACGAAGACCAGAGGGCCCTGCAAAGATGCACTACGCTAACTAACGTTTCTATTCGATTCGTTTTTAAACCAATCGCGTCACTGGGAGATGACGTGATACGAAAACTCACGTGGTCTACCAGTGACGCGATTGGTTTAAAAACGAAACGAATAGAAACGTTAGTTAGCGTAGTGCATCTTTGCAGGGCCCTCAGATGGGATTTTCTTGGAGCAATCCTTCCAAAGGCGAAACGTGTTCAAACTTGAACTCTTCATTATACTGAGGTGATCATTGTGATCACGACTTAGGAAATACCCTGTATAATAGTCAGTGGACAAGCTTAAAGCCAAGCGGGTCGAGTGGCTTTATGTCCCGATTTAAAGTTCGTATCAAAAAGTTACATCTATTGACAAGTTTTTTTATCTCTACTTCACTCACTCACTTCACTCTAGTTAAGGAGTTAAAGCCACTTGACGTGATTACCCCACTGACGTAATAGCCCCGCTTGACCTTACCCCAATTTACATAGTCCCAAACTAAGCTCTGGACTGGAACTGAGGGTAGTAGACCACAATACATTTATAAAAATACATACTTAAATACATAGAAAATACACAAGACTCAGAAAAGAAGCTAAAATACTTACCATTACCAGGTTTTGAACCCGGGATAGCTACATCAAGGCCAAAAATTAATATCCGCACAAAGTTGCAAAAATATGTACAATTAGACTTTGTTGCCATAGTAATAAGGTCTGTGTACATATTTTTGAGACTTTGTGGTGTATACATATTGGTGACCTTGACTGTACCATCGTAGGCAGGGAAATAAACTTTGTTAAAGTTTTTGGTAAAAAGTTTTTATTCTCTCACATCGTCCACACTACAAGGTCGGGCGGGGCTATTCCGACACAGGGGAAATTGCGTCATTTTTAACCGACTTCAAAAAAGGAGGAGGTTATACGTTCCACTGTATGTATTTTTTTTTTTTTTTATGTATGTTCACCGATTACTCCGTCAATTGTCGAACGATTTCAAAATTTTTTTTTTGGTTTGATAGAGTATACTTCCGAGGTGGTCCCATTGTCACCAAATCTGTATCTGATAAGGGGATCAGTGAGGAATTGAGGGAACTCCTCAAATATTGTAGGCAAACATATAGCGATTTTAGTATTTTTAGTAACAAGTCCAGCATTTGCATTCAGAAAGTATCATTTGGTGTAGTGGAACTGATGATGAAGACCACAGATGGCCACCGGAACTCCTCAATGGTACCGATTTCAAGGGTGGCGATAAGATATCTCGATTAAGATAGTTGAGCGACTACCTACAACGAATAATATTTACTTGTTGAAATATGACTATGACTTTCCCGCGGCGTTGCTTGCGGCGCGCTTGATATAAGTTAAAGTTTCATTTCAACTAAGAAGTGGGACTACGTAACAGCGTATTATGATCACTAAAAAGTATAAAATAAAATAAATGTTTTAAAAAACAAAAAACCACCTTCAAAAACGCAAAAAATAACTTCTTTAAAATTGTAGGCACCTAATAGGTTAGTCCAACTGAAGTCGGCGACCACAACATTTTCAACAAAAAGCCGACATCAGTTGGACTAACCTATTAGGTGCCTACAATTTTAAAGAAGTTATTTTTTGCGTTTTTGAAGGTGGTTTTTTGTTTTTTAAAACATTTATTTTAAGATTTGAAATGAATAAAACGTTCTAAAACATTTTTTTTTTAATAAGGCACTTCAACTACTATATGCACAAAAATAGTTTTAAAGCGTTGTATTACCTTGAAAAATATACGCTTGACTTTAGGTACTTTAAATGAACATCTTTTCCCTGTATCCATAATTCGAAGCCTTTATAACAAACCAATAAGCACCAACACCTCCTATATATAGCCCATGGAACACTTAAGGCCGCAAACAAGCAATCAGAGCAAATACTCGGCCGTCACGTCGGGCAATATTTGTGCCGCATGACGTCATACTTTGATTAAATTCTTTCTTGGACCGACACAAATTAGTGTTTGACATTGGTTTACTAAGGGACTACAGTCGGTGATCGAATTAGAGATCAAAATCTGATAGTTCCCATCTTTTTTTTTTACCAATGACATTTATTTATTACTTTTAAATACAATAAAAAAAACAAGTTGAATAATAATAAAATATCACAACTAACCTACATCTTGATTATTTAGTTATTTTAACATTATTTCATAAACACATATATGAGAACTCGTGAACCAGTAATATTAGGGTAAGTTTTATTGATAAAAATACTTACACTTTTATAAACCAAAATGCAGTAATCACAGCGAATGGGTTTAGTACTGTTTGGTAAGGGTCATTATTCGAGCGTTTCAACCGCCTCACTTTTGTGGACATATTTTTGAAGAATTGGGCGTATATTTTGATGCCGTTTTTGGATATTTGTTAGGTGTCCGGTAAACTTAGATACTTAACCAGAAACGAAATCGAAATCTGCAACCACTTCCACAAAAATGTGACCACGAAAGTGATTCGGAACGAACGCCCAAATAATGACTCGTAACCAAGATTTCGTAACCACCTTTAAATTTAATGTTATTCCGTACCCGGTTACGAAATTTTAGTTACCAAACGGTACTAAACCAGCGAATGTGCGCCCGTTGAGGTTAGGATTATGATCTCGAATTCGACCGGCGACTTTTTGAAAATGCCTTAGAATATTGGTTTCCATCGTTATTTTCGTTTGGACTTTTTTGATGCGATAACACAAACGGCAGGCCATAAGTGCACTCTAACTTTTCAAGATTCAAAGGAAATGCTTGCACTCTAAAGTGTTATAAGTTTGAATGCTGTGTGTGTGTGTGTATGTGTGTGTGTGTGTGTGTGTGTGTCGGTTTGCCTGTCTTTAGCACCATAACTCTTAAACAGGTGAACCAGGTTTTCTAGCAATGGTTCTTAGCTAGGTTTCATGAAAATCGGTTAGGTCGTTTAAGAGACCAGGGGGGCTATTGCCTAGCGCACTCGCTTTCATTTTAAAAGTCGATGGCGAGTCTTCATACAGAATTAAAACAGTTGTTCCACTTTGAAGCTGATTGCGATTGCGAGTGCGTTAGGCAATACTGCCCTACTAAGCATAATGGCGATATCTCAGACAAAACATTTGTAGAAATTGCAACCTAGTTTCAAACAGAAGAGAGTTGAATCTGCTTTGGCTTTTGTATTTAGTTATTGCATTTTTGCTTAGGAGGGCAGAATAGCGACGCTGCTGTAAAAGACCATTATATCGGAGGATTTTATTTTAAACTTGTGCGAAAAATCGACAGTGATTCTGAGTACGGCCGTTAGAGACCTAATTAAGCACTATTTCCACCAAACGGCCCGCAACGGATCGGAACGGAAAGAATTTTATAGTCTTTAAACGATAGTAAATCATGTTCACAGTATTTAAAGTCTATATTACCAAGTCGCGCACAGCAACATGACCGCGATCGTAGCCGAATGCTGCGACGCGCGATCGGCTCCGTCATTAATAGACAATAATAATTTTAAAAGACGCGATCGGCTGTCGCCGCATCCTTCCGTATCCTTTCCGATCCGATGCGATGCGAGCCGTTTGGTGGAAATTTTCCTTTACAGTATTCCCAGCTTCGTAATAACTTTCGGCTGGCTATTGCTATCACGCTTGCACTCGCAACTAACAGTATATATTTGTCACTCGTGTGTCATAGAAAAACGATTATTACCGATCGCTGTTAAGAAAATGCTTGCACTGTAGTAGGTAATGTACGAAATCGAAAACAAAACAAAGAAGGGAAATAATAAAGTCACTCATCCTTTTAGGAATCTCTTCTATCTCACTCTTTAATTATAGATATTCAAAGCATTAGCATTAGCCTTTTAAAGACACGGACGCCTTTACTATCAAGTCAATAAGAGCTACCATAACGTTAACTATATGGTTTAAGGCGAAGTAGAATAAGGGTTGAATTAACATCAGAAACCAAAGCCACCATTATCACGAACCTTTTCCGCAGAGTTTTGACTGAATCGTAAAAACTCCAGTTAAACTTTATGGTCAGGACGAACCGAGCCGTGATTGGACACGCCGGAAATGAAGGGCCCAGCGTTATATTCCCTGGTGCAATAACTTTGGATTCGACGATAAATGCACCAGCGAACCTTACTTTATTGACCTCTAAATTTGTAGCAAACGCGTGAAGTTTGAGACCCGTTTGTAACAGTTTCTGCAAGTTGGGATAAAGTATACGAGTATAATAGTTTTTCGAGAACTTCTGAGTTAGAAATAACACCAAATTTAGAGGCGAGACGATACTTGCGCAGTTTGCAACTAACCGGCCATGTTATTCTTTTAAGGACTTTACGGAAGAACCAACCAACGAAATTAACTTGTCCCATACAAGTGCACAATCAACATTTTAGGGCGCGCATTCCTAATTAGGTAGTTTAGAAATCGTTTATATAAGTTTGCTCGCTCGATCAACTGTTTGAGAAAAGGCATTTTCATACCAAAACTGGCTCTGCAAAAAAATGCTGGGCGCAGTACTGGCCCTTGTGGCAAACCTAAGGGGAGGTATATGTCTAGCAGTGGACATCTTTCGAATGAAATTATAACAATAATTAAACAGTTTACTCCAAATCGCACGCTTTTAATTCAGATCCGAGAATAAAGAGTGCAACATTGTAGGGAGATTTCATCCAAATTCCTATTTAAAACTGGTGTGAAATGCATGCGTTGAAATGAACATTTTCCGTAATGATACATTCGTTGAAACGTATTCCAATAAAACAATAGGTACCCCACTAAACACGTTCAATCATAAACTAAGGTAAAGTTCTACTATTATCTGACAGGTGAGTAGTGAAATACTATCGAAACTAAAGCATTTCGTCTAGTGAAGCTAATATCGGGAGAGCTTGCAAGTTGGACCTAACTTTCCCTCTGTTCTAAGAACAGAAGCTTACGTAGTCCTTTGTTAACTTGCGCATCGTTAGATAACATGACTGTATCAAATTTTGCCTTATTTATTTAGGAAACCAACCAGCCTTATATTATTATATTGATTATTATAACATTGATTTAATCATAGGGCGAATTATAGGTTACCATAGTTTATACAATTAGGTAGGTATACATTAAGAGCAGAAGATTAAGTTCAGAAGTTATTTATATATATATATAAGAGTGTGATTATAGATATACATATGTGTGTGTGTGTGTGTGTGTGTGTGTGTGTGTGTGTGTGTGTGTGTGTGTGTGTGTGTGTGTGTGTGTGTGTGTGTGTGTGTGTGTGTGTGTGTGTGTGTGTGAGTGAGTGTGTGTGTGGTGCGTGTGTGTGTGTGTGTGCTTATGTAGAAGTGAAGCTTGATATTAATAATTTGAACGGAGTTTGTTAACTTTATTAAGAGTCAAACAAAAGATGGGATCATTTTATTTAAATGGCTGTAGATCAGACTAGGCGCCTTAACAATTTATTAATCTTAACATAGAGATATACTGCCCTCGTACGGAAAAAGACATATCTACTATATGAATTGCATTGCACTTCCAACCTTATTATAACCCTTGAGAGTTTAATATGCTTTTAAATTAATGGCACTTGTGCCTTTGCTTCGTACGAGGGCAGTATAAATCACTTTGCCTGCCTGCCTGCCTGAGATCTTAATGTCTATGGGGCCTTAATACCACTTACCATCATGTGATCTGTAAGATTGATTGCCTTCTCCTTGACATAAATAAAAAAAGCGTAATTTAAAATTCAATTTCCTGATTACCCGACTGCGGCAAAGCCCAAAAGAAGGGTTATGTGTTTGACCTGTATAATTATGTCCGACTCTATGTCCCGTCGTAACTGCTAAACGGCTAAACCTTCTTCTTCTTTCCAGACCTTATCCCATTTACTTGGGGTCGGCCTTCCCTGTGTTCTTTTTCCATTCTGCACGGTTTAGTGCCAGAGGCCCTACTTTAAAAATCGAACACGAAGTTACGTTAGCTCCATCTCTGTCACACGTCCTTCGAGACTAAATTGAGAGAAAGGGATGGAGCTAACGTAACTTCGAAATTCGATTTTCAAAGTAGGGCGTCAGGTGTGCGTCATTTATCCCTTTCTCTCTCAGGCTTAAATAAAAAAAACCTAATTTCAATAACCTTAATTTGAAAGTTATGATATCTTCGTAAACTATTATGAAAATAAATAAGGCAACATGGAGAAAACTTCGCTTGTACCTAATAAGAGAAGTAAGCTAAATTTTAAATCTAATTATACAGTTAGAGCTCAGTTCCGTTTTAATAACATTTAAATGAGCTCTTATTTCGTTTCATTTTGAAACCTAGAATTGCCATGAAGGGTGCTGTAGTTTTAAATGTTATTAAGTTGTGAAAGGGTGTGACTTGATCTTATATAAGTACCTTTCTAATAGATATAAAGAGGTGATTAAACGGCCCAACTTGTTTTCATGAAACCTAGCTAAGAACCATCTCGATTTAATTAGCTTTCTTTTAAAACGCGTTCATATTTGATTCATTTGTTTGGGAGTTACGATGCCATAGACACACACACACAGAGAGAGGGAGAGAGATACAGAGTCACACACATTTAACTTGTAACACCCCTCTTGTTTGTTGGGGGTTAAAAACTGGCTTCTTTCGTTTAGACGACACCTAAACCTAGTTGTTTTTTTATATTTTTTATGGCAAGGAGATGGCACGCGAGCACTCAGGCTACCTGATGGTAAATGGGATCTGATCCCCATAGACATTTGAAACCTCAAGACTACAATCTTAAGACTGCAATCCTAAGACCACAATTGAGTTGCCAACCCTGAGGACTAAGATGGAATGCCTCTATGCTAGTAATTTCAAGGAACACAGCAATGCGAACACTACTGCTTGGCGGTGGGTTAATGAATAAGATGGTGGTAGCTACCCGGACGAACCCTGCACAAGGTCCTACCACCACTAAAGGTACGTTGGTAGTGACCCTGCCTTCGAACCTAGCAATCCTGATTTTGATTTCAAGTATGGAAAAATATTTGAGTGATAAGCGCGAATAATTTAGTATAGTCGACCTTATAAGTTAAGCTACACATTAAAGTTGTCGCTTTAACGTACGTCTTTATTGAACTAATGCACTAATCTGTCCAAGGCGTTAAAACAACAAACAACAAGGTAAATAACTTTAACAAAAAGCAAGCTTTCAAAACCCGACTGTTACTAACCAACTTTAAATCGCTAAAAAATTAAAAATGAAAAATGATGAAAGAAACCTAAAGATGATTTTTAAATCCCTATTTAATGATACCCCACATGTCATACTAGGTTGTCTTTTTTTTAATTTGCACAATATGGCGTCTGGTTACCGCCATATTGAATTTTGATTAATGACATTTCTTCAGTGACACACACCAGATTAAGACAAATCGATTGACATAAGAATCATCAAAATCGAACAACGGGTTTAGTTTTTATAGTGCCACAAAGGAACAAAAATACATATATAGGCTCTGAAACACATTACCCTCCTCCTTCGGCAGTCGGGTAAAAAGTGTGCATCTACTTATAAAGTAAGACTATAGGTGCAAGCATAGACTTTAGTTTGAGATTATCACTTGTGTTATACGCCGTAAATAATTATTCATATTCAAATTATATGTATTTTGGCTCAATTCCCGCCAAAGGCGCTGACGGCGTAATAGTGAAACTGTGGCGCAACGGAGCTGCGCCATTTCCTTTTCAGCCAGCGTTGGCCAGGATAAAAGAGGTCGTTCTGTGAATTAATTATTATTATTACTACATACCTAACCTAGGAACGTACCTATTAAACCACGATCACGATATTTGGCTTCAAACACAAATTGCGCAGTAGTTTATTTTCAATTCAATCTGGAACCGGATGACACTCGGTGTCATCGTTTATATACCCTGCTATAAGCCCTGTTGTCAATCTCAACACATAGCGTTTACTCAGAATATTATTTTATCACATTATTAGTACATGTTATCATATTGTTATATCTGTAATTAAGAGTAATGCTTCCCCCCCCCCCCCTGATACCTCGTTTTTTATTGTGTATGTTTCGCACTCCCCCTCCCCTTGAGGTGCTGGCAGAATAACAGCGTTGTGATCACGCGTCACAACACATGCTGAGCCAGAACCTATTCATCCGCACACATCGCTGGGCTCCGGTGCACACAAGTGTGTGCTCTGCTTTGTATAACTGCCTAGTTTTTATGCCACAAAATTGTTTTTTATATAAGTAATTGTGCTGTAAAACATTGTTACTTTCGCTCTGTGTGCGCTTTCTTTGAATAAATTGTTTTTCTTCTTCTTCTTCTTAAACCGGAGGATACTGACACAAAATTGTACCAAGTATGGCGACCCTTCAAGGGTCTAACGACGTATTGATGAAAAGTAAAAAGATGATCATAGCGCTGGTACCGGCGGCCTAAACGCGTGGACGTTAATCGAACGTGTCGGATAATACGAAAGTCGAACGATTTGAACCACTAAAATTCTTGTATTTTCCGATAGTCGATGAAAAGAGAAGTAGGCGGTAGCGTAATGCCATACTTCTCCGGTGTGGCTTACAGCCCACTAAACCGACGAAAACACGATAATTAAAATAAACAATCCAACCATTTTTACCAGGCTAATTTTTGCACAGCTAATCATCGTCGAGTAGCCGTTCACGAAAATTACCATGCCATACTTGTCCGACGGTTCCAAATGGCCGCCATACCCCGCCACAAAGGAGTTTTTTTTTTGCAAAACGATTTGCACCAGTATGTCATTTGGATTTTTGGAAAGTATATGATACAATGTGACCGTTATTATTATATTTGCCATACTTCTAGTAAAAGGAAAAAGTGGTGCCATAATGGTACAAATCGTTCGAAATGCGAATAAAATCTATCAATTTTGAAAAAAAAAATGTCTTTCGCCACCTCCCTCAGGTATGGCATTATCAAACTTCTATTTATGATCATAAAATGGTAAAAAAGGTTATAGATTGGTACAAATCGTTGAGCAAAAAAAAATTACTCATTTGCGGCGATATGGCGGCCATTTGGAACCGTCGGAAAAGTATGGCATGGTGATTTTCGTGAATGGCTACTCGATTAGCTGTGCCAAAATTAGCCTGGTACAAATGGTTTTATTGTTTTTTTTTATTCACGTGTTTTCGTCGGTATGGCGGGCTACACCGGAGAAGTATGGCATTACGCTACCGCCTACTTCTTTTTTCAACGACTATCGGAAAATACAAGAATTTTAGTGGTACGAATCGTTCGACTTTCGTAATTTATCCGACACGTTCGATTAACGCCCACGCGTTTGGGGCGCCGGAACCAGCACTATGACCATCATTTTCCTTTTCATCATTACGTAATTAGACCCTTGAAGGGTCGCCATACTTGGTACAAATGACCGGAAATTTTGTGTCAGTATCTTTCGGTCTATATGTCATACATTATACTATTATACAATACATTAATTATAACAACTGATATTTATTTGATTAAAAATGGCGGTTCTATATTTATCAGCTATTAAAATAAGCTCGCGATTATAACGGAAAATGTATGTACTTAATAGTTAGTTGAAAGGTTAATCATTTAACCTAAAAGTATAAAATACTGCGCCTGAGTGGTATAATAAAAGAAGCCGGATGTAGCTAATCACAGCTCGTAATCAAGCCGACGATAATGAGCTTTATTGCCTCCGCTATTTACGTATTCGGCGAAATCCGACCGATAGGGATAACTTCTAACGGATATAAGGGCGGGGATTCTGTGGCAGCGAGTTCCAAATAGGCAAAACATACTAGACTTGCTAATTTTCTATTCAAAAAATATCTTTAACAAATAAACCACCCAAATTGACCTAGTTCCAAACACTAAGGTCTGTTTCGTTCTTACTTGTCTTATAATATAGTAAACAACTTTCTAACCTCAAAATGAACCTTTTTAAGTCTAAGTAGACCTTTCGGCCCCCCTTCCTTCCAATCCTCAAACCCTCGTACCTGTATCCCCCCTTCCATCTCCCCAATTTTCTTCTCCCTCTTCCCAAACCGAAAACAACAAATCCCCAACGCACCCGTAATCTTATAGGATGATGCAATAAACAATATAAAATCTTCCAACCCTCTTAACCCCATCTCTAATAATCTCTGTTAAAAACTGTGTTTCTTTGTTCTAATGACCTCCATATGTTAAACCCAGAGCTAGCTTTAACCTTCAGTGTCTAACATACACTTAAGGTTAGAGTTAGCTATATTATAAGCAACCTCCTGATGCACGCACCACCCGACTACCTAACGGGTGTCGGTAGGACGGGGGATGGGGAATCCTGCGGCCTTCTAAACGGGGGAATGATTTTCTCTCCCGGCCCTTCAGCACAGGCTGGGGTAAGGCGCGCGATTCACTGTTCCCTCGTCAAATTGACACCTGCCCCCCCCATTAAATTATAGCAGATGTATAGGCTAAGTTGCAATGGAAGAGGTCACAAAAGAGGGCAGCGCTAGGAGACACGCGCAAAAATAGTATCTCCAGGCAAAAGAGAAAGCCTCAAAAAGGGTAGCCCCACCCATAAAGATGGTATCCACAGCCACACAAGTGGTCCAAAAAGATCTCCGACCCAACCCTTCCAATGTCGGGCAAAAGAAAGGAAGCCCGTAGTCTGTAAGCATGCATGCGTCAGGATTCCCACTCCGCGACTCACATAGTTATAAGTCTCCCCCCCATCCCAACCCCCATTCCTATCCCCCCTTTTTGGAAAACCCCGCGGATATGTAAACGGAGGAAGGACTTTCTCCTCCGGCCTTTCAGCACTGGCTGGGGTAGTATCCGCGGGAGTCTAAATTCTAGTTGGTAATAGGGGCATTGGTGTTTTTAGCCGGTGCGAGCCCGGCAGTACCCGGGCCCTCCATTCCCAGGTCTCGGGAAGGGATTTTCACCTCTGCCCTTTTTTCTTAAAGTAATTAAAGCAAAAAGCAAACAAAAGCAAGGACTTTTGTCTTTGGCCCTTCAGGCGATTACAAAAAAAAAAGAACCTTTTTAGGCTAAAACCGCTATTTTAAACAAAATAAAGCAATCACAGACAATACATTGGTCAAATTATGTCCAAAATGTTTATTCCGTTTCAGGTTCATTTTGAGGTTAGAAAGTTGTTTACTATATAAGACAAGTAAGAATGAACCTAAGAAGAAGACCTTAAGTACCCATATTACAAGCCAGCATTTAGTTTGTGACTAAATTGAATTTGTTTCAGATTGTCCGCTGAGTTATTTACTAGCTTCTGCCCGCGTTTTCGTCCGCTTAGATTATAATTATCGTACCCACGGGAACAAATAACTTTTCCGGGATGAAAAAACACCCTATGTCAATCCAGGGTATAGCTATCTCTGTTTCAAATTTAATCCAAAGCTTTCAGCCGTTGTAGCGTGACGAAGTAACAAAGTTACACACATTTTTTTTTCATACAAACCTTGTCCTGATAGTTACGAACACGACTTTTTTTTTGTCCAAATTGGTTAAGTCATTCATTAAGTTTGTTTCTCCATACTGGGTGTTCCAGTGTTTATTTTCCACTTGGTATGGAAAAAACAACTTTATGTGATTACTAAGACAGTTGAGGTAAATAAACGGGCAAATACGAGTAGGTTTAAAAATTTCGCTGATTCTTACTGATTCTAATAATGTAAGATACCACTGATCAACTTTTGAAATAAAATTTTAATAAGATTTTTTGTAAGGGAAAATTATAAAAAATCAGACATATGATCAATATCTCCGAAAATAGTAAAAATCGCTGAATATACAAAGGGGTTAAATCGATTGATTTTTAACTGCTCTTTCAGCTCTAGGCGGGTTGACGTTGATTTTTGGGACACCCTGTATATAGATTAATTTGTAGTATTTATTGATTGACTACGTGATCCGCTGTAAATCAGTCCCCGACCCATAGGCGATAACCTTTACCATCCGCGCCTGGACTCGTTTGGCATCATTTGGATTCGAATGGCCTCGTGTGGGACTCCCGTTCCAATGCGCCTCCCCGTTATGGCCTATTCGAGCAAATTGAAGAAACCTAAGCCGAAGTAGGCTATCCGCTGATCTGAAATCACTTAAATTTGTAAATCCTACTCGATTCTATTCAGGTCGGTTTCAGGTTAAGTTTCAGAAGGATTTCAATAAGATTGCTTTGTGCTTTAAAGTGTGGAAATATTTACAATATTCTTAGTAAGTATTAAGGTGTTATTTTCCCTTAACAAATAACTTTTTACTTGACAACAGGGCCTCTATTCAACACGGTTTAAACCATATCGTTTTTGATCTGTTATCGTATTGTCAACGTTTTGATAGCTCTTATTTGCTTGACAGTAATGGCTGACGTCATAACAATACCATAACAGGTTGTAAAGTCCCGAGCATGAGAACAGGCCGTGTGATTCGAGGGTGTGGCCAGAGCAGTAAAGCCTCATCAAATTTATACTTATGAGCGCCAGATGAACTCACCGACAAAATAAGAATTCGCTAAATAAAAGTCATAAGATCATTAATAGGTAAACATTTATTTCATATAAAGGGGTTGATCCTCCTTAAGTAATTTTAAGTTAAGTGGTAATAAGGTTTACACTCGTAATAGAAAGATAGAATAAAGTATACCTTGTGTGGTCCCATGCACACCTTATAAATGTTACTAAATAAGTTATAATCAGTATCTTAGGCTTATTTCGGTTGCTTTGGTACTAAAGGTTGTTTATAAAAAGGATAGAATTTACCAGATGTCCGAAGTAAGAGTTACACGAGTTGTTCGACGTGAACCGTGGAGCTTTCTACAGAGAACATCACCCGCAGGATCCCGAACACGACGAGGTCAGACACAGCTTGGCTACAGGTCAAACAGCACCCGCCGTTACCATCGAATTGTAGCAGTATCCGCCTTGAGGATCGCGGCACCCGATGTACCCGCAGTTGAACCCCGTTAATTAGGTTTATCCCTTAGCATCCGAGTAGATACTGGGTCACCGTATAAGAGTGAAGCGGCGCAGTAAGTTGGAAAGTAACTTGATAATTTTTCATCTGAGAGTAACTGAAATTAAAACAAAATGTTTTGAAAAACATCGACATAAAACGATGTCGCCGTTTCGAACTAGACACGATAAATAGGTTTAGAACACTCACCTGAGTAGTGGATAGACATAACGTGGACAAATAACGTATTGATTTCCCTTAGGACCTCATGTTGGGCGTGAAGCTAAGTTACGCAATTTTGGGCCGAACGCTGAAAAGAATGGAACAAATTTGTTATAACGTCCCAATAATAGACATTAGACGACACCTCTTCGACTCTAAACTCACCCCGAAGCGAGAAAATTGATCCGGAAATAAAAGTGTAATGTGCTCACATTGCAATGGATAATCCGAATGCTGGCGAGATCGATTCCCTAGAAAGATCTCGAAAAACTACTTGTCATGCGTTCCGTTCTGTCATTGCAATTAATGATTCATTTGGCATGACCGACCGAAAACGAAGATATTCCTTTTGAAAACTTGACACAATTAAGGAATAGGGAAAAGAGGGAAACTCCAGACTTCTTCCTCCTTTTACCGTAAAGCATTACTAAAATAAAAGGCGAGTGAGTGTGACGGTTATCTGTATAACGGAACGCAACTTGCCTGAAACGAAACTAAAATTACCCGTGTTGCCAGTTTACTACTGCGTTTTGTTCGCCACGGAAAACCAATAATGATCAGCCAAATTGCAAGTATTTTGAATTATGTATTTTAGAATTTAGTGAATATTTATGATTAAATATTCTACGTGATGCTCAGGTTAGAATAGATTCATGTGGAAGCTGAAACGAGATTAATTGTAAGAAAAATATACGGACGACTGTCAAATATGACAGCCGCGGATGAACTCCAGAAAGGCCAGCAATGAAGTATCGAAACGTTTACCTTTGACAGTAGATTTTTGACCAAGAACAATTTCTGTTTGTTGTTGAAATTTATTTGTGCAATAATAAGAGTAAATAAGTACCAACGTGTTGTGAAAATGACGAGAAAGGATTGTATTGAAGTTACGGCATGTATTTCTTCTCCAACTGCGGCACTACAGCCCAAAAGGAAGCAATGAATTGACTTTGAAAGTTACATTCTCGTCTGAAGTTCCTGTAAGTTCTTTTCCGTAGTAAACATTAATAAAATCTATGAAATCTAGACTAAAAAGTGTTACAGTATCGTTTTAGTTGGGTAAAATAATTTTATTTCAGAATTGAACAAATTCTGAAATAAAATTATTGTAAGCCTCCTCACTAGGAGTAATAATCAAAAGGGAAGTAGTAGAGACGAATCATGGCTTAAAAGGTAAAAAGAAGAACGGAAGAAAACGACGTTCAAGAAAATAAGAGGCTCAAAGATAAGAAGCATGAAACTAGAGGTAGCTAGAGAACTTTGAGTCAAATAAACAAGGCACAGTCTGTCAAACTAGGACAGAGTGGCTTATAATTAAGTCGAGGAAAGTAAGAAATATTTTCAGACCGTTTACACACATTGTGTAAGCGATGGAACCATAAGACTATCTAGTGGTCATATAGACTTTATGAACTTAAATATAGAAGAAGCATGCTTTATGAATATGTTTTGGACAGTTTAAGGGAAGTCCAAAAAAAACTGGTTTGTCTGTGCCAAGTTTGGGCAGACATGTGAAATCATGTGTCGTGGAGTAGGCTTCCTAACGTTACACGGATAACCTAAACCTCTTCACACTACAACTTAACTAATTTATCACATACGCCTATGAGTATGTGCTGGAGAACACAAGGAAAGTCCAGAAAAAAACTGGTTTGTCTGTGCCAAGTCTGGGCAGACAGGTGAAATCATGTGTCGTGGAGTAGGCTTCCTAACGTTCCACGGATAACCTACACCTCTTCACACTACAACTTAACTAATTTATCACATACGCTTATGACTAGGTGCTGGAGAATGCAACGAAAGTCCAGAAAAAAACTGGTTTGTCTGTGCCAATTGTGGGCAGACATATGAAATCATGTGTCGTGGAGTAGGTATCCTAACGTTCCACGGATAACCTAAACCACTTCACACTACAACTTAACTAATTTAACAAATATGCTTATGACTATGTGCGCGCACTACCCTAATAAAATAACACGGTACTTGCTAACTTATGAATTACTAGTAATGAATGGGTGAGTCGACTCAAATTATCCCATTACAGAATTATTAAACTAAATTGCATTAGACGTTGACTTTATTAACAATGCACCTTGGAATAGGACCGGAAATGCAGACTATGCTGACGATTTCTCAAATACCTAGAATCCAACAAAAATGAAGCTGGAAAACAGTTTAGCAAAAATTACTTTTTTCAGCATTTTATATAGAATTAACTTCGAAAAGTATCATCATCTGTAAGATTTATAATATTTATAAGAGTGAGTAGAGTAGGCGAGACGCTTAGTCGAGCGACACCAATGCGAAATTTGTTTAGAGCCTTTAGCGTAGGCTACATACCTCAGGCGTGACACACGGCCAATGAGTTATGCACGAGAGAGTAGTCCCGTGGAATATAAAAGAATTTTATTAAATGAGGGCGAGACACTCAGTCCTCTAAAGTATAGAAACAGAAACTATTTATTGATAAGGCAGATACAATGTCTGCAGTAGAGATGTCAAAACAAAGAATTGAACTGAGCAAAGACCGGTGATGTTAATTTCGAACACCAAACTTTACTCAAGTAAACGCCACTAATGAAGTACCAATTTTACTGATATTTAGGCATAGGTCTAACGTTAAGAAGTGGGCGCAGCTTCGCCAGGTCGGACTAGATCTTTAATGTGAAAATTTCCTAGATTTTTACCAGTTAGGGATTTCAAAGTATATACCAAAGGTCCGAGTTTTTTGTGAATAATACTTTTCTCATAACGCGGTGCCAATTTGGCTGAGAAGTTCTTAGCCGCGTTAGATAAGTGATAACATTTCTTGTATACTATTTGTCCTTCCTGAAGTACCATAGGCCGTTTGCGCAAGTTGTAATAGTGAGCGTTACGGATATGGGCACTCCGTAGAGAATTTCGCACCTTTTCAAACACAGTCTTTAACTCGTCAAGTTTGTCAGAAAACGAACAACCATCATCTATAGTAAGTGTATCCTTGTCAATGGGGGATTCTGAATTATAGAATGAACCGTCAAGTATCATTCCCCGACCATGAGTAAGGAAGTATGGAGTAAATTTGGTAGCTTCATGAACGGCAGTGTTTAAAGCACATTGAATCTCCGCCACATTTTTATCCCAATTCCTATGATCCGTTCGCACGTAAGTGGCGATTGTCCTAACAATTTCGCGGTTAGTTCTCTCGGTTTGATTGGTTTGTGGGTGATATCGGGGGTTGTAGAATAAGTGAGGCACGCCATACTTACTCAAAAGGTCTCTAAAATCCTTAGAGATGAATTGTGGTCCGTTATCTACATATACGAATTTAGGGACTCCGTGTACAAGAAAGATACCCTTCTCCATGCATTTGACAATAGCTTTGGCGGTAACATTACGCAGAGGAAAGATGGTTACGTATTTACTGAAATAATCGGTACAAACAAAAAGATACTGGTTCCTAAGGTAAGATGGTGGAAATGGACCGAGGATGTCACACGATATCGCCTCTCCAGGTACTGTGATACGTTTCGGATTTCCCATTAAACCAGGACGAGCCAAATTGACCGGCTTGTACGTCTTGCAAGTCTCGCACAAGTCGACGTATTCCTTGACGTCTTGGAATAGAGTGGGCCAGTAGTAAAGATTTGAAATCCTGGAATGAGTTTTAGCAACTCCAAAATGACCAGAAGTGACGTCGTCGTGACACCGGGATAAAATTTCTTTACGGTCCTCATAAGGCACTACCACCTTCCAGTCAAACTGAGCTGTTAAGCGATATTTATTCTTTGAGTACCGAAAGAGTTTATCATTTTCAATTTTATAATTTGGAAACAGTGAAGGTTCAGCAGTTACCTTTTTATATAACTCCAAGTACCACGGATCTTGGGTCTGGAGAACATCAATGAGAGAAACTTGTATCCGGGATAAACAATCAGGAATTATATGTTCTTTACCCTTCCTATGTATTAGTTCGAATTCGAATTGACTTAGTCGACACGCCCATCGGTTTAGACGACCTGATGGATTTTTTAAGTTAGAAAACCATTTAAGAGATGCATGGTCCGTTACAATGAAACACTTCCTACCCTCGACATAGGCACGGTATTGCTCTAACGCGTATAGAACCGCGAGTAATTCTCTCTCCGTCGCAGAGTAGTTAGTTTCAGCCTTGTTAAGTGTGCGACTGCAGTACGCTATCGGATGGTCAACATCGTCATGTTTTTGTGTTAGCACAGCGCCTATAGCGAAAGATGAGGCGTCGGTGTGAATATAAAAAGGTTTATCAAAATTAGGACACTTTAAAATAGGGGCAGAGACTAAAGCAGCCTTAAGTTTATCAAAAGATTCGTTAGCTTCGTCCGACCACTCGAATTTTGTATATTTACTAGTTAATCGTGAAAGTGGACGTGCGATTTTCGAAAAATTATCTATGAAGCGTCGGTACCAACCGCACATGCCCAAGAACCTTTTTATGCCCTTGGCATCTACAGGCGTAGGAAAGTTTAATATGACATCGACTTTAGAAGGATCGGTATGCAAACCAAATCTGTCGACTATATATCCGAGATATTTAAGTTCGGTTCTACAAAAGAGTGATTTCCTCATATTAATAGTTAAGTTGGCCGCCTTAAGTTTTTCAAACACGGCTTTAAGAAGTCGCAAATGCTCATTGAAGTCAGAAGTACATATTATAATATCGTCTATATAACAAAAGACTTTATTGTCAAACTCCGCGGTGAAAAGCGTGTCCATTAAGCGTTGCATGGTGGCAGAAGCTCCCACCAATCCAAAACACATCCGGTTATAGTGAAACAAACCCCTTCCGGGTACAGTGAAGCTAGTTTTTTCCTTAGAGTCATCACTGAGCGGAATCTGATGATATGCAGCACTTAAGTCCAGAGAGGTAAGATATTTCGCGTCACGAAGATTATCCAAGATATAGTTTACATATGGTAAGGGATATGCATCAGATTTTGAAACTGAGTTGACCTTTCTACTATCGAGGCAGAGTCTGAGATCACCATTAGGCTTTTCAACCATTACGACCGGAGAATTCCACGGGGAGTGAGATGGTTCCACAATACCCGCTTCTAACATGCGATCTACCTCTTTCTCCAGAGCAACCTGCTTATCAGGGCTGAGACGGTAATATTTTTGTTTTATAGGAGGTGAGTCACCGGTGTTAATCTCATGTTGAATTAAAGGGGTTTTACCCAGACCAACTTTATCGGTATCGATTTGGTCATAAAGAGCTTTGACTTCATCCAATTGAGTCTTTTGTGCTGAAGGCAAAGAATTTAAATCAGTGAGGCCGGATTCAACAGGCATTGATGACATGCTAGCCACATTTTTATCTGGTGACAAACCAGAAATAATTTCCGGAGCTAAGTTAAAAGCTTTCCAAAAGTTAAGGCCAAGTATCAGAGGAGTATTTATATTAGGCTGGATGTCAAAGTGAATGATTTGAATACGACCATTATAATTAATTGGCAAAGACATGTATGTAGTGCAAAGTAATTCCTGTCCGTTAGCGACTCTCAGTTTTACAGGAATTTTATGAGTGAGAATAGGTAGGCCTATAGCAGAGAGTTTTAAGTGACTGTTCATCCCTAAAATACTACCACTCGCACCACAATCAAGCAAAGCCTTAACTTTTAAGTCCAATATGTCGAGAAGTACGTATAATCTGGTATCTCCCTTTGGAGGTTCAAAATGAATTGTCTTCTTTATATGAGAGGGAGTAGAATTTACTGTAGGTGTTTGGTTGTAGAAGACAAAGCTATTTAGTTTTTTGAAGGTAGAGCACATTTCGGACATTCCGGAGCACGAACGCCTTTTTCCCCACATTTAAAGCATACAATGTCGCGGGAATTCCTACACCTACCAGTAAAATGGTTTGTCATACCACAGCGAAAACATGCTTGCCCATTCGCCGTATTTCCAACCGAGGCGACAAAAGACCTAGGATTAGGTTGAAAACCAGAAGTCCTCTGGGAAGCACCTTGTGAATTGAATTTATCCTTTGTATTTTTATTCCGGGAAGAAAATATATTTGGTTTAGAAGAAGACGGTTCGTGGAACTGATTAGCTCTAATCTGTGCCAATTCAATTCGTTTACATAAAGTAGTTAATTGTGTTATTGAAGTTATATCATGCAAAGCTAGTTCTTTACTGTATTCTGGTCGGATGTTGCGAGTTAAAATATCTAATTTCTCCTCTTCAGGCACCTTCCTATTTAGTCTTTCAAACATTCCCAGCACCTCAGACACAAACGCTACTATAGTTTCCTCTCTTGCTTGCGTGCGCTGACGGATTTCCTGAAACAATTTGTGGTCTAAATCGGGAATATCGAAATCCTCGCGAAGAGCTGTGACTACCTGAGAGTATGTGAAGAATTGGTTACGCTTCGAGCGGAACCACGATAACGCCGGGCCTTCTAGAATTTCCGGAAAACCGCGGAAGATCTGTTGCTGAGAAATTTGCCTAGCGAGCCGTAGTTCCTCCAACCGTGCTAAAAACAGCCGAGCGCAAGAGTTGCCACTATATTTTAGATTAAAAGAATTGATATTAAAGTGTTTTTCGGTTTTATAGACGACTTTTTTAATAACTTGAGAAGGGACGACGTCAGACCCAGAGTCACTCTCGACACCATCAGATTCGGAATCGCTACCCACCTGTAGACGATCCACAATAGCGTTCAAAGTTGCATGGAGCACCTGTACGTCCTCGTTGTCTTGTGTCAAACGTGAAATGCGACAAAGGAGGTATTTGCAGCGCGATAATAGTCGAGATCGAGAAGAAGAATTTAGATCCGCTCGCGAAGCACTCTCAATTTCCTCCACCTTATGTTGTATGACCGATACTTCCAACGACACGTCTGAACTTCCAGAAAGATCGAACTTTACACCACCTTTATTTGCTAGCTCTGCAGTCTGCGCAAGCACCTGTTGTAAGCTATGACGACGAGACACTGGATTTACTTTACAACCTCTAATGACTAGTTCATGAGTGATTTCGTCTTTTTTCATATGTGCAATACGGCAACCGGCTAGTATAAAGTCCATTTTTTTTTTTTTTATATATATATAGTCGTGCAAATAAAAACTAAATAATAAGTCGGTTAAGAATAAAACCGAAGTCCAAAACAGTAAAAGCTTGCAGGAACTCTTATTTCGCTGGTATTTAAGAGACTTATGGTTTAATAATTATTAGCAACCCAAAGCGTCCGAAAAAAAATATTACAGGTCTACTATTAAAATATGACAAGTTATTTCAAAATGTCTGTAGCATAAAATCACAGTAATTTTAAATATCAGAGAGTCTCAATAAGAACAGCAAAGCACACAGGTACTAGACCAGAAAATAAATTGTATCCCAGTACAACAAAAGTAAAGTTTTATATTAGTTTAAGTAAATTTACCAATTTAAATTCAAGTTCAACTTCAAGTTTCAATTTAAATTTCCAATAAAATTAAATGTGAAAGTTTATTTAAGTTTCCAAGTAAGGTTTAGAATGTCTAAGTTTACACATTTAAAGATTTAAATTTCTAGTTTAAATCCCGATAACATAAACGTTTTCCATTTTTTAGGTTATGTTACTTAATACTAACACACAAAAGAATATCCTATACACTACTCAGTTACATAAAAGCAGTACTTATTCCAAAGCAACCTGTTAATTAAAAACAATTTTATTTAGCAAATTCTCAAACTGGCCAAACGTTGGGTACGCCACTGTAAAGTCCCGAGCATGAGAACAGGCCGTGTGATTCGAGGGTGTGGCCAGAGCAGTAAAGCCTCATCAAATTTATACTTATGAGCGCCAGATGAACTCACCGACAAAATAAGAATTCGCTAAATAAAAGTCATAAGATC
Organism: Acleris literana; assembly: GCA_946894065.1. Classification (NCBI taxonomy): domain Eukaryota; kingdom Metazoa; phylum Arthropoda; class Insecta; order Lepidoptera; family Tortricidae; genus Acleris; species Acleris literana. Next base: position 3,844,817 of record OX335670.1, on the reverse strand, counting down.
ATTAATAGGTAAACATTTATTTCATATAAAGGGGTTGATCCTCCTTAAGTAATTTTAAGTTAAGTGGTAATAAGGTTTACACTCGTAATAGAAAGATAGAATAAAGTATACCTTGTGTGGTCCCATGCACACCTTATAAATGTTACTAAATAAGTTATAATCAGTATCTTAGGCTTATTTCGGTTGCTTTGGTACTAAAGGTTGTTTATAAAAAGGATAGAATTTACCAGATGTCCGAAGTAAGAGTTACACGAGTTGTTCGACGTGAACCGTGGAGCTTTCTACAGAGAACATCACCCGCAGGATCCCGAACACGACGAGGTCAGACACAGCTTGGCTACAGGTCAAACAGCACCCGCCGTTACCATCGAATTGTAGCAGTATCCGCCTTGAGGATCGCGGCACCCGATGTACCCGCAGTTGAACCCCGTTAATTAGGTTTATCCCTTAGCATCCGAGTAGATACTGGGTCACCGTATAAGAGTGAAGCGGCGCAGTAAGTTGGAAAGTAACTTGATAATTTTTCATCTGAGAGTAACTGAAATTAAAACAAAATGTTTTGAAAAACATCGACATAAAACGATGTCGCCGTTTCGAACTAGACACGATAAATAGGTTTAGAACACTCACCTGAGTAGTGGATAGACATAACGTGGACAAATAACGTATTGATTTCCCTTAGGACCTCATGTTGGGCGTGAAGCTAAGTTACGCAATTTTGGGCCGAACGCTGAAAAGAATGGAACAAATTTGTTATAACGTCCCAATAATAGACATTAGACGACACCTCTTCGACTCTAAACTCACCCCGAAGCGAGAAAATTGATCCGGAAATAAAAGTGTAATGTGCTCACATTGCAATGGATAATCCGAATGCTGGCGAGATCGATTCCCTAGAAAGATCTCGAAAAACTACTTGTCATGCGTTCCGTTCTGTCATTGCAATTAATGATTCATTTGGCATGACCGACCGAAAACGAAGATATTCCTTTTGAAAACTTGACACAATTAAGGAATAGGGAAAAGAGGGAAACTCCAGACTTCTTCCTCCTTTTACCGTAAAGCATTACTAAAATAAAAGGCGAGTGAGTGTGACGGTTATCTGTATAACGGAACGCAACTTGCCTGAAACGAAACTAAAATTACCCGTGTTGCCAGTTTACTACTGCGTTTTGTTCGCCACGGAAAACCAATAATGATCAGCCAAATTGCAAGTATTTTGAATTATGTATTTTAGAATTTAGTGAATATTTATGATTAAATATTCTACGTGATGCTCAGGTTAGAATAGATTCATGTGGAAGCTGAAACGAGATTAATTGTAAGAAAAATATACGGACGACTGTCAAATATGACAGCCGCGGATGAACTCCAGAAAGGCCAGCAATGAAGTATCGAAACGTTTACCTTTGACAGTAGATTTTTGACCAAGAACAATTTCTGTTTGTTGTTGAAATTTATTTGTGCAATAATAAGAGTAAATAAGTACCAACGTGTTGTGAAAATGACGAGAAAGGATTGTATTGAAGTTACGGCATGTATTTCTTCTCCAACTGCGGCACTACAGCCCAAAAGGAAGCAATGAATTGACTTTGAAAGTTACATTCTCGTCTGAAGTTCCTGTAAGTTCTTTTCCGTAGTAAACATTAATAAAATCTATGAAATCTAGACTAAAAAGTGTTACAAGGTACAACACGATATCGTTTTTACCGCCCAGAATAGAGGCGACGGAAGGTTTTTAAAAGGCGTTCTGAAAAAAAAATGCTTATGGAGAGTTGTCTCAAAATCATTTTTTTTTTCTTGATTATTCGGGATATACTGAGAAACATATCACTGTGCCGTGTTGTTGCCAGCTTAAGGTGGGTTTAGATCAAACAAACAAAGAGCTAGAACCAGAGTAGAGCATTCATTCGTAATCTTTTAGTTTAATTTCGTCTTCAGCGTTTACACCACGCGAATATCAACGAGCAAGAATGCAACCCACTAGAGCAATAGAACGCTTTGAAGAAACCGCCTAGGAAGCGAGCCCATCCGAACACGGGAGAACGCTCCAGGCGATTGTTCGCACGCTGGTCCGTCTTCGTAAAAAAAGAAAGAACAACGAAAGAATGCTCCGTCTCTGTTTACACAAAAAAAAATTAGTAGAATGGGGATAGAATGAGCATTCGCTCGTTTGATCTAAACCCACCTATGGAATAGCGCCACTCCATGTCTTCCCTTTGAAGTCGAGTAAGAGGTGACTACGGGATTAAAGGCGATGGGCTTGCAACCTGTCACTAATATACACCGGTAAACATCTTAGCCTGTTTGTGCAAAATATGGTTACAGAATTAACAACAAGTTTTTAAAGTTATTGCTAATTCTGTAGCTCTGCCCACCCCAGTCTGGGAATGAAGGCTTGAAGGTATGTACATATGCATGTACTGAGAAAAAATATTGAATATTATCAGCGTTTGCTACGCCCACTTTCGACTAGTGGTCGGGATGACGTCATTTTGTGTGTAACCACGTAACTTCCTTCGTATTATCATGTTATGTGGTGACTGTGGTGAGGCTACAACCAACCAACCGGTAGAATTACTAGCATAGAAGCATTCTTTATTACTCGATCAACTATCGACCACCATCGATTTTGAGGCATAATGCACGTCAGTCAACACGTGTACAGTCAAGTGTAAAAATATAAGAGAACGCAACGTTTCAAAAAAAATATCCCAATGCACCTTTTTCCAGTGTAATAAGAACTTCGTAACATATAGGATTCATTCGATAAATAGTTATTTCTCAAAAATGTCTGGAAATGTTGACATTCCTATCTACATATTGAGACGCGAAGTACATAGTTTACTGACAGTTCCCAAATTAAAAAAAAAAACATTGCGTGCTCGGTACACAAGCCCGCAATGTTCCATACAAATTCCATTACCATCTAGCGTGTAAGTTTTTAAAAAGTGAAATGGGCCATAATAAAATGAGGGCACAAGTCTTATACATCCAAATTTTACTCGAAACTTTTTTATTTGTGCCTGGAATAGCTTATGTTTTTTTTAAAACAAGAATTGCGTTTCTCCTTGTCATAAACAAAAGGGCGGTAAGGAGTGATGGTTTTTTCACATGAAGTTTCTGATTGTATGCAATTCAAAAAATGAGTTCAAGCGATGAAGATTTGACTCCAACACAAAAAAAATCTTTTGCGATTTTTGAGAAAAGCACTATATTTGCCTCGGAAGGAACAGCAATTGCGGGCTTCGTATTTTTAAACGGACTCGCAAGCTCGTCCGTTTAATCCAATACTCAGCCCGCAATTGCCTACTTCCATGCCTAGGCAATAATGTACTATTTTTGCTTTTGACTGTACTAGCATTTATAGCACTATTAGGTTAAATTAGGCTCGCCGGCGACTGTTTGTTAATAAATTCATAGTTGCCAATTAATTATTATAACCAGACCTAGGAATATACGGGGCAAAATTAAATGACAGCTAGGGATTGTCTGTCTACATCGATAAACTCAACTATCGATGCTTTTCCCATAATACTAGGAATCGCTCCAAGTTTTGTTTGTAAATATAAAATTTTATTTAAAGTATGCAAACGAAACAAAATAGCAACATAATTGTTTTTTTTTTTTAAAGGATTTTTTAACCTTCACTGATTATCACCAATTTTTTTTCTTATTCTGTATTTCAGTATGACCTATACTTACTTATGAATTTACTATTGTTAAAATACACGATCAGAATTTGTTAGGAGTAAAAAAAATATGATAACGATGCGTGAAGGTTAAAAAATCCTTTTAAAATAAAGCATAACCAGAATTATGTTGCTATTTTGTTTCATTTGCATATTTTCAATAAAAAAATATTTTGATAAACAAAACTTGGAGCAATCACTTGTATATGGGAAAAGCATCGATAATTTAGTTTATCGATAAAGGCAATCCCTAGCTGTCATTTAATTTTGCCCCGTATATTCCTAGGTCTGATTATAACAACTCACCGTAATAGCAATTACTCGGGCCGTGTTATAAGCTGTCAAATTTCAAGAAGTCTCAGGCGGTGAGAGGCTTTTGGAGCTCACTATAGGGTTTCAGTTCTTAGTATTATAAATAAACGGATGTATACTCGTAACGTCTGCCCTAATTAGTTATAATTTGTTTTAACCATATCATAGCAACGGGCTGATGATGATGATGATGATGATGATGATGATGATGATGATGATGGTGATGATGATGATGATGATGATGATGATGATATCATAGCGTGTTTTTTTTAAGATTTAGAAAGTGATCCTAACCTAACTTTTGCTGAATTTCACCAACCACTTAACAGGCGATTATTGTTAACAGCTGTCAAAATGTATGAACTAACTATCGATAAACATTGATTAACATTAAACATCGTTTGGTGAAATTGGTACTAGCCTTATCTAATAATATAATATGAATATGTCATAAATTTTGGAAAGTCTACGGGTCCAGGAATATAAAAATTATGTCCGCCAATTATTATGTCAATAGAATACCTAATTATAACCAAAAAAAAGGTAAATAACGGGCTCCCTAAATATGCGCATAAAAAAACATCATTATAAGACTAAGGAGCTAGATGAATTGTCAGTGGAGTAATTACCTCTTCTTTATCAACTTTGTCACCTCCTGATACGACACCACTTTGACCTTCTGTCTCAAATAGCTAAAGTAAGTTAGGTCTTCTAGGGAATAGAATCCCGCATCAGAATTTAATCCCGGTATTCAGCGGGACTGACAGTTCCCGCGGGATCCCGCAATGTAGTGTAAGATTATACGAATATATCATTAATTGTTACAGCATTTTTTTTTAGTGAAGTTAAACAAAATTTAAAAGAATTGATGCAGCGTTGTAGGCGGCGCTGGAGTCATTGTACGTGAAATTATCTTAATACTACTAGCAGTTTTCAAAAAAATATTCTCAAATGAGTCCTCTAGCAATTCGTTGAAATATTTTTACCAATACGAATAATTATGTACTTTTATTATTTCCTCGCATTGTTTGAGAAATCATAATATATACGCCTCGGCGAAAATGGGATTGCCATATTGCATTTTGGATCCCGGTATCCCGTATTGCATTCCTTAGCCGTCTTCTTAAGCTCTTTGTCCTGACTTTGCTTTCCATAACAACAATATAGAAAACTACCCAAACTAAATGATCATTTTCTTAATCATACGTGTACCTTTAATATTTATAAGACAGAACACCGCAGCAGTATCAATTTAGATTTCATTAATGATTTGCTTTACTGAGACTGACAATAATTTTCGCTTCGCGAAATTCAGACGCGGCACGCGCGAATAATTAAATATTCATTACCTTGTAGCTATTAATTATTTGAACTTCGCTTTAGTTGTTACATAACCCTTGTAAATTATGAAAATAGTATATTAATGATATCTGGTAACAATTTCACAGAAGAGTCAAATATTAGTGCGATGATAACGAGCATTTGTCCCTGGATCTTGGATGTTTTCTATGTTTTTAAGTACACATATCAAAAAATTCCAATGATCAAAAGTAGTACTTTCTTTGATATTCTGCATAACGTCAAAACATTGTAAGGATATGTTTGATCCTTAAGACATTTTTGTTGCGTTGATGATTTTTTGTCTATATAAGTTACAAGATCATTGTCTAATACTCGTACTTATAGTACAATGAATTTGGGACAAGGTATTTGAGACTATTCCCGAATATGTATTTATTTTTTACTATATTGAAAGCCAGTTCGTTATCAATGCAATTTATCTCAGAGCAGATGAAGCGAAGCGTGAAAAGATAGTGAAGTGGAAACGGGTCATAAAAACAAACAATTTATTTTGATCTTGAAAATATTATTCGTGTACTAAATTTATGAGTTCGCGAAAACAATTCAAGAGAAACAACCTATAACCCTTTGTAAATTGTCTATTATAATTTTAGACGGTTGAATAAAATTATAAAGAATAAACATTTATATTCAAATGATAAATTACCTATAAGAAGACAATGAGGAATGAGTTATCACTTTTTATGAGTTATTGGTCTCATGGCTACTAAAAATTACAATTCTTAATCTACTCGATCAATTATCGCTCTTTGACAGAATTTGCTTCACTGTCACTTAAGATACCATCCAAAATCGTATCTTCCTCTTCCTTTGTTGTATCATTATTTTCTAATACTTTGTTGATAACATCGTCATGATTTTCAGTTGCTTCACTAGATTCAGTTCGGCTTTTCTCTTCAGGTTCAGAATCAAGTTCACTGACTTCCTCTTCTTCTAAAGCCTCTTCTTGTATGCTTTCCTCCTCCTTTTCAGAGATATCTTGACCTAAAACGTTTTCTGACTGTGATTCTGAAATTTCTTCTTGTATACTCTCTTCTTCTTTAATACTTTCTTCTTCTTCTTTTTCAAGAATTTCAGGAAGCGTTTTGACACCGTTTTGTTTAATATTATTATTAACTCCGTTTGTTACACTATCATTTTGACTTATACCATTTGTCAATGGGATTCCGTTTACTGTAGAATTCTCATTAGGAAGTCCATTTTGCAATTTATCATTTGTATTTATTTCTGTTTTGTTTTTATCAGCTATAGCTTTTTGAAGAACTATGTCGTCTTCCTGTCGTATCATCGGCTGTACGGGGAACTTAATTCTGAAAATCAAAATACTATTTCTTAGTACTTATGAAAATGAGAATTTTTAAAGTAATTTCACTTGATTCCACTAAAAATTACCTGTTTTTACCTTCGTACTTGCTTGGCACCATGAAACAGTTGGATTCTCTGTAAATTATTCTCCTTTTGCTCACCCATGGCCATTGCAAACTCCAATAAGAGCTCTGAAAAAACCAGAATCATTCAAATAAAATCAACAAAAACTCATTACACTAAATTTCAATACGTTTTTGTCATTTTCACCTTTTTCAAATAACTAGTTACTGTTTCAATATCTCGTCTACTAAAATCCATGACAAACATACAAGTTGAAAACATTACTCTTTCTTTTATACTTTGCTATTGTCTGCAGGGCCTTGCCAAGATGCATTGCGCTAACTAGGGTTTCTATTCGATTCGTTTTAAAATAGAAAAGTTAGTTAGCGCAATGCATCTTGGGAGGGCCCTATATGGTAACATATTATTGCCTTAAGATTAGTAACACTACTTCTCTTGCCTGTACTTTTTAACTGTGATACGTAAAGATAATTTAGTATTAAATTCAATATGATTACAGCAACTTACCACTTTCGCATGAACTTCTCTTTTCCTTGCCCTTTCATCTTCTAATCTCCTCTCTTCTTCACTATCGTAACCAGTATCCTGAAATTAAATAACAAAAATAATAACCCTATCATGGTAAGGTACTTACTTCATTACCACCCAGGGTAGGAAAAGGCAATGTTTATGGATCTAAATTGGAAGCATGTTCATTCGATAGCGTATTTCCATCACACGCATGAATGAACGTGCGTCACGTTTAGGATATTAAACTATTCTCAATCCTGATTATTATCCATATCCGTTATGTTTATACATAACCATCGTTATCCACTTTTAGTTAATAATATATTGTACAGTGCCAAATATCCGGAATAAATGATTCAGGCCATTCCTATAATTTCTTTCAGATCATAAGTCATTACGCTTTTATCGAAAAAGTCAGTATTTTGTTTTAAAGCGAAAACCAATAGGCTACAACGACGCAAGTAGCTAGCGTCAAAACATATGTACTAAAACCCAGATACACAAAATAAATAAAAAACAAATTAGATGATGGATGACGGTATACATTTACTATCAGCATGGAATCCTGACCAACATAGAACTGTATCACAGTGACGACGTTGACTTTATTGTTGAGTTTTAGCGGCGTTTCTTATCAGCAGTGGTCTCTTGCAAAGCGCTGGTAGATTTTTGACATGTAAAAGTGCCTGTGCGGAGTAAGTAGGACTTACTGAATAAACATCTTTTTCTCAAATATGCAATGGAATGTTGGCGTTAGGTTAGTTATTTAAGGCTTCAAAGTATGACGTTTCAGGCGGATCAACTCGAGAGAACTGTAAAGGAATTTCATACATAACTGAAGGCCTAGGCCGGGAAGTTTTTTTTTTTTTAATTTTAGTTTATTATGGCGGCTGTGTTTAAGAACAGGCTAAATAGCTGTTATTTTTTTAATATACTAAGCCGTGCATCCGATCAAAGCATTTGCATGTGTATTTAAAGTACCAGGAGAACAAAGGTAATTAGGGGAGCGTAGCGCAACTTAGATGGCAGGCGGTGCGCTGCGGGTCACCGGCGGGCAGGCGGGCGCACCCGACACAGCGCGGATGACTGAGCACTGTAGGTTACTTTTAATGTTTATGCACTCCTAGTAATTTGACTTCGTAATTTTTGTTCTAATTTTTTTAATGAATTATTATTATGTTTGAGAAAAGCACTATACATACCTCGGCGGGAAATATGAGGTTGCCCGCCTCAGACCTATCCATCTATAGTCTATACAGGGTGGAAAGTTCGAATGCCACATGGAAGGCAGTTGCCTCAAATATTGGAAATAGCACATTCTGTGTAAAGGAGACTTTCCTTTGTTTTTAAAAACTATAAACTCTGCAATTATGGATTTTTGAAAAAGGCAGTATTTATTATTTTCTAAAATAAAAGTTAGTCTCCATTGAGTAAAATTTGCTTTTTCCAATATTTAAGGTAGCTGCGGTACATTTCCCGTGACAGGTGAAAACAAAGTTAAATGGTAATTGCTAGGATTCGTGGCCTTCCGTTATTTTGATTGTGTTTGTTATTTAGAGATAAATGAACCATATCGGTAACCCTTCGCATCCGCATCTTAAATACGGCATGTAATTTTGCCGCATTTGACCCACCGGTTCGAGTCCCGGTTGAGACAGTTGATTTTTCAGAAATCCATAAACGCAGAGTTTATAGTTTTTAAAAATAAAGGAAAGTCTCCTTTACATAGAATGTGATAGTTCCAATATTTAAGGTAGTTGCCTTCCATGTGGCATTCGAACTTTCCACCCTGTACGTCTTCGGCCGGCACCCCTTTTGTCCCGGCCTCTGTAGTAATATACTATTATGATTTAAATCATAAGAAGTATCAAACAAATTATTTTACAATGTCACTGTGACACCGTTCTATGGTGGGTCAGGCTTCGATCGGGCTGATAACGAAATAAATTCATTAAATTCATGTAAATAGATTAAAGAAGTTTTGCCTTAGGGAATTATAGAAAGATAGTTTTGTTTATGTTGTTTGTGTTATAGATTAGAATAATTATTTAGTTTTGTAAAATAAATAATTTTATAGGATAATGTTGTATAGTTCACATAGTTAATAATGCATTTAGATAGTATATGGGGGATATGTTTGTAATTTTATAATTTGACACTTAGTAAAAGGGAACATGGGGTAACTCATTATTTTTGTGAGAGGATAAGGGCATATAAGTAATGATTTTCTTTGTTTCATGTAACAAATGGATGGAGCTATGGGATGGAGCACTAGAAGTTCAGCAACAACCCAGCATGACCACGCGGTGCAAGAGCAGCAAATAATAAAATATTTATATGTTCCTTTGATTAAGATAGGAACGACTTAAATAATGTGGATCTCCCATTATCTCCATAAGAGAGGGGGAAAGGCTATAAGTCTTACTACATTACGTGGGTCGGAACTTGGGATATCTGATAGGGTAGGTTTCTTGGGATAGGTTATTTCGTGAGGCATCAACCGTGCACCGACTGAACATTTTTAACATGAGTTTAAAATGGTCATGCGAAGCAAGTTGTTTCTGAACGAATTGGGGCTCCGTTAGCAGCTTAGGTAGGTCATGGGACAAGAAGTCAAGCTTTTTTGCCTGGTTTTTGCTTGATTGAAGCATATACCGGAATGCAAAAGGTGTCATGATTTAATATTTTAGTTTATTTCCAATAAGACACCTTTTCTTTCTCAGACTGTTGCATGCTATCCCTTAGCAAGGGACTGGTCATCTCGTCAAGGGTTTTCCAGGTGTTAGGTAAACCAGCTAGGGAAATCGATATTGAGTTAGGTAGGTAAATAATATATTGTTATTAAAGGGCTGAGTGGGGATAGGTAAATTTATAGTTGGATTTTTTATACATAGGTAGATCTCTTGAATAGGGGGGAGCTTTAGTTAGGTTAGAGGTAGGGACCCAGCCTTCCCGTGCCGGGCGGGAAGATGTGAAGGTTCACTACTTGTAGTGTGCCGGCTACATCTAAGTTTTACTTGCTGGTTATTACGCCACTGATATTCGAAGTGGTAATTCAAATAGGAGTAGAATGGTCTTGTTTTTAGGGGCGACTTCAGTTGCTTATGTGTATCGGGATAGTGAAGGCCCGTAAAAAGAAATAAATGTATTTATTGAAGAAATAACGGAAGAAATATATATAAAAATAAATAACCAGTGCAGTATTATTTAAACATAGTTAGGGCAAGTGAAAGTCGAGCTAGGGAAGTATTGATGAAGTAACCGCTGCTGAAGGCTACCACAGTACCTACTTATTCGATTCAAATAAAGATTCCAATATTATTTAAACGTGTTATATAATGGTAGTTATTATGACATGTTTGTTGGTATCATAATATGACTTACTAGAGGATCCTCGTAACAGTAATACGCGTCTTCTTCGTCTTCCGGACTGAAAGAAAACACAATAATTAAATTAATTAATATCAGGAGACAATCTCACAAATTGAATTAGTCCCAAACTAAGCGCTAGGCTTGTACTATGTGTTCTAGACAATTATAAACATAGTTATACAGATAAAGATGAATACACACTTAAATACATAAAGAACTCGCGCTCATCACACAAAAATTTACCGATATCGGGAATGTGTTCGCATTGTTGACTCCGATCAGGGAGCAAGACAACGGACTAGCATAAAATGGTCTAAGATCCGAATAGGAGAAGATTTGGACCGGGCTGTTTATTCGGTGAAAAGTATTTTATATGAAATTTAATACGCTAAATAATATGTGGCGAATAGGTAGGCTGTAAAATTTCAGTCCAGTACTTATATCATTAAGAAAATAATTAAAAATGAACTTTCTTTTTATTTCAAATGTTTGTTTAATAGACAAATTACATACTAATCGAAAGTATGAAGTCTATAGAATATGCAAACGTTAGGTTTGGTGCAAATTACTAGTACCGACTTACCTGTTTATACCTGCTTACCCAATAGCTTGACGAGAAAAAAGTAGTCAAACTAACGTTTGCATATTCTATAGGCTTCATACTTTCGATTGGTATGTAATTTGTCCATTAAACCAGCTATTTTAATTTTTTAAAACGAAGTTAATTTTTATTTTTTTTATTAATTATATACTGGACTGAAATTTTTCAGCCTACCTATTCGCTATATATTACTTAGCATATTAAATTTGGTATAAAATACTTTTTATCGAATAAACAGCCCGGTGCAAATCGTCTCCTATTCGGATCTCCTACTAAAAGCATTCCATCTAAGTATGTATGTATGAAACTCTTTATTGCAGGTAATTACGTATATAAACTTATGATAACGTGTACAATGGCTAACTTATCCCTTTAAGGGATCTCTTCCAGTTAACCTGACTCTGATTGTGAAAACCGTCTTAAGGTTGGTATTGAACTTGCGTTCTTGAGATTAATGTCTTCGGGTGTCAGAGTCCGGTTAGCATCACTGCCCTCGTACGGAGAAAAGACACAAGACTGCAATTAATTAATAGAAGCATATTAAACTCTCAAGGGTTATAGGTTGGAAGTGCAATACATTCATATAGTAGATATGAGCCTTGTTTCCGTAGGAGGGCAGAAAACGTGGCCTGCGTTTTAAATTGCCTTCTCCATGTCATAACAAAAAAAAAGTATAAAAGACCTCCAAAAAATCTTTCCGTTGAATTTTTTGCAGCGCTGTTTTCAGTAATAACAGTAATTTCTAAGCGATGGAAGAATAACTTTTCTATAGTAACGAGTTAAAACAAGTCAAGTGCTCAGTAATAGTACATTGTTGCAGAGGATAGAAAATACCAAATTTTTGTACGAGTCCATAAATTGCACTCTCTACCGAGGCAGACATAGTGCTTTTTACAAGTACTGAGAGGAAATAAAATGAAAATGTATATTCAAAACTCAAATTTTAATTCATGTTAATGTGACATCACCGCCGATTTTACCATAGATCACTTTTTTTTTAAATCTAGACCCCTATTCTCGTGGCACTCGAGATATCTCCCATGTAATTTCATCTCTAGTGGTTCGAGATTAGGGGCCAAGTTTGAATTTCATTAAAAAAAAAAGCAGTGACATAGTTTTTAGTCTGTGTATCTTTTAGCAAAAATACACCTAATATTTTACGACACAAAATGGTGTGTGCTGATTGGTCGATTTCAATTTTTCATTTTAAGGAGCTATGTCACAAAAATTGATTGCTTGAATTTCATTGGTTCTTAAAGTTCGGCAACAATGTTCTCGACCAATCAGCAAACACGCCGACAAAAACATTCTTGGTCTGTCCTTATAAGTGACGTTTTGTGACCCCAAACAAGACCATCTATGGCCATATTTCCGAGCAGTGTTGTGAAAAGATTTTTTAATTTTGAATACCAAAACTTTTACCATGACATTAATGAATCCCTACAATAAAATGGTGCAGTCATTAATTAAACATAAAATTAATGAAACCATAAAAAATCTTTTTCATTAAATCTCATCGTTAGTTGGTTGATGAGCAAACCAATCTGATAAATAATTCAAACTTAATTAAGACGAAGACCTACAACGCCTTTGATCTCATTCAAAGGTAAATCTCTGTGTTTAGGCGTTATTGTGAACAGATGAATGGTCTTTACAAACCGCTCATTAAGGTTATATAAATTTCAAAGCGTTTTGACATTTCCTTATCTCAGTTTCCTTTGCAGCTTTAGGAAAAGACTGTGAAAACAATACTTTGCTTAGTATAGTTTATACAAACAAATCTGTCAAAAGCAATACGTTTTGGTAGGGGTCTGGTTCTGATTTGATAATAGTTTAATTATATCCCTAATCCATAAACCCATTTTTTAATTTTTTTCAAAATAGGAACTGAACCATAGTTTTTTACAGCGCATAGAGAAGGCAAACAAAAATTTGGTGTGGTGTCGGACGTTTTCAGCTAAACCCTAAACTGGTTTTCAGCTGAGTCAGGCAACTTTTTAAGTTTTTAAATTATACCTGCTGTTCGGTTAGGTTAGGGTTGTATTATAACAACAATAAAAAGTTTTAAAATGTAAGCGGAAATGGCTTTAGGATAAACGAAAATTCGGACAAACGATACATTAGGACAAATGACGATTAGGGATTCCATAGGGGAACCAAAGAATAGCACCATCCCATCCCATTTCTTCCCGTGGTTGTGGTAAAAGGTGACTAAGGGAGCTTGAGAGCTAGGTCATACAATTTTTAGCACCTTGGGTCGCCCGCGCGGTGGCGGGTAAACCATCGACAAAACCAGCCGACTGTAAAATGTAGCCAAAACCTTAAGCAACATGACATGATAAGTAAGTATGGAAGAAAAATAAATGTTGCGCCGTACATTTAAGTTGGGATAAGGGCAGGAGAATGCTGATGATGATGATGATGATGATGATGATGATGATGATGATGATGATGGTGGTGATGATGATGATGATGATGATGATGATGATGATGATGAAGAAGATGATGATGATGATGATGATGATGATGATGATGATGATGATGATGATGATGATGATGATGATGATGATGATGAATATGATGATGATGATGATGATGGTGGTGGTGGCGGTGGTGATGATGATGATGATGATGATGATGATGATGATGATGATGATGATGATGATCAAGACTACAATCAAGAAACTGTAGTCCTTAAGTCCGCAAATGTGTTGCCAACTTTGAAAAGTAAGATGGAATGCCTCTGTGTTAGTAATTTCTCCGGTTGTCTTATCCTCACGCCGGAACACAAGAATGCGAACACTGCTGCTTGGCGGTAGGTTAAAGGATGGTGGAAGCGTTTTGGGCGGACCTTGTAAAAAGTCTTACCTTTAAATCGTAATCGTAATGTTATCGTTGTGTCAACTTTACTAGCTCTTATTTACTTGACAGTAATGGCAGCCGAATTTAAACCAATACGATAACATATTAAAGGCAATATTGCTTTACTGAGCAGAATAGAGGCCCAGGTAGAAAAAAAAAATGATAGTAATATTATGGAAATACAAATATGGTCTAAGATCCGAATAGGAGACGACCTTCACCGGGCTGTTTATCCGACAAAAAGTATTTGGTTTCAAATTTAAAAAAATTATATGCTAAGTATGGCAAATAGGTTGACAAAAAAAATTTTTTTAATTGCTATTGCTTGTAAATAGACTAATTATATACTAATCGAAAGCATGAAACCTATAGAATATGCAAACGTTAGGCTTAGAGCAAATTATTAGTACCGACTCCTTCGATTCCCCTACGATAAAAAAAACAAATATGAAAAATTACGAAAAATCTCAAAAGAGAAAATGAAGCGAATGGAAAATAAAATGTAACAAATTGTTACTTTCTAATTAGTAAATGCACAGGATTTATACACTAACGAGTTATTTATTTTCTTCATTCCAGACGAGTACTTATCTGAGATCTCAGTAATTAAGCCGTCGCATCAATATTTAATTGCCAATTAAAGAACGAAATTAGTCAATGTTTGTTTTTTAAGCCCTATCTATGCCAGCTCTTATTTTAAGTACTAGTAGGTAGTCAGACATTAAACCGTTACTAAATTAAAGTTTCTTTGAATGGGTAAAATTAAATTCTAAATACAAGCGGCACTCAGCGACAGTTAACGATGATTCGACGCTTAGTGGCGATATTTCTTACTCAAGTTTAAAAAAAGAACGAATTAATTGCCTCTTAAAAGTCTGTAAATAAACAAGATTTACCTTGTAAAAAGTGGATTCATTAATAGCAACTAAATATGGCCGAAATTCTAACAATTTTAAAGAATCCAGATCAATCACTCGCAAGATTCAACGCCTCTCAACGAAAACATTAATTAAAGCTAAGTCCACAGCTGGTTATTATAAATCAGGATGATACTCACGCAGTGACTGCGAGCTTGAGATGCACCCCGGACTCGATGATGATAGCATGCGCCTCCTGGATTGTGAGGGTCGAGGTGTCTATGTCGTTGATCCTCTTCAGGCGGTCACCTGGACGGATCCCGGCCTTCTCCGCTCGACTGTCTGGCTTCACCTGAAAGTGAAGGTCAAGGAACCTATCAATCAATTATTATTATTTATTTATTTATTAAACCAACAACAAAAATAACAAATAAACAAAAGCCCTGCAAAACTGTTTTAGTACAGTTTGACTGCAGGAAGACTTTATTAGAACAGTACTATAATCTTAGTATTATACAATGCTTAGTTCGACACAATAGGTACCAGTTAAATAATTCTAAGGCAGATGTTTCTTTAATTTTCTCTTAAAAATACGTAGATTTTGCTCGAGACGGATGTCCTCAGGTAAACTGTTAAGAATATAAGGCAGGCATTTTTTTAAAGTTCTGTCTCCGTAATAGTTGTTGAGTCTAGGCACATCGAACTTACCCGCGGACACCAATCTCGTACCATGATTGTGATCAATTCTACTCAGGTCATGCTGCCAACTGTCATGGTTATTAATAGCTAAAAGGTATTTGTGCTTTAAAATGACGTGAAGTATCTTACATATTTTCACATATATATATATATATCATATTTTTACATATTTTATTTTATTTTATTTTATTTTATTTTTTTATTATTATTATGGCACACATAGTAAGTGGAATCTGTGAACTAAGTGCCAGGTCCGTTCGGATCTCTACAACCATTTTATCCATTAAACCACCACCAAGCAGCAGTGTTCGTAGTATTGTGTACCGGTGTGGGGATAGGAAAACCGGCGAAATTACTAGCATCTCTATGCTCTGCCTCCTGATGCCTCTGCATTCCATCAGAGTTCATCACGCATTTGAACTCTTGAGATTTCAAATGTCTATGGGTCACAGGTCCCCATTACGATCTGGTAGCTTGAGTACTCGTGTGCCTTATGCTTGCCATTTAAAAAAAATACCCTGAAGAATAATAGACGCCCTGTGTAGTTAACCTCTGCAATAGTTCAAAAGTACGGTTTCAACACTTATAATTTCTGAAGCCCAACTAGCT
The DNA here is from genome assembly GCA_946894065.1 of Acleris literana. Taxonomy (NCBI): domain Eukaryota; kingdom Metazoa; phylum Arthropoda; class Insecta; order Lepidoptera; family Tortricidae; genus Acleris; species Acleris literana. Next base: position 3,828,552 of record OX335670.1, on the reverse strand, counting down.
AAGTTTCGTTACATAAAGTAAAACCAAATTAAAGAGATACCCTTGCTCTTGTACTTTAATTTGCGACTCAAAGTTGTTTAATTTGGGCTCGCTATCGTCAGCCCTTTGTTTATTGAACTAATTAGGAGAAAACCCTTGAAACAGCGCAGTTGTTTATTTTACTCAAACTGAAATGAAATGTAAATTTCTACACAAGGGTCTAAAGTAGTTAATTATTGGTTAACTTAAATAGAATGCAGTTTTGTTTCATTCAAAGGTAAATGATCGTTGAAATATTGTAATATTCTGCTTCCTCTTGAATTAACAATAGACTTTTGATGTAAGCATTTCACCGAAAGCTATTGTCTGCTGAACTCATGTTATTTTCAGGAAATCTTGTATATTAAATATTATTGCGTAGGTTTGGTTTATAACCAATTATTACAGCTTTGGGAAATGCTTGTCGATAAAATGAAAATTCAGCAAATTGATATATTATATGCAATGAAAGCAAAAGAAAGAAATAATAAACATCAGTAGACAATCTCACACAAATCGCTGTAGTCCCAAACTGACTTGTACAGTCAAGGAAATATATTCGCGTACCTTTTTGACTCTTATTGTCATTGTGACAAGAGTGTTAATGGTACGCGAATACATTTCCTTGACCGTACCTATGGTAATAGACAACGATAAACATCCAAGACTTAGAAACAAATAGTCGCGCTCTTCACAAAAATATTTGCCCTTACGGGAATCGAACCCAAAATGTACGAATAAGTGATAACAGTCAAATTGGGTCCAAATTAGTTTGATTATTTGCGAAGTAATCCTTTTTCTATTAATGGCTGTCCACCGTGGTATTCCGCAGTGGTTTTGCCAGTGTCAAGAGAGAAATATAAAGTATTTTTCACACCACATTATGCTCAAATTTGCACAATTATATTTCATGCAAACCTCACCTAAAGTAAGTGATTATATCTATCGGCTAACCAGCGGGTAGTAATGAAATTCAGTACAATATTATTTGAAAATCGAACTGGCCACTAGGTACAAGCCATATACGCAAAACAAAGAAAATAAAACAAAAGGTGAGAAAAGTAGAGTATTCTCCTTTGGGATAAAGCTGTTTTCGTCTTGGGCGATCTTGAATCCCTCGCTGCAATCAGGAACCCTTTTGAATTCCCTCGCTTCGCTCAGGAATTTACACGTAAGACCCTCGCTACGCTCGGGAGTTAAATCTGGAGTCCCTCATTTGCTCAGGATTCAATATGGCGCCCGTGACATAAAACAGTGCTTTAAACCCTCTATAATCTACTATAAAAACACGTTGTTTGTTGCATTTTGCACTGTTGCAAAGATAAAAAAGCAAGTTTTTTTTTACTTATCTCCATTACAACTTAAGGTTCTACTCGTACCAAAAACAGCAACTGTTTGTAATCAAGTTGCGCGAACAACATACGATTTACATGAGGATCAGCAAAATACTTACACCAACAACCCTCAGAGGAGTCTTGTAGAACGAGCCACCAGCAAGATCAAAACCCCATATGGCGTCCTCGAAGCTGACGCGCTCGTGGATGCCCTCGTTCTTGGACTCCCAGCCTGGCTTCTCCACCTCGCCGGCCAGAACTGCAGCCTCCTTAGCTGTTAGCTTCGAATGCCGCATTGAGATCGCCATGTCTGGGGGCATGCCCTGGGGATATAATATATTGATGATACAGTTGTTTATTTTACTCAAAAGAGTAAAACAAGGAACTGTTGGAATGTAAACACATTTGCTATTAAATCACGCATTTTTAAAACTTTTAACAAAATAGATAAGAAAGGCGGTCACTGTATAGGCAACAGTGTAGGGCCTCGAATCTACTGGGTAAATCTTTTGACGTGTTATCGTATTATCAACTTTAAGATGCTCTTATTTACTTGATAGTAAAGGTGGCTGGGTTAAAAACAATTGTAGAATATGTCAGAGGCAATATCATATTACCCTGTAGAATAGAAACCCCGCCTTTTTAAAGTTATGACGACGCGCTGGCCTAGTTGGTCGTGACCCTGCCTACGAAGCTAGCGGTCCTGGGTTCAAATCCCGGTAAGGGCAGATATTTGTGTGATGAGCGCGAATATTTGTTTCCGAGTCATGGATGTTTTCTATGTATTTGTGAAGTATATATTTCTCTATATAAGTATATATATATCGTTGTCTAATACCCATAGTACAAGCCTAGAGCTTAGTTTGGGACTAGGTCAATTGGTGTGACATTGTCCCCTGATATTTATTTATTTATGATGATGAACAGTGTCAAAATGCCACCCATTGTGTAACAAAAGCGTCGTCACGGTGATTACATTTCTGTAACGTGCGTTGCCGTGGTAGTAACAGTTCTATAATACCAGTAGGTAACCATTTTTAGCAGTAATGACTAAATAATAATTAAAAAAAAAAAACGCACGGGCACTTTTACACGTCAAGAATCTACCAGTGCTTCCCAAGAGAAGACCACTGCCGACAAGAAACGCCGCAAGAAACTCAGCAGTCAGTAATTTTTTAAACATATTTCTTATTACAATGGTACTACTTAGTCTAGCATTATATAAAGCTATAAATATTAAATTAAATATACTTAGTATCAAATAACATGCGTAGATCAGCAGGAAAACATGCCAATTAAGAATCTTACGGGAGAGATAGAGAAAAAAAAAAACATACTTATGTGTATATAAGATGGTGCGAGACGACCACATAAAAGTTTCGATATGTTTTCCTACATCAACGGTGTCCCCTAGACAAGATAAAGATTTTGCATTTGAATAAATTATTATTGACTAAGTTTCGGATTTAGGCCATGCATTTTTGTCTGTTAGATAGTCCTCGATCCTATAATACGCTTTAGACATTAACGACCTTTTCAAGTAATTTTTAAATGCTGGAAAGGGTAACTTTAAAACTTCGTCAGGTAATTTATTATAGAAATGAATGCATTGACCAACAAATGAGTTATATACTATTTGTACTATTTACATTTTGTGAATGATAACATTAACAGCCTAATGTTGATCCTGGATAATCTCAGGAGTTATTTCGCCGGTTGTTTAACCCTACCCCGGAACAGAACAAATTGCTGCTTATAAGCAGGTTAAGGTGTAACATGGCGGAAGCGATCCGGACACTGCACGAGTTTTCACCACTCAAAGATTCATTATCTGAGATTGAATGTGAGTGATTTTAAATTGCATGCAAAGACCGAACTGAAAAAATCTCGTTAGGTATATTGTTATTTTATCTCGTATCAGAATCGACCTACAAAGGCTGTAACGATTGCTCCCGAGGTCGCTTGTCACTCCAAATGGGTCAAGAACGCGATCGGCTGGTAAACATGATATAATGAGGTTATTTCTGTACCTTTGCAGTCAAAAGGGTCGTATTGTTACGTTTAATATAATTACATTATTATACGTTTTAACGATCTTTAAAACGTTAATCATTTATCTTTATTGCATAGTATAAGTCACTTTCCGAGTCTGTCTGTAGGTATATCCGCTAATTTCTCCTAAACCACGCAACTGATAGCACTGTACAGCATCAATTAAAAAAAAACGCGGAAGTTTTTTAAGTATCATAAATTCTAGTTTACGTTCGGGTGTTAAACATAAATTGAAGCGGAGCGAGGGCGGGTCTCTCGTTAGGTAAACATAATTTGACTTAGTCCCAAACTTTTATGCTTGTTATAGGAATAATATAGTAGGAAACGATAAATTTACTCATATACAGTGTGTGACATCCATACGAACATATATTTTGACTAATGCATCCTAATTAATATAAAAACATGTATATTGTTAACATTTTTTTTCATACTAACTAATTCGCCACGCAATGTATCATAAATAGCTCAATTAACCCTCAATTGCAATTAACTTAGACTTAATGTAATACATTGCTGCTCGATGGACGTTTTAAAGATGAATTACACTAAATTTATTGGAGATATTAACTTAATTTAAAGCTATCGTTACTTAAAAATTATGTTCTTATAAATGTCATAAACTGTAGAAACGATAAATATAATAATAATAATTTATGTGAGTACATGAATATTAATGAATTGCCCAGGGACCGATAACACTATAATTATACAAACTATTTTATCTGACATCTGATTAGTTAATTGCAAATAGCTTTATACTGCGACTTTATTTTTTAATTAGGTTCATATATTATTTAAAATGTTTTGATTTAATGTTTTGTTGACTTTATTGATTTATTATTTTATTTATTAAAAAAATGCTTATTTGGTTGCATGCTAGTTTTAAGACGATCCTTAACGGTGATAACTCCTTAGTTCTATATTGTTATTGTAATCGTGACTTATTATTTCTAATTTTGATTATATTAAAATTTGCGTATATTTTTGACGATTTTAATGTAATTTCTTATACTTTTGACATAACATGCAATGTATACCGTGACTTAATTTGGAAAATAAATATCATTCATTCATTCATTCATTCATGACGAATTTTACAAGGTATATTTTTTTATTTTCCTTTTACATACAACGTAACCGAAAATATTGGATATGAACTCAGTTGTTTCTTTATTTATTTTCTTTTCCTTATTATATTCGTTTTTGTTAGATATCTCTTGACAAAAGACTTCCTGTTACAAATGAATAAGTGAATTGGAAATTCGATCGAGCCTCGACGAGGATTTTGAAGGAAAAAACATTGTTTTAAGAGTAGACTGGCGACCCATTTGCTTTGCTCCGGTTCAAACAAAATAAAAAATAGCCTATTTTTATCTTCGATTTTTTTTAGATAAAAGCCAATAATAGTTTATGATTATATAATAAAATTTAGTTACAAAATCAACTTTATCTCTGTATAATTATATTTTATATATTAAAGGACGTATTTAATACTACTTAGTAATTAAAACTACGATTATTGATTTTAAAATTAAGTTAATACTTAAGTTAAATGAATGTTGTAAATGTATATTTTGGGATCCAGTTTGGTGGTGACCATTTTTATGAAAGTACTGGTCCTATTATTACTATTGATCCCTAGTTACGATATATATGTATTTGTTTTCTGATTCTATCATTAGATTAACTATTATACATTTAGTTAAATATGTTGATTTCAATAAAGCAATATCAAAACGGCTATTGTTCATTGTTCTGTTGCAATAAACCATTAGTCAGAAAAATTAACCAATAGTGGTTAAAAATTCACTTTGTACCAAAATAAAAACAAACGTTTTTGTTACTAGTTACAAAAAACCTTGTAAAAAACACCGTCCTAAGTTCTAAGACTTGAGCGTTTCATCTTAACAATCTCAAGTCTAAACAGAAACATGACTCTATCGTTAATGCAAAACAATTCAGCGTACGTTGGGAAAACCGAGACGTACCGATACGTCTTCTGTTACCGCATGTAGCTCTAAATGAGGATTGCTAGATATTTTGTTAATAAGAAATAACAGACAGGAGTTCAATATTAGGGAACTGTGTAGGGCTTCGTTCGGAAATGTTCGTTCTAAAGTATGATCGTTTTAATCGTTTTATATTTTAACTGGAAACCTAAAAAAGCCAATTTAACGCCACTTTTTTATACCATAACCATTCCCATTTTTTTTTGCGGTCGTACATTGCAAATAAAACTCCATTTAAAAAATAAATGACAAACCTAGAGCACTCAATCCACAGCCACCACTCAATCAAACACTATTTTTTTATCTTTTGCCACGTCAAAACACGATGAACCTCAGAAATATTTGCACAGGATGAACGCACGTGTGCACGGCGCAGTTAACCGAGGGCGTTGTAAAAGAAAAAAAAGTATTTTTCCTGAGGCAGAAGTCTCCTGAAAAATCGTTTTGCATATTTGCAAAAACCTTCATTTTGTGCATAGGGATGATTTTAGAATCGCTTCGCGTTTTAACCGATTAACCGACGTCAGCCCGCCTAGGACTGATAGAGCAGTTAAAAAGCTATCGATTTAACCCCTATGTATGTTCAGATTGTTCAGCGATTTTTACTAGTTTCAAAGATATGGCTTTTGATGATTCCAGTTATGGCTTTTGACGTAGAGACCTCGTCGTGTTGTTCTCCTAGTCATTATTTTTAGTTTCATGTATTTGACATGTAATCTTGTTAATTTTTACATTTATTTGTAATGTTTTTAATTTTGAATTTGTATTTTTTTTTTATATGTTATAGTTCTACTAATTTATATTTGTTGCTTTATTACCTTGTAATGTAACTTACTTTTAAGTATTATTGTATTTTATGTTTGAAAAAATGACCTTCTGCTGGAGTTTCTTGCGGCGCTTCTTCTCCGCAATGATGGTCTTGTCCGAAGCGCTAGTAGATTCACTGTATATTACCGACGTGTAAAAGAGCCCGTATGTGGCCAATTTACTGAATAAATATTTTGATTTTGATTTTGATTTTGATAATTGCTCATTTTAATCAGTATCTGCCTCGTGTGGTTGCCGAGTTAGAATAGTGCCACTCCATGTCTTCCCGCGGATGTCGTAAGAGACGACTAAGGGAATAAAGGCTTGTAGTACTGTTAGGCGATGGGCTTGCAACCTGTCACTAATACGCTGGTAAACATCTTAGCCTAATCGTGCAAATTGTGGTTATAGAATTACAACAAGTTTTTAGAGATGTTTGTAATTCTGTAGCACTGCCTACCCCACTCTGGGAACGAAGGCGTGAGATTATGTATGTATGTATGTTTAATCGGTATTTTTGTAATTTTCCCTTATGTCCATGTCACGTAAAATCATTGATTTCATGTTTTATTTCATAAGCTTTTCAGTGGTATCTTACATAATAAGAATCATTACGAATCAGCAAAGTTTTTAATCCATTTTGCCTGTTTTTTTTTCTGTTTTTTTTTAAAGTAATCACATAAAGTTTGTTTCTCCATACTAGGTGTTCCAGTGTTTGGTTTTCACTTTGTATGGGAAAAATAGCCAACGTCGGTTTCTGGGACTCTCTGTATACGTTTTTGTCGTATTTTCAAATGTGCTCTATTCTACACGGTAAAACCTTATATAGCTTTTGTAATGCTATCGTATTGTTTTGAACTCGGCCGCCATTACTGTCGAGTAAATAAAAGCTATCAGAACGTTGACAACATGATTACTAGTCAAAAGCAATAAGTTTTTACTGATTAGGATAGAGCCTGTACTCTCAGCTTCTTAAAAGCGTTCTGCTGGAGGAACATCTTGAAATTCCGTTTTTTTTTTCCGAACATTCATTAGCCCAAATTTTCGTTTTTCAGAAAGCTATGTTATGCTGAAGCTATTTAAGATTAGGTAAGGTCCGATTTGTAAGTAAGTACGAGTAATATCAAAAACTAAATTCTTCTATAAAAAAATTGCATTCGAAATTAGGGTCAAATCTGAATAAATTGTAACTCTTCGGAATGATGTCTTCGGCGGCTTCGGCTCGCTAATAGCTCTCACAAAATAACTACCAGTTTATTTGTCACTCATGTTTGTTTTAAGCTATATGACTCTTGAGTGAACAGAGTAACGCGGTCGCCATTGCTAAAACCTGCATGGATTTGATTGATTTTACCGATTTGATTTGAAGAATTATCTATGTATCTATTACACAAGCTTTTGCCACGACTCCGTCCACGTAAAAGTCGTTTATTGCTCTTCCCCCGGTAACTATAAAATCTACCGAGATTACACTTTTACTCGATTTCGCGTCATCGAGAAAAAAAATGCGATATTTCCAGGCTAGTGATGTGCCGTTGCCCATTTCCCAAATTCCCAGAATACTGCCACCGCCGGCAATATTGCCGGCAACATAGGTAAGTTTCCGGCTATATCTACCAAGGCCAGGCCTTTTTAGAGTTCCCACTACGACCAATATTGCCGGCAACATTTACGGCAATATTCCCACGCTGGTTAATATTCCCGGGCAAGGCACATCACTAGCCAGGACAGCTTTCGTAAGCCGGCTTATTTAAGACATATAATTTGCGTAAATTTTAACTTCCAGCTTTAATAGGGGTGTTATAAATTTAAGAAGCCACATATTATGCTGTCACGCCCACACAAGAATGAAAAGAGATGGCTTTATGTGCTTCCGCACGAGGAACATGAGATGGAGATATTTTACGCACGCCCTGATGGCAGCGATAGATTCAAATAATTGCAGTTTACTTTAACGCTAACAAATTTATTAAAAAACTGGTTTACCAGATTAAGAAGTTGACTAAGTCCTAAAATAAAATCTTGAAAGTTGTCGTCGTTAGATAAGGTAAATGTCCGAGTGCTCGACGCCGTACACTCGGTGATCGAATTTGAGATCAAAATTCTAACCTCAACGGGCGCACATTGGCTGTGATCACTGTATTTTTGTTTAAGTATAGGTATTTTTATCAATAAAACTTACCCTAATATTACTGGGTACACGATTTCTCATTCATGTTTTTATGATATAATGTTAAAATAACTAAATAATCAAGATGGGAACTGTCAGATTTCGATCTCGAATTCGATCACCGACTGTAGTATTAATATAGGTTAAATTCGAACTAAAATTATGCTTCATTCCAATTTAAGCCATGTCACTTTGACATCGAATGCCCATGCCATATACTAGTACAGCGTCGAGCACTCGGACGATTACCTTAGGTTTTTCAAAAATATTGCTGGATTATGAAAACAATTTTTCGAATCAGCGATTCAATTGTAAAATATTAAGAGGATTGTGAAGCGCCGTTTAAAACGCGTAGCTGTCAAAAAAAAACCATACAAATTTAGCTACAAGCGGTAACGTTTCTCACCCCCTAAATCAAGTCCGATTTCCACGATCTTTGAATATGTTGTAGTTATTATAAAGAACTAGGTCTGTACGTTTCTGTTTTTTGTTTTTTCAATTTGTTTAAATCTAAGAAATATTTTCGTGTAAAGAAAAACGTACAGACATTTTTCATGATATCTACAAAATATTCAAAAATCGTAAAAATCGGACTAGGTTTAAGGGGAGAAAAACGTTTTCGCATTTTGTATGGAAATTTTTAGCTTCACAATCCTAACTTTAAAAAGAGAATTAGTTCATACTTGTTGTTTTTAGACTTAGCTGTATGTAGTAACGGCTTCGGCCTACACCAAGCATGGTCAGACATGCTCATGCCAGGTTTATCGATTTAATAGGTATTTTAAAACTAAATATCACCAGCCACGCCTATCTCATTTCCCAAATGGATTTATCACGTTGAAGAAAGTAACGACAAACATTGTAGTCATTCATTCACAAAATGACTTTGTCTAATTATCGTGAATGGCGTCTTTGTCCCGCGGGAAATACGGGCTTTATCCCGAATCCTCAGATCTTATTGTCACTTTGAGGCGAGACAGTAGTTAATGAGGTATAGGATTATTTAGATGTTTCTCAAACATAAAGCGAAGCCTTAGTATCTTTCTTTCTCTTTCTGATTAAAAACTATAAATGGAAAAGTATGTTTTGGTTTTTAATTCACGCAGCAACAGAGCAAGAGATTAAAGTGTTTTTGTGACCCAAGGGCGGAAAAGGGACATTCGTTTTGTATTTCAAATAATTAAACGTATTTCGCGAAAGAAAAAACATTGACATAACATTTTAGTTATTTACACATGACAAAAAACATGTTACAAGATGTTACAAGTTTTACGTGTTTATCTGTGTGTGTGTCATATGTGTCTGTTTGTGGCTTCATAGCTTCCAAACGAATGAACCGATTTAAACGCGTTTTTTTTTAAAGAAAGCTAGTTTAATAAGGATAGTTTTTAGCCAGGCTTCATAAAAATTGGTTGGGCTGTTTTAAAAATATTAGCTGTGAAAGAAAGGGTCACCATTATATGAGGTGTTATCTATTAAAACGGTTTTTTTAAAATGTGAAATGGACACTATAAAACGTGTTTTAACCCCCAAAGCAAAAAGAGGGGTGTTATAAGTTTGACGTGTATTTGTGTATCTGTCTGTGGCATCGTAGCTCCTAAATGGGTGAACCGATTTGGATGCAGTATTTTTTATTTGAAAGCAGGTTTTCTAGCGGTGGGTTTAGCTAGGTTTCATGAAAATTGGTTGAGCCGTTTACTGGAAGAAGGGGTTATCATTATATCGGGTGTTTTTATCTATATAATTGAATATTTTGATATTTAAATGTTGTGGCTCTGTTTATCGCGTATTACATTATTTTTCTGGTCATTAAATAAGTGTTTTAGATAGGTACATGTCTTATTGTATTTGCATTGTTCTTACACAAATAATGTCTATAATTAGCCCACACACGACCCGCTACAATATATTGTTTTCGTTGTTGTCCCTTTCTGTTACATGATTCGGAAATAACGATACCTTTTCTTTAGTTTTTGTGATCCCTTTGCGATGTAGTAAAATAAATGACCATAGTAAAGGGTATTTCTTGCAAATGTTAGCAAATTTCCTCATGAGAGGTCTGATAAATTGTTTTAGCAGGAAAAGGGAAAGATTTTACTTGCAAAGTCGGATCAGTATTCAAGCAGACTACTTTATTCAATTTCCGTTCCTTATTACTGTTTCTACCTTTTTATATCACTAGCGACCCGCCCTCGCTTCGCTTCGGTTTATGTGAGTTTTCTGTAACACTCGTATATAAACCAGGATTATTTTATTCATGACAATCGCATTAAAATCCATTGCGCAGTTAAGAAGATCTAAGCGTACAGACGGCGGAAGCGACTTTGTTTTATACTGTGTAAAGATGGAGAAGGCAAACGAGCACACAGCCCACTTGATGGTAAGTGGGTTAAAAATCATTAGATGTTCGAAATCCGGAAACCTCAATCCTAAGACTGCAAAGTTGCCAACATTTAGAACTGAGATGAAATATCATTTTTAACCGACTTCAAAAAAGGAGGAAAAAAGGAGGTTTGTTACCTCAGAACTTTCGACTGGGTGAACCGATTTTGATGATTCTTTTTTTATTTGAAAGCTGGTGCTTCCCGATTGGTCCCATTTTTATCAAAATGAAGATCTGATGGTGGAATCCATGAGGAATCGACGGAACTCTTCAAAATTTATAGGCACACCTACAGCGATTTTAGTATTTTTCATTGTAACTCGTGTATTTGGTCTTGGAAAGCACTATTTGGTGAAGTGGAACTGATGATGAAGACCACAGATGGCCACCGGAACTCCTAAACGGTATATATTTCGAGGGTGGCGACAAGATATTTCGATTAAGATAGTTGAGCGACTATGACGAAGCATATTTAGGTTTAAATATATGACTATGACTTTCCCACGGCGTTGCTTGCGGCGAGATTGAAATGTTCTATTGTTTCTTATTACTTGAGAAGTGGGAGAATAACAGCATAATTATATCACTAAAAAGTATAAAATAAAATAAAAGTTTAAAAAAACAATAACCCGCCTTCAAAAAGCAAAAACGGCGTCCAACAATATTTTAACCAAAAGCAGACTTCAGTTGGACTGACCTATTTACCTACCATTTTAAAGAAGTTATTTTTTGCTTTTTGACGGCGGGTTATTGTTTTTTTAAACTTTTTTTTATACAAGTCTTAAACTTACACTGGATAGTAATGAATACATGAGACAAGATGGAGGTAGAAATTTGGTTAATTAGGTAGATATTTGCTATCTCAATTACAGTAACTAAAATGTAATTTATATCAAAATACATTATATTGGTAACAATGATTACATTGTAAATCATTCAAGTTTTTATCCCGTGTCCTAATTTGAACTTTACATATCGTCCGTGATACTGCAAAACCGCGTAACCAACAAATTGATTATATAGCAAATGAAACCTTAACATCATAGAAATAAGGTGCATTTTGCTTCTCATTACAAATGTTACTTACGCGGTTTTGCAGTTTCACCGACGATATCCACCGATAGATTACAGTTAATTGTCGTTTGTAGTTGAACTCTTACGCCAATTTTGCTATACAGTGGTTACCACAATCTATGGAGAATGTCTGATTGTAATGATTTTTTTATTTTTTATTTATTTAAATTTATATACAACATACAACGCAAAATAATTTTCACAATTTGCTTATCATACGAATATTTGGCTCTACGGTCGTCCGGCACCGCTAGCCTCGTAGGCGAAGTAGACTAGTCAGTAACCATCTCAAATTCTTACGGTGTAACCTTACTAGCATGTTCTACTCGTATGGTGAAGGTACGCTACCACTCACTAAGAATAAAGGGAGTAGCGGGAAAATTACTTTTCTCAAAAATGTATGAAAATGTTGACATTACTATCTACATAATGAGACGCGAAGGACATAGTTTACTGACGGATCTAAAATTAAAAAAAAAAACATACAAATTCTATTACTATCTAGCTTGTAACTTTTTAAAAAGTGAAAAAGCCCATAATAAAATGAGGGCACAAGTCTTATACATCCAAATTTTATTTGAAACATAACTTTTTTATCTGTGTCTGGAATAGCTTATGTTTTTTTAAAAAACAAAGCTTGCGATTTTCCTTGTCATAATCAAAAAGGCGGTAAAGAGTGATAGTTTTTTCACATGAAGTTTGTTTGTAAGCAATTAAAAAAATGAGTTCAAGCGATGAAGATTTTACTCCAACACAAAAAAAAACTTGCGATTTTTGAGAAAAACACTATATTTGCCTCGGCAGGAACAGCAATTGCGGGCTTCGTATTTTTAAACGGACTCGCAAGCTCGTCCGCTTAAAACAATACTCGGCCCGCAATTGCCTACTTCCATGCCTAGGCAATAATGTACTATTCCGTCCCCCATTCGTAATAACTGGGAAAAACGCGTATTCTATCCACATGGGCTATCTGCGTCAAATTCTGATCCACATGGGCTATCTGCGTCAAATTCTGATCCACATGGGCTATCTGCGTCAAATTCGAATGCTGCATGGGTAAAAAAGTTAAGTAAAGCCTCTCTTGCATTGTATACTAAAATTATGGAATTCACGTCAATTTTCAAATATAAATAGTCGAACGGTTTATATGTAGATCTGTTACAATTAGGTACATGGAAGACTTTACTTAACCCTTTACACCCGAGCTGACGATTGTGAGGGTATTGTCTGATTGAATATGAAACTTAAAACAAACAAAAAAACGACTCGTATTATTAGTTATTTAACTCTTTGGGTCACGACTTAAAATACAAATTTTCAGTCTCTTTATTTTAATGCTTTAAGCCGCCAATTTTTTTATTGATGTACTTAAAACAAAATTGTCTGAATCCGTCCATAGGAATACGACGCGTTAATTTACGGTTTAATTTTGTTCACTTCACACTAGGCTTATGTGTAAAGGGTTAAATTTAAACCCTGTGCTAACCGCGTTAAGTCCTATCGCTATATCCCTATTAACGCTAAGGCTTAGACTAGCAACTGGTCCTAATAAAGGGTCCATCCCTACCACTAACCTTCACAATTCCAGGTAAATCGATCCGAGTGATCGGTAATGATCTCTCTATATGGGGCCTGGCGGTGGACTGATCTAATTAGCACTGATTGAGGTCGACGTAGGTGTGCTTAGTGCCAAATCGCATTGACTGATCATTTGGCAATGCGGCCCGGTTGTACGGGGGTGGATGGTGGTTAATCGGTGGTTAAAATAAAAAAATACAGGGAAAATCGCACAAAATGACCTAGTTAACCCTGAATTGACGCTTAAGTATAACACTAATGCTAAAATACAATAATCAATTATTAAAAAAGCAGAAACATCAAACAACAATTTTATAATGTTGGTATTACGGAGAAATTACGGAGAAATATAGGTATTGCGCTCACTATAATTTATAATCAGTGATAATATTGAATGACAAGGTAAGTACACTTAACTACAAAATATCAATAAAGAGATAAATACTTAAATAAGTTTTAAAAAAAATCGTGTGCTTCTCAAATAAGATTACAGTGGACTAAGAAATCCACCTTTCATTTAGCCAGCATTCCTATAGTTTTCTAATTTACTTTCCTGATACAAATTGACAGAAACTCTGTGATGATTGCTGTATTTCTTCAAAACTAAACTCCAGCGAGGAAAGACGTTATTATATCAATCAGTAATTGTTATTTCTCGAGAAAATTCCGTCTTTTAATAAAGTTCACACTATATTTTCAGTAGTTCATACTCAACACTAATTAAAATATTTAAGTAAATGAACACTCGAGGCACTCGGGCAAAAATGCTTTTAAATTAACCGTTACTATGCTCGTGAGCGCCTGCATTTGGGAAATACTTACTCAGTTCGTATTTTTTTAAACCATTTCTTTGTTTGGACTGAGTACATAGGAGAAAAAAATATATTTTGTGACAGTGGCCCGCATAGTAGGAAGAATTTCTTCGCATAATTACTTTGCAAAAATGATTGCTAACCTTCTATTTGTCACTCAAATACAACTCAAAGTAATCTTTATTTACTACAATATTTATCAACTGTATGTTCATCAATTTTTTACTGTTCGCCTAAAACTACGTGTATGATATTGTTACGTTCTGAAACTTTAATCATCTTCATAATTCAAATATGTTTTTTATCCGATAAACAATGACATTTCCAACTGCAACCATTCAAACTTGCCGGGAGACCGCGTTACATAAGTCAGCCGTTAATCGCTTGGGCCTTTATTCTAGATTGACTTTTCCCCTAGGGCTTTTTGTATTGTTTTTGACTCAGCCGCCATTATTATCAAGCTAATAAGATCTATCATAACGTTGATAAATAAGATAACAAAAGGTGTCATGACATTGTATAATATTATAGGTTTAAGAAGGTGGCTCAACTTAAATATGTTTTTTATTCGATTAATAAAAACAGTTGGCCGACGATGCGTACGTATTTCTCTAAATTTTCGTTAAATATTTTAATTATATGATGGAGAAAATTAGTTGGAGTTTCTTGCGGCGCTACTTTTTTGCAATGATGATCTTGTCTCGGAAGCGCTAGAAGATTCACTCTATATTTATTACCTTACATACAAAACGCCCTCATGTAGCCAATTTACTAAATCTCAGTATAATACTCAGTATATTATTTAATTGAATTCGTTTTTTATGTAATTTTTTGACATATAAAACATGAAATAAATAAATAAATACATAGATATTTTAATATTGATTTTTAAAATAATTTTACAGTACAGACCTAAAGCTCAGCGTGTTACTAGGTATTTTTTTGTGAGATTGTCCGCTATTTATTTTATTTATGTCTAACTGCCACAATCTCCCGTTATATAAGTCAGCCGCATATCAAAGCTTGGTTAAACCTCGGTGGCACCGGGCCCCATCACGGGCTGTGAATGGAGGTGACAAGTGAAGACGCCAAGCCTGCGATGCGTAGGCACCGAATTGGCCGCACCTGAGCGGATTGGGGGTAAGACTGCCATGGACGTGCGATTGCAAAATAACTTACGTTTTTTTATTACTGTTTATATCACTACTCCTTAGGGGTCTATCTTTAGTTAGCTAAAGATAGACTGGGCTGGCTATGTTTGTCTTACGCACCCAGAACCAGAATTGTCACCGAATAGATCCCACAAGATGGCCACCGGAGCAGAGGCAGAGCAAAAAGGAGGTGGCGGGATGATTTGGACGTGTTTAATTGTGACTGGCGGGACCATACAATCGATAAGGAAGAATGGCGAAAAAGAGGGGAGGCCTTTGCCCTGCAATGGAACACTACCAGAAGCTAAAAAATGGAGCACACCTACCCGTTATTTCACCATCCTGAAAATGACAGGTCACAAGTGACGTTTCATTGTACACGGCAAAGCTTATTAGAATCGCCACTGATGTACAAACTTGTTAACTTTGCAATGTGTACCGAATTATCACCAATCACCTATCATTGTAGTGATGGTGAAATAGGTGATAGATGGTAAGTGGGTTAAACACCCAAAGACGTTCGAATACCAAACAATACAATCCTAAGACTACAAACGTACGTGTCTTTTTTCCACACCAATGCACACCTGCACTCACATGAAGGCATACAATAAAATAACTTTAACAAAAAGCAAGCTTTCAAAACTCGACTGTTGCTAACCAACTTTAAATCATTATAAATCCTAAATGATCATTCAAAATGAAAAATGATGAAAGAAACCTAAAGATGATTTCTAAATCCCTATTCAATGATACCCCACTTGTCATACTTCGTCGACTTTTTTTTTTTGCACAATATGGCGTCTGGTTGCCGCCATATTGAATTTTTATTACTGTCATATCTTCATTGACACTCACCAGATTAAGACAAATCGATTGACATAAGAATCATCAAAATCTGACAACGGATTTAGTTTTTATAGTGTCACAAAGGAACAAACATACATAATATATAGGCTGTGAAACACATTACCCTCCTCCTTCGGCAGTCGGGTAAAAATAGGTACTATGTTATGCATCTTGCCTGTTACAATCATTCGATTTGTCAATAGTCTGTCCGCGCATGCCAGCTTTATTCCTACCTGTACTCAACATCGCATTAGGGTAAGACACCCAGTTGTTGACTCCGGGTAATTTCACCGAGATTGCGATCCGCCACGACTCGCGAGTGACATGAATAAACCATTTTATTTACGTTTCCAATATTTCCCACTACACCGCTGTTTCTATTAAGGAAAATCTGTCACTCGTAAGTGGTATCGAAAAACTTGAGTATCCTGACCTACTTACATCGGTGTGACATAATGTTAACATAATAGGTATTATAGGCCACGAACTAATAATATTATATATTTATTTTGTATCGGCTTGCAACTACTGCCACTTAGAATTCGTTACTTGCGCTTACCTCGGGAATGAACATTTTTCTTACAAAACAAAAAGCGTCGATATTCATACCTTATGTTGCGTTGCAGTTTTCAAAATATATGAGGCATTGACTTTTTCCAACAGACCAGATGTTGCTGTTGTTGCCTCATGTTACAGATGAGGCCCATAAATTACGGTCAGTGCCATAAAATACACTTTTTCACGCCTTTAACCAATTCGTGTATAGTTCAAACATGCCGTTCAAACGACAAGGCACTAAAGTAAAAAACTGTTTTTATTTTTACTGTACTAAGTTTTTTGCCCGTCGGTGAAAATCATACAAAGTAAAGGGTCAACTTGCACAAAAAAGGTGGTTTAGGCTTCTGGATATTCTGGATTTCAGACGATTTTTTATTCTTACATTTCAACATTTTCAACACTGTACTTACCTATGCCTAAATCTAGATCCTATAATAATACTGCACGTGGCCCTTAGTCTTATTGTGAAAAAATATATGAAACTGTCATTGTTTTATTTAATTTTATGCGAAAAATACATCTTCCGTAAAAGAGACTTAAAATAAGGTCAACAACTCTGTCAGCTACCTTACAATTCACAACTTTGCCACCGCACCTTACACCCTTAATATTAAGAGTCAAAATCACTCTTGCACCGATCAATTTCAAACAGCGCATCAAAACACAATCACGTCAATAGAACCAAATCAATAATACACTCAAACATAATTATAACCAGTCTTATTGTTAAGGCTATAGGGAGGATATTCTAGATGCAAGCTATTGATTTAACAGCAAGGATAAGTTGGTAAATGCACTTTAATGCTGACATGCGATCCCGCCCACTTGTATGCACTGAGCCAAGGTATCCGATCTTCTTATACATGGTGATTAATTCTATCAGATGTCAATTAGGTATGCTCAGTATTTCCTTTCAACTGTGTGTAGGCGAGGCTTACTCAAGTTTCTATTCTAATATTTTCCATTCATGACAAACAGTCATAGATGTATTAATAGTGAGACCTAAGTTATATAAGTTTTATCAATGGATTAATTATTGTGTGACGATAATACATTAATAACAAACCTAATGACTATGGGTACACGACAACGAAAAACTTATTCAGTGAAATACTTAAATATATAGGAAACATTTAAAAAGACTTAGGAACAAATATTCGCGCTCATCACACAAAATATCAGCACTTTCAACCAGATTAACGTGTCGTCGTGATTCCATGAACATTTAAAAACATCACAAAGAATATTTTTTCTTTTCATGTTATGTTTTGTTAGATATAAAAGAGAAGTGTTTTGTTTTAAAAATAAACCCTTATTTTGCCGTCTATGTGCCGGGACACGCGTGGGAGACGTCGCATGCTGTCGTCCTAACAAAGAAGATCTAACTGCATATGTATATGCATAGCATTTTAAATTTAATGTGGTTACCAATAGAGTATACAATGGTCCGACTACTAAGTTGGAGTTAGCCACCTTCTTTGGCAGGACGACGGCATGGCACACAACTCCCACTCGGATGCTATAAATGAACATTTCTTAATGAACGAAGATGACATTTTATCTTAGGTTATATTTTTAATGCAACAAGACACGTGATTGGATGACATCTACTAGTAGTTTATTTTTGCACGCTGCAAGCTTAACTTGTAACCAACTTTTACTCTAGAGAGTTGGTTTAATGTACTTTTAATTGGATTGACTTGAATTTTTGCACAGTTATGTCATTCCGATGATAATACAATAGAATATAAATTATTATCTAGTCTTTTTCAAAATAAGACTGAGTTATTGTTTAAATAGAAACGATACCGTATCTAAGGTCTGTTCATTCTTACTTGTCTTATTATAGTAAACAACTTTCTAACCTGAAAATCTTCTTTGGCTAAAACAGCTATTTTAAACAAAATAAAGCAATCACAGACAATACATTAGCCAAGTGATGTCCATAATGTTTATTCAGTTTACTTTATTTACGGTAAAAGAGCTGTTTTATCCAAAAAAGTTTAATTTTGAGGTTAGAAAGTTGATTACTATATAAAACAAATAAAAATGACCTTACGTAAGGGATTATGGCTACGAACTTAGCTTAGCATAGCTTTAAATGTTACAATCAAAGTAATTTATAAAAAAGTAGGTAGTAATATATGGACAACAAAAATAAATTTTAAAATTCATCTAGATTGATTAATTTAAAACAATGATTACAATTTTATTCTAAATAATAGCGAACCCATATTAAAGTTTTTGTTACAAGTTCCTTCGTGCAATTGTTTATGTGTTTCGATTTTTAAAAATGCTTCCGCGAGCCGATGTGTTCACCGCTGAAGATTTAAACATTGCGGAATCAAGGATAATTCGTATTATACAGCGCATACACTTTTCCGAAGATATTGACCGCATTTTAAAGGGTAAAGAATGTTCTCAAAAATTAAGAAAATTGTTTCCATTTCTTTCGGATGTTATTTTGCGCGTCGGAGGTCGCTTATCGAACTCGACGTTAGATTATTCTTCTAAGCACCCAATCTTATTACCCAGACAGGGACATGTTGTAGAACTCATTATCGTATTATTAACGTAATGATACTTATTAACTTGACAGTAATGGCGGCCACGTTAATAACAATACGATAGCATGTCGAAAGCAATGTTGTTTTACCGATAAGCCTTACTTGAGCGCCTTAAAAACTGCATGTTCCGCGTGCCTCGACCTTGATCGTACGGTGATATAACTTAACCTTTAACAAGTTGCTGATGATGTAAAAAAGACAACTTTATGTAGGTAACGTTTTTATATAAGTAATTTTAGATCTTAAGTAAGGTTTTTGTGCCGTCCAAATGTTTGTTTGGAGTCCAATTATATTTCGTCGCTTCATTCTCGATATAAATATTCCCAACGTAGTCCCTTAAACCTACTAGGTAGCATTCGCACGAAAAAGGAACACATTTCGCACATTTTAAGAGTATTCTTTTTGACTATTTCCGTTAAAAAGTACTACTTCCGGTACCAGTTACGACTGGGCACGCGGCCATCTTGTTTTTCATTCTTTTTAGAGTAAGTTAGTGAATAGTTTGAGTACCAAAACTTTTATCAGGGTAATTGGGTGGGTGGGAACTTATATCTTCGAATGAAGCGACTCATATAATATCGATCGAACTTCACTTCAAGAAGTTCGTTTGATCATATATTATTGCACCGTACTGTATACACAAATGTTTTGTAACAAGGATCGACTACGTTAAAGCTTGAAGTATTCTGTAACAAGATATGTACATTTTAATGTGTACTAATAATTAATTGAATTGAATTGAATTGAATTGAAACTGCGTAAATTGAGCTGCGTCAAAAATGTAAAAAATAGTTATTTACATGGCGTTGACATGTAGGTACGTGACCACACCGTTGTAAGAGATGCGTTAAAAACGTGACGCAATAAGCGCTTGTTTGTTTGATGCTTTATGTGTTTTTAACTAACAAAACATGGTTCAAGTTATCATAAATTCTAATTATATAATGTTATAGGTTTAATCAATGACTTATTAGAGAAATAAGTCCATAGATATCATACGTGAAGGAGATTTGTTCGGTAAAAGAGTATGATCTCTTATGGACTTAACATAACCACTTGGGCGTCGGACCTAGTCGTGTTGTTTTCCTAGTCATTATTTTTAGTTTAATGTATTTGACATGTAATATTTTTAATTTTTACGTTTATTTGTAATGTTTTTAATTTTTGAATTTGGAATTTTTGTTATTTGTGATAGTTCCAATAATTTATATTTGTTGCTTTATTACCTTGTAATGTAACTTACTTTTAAGTATTATTGTATTTTATATTTGAAAAAATGACCTTCTTCTGGAGTTTCTTGCGGCGCTTCTCCGCAATTATGGTCTTGTCCGAAGCGCTAGTAGATTCACTTTATATTACCGACGTGTAAAAGAGCCTGTATGTGGCCAATTTACTGAATAAATATTTTGATTTGATTTGATTTGTCAAGTCCTATCTCGGCTTTACTTTGTTTTGTCTTCGTTGTCTTAAAAGCCAGAATTCATTTGACAAAAGCATCTAACATTGTCCAATAAGCTGCTTCAAAATATCACAAGAATGTGAGTGATTCTACCTATCAGGCGGTTCCAGCGATCTAACCTTCCATTGTCTCGCATAGTTTCGGAGCACTCGATTATTTCCAATGGCACATAGCTGCATTCTTGCTCTTATTGTGTTTCCCACTAATGGGAAAAGAAATAACAAACACAGACAACACAGTTTTTCTAACATATTACGTGGTACAATTTCGACGTCACAGAATCACCCATGGCAACATTATGTTACAATTGTATTTTATTCCTTTTCTTCATTGTTTAATTTTGTTTTCTGTGTTGCCATTGTTTGTTTTATGTTCAATTTATTTTGTTTTTTTTTCTTGTGATCGTCGAATAAATGTTTCTATTTCTATTTATTTCTATTTCTATTTCTACAGTCGGAATTATAGGCAGCTGCAAAAGCTAACTGCACTAATTAAAGTGGGCATCTACTTTTTTCAAAGATCTTCAGAAATTATAGCTATTTGAAAAGAGAAGAGGCCAATACCCTAAAAGAGCATTTCTAAAAAAGTTTGGACATTTCATCTACGACTTCGATTTGCAAAAAAAAGCCTGATTAACATAGTCTTCCAAAATATCCTCACACATTTGTATGAAACTTTCCTTTTTTGTTACTAACTTTCTTTGGAGTATGGTAACAAAAAAGGAAAGTTTCATACAAATGTATGAGGACATTTTGGGAGACTATATTGTTTACGCTCAGCTTCATCCAACCTGCAATTTTTTTTGCAAATCGAAGTCGTAAATGAAATTTACAAACTTTTTTTGAAATGCTCGAACAACAGCGGACATGTTTTTTAGGGTTCCGTACCCAAAGGGTCAAAACGGGACCCTATTACTAAGACTCCGCTGTCCGTCTGTCTGTCTGTCTGTCACCAGGCATAGCATCGTGAACCGTGATAGCTAAACAGTTAAAATTTTCGCATATAATGTAGTTCTGTTGCCGCTATAACAACAAATACTAAAAACAGAATATAAAGAATATTTAAGCGGGGCTCCCAAACAACAAACGTGTTTTTTTTGTCGTTTTTTAATCGATTTTAATAACGGCAACAGGTAGACGCTTGAAATATTCACAGAATATCAAGTTGTATATTCACTTTAAAAATAAATTATACAAATTCGAATAAAACAATAATAATAATAATAATAATAAATCTTTTATTTCGGACATGTCCATATTATGTTAGTAACAATAAAACTTAAACCTATGTTAGAGTCAATACATCATTACATTACACTATCATTAATTACAAATAACCTAATAATTATAATTTTATTAAGGTGCGGCTACTTGGCCTATGGATACCATTCCAGTACCTTGCAAAAGGATCATCAAACCTGTCTCCTACCGTGGCCAGGCTGGAGTTCGCGCTGCCGCGCACGCGCCTGGCCAGGGACGCGACTCTCTTGGGCATAATGGCATAATGGCATGGCGTTGCATTGACATTTACCTGAATTCGATATCAGTTCTGCGACGTAGACTGCTGAAACCATCGCCGTCGCACACCCCTGACTCACAGGGCACGTAATCGCTGTTTATATTTTGGTTTGTATTTTTAGTTATATTTTAGTTTTGTTCTTTTCTATTTTCTGACTGTAATATTTTAGTTTTTAATTAATTGTTTGTAGTCTCTTTGCCAATGCTGTCGCACGCCTATAATTGGTGCATAAACGGGAATGTGCCTTTTATTTCTACTATTGTATAATCTGTTTATGTTACTGTTGGTGTGTCTTTATAAATAAATAAATAAATAAATAAATAAGCCGTCCACGCTCGCCTCCGCAAACATCCCTGACGCGCTGCAGCGTCGCGGCAGCGCCAGCGCCATCCTGAACGCGTTATTGTACTGGACACGTAGGGCGCTGTAGGCCTTTTGAGTAAAACTAAATCATAGGCTGCACGTATAAAATGATTGGCAGAATGCCCTAAACAAAGTAATTTTTACTTCATTATTACACTTAGCAAACCTATGGATCAACATATTACTTCTGACCGCCAACGCCCTACGTTCCCTTCCAATGTCCTTGTCATCGCTAAGAGATGCTGTAAATAAATAAATGAATATACATACATACATAATCTCACGCCTTCGTTCCCAGAGGGGTAGGCAGAGCTACAGAATTACAAACATCTCTAAAAACTTGTTGATAATTCTATAACCACAATTTGCACAATTAGGCTAAGATGTTTACCAGCGTATTAGTGACAGGTTGCAAGCCCATCGCCTAACAGTACTACAAGCCTTTATTCCCTTAGTCGTCTCTTACGACATCCACGGGAAGACATGGAGTGGCACTATTCTAACTCGGCAACCACACGAGATTATTATTTTATTAGATAATGGTTCGGAACCCTTCGTGCGCGAGTCCAACTCGCTCTTGGCCGGAAAAAATGCCGTCATTTGCATACAAAATTGAAAGGACCAACAAAAAATCCCATACAGCCAACTTATTAAAAAGCGGCGGTGGTCGGCGGTTAATTGTGCTTGAATTTGTAATTGTAATAATTATGTTTGTATAATTTCCTCATATTGTTAAAAAAAAAACATATATGCCTCGGGTGACACATGAATGGCCCGACTCATAACTCCTTTGTCCGTCTGTGTGGGAAACTATACTCTGATTATTGTAAGATGAAGCCTGTGACAGCTAATATAAACACTTATTACACTTATTGCTTTAACTTTACATAAATACTACATCGGTGCAAACCCAGCGACGCCATCCAGGAATATAAATAGTTAAATACCATATTTACATCCAACTAAGTAAAGAATTCAAATTTAATACAACTTAAAATTAAAACTAAGCTACTCAAATATTAAAGATATAAATAATAATCACCACTATAAAAAGAACACCCCCTCTAGCAGGTCCGCTCGCGGCATGGTCCCCATGACACTGGCTGCATTGACGTTAAATACCTAGCTTGTGAGTATAGTAAATGATTGAAATTAAGAAATACGGCTGTCAGAGGCATCATCTTAATAAAAACCAGAGTATAGCGGTCCTGGGTTCGATTCACATTATGGGCAAATATTTATATAATTTAATAACAAAAAAAAAAACATAAAGGTCGCCCCTTAGAAGAATTGTACGGAACCCTTCATATCCGAGTTCGCCTGGCATTTGACCGGTTATTTACTTACCTACTTGCTTTATTAACATTTTTGTGCAATAAATAATAATTAATAATACTCGTAAGAACAACAAGCTTGGTTTTCCAATTCCAAAACTACGAGTAGGCATAATAGTTATCTATCATACTTTATGTTACATTGACTTTAACTTATTTATAGCCAAAATGTTAGTTTTATTTACTTATTCGTAAAATAAATACGTACCTACTATACCTACGAGCATCTACTCGTTTTTGTCAATATCAATTATAATGAGATAAATTTTCATCTCCAAATAACACGCGTGGGCATGGAAACAAATATGTTTTCTTAACATATTATCCCTTTTTGCACTAGAAACATATTTAAATTAGAAAGCTTCCTACACAGTTATACCAAAAAAAACACGTTTCACGAACAGAAAGGGCATTAAAAAAATAGCAAACGCTGTGTGAATATCTACACGTTAGAAAAGCCTTCACAAATCTGGGGGTCCATGCAAATCAGACCGCTAAAACTCATTTAGAAGTTTTTAGGGTTCAGTAATGAAAAGGATACCCATGAATATATTTAGTCAATTTACTCGCCGTTTCAAAAGTATAGAGCAAATTAATATATATTATAGCGTTGAATTTTACAGCGTAATATGAAATGATATAATTTGAATAATGAGCCATTTTCAAAAAGACTTTAGCGCATACCATATAGACCTATCCAGAGCACTGGGGGAATTAAAGTTCTGAAATACAGGCGGCCATTTCCGCCGCTTTATGTAAAAAGAAAATTCAGACGAACGATGCATTAGGACAAATGACGACTAGAGAATACATGGAGCCGATAAAAACACATTGACCATATGCTTTATTTATTTTATTTTATTTATATTGTACCCCCACGTGTCTCGTCGGTCTTTCAACCGTTGGTTAATAAATCAATCGAACTAAACACGGGTATAAATAATCTAGCAATTTGTAACGAGACAGTGAGATAACAAAACGTCAGCGGTTCGGAATTCGGCGCACGCGCGTCCGCATGGATTCCTAGAGATGCTCTGGTTCGGTATTTGGTTTCGCGAAAACGGTATTAATATTTTAGTTTAAGACATCACATTATTATTATTTTATTATTGTGTTATTGAGCGGGCAACGATTATACATTGTAATAATGAGTTTATTTCTTTGTAAGAAGCCATTTTTTACATGTTTTTATATTGGTTTTAGATGTAAGTGTGTCTTAATTCAAAGTGGGTATATTTAACTAAGTCAAAATAAATCTACAACTGGTTTTACAACGGCGAAACAGCTGATATTCATATTTCAATCCACAAATGTATACAGTATACTTATTTCAAACAACGAAGGCGCGCCCCGCCACTCAAATTGATGTTACAAGATTAGTCAACATAAAATTTAAAAAAAGGCGGGACTTCGTGGACAGAAATCATTTATTACTTAAGTTAATTACATTAATAAAATGAGTTATTTTGTTCTCTTCTCTTTAAACATTACATAATCGTATTGTGATTATTTAGCCAGCATCTTAAAATTAAAAAAGTAAGGACAAAAGTACCACCACTCTCGAAATTATGAAATTTACATAACTAATTGTGTAACTTAAGTATCCATTGTAAATTTAA
This sequence comes from Acleris literana, assembly GCA_946894065.1. NCBI lineage: Eukaryota > Metazoa > Arthropoda > Insecta > Lepidoptera > Tortricidae > Acleris > Acleris literana. The sequence continues at coordinate 3,802,894 of OX335670.1, read as the reverse complement.
CTATTTTATTTTATTTTTTCAGCTTCCAAATTAATTTAATTATATTTCCTATCAACCATTATTTAACTTTCATTAAATTTAATTTATTGTAATTTCACGCTGTCACTTTACTATCAAGTCTCTATTGACAAGTAAGAAAGAGACAGAAAGTGTCCTAAAAAGACATAAGTGCTAACGTCCAGCAGTGAAGCATCTAAGATACCGGAAACGTCAGTATTTTAGTATTAGGTATCGGTATAATCCAACTCTACCGCTCCGCCCAATTTGCTACACGAATACCGCAGTCTCAGATGGATTCAGTCTTTGACAGTGCTATGTTGGTCAATGTTTATGTAGTACAAGTGGTACAGTCATTGTTTTATAGATCTTAGTTTAGAGTTATAGAAATAGAACTGGTATTAGCTCATAGGACGCTTAAAGACATTTTATTTAATGTTAAAATGCCATAATAGTAGTTTACGTGACGGCGGCGTAATGATTATTACGTTGTAATGCTTATTACGCAGTCTCGTACAATACTTTATCTACACACATTATTATAAGTACTCTAAGATGGGTTCAGAAGCCGAAAGGCAAATGACCAGCATTACCTTACCTGTGGTAGTAGGTGACAGCGATGACAGCTGATAATTTCAAAAATTACGTTATCGAATATTGTAAGGTAATGAGATCCAAATTTGGAACATCTTCCAAAATTAACAGCTGTCATCGCTGTCACCTACTACCACAGGTAATGCTGATCATTGCTTACGGGTTTTGAACACATAATAGAGGACTTATGATATGAGTGTAGAAAAAAGTATGCAGGGTCTGTCCGGATCGCTATCATCAACTTATCCTTTATAAACAACTGCCAAGCAGTATTCGCATTTTTGTGTTCCACTGTGGAGATAAAACAACCGGTTACTAGATAACATAGAGGCATTCCTTTAGTCCTCGGGGACGGTATTTGCAGTCTTAGGATTTTAGTCTTGAGATTGCAGATGTCTAATGGGATCTCAGCTACCACTTACCATCAGGTGGTCTGTGTGCTCGTTTGCCTTCACGTGTCTTAAAAAAAAATGAAGCAGATATAATGGAGATCAAGAGGTTATATGATACAGTTGGAAGGTGGCCACAAGATCTCCTATGTACTTTAACGTCTAAAGTTTAAGGTCGATTATGACTGGACTTGTTTGCTTAGGCACGATAAGCAGGAGGTGATTCACTTTTACTATACACTATTAACTGGCGAACCTAAAGTGCCCCAGTAAAGCATTACAAAACTGTTAAGTATGTGTAATCTCAATTTAGTCGCAGGTTTTGTCGACGAAGCAGCTTTGCCAAAGTGGTAGGTACTATCGCGAGCGTTAATTTGTGACCCATTTCAAGAAAAATAGGCTTGAAGTCGTCAATGTCATTAAAGATGCCAAATCATTTGTAACTTATAGGAGACTCAACCTTATTGTTGTAGAATATCAGAATGACTTTGGACCTACGGTTCGTGACTGTACCTAACTTTGCCTAAGGTCTAACGAGGCCACGGGGCAACTTAAATTTGCTAAAGATAGGGGACAATTTCACACAAATTGAGCTAGTTCTAAGTCTTAACTAAGGTCTAGGCTTGAACTGTGGGTACTATACAACGATAAACTTAGGTACATGTATAGGCAAATGCATCCTTAAATACATAGAAAAACATCCAAGACTCAGGAACAAATACTCGCACTAACACAAAAAAGCAAGCTTTAAAAACCCGACTGCATTCTTTATACTGTCGTCGTTATACCTACATATGTTAATAATTGTCATTTTGCCATTGTTGTTATTGCAATTTTAACAGTTTAGGTATCCTATGACACTCTCGCTGCGAAGACGAATCCAATGATACCTCATTTGTCAAAATCGTCCAAGCCGTTTTTGCTGTAGCGGGGAACATAGAACTGGACATACATGACGGTGAAAAACATAACCCTCCTTTTGGGCTCCGCCGCAGTCGGGTAAAAATAACTGCTCTAACGACTAGGCTAAAATGTCGTTAACGTTTCGAAAAGCGACGGGAGAGAACAACATCCTAGTTTATTAATAGTCACGAATAAAGTAGAGACAAAAGTCAAGACGCAAAAACGCGTGAAGGATACATAAGCATAAGTAATACTTAACAAAAGTGGTGAACGGAATTCCCTACAATTGCTGGTATGACGACCCTTTTTATTACATAACGTATCGCAAAAGTAATGTCGGGGTTGAAAGGTAGAGTAATAGACCAAATTAGGCAATTGTCTTGAGCGTATCGGGGAAAACTCTGTTCAGAATATAAAACGGAATATCTGCTACAATAACATGACCAGAATGATACTATAAGTATTTCTAAGCACATTTTACTCGGATCAATTTTTTATTTTGATCTGTTAAATCATATGTGTTGTGAAGTCATATTCTCCTGGTACTTCGGTCCATAGGTGGTGGACATTTTTATATTAATTAATGTCCCTATTTTTTTATTTTATTTAATATGATTTGTGAGCATATCAATCAAATCAATGTTTATATTAAGATAACCAAACTGATATGTTTATTAATTTGAACTGTATTTTTGACCTTATTGCATTGTAATAAGGGTTAAAAGTAGATTCATCTCTTTGCAGTAAACTGTACGAAACCCTACGTAAGTGAGTCCGACTTGCACTTGGCCGGTTTTTTGAATTCAGTTCCCTATTTCTAGTGTCGGTTAATTTGGTAGTTGACAGTTTTGTGGTCAACTATGGCCATTCTACCAGTAATACGTTCACGCCAGAATAATGCCTGCAAATTGTCCAAATTTTTCGACAATTCTGGAATTTCGGCTCAGTCTGGAAAACTTTTCGAGCGCTACGTCCATTTTACGGTCCACATAATCGTCCATCGAAGCAAGTTATTCAAAAACTTTTTGGAACATTCTTAACAGAGTGGTTATTAGTACAAACCAATTAGCCATAGACGTTGGATTACCTGGGAGCCTAAGCCTATACTCGTAACGAGTGAAAAAATGTAAATAAAATATCCGGCACTTTCTGACATGTGTACGAGAGTGACGGATGCTTTATCAACATTTTGTCACGCGATAATCGCAACCATACTAAGCCCGCAGAGCCCGTCTTCTGGTTGCCTTTATCTATATTGGTCAGACTGAATTGAGAATCTGTTTTGAAAACTACGAATACCTATTCAGATAATTTAATTAAGCACAATGTCCTCCTCCCGCCGCCGCACACAACGCTGCATTTGATTAAAGTTTCTTGAACTTCATTACAAAACCTATTAAAATGTAGCCTACCAATTAATGATAGGCATATTCTTATAATCTTCCACGGAATCCCGCAGAACGAAGAACTTTCAGTCCCGCCGAATAACGGGATTGAATTCCTCATGCGGGATTGCATTTCCTATGGTCAGTAAATTACAGTTGTTTAATCCACGTTACTTTATCTACAACGTAAACACGACCGTAATAGGAAGTCGACATTCACCGCGTTCTTGTAATATACATATACGGCCCCAGTTGCTTGATAAAGTGGTCATAAATTGAACTTCTCGTTTGCTCTTCTTTTAAGCCCAGCTGCGGCTCATATGCCTGATACATTTTTTAAACAATGGCTAGCAAAGATAGAAAACAATTCTACGGCCATTATAAAAAATAAATGTTTCTTATTGTATTAAGTCTGCTTTAAGTAAAAATATTGTTGGACGCCGACTTCAGTTGGACTGACCTATTAACCTACCATTTTAAAGAAGTTATTTTTTGCTTTTTGAAGGCGGGTTTTTGTTTTTTTTTAACTTTTTTTTTATTTTATACTTTTTAGTGATCATAATTATGCTGTTATTCTCCCACTTCTCAAGTAATAAGAAACAATAGAATATTTCAATCTCGCCGCAAGCAACGCGGTGGGAAAGTCATAGTCATATATTTAAACCTAAATATGCTTCGTCATAGTCGCTCAACTATCTTAATCGAAATATCTTGTCGCCACCCTCGAAATATATACCGTTTAGGAGTTCCGGTGGCCATCTGTGGTTTTCATCATCAGTTCCACTTCACCAAATAGTGCTTTCCAAGACCAAATACACGAGTTACAATGAAAAATACCAAAATCGCTATAGGTGTGCATATAAATTTTGAAGAGTTCCGTCGATTCCTCATGGATTCCACCATCGGATCTTCATTTTGATAAAAATGTGACCAATCGGAAAGCACCAGCTTTCAAATAAAAAAAGAATAATCAAGTCGGTCCACCCAGTCGAAAGTTCTGAGGCAACAAACATTAAAATATTTAAAAAAAAAGATAAATTGAGAACCTCCTCCTTTTTTTGAAGTTAGTTAAAAAAGTATTTCTCTAAAAAACGCCCTGCTGAATTGATCTATCTTTATCTTGATATTATGTATCTTTTGTTTTAGGGTTTATCTACGAGCCTGAAATATCCAAGTTTCTGATTAATTGAGAATTTGGACTACACATTAGACATAACAGCATATTATGATCACAAAAAGGTATAAAACAGAAATAGCATGTTTCAAAAACAATGAACCAACGAATGTTTTTTTTATTTTACTCTTTTTGCTGGTACATTACCTAAAGAGAACTTGGCTTTTACATTAACATTTATGTTTTTTGTGAGATTTCTTTACCGACCCGTTTTATTTGCACTAAAATTTCATGTAACGTTTCACGGCGGCTGCAAAGAAGAGTTGCTCTTTCATTATCTTCGCCGTTATGCAAAACTAAACCGATAAATCATAAGATAGTGCTAATAGATCCTAGGCTAGAAAATCTCTCTTTGTTGGCTCTAGTTGGAGAGCCAAGATATTAATTATATCGACCAAAGCTGATAGTTAACGACAGCAATTTCTTTAGTGATTCAACTAACATCTTAGTTGGTGTATCTAACGCCTTAGTTGGTGTATCTATCGTCTTGTTAGGCTCGTATGGGATCAAGACGCTTATGCACAACAATCACAATCTTGTTACAAGCGACCAATTATTTTTTTCAGTGCACAATTACCGGATTGAATTCCACTGATAAAATGTAAAGGTTATAGTAAAAAATATAGTTGTTTTAAATGTAACTCGAAGATTTTCTTTAGCATCGTTTAAGTAAGGCTTGGAAAATAAAGAGTTATTAAGCAACGTTTCATTGGGAAGAAGTCGGGTGTGCGCTGCGCCCGGCCATTGCATCATACCCCAACTCTCCCAGTACGAGAGTTGGCCTTATACCACCTTAGTTAGCTATACAATTAACGTAGTTAATATTGACTAAATCACTGCACTAAATCCTGACGTCAGCTTTTCTCGAGGTTCCTCGCGCGCGGACTATAGACGATTCTGCTTTTAACAAAGATCAATGATACACATGCGCACGAGTTCATGTCGCTAAAACGAAGCGCGGCAGCAGCTCCACTCGCCTTCACTCGTCTCGCCGCATTCGTCCGCAGTCTAGTGCATTGCATCCCATGGCGTTTTGACGTTACTACAGCATTCTTCTTGAAGGACATCAACTCGCGCGTGTACTGTAGATAACTGAATCTTGCTATAGACATTTGGATGTGTTTGATGGTAAAAGCAAATTATAGTCAGTATGTTAGAAAGCAACATTAAATCACATTTTAAAATCTTGTAACTGTAATCTCACTGTTTCCCCTTTTTAATCATAGTTTGCTTAATCATAGTGAATGATATAGGATGTTATGTCTTTCTTTCTTACTTTTTTTATAGTTAACAAGTTTTTGATGCACGCCCTAGTTCAATTTGTAAAATTAACTCGGGTAAGATATGATTTAAAAAACTACGGATGTTCATTTAAACATTAACCTAATGGCGTACAAAAAATCAGTACAAAATGACATTAGCATTCTCCAGTAAAATTTGGTTTAGGCGCATCGATGTCAATTTTATCATGTGTCACAAAATAGGAGTTCCTCCAAATTTAAAAATTGAAAAGTTTACTCTTATTGCAACTGCAATGAAAAAGGTTTTAAAAAACTCTGAATTTCCAGCAGCGTTCACGTCTGATATCATTTCCAGACGTGTTCAAACCGCTCAAAAGCAATCAAAGTTATTAAATCCTGGCATTTCCTTGTGAATGCCAGGGGAATTTCATTTGATATGCTGACATCTCGTTTGTCAAAAATCATACATACGTTGAAGTGGTACACTCAGTAGCAGATGTAGGTATCTTCTAACTGGGTAAGGACCGAAAAGTTGGGCTCGCTAACTCACTCAATTAAATTTTCTATGAAACTTTTCCGTTGTGACACGAAAATTAGCCCTACAATTGTAGGGATACTTTTCGTCGCACAACGGAACTTTTTTCGACTTCGTTGTTTGTATGGTTAACTGCGCTTAACTGTGGTCCAACTTTTTGACCCTCACCCAACTATATACACATACACACACACTAAAAGACGGTTATAAGATATCAGTTCTGTTTAGAAATGGGTGCTCGAACTAATTTCTTTAACACGAATTTATTAGGGGCTTGCCTAATTTTAGAACGGACACCATTCCAAAGAATAGCTTGAAGGGTGACATTGATCAAATTATCCAAATATTTTGTCATTCTTTCCATAAACACGGAGCACAGGGCCCTTATTATCAACCCTTTTTCGCAGTAGATAAAGCGTCCGTCACTCTCGCATTTACATAGTGATCAGAAGGTGACAGATGTTTTATCCACGTTTATTCACATCAACAAACGCGACAATAATAGGCCCGCAGGGCTTGATAACCTTTAGCCGTCGTCTGAATAGGAAGTCCGAGTGTCTCTTGACCTGAATGCCGCGCAGGACAAACGGTTCAATTTCCTTAAGGGCCGGGAAGAAAGACTTAAGGTCTGCGTAAATAAAGAGCGAGCCAAGCGAGTGAGCGAGGCGGTGCGGAGCGATATTTAAAGAGTGTGACATGTCCAAAATGTATGAAATCACATGGAATATATGCTCGTGAGACCCGGTGTTCCATAAACAAGGCAAGTCCGTGTCCGTCTGTCAATTCTACCCAGAAACCAACCAAGTAACAAAACTGAAATTTTCTACACATTAGTATACATGTATGTAAAATGTATTATATTATTACCGCGCACTAAGATCAATAATTATATAAATGAAAACATTTTTAGGGTACCTCCCGTATATGTAAAGCAAGCGAAAAAAAATACCCTATGGGGTAAAGTCACGAGTGGTCAGCCAGAGACCTGTAGTCGGCCTCTATCTATACTTTGTACGAAAGATATATTTCCCACTCTTCGCACTCATATAAGGTCGACTGCTGGTCTCTGGCTGGTGTATGTCATTATAAATTTTCAGACTTGCGCTACAGTTACGTGTTATCCAATGATATAATATAGTAAAAAGAGGTCGATATGTTATATGCACTTCGATAGTGGCACCCTAAAACCAAGCCAATTGGTACACTTACTTAGTCTTGCGCCGTCAACGGAACTGTGAACTAGTCTGCAGAGCAACATAAACACGTCTCTGTTTCGCTCCCGGAAATTAGCATACCATCCTGCTTTCACTTGTCATTTATGAATTAGTGTGTAATTGCAATATTTACTGATTATGTGTGCGTAAGCCGGGCCATTTTTACACGCGGAATACCGTATAGGTAACATATCTACCTCTTTTTATATTATATCATTGGTGTTACCCTACAGACAAAACTAAAAATCATAAAATTCTGAAAAATATCTTGAATTAATGCACATAACAACGAAAAGCCTAAGAAAACTTGATTGTGCTTGAGATACAGGCGACTAAAGTTAAATCATCCGAGACAGCACCAAATAACTTGAATTAGAAAATTCGTACATACTTGGTTTTTTTTCGACATATATTTTTGTGATTTCTTTTGCTCTTGCCCGGTTTTTTAAGTTACGCGGGAGGATACTCATACATAGTTTAGTCAACATTATATTGCAAATGCACTTTGACTTTATCACCTTCGTATTTATAAATAACTCACGGTTTTTACATGCGAAAGAATAGGTCATTTCAAGACACCAATTCATTAATTTTGTATTTGACCCAATAGTTTTGTTTTAATATCTTTATTTATTTAGCAGACATTTTATGGATGATATGTTTATTAAATTTGGGTTGGTACGTATTTTCTAATAAATTACAAAAATTAAATGATATCTACTGATAAAAAGTGATTGAAATAGTGTATTAAAACATACTATTTCAAGCGGTTTTCGCCTAACCCGTAAGGTACACCTGGGAGCCGAAAACTTTTGTCGAAATATCCGAAATAGATAAATATTTCAAAAACTTAATAATGCAGAACGACTTTAAAGCCCTATTCCTCGAAATAGACCAATAAGAGTAAGTAATAGAATAAGTTAAAGAAAGCATTTTTAGATAACTTGCCTTGATTTCAGCTGTTGTGAGTTGTTATTATTAGATTTGTCGTTGTAGCTCAGTTCGATCTTACGGAAAGCATGGAATGATTGCAACTTAAGTATGGATCTATTCTATTCTATCCTGTTCTCTGGTGTAGGGTACCTACTGGACTCATTTAGGTGCATAGTATAAAATTAAAGAATGAGCGCTGTCTCGCCAACAAACTGCGTAAGCAGTTTGGCGAGTAACTTTAAAATTAGTTATGTATATGTGCCTTTGAAAAAAAAATTAAAAAAAAAAAAAAAAAAAATATATATAAAAATATGAACAATCCCAATTTGCTTCGATACCCATCAATAAGCCATCTGAAGCAAGATAAATACGAACTTTCCAGAAAAAAAACCGATGGGAAACGATTATTCACTATATCTGTACACGATATATTATTATGTACAAAAAGTGTAATTTACTTTTTTTAGGCATATATTAGGCAAAGATAAAATGATTGCAATAAGGACAAGATGATGATGATGATGAGAGACGGCCAATTAGCAATAAGAAGAAATGCCTTAATGGTAGAATTTCACCGGTGGTCTTATTTCCACACCGAAACCCAACAATGTGAACACTGCTGATTGGTGACCAATCGATTTAGGCAAACCGAGTCCTAAGTTTAATAAAAAAAAAGTCACAGCAAAATGAAAAAATGAAAATAAAACCAAATCGTCGCGAAATTCCGATTGAGTTGGTTACGTTCCAATTCAAAGCTTATCAATGTGATTATTTTTACGTCTCTGTTAAAAAGATCATATCTGCAATTTAAATCCATTGCAAATAAAACTGTTCACTCTTTTGAATAAGGTTGCACATGCATTCAAAGGTTTACGGCAGTTTCCCTATGTTTTGTCGCGACGCGCTCCAACACCGGTTCAAGTCACGTAGCACCTTTAATTGGCCAGTAAAAAGGTTTTAACAAAAACCATGGCTAATGTCCCGACCACAATGCGAAAAGTGTTAAAGTATTTTACAGAAACTCTGCAGCTAACGTAGAGTTTTTCGTTTAAGTTGATTAATGCAGTGAAACTGAGTAAAATTTCCAAATGAATTTATGCATCTCGCGTACATTTTTCATGTGGGTTATACACGGTTATACATTACGTTGTCGCGAAAAAGATGGTCTCACAAAATCACCGGATTGGGTGCAATGTGTATGAGGATTTATTTCCTTAAAATAATAAAAATTATTACTTTTTTCTCACATTCCTGAATAGACATATTCGGGTTTCGCCAGAAATGTTCGTATAAGAAGCACGTAAATAAATATTTTATTCATTTATGCAACTAACGTACCTATTATCCCCCTTCCAACCCCCCAATTTTCTTCTCACTCATCTCAAACCCAAATCAATAACCAATCCCCAACACACCCCTAATCTTGTAGGATGATGCAATAGTATAAAATCTTCCAACCCCCTTACCCCCATCCCTAAGCACCTCTGATGACCGTTATATGTTAAACCACGAGCTAACTCTAACCTTCAGTGTTTAACATACACTTAAGGCTATAATTAGTTAAATTATAAGCAACCTCCTGATGCACGCACCTCCCGAACACCTAACGGGTGTCGGTGGGACGGGGGATGGGGAATCCTGCGGCCTCCTAAACGGGAGAATGATTTTGTCTCCCGGCCCTTCAGCACTGGCTGGGGTAAGGCTCCGCGCGCGATTCACTGGTCCCTCGTCAAATTGACACCTGCCCCCCCCCCATTAAAGTATAACAGATGTATAGGCTAAGTTGCAATGGAAGAGGTCACAAAAGAGGGCAGCGCAAGGAGACACGCGCAAAAAATAGTATTTGAAGGCAAAAGAGAAAGCCTCAAAAAGGGTAGCCCCACCCATACAGATGGTATCCACAGCCACACAAGCGGTCCAAAAAAGATCTCCGACCCAACCCTTCCATTGTCGGGCAAAAGAAAGGAAGTCCGTAGTCTGTAAGCATGCACGCGTCAGGATTCCCACTCAGCGACTCACATAGCTATAAGTCTCCCCCCATCCCAACCCCCATTCCTATTCCCCCTCTTTGGAAAAACCCCGCGGATAAGTAAACGGAGGAAGGACTTTCTCCTCCGACCTTTCAGCACTGGCTGGGGTAGTATCCGCGGGAGTCTAAATTCTAGTTGGTAATAGGGGCATTGGTGTTTTTAGCCGGTGCGAGCCCGGCAGTACCTGGGCCCCCCATTCCCAGGTCTCCGGAAGGGATTTTCACCTCTGCCCCTTTATTATTAAAGTAATTCAAGTAAAATCAAACAAAAGCAAGGACTTTTGTCATTGGCCCCTCAGGCGATTACCAAAATTAAAAAAGAAACGTACCGATTAGGTATGTAATTATAAGTTGACATTTCGAAGAAAACAGATTGTATCCACACCAAAACGTACCCAAAACGAAATGCGTCCGAATTATTAGTTACTAAGTATTCAATATTGTTTTAATAAGTATACCTAAAGAAAAAATTGAACCACGGTGAAAAAGAAATCCATCGGCTCACGTAGCTCCGTCGACTCTTTGCGCAGGCCTTAACAAAAGAAACACGTTGCAATATTATAACATAACTCAAGACGGGTAAAATCTAATATCTCGCGACGCGACTTGAGCCAACCTGCGTTCATAAAATCCGGCGTAGAAAATGAATTTTATTAAATTTGTTCCTTTGGGTAGGAAAATGTTTCGCGGTGGAGAGAGCCACACGCAAAGGCTGGTATTAGCTGTAAAGGTGGTTGTCATTTGCGATAGAACAAAATAATAAGGCATGTTATAGGAATGTTTTTTTCTCAAACATGCAATGAAATATCGATGTTATGTTCCTTATAATAGGCCGCGAAGTATGACGTTCCAGGTGCGGCTAGGACAAGAGGTCGTTAATGGAATATCATACAGATCGTGCAGGCCTAGGCTGGCAAAGTCCTCTTTTTTAATTTCCATTCCACATAAATTTGTGGCACAGGCATAATGACATTCTGCCAGTATGCGTTTAAAAAAAAGAATAAACTATTTATTTTTATTTTAGTGTAAACATGGCGGCTGTGTTTATGAACAAGCTAGATAGCTGTTTTTTTTAAATATACTAAACCGTGCATCCAACCAAAGCGTTTGCATGTTTATTTAAAGTACCAGGAGAACAAAGGTATTTAGGGATGCGTAGCGCAACTTAGATCGCAGGCGGTGCGCTGCGGGGCACCTGGGGGCGTGCGGGCGCACACGACACAGCGCGGATGACTGAGCACTGTATGTTACTTTTAACGTTTATGCACTCCTAGTAATTTGATTTTTAATGAATTATTATTATGTTTGAGAAAAGCACTATACATACCTCGGCGGGAAATATGGAGTTGCCCGCCTCAGACCTATCCGGCCTCGCTTTGCTCGGCCGTCTATATGTCTTCGGCCGGCAACCCCTTTTGTCCCGGCCTCTGTAGTAATGTACTATTAAAAGCTATCCAATGATACCTCACTCGATGTTATAATGGAAAAAAAGTAACGGATGTAACTGAAAAAACTCATGTGAATGAGAGGTACCTGATTATTTTATCAACATTTTATTTTACAACTTAGTCGGCGTAATTTAAGTGCATATCTATGCCAACTTACAGTTTTTTAGTATCAAAATTCTCTGACTGAGACCGCGGACAGAAGACAGGCCGACAGTTTAACTTTGGATCCGGAGTTATGGGCAGGTTGGACTCGAGCACCGAGGGTTCCATGATTAAGATACCAGAAGAATCGGGATTATTGAAATAATGATAACATGCAATATTGTGTAAGGTCGGTTTAGCTGATTTGGCATTTTCCGGGCAGGCAAATGGTTTTCTATCATTTACCCGTACTTCAATTGCTATATAATTATATCATTTACCATTAAGGCATTTTTTTTTAAACCTTTGCCTTTATGCAAAGTGATCCAAAGCAAATTGTACATTATGCCAGATAACACACGGAAAACATGGATATTTTTTAAATATTAATGAAAAACATGCTTGTTACGAGTTTTGACTAAGGAGAATGGGCAAATTTGCCTACCGGCGGCCACTGGTGAAATTAGTGTCAAATGAAAGCTATGCTATTAAGGAATACTTTTTGTAAAGAACTTTTATTTGTATCTGTTTTAAAAAAGGAATTATTTAAACATAAATCCGAATTCGATCACTTAAGACATTCAAGAAGATATTTTGTTACCAGCATCAGATTTATTATACACCGTGACTTATGATTTGTATACTTATTATATCTGTAAGTTGTACTTTATTGCCGAATAGTAAATAAATAACATGTTGATAGTTGTTAAATACTTCACTTTGAGATGTTCGATCATCAATATATGTTGAGATTTCCCTTCTTTCCTGAACATTTGATATATTGATGATCTAACATCTAATCGGGAAAACTACGCAAAGTATTGTAGAAGAAAATCATCTTTTATTCTGTTTACAATTAAGTCACGGTAATGAAACTTTTACCAAGTAACAGTAGGACTTATACCACATCGTCAGATAAAAAAAATATCCTTGGCCGCTCATAGACCAAGTTCCATACAGATTTGCCCATTCTCCTTTAAGAAGTGTTCGAGGGGCATCAAGCAAGATCCTATGCCTAGATTTTTTTAAATTAAATTTAATGCAAATTTGTTTTGTATTGTATTGTTAAATATCCTTTTCAGTAATTAATTTAACCAAACGAGTTTAAGCTACATAATTGTTTTTTCATGTAAAAAGTAGTAGATTTTCCGATGCATTATGCATACAACGTATGCAAATCAAGGCTCCTTGACCTAAGGCTAATGAAGCAATAAATGCTACTAATGCGTTTTTTCCCGCGTCTTAACGTTTTCTGACCCGTTGTGTAATCGCCCCTAGGAAACGTGACATGCGAGCAAGAAAACAATATTATGGAAATGAAGGATCCATTGCTTTTTGTTACCTTGGCTGTATATAAATAAATATTTCTACTACAAGACATTTAAATAACAAATAAATAAAAATATCAGGACACACAAATTAACGTAATCCAAAAATAAGGTTTAGAATTGTGCTATGCATATTAGGCATCGATAAAATTAAATATTCTTTTAAAGAGAAACACAGACTGAAATACACAGAAAACCTCCAATACTCAGAAACATAGTTGCGTTCATTGCCTACTAGGCTAAGAGTGTCGCCATTTTTTATTGGTTTGATTTTCATAATATATTTTAAACTTCAGTACTTTTTCCACGCAAAAGCTGCATGTCATGCGAGTAAGGGAACAATATTATGGTAATGTCGTACAGTCACCAGCAATAAATAGAAGAATAACAGGAATAAAATACTGACGACGCGCTGGCCTAGTTGGTAGTGACCCTGCCTACGAAGCTAGCGGTCCTGGGTTCAAATCCCGGTAAGGGCAGATATTTGTGTGCTGAGCGCGAATATTTGTTCCCGAGTCATGGATGTTTTCTTAGTATTTAAGTATATATTTCTCTATATAAGTATCTATATCGTGGTCTAGTACCCATAGTACAAGCCTAGAGCTTAGTTTGAGGCTAGGTCAATTGGTGTGACATTGTCCCCCTGAAAAAAAAAAATTAAATATAAGGGGACAATTTTACACAAATTGACCTAGTCCCAAACTAAGCTCCACACTTGTACTATGGGTACCTAATAGACAACAAACAACAAAGGTAAACATACTTATGCATATAGTGCTAGCGGTACACCCCGAAATTCAGTAAAATGCTGCAAATGGTGTTAAAAGCATGAAACTCGGAACGATTGATTGAAAACTGCTCTCGCATTAGTATCCTCAATGTCTAAAATTGAACTTTTTATACATATTTGAACTACTTGTGATTTTATCAAATTTTGTAATAATTATTAAATAAAATACTAAATGTAAATATTTTCAAAATTGCTTTCTTGAGGTTGGATCTGAGGATTTTACGTATCATTTTAGGTATATTTTACAAATAATTATTCTACCGTATCATATCTGGAGGAGCCCAAACTTGGCATGTCTTGAAAATGATTTTTATTTTAATTTAAAATAACTGACTGAAATATAATGATGTGATATATTTTTAGAATCGCCTTAGTGAGTCCTTTCATTAGATATCAAATACGATAGGTTCCAGAACAAAAAAAATATGACGTCAACTCGTCTCCTTTTTTGTTTTTTTTAGTGCTCCGGGTCAAAATTATTCGTATGGCCTAAAGATCTATCGTTCCGAGTTTTTTACTTTTAACACCACTGGCAGCATTTTTGGCGTACCGCTAGCACTAATAGAAATACATAGAATTCTAAGACGCGAGTATTTGTTCTGAATAAATACTCGCGCTCATCACGCAAATATTTTCCCACACTGGGAATCAAACCCATCGCTAGCATGGAAGGCAGGATCACTACCAATAACGTTAACATGTTATCAATATAATATCCAACATTGCGCTCAAAATTATCTGACACGCTCTTTTTCCTCTAGTAATAGAGAGGTCAGATGTTTTTGAGCTCAATGTCTGATATTAAATTTCTGCTAGTGACTGTACCATTGCTTGCTACGCTGCACTGATTTTTACGTGAGGTAATATGGCGTTTGTTGTTGGATTAGGAAGCACGCTGTTGGATAGAATTAATGCTGTAATTAATTTCTTAATAAGCATGACTCGCACTGTTTTTAGGGTTCCGTACCGTAGAAAATGTTTATCAACGACATGCAAGATGAAGCATCAAGACGGGCTTGTACAATGAGAAGTACAGGCCCTGAAGATACATTTTGAAATTTCAAGACTGCGAATGCCTTGCCAACTCTGGCACGGAATGCCTTTATGCTAGTCATTTTACCGGTTGTCTTACCCCTTCTACCATCACTTTTTTTTTGTATCCCGCTTCTTGGCAATCTGTTCAGACAACAATAATCCAATTTTTTGTCAGGTCTAACCATTCTAGGTTTTTCAGGTAAGGGAAGGTCCAATGACCCTGCCCTTATTCATTGTTGTTGAATCTTCTACTAAGATTTGGCTCACTATGTCTCCTCAGTCTTTTGAAACTGGTACTGCCTGTTCCTTGAAGGATGGAGGCTA
The DNA here is from genome assembly GCA_946894065.1 of Acleris literana. Classification (NCBI taxonomy): domain Eukaryota; kingdom Metazoa; phylum Arthropoda; class Insecta; order Lepidoptera; family Tortricidae; genus Acleris; species Acleris literana. The sequence goes on along the minus strand of OX335670.1, from coordinate 3,787,434 downwards.
GTTCATTCGGGTGTTGTCGGAGTCGGTCTTGATATTTTCTGCTGTCAGCTGATATTTCTTCACGTAAAGTGTTCATCCTTAGGTCCTGGTAGATATATTTGTTGCTGGTGTAGAATGGGATGTTTAATAAAGTTCGAAGCGCTTTGCTTTGGAATCACTCCAAGATGTCAATGTTGCTGTTACTGGCTGTTCCCCATAACTGAATCCCATATTTCCATACTGGTTTTAACACCACCTTATACAGTAGGAGTTTACTGTTGATGTTCAGTCTTGATGTTTTTCCTGCAAGCCAGTAAAGACCTCTTAGTTTATGATCTAACTGTTTGCGTTTTGTCCAAATGTGTTTACGCCAGGCAAGACGACGATCTAGATGCATGCCCAAATATTTGGCATCCTCTGCTTGGGGTATCATTTCGCTGTTTAATAGGATCGGCCGGCAGGTTTCTTTTCTTAATGTGTAAGTAACCTGAACTGACTTTGACTGATTCGTTTTGACTCTCCATAGGTCAAACCAGTTCTCCAGCTTTTCAACCTATTGCTGTAGATTCAGTGAGGCTGTATGAGGGCCGCGGTGTACGGAAAGCAGTGCAGTGTCATCCGCGCAAGTGGCAGTAGTAACTAGGTCGCTTACAGGTAGATCTGAAGTAAAGATTAAGTACAGGATGGGCCCGATTATGCTACCCTGTAGGACACCAGAACTGATACAATGAAGTTGCGATGTTACATTGTTGACTCTGACTTCAAAGCACCTTCTTGTTAAATAACACCTCAGAATGAAGAAGAAAGAATGAGGCAGAGTTCTCTTGATCTTATACAGTAACCCATCGTGCCAGACTCTGTCAAAAGCCTGACTTATGTCCAGGAATACTGCTGAGCAATATTGGTGGTTTTCAAATGTGCGACTGATGATGTCTGTGATTCGGTGCACTTGTTCCATTATTCCATGTTTCTGGCGGAAGCCGAATTGGTGAGAAGGAATGATATCTGGTAAGTATTTATTCATTCTACACAAAAGAAGTCTTTCCAGTATCTTTCCCAGAATTGGAAGCAAACTTATAGGCCTATAGGAAGAAGCTTCGTGCTGGGGTTTTCCAAGTTTTAAAATCATTACTACCTGAGCTATTTTCCATTGACTTGGGAAATGAGCCAGTATCAGGCAAGCATTATAATTATATGGCAAATAGAAACATGATGGCTTTTTTAGGAAGATGTTTGATTATTTTGGCGTCTATCAAATCATACACTGGTGATTTCTCATCAGGAAGATTTTTCAGCTCTCTTCGTACTTCCTTTGGGGTGACATATGCCAGAGGAAGTGACATTTGCAAGGGTGCTCTACCTTAGGGTACTTTTTTGTCATGATCTGGGGTCTGACTGGGTAGAGGTTGGAAGACTCTGTGCAAGTGTTTAGCAAAAGTCATAGCTTTGTCCAGATCTGTCCTAGCCCACTCTCCATTATCCTTAATTAAGGGTGGCACATGGTTTTCCGGCCGTTTCAGTTTCTTGGTTGCTTTCCATAGTTTGTTTCCTTCGTTGCAGATCAACTATAGAACACCATCTCTATAGAACAATAATCGAATTAGGATTAAAAAATACTTTCTCACTTCTCATGCTCTTAAAATGTTACTTTAGTCTCTGCATATCGGGATTAAAGCTCCTTATTAGTCACTAGGGACTTTTTTTTAATTTACTTTATAATCCCCTAAACAACTAACGTTTGTGTATGTGAATGAAGGATTATCGCCATTTTCAGTGATTGTCTATAGACAATTTTAGTGTATGGAAATAACCTCCAAATGACAAGTGTGCGAAAAATATAAAAAACAAAAATTTAATTTCCTGAAACATGACGAATATGTATCTATTTATTTATATTAAGGATGAATTCATTTTATTATCCATGGCCCAATGAGTTTTAAAATAATTTTCAAGTTTGAATCTGTTAGCTAAATATATGCAAGCACATTAAAGCGTCACTTAACAAAAAAAACCGCGGAACTAATTTGTAAGAAACTTTGTTATCATTATTATTGTAATTTTGTATAGAACGTCGTTTTTTTTTCCTTTCATTCAAAGTGAAAAGTAGTAACGCGAGAATAAATAACCATAATGACATTCACTCAGCTTGGGTGGCTAAACATCTCGTATAATTATGGCTTGTTTTAGTCCCTTGTTGAACAATCTACTATATTTGCACCAGCATAAGATCATCCTTCAAGTATCAATTTATAATCAAAAGGTTTTTACATCTGCTACATATGACTAATGGGTTTTTTATGGTAAGATAAAGGCAAACGAGAACATAGACCATAAGGCCCCTATTTCATAACACTGACAACGATAGATGACAAGTGAAAATTCGGTATACATTGAACGTTTCACAAGTTAACACATCACTAGAGTTAATATAAGCTGCACTATGTACACCGAAATGCGACCTGTCATCTGTCATCGTCAAGCTGGTAAAATAGGGAGCTGATGGTAAAGAGAGACGATTTAATCATTCTTTTTTCAATCTTTTCTATAAAAAAATCATTATTATTATTGTGTTTTCTAATAAACTGAAGTAGTGTCTTGAAATCGAAGGGTGGTTTTTTGCTGTACAAATGAATACACAATGTATAGCATATATGTCAAAGTTGAATAACCTTTAAGCTTTATGTAGTCAACTTAACGGAAAAAGCTAGCTATTTTTTTCCGTTAAGTTACTCACTCATAGTTCAATTGTTATTAAGTTATGTCATATACCCAATAAATTGTGTATTTATTTGTACAACAAAAAGCCATCCTTCGATTTCAGGAATATGCTTTAGTTTAGTAAAAAACACAATAATAGTAATGAGGGCGCCGATTTTATTCCACAAATTAAATAAAACTTGTCGTCTATAAATAAAAATATCATCGTTGTGGATCGTGTAATATTATTATTTTTATTTTAATAATGGGTTGTGCAGTTAATGATAATGTTAGCATGCAAAATTTAGTTTTAATTAACATTTCATCGTTGTAAGTGTCTAGCAAGATATGTCGTCGTACAAGAATAATAAACAGAGAACACCTATTCATACCTAATTTTAAAGCAAATAAATGAATTTGATTTTGAAAACGCTTTTGGTCGCTAAATAGCCAAGGCAAAGTTCCACAGGCAAATTTAGATTAAAAGTGGGTGAAGACCCAAAAGTTGGACCACAGTTAAGCGCAGTTAACCATACAAACAACGAAGTCGAAAAAAGTTCCGTTGTGCGACGAAAAGTATCCGTACAATTGTATGGCTAATTTTCATGTTACAACGGAAACGTTTCATAGAAAATTTAATTGAGTTAGCGAGCCCAACTTTTTGGTCCTCACCCAAGTCTACATTTTCCCTTCCGCAGCCGACTTTAAAAGCAAACCATACAAATGCAATCCAAAACTCACTGGAAAAGCCTTGGTTCTGTTTACTTCCAGCAATTTATTTTCTAGTAGTTTAAAATGTGTGCGGCGAAAACAAAAGCTTGAGCGAGCTCAATCCATAAAAACTAATAAAGGGCATTGGGTAAATTCGTTTGAAGAATATTGTTTTTTTTTTCAGCGGCCATGGATGATTTTTACATAGTTATTTAGAGGACCTGTAAATAAACATACATACATACATAATCTCACGCCTTCGTTCCCAGAGGGGTAGGCAGAGCTACAGAATTACAAACATCTCTAAAAACTTGTTGATATTTCTATAACCACAATTTGCACAATTAGGCTAAGATGTTTATCAGCGTATTAGTGACAGGTTGCAAGCCCATCGCCTAACAGTACTAAAAGCCTTTATTCCCTTAGTCGTCTCTTACGACATCCACGGGAAGACATGGAGTGACACTATTCTAACTCGGCAACCACACGAGGCACGCCCAAGTATGAATATTTAAATATCTCGGCTCCGATTCACTTAAGAGTATAACATTAAATAACAAAATATGTTTATTTTTAATAATTCTATTATAATTTACCACTTTTACGAATGGCCACCTTGAAAATGTATAAAATCTACAAATGACAACACTTTTATCCAAACCCCTTTAGGAGTTCCTTATTTAGGTAAATTATCATTAGCTTAATCGAGATATCTTATCGCCACCCTTGAAATAAGTGACGTTGGGGAGTTCCATTCCCCAAATGATACTTTCTGAATGCAAATGCTGGAATCTTGTTACTAATAATACCAAAAACGCTATAATTATGTATGCCTATAATATTTGAGGAGTTCCCTCAATTCCTCACGGATCCTTATCAGATGATAACAGGACCACTTCGGAAGCATACCTACCTAATCTATCAAACAAAAAAGAATTTTTAAAATCGGTCCATAATTGACAAAGAAATCGGTGAACATACATAAAAAAAACATACTTTGGAACAGAGAACCTCCTCCTTTATTGAAGTCGGTTAAAAACCTAAACGATAACAGCGATTGCATCTTCGCTACGCCTCTAGGATCGCCAGCTTCATCGGTACCAACTACACTAACTACATCGTCCAAAATACAAATTAACAAGTTACGCAACAAGCTACCTCGTAGACAAATTACTGATCCCCTAAGTGTATACTGATTATCAATTTGTAAGTAGTTACTGCGTCCTAAGACCCTTTGAAATTAAGTTAGAAACTTGTGCTATCCAATACCTACTCCTGTAGCCCCGGATGTTCCTGCGCGATTGATATCGGGCGGCGGGCATATATCATAGTCGTGTTTATCGTTGTGGATAAAACATCTGCCCCTTTCTGACCAGTCTGTAAGTGCAAGGGTGAGGGAAGCTTTATCCACCGATATAACGGTGACTGAAATGAAATTTAAAAACCAAATAAAATAAGAAAGAAGAAGCAGCAAAGCACAAAACAGTAAAAATGCAAGGTCACAGTGCTGGGTGCAGGGTTTACTAAACCAGGAGGCGATTTCTATATAAAAAGATAAGATAAAAAGACAAAAAAGGCTACAGAGCAGCAGCCTAAACATACAAACCGATAATATTTACCCAACGTTCAACGTTCTCATAGCGGAGAGCCACGTCACGAAATACACGCCACGCATTGTCAGGAGGATGCCACCTCTTTGCCTCTTCCGTTTTCTATTGCATTTATTTTGTAGTGAGAAAATTCTCATTGTTGGTTGACTTCAATAATACAAAATATAGGAAAAACGGAACCTATGGAATGTAAATATTGATTCCAGCCCCATAATACCGATTGTGATGTTTTCATATAGTAACTTGCGGTGATTCTCCAACAAATAAATGAAAGTCAACACGACAGAGGTAGTCGCTGCAAGACCGTTGTCCAAGCTTGTGTGTCCAGTCAAGTAAAGAGTTATAAGCCCTTGTTGCGCGGTCGGCTTAGTGATTCAAAAGGGCTTATCCCAACTGGTTCAGCGTTGCAAGCTTACTAGAACCCCAAATGTACTTAAGGATAAAACTAGCAATTCATTACTCTTGACATATAGTTAAATAATACACAATTTGCATAGCATATCGCACGGTGAAAACCCACACCGTGCGATATGCTTCAAAAGGAACCCAGTCTCCTACTGAGTCACTTGGAACTCTTCTAAATCACGCCTCGCCTATTGTGTGCTTATTTCGCGTCGCATCGCGTTCACGCGCGTGTTCTTAGTGTCCTTACACTGCGTAAGTAGAAGGATGACGAAACGTCGCGATGTGTTGTGACGTCTTACCGTGTGTGTTGTGAACTCGTATTTGTTTCTTAGTAACGTATGGAGAGCTGGGTCTCTATTCCTCTTTGTCAACTATATCGTTATTATAATGCTAAAGTTATGGTACATCGACTTCATTGTAAAAGTTAACGTTTAGAAACAATATGATAACTTTGTTTGACGCCGCGTCTATATCCCGTTTTGAATTCCCGTTATGAGTAAATATTGGTGTGATGAGCGCGAGTATTTTTTTCTGAGTCCTGGATGATTTCTATGCATTTAAGTACCTACTTACGTATCTCTATATGATTACGTATGTTTATCATTGTGTAGTACTTATCCACACAGTACCTATAAACCTAGACCTTCGTTTAAGTTTCATTATTTCGGAAAATAGATGCAATCGTCTGACCGGACTGGTTGTTTCAAGATGGCGATCATGGCGAAGCGGAGGCTCCGCTGCCGTCAGAGTGTTGCCGTTCTGTTCGCGGACGTCACTCTCTTCCTGCTGTGTTGTATTTCTATGGTCAGCACAGGGACCGCGTACTATCTCCAATTGCAGGAGGCAAGGAAGTAAGGCCCAGTTAATATTACATTTAGGACTATAACACACAACGGTTTTGAAACGTCGGCGACTGTTTTCAATCGTAGCCTACTAGTGTCACAGCCGTATAATTTTGGTAGTAAGTAATAAGATCTTGTGCAGAGTCATCAATTTAGAAATAGCCAGAAAGAACTAAACTTATTACAAAAAACTTTGTAGTTTCCTTCTAAAACTTGTAGAAATAGTTATGTATGCAAAGGTACATAATTTAACTCCTAAGATAATCGTGCCTGATGTTAGAGCGCTCGCAAGCTCGCGCTCGAACCTCGGCACTCGTACCTTATAAAGTTTCATTATGTACCAGTTACAAACATACCTAACTACTATTTTCTTGTTGTTATTTTTTTAGTCTGGGAAAATGATTTATATTTCGTTCACGATCACAAAAAAAAACTCTGGGGACACATGGACACTCACTAAGTAAAGTTCAGTAGGCAACTACCAAATCAGGACTAAATTATACTTAGTGAGTTTAATTAACTTCAAGTTTATTTTGTTGAAACATAAAATAATCTCTTTTTTTTCAGAAACATAGAAAATAATTTGGAAAATAATTTAAAATTGGATAAGGGCGAAGGCTGTGTGCTCCCGAGGACAGACCCATTTTCAAGCGAAGCAACCCAATTTAAGGGAAAAAGTGACGTTATTAAATGCCCACAATTCGAAGACTGGGTGAAATGCTATGTGAGGATCCTTTTAACTTTCAAATTACCTTTCCCTTACTCTCGTTGAAGGACTGTGTAAGCTAATATACGCCGCCTTCGACTCAGCTTTTGGACACTGACTTGGCGGTTCTAACATTGTCAAATACTAACAACGTGTTATCTCTAAATTTTAGTACTCAAACTGCAGAGTAGTCAAAGAAATAGAAAATACCATAGGAGATGTTTTTTGTGAGATTCGAGATATAATATTTCGAAGCGATGCGAAGTACACGATTAGTCATACCAAGGTTAATATCCTCGGAGACGAAAGCTATGAGTTGAATATGAGCGACCATATTCAAGTCGCGTGTTATGGGACGCTTGATGGGTAAGTATTAGTCAAACGTAAACATTTACCCATTGTGACTACAATTAATTGATAAACATAAAGCTTCAAGTAAATGATGAAAAAATTAACTGGCTTCCTTTTTTTTATAAGCTTGATAGCCAAAAAAATACCCTGTTTCTAATCGTTAAATCTCAAAAATCCATTTATTAGAATATAATATATTTACTGCAAGAAAAACAGTAAGTCATTCATGGTTTTTGAAAACCGATATTTGGAAACAATTGTAACATTGCAAAGTTTTAGCGATTAGTAAAAATAGCCATGAAGGCAAAAACAGCAGCATGATCAGCATGTGAAGGTGTTAAGTCTATCTCGCACTTGACCAGTTTTTTTATTTCAGCAACGATGTAACATGGTCCGGCAACACGCTAGGGTTCCGCAAGATAGCGCCCAAGAAACCGCCACCAGGACGCGAGAACACGTTCAACGTGCTCATCTTCGCATTCGACTCCACTGCGAGGAACGGCTTCATCAGAATGATGCCGAAGAGCTGGAAGGTTCTGACCGAGGAGTTGGGAGCCACCGTTATGGAGGGGTGAGATGGTATTGCTTAAAAGGAATTAGAAGGATTTAGCTCTAAATAAATTATCTAGGACCTATGCTAATAAAACTTGCACTACTTTTGCTGCTACTTCAATGGTAATTTTACATATGCAAAACATTATCTTTTGTTTATGTTTTACAAGGTGTGTTGAGCAGGACTACGAGTATAACTGCATAATATCATAGTAGTCTGGGATAACATAATGTGTCGCATGATTGTGGTTCGTAATATTACTTTCAGATATAATATACTAGGTTTAGCGACTCCAGCCGCAATAATCCCTATGCTTACTGGTCACACGGAGCTCGAGCTACCCGATGCGAGAAAGAAGCAGCTCGGTTCCCGAAACGTGGATGCCTATCCGTTCATATTCAACAAGTTGGAAAAAGATGGGTGAGTTAAAACTGCAAATAAAGAACAAAATAGATCCAGATTACATTTCGTTTCGTGGAAGACAAACATGATGAAAAGGAGACAGCCCCCAGGACATTGATTTCTTACGATGTGAAAAAAATCCGAAACTCATGTATGTACATGATATGAAATGAAATAATATGTATTTGCAATAAGAAAGGATTATATTATTATTAGTCTTGTTTTAATAGATACTAGAGCACACACTAAGCCCTAAGAGTAAGAACCCTAACGCAACATAGAACTGCGCCACCGTGACGTTATAAGACAGGGTTCCCGAGATTAGCCGATACTCAAAAACTCCGTAGCTAAGTCCACGACTGGATCTTGGTCTAGATATAAGGACTTTTGCTGGCCACCATCATCTACCCATTTACCTACTGCCAAGCAGCAGTTCTTGCACTGTTGTGATCCAGTGTGGAGGTTAAGACAGCCAGTGAATTACTAGCATCGAATGATGTATTTGGCAACGAACCTTTAATGTGAGATGGGCGGGACACTCGGCACGATGCAATACTGGCAGGTGGACAAAGTAATAATATTTTTTTTGTGAAAGGTGCGTAAGTACACAATACAATGATAACGGTTGTAAAAAGAAATTAAGACATCCACCATTTACCTATGAATTGGGTGTACAAAATCAGGCTCGTGGTATCTATTACAATTATCTATATCGTTTATTTACCGAGGGGTCAATTCCATAAATTGCTATGATACAGCGTTTTTGCCTAGTAAAAACTGTATTTTATCAGTGCCATTACCACATAGCCCGAGCACGTATCTCAGGATAGAATTAACGTAGGTTGCCATTGTTGGCGGTTATGGCAGTATAATGAGTACAAACTGTTTGTACACCTTGTCACTTTATCCGCTATAACAATTTCATATGGCAGTTAAAACATGACGTTGATTAGACAAGGTACTAAAGTGTAAACATATTTATGACGTCGACTGTACGTGCTCTCTCTATGAACCTTGTGCCTAGTACCTCTTCAATAGATGCATTCTCAAATTGAATATTTAAGTTATGCGAGCTTCTTCTGTCCGAAGAAATTGAATAAAATTTGTTTTGCTAATATTTACTTTCAAATGATTTACATTAAGGCAGTTAATCGTTTGATTCAATGTATTATTAATTTCATCATCATTAACATAATAATATGATAATCAGCAAATAGAATGCACTCTGGGACAAATAATTTGGTATATAAATATATTTTTTTCATACGTATAGGTACAATAAAAAAAGTGAAGGCCTCAAAATACTCCCTAGCGGAACCCCTTAATCAGTCTAAACTTAAGAGTATCCATACGACTTTAGAGTACTACTGCCTCCAGTCTATGGAGACTCAGAAATACTGCACCATCTCCAAAACTCTAAACTCTTAGTGTATAGACACTGAGTTTTTGCAAGTGAGAGCGAGACCCCTTATACCATAAGTGACACAAAAAGTCAAACGCTCTACTAATATGCATATAATCATATCAAAGTAAGTTCCATAGATACTATTATGCAATAACCCGAGAGTTTTACCTTGCTGGTAATCTATTTATTACGATCATTTTCTTTTCGGCAAGCCAAGCCCCACTCTGTGTTGAAAATTATCTTGAAATAGTTTGTTATACTTGTCGTTTACTACATTAAACCTAACAGTTAAATATCTTAACCTCGTGACGACTCGTGTACTTTACAAAGTACATAAAAATCAATCAATATGACGTCTTAATTACATATATTTAAATAGTGTTTAAATTATAACTAAACTTCTTTGAAGTCTGGTTATCAGGAGGTACTCTTTATATCAAATTACAAAATTCGCATTAGTTTTAAAAAAGAAATTGGTTGTCTGTAAAGTCGGTTTACTGACGATAATGTTACGTCATAACCTCATAAGAAAACATTGATGAAGAATTGTATACTTTTATGAATTAAATTGAATTATTATCACTGAGTTATCATTATTCTGTATAATACAAAGAAGGAGTTAATTGAAAATTACAATTGTTTCGATAAATTAACATTTATTTGCACTCGATAATTCAAATATTATTTTACAATCTCATTGCACTCTCACTATAGCTGTCACATATCCAGACAAAGAAATAATTTCGGTAATTTTTAAATATTTCTAGAATGACTACACGAGACAACTGCAAACTGTGTGCGCTCCTTAGTGCATACCGTCAAAGTGTCATTTAAAATTCACCACCCACCTATGACAAACATGGAATAAATTCTTAATTTTTAGCTCTCACTCAACAAGTTTTTTTGTTAAATTACAAGTTTCTGTCAGCAAAGGAGAATGGGCAAATCTGTATGGGACTTGGTCTATGAGCGGCCAAGGATATTTTTTTTATCTGACGATGTGGTATAGTCCTACTGTTCCTTGGTAAAAGTTTCATTACCGTGACTTAATTGTAATCAGAATAAAATATGATTTTCTTCAACAATACTTTGTGTAGTTTTCCCGATTAAATGTTAGATCATCAATATATCAAATGTTTAAGAAAGAAGGGAAATCTCAACATATATTGATGGTCTAACATCTCAAAGTGAAGTATTTAACAACTATCAATATGTTATTTATTTACTATTTGGCAATAAAGTACAACTTACAGATATAATAAGTGTACAAATCATAAGTCACGGTGTATAATAAATCTGATGCTGGTAACAAAATATCTTCTTGAATGTCTTAAGTGATCGAATTCGGACTTATGTTTAAATAATTCCTTTTTTAAAACAGATACAAATAAAAGTTCTTTACAAAAAGTATTCCTTAATATCAGAGCTCTCATATAACCCTAATTTCATCAGTGGCCGCCGATAGGCCAATTTGCCCATTCTCCTTTACCTAATATTCAATTTTCTTGTTCATAGAATGTATCGTTTCATTAAAATTTAATAAGCATGTTTTGTTTGACATAATTAACATCAAGTTCATAACCCTTTTTAAGACGTAATTCACGGTAGCGCGGCTTTAGCAATTGAACAGACCCGTTTTCATTTGTGGTTGAGCTACCTGTGTGGATGAGGTTCTCTTGAGGTGATCTTGTTATTTTTTTGAACATTTACTTGATATTTTTTTAAGTAACTTTATGATTTCTTGTGGGTTGTTTGGAGACGGAGAAGATAAAAGCAGGTTTGATTTTTGAATAAATGTATTTGTGTATCATTTGCATCTGTATGTTTTACTATCTGTTTGTCTCATCAGATCCAATCGTTTCACGTTACGCTGACGTTTGTACATTCTATGTAGATGAATGTATTTCCACGTAGAGTACAACTCAGGTGGTCCATATTCGTTATATCTCTATTGCATGTCCTATAATTAAGCGCCATGGCCAACTATGGACTTGACAGTTTTTTTACCGTTATTTAACTCCTTATTTTGAGGCACAATTCGTCACAAGAGAATGTTTTTGCACTTGAAATAAGATTGATTTTGTAACATAACATCCAATTCGTAAAAAAACTAAGACGAAACCTTATAAGTATTTTCATAAAAAGCCAATTTAAAGTAAATAATAACAAAGAGCAAATGTTTCCTTGATCCGTTCATGTACCTCCCAAAACGAACTGGGTAGACCATCTGCCCGATGGGTAGACGAAATCCGTAAAACAGCGGGGAGACAGGCCGTCTCAGACAATCGATATGATTAGTGCCGGACCGAGGAGAGTGGTGTGAGTAGGAAGAGGCCCCATAGTGCATACCTACAGGCTGACGGGATGGATGTATGGAGATATGTGAGGCATCCTAACTTTACTCTTTTGAACGCAATTAAAAGTTGCAAATAAATGCAATAAATATTTTGAGTATTGAGTATTGAGTTCTTTCCATTTACTATCAGATGGTCTTTGGACTTCTTGGCCATTGTCATTTCTAAAGACAGAAGTTGTCAAATTTGATACGTATAAAAGTCATAATATTTTAGGTACCGCACGGCATATTTTGAGGACTGTCCGAATGGTGGGACGTTCCAGTGGCGGTTGAAAGGCTGGCGTCATCAGCCGACCGATCACTACCTTCGGCCGTTCTTCTTAGAAGAAGGAAAAAAGAAAATATCGTACTGTGTCGGTAGTACACCGGAGTACAAATTCATGATGAACATTACAGAACAGGTAAAGACGTAAAAAGCCACTAAAAAAGCCTTAAGCTTAGTTTGAGACAAGGTCGATTTGTGTGAGATTGTACTCTGTTGTTTCGCCTTTTTGATTTTCTTGTATTGGATTGTCCTTATAGTTCATGAAGTTGGATGGAAAGCGTTTCGCGTTTACGTTTATTGGAGATATAACGCACGACGACTTTAACATGCTGCAAGTAGCTGATGAAGACGTGGCGGCGTTTCTGAAAGCCTTTAAAATCCACTCCGAAGACACGCTGCTTGTGGTAATGGGTGACCATGGTCCCAGGTAAGGATCTGGAATCTAGAATTATATACTTATTAAACCCAATCGAAAAAGAGGGGTTTTATTTACTTATGGTTGACCGTTGAAGACATGTATAGGGGCAACGGGTGGATAGATTTTAAACTCATTGCAAAGGTTGGCTAAAAATCTTACCATCGGGGGGCTTGTGTGCTCATTTTCCTTCCCCATGCTGTAAAAATAACATCAAGTTGTTCGTAGACATAACAACAAAGCTCGGTTCAACACATTACAAGGGAAGTTTGAAGAGCGCCAGCCGCTGATGGCGCTGCGCCTGCCAGGGGCGCTGGTGCGCGCGCGCCCCGCCGCGCTGGCCGCGCTGCAGGCCAACGCGCGCGCGCTCACTACGCCGCACGACCTGCACGCCACGCTGCTCGACGTGCTCGGGATGACGCAGCACTGGAGCCAGTACAGGGTGCCGGGGGCAGACCTGCTGAGAGGTCTCACTATGCTGGAACCGGTAAGCGTATTTGCTTAGCGTGGTTTGTTTGTTACTTACGTGTCATTGTGTGGCCGTAACTGTTCGCAGACCACAAAAAATCAAAAATTCTAAGTACAAAATATTCTTTAGTAAGTTAAGCAAGGCCACATGAGGGCTCTTTTACTCGTTACTAATACAGAGAAGAAGCGCCGCAAGAGGTTAGGTAGTCTGTTCTCGCTCGGACTCCTCTGATAAACTTTTTATTTTTCTAATGTAGCAAAGTAATAAATACTTCATCCTCCTTTACTGGCTCTAGAGAGTGAAGAAATATTTCGAGCCCTCTTTGCCAGTCCCTCTGATAACCCTGCAACCAAGGCACTATTCTGCTCATCTTCTTTTAAATTCTCTTCAATGTCTTGACTCCGCTGAACGGGTGTCCCCTGTTGCGCTTACATTATTCGTTCCACATAACTTGCCTGTTCTTCATCAATGTTATCCTGTCTTCTTCCTGAATCGGTAAATATGTAGGAAGAGATGTTAATAGAGAGATCTCTCTCCAGGCGGGTGTTATGCCTGGGGACCGAAGTCCATTGGAATGAAGTTGGAAGTTGTATATATGTCATCTGACTGGAGAAAATTCGTTAGCGCGTTGTGGAACACTTAAGTTGCGCTGTCTGACGCTGGTGGCGCTAGCGAGGTAGCGAGTTGGTTGATACAAGTTGCCGTTAGATGTCGCTAGGTCGCCACACCAGCCCCCCTTTGAGACCGGAGGTTGATGGTGATGACGTGCAGTCTGTGCGTTGAATTGCCGCTTGCAAGTGCCAGTAGGGATGTCTCCAATAGTGCTCAGAGCCGCGTTGGCGAGCGTAGCAGGATAAGAGGAGTGAGTGGAGTACACAGTGAGTCGTGTACCTGCTCGTGAAGTACTCGTAGTAGGACGCAGTGAGTCGCGTTGTTGAGTGAGAGTAGTGTGCACACTGTAGACACCAGGCATACAGATATGACAGAATGCTAGTGGTGCACAGTGCGGGTTGTCTGGCTTGCTGTGAAACTGCGTCATAGTGCTTGAAGGTCGTCAGGTTGCGTAATTGTCCATTGTCGAGGGTCACCAATGTAGGAAGAGATGTTAATAGAGAGATCTCTCTCCAGGCGGGTGTTATGCCTGGGGACCGAAGTCCATTGGAATGAAGTTGGAAGTTGTATATATGTCATCTGACTGGAGAAAATTCGTTAGCGGAATGGAATTAGCGAGGTAGCGAGTTGGTTGATACAAGTTGCCGTTAGATGTCGCTAGGTCGCCACAAATGCTACGTTCTTCGCCATCACAAAAAAGTACGAAACTTTCTGCACTACAATGTGGGTACTCAAGAAAAACTTTTTGTAAACCATTCTCGCAATAGATGGAAGCGGCGCTCAGCTCGCCTTATCGCACCCGGTTCAGTTTAATATTTCGAATTTTAACTTTTAATTTCATGTTAACTATAAACCCAAAATTGCAATGGTGCTGGGACGACATAGCATGTAAGTATCCGACCTTCTTTATGCCTACTGCTAAAACTGTGGCTTAGCAGGGAATCGACAGTCAATTTACATACTAATTTCGGTGATCGAATTCGAGATCAAAAATGTAAACATGCAATTGTCAATGTCAAAGTGACATTCCAGGGGTATACAATCTTGTTTTTCAAATGTAATTTTTTAAATATACGAATTTTAATCAGCAGATACCGATACCTACATGCTTTTCAGTAAGATATTGTCTCGAAGGCTTTTGGACACCAAAAGTTAGTCTATTCATATGCAATCATTATGACAGGGAAGGGTGGAAATTAAACTTTTTTTTTAATAATTTGATTGACGACGCTGTTGTAGTGTCAGAATCGTAATTTGTAACATTAATAATAAATTTATCTGTCACAATAGGAAAAAAAACTTAAATACATAAACTAACGATACCAAAGGATAAACGAAAATAAGCACATTCATTCGACAGATGTCTGAAAACGAATGCCGTATGTCAGTATTGCAACAATGACTCTGAATATTAGACAATAACATTACAATTAGTTTAATTACGAACCAAATGATGATGATGATGTAATATTTTTAACTCTTCACACAATATTATATAACTCTGATTATTATTATTTTTATTTTTATTTAAATGATTTTAAACTAACCAACATTTAGATTTGTTTTTTGTGATGGCAATCCGTTTGTTTACATTTTTGATCTCAAATTCGGTCACAGACTGTAAGTACAAGAACCACTGTAATTTTAGGTTAACTCGAAAACTTCTTTGAATATTTTAATGCAATTTCGACATATTGATTTTATGTTATTATGTCAATTAAATGACAAAAAAAATGCTCCGGTAATTAGGCGGAGAACACCCACTCATAAGAACGGCCGAATACACAATTAAATACAATTTTAAAACACCTTGCGATTTAGAGCTAATATCGAGAACGCGTAATGGGGTAGTGAAACGAATACTGCAAACTGCGTTTTGATTAGATTTTAGGGTTGGATTTGGTCTCGAGTTCACGCGCGACTCTAGCGCCGTGTCCTTGCAATGGAATAGTAAAAGGTTATAACGACTATGACTGAAATTGGATGCAAAATGCCGCAGTCCGGCGCCGAGCCAAGCAAAGTAAATAATATGTCTTTGTAAATGTACATGTTTCTACATAGTAAAGTTAGATCTGTGGAAGCTATTGTTTCGTAAGAAGTTTTTGATGTTGCGTTTTGGGAGTGCACAAAAAATTTGCGTTCAGCTTTAAAGAACCCAGTAGGAATTTAGGTATATGAGTATTATGCCACTACTACCGGCGCGACCCGGCTTTTCCCATGAGCCTGACCTATACTATGTTTAGATTGCTGCTAGTTACTCACGTACACGTATAAATATTATCTGTAAGTTGACGTCTTCTAAGGTACTTTCTTTATGTAAATCTTAAATGTAATTGACCAATAAACTATTCTATTCTATTATTTTCTATTTTATTCTATTCTACATTTATTGACACATAAAAAAATGCTTCATACTGTAGTGCTGCGTATTAACGCAGTCTACGAGATATCTCGACCTCGTATATCGAGACTGTGCAGCTTAAGACTCGCATGTTCAGGCTTTGTGGTCATTGAGGTATATTTTTTTTGCATTAAAAATACTTAATCTAAATTTTCTAGAGAAGAACAAAAATATAAGTAAGATAGTCTAAGATTATTCGCAAATCTTAGAACTTCTTAATTAACATTGACGTTGTCAATTATTGTCTCAATCTTATGAGTGTCACTAAAGATATGACTCCAATCGAAATTCAATATGGCAGCAACCAGCAGGCCTTTCGCGTAACACACTCGCAATCACAATCGTTTTCATTTTGAAAATCGAAGGCTTCTCTGCATACAATATGTAACCAATTGTTTTGTTTTGAAGCCGATTGCGATTACGATTGAGTTACGCGAAAGGCCTGCTGATGCCATATTGTGAAAAACGAAAAAAAATGTCGTACCTGCCAACGGGTACAATGACAAATAGAGTATCATTGAATAGGTATTTAAAAATTATCTTTATTTATCTATCATAACTTTTCATTTTGAATGATCATTTAGGATTTATAACGGTTTAAATCTTTTGATATTGTGCTGCGGTGTTCCTGTACATAAGTTGCACAGGTTTTGTACGCAGTTGGGTTCTTTGATTTTATTATTTTATTTTTCAATCTTCAGATCCCTCGTAGCCGTTCATGCAGCGAGGCGGGGATCGAGCTCCAATGGTGCACCTGCGTCGACTTGCAGGACATCTGGTCAGACGATCCGCTGTACGACAAGACTGCGTACGCGCTGTTCGACTTCATTGACAATATGAACAGAGAAACACTGTAGGCAAATTAAAGTGATGACTACTTGACTATAGATACCCCACTTAAATGAGTCCGGCGCGAGGGTAGGACGAAATAGGGGACCGAGGGAGAGGCGGGCGGCAGGCGCGCGTAGTCTGATACACAAATGGTGAATTGTGGACTAGATAGATCGCAGGATATGTGATGTCATAGAGGTTAACAGATGGTTTTTAGGGTTCCGTACCAAAATGGTAAAAAAGGATCCCTTATGGTGAGACTTCGGTGTCTCTCTGTCTGTATGTCACAGCAGTTTTTATCTGAAACTTTTGAAGATAGTCAAACTCATCTTGAGAAAATTTATCTCGTATGTATGACTCACAAAGGGACCGCTACTGTATTCGTAGCAACACATGTGATCGCTAACCGCACTAAATGAGCTAGCGAACTAAATGAGCTGCGGCAAGAATGTGCCTGCTGCCCGCTCCTCTCTTGGACCCCTCTGTCGTACCCCCGCGCCCCTATCCCGCGCGGGCAAGGACTCTTAAATGGTCTACCTATAGTGTCAAGAGCGATATTTATGTTGATGCAGTTGCAAGAGATGCTTTTCTATTAAGCGACCTAATTTTGGTAAAATTATCTCGAAAGTTTCATTTTGCACTTAACGGCCAGTATATCAGTGGCCTTAGACAACATGCTTTGCGAAACCGTTATCTTTATTAAAAATGTATAGGATATTCGTAAAGTATTTCATATATTGAAAGTATTCGACAATGGTTTATCATTTTATCTCGTGGGCCAAGGACAGTTATGTTCCCAGGACCCCATCCTACCAGCTGACACTTCTTTCGATCTTGTGGGTGAGGCGCGAGCAGCCCAAAACCCAGATGTTGGCGGTCACAGGCAGCGCTGACGGTGATGGCTTCACACAGACTTTTGGTGCCATGACTAAAATCACTGAAGATAAACTTCACACTAAGGTGAGTAATAAAAATATAGTAGGTTGTTTTGCCAATCAATATAATGACCTAATCACGACATCAATGTTTGAATTCATCACTATTAAATAGATAAAACCCCCGATGTATGGCGCTCTAAAGGTAGGGGTACTTTTAGAGCTTATCTCGCGGACAAACAATACGGGTCAGTACGAAAAACTAAAATTACTCTTAAAATTAAAGAGTTGAGCGGCATGAATGAAACTGGATGTTGTAGATAATTTACCAGTTAACAAAACAATACCAAATGTTAAAAACATTATAAAATAAATTGTCAAACAACATAAAAAAATTAAATACTTTTTTACGTTGAAAAAATTATAGTAAGTACCTAACATACAAACAAACAAACTTCAAAACAAAATTAATACTTTGGATTGCCTCCTGAAACTCTTCTCTCAGCTGCCAGATGATTGGGCATGCTGTTTATTAAGTTTATTATACGATGTGGGGGGAAAATTGGTTAATTCTTCCATTAACGCATGTTTGGGGTCTCGAAGTGTGCTGGGGCGGGTTCTGATTTCTTACACCTCTCAAGCTGGTCCCAAGGGTGTTTAATTAGATTCAGGACCACGCTTCTCGAAGGCCAGTCCATGCGATTGATGCCAACATCCTCAAAAAATACTAATTTACAATTAGAGCTTTATGTGACCTGGCCTTATCAACAAAACTTCGTAAGATTCTTTTAACCCATATATTTTACATTAAGCTAGGAAATCATTCAACTGATTTTGGTGAGGGGAATGTACGATCTTTGCCAAATGAGCGTAGATGAATTTGTTCCCCACTTATTTGACGGCGCTTGTCACTTGCTTCGGCGGGTAATTAAATTTAATGCGCTAGAGAGGCGACCGTGCTGACATTCTGTTATCGTGTGTGCTTCGTGTGAGTTTCCGGAAAATTAGACCCTCGTGCTCGGTTTTTACCAAAGAACAGTCGTGCAATATTTAAAGTCCACATACATATATGTTTAATAAAAACAGTGACTTTTAAAATGCGTGGGCAACATGCATGAATATTGATGTTTTACCCATATTCGTTAAATGTGGGCATGCTCATTAAGTATTTCTTCCACATATCTTGCAATAGTTATCCATCCGTCCATTTTCTAGCAGCACTAACTCTGAAGAGATTACGGCCCAAACAAAATTCAAAATTCAAGATTCAAAATATTTATTCAGTAAATTGGCCACATCAGGGCTCTTTTACACGTCGGTAATATGGAGTGAATCTACTAGCGTTTCGGACAAGACCATCATTGCGGAGAAGAAGCCATAACAGATCCACCGCTGAACGCTTCTTTTTCCTCAAAACAAACCGGAGTAAAACGATCCCCCGCCGTCGGTAGACTATTCGCTGCCCATCATATTATGTATGTATGTATGTAAACACTTTATTGTACAAAACAAAATCAATACAATGAAGATTTAAAAAAAAGTACAAAGGCGAACTTATCCCTTTAAGGGATCTCTTCCAGCTAACCCTTGAGATATTGAGAGAAGTGAAGGTTGTGCATCAAGTAGGCAAGTGTACAACTTAATTTAGGAAAACAGCATAAAAAATAAACTAACCAATAAAACCTAACTATAAAAAATAAATGCATTCATATATCTACATAAATAGATATAGAAATATACTATGTTTATGCATCTATATACATACTTAAACTTACATAAACTAAATATAAACTACACTTATGTAGAGGACAGTTTGTACAATTTAGGAGCTAGTGTCAAGCCAGAACTTCTTCAGTTTGTCTTTTAAGGAATCAACTGATTGTGATTGTGTGTATTATGCACGCAGCATAAATCTGGAAAACATTACTCTTGCCCATTTTTCTTCTCCCCATTGTGCATGTTTGCGGGCATGACGTAATCTTGATACCCGATGTTCCCTTTGAAGTTTTAGACCATTTGCGGATCTATATTCATCATTCATCATTCTCCTGCCCTTATCCCAACTTATTTGGGGTCGGCAATCATGTATTTTTCTTCCATAGTTCTCTATTAGTCGTCATCTCGGTAGTCACTCCCTTTCTAGCCATATCACCTTTCACACAGTCCATCCATCGTTTCTTTGGTCTTCCCCTTCGTAATAGCCATCCACATTCATACTCAAAACTTTCCTGACGATATTTTCGTCATTTCTGCCCATACCATGACAAATAATTTCCACACAACATTTCAGTCACCGGTGTCATTTTCAGACTTCCTCTTATATAATCATTTCTTATCTATGTAGATATCATTTGTTATCTATCTGGATCTATGTAGGGCCAATTTAGCTTCAAGGATCCGCCGCCTTACAGTCCGCTCTCTTACGTCATCTTTACAGATCTTCCGAAGTTGATTTATTACTTCCAGTGACGTGAGGTGCCGATTTTAGAGCATGATCGTAACAATAAATCAATCCTGTTGTGTTAGTAGATCTCCGTTTGCCGGTTCCTGGTCTTCTTCATATTCTGCCCAGTTTCTCGGATATGTTGGACGACTCACTGCACTGCAGTAAATAACAGGGCTATTGTTCTTGTTGTACTTCGCTAACTTCTGCCTCCTCCTCACATGGTAACTATAGGTGTACGTTGTTCTAGTGTAAGCGACATGATAATAATTCCACAATAATGCTGAAAGACCACAATGACCGCCTTTCATAATATTGATTTGACAAACATAATATAAAAGTGAGAAAACAAGCGAAAGTAAAACAATCACAAATGGAATTAATTTCAAAATTGTTTCGGTTCGGTTTTAAACTGTCTTTTTTTTATTAGGTATGTTGTAGACCATTTAAGCTATTATTTCATATCATATTAAAATTTGGGAACCCTTTGAAGCAACGAAACTTCATATTTTGAAATGATACTTTGATCGAATGTATCATTTCATGGAATTTCATTCAATCAAAAGCTAATTTCTGCTGAAACTTTATTGTTTTATGTTATTTTAAGCATGGGTAACGTAGGTTAGGTAAGGTTAGACCTGTTACCACGAAACAATTGTAACGTCACAATGTGTCTATGGGTGACGGTAATCGCTTACCATCAGGCGATCCGTCTGCTCGTTTGCCTCCTATAACATAAAAAAAACGTGTAAATTCCTGTCAATGAAATGAACAATTGACGAAATTGTTGTATGAAATGAGTGTCGGTCATTCAAGGGTAAAACTTAAAATGATCTACAGTATAAAGTTAGTTCATGCATGCACCGTCATTAATTTGCAA
Organism: Acleris literana; assembly: GCA_946894065.1. NCBI lineage: Eukaryota > Metazoa > Arthropoda > Insecta > Lepidoptera > Tortricidae > Acleris > Acleris literana. The sequence continues at coordinate 3,766,226 of OX335670.1, read as the reverse complement.
GTTACAGTGATTTTCGTCATCGACCCGTATTATTACATCAACGACTTAACAGATAATGAGGTTTCATCAAGTTAATAACCGTCCCGATTAAATTAAACATTATAAAAAAACGAGTCTGAATCTGTTTATCAATTTCTGTTAGTCACAGACAAGACACATAGAAACAGATACACACGTTACAACACCCCTCTTTTTGCGTCGAGGGTTAAATATTACAATGTCTGCCTGATGCCAGCCGAAGCTGTCCTAAGCAAGGAGGATGACTTGTAATGATGATAGTAATAATAATTATGACTTTATAGTAATGACTTTATCGAGTACCTAACACCGTGTGATTTTCTCGAGCAGATAGTGGTGGGCCCCGGAGAAAACGTTTTTGAAGCTTCGCTGACGTACGTCGTCGCAAGGAAACAGTTCTTCATCAAGGAAGAAGACATTTTGTGGACCAAAGAGTGAGTCAAGGCCCCGTCTAAAACACCTAATGTTATCGCACCTTTAGACGGCATAGTATTAAAAACTGTTAGCCGGCAGTGTTGTAACGATCTAAAGATAAGATACCCACTCACTATAAAATCATGTTGATTATGCTAGATCTAGACCACGGCTGTGTTTCCGGAGAAGATGAAAAAAAAGCCGAGTGACACTGCAGTGTGTATATTTACATACACGAACCCATTCAGGCCTTTTTAAGAAAATATATTTACGAAAATGATAATCATTGATTGGAGCCTTAACAAATGTTTTTTGTTTGTAAGATTTTAAAATAAAAATGATGTAATGTAATTTTCATTTCAGCCGCTGAGTTTGTCCTCCGGAATTAACTGACCTCGCTCTTGGTGGGCACATCAATCTTCCGGGCGATGAATTATAGTATAAAAATTAGTTAAGTCAATACTACTTAAGTCAAGGTTAGGTATGCAGTGGTGCTTTATTACAATATAATACGCAGCATTGCATTATTAAGTCTTACCACTTTCTTAACACCTAACCCATGTGTTTTTATGACTCGTGTCGATGGACAAATTTATTTAGAATTTTATTAGGTAATGATATTTAGTACACAAGGAACGGATTTGCAGTTTTAGTACAAAAAAAATGCTGAATTCCATTTATCTCTAAAGATAATAAATATACCGAAAACAATATCTGTTCTATTTTAACTTAAGCAAATGTTCGAATTGCCACCGTTTACTTACTTGAAGACAAGCTTATACCGAGCTTGTCTTCAAGTAAGTAAACGGTGGCAATTCCTTAAAAATGCTCGAGTTATGCGACGTGCACTCCTAAGTAGTTATGTCTTCTTGAGCCGCTGCGTGAATGCTTTGTCTAAACTCCGCCATACTGTTCGGTCAAAAGGTTTGTCGTAAACGTTTCTTGGAACGTGTCGTAAAGGTAAGGGCTAGGAGAACTGCACCGCTAGGAGCACAGCACGACTATGAGTACTGCACCGCTAGGGGCACAGCACGGCTAGGAGTAGTGCACCGCTAGGGGCACAGCACTGCTTGGAGCACCGCTTGAGCACCGCTTGGGCTTGCCGCACAGCACGTATCGAGTTCTACACTTGACTACTCCTCTACTTGGCCGGTGCTGCCTCTACCTTCGGGGACCAGGATTATCGAGTGGGATCCGGTGCTACACACCGGGTGCTACCCCCGACGCCAGGATCTTGTCATCGCACACCGTCGGCTTGCCGACGGTTTCTTCACCGCTGCTCCACGTCACTAAACTGCGAGCGCAGTGTTCATACGCTTCGCAGAACCAGACGAACGAACCTTCCTACACTCTTCTGTTCACACTACCGGAGTTCTTCTAATAAATTATTTAAACTTCTCTGAGGTTTGACTTGCCACCTGGTAGGACCTGTCATGGGAAATATTAAAAGGGACATTGAAAGACGAAATAATGCTGGAAACATGGAAAATGGAATACTGCGTACCTTTGTGAACAGACAGAAAGTGTCAAAGTCGTTTGGCCATTTAAAGGTGCTAGTTCCGAAACTAATGTTTGACATTGAAAGTTGGGTATGGAAGAAGAAACATGAATGTAGAGTTAATGCAGTAGAAATGAGAGCATTGAGAACTATGGTTGTGGTGAACGTGCGTGAGAGGCTTACGAACAGTATAATAAGAGAACTTTGTTGTTTAAAGGAAGGTGTAGTGACAAGGATTAATAAAGGAATGCTAAAGTGGTTTGGTTATGTGGAGAGAATGGATGAAGTGAGATTAACAAAACAGATATAAGAGGCAAGAGTAAATGGGAATGTCGGGAAGGCCAAGGCGAACGTTCCACGATCAGGTCCTATTGTATTAAAAAAGGGCCAGGGCAGGAGTACCCTAAACCGACACACGTGGATGAAGAGACTTATGTTAGTGTGGAGGAAGGGAGGGAAGGTTGTCTGGACCGTAGCAAGTGGGAGGAAGTTGTTTCTGCCTATCCTTACGGGAAAGAGGTGTAATTGTATGTGTAATTGTTACGGTTATGTAAAATGTGTGTTTTTAGGGTTCCGAAATCAGATTAGGAACCCTTACAGTTTTGCAATGTCCGTCTGTCCGCGGTCTAGCTTATTAAGACTCTTGGTAGGTACTGCAAAGCTGTTATCGGCGTAATTATACATTAAAATTACCCCCACAAAGCTGTAAGATCCTCCATCGTTACCTCCATTGTTTTTGAGATAGTTTTTTTGTGTTTCGCCTGGATTATTATTTTATTTAAATCGGTCAATTGGTGCAAGACATACGCACGGTAATTTATTTTTATACAGGGTGGAAAATAATATGGGCTCCGGAGGGGAACTGCCTTAAATCCTTAAGTTAGATCCTTTTACTTAAAGGAAACATTAAATTATTTGAAAAAAAAACGTGATCCAAAGTTCGCTTGTCTCACCCGGGAATCGAGCCAGCTAAAAATTCAAAAAACAAACACTCGCTAATATTAATGTAATTTTAATATTGTTTTTATGTAAATACTGGTTTGTGCAGTTAAGGTATCGTGTTTCATGTATTCAGGGCTGGCAATTTCGAAAATGACATCGAATTTGGAATTCAAGATGGCGGCCATGATGATTTTCGTCAAAGTCGTCATGGGTAACGTTTCTCAAGTTTTCGCGGATTTCTGTGAAATATCTACAAATTTTTGAGAAAATCGTGTTTTTATGAAAACAAAATGACATTTTTGCTGTAATTTTAAATTTAAAATCTGTAAAAAAAATGTGGCTAATTTTTTTAAAAATGTTTTACCGATAAATTAACCTAAAATTTCATCCCTTTCAATATGTACAGTGTATCGAGTACCACCCAGTATATTAGGCCGTGAGCCTTTGCATATGCTTCACAGACTTCTATCATTTCCCTAAGGCCGCAGACTGAAGGGCACAGTAGTACCATATCGTCGGCGTAGATAAAGTTGTTACACACTCCATCCAGGTAACACCCGACATGCATACTGCTGAGCCCCTCAATCAGGCTATTGACATATAGGTTGAACAGTTTAGGCGAGGTTAAGCCCCCCTGTCTCACCCCGCATTCCAACCCATATGCTTCAGAGTGCGTATCACCCATCTGACACAGTTAGATTGGTTGCCGTACCAATACTTAACAGTACATTATTGGCTAGGCATGGAAGTAGGCAATTGCGGGCCGAGTATTTATTTTTCACAACACTGCTCGGAAATATGGCCATAGATGGTCTTGTTTAGGGTCACAAAACGTCACTTATAAGGACAGACCAAGAATGTTTTTGTCGGCGTGTTTGCTGATTGGTCGAGAACATTGTTGTCCAACTTTAAGAACCAATGAAAATCAAGCAATCAATTTTTGTGTCATAGCTCCTTAAAATGAAAAATTGAAATCGACCAATCAGCACACACCATTTTGTGTCGTAAAATATTAGGTGTATTTTTGCTAAAAGATACACAGAATAAAAACTATGTCACTGCTTTTTTTTAAATGTAATTCAAACTTGGCCCCTAATCTCGAACCACTAGAGATGAAATTACATGGTAGATATGGCGAAACAAATACAATTTTATATGGAGTTGACATTTTAATCTCGCATGTTAGTTTATTAATCTCGAGTGCCACGAGAATAGGGGTCCAGATTAAAAAAAAGTGATCTATGGTAAAATTGCCAGTGATGTCACATTAACATGAATTAAAATTTGAGTTTTGAATATGAATTTTCATTTTATTTCCTCTCAGTAGTTGTGAAAAGCACTATGTCTGCCTCGGTAGAAAGTGCAATTTATGGACTCGTACACTAGAAGGCATCAACTATGTTTCGGCCCTCTATATGACTCGTCCAAAAATTTCGTACTTTCTATCCTCTGCAACATAATAATAATATAAACGGACGAGCTTGCGAGTATAGTGCTATAGGCAAATATAGTGCTTTTCTCAAAAATCGCCAGAAAAAAATCGTGTTGGAGTTAAATCTTCATCGCTTGAACTCATTTTTTAAATTGCATACAAACAGAAACTTCATGTGAAAAAACCATCACTCTTTACCGCCTTTTTGTTTATGACAGTGAGAAACGCAAGCTTTGTTTTTAAAAAAACATAAGCTATTCCAGACACAGATAAAAAAGTTATGTTTCGAATAAAATTTGGATGTATAAGACTTGTGCCATCATTTTATTATGGGCTTTTTCACTTTTTAAAAAGTTACAAGCTACAATAGTAATGGAATTTGTATGCAACATTGCGGGCTTGTGTAGCGAGCACGCAATGTTTTTTTTTAAATTTGAGAACTGTCTGTAAACTATGTACTTCGCGTCTCATTATGTAGATAGTAATGTCAACATTTCCGGACATTTTTGAGAAAAAACATTTATTAGCTTACATTGATTTATCCCACAAGATACCATAGGACACTTAAGTCAAAGGCTTTCGAAAGGTCTAAGAAACAAGCGTATACTGGTGTGGATTGGTCTGTGTAGTATTTCACCGTACGTTTTAAACTCAAAATAGCCATCTCAGGGGACTCTCCCTGCCTGAACCCAAACTGGGCATCATGCAAGTCTAGGTACCTACTCACCGAGACGGATATCGAGCAGCCCATCAAAAACTTTACAAGTTACTCAACAAGATACCTCGTAGACGAATGACTGATCCCCTAAGTGTATATTGATTATCAATTTGTAAGTAATTACTGCGTCCTAAGACTCTTTGAAATCAAGTTAGAAACTTGTGCTATCCGATACCTACTCCCGTGGCCCGGGTGTTCCTGCGCGATTGATGTCAAGTTTAACCCTCTTACATTGGACGCACGGCGGGCCTATCATGATCGTGTTTATCGTTGTGGATAAAACATCTATCCCTTTCTGACCAGTTTGTAAGTGCGAGGGTGAGCGAAGCTTTATCTACCGCGATAAAGGTGACAATAATACGGGCCCAGGGCATTGTGTTAACAAATGAAATAAAATGTTAAAACCAGATAAAAAAGGAGATGACAGCAAGGCACAAAATAGTAAAAATGCAAGGATCACGGTACCGGGTGCAGGGTTTACTAAACCAGGAGGCGATTTCGAAATTAAATATTGTCAAGCATATTTATTATTATTTGTTTCAACATTAATTTTCACAGACTTAATACTGTTTTTTGGTTTAGCAGTATTCGTAGGAATCCAACAGTTAAAAATACAACATATGAAACAAGAATAGGAAACACAAAACCAATTAAAGGATTTCACATGTAGTGACTGAGTAGAAAACTTGAAGTTTAGTACAAACTTCAAACGTACACGCACTTACACAAAATACTTGCGCAAATAAAAGGTAAAATTAAAACTACTGCTAAATACCAGCCAGAGGTAAATCGCCAAAAGGTTCCCACCTCAACCCAACGTTCTCATGGCGGAGAGGCAAGTCATGAAAAATACACGCGTGTCTTGTCAGGAGGATGCTGCGTTTTTGCCTCTCACGTTTTCTTTTGCCTTTATTTTAAAGTGAAAAATGGGCATTGTTGTTTGAATTCAATACTACGAAATATAGTAAACAGAACCTTTGGAACGTAAACATTAAATTCAGCCCTATTATAACGATTGTGATGTTTTCATACAACTTGCGGTGATTCTTCAACAAATAAATGAATGTCAACATATTGTGGTAGTCGCTGCAAGACCGTTGTCCAAGCTTGTGTGCCCAGTCAAGAAAAGAGTTATAAGCACATTTTCCTCGGTCGGCTTAGTGATTCAAAAGGGCTTATCTCTATCGCGTTGACTAACTTTGCTTTTCTTAAATTGATTCAGCGTTGCAAGCTTACTAGAACTCCAAGTGTACTTTAGGATAAAACTAGCAATTCTTCATTTAAGAACATAACAACGATTGGTCTTAATGGTAGTTCTCTATAAGTTTTGTTACTCTCGACATATAAGTAGTTAAATAATACACTATTTGCTTGGTTTTCACGTCAGAATATGCTCGAAAACTAACCCAGTCTCCTACGTGAGTCACGTGGGACACTTCTCAATCACGCCTGGCCAGTGTGTGATTATTTCGCGTCGCTGAGCGTCGCTGAGTGTTCACGTGCGTGTTGCTTAAGAAGGACACTGCGTAAATCCAATAATGACAAAACGTCGCGATGTGTTGCGACGTCTAACCGTAAGTGTTGTAAACAATATGATAACTATGTTTGATGCCGCGTCTATGTCCCGTTTTCGATTCCCGTTATGAGTTAATATTTGTGTGATGAGCGCAAGTATTTTTTTCTGCGTCCTGGATGATTTCTATGCATTTAAGTACCTATTTACATGTATCTCTATATGAGTACGTATGTTCATCATTGTGTAGTACTTATCCACACAATTTAAGCCTAGACATTCGTTTAAGTTTCATTCTTTCGGAAAGTAGATGCAATCGTCTGACCAGACCGGTTGTTTCAAGATGGCGATCATGGCGAAGCGGAGGTACCGCTGCCGTCACAGCGCTGTCCTTCTGTTCGCGGACGTCGCTCTCTTCCTGCTGTGTTGTATTTCTATGGTCAGCACGGGGAACGCGTATCATCTCAAATTGCAGGAGACAAGGAAGTAATTAAAATATATATAATTTTGATAGTAAGTAATAAGATCTTATGCAGAGTCATCAATTTAGAAATAGCCAGAAATTAATTAAACTAATTACGACAAACACTGTAGAAAAAATTATGTGTAAATTATGTACATAATTTAGCTCTAAAGATAATCGTGCCCGTCATAAGAGCGCTCGCAAGCTGGCGCTTTGTGTATTTTTTTAGTCAAGGGAAAATGAGTCATACGTAAAGTACCCAGCGTCTTGGAAAGCCAACACGTAGGATTTTTCAGATGTCTAGAAATAAAACTGCCGGCTAAGGACCTCTGTCCCTGCAACACGCAGAATACTGTCGTAAGAGGCGCCTCCCACAAGCTCGCACGCTCGCCGCCCGAGAGGTTTTAGTGGTTAAAATCACATATAACCTAGCGTCTTGCATCTTGCAAAAGATTTTCTCCGCGATAGCAAAAAAACAGCAAAATACCTAACGATCCGCTGGTCTGGGCTAGGAGATATCATTATAGGTTAATCGAGATCAAACTCTGGGATCAGATGGACTCTCATTAAGCAAAACTAATCCCCGATTTAGTATTTAGTTCAGTAACTACCAAATCGGGACTAAGTTATACTTAGTGAGTTTAATTAACTTCAAGTTTATTCTGTTGGAACATAAATTGACGCTAATCTTGAGTTTATTTCAGAAAGATAGTTGAGAATTTGGAAAAAAAATTAAAACTCGACAAAGGCAAAGGCTGTGTGCTACCGAGGACAGACCCATTTTCAAGCGAAGCAACCCAAGTTAAAGTAAAAAGTGACGTTATTAAATGCCCAAAAAACCAAGATTGGGTGAAATGCTATGTAATGATCATTTTAACTTTCAAATTACCTTTCGCTTACTCTCATTGAAGGACTGTCGTCTAAGCTAATATACGCCGCCTTCGACTCAGCTTTTAGACCCCGACTTGGCGGCTCTAACATCTTTAAACACTAACAACGTGTTATTTCTGCATTTTAGTACTCAAACTGCAGAGTAGTCAGAGAAATAGAATGTACCATAGAAGATATATTATGTGAGATTCAAGATATAATATATCGAAGCGATGCAGAGTACACGATTAGTCCTACCAAAGTTAATATCAGCGGAGACGAAAGTTATGAGTTGTATTTGAGTGACCACATTAAAGTCACGTGTTATGGGACGCTTGATGGGTAAGTCTCAGTAAAACGTGAACATTTACACATTGTGACTAAAATTAATTGATAGAAGGCTGGATTAATATAAAGCTTCGAGTAAATGATAAAAAAATAAGCTTGCTAATTTCTAAATTTCGAAAATCCATTTTTTAGAATATAATCTATTTACTGCAGGAAAAACAGAAAGTTGCTCTAACAATCATGGTTTTTGGAAACCGATATTTGGAAACAATTTGTAACAGGGCAAAGTTAAAGCGATTAGTAAAATAGTCTGACGGCAAAAACAGCAGCTTGAATAGCATGTGAAGAAGGTGTTAAGTCTCTCTCGCACTTGATCAGTTTTTTATTTCAGCAAGGAAGTAAAATGGTCTGGTAACACACTAGGGTTCCGTGAGATAGCGCCCAAGAAACCGCCACCAGGACGCGAGAACACGTTCAACGTGCTCATATTCGCCTTTGACTCGACCGCGAGAAACGGCTTCATCAGACTGATGCCGAAGAGCTGGAAGGTGCTGACCGAGGAGTTGGGAGCCACCGTTATGGAGGGGTGAGATTGTATTCCTTAAAAGCAATTAGAAGGGTTAATGATGTACCCATACTTTTGTTTATTTTTAAAACACAATTAAAGTAAAATTTTCTTTGTTCATGTTTTTATGACTTTTTGTTTTTTTTGCCTGACCAAGGTGCTCAAGTATATCAATGGTCACTTTACAAATGTACAACATGATCGTTTGTTATGTTTTACAAGAAGGTATGTTGAGTAGGACTATAACCGCATAATATCATAGCTGTCTGGGATAACATAATGTATCGCATCATTCTAGTTCGTAATATATTATTTTCAGATATAATATAGTAGGTGCGGCGACTCCAGCCGCAATAATCCCTATCCTTACTGGTCACACGGAGCTCGAGCTACCCGAAGCGAGAAAGAGCCAGGATGATACCCAAAACGTGGATGCCTATCCGTTCATATTCTACAAGATGAAAAAAGACGGGTGAGCTAAAACTGCAAATATAGAACAAATAGATCTAGATTAAGTACATGATGAAAAGGTAATGGCGCACAGGACAATGATTTCTGAAAAGAATGCTTTATAAATCCAACTGCACTTTGAATAATGTCATCAACATAACGTTGTTTCCATGCCGCGCAATTTGGCGCCAAAAATCCGCCATTTTGATTTCCAATAATTTTAATATAGCCTATGGCACTCTTGTGGTTAAGACGAATCTAACCACATTTTTTGTCTAGCCGATATGAGTGTCCCACTGCTGGGCAAAGGCCTCTCCCCTTGATATCCATGAGCCCCTATTAGTTGCCTCTTCCGGCCACTGGCTCGTCTCCCAAAAAACAAATACTAGTTATCATCTATCTATACTAATATTATAAACATACCTGGGATAACTCGGGGCATCTATACGAAAGTGATGTAGCAAAATATTTTATCGACAAAAAAATATATCGATGTTACTCTCAACATCTAAATGTTATTCGACATAAATAAATATTACTTATTTTCTCCTCATTTTCAAATTAAAAAAAATATAATTAAAACGTGTATGTATATGTTTATTTTAGAATAGTTTTCATAATATACAATCAATATTTTTTCCATATTCGTCGGAATTAATGAATGTCGTCTAGATGAAAAAATCCACTTTAAACTGCTAAACGTTCTTTCAACATCCACAGTGGTCAACGGGGTATTCTTAAAATATTTATAATGACTCAAAGCCAATTTCTCATTCATGTTGGTTATTGAAATTTCCTCACCTTTTATAAGACTGTTTACTTTTTTCATGGTGGTTTTCATATTATCTCGTATATTATTCTTACTCTAAGATATGAATGGTACTGACAGTAAATTGTAATTTTGATTGAAATGACATCCGCATGCTTTTATTATCTTAAGAGGCTCGATATCAGATATGACATCGAACCTCTTTATAGTAATCGAGAATGTTCAATGAGCATGTATTAATTTGATTATATCGACATATTTTTTATCGATATCAAATCCTTAGAACTTGCCCCGAGTTATAAAGGTATGATTATAAAGAGGTAAAGTTTGTGGCGTTGTAGGGGTAATCTCTGGATCTACTGAACCGATTTTGCAAATTGTATTACCAATAGAAAGCCACGTTATTTGTGAGTGTCACAGGCTATACATGAAAAAAAAATTGCCCAACGAAGTGGGCACGGGAACAGCTAGTATAAAAAAGAAAACAAAACTTGGCCACACATAAAGATGATTTTTGATAGGAAGTACCGCCTGGAAAAAATTGATATTTTGGCAAGTAGATGGCCAATTCATGGACTATTCTGATAAAAAAATCTAGAAGTGTCACAACCATATAAAAAATAATGTATCTTTTTTATTTGGTCTTTATTTTCTTTTTTTTATGGTAACTAGTATTTGTTTTATGGGAGGCGATGCAAATTTATAATAAAAAAATCAAAATTTGAAGTAAATCGCTTGAATACATCCCGAAAAACAGTACATAAAAAATCATAAGTAGAGAACTGTCACAATTAAGATGTTGGTACTAAGCATAAATATTCTTCACTATAAGAGGGATTCTCAAAAAACCCGAGCCCATTTGATGTAAGGGCCGACTTACTATGGAAACCCGACTATGGCCTTTCAGGAATCATTCTTCCCTCCATATCTTATTAAATAATGATCCCAGTTAAAAAGTGTGTTGAATCTTTTTTGTAAAGAAATTTTATGTAAATTAATTACGTAACGGGACATTTTTTGCTTTCGGCCACAGTTTACGAGTTATTTACGAAAAACTAAAAAAAGGACCTTTGCACAGCTTCACCGCCACCCATCAGTACTTTTAGTATGTGGTTTAGAACACCATTCTCTACAACTTTACCAAAATTCGCTTAAACACGAGATTTTCCCTTGATTTTCCTTCGTTGCTTAGGCTATTGTTTGAATATGTTATTAACTACTTAACTAACTTTAATAAATCTGTTGTTTTATAATATACTAGTTTGAGTCTGTTTTTTTCCCCAATAAATAAAATAAAAAAAACAAAAACCCGCCTTCAAAAATGCAAAAAATAACTTCTTTTAAAATGGTAGGTCAGTCCAACTGCATTCGGCTTTTGGTTTAAAATATTGTGGGACGCCGACTTCAGTTGGACTGACCTACCATTTTAAAAGAAGTTATTTTTTGCATTTTTGAAGGCGGGTTTTTGTTTTTTTAAACATTTATTTTATTTTATACTTTTTAGTGATCCTATTTATGCTGTTACGTAGCTCCACTTCTAAATATTAATGAGAAACTATAGAACATTTCAAGCTCGCCGCAGACAACGCCGCGGGAATGTGATAGTCATATTTATGATGATCATGATTTCGTAATAGTCGCTCAACTACCTTAATCGAAATATCTTATCGCCACCCTTGGAATAGGTACCGTTAAGGAGTTCCGGTGGCCATCTGTGGTCTTCATCATCAGTTCCACTTCACCATATAGTACTTTTCAAAAGCAAATGCACGAGTTACAGTGAAAAATACCAAAATCGCTATAGGTGTGCCTATAATATTTGAAGAGTTCTCTTGATTTCTCCAAGATCCCATCATCAGATCCTGACGTGTTAACAATGGGACCAATTAGAAAGTATATCCATTCAAACAACGAAAAAAAATTTCAAATCGGTCCAGTGGTCTTCGAGTAATCGGGGAACAATTGAGAACCTCCTCCTTTTTTTGAAGTCGGTTAAAAATAAAACTTGATATTTTTTACGAAATTTTATGTTTTCTTGTGGGTTGTTTGGAGACGGAGAAGATATAAGCAGGTTTGATTTTTGAATAAATATATTTTTATATAATAATAGATAAGCCGACTTTGCACATGTATTCAATGATTCACGTTACGCTGACGTTTGTACATTTTTTGTAGATTAAAGTATTTCCACAGAGGATACAACTCAGGCAGTCCTTACTAATTCATTATCTCTCTGTTGCATTTCATACAATTAAGCGCCATGGCCTACAATTCATCTGACAGTTTATTAATCGTTATTTAATTTTCGTTTTATTTTAGGCACAATGCGTCACAAGAGAATGTTATTGCACTCGAAATAAAATTGATTTGGTAACATAACATCCATTATTCGTAAAAAAAAACTAAATAGAAACCTTGTAAGTATTTTCATAAAAAGCCAATTTAAAGTAAATAATAACAAAGAGCAAACGTTTCCGTGATCTGTTCATATACCTCCCACAACGATCCGTGGGTAGAATCTGCCCGATGGGTCGACGAAATCCGTAAAACAGCGGGGACACAGACCGTCTCAGACAATTGATATGATTAGTGCCGGACCGAGGAGAGTGGTGTGAGTAGGAAGAGGCCCCATAGTGCATACCTACAAGCTGACGGGATGGATGTATGGAGATATTTGAGGCTTCCTAACTTTACTCTTTTGCGCGCAAATAAAAGTTCTTACTTCTCGAGTGCACTCACTATCAGATGGTCTTTGGGCTTGTTTGCCATTTTCATTTCTAAAGACAGATGTTCGCCAATTTATTGTCTATATAGTCATAATATTTTAGGTACCGCACAGCATATTTTGAGGACTTGGCATTTGCTGGGACGTTCCAGTGGCGGTTGAAAGGCTGGCGTCATCAGCCGACCGATCACTACCTTCGGCCGTTCTTCTTAGAAGAAGAAAAAAAGGACATATGGTACTGTGTTGGTAGTACGCCGCAGTACCAATTCATGATGAACATTACAGAACAGGTAAAGACTTATGTATAGTAAGCCACTAAAAAGCCTGAACTTTATTTTGAGACAGCGAGATTGTACTCTGTTGTTCGCCCTTTTGATTTTCCTGTATTGGATTGTCCTTATAGTTCATGAAGTTGGATGGAAAGCGTTTCGTGTTTACGTTTATTGGAGATATAACGCACGACGACTGTAACATGCTGCAAGTAGCTGATGAAGACATGGCGGCGTTTCTGAAAGTCTTTAAAATCCACTCCGAAGACACGCTGCTTGTGGTAATGGGTGACCATGGTCCTAGGTAAGGATCTGGAATCTAGAATTATATTATTATTAAACCCAATCGAAAAAGACGGGTTTTATTTACTTATGGTTGACCGTTGAAGACATGTATAGGGGCAACGGGTGGATAGATTTTAAATTCATTGCAAAGGTTGGCCAAAAATCTTACCATCGTGTGGCTTGTGTGCCCGTTTTCCTTCCCCGTGTCGTAAAAATAGCATCAAGTTGTTCGTAGAGATACCAACGACGCTCGGTTCGACACATTACAAGGAAAGTTTGAAGAGCGCCAGCCGCTGATGGCACTGCGCCTGCCAGGGGCGCTGGTGCGCGAGCGGCCCGCTGCGCTGGCCGCGCTGCAGGCCAACGCGCGCGCCCTCACCACGCCGCACGACCTGCACGCCACGCTGCTCGACGTGCTCGGGATGACGCAGCACTGGAGCCAGTACAGGGTGCCGGGGGCAGACCTGCTGAGAGGTCTCACTATGCTAGAACCGGTAAGCGTGCTTGCTTAGGGTGGTTTGTTTTTCAATTACGTGTCGTTGTGTATCCCATAACTGTTCGGCAGACCACAAAAAAAACAAAAACTCTAAGATAAAAATATTATTTTGTAAGTTGAGGCTCCAATGAGGGCTCTTTGACTCGTCAGTAATATGAAGCGCAGAGAAGAAGCGCCGCAAGAAACTCTAGCAGAAGCTCATTTTTAACCAACGTCAATGAAAGGAGGTAGTTCTCAATTCGTTGGGGTCTTTTGTTTTTGTCAATCATAAAATACAGTGATGCTTAAAATTAACTCACATCACACGGTAATAAAGTAACAAATAGTAATTATTAAAACTAGCACCGCATAAAATATTTAAGAGTAGCTTCTACCCGCGACTGCGACTATGACTGCGTGGACTTCAGAATTGACAACATTTAAAAAAAAAAGCATTTTGGGTTTTTCGCGTTTATTATAGCTGGTTAAAAATTAGACTACCCGTGTTTCTCGGTTTTTCTTTATTTAACTTAAATTCATCGTTAATAATTTATTAAAGAAATAGTCATTAAAAAGACCGTATATACAAAGTTAGGAATACTGATGTCGAGATCTTAACATGATATAAAATTAAAAAGGTAACTTTCAACAGAAACAGAACTGACTGTCATGTCATGTCACTTGTCAACCATAACAACTGTAACAACATGAATTCGTCGACTTTGGGCAGATTGCGGCTATCCGCTTTTACAAATCCGTTAGTCACTTTCATGTTTAATAGCGTATATCAAAACAATAGTATTACGAGAATCGAAAGCGTGTCGTTAGAATCAAGTAATCCGTCAGACAGATGAAAAATGGACATGACAGTTGGATATTTTTTTCAATTCCTATGGTAATAAATGGACTGAGGGCACTATAAGTGTATTCCTAACATTCACAATCCAACTTTTTTACTGTTTTTTCCAAATATAAAAAAAACTACTGCATAAAAAAAAACAAAAATATTTTTACTGTAATCAGCAGTATAAAATCTACAAACGGTATTTTATTTTACTACTTTAGCAGATATGAATTGTTGTCAATTGGATATTACCAGTATGAATAATATCAGTGTGTACTAGTGTAATGCGGTGACGCGCCGCGCCTTTAATGACTTGGGATTTTTTTAAAGATGTTTAATTGTAATATGAACCTATACACAATATTATAAGTTTTTTTATTTACTACCCGCGATCACGCCACGTACAGCTGATCACACCAAGGCAACAATTCGATACAGAGTTTTAAATCAAAGCTAGCGCCATCTAGTTCGTATATGGAGAACTAAAATTGTGTTTATTTTGTAACTTGTGTGGACGCACGCACTCAACAATTAATACAAACTTAAAGGATTGCAGGATGACAAACGTAAACAGAAACAAAAACACATTACACACCCATGGCTAGCTAAGATTTCACCTTTTTTATTTTGTTACTCGTTGTCCATACAAAGTGGCGCCACTATTGAGATGTGTTTTCGGGGTAAAACTCCTATTACAGGACCTAACCTGTATAATGTGTCAAGTTCTATCCGAATTCGTTCAGTGGTTTGAAACGTGATTGAGCAACAAACATCCAAACATCCAAACTTTCTAATTTATAATATTATTAAGACAAGATATAATGTCTCTTGATCACCCGATCACGAGTATGACGTGTATCTCAGCCACAGGGCCACAATGTAATGAAAAAAAATGAGTTAAACGTTATTTCATCATCATCATCATCATGTCAGCCGAAAGACGTCCACTACTGGACATAGGCCTCCCCCAAGGCTCTCCACTCAGACCGGTCTTGTGCTTTTAGTTCTACTAAAATATTTTTTCTGTTGCTAAGATACATACGTCATACTCGTGATCGGGTGCTCTTTGTGGGGTCTGTTCTGTTAGGTGTCAAGCAAGGACCTGTTTTTTCAATCAATTAATAGTATACTTTTTCCCTCTTGATGGTGTACATTGCTCCTTACAAGAATAACCCAACTATCTTCGCAACACCTCTGTCCCTTCTTGTTCCCTAACCAAATTCGCTATCTTGCACATTGCTTTGTTATAGGTTTTGGCTTGCTTTGTCTTATTCACGGTATTTTCGACATTATTTTGCCTGTATTAATGAAGTAAAGCCTCACTGTAGCAAGACTGCTCCAAACATATATTTTTTCTTATTCATTTTATATCTTTTGAAAACAGGACAAACCTTGTCGAGTGCCATATGGAGTTCCTTGCAACTCATCTGTATTACTTCACCCCTACAATTGGTATGAAAACCACTGCATTTTGGCTGAACAACTATTTTATGGAGCACAATCGGGACAATTGGCCAAATTTCCAGCACCCAGAGTACTTGCTGGGTTACTGGGAAAAGTTAAGCGTTCCACTATACCGGCACTCGTACCCATTCACGCACTCGACGGGGTAAATGGGACCTTAAAATCTAACCCTTATCGTCTCACTCTCCACCCATTTTCCTCGTGTGTCCATTCTTTTCAGCCTGTTTTTTGCTATTATCTCAAATGAATCATACCTACCTAAAATTGCATCTTTTATTTCCTTTTCGTCTTTTGATAGATCTATTTTTTATGCCACATAACTATTCCATACGGATTTTTTATGCATCATCTGGTACCTATATTTTAACTCTTCTAACTTTTTGCAACTTGAGATTTTCTGAATTTTACATGGAACATGCTGCAGTCCGGCTGTGCAGCTTAAGACTTGCATGTCCAGGGTTTTTAAGATAAGCATTAAAAAAACTTAAACAATTGAAAATTGACTTTAAGATTATTCGCAAATCTCGGAAATACTTAATTGACGTTCCCGTGGAATTTCCCCTTCTTGAAAGATTAGTAAAAACTTTTTTTTAAATTAGTCGCGAACCTCAGAAATCAGTGGCTTTTTACCTGAATGCGTGACGCACAGAAGAGTTATGTGCTTACCAGCCTATATATGTATGTATGTTTTTTCCTTTGTGGCGCTGTAACCGCTATAACCGCGTGGGTCGATTTTGATGATTTTTATGTCAATTGATGTCTTAATCTTGTCACTAAAGATATGACAGCAATCGAAATTCAGCATGGCGGCAACCAGATGCTATAACATAATACGCAACACTATATTATTGCGAAAAAGGAAAAAGCTAAAGTCGACGAACTATGACAAAATATGGGGTATCATTGAATAGGTATTTAAAAGTTATCTTTACGTATCTTTCATCATTTTTCATTTTGAATTATCATTTAGGATTTATAGCAGTTTAAAACTTTTGATATTCTGCAGCGGTGTTACTGTAGATAGGTACATAAGTTACACAATTTTTTTTGGCAGTCAGGTTCGCTCCGGCGTTTAAAGTCAAAGTCTTGAAATGCTTAAATTATGTCCGGATAGGACGCCTTCAACATCTTGAAATGGTCTTGTCATGTAATGTCAAGGTCTTACACCGTCAAGCTCTTACAACGTCAAGATCGTACAACGCAAGGTCTTACAACATCAATGTCCTATAACGTCAAGATCGTACAACGTCAAGGTCTTACAACGTCAAGGTCGTACAACGTCAAGATCGTACAACGTCAAGGTCTTACAACGTCAAGGTCGTACAACGTCAAGGTCTTACAACGTCAAGCTTGCTACTCTGAAATTCTACGATCTAGGCAGTTTGACATTTCAAGACTTTGACTTTAAAAGATGATTATGTTTTACTACCTGGTCATTCTGAGACTTTGACGTATTACTAGTATGACATTCTAAGATGTTGACGTTGTACTAACTGGTCATTCTGAGACTTTGATATATTACTACTCGGATATTCTACGATTTAGGCAGCTTGACATTTCAACTGACTTTAAACGCCGGAGCGGTTTTTGATTTTATGTATTTGTGTTTCAAACTTCAGATTCCTTGTAACCGGTCGTGCAGCGAGGCAGGGATTGAACTCCAATGGTGCGCCTGCGTCGCCTTGCAGAACGTTTCGTCAGACGATCCGCTGTACAACAAGACTGCGCACGCGCTCCTCGACTTCATTAACAATATGAGCAGGGAAACAGTGTAGGCAAATTATTATAATGATAACTCTTTAACTATAGATAAACCCTTCGATAGACCGCTAAAAAATGAGTCCTCACCCGCATGGTACAAGGGCGCGGGAGTATAGATGAATTACCCAGAGCGTGGAATTGCATATGTCATCATCATCATCATCATCATCATCATCATCATCATGTCAGCCGAAAGACGTCCACTGCTGCATAGGCATTGCATATGTACCTAGTGGTAATATGTGTTTACAGGCATTCTATATTTAAATTTCCTCTACTTCTCATACCATCAGCATAAAAAGAGTATTGTTATATATTAATTAAGTAAGTACAAAAATAATGTCAGCGTCAAATTCTGAATACTTTTTATAATGCACTAAAATATACGTCTTATTTTATTGTATTCTCGCAATTTTCAGAATTATTTTGACTGGGCACGTACGACTGTAGGTAAGTTACACAGTTTGCAAAAATTATGGCAGCAGAGTAGCAGTAATTTTGGTCCGATTGAGAGCCAAAGTAAACAAATAATTTTAAATGTCATAAATACTTTGAACTCGAACTATTGAAAAATTTAAATTCACCTTACACCGCTGCCCAATTAGTTGAAAAAGCTACAGGTATTTCTCTCTCGACTATTTATAAAATTTTGACTGAGAGTGACAAATTCAAAGCAACGAGAAAATTCCTCTCCCCGATTAAGAATAAGTTACGTAGGTACCTACTTGTCCGTCGGCAGTAGATGATTTAGATCAAGAAGTCATCAGGATAACTATATTTATATAATTTTCATCTGTCCCATACCTAAGCAATTCCCAACCTTAAAGATGAAAATTTAAATAAATGATAGCGACTAAAAGCAATAAAAGGACGTACTTATTCCACTTGTTTAGGGAAATCTCATTAAATAAAAAAAAAATGGTTTTCCTTTTCATGCGAACGGTACAACCGCTACATAATGCAATTCCACGCTAATTCATCTATACGCGGCGACGACAGATTATACAGGATTTTTTATTGCATATCTTGAAGGAAAATTAAAATATGTACAACAATAAAACTTTGTTTATAACTTTATCTTGGCACTAGAAATAAGGATCTGCGGGGTCCTACCTAAATTTAGGGGTCCTACTGCTTCCAGGGGGTATGGGCAGGGGGGAAATAAACTAGACGTGTGAATTATTATAGGTATAGGTTTAATTATTATAGGAATTAGTATAGGTATTAGGATAGGTCTAAACCTAACTACTTTGTTTTTTAAAAAACCTACGAAAACTCCGCTTAATTTGTTTAAAATGTACTTCATAAATTGCATTAAATTATATTCTACCAATTTCGGTTATTTCTTTTTAATAAAACATAATAGAAACCAATAAAAAATTTTTTTTTACCAAAAAGCGTTGTATCTCGAAACCGGTTTTTTATTATTGGTCTCTTTCTGCACAACTATGGTCAATTGTAGCCCGACTAACTCCTTCCTCTTTCTAAGTTCAAGATCGACTGTCCTATTCTTATCCCCTAGCTTCTCTTGTGTCTGTCTTGTCCCTAGCTCGTTACCAACTGCTTCATCCACTTCCAGATTGTATACCCAAAATCGCGTCCTTTCATAACTTAATTTTAACTAATCAAACTAACGCGGGAAACAGTATGTCACCGCCCCCAAGCTCTATGGTTTTAATGTTTTGTTTCGTCGCATCCTAAGACTATAGTCCTTTATTTTTTTAACTACAAAAACCGGGCAAGAGCATGTCGGACCATGCTCAGTGTAGGGTTCCGAAGCCGTTAATACACAAAAACCACAAGTATGAAGTAATTCTCTATCTAAAGTTATTTGGTCATTTTAGCAGGTATAAACACTTTAGTCAGCTGTATCTCAGGAACCAATCAAGTCTACTTAGTCGTCATAGTTTTCCTTTAAAATTCGTTATTTGTGCTTTTATTTAAGATATTTTTCAGATTTTTAGTATTTGTAGTTTTGGCTTTAGTGGAGGGGGGGACACTTGACTCTAACAAAAATTAGCGCTTTAAAGCTTAATATTTCATAAACGGATCCCTTAATCAAAAAATTAGAAAAGACGAGAAAAAAATGCACCCCAACGTAACGTGTAGGAGAGGCTAACAAAAATTTTTTTTTCAAGATTTTTATTACCACTTTGCGGGCGTGGCTATATGTATATTCATGCCAAATTACAGCTTTCTAGGACTAAGAGTCTCTGAGCTAGGCTGCGGACGGACGGACGGACGGACATTGTGAAACTATAAGGGTTCCTAGTTTTACTACGGAACCCTAAAAAATAAAAAAAACGTGAATTCAAACCCTATTTAATTTTGAATTAGTAAAAAATAGTTGATACCAAAAAAAAAAAAATACTGTATCAGCAGAATTCGGGTCAAATTTTATTTTCTAAAATATTCGTGCACGTTAAAAGCCATTGCTTATGTACCTATTCAATTTGTGTCCGAAGATACTTAGACTCATCTTGAGAAAAAATATCTCGTGTTTATCAATCATATCAGAGAGCGACCGCAACTGTAGCAACACGTGATCGCTAACCGCGTGGTTAGCGAACTAGCTACGGCAATAATGCGCCTGCTGCCTGCTCCTCTCTCGGTTCTGTGTCGTCGTACCCCCGCGCCCCTGTACCGCGAGGGCGAAAACTCTTTTAAGTGGTCTACCTATAGTGTCCAGAGCCATATTTATTTTGATCTATTTGTAAGAGTTGCTTTTCTTTTAAGCGACCAAATTTCGGCAAAATTATCTCAAAAGTTCATTTTGCAATTAACGACCTTCTCTATATCAAGCCCTAGAGGCCTAGACAACATGCTTTGCGAAAACGTTATCTTTATCAAAAATGTATAGGATATACGTGACCTGCTGGACGTTCAAGTCGACCGCTTATGTTCGCTTTTCGGCAATCGTTTATCATTTTATCTCGTGGGCCACAGGACAGTTGTATTCCCAGGACCCCATTCTACCCGCGGACTCTTCGGTCGGTCTTGTGGGTGCGGCGCGAGCAGCCCAACACCCAAATGTTGACGTTCAAAGACGTCGCTGACGATGATGGCTTCACAAGCGTTTTTGGTGCCCCGACTAACATCACTGAAGATAAATATCAGACTAAGGTGAGTAAGAAAAGATAGTAGATTGTTTTACCAAACAATATAATAACATGACCTAATCACGACATCAATGTTTGAATTCATCACTATTAAATAGATAAAACCCCCGATGTATGGCGCTCTAAAGGTAGGGGAACTTTTAGAGCTTATCTCGCGGACAAAGAATACGGGTCTGTACGAAAAACTAAAATTAACAACTCTTAAAATAAAAAAACTTAAATTACTCTTGAAATAAAAGAGTTAGCGGCATGAAAGAAACTTAATGTTGTAGATAGTTTATCAGTTAACAAAACAATACCAAATGTTAAAAACATTATCAATACAATTGTCAAAATAACATAAAATATAGATACTCATTACTCATAATTTTTACGTTGAATATACATGTTAAGTACTCGTACCTGACATACAACGCAAAAACAAACTTTAAAATAAAATGTATACTTTGTAATGCCTCCACAAACTCTTCTCACAGCTGAACATGTTATGAACATGAACTGATAAAACATGTTGTTTATTAAGTTTATTATGCGATGTGGTGGGAAATTGGTCCATTCTTCCATTAACGCATGTTTCAGGTCTCGAAGTGTAGCTGGGGCGGGGTTTCGGTTTCTTACACATCTGAAGTTCGTCCCAAGCGTGTTCAATTAGATTCAGGTCCACGCTTCTCGAAGGCCAGTCCATGCGATTGATGCCCACGTCCTGAAAATACTCATTTACAATTTGAGCTGTATGTGACCTGGCGTTATTGACGAAACTTCGTAAGTTTTCTTCAAACCATAAAATTACATTAAGCTAGGAAATCATTAAACTGATTTCGGTGAGGGCAATGTATGATGTTTGCCAAATGAGGCTAGATGAAATTGTTCTCCACTAATTTGACGGTGCTTTTCACTTGTTTCGAAAGCTAATATCTGCTGAAACTTTATTGTTTTGAGGTTATTTTAAGCATGGGTAACGTAGGTTAGGTAAGGTTAGACCTGTTACCACGAAAAATATGTAACGTGTAAATCGATGAAATTAAAATCGGTCAATCAAAATTGTCTATAGTATAAAGTTAGTTCATGCATGTACCATTATTAATTTGCAAGTTAGAGGGATTTCTTTCATCGACCCGTATTATTTGAGTGCGAGTCTATATTACATCAACTGCCCAACAGATTTTGAGGTTTCATCAGGTTAATAACCATCCCAATTAAATTAAACATTGTTTTTAAAAAAACTAGTCTAAATCTGTTTAGCTGTTGGAAGCTACGATGTCACAGACAAGATGCACGTTAAAACACCCCTCTTTTAGCATCGGGGGTTAAATATTACAATCTCTGCCTGATGCCAGCCAAAGGTGTCCTAAGCAAGGAGGATGACTTGAGTAACGCCGTGTAACTGTCTCGAGCAGATAGTGGTGGGCCCCGGACGCGATGTTCTCGAAGCTTCGCTGACGTACGTCGTCGCA
Source organism: Acleris literana (assembly GCA_946894065.1). Lineage (NCBI taxonomy): Eukaryota > Metazoa > Arthropoda > Insecta > Lepidoptera > Tortricidae > Acleris > Acleris literana. Next base: position 3,743,890 of record OX335670.1, on the reverse strand, counting down.
AAGAAACAGTTCCTCATCAAGAAAGAAGACATTTTGTGGACCAAAGAGTGAGTCAAGGCCCCGTCTAAAACACCTAATATAATCGCTTAGAGGGCATCGTATTGAAAACTTTTAGCTGGCAGTGTTGTACTATCTCAGGATAAGATACCCACTCACTATAAAATCATGTTGATTATGCTATGGAGAAGATGGAAAAAAGCCGAGTGACACTGCAGTGTGTATATTTACATACACAAACCCATTCAGGCCGTATTTCCCACGCTCATATTTTTTTCATAACGCAACTAGAATCCAATTTTTTACAGATAACTCACGTCTATGATTTTAAATATGATATTGTAACAAACTGTGAAAAAAAAGGCCAAGTTGGCGCTCCAAATACATTTGATAGCATTAAATTGTTTTGACGGTACTCTCGTGCAATCTATTGCCAAAGGCACTCGTATCCCCATATCACTACTTTTGATGGCACATGAGAACTTGGCCTAGTACCTATTATACTTCGATGTTATATTTCGATGGAACTTTTAATAAATACTTACATTTATGAAAATGGTAATCATTGATTGGAGCCTTAACTAAAGTTTTGTTTTGTTTTTAAGAGATGCTGGGTTTGTCCTCCGGAATATGTTTATTGCTCTTGGTGGGCACATCAATCTTCCGGGCGATGAATTATAGTATAAAAATTAGTTAAGTCAATACCTACTACTTAAGTCAAGGTTAGGTATGCAGTGTTGCTTTATTGGTATTCCCTTGGTTGATATAACAACTTTTCAGCTATTTTCGGTTTGCCTAATATCGTTTAGAATATTTAACCATTTGTCTAACAACACTTTTCATATTTTTTATTTAGTTGAATGATTTGTTGTTCGAACCACGTTAAGTCTAATAGACTTTTTGCACCATTTTTGTATAGTCTAATATTCTTATACCTAACGATTAAGTTACCTAACTGTCGTTTAGGATAACTTATATTTAATCTAAATGATTATACTGATCATTTGATCAAAATTCATTTAGCCTAATTGACGTTCTGCAATATTATTATTTAGTCTAATATTCGTATAACTAACGATCATGTCGTCAAATTAAATGCAGATAATTAAGAGTGATCCCTTTTTCATAGACATTCGATATTCTTGGATTCGAATATTTTGTTTTTAAATTAGTTTCTTCGATCCATAGTCTAATATTTTTTATTTCATGGGTTATATATAAACCGATATTTTATTTCAACTATCATGCAAGTTAGGTCGAATACTAATTAAAAACCGAATTCAGGGCACCCCAAATCTACGTGTTCTTGTCTGCCCTACCCCTAGAGTGTTTTTGCAAAAGGCGAAGCCAGAAGCTCGCGAGGAGGGCCCGCGGAGCGAGCATGCGGAGGCTGGAGCGTAGCGAGCGAAGCTCGCGAAGCGAAGGTCTCGCATGCGAGTGTAGGGTAGGTCCCTCGAGCGAGAGTTCTGGCGAGAGCCCACTGATTTTAATATCTGCCCCGTTGATTCATTTTTAGATTGAATTAGGTATATACTTATGTGAAAAAAATTATAATAAATTGTGTCTATACCGAATGAATGATGAATTATGGTTTTTAATCTACCTACTAATTAAAAGAAATAATTACAGTGTAATGCGACTGAATGAACGAGGTTTGGATTTATTATAACTATGCCGTACAACTAGTGGACAACTTTAACGAGTAGGGTTATACTGTAATCGGTATTGTTGCGAAACTATACAACTAGATGGCGTTAATTACTGCTTACAAATAATTGCTGCAAGTAAAAAAAAACTATTTATTATAACCTCGTGCCACCTAAGAAAAAAAAGGCAAGATCAGCCAAACACCCAATATGCAATATATTGGCTAAATATTTTTATGTCGAAACTGTCCCTAAACATTACACATTTTTTTTAATGAAAATTTCGACAAGAATTGCCGCGAAACTTTAAACGTGATATGTTATTTGTTACTGTATGTACATCGTATCCACGGGCTCCGCTAATAATTGTATTTCTTATATAGGTATCTGGGCCGGAACGCCGTGTGTTACCTACTTTGTATAACATACGGTAACTACATACATTGAGCCTCACGAGGGTGATGATTCTTTTTTAAATTCCACTGAATAATCAAATATAAAATATTGCCTAATAGTCAATAATAGGCGATATGAGTATCTGAGAATTATTTATACTGATATTATGCACTATGAATAAAAAACAAAACAAAATTATATCAAATGAATGATTATTTAAAAAATATTATTTGGTCAAATGATTATTAGGCAATAAGAGTATTATACAAACTGGTATTATGCACTTCAAACATTATACAAACCGAAATTATATAGTTTGAGGGTTTATGAAAAATAATATTATACATACATACATAATCTAGCACTTTATGCCTAGCTTAATTAATTGTAACAATGTACTTATGATATATGTTGTGATGTATTTAATTTCATTCTTTTTCCAAAAATAAAACTTCAAAAATTTAAAAAATTTAAATTAAAAATATATATATATATCAAAAATTTATATTTAATGTTTACCTAATGTTTAATTTGAGAGCAAGGATTTAATGTATGCCGTTGTTCAATTTATATATTTACTGGCGTAAGATGTGGTTTCCTATAATTGGGTAAGCATCGAGTTAGATGTTTAAAATAGATATAAGCATAAGTTGGATGTATTATCTGTTGGAAATCCTTAATAAATAAATAAATAAATAAATCTCACGCCTTCGTTCCCAGAGTGGGGTAGGCAGAGCTACAGAATTACAAACATCTCTAAAAACTTGTTGATAATTCTATAACCACAATTTGCACAATTAGGCTAAGATGTTTACCAGCGCATTAGTGACAGGTTGCAAGCCCATCGCCTAACAGTACTACAAGCCTTTATTCCCTTAGTCGTCTCTTAAGACATCCACGGGAAGACATGGAGTGGCACTATTCTAACTCGGCAACCACACGAGGAATATTATATTAAACGATTATAAGGCGAAGTGAATGTTTATGTCAAGTGATTTTAGACAAACTGAAATTATGCCAATGGCAAATAGATAAAACGTTGTTATACCAATCATTAGACAACCTGCTTTATTACCTACAATATAATACGCCGCATTGCATTATCAAGTTCTTAATATCTAACCCATGTATTTATGTGACTGGTGTTTATATGGACATATTTATTTAGGTAATGATATTTAGTACACAAGGAACGGATCTGCAGTTTTAGTACAAAAAAATGCCGAATTCCATTTATCTCTAAAGTTAATAAAGATACCGAAAACTATATCTGTTTCATTTCACATTAAGCGAATGTTCGAAGTGCCACCATTTACTTGAAGACAAGCTCGGCATAACCTTAAAAATGCGCGAGTGATGCGACATACACTTCTAGTTATGTCTTCTTGAGCCATTCACGCAGCATGCCTTGTCTAAACTCTGCTATACTGCGCCTCTATTCTAGGCACTAAAAACGATATCGTAGTTTGCCTGTTATGGTATTGTTATGACGTCAGCCGCCATTACTGTCAAGAAAATAAGAGCTATCAAAACGTTGACAATTCGATAACAGATCAAATACGATATTGTTTTTACCGTCTTGAATAGAGCCCCTCTCCGGTCAATAGGTTTGTCGTAAACGTTCCTTTCATGTAACCCTAGTAATAGGAATCCAGAGGATTCAGGTCTGGAGACCGAGGAGGCCATAAAATGGGACCAAGACGCCCGATCCATCTCTGTGGGTAAGTTTGGTTTAAAAATATTCTCTCACTTATCGTGCATAATGTGCTACACAGCCGTAATTTTACCATATTGACCCCAGTGTGGCTAAAAGCACATCCTCAGAGAATTTAACGATTCATTTTCCAAGAACTGCAGATAATTTTGACCATTTAACGTGACTGGTAATTCAATGGGCCAATTATTGTTCCATCTTATATTCTAGTCCACCGGTTCTATAATGACTTTACAACACAGTATTTCGCAATGTAAAATACTGTTTTGATAGTTGCAACCATAAGATAAAAAATTGTTCTAGGGCGTAAGAAATTTTCCCAAATATTTTTTTTTAGAGTAGTAATGCACATTTCCTTCTTGTTTTTTTGCGTAACGGACACCATTACCTATACTATTGAATTTATACATATTAAATCAATAGTTTAGTGTAGAAAAAGGTATTTGAAAAATATTTTAGGTATCTAAATCGTCCAAATGGGATGAGAATTTATCAAGTCACGTTTTTTTGAAAAGTAGGCGTTTATCCCTTACCAAATTTGAAATTTCCAGTGTCGATATAGAGAAATACATACTTAAATACATAGAAAACATCCAGGACTTAGGATCAAATACTCGCGCTCACCATTAAATATTTGCCCATACAGGGAATCGAACCAGGGACCGCTAGCTTCGTAGGCAGGGTCACTACCAATAAGGCTAAACGCGGCTAAAAGTCTTCATACGACCAAAGAAAAGTTATTAGTAGCTTTTAAAATTGCACTTTAGTTTTCTGACTGTACGTGCGATCCGATTAGTAATAGAGAATACTTAAGAATGATTAATGCGAAATAAATTTGAACAATAATAGTCCGCTATAGTTGGCTTGAGTAACGTTCGCGGACCCGCTGGCTTCACGCCAACCAATAGTCCAAATAGACGAGCCCCGCCCACGTGACGGACATCAGTGTAAAAAAAGGTCAAGTGCGAGTCGGACTCGCATACTGCATATAGTAAATAACATAATTTAAATTTAAATTAATTTAATTAATTAATTAATTTTAATTTTTTGTTTCTTACATATAAATGGAACTATAGGTCCTTTTATATTTAAAAAGTTATATCTTGTTTTTATGTGACTATTTGTTTCCTAAACAAATTAATTTAATGGTGGCCGTTTCTTCCAGAGAAGATATCTCATAAACCATCAAACCGATTTTGATACAACCTAGTTAAAAGTCATTTCTATAACCCTAGATATTTTATTTTAAATATTTTAAAAAATAACGCGTCCAAATCAGTTCATCTGTTTGTAAGCTAAGATGCCACAGAAAGACACAACCACACGTTAAACTAGCAACACCCCTTTTTTTGTCAGGGGTTAAAAATATGATAAATAAGATAGACTACTTAACGAAAACAAGTATTACGTGTCATGAAACCTGTTTAAGTTGGAATTTATCGCGTTCATTACTACAAGACGTCGACTCCTCACCGCGGAATGTTATAACGAAGACGTCGTAAAAGTAACGTTACGACGAGATAACGACTCGGAAAATTAAGCGAGAAGTGCGGTAATGTTTGCTTGAGAGGTTAAAATAGTCTGTTTTTACGCGACTGAAAACAAACGAGCGAGTGTAATGTTTTTGCATGGCATGCAGAAGGCACACGAGCACACAGGCCGCCTGTCCTTTATGTCATCATCCCGACAATGACAGGTGATAGGTGACAATTCGGTATACATACATTGCAAAGTTAACAAGTTATAACATCACAGAGATTCATATGGTAAAATAGGGCGCTGATAGTAAGTGGGCGTGATCTCTCTAGTATAAGGTCACCATTTTCAAATTTGGTTTACCATTTTAATAGCCAATTACATAAGACACATTGTTGAAGACCCAACCTAGAAGTCATCGGCTATAAAAATACTTATTTCAGGTACAAAAACCATAAAAATTAAATTAAACAAATGTTATAAGTAATTAATTAAGTGACATCATTTCATTAAAGAATATTAATCAGTATACATGAGCATAAATACCCGTGTGGTTGCCGCGTTAGATTATGTGGTTGCCGGGTCAGAATAGTGCCACTCCATGTCTTCCCGTGGATGTCGTAAGAGGCGCCTAAGGGAATAAAGGCTTGTAGTACTGTCACTGATACGCGGCTAAACATGTTAGCCTAAGACCCGATTTCACCATACGATATTAACAACTTAATAGACGATTAGAGCGTTAACAGCTGTCAAAATGTATGAACTAACAGGCGATTAACATTGATTAAATTTAACATCGTATGGTGAAATTGGTACTTATGGTAAAAAATGTGGTTACAGAATTATCAACAACTTTGAGTTGTAGGTAATTCTGTAGCTCTGCCTACCCCACTCTGGGAACGAAGGCGTGAGTTCATGTATGAAGTAGGTATGTATGTGTAAGTATAAACATACATTTCAGTGTTTAATCTTGAGCTGGAATATTAAAGGCATACAGGCAGCGCTCACAACCTTTATAAGGCTATTAGCCAAGCTAGTAAATTTCCATCGTATATGCCATATAGTGAGGATCCATTAAAATTATACATTATGTACACGAGCAATGTAACTTCGGTGCTATTCTATACTAATATTATAAAGAAGTAAAGTTTGTGACGTTGTACGGGGTGAACTCTGAATCTGCTGAATCGATTTTGAAAATTCTTAACCAATAGAAAGCTACGTTATTTGTAAGTGTCATATGCGGTTAGGTGTAGCAAAGGGTAACCAGGACAGAAAAAAAATCATTTGTGGGGTGTCATTATGACACATAATTTTTATAATTGTATCGTGTAGATTACGCTAAAATAAGCATGTTTTATTTGAAAAACTTTTCTCTGAAATCAAAAATGGCCGAGATATTGCATTTTATATGTATATATATTTCTAGGTTAGGTTAGGTTATTTTATGTAGATAAGCACATACTTTAGCGGATATTTTAGGTACTAAAACCCGAATCTACCCAACCCGACTCTTCGTGGTCTTGGTCTGCCCTACTCCTAGAGTGTATATAAAAAGCCGGAGGCGCGGAGGGAGAGCAGCCCTCGCCCGCTGTAGCAAATCAGAGGCACAGAGTGAGCCGAATAGGTTGAAGCTGGTCGCTGAAGGCGACCAACAAGCCGAAACTGCGAAGGTGAACGTTGGTGCTTCTGATTTGATACGCAAGGGCGATGGGGCTGCACTTCCTGCAGCGCCGGAACAGTTAGACTACTATATATATATACATATTATATACACACATACATACACGTACACATACACATTCACCATCACCATCGCCACCATCACCATCGACATCACCATCACCATCACCATCATCATCATCATCATCATCATCATCACCATCACCATCATCATCATCACCACCACCACCATCATCATCATCATCATCATCATCATCATCATCATCATCATCATCATCACCACCATCACCATCACCATCACCATCACCATCACCACCATCACCATCACCATCACCATCACCATCACCATCAAAATCTTTATCATCTTCATCTTCGTCTTCGTCTTCGTCTTCGTCTTCGTCTTCGTCTTCGTCTTCGTCTTCGTCTTCGTCTTCGTCTTCGTCTTCGTCTTCGTCTTCGTCTTCGTCACCGTCCCCGTCCCCGTCCCCGTCACCGTCACCGTCACCGTCACCGTCACCGTCACCGTCACCGTCACCGTCACCGTCACCGTCACCGTCACCGTCACCGTCACCGTCACCGTCACCGTCACCGTCACCGTCACCGTCACCGTCACCGTCACCGTCACCGTCACCGTCACCGTCACCGTCACCGTCACCGTCACCGTCACCGTCACCGTCACCGTCACCGTCACCGTCATCTTCACCTTCACCGTCACCGTCACCGTCACCGTCACCGTCACCGTCACCGTCACCGTCACCGTCACCGTCATCGTCATCGTCATCGTCATCGTCATCGTCATCATCATCATCATCATCATCATCCATATATGACAGGGAACTACTGTTTTTTACACTTTTGTTCAAAAAAATCTAAGTCTTTTTTTCAGTGGTTACCCTTTGGTACACCCGGACCGTCAATTTATGTACAAATGCTAATAAACGTAAAACACAATAATAAATTTACATTTCCAGGTTCATAATATTCATCCACGGAGTATAGTGGATTATCCAATAAAAGGTTTCTCAGCTGGTGTTTAAATACTTCGTCGGATTGTACATTTTTAAGTTTGGCGGGTAGACGCTCGTAGTACGTGGGACCGATTGAATAGAAAATTAAGTTTATAACGAAATGAGTATTTTCTTTCCAACCATATTATCTTAAAGAGGTCTGTGAAGATAAAAAAAACCATACAAAATTCGATAATGTTTCTCTCCCCTTAAACCTAATCCGATTTTTACGATTTTTGAATGTAGATATCATGAAAAACTATATCTATACGTTTTCCGTTCCGAACAAATATTTCTTAGAACGAAATAAATTTAAAAAAAAACAAAAACAGAAACGTACATAACTACAACATATTCAAAAATCGTGGAAATCGGACTTGATTTAGGAATGAGAAACGTTATCGCCCGTAGCTAAATTTGTATGGATTTTTATTTGACCGGTTCGCTAGTCCGACTCGCACTTGACCGGTTTAAATCTTCACAGCCAGCACATGCTGAGTTGGGACCGTTTCGCAACCATTACACTATCTGTCGTTTCTTTTCCGTATTTTTTATGTTATATTTATGTGTGTTACTGTTGTGAATAAATGTTTTCTTTTCTTTTCTTTTTATTTCTCGAGTTTTTGCGGGACTAACGAAGGGCAATTTATTGATTTGTATATGTATATACTCGTAAGAGAAGAATAATACGCCTGCTGTACGTGCGGCGGTATGGCACCTCGGTGCGGGTGTAATAAACTGAAGAACAAACGCACTGTTTTTTTCAAACGAAGGGACTCAACTCTACCCATCAATGACTACATACCTTCTACGGGCTCCCAGAGACTAAAATCCCGCAACCCACCAATAGCCAAGATGAACACCGGCGACCCCTTGTGGAAAATTGAGAACGCTTGGCTCGACGAATGGCGATCCAGCGCGGTGCCCGCGGATCTGTTCGAGCTGAATCCCCGCACAAGACCCCCGGGCTTTACTGAGCAGCGTCGAATTTGGTGCTTGCTGAACCGCTTCAGAACCGATGTGGGGAACTGCGCGTATCACAGGAGTAAATGGGGTTGGTGTGGGTCGGCGGCATGTGAATGTGGACACCCGAAACAAACCGCCCGCCATATTGTGCTTGAATGCCCACATACTAAGTTCGATGGCAGTATTGAAGACCTGAAGAGGCTGTCTGGAAAAGCTGTGGAATACTTTGGGAACGCTAGTTTTAGGTTTTAGCTTATACTTAACTTGTAATAATTATAATATATTTGGTAACAATCATTGCAGTGACATAATAATTGTCATACGATAAATAAATAAATAAATAATACTGTTTTTTTTAATAAATTACAATAACGTCACGTCCCGTTGCTGAAAAGCTCCGTTGTTCCTTTTATAAGAAACGAAAAGAGAAAAGTATTTTCGTAAGATTTATGGCCAACTGCGGGGTTAATTTAAATATATTCCGAAATGCCAGCTGACTGTTTCGGTAACACTTCTTTTAATTGAAAAATATGCCCCCGGTAACTTATTTTAAAAAGTAAGACTCGGACTTCCGTTCCATTTAAAAACCTTTTAACGAATTCTGTTCTACTTAAACTTTCGCTATAAGTGGGTCCTTGATGTAAAAGGGAGAATGTTTAATTTTGCCTAGCATAAAATTGGACATAAGGCTTTTTATGTTTATCGGAATAGTGCTCGCTACGGTGTTTATTGTTCCTTTTTAGGCAACGCCTTCTTTTTATTTTTAAATGTAAAAGCAGTTTTAAAAGTTTATTTTTTGATGAAGCCTTTAGCTGATAGTAACGCTACTTACTAAGCTAGCGGTCCCGGATTCGTTTCCGGTATGGGCAAATATTTGTGTGATTTCTATGTATTAAAATTTGCTTAACTTAATTCCATACAACATTTTGTCGGTTCAGTGGTTTAGGCGTAAAAGCGTAACAGACAGACGGAGTTATTTCCGCAATTATAATATTATTAGCATAGGGTTTTGAAGGTCCCCTCTAAAGGGGTTTGGGTAAAAGTGTTGTCATTTGTAAAATTCATACATTTTCAAGGTGAGCGGCCATTCATAAAAGTGGTAAATTATGATAGAATTATTAAAAATAAACATATTTTGTTAGTTAAAAATGTAATATTCTTAAGTGCATCGGAGTCGAGATATTTAAATATTCATACTTGGGCATACTTTTGTACTAAAAACTTAATACTTAAATCTTTAAAATCTCCGCTCCGATATTATTTAACGCCATAAATTATATATATCTACTCGTATGTGTATTTTGAGGTTCTCTAAATAACTATGTAAAAATCACCCGTGGCCGCTGAGAAAAAAAAAGACAATATTCTTCAAACAAATTTACCCAATGCCCTTTGTCTTTCTATAGGATAAGTCACCTTTTGTAATAAAATTAAATATGCAATGCACTTCATCTCTGATTTCACCATAGGCTGCCTAATTGACACGTGCACTGCGCCTCTATTCTGGGCAGTAAAAACAATATCAAATCAAATCAAAAACATTTATTTCAGCCATCTTTGGACCATAATATTATCACAAAGTGTTAGTAAATTAAATTAAAAATTTAACCTAATGTTAGTATTACATATTTTTACTGAGCACATAGGTTTTAAACTAAGCTAACCTACTTAGGCTGATATGCCAGTACGTGAACCAGACAACAATGATTCACATACTGACAATCGAACCTCTGAGCGAACGTCGCCAAGATGCCGTTGGAGCTGGCCCGCACGCCCGCAATATCATATTGGACCTGTTACGGAATCGTTTTTCACTCGGCCGCCATACTGTCAAGTAAATAAGATTTATCAAAACAGGATATTGTTTTTACCGTGTTGCCCTGGTTGTTAAATCTTTAACATTTTAAGTATGAAAGACAAGAAAGCGCATGAACATTGCAAAATATTTACTAGGTAGAAAAGTATTTGAAATGCAAAGTGGACGGACTATTTTCTGAAACAAAAACATCGCGAGAGTGCAGCTGGGATGGGCCACTTTATATAAGCTGGACGTTCAGGGAGAAATTTTCTTCAATGGCTAAAAAACAATTTTTTAAACAAATGTTCTTCAAGTCCTCACAGCAAAACAAAACGTGAATCGAAATGCCAAATGTCAAAGGGTAAGTTTGTATGAAGAAAATTGACATATTTTTTTTCAGCGGCCACGCGTGATTTTTACATAGTTATTTAGAGGACCTCTAAATACACATAGATATATATAATTTATGGCGTTAAATAATATTGGAGCGGAGATTTTAAAGATTTAAGTATTCAGTTTTTAGTACAAAAGTACGCCCAAGTATGAATATTTAAATATCTCGGCTCCGATGCACTTAAGAGGCCACCTATGCTAAAGTCTGTAGTGTTCCGCGATCTGGATCTCAATAACCATAACGCCTTTGTATCTGTTCTTTGGATATATTAAACTTGATAATATTTGGTTGAGACTGTCGAACGTGAAAACACAATTAGAAATAAAATCCTCGATACTTTTATTTTTCAAACATGACACCTTTTTTGCATGTTTTTGGTTGAATCTTCGAAACCCTCAAATCTTTAACGATGATTTTCGATTCAATAGTTGAGGATATGTAACTTCTTAATCCTGGCAAAACATTTTTTTAATAAATGTTCTGGTTTTAAAGTAAACAGCGATTAATTGAATTTAACGCTGCCGTCAAGGCGCGAGCGAACTATCTCCATCTCACATTCTTCGCGCGGAAGCACATAAAGCCATCCCTTTTTATTCTTGTGGGGGCGTGGCATCATGGGTGGCCACTTAAGAGTATTACATTACATAACAAAATAATTATAATTGTTTATTTTGAATAATTCTATCATAATTTACCACTTTTACGAATGGCCACTCACCTTGATAATGTATGACTTTTGCAAATGACAACACTTTTAGCCAAACCCCATTAAAGTTGATTTTGTAGTTCTTCGCTGAGAAAAATAACTGTGACATACAGACAGACAAAAAAGTCCCACCTTAAGTTATTTTTTAAACATTTTGGTACAGAATCCTAAAAGTCTTCGCACTCATGATTTTCATCTTAAGATTGCATGTATGCAGTGCGTCGTTAACCCTTAGAGCTAAAATAGAATGCCCTATATTGTCTCCGTAACTTCGGCTCGGTTCCTAATTAATTAACACGCAAATATAATGACATCGAAGCATAATGCACGTCGAAAGTAATTAGGTTGAACAGAACACCGCTTCTCTGGTAATTGAGATACTCACAGGAACTCTGGGAACTCCCACGTGTATTGATTATAAGCTCACGTCACAACTCACATATCGTCTCTTTACTTTCTCAACCTCGTATTTGATCGAATAGTTAGATAGGAAAGTAGCCTTTATTCTTTAGGGAACATGAGTGCTTATCCTATCTAACCATTCAATCAGATACGAGGTTGAGAAAGTAAAGCGACGATATAATAGGTTAGGTCTAACGTTTACCGAGGTGATGATAGACTTGAACTATACTTGAGAATTCGCTTGGAATTGGAATGCGTTGGTAGAAATTGACTTAAAATGAATAATAACAAGAAAATGATAGTTATACTAAATGAGCGTTATGTTATTCGATCGTATGCCAGAAAAATTATACGATTGGTTTTTATGCTAAACGTTCATTATGCTTTTCGTGGTTAGTTAAATGAAATTATATAAAATGTTTTTATACTGATAGAAGCGCACCCGTTTTTACCGTCATGAAAACTGAATGATATTATAAACCGAGGTTTTTATCATTATGAAACATGATAATTATCATGATATTATGTCATATATTTAATTATTTCTCACTAGTCATACAGTATAAATTATCATAGCACAAGATAAAAATTTCGCAAACAACTGAAATCGTCAAATAAAATTTTCTACAAAATAATAAACCAATCACAATAATTATTCACCAGTAAAATAAGATTACAAAGTTAAACAGGGTTGGTGAAGCATGCTGTCCTGAGATTGTCATCGTAGGATTGCAATGACATGTTAAGGTTGCAAATGTCTATAGGCTTCAAAGACCACTGACCATAACCTGTCCTGTCCTGTCCTGTGTCGTTTAAATATAAACAAATCTCTGTTCAGTACTGAAATAATTAACTGGCATTAATATACGCATTTGCAGTCTCGTGAATGCGAATGTCTATGGGCCACAGTTTGCCTTCTATATGCTATATTTTTTTTTACATCGAAGCGTATAAATAAAAATAAATAAATATCAGGGGACAATATCACACCAAATTGACCTAGTCCCAAACTAAGCTTTAGGCTTGTACTATGGGTACTAGACAACGATATATAAATACTTACATAGAGAAATATATACTTAAGTACATTTTTTCTCGTGTGGTTGCCGAGTTAGAATAGTGCCACTCCATGTCTTCCCGTGGATGTCGTAAGAGACGACTAAGGGAATAAAGGCTTGTAGTACTGTTAGGCGATGGGCTTGCAACCTGTCACCAATACGCTGGTAAACATCTTAGCCTAATTGTGCAAATTGTCAACAAGTTTTTAGAGATGTTTGTAATTCTGTAGCTCTGCCTACCCCACTCTGGGAACGAAGGCGTGAGATTAAGTATGTATGTACATAGAAAACATCCATGACCCAGAAACAAATATTCGCGCTCATCTCACAAACATCTGCCTTTACCGGAATTTGAACCCAGGACCGCTAGCTTCGTAGGCAGGGTCACTGCCAACTAGGCCAGCGCGTCGTCAAAGTAATATGTAAGACAAAAGTAATTATTTTTGAACAGAATACCGCTCTTCTGGTAAATGAGACAGCAACTAGCACGAATAAATATTTCTAAAGCTCAGGTTACATAGGTTAGGTATTTTGATGTTTATTAAAGAAAGAAAGAAAACAAATCAGACATATTGTTAAATAGTAAATATGATATAGTAGGAGATCCGAATAGGAGACGATAAAAAGTATTTTAAACCAAATTTAATATCCTAAGTAAAATATGCCGAATAGTTAGGCTGCAAAATTTCAGTCCAGTACATATTTTTTTTTTTTTAATTAACTCTTTAAAAAAAAATTGCAATAGCTTGTTTAATAGACAAATTACATACCAATCGAAAGTATGAATCCTATAGAATATGCAAACGTTAGGTTGTTTTTTTTTTTTCCGTCAAACTATTCGGTAGGCAAGTATAAACAGGTAAGTCGGTGCTAATAATTTGCACCAAACCTAACGTTTGCATATTATATAGACTTCATACTTTCGATTAGTATGTAATTTGTCTATTAAACAAGCATTAGCAATTAAAAAAAAAACTTTTTTTTTTTTTTTTTATAATATGAGTACTGGACTGAAAATTTTCAGCCTACCTATTCGCCACGTATTATTTAGCGTATTAAATTTGATATAAAATACTTTTCATCGAATCGATCTTAGACCAATAATTCGCAGCCTAGCTAATTAGACCTTACTAGTATGCCCTATTATACCTGACTAGAGGACACCCGCGACTTCGTGCGCGTAGGATTAGTTTCCCGCTACTCCCCCTATTTTAACCCCTTAGGGGATGAATTTTCAAAAATCCTTTCTTAGTGCTCACTTACATCATGAAAGGAACCCCTGTACCAAATTTCAAGTTTCTAGGTACAGTAGTTTCGAAACACGACCTTCTCCTTAATATAAGTAAGCACGCTCCGAAAAAGTTTGCCTTTAAAATGAAAGTTCGCGAATTTATTCGTAGGTAGAATTGACATCATCTTGATTTTCTGATTGCGTTATCTGTATTTTTTTGTGCTTATCCTCATGTATTATTATTATGTTTGTATTTATTTAATAATGCAATTTATGTAAGTATTTATATTATTTTAATATATTGATATGTAGGCATATATTATTATTTAAAAATAGTTACTCTTTTTTTCCACCGCCACCACAATCTCTGCTTTCTTCTGTCCCATAGGTAGAGAATGACTTATGGCATTAAGTTCGACTTTTGTATATTAAGTATATTCTTTTCTGCAATAAAGATAAAATAAATAAATAAATAAACAAATTAAAATTAAAATGAATACAAGAATGGTACGGGACCCTTCGTGTTCGAGTCAGACTCGCATTTGATTTATCTGTTTTTTTCTTTTCCAAACTCGAGGCTTTGGTTTCAAGAACAGATTATACTAACTCTATAGTTTCCAATTTCCCCCACACAGAATCGTTTAGATTGCTTACCTTGTATATTCCCATCCCATTATACTAAATAATTTACGTGCTCGTTCCTTCCGAAAACATTTGCGGAGACAATATTCCACCAGCGTCGACTCCGATTTCAGACAAATTGAATAAAGGGTCGACCACAACGGTGCTCGAAATACAGGGACGCACCGTAAACGCCTGACGTGACTTATGCGTCACCTCTTTAACGCATACCGTCTACACCGGATCTCGAAAAACGCTGACGTATTAACGTCTTGCATTTTTGACGTTGACCGGTGTGGACGCGTCCATTGGCCCAGCAAAAGCATGCCAGTAGAAGTAGGTACATTGACGAGTTGGTATTCACGTTTGAGGCGATAGCTATTTGTAACGACGCAATGTACTTGTACTGGCATGCTTTTGCTGGGCTAATATAAATCAGCCATAAGAACGCCATGAAATTACTTTTCTAAAAACGTGACGTAAACGACGCGTCGGCGTTTTTTGAGATCCAGTATGGATTATGCGTAAAAAATCGGTCAAGTGCGAATCGGACTAGCGCACCAAGGGTTTCGTACCACCGCACAGTACGTATTATTATATTCCTATTTGAATTCGATTCGTCAACCATTTTTTAGTATTTCAAATCAAATCATATCAAATCAAAAAACATTTATTGCCACATTACATATAAACACATTACAGGTACATTAGCTACAGTTTAGTTAACAGTCAGTCAGTGGTCAGTTTAGTTTAGTTTAGTTATTTGTTTTTTTGCTTCAGGGTTTGCAATACACTCGGTATCCTATCGCAAACACTAAAAACGTTTGCCAGCTGTTTCATTTGCCATAATTTTCATTTTATTCTGAACACAATAACTTTTCAAAATGTTTAATGAGATATACTTACAGAACCTGTAGGTTAGGTAAGGTTTATTTTATGACAATTCAGGAAAGTTAAACGGTTTCAGAGAAAAATGTCTTTCAGACAAATGAAACAGCTGGCAAACGTTTTTTAGTGTTTCAGATAGGTAACCCATAATTATACCCAATTTGACGCTTGTATTTTTTACCGTTTGCGATACAACAAATATAAAAATAAGTTGAAAATAAAACGTTTCTCGTATGGGGATTCCCTTTATTATTTCACTTTCTGTAATTTTTATTTACTAGTGAATTCGCAGTGATTAAGATAACACATGTTTAAACAACACGCTATCCATTAATGTTCAAAATATACAGTTATTTAGGACGGACATAGGCATATAATAGGGTCCCTTTGGGCACCCTTCGGGTACGAAAAACTAAAAACGTGACGCATAAGTCACGTCATTGCATTAACGGTGCGTCAGCGTTTTTAAGCACCAGTATGGTCGACCCTTTATGGTTGTATCCTTAGACAGATGTTTGGATTTGTTTAAGATTTCAGCCGAGTACATACTAAAACTTTCAAAGCGTACTGAGTTGTTTTGAGTGAAATAATCCAGACTTATTCAGGTCGAGTAAAGTGCTAGATTTTCTTACGTCTTTGTATATTAAATGTGTTTAATCTCTTTATGAGAGAAGTCTTTCGGCGATATAAAGTTCCTTTCTCGGAGACTGTTTAGATTTAGGGATTTAAAGGCATTTTTTTTACTTAAGAGCCGTATAACAAATCAACGCCATATTAGTTATATCTTAATTATTGATGTGTAATTGAATAAAATTCTTCAATGTAATCTATTAACTTTGTACAGTCGAGGTCATAGATATGTATGTGTATGTGTGTATATGTGTGTGTGTTAGTTTGTTACTCCTTCACGCTGCAACAGCAGGACGAAATTAGATGATGTCCTCTATTCCACTCGGGAAAACCATATTGCCTTTGACATGATATCGTATTGCATTCAGCTTCGCCGCCATTACCGTTAAGTAAATAAGCGTATAATTACCAACTTCCAAAGAGCACAATATTTTTTTAGAATACTTTTTGCCATGGTGTAATTTCCTAGCCGTGTTATACTGCCCTCGTTCAGAGAAAAAGCACAAGTGCAATTTATTCATACAAGTATATTAAACTCTCAAGGGTTATAGTAAGGTTGAAAGTGCAATACAATTCATAAAGTAGATGTGCATTTTTTCCGTATGAGAGCAGTATATTAATATCACAGTGTAATCACTATAAACAGGACAGTAGTTCGTCTTCAAACTTAAGGGGTAAAAAACTAACGCAAAGGTCCTCTTACATGTAGTTGCGTACAAATTGAATATGAAAATTACGTCAAATTTCAAATATATAATGTCAAACGGTGTATACAGATGTGTTACAACTAGGGACCGGACCCGCTTACCGTAACCCGGGGTTTTTAAAGGGTTTTTATAGCGCTGATTTTTATAAACCCGCACATTTCGGTAAGCGCTTAATCGGATTACACACTAAACGGATAATCCATTCGATTGAGTTAATTTGGCTTACCGCTTACCAGTATCAAAACCCCCGAATCGGTTACCGCTTAAAATATTGACTGAATACCTTCAAGCAATTTTAGTTCTTAGACGAACTATGTACGACATATTATTCAACCGCTTAAACTCAGGCGACGCGCGCGCTTCAAGGTCACAATAGCATGAGACGCGCGCGAGAAGGGAGCGAAGGGGTTACCTTAACCCGAACGGTAAGCGCTTAAATAAACAAATATCAAATCCAACAACATTCGGTAAGCGCTTACCAAAGGGTTATGGTTAGGGTATCCCGGCTTATTAGGGCTACCTTATCGTTGGGTAAGCCGATCACGAGGTTACCGAAACGATTGGGTTATCGTATGAACGGGTAACTCGTTCGAACGGCTTAAGCAAAGGAACGGGTTTTCCGGTCCCTGGTTACAACTACATGCAAGAGGACATTTACTTACGATTTTTACCTTCATATCGTGCGGCTTGCATGTGTGCGTACCTTGACCACGCGCGGCGCGCGCCGCAAGCCACCACAAGAAAACTCTACAGAACGGACCGGGCCGGTTTAGTCGGAGCCGCGCTGTCGTACGTATTAAGTATATAGTGACGCGCATCGACGCAACCCTAGCACCCGAGCGGCAGTCCGTAACAGAAACTCCTAAAAGGCCAGAAACGAACTACGTTTCTATTTATACTATGTTCGTATGTACCAATCTCTTTAAGAAATACGGGCGTGAGTTTATTCATTAAATTCGCAATTTCACGAATTGTTAACACCTCCCAAAAACGTTAAACCTTTGAAGTTCAACTCAAAGCCGATACTGTTGTCCCAAGATTGAGGAAGTTGCTGAGATAAATGAGGTAGGTTTAAATTAAGTTTAAATTGTAATCAACGTTAATACGTACGTGACTGTTTTTTGATGTTTTGTTTGTGTTAAAATGGAGTGTACTGTACAGCCTGATGAGTTTGATGAAGCGGTTAGTTGGTAGTTACAGCTTACAGAGCTAGTCGTATCGGGTTAGATTCCCGTGAGGTAAATATTTGTGCAGTGAGCGCGAGTATTTTCTGCATTCACTTTATCTTCGGCGTACGAAAGTACGACCACATTTCCTCTCTCCGTCGTCAGCTTAAATGGCTCCCCATCCGCAGATCTGTAAGACTTCTAACTACTCTCTACTCTATTTTGTTTGATCCGTCTTCCCCTAGTTACATTAAGTCTACACTCAAAAAAATGAGAGCCAACAAAGAGAGATTTTCACTTAGTTGATATAAAATGAATACTATACTATACATAGTTATATAAACCAAAAATAAATAATAATAATAATAATAATAATAATAAATTTATTTATTCAGTAACAACAAAGTTTCTTAACATTAATATGGGCCGGTGTCTCTTTTTAAGTATGCGGGATACCTGTGTTAAGAGACACCGCTCTTCCTTAAATGGTTACACAATATTTGATGGTGCTTATACTAAGTCTAAATTTAACAGAATCAACAAAGTGATTGTATGTACCCTATCGGGCTAGTAGTTAACTTAAGAGTTAGTTATACAAAATAGAAATAAAATTAGTATTGTAATAAGAGGGTAATATGAGATTATGCGAGTGTGTGTGTGTGTGTGTGTGTGTGTGTGTGTGTGTGTGTGTGTGTGTGTGTGTGTGTGTGTGTGTGTGTGTGTGTGTGGGTGTGTGTGTGTGTGTGTGTGTGTGTGTGTATGTGTGTGTGTGTGTGTGTGTGTGTGTGTGTGTGTGTGTGTGTGTGTGTGAGAGAGAGAGAGAGAGAGAGAGAGTGAGTGTGTGTGTGTGAGTGTGTGTATATGCGTGTTTTCCTGTGAAAAATGATAGTAACAAACAGCAATTTCTTTAGTGATTCAACTAACATCATTGTTGATGTATCTAACGTCTTAGTTGGTGTATCTATCGTCTTGTAAGGCTCGTATGGGATCAAGACGCTATGCACAACAATCACAATCTTGTTACAAGCGACCAATTATTTTTTTCAGTGTAAATTTCAGTTTCACACTGCTCGATCCTGTAGCAAACTCCGTTCCTCGCGTATCCTTAAGCTCTCTATTCCTCTTCACCGCTCCGGGTTCATGTCTAAATCCTTTACCCTTCCGGCAATTCGCATGTTGAACGTGCTTCCGCTTCGACTGAGGAAAGCTCAGAGCAAATTTTCTTTTAAGCGTTTGTTGCGCAAGCACTACTTTGAGGATTAAGGTTCTGCATAATGTTTTATAAGCAGGAGTGACTATTTATTTATTTATGTGTATGTATGTAGGTAAATACATTTAATTGTTTATACATCGTGTGTGTTATGTGTAGGTACTTATATTTATTATTTGATTGTGAAATTTAAAAACTAGTAAAGGCTCTTGTTGAAATGCTCGCACCCACCTCAACTATTATCTGTTTGACCTAGTGGTTGACTGGAAGAGAATGCTTTAAGGCATTAAGTCCGCCATTTGTACATACTTTTTGTATTGTGCAATAAAGTTTAAATAAACAAATGAAATGTGAGCTTGGAGCAAATGAAAAATGCATCCACGTAGCGTTAACACATTAGATGGGTGTTGAGTTGAAAATTAGATGATCTCTAAAAAATCTCAACAAAAAAAAGAATATCTGTACTGAAACTACAGACGGACATATGAACGAAGCAAATATACAAATATTGCCTTTGGAAGGACACGTAGCTTCTGTTCAAGTTCCAAATACAAAGAAAGTTTCGCTACACGAAGCACATTTGAATATTATTAAATTTCCCCTTTACTAAAACTCGTGCCATATATATTTGTTTTACTTTGTTGAAACTTCTTCGCTTTATTACGTATTCTTACTACTTAGTAAGTATGTTTCTTAAATATGACGCTTCTAACATTGTAATAAGGATAAAGGGTATTATTAGTTTGACATTGTCTCCGTATATAGTGTTTGTCTGTGGCATAGCTCCCCCTATAGCTCCCAAATAGGGTTGACAAAGTCCGGAATAAATCCCGTTTTTTTCCAAACAACTCGTTTTTTTCGGATTTTAATGGAAGAAGAAGAAGAAGAAGAAGAAATACATTTATTCACCAACCATAAGACAAACAAATATACAAATTATTCAAGAAAACAATGAAGGTAACAGGCACAGCACGCAAATGTGTGTCCTCGCGGCGGTGAAACGGACACTGGCTCAGCAAAATGCTGAGGTGTCAGACACCTACAGCGCTGATTTTCAGCCAGTACCGGCAGTGACTCACGGAACGCTGTACAAACATACTATACTATACGTGTAAACTACTTACATAATACTTAGTTATTATAGAAGAAAAATAAATGGGAATATAATAATTAAAAATAAAACGCATACATAAATACCGATATACAGCCTTGATAAAACTGAAAATGAATTAAAAGGTCAATTTAAAAGCAGCAGGTTGAAGTAATGATGAGTGTAGGTAAGTGCTGGATGAGGGTTAGGATTTCTGGAGTGTCAACAAATAACCCTTAAGCTTGCGCTTAAAGGTGTACCTGCTAGACACTCCTTGGATAGGAGGAGGGAGATCATTCCAGCACTTGGACGCCGCAAACCTGAAACTACCTCTGAAAGCCGCAGTCCGGTGTATAGGCACGATGGCGATTGCCTTATACCTGCGCGCACTTCTCGACCATTTAATTCGGTTAAAAAGGTAAGATGGAGTCTCGCTACGTACAACACCAAACAGCAGAGTGGCGAGGTGCAGGCGCCTGCGTGCAGGCATGTTCAACAGGTTTGCGGCGTTCAAGTAGGGAGTGATGTGGGAGCGGGGAGGGACGCGGAAACAAAAACGTGCGCATGCGTTTTGAACACGTTGTATCAACCTCTTAGATCTACCAATAATGCAGCCATCATAGACTACATCACAATAGTTTAATCTAGATAATATAAACGATTCACAAAGGTCAACACGCAAATCGACACTTAGGTAATCACGCATATTATATAGAACTTTAAGGCGATAGAAGCAGTTGCTCACTACTCTAAGTATGTGGCTCTCAAAGCGCAAATTGCCATCCATAAGAAGGCCAAGGTTATTTGCTTCTACCACCTGTTCTATTGGCTCACCCCTGACGGCAACATCCCTGGTAGTCAGAGCATTCAGAGTATTACGAATTTGATGTCTTGACCCAAAAACCACATATTTCGACTTGCTGGGATTGAGAACTAAGCAGTTCTTCTCCGACCAAGAGGAAATACGATCGAGGTCTTCGTTAATTGCGTTTACGGCGGCTAACGTGTCCGACGGCGCGCTGGAGAGGTAAAGTTGCAGGTCATCCGCGTAAAGATGGTATCTACTGTTCTTTATACTGTGAATAATGTCAGCGCTGTACAATATAAAGAGCAGGGGACCCAAGATCGAACCCTGTGGCACTCCCCTAGTCACAGGACAAATAGAGGACCACAGAGTA
The DNA here is from genome assembly GCA_946894065.1 of Acleris literana. Taxonomy (NCBI): domain Eukaryota; kingdom Metazoa; phylum Arthropoda; class Insecta; order Lepidoptera; family Tortricidae; genus Acleris; species Acleris literana. Next base: position 3,721,926 of record OX335670.1, on the reverse strand, counting down.
CTACTATCCATCCTACGCAACGCAACTGCCTGCGCACGACCGGACAAGTAGCTGCTAAACCAATTAATCGCAGTGACATCAAACCCGTAATAGGACATCTTAGATAACAGCAAGGGTACGCTAATGCAGTCGAAAGCCCTGGAGAAATCTAAAAGAACCATAATGGTACTTTTACCAGCATCCCGAGCCTCTAGGATATTGTCGACTACATCGAGTAACGCAGTAACTGTCGACCGACCCTTGCGAAAACCCGACTGCAGCTCAGGTAGGATACTGTTCTTCTCCAGGTATTCCGATAGCTGTTCACAAACCACCCTTTCTATTATCTTAGACGTACAAGAAAGGATACTTATAGGGCGGAGTTCGGACAAATTGGCAGGGTTCGGTTTTTTTGGTAACGGTATCACTTGAGCGAGTTTCCAGTCTGTTGGGAAAGTCATAGTCTCAGTACTTTTGTTAATGATGTAGGTCAGTATGTCAGAGGTCCTCGGAAGAGTCATGAGTAGCATGTCAATATCAATCGAGTCGAGTCCTTTCGCGGTCGTTTTAATCGAAGTCATAATTTTTGTGACAGTTCTAGACGTTGTGGGTGAAAGAGTAAAAGTCTTGCTACCGTGCCTACCGAATTCGTAAAAAGTAAGGTCAGATAATGTTACGTCCTGTTTTCCGGGGACGTTGAGGAAATGGCGGTTTATTAGGTCAGGGTCGTCAAAAAGCGTCGGGAGGTCAGTCTGTGTCTGTGAGTCTGGAAGAACCGTGCGCTTCAAGTTTTTCCAGAGAGTCTTTGGGTCAGTAACGTTGTTGATATGGTGTGCAAAGAAGGCCCGTTTCTCGCTATAGATGGCCTCGATGACCAGATGTTTCAGGTCCAGGTAATATTGTTTATGAGCATCACTCTTGGACCGCTTGTATTTGGAATGTGCTTCATTCCTGAGACGCATCATAAGCTTGACATTACTCGTAAGCCATGGTTTGAGGGCCTCCTTTACCACTATTGTCGTTACAGGCGCGTGTTTGTCGAAAAGTCCGAGTAAAAGTCCGTTAAATCGTCGAACCATGTCGCTTACGTCGTCGAGTATAAAAATTTGGTCCCAGTTTATGGCGTCAAGGTCGTCGTTGAAGTCACTCAAGGTAATGTCTTTAAGAGGTCGGTAAGTAATTCGCTTTGGCGTCGGCTTTCGTTTTTTTATGTCAAACTCGGCTGTAATGAATGCATGCCGACCTAGATCTGGAATGTGCTTCACGTCTATAGTCACAACGCGAGCGTCAGTGCAAACCAGATCTATGGTCGTCTCGCTGTGATCTGTGAAATGTGTCGGGTCGCTTACATGTTGCGTCAAGTTAACTGTCGTCAAAAATTGTATCAAACATTTAAATTTAGTGTCATTTTTATCAGAATAATTTATATTAAAGTCACCAAGTAAAATCAAGCGGTCATAACTAATGAACGAAGTAATTGAGTCAGTAATAGCGTCAAAAAAAGTCTCAACGTTAAGCCAAGGAGGACGGTAAGCGGTTCCAATAATTAAATGTTTACTATTTACATGTATTTTTAGCCACATTTGTTCTACGAGTGCGGCGGGGGGGTGCGGCAGGGTGCGGGCGGTGAGGCCCCGGCGCAGGTAGAATCCCACGCCACCTCCCCGTCCAGCGCGGACGCCGGCTGGCCGAGCGATATGACGTAGTCGGTAGTTGGCCACCACGGGGGCCCGTCCTTCCTCGCCAGCGCGCAGCCAGGTCTCGTTTATGGCCACAATGTCGGCGTCAGTCTCCGTCATTGTCGCAATCAACTCGTCGTGTCCCGTACCAAGAGATCCAGCATTAAATAAACCAACTTTGAAACTTTTAAAACGAGGCATCACAAGTACAAGCATAAACAACGTTAAAATTACAAACGGCTAGCTGTATAAGAGTGAGTATTATGCACTTACATAAACATAAAGTGATAATTGTTATAATATGGCGAGTAAATGGCAGATATAAGCAGTTGTATAACTGTAGTAATAAAAAGTGAAAGCGAAGAGCGATATATGGATATATATATCCATGAATAGACAAAATACATAAAATAAATATTATACTTATATATGCCGGGCTCCTCCGGCACGTTAGATATTTGCACGTCATTCGACAGGAGCTCCTGGTCTCGCTCGTGCAGTTCCATTTGGAGGACGGCGATGGCATCTTCCAGTACCCTGGTGGCCGTCGAAACGGTACCCTGCGCGACCGCTTTCTCCACGGCGTCGACGCGGCTCTCCAGAGACTCCACCTTGGCGCTAAAGTCAGCCATACGTGCCCCGACGTCCCAGAAGTCCTAACGGAAATCCTTGAGCTCCTGTCTAACGGCTTGGAGCTCCTCCCTGAAGAGCTGAATCTCAGAGCCCAGTGTTAGCTGCCCTACAATATTTTCTCCGGCGGGGGACGCAAACGAAACTAGCTCAACGGTCGCGGGCGTCTGCGCCGGCGTAACGGGCTGAGCGTCAGCGGGACTGGTTGCGACGGGTCGAGCAGCAGTGGGCTGTGTAGCCAGAGGCTTGGCTGCGGTGGACTGGCCCATTAAGCCCCTCACCGGCGTGTCGGCTTGGTTATTTCGCGGCAGACATCTCTTGCACGCCGGACAGCTCCAGTCGCAGGGCACAGCTGCCCCGACCGGGACTCCCACGCAGGCACAGTGATAAAAACTGCTGCATTTAATGCACGCCACAGTACCTGTACGTTTTGTGGGCTTTGAACAGGCCGAGCACTTATTAATTGCAGACATTGTTGATGTTGATGTTCTTTTTTTTTTGTGTGTGGGTACTTTGCAACTTCGGTCGTCGTCACTCTTATGTTTACAGCTGTTTTATTTATATTCACTGCACTAAATTGCTCGCGAGCAATTAATGTTAATATTTAAACCGCTCCTAATAAATTTAGTTCACTATCACAGCCAGGGAAGCACTTGTTTTATTTAAATTAACAAGGAACGAACGTTAGCGTGTACGCTGTACTACGTCCGTGACGTCACTCCCTACTACTACTAATGGAAAAATACAATGAAATTTTATTTTAATCTGTATTAGGTCTTATTTTCGGGTCTATATTGACTCCCATAACATTAATCTTTCGATTTGTTTTATCCATACCGTTGTTTTTCATAATCGTTGCTCGTCATTTTGTCTTTGGTCATAATTTCCTTAACCCCCTTTTCATTAGACATAACTATCGAATGCCATACCGTTATTGGTCATAGCAATCAATGTGCTGATTGTATTGAATGGTAGAATTTCAAAAGAAATATTATTATTTTAAATAAATCTTACAATATTGAAAATTTTCTGTCACAAGGTCACAGTTCTAACCTAACCTAACCTACTTTTCTGACAGCAGGGGTATTTTTTTGTAAGCCGGTGATTTGTTTATGTAAATATGACCTACGATATTTATGAAAAATAAACGGTATGCCTTTTGATAATATGTTGATCAATTTTATGACTTTTGTCTTGTATGATATGTAACATTATAGTACTTAATCATTATATCTATTTCGCGTTATACCTAACGACGATTATGACTATTGATTATTATGACTAAAAATAATATGGATACCAATTTCTAACTTTCGAAAATCGAAACAATTTAAAATTATGGGAGTCGAAGGGCCTTTTCACCTACAAAAGGGCGACATCGACGAGATAAAGTCAGAAGCAATTGAAATAGGCGGCTAGAGTGACACTAGTGACAGTGATTGACTATGAATAAATTGTCATATTCATTTGTTATTTTTCCTAAGAATCCCGAAAAAAAACGGAAAAAAACGAAAATTTTAAAAACTCAAGTAAAAAACTACTAAAGAGCTACTCTCAAATGAATAGACTTATTCGAATGCTGTTGTATTTTAATGTTAACATTAACGTATTTCATGTCATTAAAGTATCGGTGAGCGATACTTTAATGTAGACATTAAGATACAAGTACATTAACAGGGCAGCCACAGATGCAAGTTTCTCACATATTGTAGAAAACGTATGATTTAAAGTTTAGATAAAGTTATGTGTGCGATTGTACACATAATTAGGCTAATAAAACACTCGTGTGATCTTACTATGAAACTCTCCTTTCGGCTCGCTTCATAAAACCACTTTCGTGTATAGGTGAAAAACTTAAGTAAAGCTCCTCTTGCATGTAGTTGTGTACAAAACTAATATTTAATATACGTCAAATTTCAAATATAGAATGTCAAACGGTCTATACAGATGTGTTACTACTACATGCAAGAGGAGCTTTACTTAAGTTTTTTATCTATACTCCTACAATTATTTATCGATGCATTATGTTTAATATGCCGCTACAGCACACAAAGGTGGCGTCAGCTGACGGCCGCGGCAACCTAATTTGCTTTTTAATTAGGGTAAATTACGACAATTAGAAAAGGAAGACGTAATAAACTTTGTTTTGAAAATTATTTTCGCTTCAGCTTGTACATCGCTCTTGTAAATTCATTTAACAGAGATTTCTTGATCTATTATTTTTTTAAACTTTGAAATTGGCTTTTCGTATAAAATGATGTGCAGAAGTATCCCAAAACTTGACGTAAATATTGAATGGATAAGAAAACCCCTTCGATATCGGTGCAGAATAAAGATTTAACTTTAAAATATGTTAGTTTAGAATCATTAAGGTTTTAATGATAGTGGTAAATAATGCTATTGCGAGACAACGCTTCCAAATAAATGTATAATTTTTAGGCCATTAAAGCATTTTGGTGTGTAATGATCGGTATATTTTCACTAGATATAACAACTTTTGATACAATTTCATAGAATATAATCACTCAAGGGGCATAATAAACTTTAGATATAAGGGTCATACACATTCCCAAAAACAAAAGTTGTCTCTCCTGTGGTCAAAAGTTAAAGGCTTGTGTGCATATAAGTTATGTTTTTATTTGATAGGACTAAAGAAGACGTGAGGCCGTTTATGCGGATGTAGGTCCAGCCAGAAAATTAGGCCTTAAAAACGTTAACGTTGTTATAACAACAAAGTAGATATTTACTTAGTGTATCATGTTTAATAAGTATAATGTATGTTTGATATAATGTTTAGCTAATATAATGAACGTATGATATAACTTATATCATACGTTCATTATATAAGTATTATTGATATAACGTGTTATAAGATATAAAAACGTGAACAATCAACGTATGCAAGGGATCATGCGTACAAGCGCCTGTATAAAAAAAATTGAATGTAACGAATGCAGCTTTTTACGAGCAGCTGCTTGTAATTTACAGTTGTTTTTCCTTGCTTGTGTAGGTACTTTAATAAAAGTAAAATATCTGCACTTATTTTTTCTTTCCTTCCTCTGTCTTGATCGTTGTCGTACCTAACAGAGACCTGCCTCAAGGTAGAATAGGTAGGTTATTATAATAGTAGTATAGTGTTATAAACAAAAAACTCGGTTCTGGCGCTATAGGGTCGCAGTTCTTCCTAACATTCCTCCTCGCTTCGCTCGTCGTCGTACCTAACGAAAACCTGCCTTAACGCAGAATAGATAGGTTATTATAATAGTAGTACGTATTCCAGATTATACCAGTACTGCATAATACCCACTGAGCGTTATATCGAACACATATAAACGTTATACCATATTACTGTTAGATTAATAGTTGTTATATTATAAGTTCATTATACCTCATGATAGTTAAATCATATCAAAATATGCCAAATATTGTTATACCAAAAGTACATTATATCCCTTAATCGTTATATCTAGTGAAAATATATCAAATGTTGTTATACCGACAGTTACGCACGCAAAGCATTTCGCGTGTTTCATTCAAAAACTGAATCTAAATAATGATAAAATCCATACTTTCTAAACCGCTAATTAAATTTCACGTTCTTCTTTCAAAACTTTTGAGACCTCGCACTGAAAAAAAATACTCTAGACAAAGACGGCATTCAGTGTCGATGGCGCAGTTTATCAAGATTTCGAAGTCGTGCAACAAATACTGCCTAATACTGGTAAAAAAAAAAAATACAGCTGTGGCCCGTTTCACGAAGCTACTAGTTACAAATTACAAGCGGAACTTTCTAGCAAAAGGAGTTAGAAAGAGACTTCCGCTTGTAATTTGTAACTTGTAGCTTCGTGAAACGGGCCTCTGGTGTTATTTCTAAGCGACCTGTTGTTTAAACTTCGTATCCATCCCAGGATGCTCAAATTTTGAATTAAACAGATCTGGGGGGTTATTATGACATGGTTATGCATTTCGTTTTACGGCGAGCGTAAAGGACAGAGCTATAGCAGTTATACAGCTCTGTCCTATTTTCTCAGCGTTAACTGAACTGCATAGCTTTGAATAATAACCCCCCTGATCGATGTTACATGCAATTCGCGTGAAATGAAACGTCACAATTAACGGCTTTCTTATCCTTTAACATTTACGTCAAGTTCTGGAACACCTGCAGTATTTCTAAGGACGCTTATGGCTCTGGGGCTTGTAAATATTACTACGGGGTGTGTTACAGTCACGAAATTTAATTTGGGACCCACCTTAGGTCCAAAGTCATTCTGATATTCTACAACAATAAGGTTGAGTCTCCTATAAGTTACAAGTGACTTGGCATCTCTAATGACATTGACGACTTCAAGCCTATTTTTCTTGAAATGGGACACAAATTAACGATCGCGATAGTATTGCATGCACTATACTCTGAGTATTGTAAGATGATGCCTTTGACAAGTCATATAAACACTTATTACAGTTATTTCATTAACTCTACATCGGTACAAACCTAGCGACGCTGTCAAGGAATTTGAATAATTAATCTTTATTTTTAAACCTCTCTTGTGAGTATAGTAAATGATAGCAATTACGAAATACGCCTGTCACAGGCATCATAATAATCAGAGTATAATTTTTATTTTCATTTTGCCTCGTATGGTTGCCGAGTTAGAATAGTGCCACTCCATGTCTTCCCGTGGATGTCGTAAGAGACGACTAAGGGAATAAAGGCTTGTAGTACTGTTAGGCGATAGGCTTGCAACTTGTCACTAATACGCTGGTAAACATCTTAGCCTAATTGTGCAAATTGTGGTTATAGAATTATCAACAAGTTTTTAGAGATGTTTGTAATTCTGTAGCTCTGCCTACCCCACTCTGGGAACGAAGGCGTGAGATTATGTATGTATGTATGTATGTAATTTTCATTTCGCAAAATTGTTCGAGGGGTACCTAATATGGCTTTTAGACCCGAGTAATACACTCTACTTTTCACTTCGATTGTGAGAAAATAAAAACATTACCTAAATTCCACGGCGAAAATATTGTTTTAATTTGGCGGCATGTTTTTTTTAAAACTACTTTGACACAGATACAAAATATAGCCACTGCAAATAAACGCCACTGACCGTATGAGTATTTAGCGCTTGAAAGCGTTGCACAATCGATTTAATCTTATTTTAACGATTGTAAAATAGGGATTAAAAAACACCTAATGTTTTGAGAAATGAATTCTGTTACCTGATTGGTCGTTTTTAATACAGCTGGTTTCTGGTTGGTTGATACCAAATACAAAGTTTTTTTTTAAAGAGTTAAATTAGTTAAAGAGTATACGTACCAAAAAGAACCTAACGTTCCGATTGACAGTCGATGTGTATTGTGATTGGTGGATTTAATTTGGTGAAGTATTTTGATTGGTGGATTTAATTTGGTGAAGTATTTTGATTGGTCAAATTAAAATGTTTTGTAAATGTAAATCATTCTATTTTCCATTTCATATTTTCCCTAGGGGAAATATGAATATAATGTATTCTCTAGGGTTTACATGCACTACTTGAGTCTCGCTTGATAAGTCTAATATGACACACTTTTTGAGCATGAGAAATGAAAAACGAATTGCATAGTCGATCTGTAGGTACAATGAAACCAACAATTTTAATGCATAACAAAGAAATGCATAACTTCAATTTGCTAAAGGTTAATAACTAGACAATTCTAAGGCCATTGACTACTACTAATTTAGTCACAGTGAACGTAAAATAATACGAAGAAATGTACGTAAAATGCATGCAAATTTAACGGCACCTGTGCTACGACTTTGAGACCCAAAATAACAAAGATAATGTTTGAACCCGTCGTGTGTTTTAGATAAGTATAAATACAATGGCATTTTCTGCATTAAATAAATGTATAAGAGACTAAAATTTGTTTCACCCTCGCGCAAAAAAGGGATTAAAAAAAATACTTTTATTTATAAACACACAATAGCTAATAAAATCTGCTTGAAATATGCTTTGTCCTTATCTGTCATTGAGAATTTTTTTGACAGAAAGGGACAACGCATACTTCAACTAAAATAGGTTTACAGTTACAAAATTGTCCTAGGGACGTCCAAACGATGTTAATTTATCGATAAATTGTACTTTTTTATGACAGTTATGACCAAGAGATAACGTATAACTAATACGAACATGCAACTTGCATACCTATTATTCAGTATAAGTCCGTTTATGTCGATTAAGAAAGCTAACGGTTTTCATCCTATACAGATAAATAGGACGTTGACATAACATGGCAGTCTGTCCGTTCTGGAAGATTAGTTAATGGAAATAATATTATTATTAGAGTGTCGTGAAAATGTAATAAATTCATGGTTAAATAGCTCTCCGGATTTAAGTTATACCCTCGTAAGTCCCCACATACTTGTACAAGTACAAATTAATAATAGTAGTTCAGACCTGACTACTCACTATGTTTGACTACTCATTGTTAATTATTTCGTTCCTAATTAGTTTTTATAGATGCTAAACATACAGAAAAAAATACAAATAACGAGGTATCACTTCAAAAGTTAAAAAAAAATGGAAAACTTTCCGTCTCAAGCTAATAAACCCTTTTTACCCAACTGCAGAAGGAGGGTAATGATTTTTAGTATGTACTTGGTATAGTACATTCATTAGTTACAGCCGCCGCTATTATTCAAGCACAGGACTTACGAGGATACGTGGATCTATATCTTTTGTACTAAATGTGAGATTAGGATCGTAGCTAAGAAATATTTATTATTAAGAAGCATTGGAATACTCAAAAGCACAAAAGAAGCGGTTGAAACATTATTGAAAAATGAAAATGAAAATGAAAATGAAAAATGAAAAATGAAAAATGTTTATTACCGTAATCTGGGGTTTCTTTAGCCCTATGGGGTAACATTGCCCACCCCAAAAACTATCTTTAAAATTTAATTATTCTATTAAATGTTACATCAAACCTAAGCTACTTATGGAGTTCTGAAATTCTTGAATCAATTTATGATGACTACCACTAAAATAGTTATAGTTTTAAGGGTGGGCAATGTTACCCCCTAGGGCTAAAGTAACCCGAGTTTACCTTAAAAACTTATGAAAGGAAACAGCGGCCCGACTGAGCTAGGATAACCTGTGTTACAGGCCCCAGTTAAATACAAAACAAGAGGGTACAATACAAAAGGATAATTATGAACAATCAGTATTTAACTGATTAAACTTAAAAATCATATTATTCTAACTTAAGGTCTAAAATAACTTAACTGTGTTGGGTGCGTGCGCGTGAGTTGGTTGTACCTACTTTAGTATAATATACATACATAAAATAAAAATAAATATTCGTTTTACGACACTTCGAAATGAGTATTTGAAACAGATATCGATAAATTTAATATCGGAAGGAAGTCCCTAGTTAATTGACGTTTTTTCCACAAAAAAATCCATGTCGGATTATTAGTATACTTTGTTAACCTTTTACTGTTTCTGTTTGGCCCATTGGTTGGCTGGAAGATTACTTTAAGTCATTCAGATCGCCATTTGTAAATATTAATGCCTTTGAATCATATTAATAAATAATAACAACATTATCAAACACATTTTTTATGTATAAAAAAATATATAAAATAAAACAAAATATGTCAATAAAACATATTTTCTTTACAAAATATAACCGTAAGCAGTAACAGACACCCGCCACAAACAATAAAGTGTGACAATGGTTAATTTCCTCTTCAATTTCAGGAGCTTTAAGCTCCTATTGAAATGAAAGCTTGCTTAAATTATAAATGTTAAATTCGACCAGTCTGCTGTGTTCCAGACACGCCGCTCGCGGACGACCTATTTAACAAATAAGGTTTAATTTAAATTGGCTTCGTATTGTATAAAGCTTACTTTGTTTAATTTGTTCAGGCACAGTTATAAATCATAAGCATTGAATTCAGTTTTAAATAGAAACCGGACAAGAGAATGTCGGACCATGCTCAGTGTAGGGTCCAATAGCCGTTCGTAAAACTATCTCAGTAATGTAACGTAATGTAAACACCACATCTCAGACAAGATGCACTACGCTAACTAACGTTTCTATTCGATTCGTTTTTAAACCAATCGCGTCACTGGTAGACCACGTGACTTTTCGTATCACGTCATCTTCCAGTGCCGCGATTGGTTTAAAAACGAATCGAATAGAAACGCTAGTTAGCGCAATGCATCTTGGCAGGGCCTTCTGAACTAGTTCTCTATTTTAATGAACTAATAATATGCCTACGCTGTGCGTCCGTAAGTCCGCCCAAACTTTAAATTTAATTTTTTAGAATATGTATTATTACGGCAGATTAACAAACAATCAAAGAAAGTTATACAACAAAGGAGGTCCCCATACAATTTTTTTTTTCCAATATAATACCGTAAAACGGGGTAAATAGGGACACAACCTAAAATGAAGCAGACTGAAATTATTTCAATAGACGTAACGTTATTGTTCATTTAATACTTGTTCTTATTTGTAACAAAGTTATGACTTATTTTAGGTTGAGTCCCTAATTTACCCCTTGATTCGTATTTACCCCGTTTTACGGTATGTATTTTTGTTGTGTCTTAAAAACGGTATAACATGCAAGCGTCAAATTTGGTATGATTATTTTACAAACTCTGAATAAAAACAACAAATACAAAAAATTGTCAAGTGTGAGTTGGGCTCGCGCTGACTCGATTAAAAACGCTTCCAAATCGGAATATAACAATACCTATTGGTGCGGCGGTACGGAAGCCTAAAAACACGGCCATGATTTATAGTATCTCGTCATTGCTTTGAAAAAACCTCGTATCTCACATTTCGTGACGTACGATTTTAAACTTAAACGTGAAGAGAATTAATTTCAAACTTATACATCTCGAAATGTCAGATACGGGTTATTTCTAAATTAGTAAGGATTTGTTTTTTTTTTTCAGGATTTGTATTAATATAATCAATAATCATACCAAATTTGACACTTGCATGTTTTACCGTTTACAATACAACAAAAATAAACATACTTTGAAAAAACTTTTCTTGCATGACAACCTCATTTATTATTTAAATTTCTAAAAAAATAATCGTGAACAGTTATAACACAGATTATGTTCCGTCGGGAGCTATTCATATTCCAGGATAAAGAGTAGCTTACGTGCTTTTCCAGATCATAATCTATCTTTTTGCCAAATTTCATCCCGATCTGTTCAGCCGTCTTGGCGTGGTTGAGTAACAAAACTATGAAACATCCGAACTTTCGAATTTATAACATTAGTCGGATTGGATAAAACAATGGGACTGGACGTCGTGGGTTGAGAACACTATAGCTCACCTCTTCTTGCTCTTGCTTTTTACAGTATGTACTGAGGGACAGTCGTCTCCCCGCATTCTGTCCGGTCGCCCTGTGTAAAAGTTCTCGAGATCCAAGGTCTCCCTCAACTCAAGATCTTCCTGCGTGAAAGATAAATAAATTAATATCATTGATCAACAACAATTTTCAAAAGTGACTATGAACAAGCTCTTTTCGCCGAATGTGATGTAAGAGCTCGTTCCCACTATGTCGTATGTCGAATTCCGATTTTAATCGGGTGTCGATGCCTCTGTTTCCACTATGTCCGATGTCGGATTCCGATTTTAATCGGGTGTCGATGCCTCTGTTCCCACTATGTCCGATGTCAGATTCCGATTTTAATCGGGTGTCGGCGCCTCTGTTCCCACTATGTCCGATGTCGGATTCCGATTTTAATCGGGTGTCGGCGCCTCTGTCCCACTATGTCCGATGTCGGATTCCGATTTTAATCGGGTGTCGGCGCCTCTGTTCCCACTATGTCCGATGTCGGATTACGATTTTAATCGGGTGTCGATGCCTCTGTTCCCACTATGTCCGATGTCGGATTCCGATTTTAATCGGGTGTCGATGCCTCTGTTCCCACTATGTCCGATGTCGGATTCCGATTTTAATCGGGTGTCGGCGCCTCTGTTCCCACTATGTCCGATGTCGGATTCCGATTTTAATCGGGTGTCGGCGCCTGTGTTCACACTATGTCCGATGTCGGATTCAGATTTTAATCGGGTGTCGATGCCTCTGTTCCCACTATGTCCGATGTCGGATCCCGATTTTAATCGGGTGTCGATGCCTCTGTTCCCACTATGTCCGATGTCAGATTCCGATTTTAATCGGGTGTCGGCGCCTCTGTTCCCACTATGTCCGATGTCGGATTCCGATTTTAATCGGGTGTGGATGCCTCTGTTCCCACTATGTCCGATGTCGGATTCCGATTGTAATCGGGTGTCGGCGCCTCTGTTCCCACTATGTCCGATGTCGGATTCCGATTTTAATCGGGTGTCGGCGCCTGTGTTCACACTATGTCAGATGTCGGATTCCGATTTTAATCGGGTGTCGGCGCTCTGTTCCCACTATGTCCGATGTCGGATTCCGATTTTAATCGGGTGTCGGCGCCCTGTTCCCACTATGTCCGATGTCGGATTCCGATTTTAATCGGGTGTCGGCGCCTCTGTTCACACTAGTTGGCTGTCGGCCACTATGGCGGCCACGTTCGGGCGGAACAAGGGGTGCGGGCGAGGCGGGGTCGGCCCCGACATCCGACCAATGTGAACAGCGTCATACTTACTCAAAGGCGAGCGAGTTCCGACACGATTTTTATCCGGACGAGAGGGCTGGCAAAACACACGATATTTTTTGTCAGATCCGACACAGAATTGCTGTGGGACTAGTGTGAATAGCTTCATATAAAACGTTCTGCCACTGGAACGACCGATTATAATCCGGACCGACATACGACATAGTGGGAACGAGCTCTAACCCAAAAGGTGGTTCCACATTTGTGACATTTCATCATAAGTCATAACATCGTTCCGAGATAGTGTCAGTACCGGTTATGAGAACGGTATTTGTCATGTTTTTTTTTTATGTGAAAAAGGTGGCAGACGAGCAAGCGAGCCACCTGATGGTCAGTGATCATCGCGACCCATAAACATCCGCAACCCCAGAGGGATCGCAGGCGCGCTGCCGGCCTTTGAGGAAAGAGTAGGCTCGTTTTTTGAAGGCCCCCAAGTCGTATTGTTACGACGTATATACTTTTCACTGCGTGATAGAATCAGAAATGATGATATCCGCAGTAGAACTAAGGTTACCGACATAGCCCGAAGAATAGCCAAACTTAAGTGGCAGTGGGCGGAGCACATTGCTCGCAGGACTGATGGCCGATAGGGTCAGAAGGTTCTTGAGTGGCGTCCGCGGACCGGGAGACGAGCTGTAGGTAGGCCTCCAACAAGATGGAGTGACGGCCTTGTAAAGATCGCGGGAACGCGGTGGATGCGAAAAGCACAAGACCGGTCTGAGTGGAGAGCCTTGGGTGAGGCCTATGTCCAGCAGTGGACGTCTTTCGGCTGACATGATGATGATGATGATGATATACTTTCGCGATGTGAGCCATCCCTAACGCATGATTTACATTATCCACATTTAGCGTTTCAAATCCAGTAGATTTTCGACGCAGTGCTATCCGGTAGAGCCCTATAGTGTGAGCCCACCGAAAGATGATCAAACAGGTACAAAAATAACTTGTTTCACTTTACCGACGTCACGAACAATTCGCGCTCTGATCGGCAGTTGACGTAGTCAAAGAACTCCGGGCTGTTCGGTAGAGTGTCGCCTGCTTCTTGCTGCAACTGTTTCTTGTTCTGCGCATGGCTCGGAGTCCGGTCCTTGCTCACTCTGCACGAGTCGCCCTTTGATTTTATACCTGCTACCTGAAATCAAATGGCATTAGTACAAATAATAATATCTTATGATTTCTGTACACGTAGTTCCAGCATAATGGGCCAATACACTGAGCTAATTGTTCAAAATATCTTAGCCTAATTGTGCATAATGTGTTTTTAGAGTTGTTGGTAATTCTGTAGCTCTTCCTACCCCACTCTGGGAATGAAGGCATGAGGGTATGTATGTATGTACACTTTGAGCTACTGGCAAGCAATGAAAAGCAAAGGCACCAGCTCAGCACATTGGCTTTACACATGCCCAGCGTGTAAAGATTCTGTAAGACAAAGATACGTTTACGCTGACTAGTGAAGTCACATCCAAAACAACGCCATGGAATAGTCTTTTCGATTTAAACGCAACGCTTTTTCAGCGTATTTCAAGCTTCGGTATGGACAATCCTTAAACCAAAACCAGCATTTTTGTTGTGATACCAATGATCAAATTCGTTTGGTTTCTCTGTCACAAGGTTGATGGCAAACTATCGGTTGGATTAAGTCTAAACGTATCTCTTAAAGTAGAAAAATAAGCTAAAACCTGATGATTTCTCAGGGTACCTGGCAAGCTTCAGATGACGGCTTGTTGCTAGTAGGAGTTGAAAACTGCTCAAATGGCTTGTTGTTCATACACGGACAACATACCCAGCTAACTACAAACATTAACCAGCCGGAAACCACCTGGGCATGCCGCCACAGCGTCTTAAACCTCGCAGCCAACGGGTGGAACGCATACGCGTTTATAGTGAACATTTTTATCTGAAATGAATAAAAGAGTCAAAAGACACATTCGTCCTGCTCTCTGAAACAGTAAACTGTGGGCCTATTTCCTAACGCACTCGCAATCGCAATCGCAATCGACTTCAAAGTCGATTTGATCCAACTTCAAAATAAATGTGAATTATACTAAACTCGAAACTCAGTGATGATTCGTCAAGTTCTATCTAGTCATGAACTTCTTTATACAGTCGGGTCCTATTCAGACCGCCAATGATAATAACAAGAATAAAAACGAAAACTATTGCGATTGCCAGTGCGTTAGGCAAAAGGCCTGCTGGTCAGCTCATAGACTAGTAAACTTTAGTTGTCTCGCGCACCATGGCCATGGTACAAAAATACGTTCGCTCACAAGCTTTCTCATATATAATACTAGAGGACTCCCGCGACTTCGTACGCGTAGAATAAGTTTCCCGCTACTCTTTCTATTTCTTCCGTTCGTCCTTCCGTTGGATGTCGATTTTCGGAAAATCTTTTCTTAGTGGACTAGGATGGGTAGCCAAGGAATACTACCTCCAAATTTCAAGTCCCAGCGATTTGGGCTTTGTGTTGATATGTCAGTCAGTTAGTTTATTCTTTTACATATTTCGATATTGTAATGTAATGTTATTTAACGATATGTGAGCTACTGTAAGCAGAATTTAATAAAAAAGGAAGCAATATCATCTGTATTTTTCTCGTCGAGGATAGGTTATAAATGCAAAAAAAACTTACATATCATTAGAATCCAATTTCAACCAAGCACAGTCAATATTTGCCTCCGGGATAACGTCAAAATAAGGGTTGTATATAATTATATAAAAACTGCTTTAAAAATATGTGTAAAATCTTCTGTTTGGCTGCCATCCAAAATAATATTTATTACCAAAAATCGGCGAGGGGTTATTTTTCAAACAATAAGCAATGTCATTACTATGTCAACACATGAAGCGTTGTCATCACCCGTCACCAGCAGTCACCATCACAGGTAGAATATGGGTAAATTAAGAGGTAGAATACAATTAATAATAGACTATGGTGCAAAACTCGAAGTTTTATTAGGAACTAAACGCATTAGTTCATTTTAACGGTGGGTTTAGACCAAACGAGCGAATGCTCTAGAACATGTTTTGTCTTTATGTTTACAAAGAAAATGTAAGGGTGGGTTTAGACCAAGCGAACGAACAAGAATTCTATGGCACCATCTCTTACGTTTTCTTTGTAAAAATAAAGTCAAAAGATGTTCTAGAGCATTCGCTCGTTTGGTCTAAACCCACCCTAAGAAATAATGCCATAGAATTCTTGTTCGTTCGCTTGATCTAAACACCCCGTTAAGACTACACCGAGCGTCCAGTGGCGCCCTCATTAGGTACTATTTATTGTTTTCAAATAAACTCTCTTCTTGAAATCAAAAGGATGGTTTTTTGTTGTACAAATAAATACAGTTATAGCTGGTTATAGCATAGTATGGCAAAGTTTAATAACGTTCCACGTACACGTCAATTTAGCGAAGAAAGGTTGATTGTTACGTATTAAGTTATGTAATATACCTTCACGGTGTAATTGTTATCAAGTTATTTTATATACACTATAAATTGTATTCATTTAAACAACAAAAAAACCGGTTTAAGTTCGAGTCGAACTCGCCCAACGAGGGCGTATTAAAGATAATATGGTTGGAAAACGTAAAAAAAATTACTCTTTTTGTTGATCGTTATCTGTTTTTTATTTTTTCTGAAACCTTTTCAGAAACAGTAAGTGATAATGATAAGAAGGAATATAGCCCATTATTTAGTATATCACACTCTAACAGCAATCGACTTCAGGTGTAAGCTGGCCTAAACTGTATCTTATTAGGTAAATTACAGTCGGAAGTCTTAATCGGTCAAAGGTACCTACTTTTAAAAGTCAAAAGTATTTTAACTAAATCCCGTGGTCAAAAGTACTTATAAGTAGGTAACTAAAAAATATTGTTAAGTAGTGCTTTAGAGTACAAAATATCGTTTTAAAGTTTTTTTGACCAAGAGCGTTAGGTTAGGTTAGTACCATAAGACCACGGGCTTTAGTTAAAAGTACTTTTGACTGTTTTTCGCAGTTAAAAGTAATTTCGTCCGAAACGGTATTCTGACTGTAACATATCCATACATTGAGGACACGACTAACAAACAAATAAATAAATAATTAAACACGTGTTGCTCGTTTAATAGTACTGTGGGTACTTCATGAAATCCTTGACTCTATTCAATAGTAATTCTGTGACCCCTGAATACTGCTAGAGAAGTGAGCGTACATCAAGCGATAATCATCTCGAAATCTGTTGCATTTAAAGCTGTTCATGACACACACCTGGTGCCGTCCGTCGTATCTCTCTCTGCTGTAACTAATGCCCAATATCTTCATTTCGAGGAGAATGTCACCCAAACAGGCACACTGCCACGGGTTGTCATCAAAATGTAACTGTCTGATCTCTGACTGACTGTATTTTAACACCTTGCAGAAACCAATAGGCATGTGAGTTAATTCATTGTTATTGAGATTCAACTCGTATAATGGAGTCCCTCGAAACGAATCCCGAGGCACGTACTCAATATTATTATCACTTAAATTAATTATACCTAGATTAGGAATATCTTTGAATAGATGCTCGTGGAGAAATTTTATCTTGTTACCACTCAAGTCTAAATCAAGTAAAGCTTTCAAAGGTTTAAATACATCCTTGTTGACATAACTGATGATATTTCCAGCAAGGTTCAGTTCTTGTATGTTTGGTATGCAGGCGAATGTTTGAGGGTCGTGAACACTTGGAATGAAGTTGTGTGATAGATCCAAAAAGGTCATGTATTTAAAATAATGTTGAGTGACGAAACGAGGAAACTCACGCAGCGAACAATTGGATACATCCAAGTCATGCAAGTCAATCCCTTGCAGAAGATTAATCGGAGTTTCTGACATGTCATTTCCTGAGAAGTCCAGCCGTTTTAAACTATGGCAATTGCGGAATATGTTCGAGGGTAGGTTTTTGCCTAGGATCTTATTGTCGCCCAGGAATAGGCTCGACAATTTATAAGCAAATTCGAATATATCAGCGTCTAATCGTTTGATTGTGTTGTTTTCCAAATCAATCCAAGTTAGATTCGGGGTATTCTTGAAAAATCCGGTTAATAATCTGGTCATTTGGCAGTTTTTAAGATACAAGTGGCCGGCGTCATAGTCCAGGGCTCCTGGTTGGATGACGCGAAAGGTTGCAGCATTTGGGCAACCGGGCCAGGTTACAGAGTCTGCCAGCGCACACGCCAGAGCTGAGACTGTGAGCCATGCAGCTGTTTCAATCATTTCTGAAAAAGAGTAATAAACTCATTAATAATTACAATTGACAACTGTTTTTTTTTTAAAGATGGACTGTAGTAAAAATCATGCGTATAAAAAGCGTGCGCGCGTGTGCGTGCTTTGCGTGTCCAAAGTATACTAATTTTTTTCATAGGTTTCCGTATCCAAAGGGTAAAAACGGGACCCTATTACTAACATTCTACTATCCATCTGTCTGTCTGTCACCAGGCTGTATCTCATGACTCCTGATACAGTTGATTTTTTCGCAGATGATGTATATCTGTTGCCGCTATAACAATCAATACTAAAAACAGAATAAAATAAATATTTAAGTGCTCCCATACAACAAACGTGATTTTTTTTGCCGTTTTTTGTTCAATATTAATAACAGCAACTGATGTGTGTGTCTAATGTTGTATACATAATGGTACGAGACCCTTCGTGCGCGAGTCCAACTTGGCAGATTATTATTATTTATTGAGCCAAAAAATATTGAATGTTATTTTTTTGCCTCAGTAAATAATAATATATCGGGGGTAATACCTACTACTAATACTACCCCAGGGGTGGGAGGATGTTTTAATAGCTATTATTGCCAATAATGAGGAAAATTAGGAAGGAAAGGAGTTTAATTGACGGCTGGAACTTTTTAAATGTGTTCTGAAAAAAAACATTCTTATTCTCGTGACGACTCTTGTACTTTACAAAGTACATAAGAATCAATCAATATGACGCCTTAATTATCCAAGTAGTATTATTTATTTTTGTGGGTTTTCAGTAAATTTAACACCAAATTCAAATCATTTACTGTGTGAACACAGGTAAAGCAGATATTACGTTTTAATATTATGTACACATTACATCCCGCCGAAAGGCATACTTATTCGGTAAGAACAAAGGTGGAAAGTACATAGTGGTTGAGGCCTCCTAGTAGGTATGAAGTGTACCTGTATCAGGAGGACTCGCTCTTCCAAAACTAGTAGGTTTACTCGTTCTTAACTAGGTGAGTTTAAAAATATTATTGGTACTTAAGTCTAATAATAAGAAAAATTATATTTGAATAGTGTTGAAATTATAATAGAGGTGGACTCAAAAGCACACAATACTGAGAAAAAATAATTCAAAAACAAATCCAATGGCTAAAAGAGGTTAAACGCCATATTGTCTAGAGCAAGACACAATTAATATCGGGCGTGGATTAGTCAATAATAGACTCTATGTCAACGGAGTAAGAGCCACGCCACGCCATTTTAATTGTGTCCTGTTATAACGCGGTTACGAACAAAATGACGTCATTCCGACCACTCGTCCAAAGCGGGCGTAGCAAACACTGACAACAGTTAACCCTTTAACGCATATGGGACACTTTTGTCGCCACATGAATTTCACGATTCAGAGTAATACTGGCTGAAAAAAATCCTTTTTAAGATTTATATGATTGTATTTTATAGACCTTCTCAAGTTTCCACGCTGGCAATGCTAAAAAAATCCACTATCAATCATAAAAATCCTAAAATAATACCAAAAAAATATATAAAAATCAATCCAAAAAAAATCCGGCATTAATAACACAGATAAAAATAAACAAAATCATTTCTACTGTCTTGGAATAGCTATACGCGTGAAAGAAGTGGGGTGTTCAATATTTTTGTCCCAGTAAATAATAATAGAAAAAATATAGAAAAAATATAGTATGCTTTTGCGACAATCCTATATAAATATATATTTTTACAAAAACCTGTAAAAAAAGTTATATTATCATTAGATATTTTTATTATTCCTAATTAAGCGATAAAAAAAATACTTACTTGATGTCATATTTGCTAGCTTTAGTTATTTTTTATTTGAACTGTGTTAAGATCACTTTATTAGCGACTAATGAAAGGACGACTTTCCTTCGAATGACAGTAAAGTTCTCGGTCACTTCTTATAACAATTGACATCAGACGGCGCATGTTATTTTGACCTCAAAACTTAAAGATAGCGTTTATCTCTAGCCTCATAAAGCCCCGCGTAATTTTTTTTTTAATACAGGCTTTGGAATAAAGGTCCAATAAAAGGAAATAAATAGTTATTTGTTATACAAGGGGGGAAAGTTGCATTTTACCTGCGAGTGTTCATTTGAAACACGATCTAGCGAAAGGATTCTATGATTGACCTGAGCGTAGCGAGTGTTTCAACACACGAGACGTAAAATAACTTTTCACCCGTGTATAACACAAAACTTTCCAGCTCACTACAGCGAGGAAAATAAGAAAAAGGGTTTGTACTATCAATTATTATTCATTTACCTCCTTGTCAATACAATAATTTTGATGTATATATGTATGTATGTATGTATTGGTAAAATCAAAAATAATGCAAAATAGCTCCAATACCGACATATACATTCATACATTCATAGTATCAAATGGACTAGCATAAATTATATAATTCCAGCCTCAGTAAGTAAGTAAGGTTTATTAAATGTAATCTATTACTCATTTTTAATAACAAAACAAACTAGAAAAACATGCGAATATTTAACGTTGACGGCTTAATTGAAAAGTTTTGACTTAAGTTCTTTTTTATTATTTCGGATGCGTTTTGTTCGCACATCGACTAACTTTGAGTGTCAGAACATTTTACCCGTTTTTACAACAAGAATGAAGGTTAATGTTGAATGCTGATATTTATGAATTAAAATAAAGTTGTAAGACTGTAAATTAGTGTTTTTTACTCGATGCGATTCATTAATTGTGATGTTAAAAATTCAGCACTTTTAACGCTTTACGTTTTGTTAGCTGTCAAATATCACTTCAAATGTCAAAACTCTTTCTTCACATGTGGATAAAAAGCGATTTTCTCAATAGATATCAAACAAACAAAAAGGACTTTCCGAGCTAGTGAGATGAAAATGGATTTTACTTTGTCTGACTGACGTATCTCTTCGGAGGTAAATCACGAGTGAAACAATCGAAGACCGCTCGCTGTCACGGCAATACGGAAAACCCGTCACCCGGACCTCATGAAGCAGTGTTCGCATTGTTGTTATCAGCAGGCTTATTGCCTAACGCACTCGAAGTTGTAATCGTTTTAATTTTGACAGTCCGAACCGAAGGCGAGTCTGCATACAAAATGAAAACAATTATTTCATGCGTGCAACAGTGCGTTAGGCAAATAGGTAGGCCAGCCGGTGTGACGGGGAAAATGATCGGTTCTTTTAGCGTTCCGTAGGGTAGCCCAACGGGACCCTATTAATGTGCTTACGCTGTCCGTCCGTCCGTCCGTCCGTCCGTCCGTCCGTCCGTCCGTCCTAACTTTTTTTTTTCTAGCCTGTTTTTGTTTCCCATTGGGCAAAGGCCTACCCTCTTTTTCGCCACTCGGCCCTATCCAGAGCGCACTCTTGCCAATCCCTCGCAAAGGACTCTACGTCGTGTCGCCATCTCCTTCTGGGTCTACCTCTACTACGATGTCCGTCGCGTGGAAGCCAATGGGTGGTATTTTTGGCCCATCTCCCATCGTGCATGCGGCAGATATGCACAGCCCAGTCCCACTTTAACTTTGCGATTCGTCCTAACTTTAAAGAACGTTATCTTTCGAACCGCAATAGATAGCGGGTTTTATTTATAATAATTATGTATTACGACGGTGGATTTACTAACAAATACATGAATCGTTTTTTCAACGTTTGTTTATTTTTTTTGTAACGTAAAAACGGTATAACGACAAATACTAAAAATCGTCGTGTGAGATATGTAGGCCCTGGCGATTTTCTTGCCCAACGAACGAACGCTGAGCGAGTGAGCCAGCTATGAACTATAAACTTATACCTCTCTCTTTTATTTACACGGGAGCGATTATCTTTTGTTCATTTCTTGGGCAATAAAATGGCCGATAATTCATCGGTTACTCGCCGGCGGTGGGACTAGTGCCTTAGGCTCGCGCTGAATCGAATCGAAATGGAATTCAAATCGGAATATAATTATACCTTCTGTGCGGCGGTACCGAACCCTCGGTGCGCGAGTCCGACTCGCACTTGACCGGTTTTTTCTAATAACTAGCATTGAACCATTCTACTTTAGTTTTCACATTGAAAACGCCAATTTTATGATTGCTACAAATGTCCAATCGTCTTCAGTCGGACCTCAGTTACCATCAGAGGTTCCGGTGAGTGTAATACTACCAAAGCTACCTGTGAATACTACCGTGTCAAGCGTATGTCCGTTATCTTGAGATACATGAGTTACACGTAACAAGTCTAAGGGCCGAGTTCACCAACAATTGAACGGACAGTTAAGTGTTAATCAACTGTTAATCAATACCTTTGACACCCGTTAAACCGGTAATAGTCCGTTTAATTGTTGGTGAACTCGGCTCTAAATGCAATTTATTCCGATGACTTAACAGACCCACACAGATTTTTTAATTTAGCTTCCTACTACCTTGTACGAAGAATCACGCAAGTTATGTGTTATTTTACCATAATAAATTATGGTTAAGTACTGCATCTTAAGTTACATCACATTAGGAGTGACAAGCTTTTTACGCGTCGAGCGAATTCTATCTCAGTCAACTAAAGATAATTGATACATACATACATACATATCCCACTACACATACGCCTGTCTCCTAATAGGGTAGTTGGAGTTCTATAGGGCCTGTCTCCCAATGGGGTAGCTGGCGTTCCATAGGGCAGAGAGAATGTAACGCCAGGCGCTAAGTCTAAACATACGCATTCGCATTCGTTTCTTCTACATTCATCAATCTCTTCATGCACGTACGTCGGTTCCGGATGCTTTTGACTTGGCTCTTATTCAGTACATGGCGAATCTGATCACCGTACGTCTGTAAGGTCTGTTGATTCTTACTTGTCTTAAATAGTAAACAACTTTCTAACCTCAAAATGAACCTTTTTTTGGCTAAAACAGCTCTTTTATCGTAAATAAAATAAACCGAGTTAACATTTTGGACATCACTTGGCCAATGTATTGTCTGCGATTGCTTTATTTTGTTTAAAATAGCTGTTTTACCCAAAAAAGGTTCATTTTGAGGTTAGAAAGTTGTTTACTATATAAGACAAGTAAGGATGAACAGACCTTAGGTAATGATATTAAAAAAATTAATAGATAATACCTACCGTCAAGTGCAAAAATATGTATCGAAAGTATCCTCTCAAAAATATGTTACGAAGTTCTTATTACGCTGGAATAAGGTGCATCGGGACATATTTTTGAGATGTTGCGTTCTCCCATATAACACTTGACTGTACTAAACAGGAATTGAATAGGAGCTCTGCTTAGATTTAAGTCTTACAAAAGATCAGAATACTAAAGAAAATGTAGTTTCAACGTAAAAACGAAACAGACAAAAAAAAAACTTTCGCTTTTATAATAATATGAATAAGGAGAGTATATTCAATTCATCTGCTATTGTATAATAAAACAGTTGAAGCTGCGCTTCTGGATTCCTCTGTAACCCCAACGAGTAACTTGAGTATGGCATCATTTGGAGGAAGAGTCAGGCTCGACAGACTGTCTGGACAGACTGACGGGTAAGGCTGTGCGGCGTCAGCTCGCAAATGAAGGGCAGTTTGGTGTCGCACGAAGTGTCATCCAAGTCTCCAGCGAGGTATATAGACCCGCATCCAGGTATACCGGCGCTGTCGTTAGGTTCGTCTTTACCCCAGCCTTCGTAGCCTGCTTCTTTCAAGGTTTGCCCTTGAATAATGAAAATAAAATACGGATTATAAATTTAGTTTTAGTTATTGCGCTGGAAGGTATAGCAGAGACGCAATATACAGTCGAGTTCATAAATTTGTGTACACTTTAGTACCTTGTCTATTTAATGTCATGTTTAAACTTCGATACGTGAATTGTCACAGTGATTAAAGTGACACGGTACTAAAGTGTACACATATTTATGAGCTCGACTGTATCAATAAAGCAAGCGGGCTATTGCCTAATGAAACTGATCCTTTAGAGATCAGTAGAGGAACTGTATGTTTACTAACAATATAGGTAGCTAATTAAATGTCAGTAAAGTGTTTTAATTCTTAATGGAATATTGGTTAAAAGTGGACAGTCGTTTTTAAATTAATATGTTAAAATAACACGTTCATCAATGTAACGCAGACATACTAGAATGAAAAGAGATGGCTTTATGTGCTTCCGTGCAAAAAACATGAGATGGAGATGGTTTGCGCGCGTCTTAGTTGCAGGGTCAAATAATTGTTGTTTATTTTAAACCTATAACATATATAAAAAAAATGGTTTACCAGGATTAAGAACTTATAAGTTCTCAACTATTGAATCAAAATTCATCGTTAAAGATTGTGGGATTTCGAAGATTCAACCAAAAATATGCGAAAAAGGTGTTATGTTTGAAAAATAAAACTATCGAGGATTTTGTCTCTAATCGTATTTTTACGTTTAACAGTCTCAAGGAAATATGACCAAGTTTAATATATCCAAAGAACAGACACATAGGCGTTATGGTTGTTGAGATCCAGATCGCGGAACACTTCTGACTTTTTCATATGCGGCCTCTTAAAATTGTTCTGAAATCTCTGCGTCGAATAAAGCTATAACTGAACAAGTTGTAAGAGAAGATAAAAAAAGATAAAAGAAATTTATTCAGTAAGTAGGCCGCACGGGCAGTTTTACACGTCAAGAATCTACCAGCGCTTCCCAAGAGAAGACCACTGCTGAGAAGAAACGCCGCAAGAAAGTCATTCTCAGCAGTCAGTCATTTTTTAAACATATTTCTTATTACAATGGTACTACTTAGTCTTAATTTAATATTTGTAGCATTATATAAAGCTATAAATATTAAATTAAATATAGTATCAAATAACATGCGTAGTTCAGCAGGAAAACATGCCAATTAAGAATCTTACGGGAGAGATAGAGAGAAAAAAAAAACACATACTACACACACTTGTTGGGGGGGAAACTAGCCAAGATAAAAAATAGACAATTATTGTTTGCAAGAATGTGTGTGTTGTTCCCGCTCGGGTACCTATTATTTTATCGAAACACCTTTCAATTCACCTTTCATTTCAATTTTCATTTCATCAAAATTCATTTTTTTGGTAGTCTCAACAAGTCTGACCTAACCTACATAATTAATGTTTACGATATGCTGAAACATCATTTAAGTTTAATTTAATTAAGTTCGATGAAATCATACAATTGATGAAGTGAAATTCGATAAAATTATGGGTTACTTTCCGCCTCGTGTCCCGCAACACCGAGGCTATACCGGCTGATTTACATTGGTCCAGCAAAAGCATGCCAGTAGAAGTGCATTGACGAGTTGGTTTTCACGTTTGAGGCGAGAGCTATTGTAACGACGCAATGTACTTCTACTGGGGTCCATATTGGTTCACCTAATTATTTTTACTTATAACGATTTGTAAGTCCCAATCATCGCAACTCCTCACGTATTTTTTTCAGCGACTGTTACTTTTTCATGATTTTAAAAAATCAAACCACATTGAATATTTCAGAAATTCTGAAAAGTTTACGGTTCGGATAATAGGAGTTGCAATTTTAGTTTAACTTTGGCGCTCCCCTTCAACTAGCATGCTTTCGCTGGGCCAATGTAAATCGGCCATACGATCCTCGCGCACAAACATCTCTGACTTAAATCACCTTTCACAGGAAACAATACTCACCATGAATAGTCATCCACAACATATGACCTCTGAAGTTTGTAATCCCTATAAATGCTGCGTTTCTCCGGTAATTTCCTGCTACCATCTTTGTTTGTGCTTCCTTCAAGCGCTTGCTCAAGACCTGGGCTTCCACGGCACTGTTGACGATGACGAGGTGACCACCCTCGTGGCTGCACGCTGAGAATGCCTCATTCCAATCCAAGGGGCTTGTGTGGACCTTGTAGCAACTTCCGGTTTTATTTTCTAAGGTGTAAGCTGTGGGAGTAAGAAGGTGGTATCAATCATCGGCAAATAAGTGGAAGACTGAATGCATCTGGATTATCCAGGTAAATAAAAGGAATAAAATCTTTTAATCTATGGTTCATTAGATTAGTTACTATCGAAGCCTAGAACATGTAAAAAAAAAACATTTTTGGGACAAGCATTTTTGGCGCCTGTACTTTTTTGCGAAAGATCAAGAGGTCTAGCCAAAATGCAAACGCTGCCAACTTTTCTGTTTTCTATTGACACGAAATCTATGAATTTAGAATAAGCAGGCGACACGACATGTTATCAGCTTACTTGTACGTTAATCCTATACGATTTGTAGATTTTCGAAAATCGCTACCTTAGCGTTATGCATCTTGACTATGAACTTAGCTATTTTTAAAACCAATTTTACGAGTCCTCTATAAGTTACTTTAGAAACAGTGAAGATCCTGTTGTTAACTTTTGACTCTATTACATATTTTCGTCGGTTGTTTATTTCTAACTAGCAACTATTATTGCCAGCCACTCCGTCCACCTAGAAGTGACTAGACTGATGAAAGACTAGTTCTTTGAATACCTTTGTCAACTGTCCCGCATTCATTCAGTTCCTCGTTTTTGTTTCTCTCCTTATAGCATATGTAGGGGTGAGCCTCTGAGGATCTGATGCTGGTCAGAGTTCCATCCGGGAGCATCGCCAGGCTCTCCCCGCAGATGGTAGGCTGGGAAGGTGCCCATTGAACAGGCATTCTGTTAAGAGGCGTCCCTTAAAAAAATAGTGCAAGAGTTAGTAAAGAGCATAAACCAACATTATCAGTATAACAATAGTTTACCTACACATACATACCTTCACGCTTTCATTCCCAGAGTGGGATAGGCAGAGCTTCAGAATTACCAACAACTCTAAAAACTTGTTGTTAATAATGCTATTTTTTATTTTATGTAACCACACATTTTGCACAATCGGGCTAAGATGTTTACCAGCGTATTAGTGACAGGTTGCAAGCCCATCGCCTAACAGTACTACAAGCCTTTATTCTCTTAGTCGCCTCTTATGACATCCACTGGAAGACATGGAGTGGTACTAATCTAGGCCGGCAACCACACAGCTAAAAGGACAATGGGCATTTTGGTACCCGCTCCAATAGCAATAATGGTAGTGTAATTGAATAGATCATACCAATAGGAACAACGTTTACTATGGTTGTTTGTCTCAAATCCCTGTCCATTCGGAGATATTCATATACGAACATGACACTTTATGCGAAATAAAATCTGCTGCCGGCATCTTTATTTCCTTAAAAATACAACTTAAGCAAAAGTGAATAGGCTGCTACTGCACCAGAGAGCTCCATCTTCAGCCTCATGGACAGTTAGGTATTTGTAAAAAAACGAATGTAACAAAAATCACCTCTGTTGTCACTTTTCAAGTGAGAAAAAAAACAATTTTATTTATGAAGCGAAAACACTGAAGTGTACCCTTGACTAGTAATGTAGGCACCTAATAGTAAGTAGTATAAATATAGTGCCCGGCCGATAAGTAAGTAGTTAGATATTTCTCGTTATGTAGTACATGTTTTCTTTTCTTTCATAATGGTATCCCTAAAGGAAATTGATTAATAACTACGTATATTCAAAATAAAATAACTCAGTTCCGACAGGAAATAGAGATAAGCGATATGGTTATCTTTGCCCAACATAGAAATACCTTTCCAATGTATACATTATGTCCATTGGCGCGGGTACCGCGTTCCATACATTTTTGCCCATTTTCCTTTTCTAGGATTTATTTTACTTTAGCTCATAATCAAGATTCTCTGTGACTATATGACCTAGATATGTAACTTTAGAGTAGATTTGAGTGACGTATAAAGGACATCACATTATTTAAAGCTTTTTGTAGATCGTTAGTTATAGGTTAAGTATACGAAGCGTTTCATAAAAGCGCTCTGTATCCAATATGACCATTTGAATCGCCATACTCCTTTGATTCACGCAGATGTCACTTACCCTCGACAGAGTGGTACGCCCCCTTGCCGAACGTGGTATGGATTCCCGTGTGAACGCTACGCGGTTCCTCCCTGTTGGACACCCCATTGATGAGTGACTGCATTACATGCCATTTTAATACAGTCTCTGGAGAAAGCAGAACCGCTCCTAGGTGCAAGTAATTCAGAAGGTGGTAAAAAGTACATTTCAAGGTATTCGAAAGAAAGAAAGCAAAACATTTATACGTGACATAACAAAGGACATATTAACACGCACAAGAAGAATGCAGCCTCGAAATGGTCCCAACTCAGCGTAATGCTGGCATTAAAATCACCTATATTTGAATGAGTGATTCATGAAACTGTCATATTATGGTGAAACTGTGGAATCAACTTCCAACACGACCACGTTTTCTACAAGTTTTATTATGGGAGCCTTCAAGAATATAACTTCAAATTGCCTAAGTAAAAGGCCAGCAAAGGACCGACCACCCTTCTGGGGCACGTTTTATAAAGCTACAAGTAACAATTTTACAGGTCTAAACTGGCAACACTGCTCAAATGGTTAATCGTCATTGGTCTAGGTTGTGTCAAATGGAAACTTGTAACTTGTAAATTGTAATTTGTAGCTTTATAAAACAGGCCCCTGGAGTTGCCGGTGCTCATGGACGGTGTTGATACGAGTAACTTACACGCTCGTTTGACTCCCTTTTATATTGAAAAATAAGAATTAAGAACACTGGCTAGGAATCAGAAGTTCAGAAATACTGCACTAACTATTGCGTTCTTAAAAAGAATGACTAGCAAAGGGCCATGCATGTTATTCATTTCTGTTCAACCCAAAGGTCTTGCGCTCCATTTGCAATTTTACGTCACAGTCATTTGTTTAGTTTTTACTTTGGTACCTTGTGGTTTTAATGCCCTTGACACATAAGTGCAGCAGTTCAAAAATAACGTTAAAGTGACAGAGCACTACAGTGTTCAGCTACTTATATAGCCGACCGTACTAGGCCGAGATTATTTGCGGTAAACGCATATCGTCTTTGACGTGTTATCGTATTGTCAACGTTTTAATAGGTCTTATTTACTAAACAGTAATGGTGGCCGAGTTAAGGACAATTTATAACGTAACACGTCAAGGGTAATTCGGCGGTGATAGTGCGAAACCAAGTAACTAACAAATTTGATAAGGAGCAAGATGTACAGTCAACAGCATAAATAAGTTATCATTTATGTACCTTGTCACTTTAACGTCGTGTTTGAAATGTCATACAAAATTGTGAAACGATTGAAAGCGACAAGATACAAAAATGATCACTTATTTATGCTGTTGACTGTACCTACCTTGCTAAGCAAGTCATTAAGGTGCATTTTGCTCCTTATTTAATTTATTAGTTACCTGGAGCCCGTTCCAGAAAGCCACTCTGCAACTCTGCCCTCCGCACTTTGCAAATCCACGATAATGTAAATTGCTGAGTAAACGTGTTCCAGAAAACACTTTGCGTAATTTCCAAACTCTGCAAAGTTTCTGTTCCTAAAAGATACTTTGCAGATCCACAAATCCACACTCTGCATTTGACTCTGCCTCTTCAACTTTGCAATAGCTTTGTGGAACAGAAATTCGTTTGAAGAGTGGGATTTGCGGAGTGCAGAGTTGCAGAGTGGCTTTCTGGAACGGGCCCCAGGTTTTGCACTATTACCGACGAATATGGTTTTACTCAGTAAAATCGAGGTCTTGTACTGTTTCTTTTATTGTTTCCGTCTCTTTTTATTTAATATTTAAGTATTTCCTTATTCATTAACGTAACTCTTACCTTCATAATAGCAGTTTAGATAAGCATCTTTCCAGGTGGCTGGGACCTGTTCCAGCTTCACCCAGCCACAGATCTCCTTGCGGTAGTCGTAATCATACCTGAAGAGGCCACTATCCTCGGCAACAGCTGGAGAGACCTTTATTCCAGTTTCCAGACGTACAGACCTTAAACCTTCATGAATAAATTTAGTATTTTACTTATTAAAGTATTTAAAAAACCGGCCAAGAGCATGTCGGACCATGCTCAGTGTAGGGTTCCGAAGCCGTTAACTACTTGTTACAAATAAATTAGACTTAACGTTGTCGTTGGAAAACTGTTCTCCCCATACATCGACATAGGTCACGGTCAGTTTACCAACACCGCAAATAAGTTTTCGGTAGGTATAAACATTGAAACCGTTTGTAACTCAAGAACCAATGAACTGTACTTAGTCATGATAGTTTCCTATTAAATTCATTATTCGCACCTTTAGAACAATAATGACCTAATTCAAAATTTGTGCTTTCAAACTTTGAGTCATAAATTTATTATCATAGAGACCTAACTCGAAATTTAAAATTTCTCAATTAGGTCACTATTGTTCTGAAGGTGCGATATGTGCTTTCATTTAAGATATTTTTCAGATTTTTAGTATTTGTAGTTTTGGCTGTGGGGGGGGACACTTGACTCTAACAAAAATTAGCGCTTTAAAGCTTAATAATTCATAAACGGACACCTTAATCGAAAAATTGTTTTCACAAACCCGCAATTGGAAGACTTATCCAACGACACCCCACACTAAGGGGTACACGAGAAAAAAAAATACATCCCCACGTTACGTGTAGAGGAAGTAGGTACAATAAAAATTTTTTTTTCAAAATTTTGTTTTACCTCTTTCTTGACGTGACTCATTTTATGTATATTCATGCCAAACTAAAAGGTTTCTAGTACTAAGAGTCTCTGAGCTAGGCTGCGGACGGACAGACGGACGGACATGGCGAAACTACAAGGATTCCTAGTTTGACTACGGAACCCTAAAAAAGAGGATTTCAGTTCGGTGGAAACTTTTTTTACACAAAAGTATTCAAAACTGTGACGCACACACAACGTAATTAATACTTTTGTTAATATGATGTAGACTGGTATTATTATTTATTATGGTAATATTGTTATTACATAATCATCTCCAAATATATTCTTATTGGAGATGGTTGCTTATTTATTTTTACACAGTAGGGGAGATGTGTACATAATGATCCCCCTAAGGGAAAATCTTTCCTGTGGTCAGAGTTTAAGACATAATCACAAGATTTAAATTGTTAACGATAGTGAATTTATATATCTAGGGAACAGCATACTTATTTTTTATGATTTGTATGTGTTTTTTGAATTACGTCATGTTCTCTAAAAGTTTACTAAGGGATCATTTTAAACACATGCATGTATAAATGATCCCCTGGATGCCGTGATATTTAACATTAATAAAAAATACATCCAGGCGTTTACTTTAATCATATGATTGCTAAGGACTACGACAATATGTAAGCGTTCGTTACACATACAATTTTAAGTCGTGAGCGACAAGGAGATATTTTTTAAAATTAAATAATACATAATAAACAAAATTAAACTTTAAATTGTTGTAAAAAAACGTTTTAAAGTGATTTTTCGATTCTAAACTCACGGCAGGATCTGCAAAGACTAAAAATATTTATTTTATGTTAAGGAGAAGGCAAACGAGCACACATACCACTTGATGATAACTGGGACTTCTGACCAATAGACATTTCCTAATGGGGTAATTTGATCCCAGGGATCATTTTATACTCACGAAAAGGGATCATTTTACCTCAATCATCAAATTTCAAGGCATCGATCAAAATATGAGTTTTAAGTTCAACATGTTGTACAACATCGCTTAATTATATATGAACGTCAGAGACAACTGGCTGGGTCGCGGGGAATACGGTTAATGAGTATTTGGATAGATATCGCTAACAGTAACTCGGATATGATGGGGAATCATTTTACCTTGAGGGATCATATTGTACACACCTCCCCTACCTACACACATTTTTTCTTAGATATTGTGAGTACATTTAACAAAATAGCAAGTTGCAACTTTTTCGGACGCAGCACCACCAATGATGTACTCGTTTGGTTATATATAACAAACACACACACACACACACATTAAAACAAATCAAAATGGCTTAAAGGTTAACTGGAAGAGATCCCCTAAAAGAGATAATTTCGCTTATGTACAGCTGCAGAGATACGTTACCCCCCTGCAGACAAGTTTCCTAGCAAATTGGGTTACATTTCTCTGCAGCTACAGCACCTTTTGTGTTCCTGTCTATTTTGTTGTTTGTTATTTTCTCGTTGGTACAATAAAGTATTTAACATTATTATATACAGGATACATACATACTCCGCACTTGCTATCCAGCTTTATGTCATTAACAGGGATCGCAAAATGCGAGCAAAATTCATTGAAGTGCTAGGGTTGTCATTTATAATATAGTCGAATAAATTAAATATGTATGGAGGAATGTGTTTATACTTGTTATCATTATGGTAATAAATTGCCGCTATCAGTGTTCATGGTTTATCTATAATGGTAAACTAAAACTCAATAGAATTGATAAGTACATTGTCTATAGATTTACGAGTAATATCTTGTCACGATTGTCAATCTGAGATATGCGGCTGAGATATGCGTCATACTCGTGAACGGGTGCTGTTTGTGGGGTCCGGTCTGTTCACGTCTGCAAGGACTTGTTGCTCAGTTAATGATTCCAGTTATGGCTTTTGACGTAGAGACCTCGTCGTGTTGTTCTCCTAGTCATTATTTTTAGTTTCATGTATTTGACATGTAATCTTGATAATTTTTACATTTATTTGTAATGTTTTTAATTTTGAATTTGTATTTTTTTTTATATGTGATAGTTCTAATAATTTATATTTGTTGCTTTATTACCTTGTAATGTAACTTACTTTTAAGTATTATTGTATTTTATGTTTGAAAAAATGACCTTCTGCTGGAGTTTCTTGCGGCGCTTCTTCTCCGCAATGATGGTCTTGTCCGAAGCGCTAGTAGATTCACTGTATATTACCGACGTGTAAAAGAGCCCGTATGTGGCCAATTTACTGAATAAATATTTTGATTTTGATTTTGATTTTGAATCTGATTGTATTGTTTGCATTGTCTCGCCATCGTACTTGTGAAAATTATTACTTACTATCCCACGTCTATAATTGGGAATTATTTGATTTTAAATTGTAAATAAAATAAAATTATATACCAGCCAGAAGACTGAGTTTTGGATTGTGTTCAATTTCGTCAGTAAAAAAATATTTATTTGTATTATTTTAGTACCTTATATTTTAGTTCATAAATTTACAACCATCGCCAACCCTAACTGGTTGTCATACGTCATTTCAATGGATTTTGCTCGCATTTTACGATCCCTGGTCATTAAGTTGGTAGAGTAAAAAAACGACCCTTTACTTTCTTTCAAAATAACTCAGCACTGATAGCACTAGTTTTATTTTTCTCGCTTGTCGCTCAGTGCGTCTCTATCGTTACAGACTAGAAAGAAAGGGAGATCCGCGCGACAAATAAGTCGCGAACAACCATGTGCGAGCCGTGCGCACGCGATCTCCTCTTTATTAATACTCATCATCGCTGATCGGAATAGATACTGATAAAATGTGAACGCAAACTAAGCGCCTGCTAAATCAAACAAGCAATTACATCAACAAACATCGTTACTATTAAAAACACTGTCTCTTGTCCAGTAAGCTGTTACGCAACTTCTTATTGTAATCTTTATTAAATAAATATTTAATATTACTTCATAGTACCAAATCTAGTATTATTTCATCAGGTTATGGGCCGCCCCATGCTTGCATAGAAAAACAATAAGTGAAGTCAAAGTATCTCTCAAGTAAAAGTGAAATTAAAGTAACTATAACCTCAAAATTGTATCGCGGTGCCACGAGTAGGATTACTTTTCAGCATAATTACACGAAATAAACATTATAATGGCAACAAACAGTGGTCTAATGAATATAGAAAAGTTGTCTGGAAGAGATAACTATGCTACGTGGAGTTTTGCAGTAAAAGCCTACATGCAGTTGGAAGATTTATGGGATTGTATTGAAGTCAAAACCGGCACGACAGTCGACGCAAAAAAGGATATTAAAGCTAAGTCGAAACTTATTTTACTCATCGATCCCATAATATATGTGCACATAAGAGAGGCCACTACGGCAAAAGAGGTTTGGGACAACTTAATGAGAGCTTTTGAAGACTCAGGTTTGACTCGTAAAGTCGGCCTGCTAAAAGATTTAATAAATACTACACTAGAAAATAGCTCAAGTATAGAAGATTACGTTAATAAAATAATGTCATCGGCACATCGCTTAAGAAACATAGGTTTCAAAGTAGATGATGAATGGCTGGGAACGTTAATGTTAGCAGGCTTACCAGACGAATATAAGCCCATGATCATGGCGATCGAGAGTTCCGGAGTAACAATTTGTGCAGATTCAATAAAAACTAAATTACTACAAGAAGTAAAAGCAATGAACACAAGCGCATTTTACTCAAACTCGAAAAAACCACATATTAATAATGTAGAAAAAGGGCAAAATAAATCAAAGGGACCGAGATGTTATCATTGTAACAAATATGGGCATTTAAGTAAAAACTGTTGGTATAAAAAAAATAAAGCAGAAAATAAAGATAAAGGCTTTGTTGCAGCTTTTTCAGCGACCAATTCTAACGACTCCTTGAACTGGTACATAGACTCCGGCGCGTCGATGCACATGACGTCAAACAGGGCATGGCTTGAAGACGAAACAACACCACCTGTAACAAGTATTAGAATTGCAAACAATAAAATACTCAGAGTCGAAAGTTGCGGTAATGTGACTATAAAGGTACCAGGTGCACAAGGCAGTATAAATAAAATACAGGTAAGAAATGTTATTTATGTACCTGAGTTATCCACAAACTTAATATCAGTAAGTAAAATGATAAAAAGTGGTTGCAGTGTCCAATTCAATGACAATGGCTGTAAAATATTAAATAATATTGGTCAAAAAGTATCTGATGCAGCTTTAATTAATGATATGTATAAGCTGAATATAGTAAATGAGAAAGCTCAAGCCATGCCCGCTGTTACTGAAAACGACACCTACTTATGGCACCAACGAATGGGCCATTTAAACTTTACTGATATGGACAAAGTTCCAAATTGTACTACCGGTGTAAAATTGTCTCCGTCAAAAGTAAATATTACATGTATAAGTTGTATTGAAGGAAAACAGACAAGACAGTCATTTCCAAGTGAAGGCTCCCGAGCAACCGAGTTGCTAGAAGTCATCCACTCTGATGTGTGTGGACCGATGCAGACTGCATCACTTGGAGGTGCCAGGTATTTTGTCACTTTCACAGACGATTTTTCACGTAAAGTATTTGTATTTACAATAAAAAGTAAAGCAGAAGTATTCAGTAAATTTATAGAATATAAAACCAGAGTTGAGAATGAACTTAACAAAAAAATTAAAAAATTAAGAACAGATAATGGCAGAGAATACGTCAATAAAGACTTTGAAAACTATCTCAAAAAGTTTGGCATCTTGCATCAAACCAGTAATCCTTATACACCAGAACAAAATGGTTTAAGCGAGCGCATGAACAGGACACTTATAGAAAGATCTAAATGCATGTTATTAAATGCTCAATTACAGAACAACTTCTGGGGTGAAGCAGTGGTGACGGCAGCACACATCGTCAATCGTTCGCCGACAAGAGCCCTCTCTTACGTCACTCCAGAAGAGGTATGGACTGGAAAGAAACCTGACTTAAGTTATATAAAGATCTTCGGATGCAAAGCGATGGTACACATACCTAAAGAACGCCGCCAAAAGCTAGATTCAAAGTCTCGAGAGTTGATTTTTGTAGGTTATAGTGACTGTGTTAAGGGCTACCGTTTTATAGACCTAAAAAATAAACAGACTATAACAAGTAGAGATGTCGTATTCCTTGAAGCCACTGTGAAAAGAAATATTGTCAATAATGTGTCTGTACCTGAAAAAAAAAAAACTATTAGTGGTAAAAGTACACATAAAAATGAAAACAAAGAATTAATTGGAAATATAAAGAAATTAAACTTACCGATATCCAAAACAGTTAACTTACCATTATCTGAAGAAAATGACAAGAATGATGATGAAAATGTTGCAGAAGAGAATAATGAGTTGATTTCAGATACACTAAATACAACTTTGTCACCTTCATCTCATTATACAGATCCTGATGATGAGACTTACATTCCCGAGGAAAGTTTTGAAACTCCACAATTTAATAAAACTCTTCGACCACGACGTCGAGACGAATTTTATGAGACTGATTCTCACCAAGATGCATCTTTTATGTGTATGAATGGCGAGTCTGCTATGAGTATCTTAGATAAGGATCCACAAAGCCTTTCTGAAGCACTAGAAAGCAATGAGGCAGATCAATGGATTCAAGCAATGGAGGAAGAACATAAATCATTACTCCTCAATAATACTTGGACATTAGTTGACTTGCCTAAAAATAAAAAAGTTATCCCGTGTAAATGGGTCTACAAAACGAAAACAAACGAGAACGGAAATATATCAAGAATCAAGGCACGTCTCGTAGTAAAAGGGTATCAACAAAAAAAGGGTATAGATTATCACGAAATTTATGCACCAGTAGTGCGCTACACCTCTATAAGATATGTGATTGGCTTAGCAGTAAAGTATGATTTAAAAATTCATCAGATGGATGCTGTAACGGCCTTTTTGCAAGGTGACATCGAGGAAAACATTTACATGGCACAGCCGCCATATTTTGAAAAAGGAGACAAGGTATGCCTTCTTAACAAATCCATTTACGGTCTAAAACAGGCAAGCCGACAGTGGAATAAAAAGCTCAACGCAGTTTTACTAGAAATAGGAATGTCACGATCGAAAGTAGATCCATGTATATATCATCGTATAGTTAATGAACAAGATATTCTGATTCTTACAGTCTATGTCGATGATATTCTATGTCTCTTTAATAATGAAGAAACCGCCATTATGATAAAAAAGAAACTGAGCATAAAATTTCAAATGAAAGATTTGGGTGAAGCAAAATGTTGTATTGGTTTTAGAATTATGCATAACGAGAATACAATTACTCTAGATCAAACACTATACGTAGAAAAGGTACTTATGCGTTTCAATATGAGTGACTGCAAACCAGTATATACACCATGCGAAGCTAATCTGCAATTAAAAAAGGCTGAAAATGATAAAGATGTCTTAACAAATATCCCATACCAAGAGCTAATAGGATGTCTCTTATATCTATCGCAAGGCACCAGACCCGACATAGCCTATATTGTAAATCAGTTAAGTCGTTTTAATAATAAACCAACAACACAACACTGGATGGCAGCCAAAAGAGTTTTAAGATATTTAAGAGGAACGCATCATTTGAAACTTACCTTCAAAAAAAACAATGCAAATATAGTTGGCTACTGCGACGCAGATTGGGCTACAGATACTGAAGATAGAAGATCATGTTCTGGATATATTTTTACATTTCAGGGTGCTGCCATTAGTTGGTGTTCCAAAAGACAACCTACAATAGCTCTGTCCACCACGGAGGCAGAGTATATGTCTCTTTCTACCGCAACACAGGAGGCCATTTGGCTTAAACAGCTAGAAGAAGATTTCTGGCCGACAATGTCAGGTACACCAATTATCATATTCTGCGATAATCAAAGTGCTATCAGTATTTCAGGTGACGACATTTACCACGCAAGAAGCAAACACATTGATATACGCTATCATTTTGTGAGGGAGCGGATTTCAACCAAACAAATATCCGTTCATTACAAGAGCACTCAAGACATGTTGGCTGATGCTCTCACCAAAGGACTACACCGCCCGAAACATGAAATTTTCACAATGGCAATGGGTTTGCGTCCAGGGGAGGATGATAAAATGTGAACGCAAACTAAGCGCCTGCTAAATCAAACAAGCAATTACATCAACAAACATCGTTACTATTAAAAACACTGTCTCTTGTCCAGTAAGCTGTTACGCAACTTCTTATTGTAATCTTTATTAAATAAATATTTAATATTACTTCATAGTACCAAATCTAGTATTATTTCATCAGATACAGTATATTTACCTAAAGTTTGCAAAAGGACATAATACAGAGTGGTTACAACCGGGTGAAATAACAATTTATTTTTGTTGAATACCGGTATTACCGGATTACCGGTATTTTTCCGGTACTAGTAAATGTAGTCGCAAGGAAATCTATAGTTTATGTCTCCGTTCTACGAAGTTTAGGTAAACTTACTCCACCTATTATTTAGATCCTTAAAAGAAATGAGTTACAGGCCCTTTTATCACTAACTAACATAAAATATCTCATACCGTGAGTAAATATTCCGTATATTTAGCATTATAAAAAAACAAAAACCCGCCTTCAAAAAGCAAAAAATAACTTCTTTAAAATGGTAGGTAAATAGGTCAGTCCAACTCAAGTCTGCTTTTGGTTAAAATATTGTTGGACGCCGACTTCAGTTGGACTGACCTATTTACCTACCATTTTAAAGAAGTTATTTTTTGCTTTTTGAAGGCGGGTTTTTGTTTTTTTAAACATTT
The DNA here is from genome assembly GCA_946894065.1 of Acleris literana. Lineage (NCBI taxonomy): Eukaryota > Metazoa > Arthropoda > Insecta > Lepidoptera > Tortricidae > Acleris > Acleris literana. The sequence continues at coordinate 3,683,378 of OX335670.1, read as the reverse complement.
ATTTTATTTTATACTTTTTAGTGATCCTATTTATGCTGTTACGTAACTCCACTTCTAAATATTAATGAGAAACTATAGAACATTTCAAGCTCGCCGCAGACAACGCCGCGGGAATGTCATAGTCATATTTAAACCTAAATGTGCTTCGTCATAGTCGCTCAACTACCTTTATCGAAATATCTTATCGCCACCCTTGAAATAGGTACCGTTAAGGAGTTCCGGTGGCCATCTGTGGTCTTCATCATCAGTTCCACTTAACCATATAGTACTTTTCAAAAGCAAATGCATGAGTTACAGTGAAAAATACCAAAATCGCTATAGGTGTGCCTAAAATATTTTTGGAGTTCTCTTGATTTCTCCATGATCCCATCATCAGATCCCGACGTGGTGACAATGGGACCAACTAGAAAGTATAACCATACGAACAACGAAAAAATTTTTCAAATCGGTCCAGTGGTCTTCGAGTAATCGGGGAACATACATAAAAAAAATAAAAAATAAAAAAATCCCGACGAATTGAGAACCTCCTCCTTTTTTTGAAGTCGGTTAAAAAATACCGGAAATCTGGAATTCAATAAATTTGCGAACTTTAGGTAAATATAGGTACTCTACCTATTGCGATCACTGCTCAACTAGGGCATGAATTCCGAGATCTCGGAATCTCGAAATTTCGGAATCTCGGACCAATTTTTCAGATATTATAATTCCGAGATTAGACGGAGCAATACCGAAACACTTTCAATATCGAAATTGAATTCCGATATTGGGCCTATCAATATCGTAAATCCGATATTCATTACCTTTTAATTCCGATATTGTAATATCGAAAAAAACGTAGTATTTCAAAGTTATCTGAGGAGTTGCCTTCTATGCATTACAGGACATGCAGTATCGGACGATTTCTAGTATCGAAATTGAAAATCGGTATTGAATATTGAATAGAAAGTGTGTTTTTCTAATAGATCCCTAATTCCGATACTAGTATCGGAATTCCGATGTTGAGACACAATACCGAATTTCAATTCCGGTATTGGAAATAGTCGATATTGTACGCCCTGCGTAATTCCGAGATTCCGATATTGAGGTTCAATACCGATTTTCAATTCCGATACTGGAAATCTTCCGATACTGCATGCCCTATGCTCAACATCCTCTTCGGCCAATCTCATTTAAAAACAATACAGTATTCTATTCACTACAAATTAAAATGCATCGGTTTTCTTAACGTACTACTTGCTGATATTGTTGATAAGCGGTTTATTACCGGCACTTGTGGTGATTTCCCCTGAATTCGTTGCCACCAGCTCCGCCACGAGCGCCACGCACAGAACGAAGTTCGACATCTTGCCAAAAATGACTCGACTCTACTACAGAAGAGCGATTTTATTTAAGTAACCGGGCAAGAGTTTGTCGGATTATGCTCAGAGTAGGGTTCCGTAGCCGATACTACAAACACAATCTCCGACAACAAGTATGGGCTAATTTTATATTGATTTGTTCTTTGTCGGTACTTTATTTATATCTTAGATGACTCAAGAACCAATGAAGTCGATATACTTTTCTGTGATACGCACCTTTAGAACAATAATGACCTAATTCAAAATTTGTGCTTTCAAACTTCGAGTCATAAATTTATTATCATAGAGACCTAACTCGAAATTTAAAATTTCTCAATTAGGTCACTATTGTTCTGAAGGTTATGTGCTTTCATTTAAGTTTTTTTCCATATTTTTTGTATTTTGTACTTTTGGCTGTACTTTAGCCAAAATAACACTTTTAGAATTAAATAGTTCCTAAACGATGCAAAATCTACAAATTCATAATTGTTAAGTTGAATAGTCCAACTTAGATAAATAAAAATATTGATTTCACCTTTGCTAGTTGATATTATAATTTTACATTGATAGACTTGCTGAGAACGTTTGTGACATACATTAATAGACAGATGGACAAACAGACGAACATGGCGAAACTATAAGGTTTCCAAGTTTGTCTACGGAACCCTAATGTGTCAAAGTGACACCTGTAAATAAAATCATAAGAAGTCTCTTATGTTTTGATTGATTACGTCACTTTGACATAGTCCAAAGTGGTCAAGGAATCATTTTCCTTTACTGCACAGTCACCACACGGGATTGCTGAGCAGCCACAGTTCGTATTTTGGGCGTGTAATGCAAACCTAGTTTTGTCGGTTATATTCGTGTATCCAGTATGTATTAAGCTGCGACCACACCGCTGCTTAAAATACAGCGACGGTACGGAAACGCAGTGACGCGTCGTATCAGTACCGTTTTTGACGCACGCTCCCCACACCGCTGCTTAACGGTGCGTATATTACGGTCCGTCAAAAACGGCGCCATGTTGTTACAATGACCCCGTCTTTTGTTTACGCAACGACACCGTATTTTAAGCAGCGGTGTGGAGGGCATGCGTCAAAAACGGTACGGATACGACGCGTCACTGCGATTCCGTACCGTCACCGTTTTTTAAGCATTGGTGTGGGCGTAACTTTACTCGGCAAAATTACGAAGAGTAGCAAGTGGCTTAACATACCCGTGTTGTGTCTGTACCTTAGTCCCAAATTAAGCTCTAGTCTTAAGGCCGAGCCACACCGGCTGCGTGACGTGCACGTGCACGTGTGCGTTCGCTTTCCACTGCGTTGTATAGTGACATGTCGTAATGAGAATTCATACTATACAACGCAGTGGATTGCGAACGCGCACGTGCACGTGCACGTTACGCAACCGGTGTGACTGGGCCTTTATACTATGGGTACCAAACTACGATAAATAACTTTTATAGATAAATACATACTTAAATACAAAACATGCAAGACTCTATGAAAGAAATACAAAATATACGTGCGTATCACACAAATGAACCCTTACCCGTAGTCGAACCCCAGAGCCGCCAGCTTTGCAACTATGTAACCACCCAGGTGGCCTGTGTACCGTCGATTTTATAATAGTCGTTTATGTGGCTGGTTCATAATAAGAGGCATTAAAGCACGAGTGTGGTTTTATGAAACGAGCCGAAGGCGAGTTTCATAACAAGATCACACAAGTGTTTTAATGCCTAATTATATATAGCCGCATACATAACTTTATCTACATGCATATCATAAGTTTTCTATAATATGTTCAGATATAGCCTATATTTTTATTAAGTTAGTGTTACTGTTAACTTGTTTGTAGTACCAAAGCTTAAAAAAAAAAAAAAAAAAAAACAACTTTATTTATAATGTACAGATGTGGCTTGCATTTTCAAGTTAGTGGTACAGTATTACCGATACATTAATGTTTAGGTACCGACACTTTAATGTAAACATTAGGATGCACTATACTTTAATGTAAACATTAAGATGCAACCACAGATACAGGTTTCTTAATATAGTCGATTTGCTTATCGCTCTTGAACATATTGTAGGGAAGTTATGATATGGATGTAGATAAATATGTATACACTTAAGTACCTTGACACTTTAATCGTTATGACAATTCATATATGGCAGTTTAAACATGACATTAAACAGGGGTGTTAGTCTCTTAAAAACGGCGGTCGGTCGGACGAACGAGCAAAAGCGCAGCGGCGAGTTTAAGTAGTCCCGTCAGAGCGAACAAAACACATATTAGCGCGTGCATTATCAATTAGGCAGCCTTATACGTTCGAGAAGCCATGCTGCTAAATTGAATACACGCGCTACAATGTGTTTTGTTCGCTCTGACGGGACTACTTAAACTCGCCGCTTAGACATTCACTCGTTCGTCCGCCCGTCCGTCGTGGTTGAGAGAATCACACCCGAAAAGGTAAGGTTCATACAGTGTATACAGGTCGATTCACAAGAGCTGGCACGAATGGATTGAATGAGTGAACGAAAGTATACAAGTGTATATAATAATGTTGGGTTTTTGGTTTGAAATTGGAACATCGGTTCAAAGGACGGTACTCAAATCAAAAATTAAAATCAAAATATTTATTCAGTAAATTGGCCACATACAGGCTCTTTTACACGTCGGTAATACACAGTGAATCTACTAGCGCTTCGGACAAGACCATAATTGCGGAGAAGAAGCGCCGCAAGAAACTCCAGCAGAAGGTCATTTTTTCAAACATAAAATACAATAATACTTAAAAGTAAGTTACATTACAAGGTAATAAAGCAACAAATATAAATTATTAGATCTATCACATATAAAAAAAATACAAATTCAAAATTAAAAACATTACAAATAAATGTAAAAATTAACAAGATTACATGTCAAATACAGGAAACTAAAAATAATGACTAGGAGAACAACACGACGAGGTCTCTACGTCAAAAGCCATAACTGGTATCATTAACTGAGCAACAAGACCTTGCAGACGTGAACAGACCAGACCCCACAAACAGCACCCGTTCACGAGTATGACTCACACAGTGATAGGTGACATTACTTTTTTTCATTCCATTCGTGCCAGCTTTAGTGAATCTACCTATACATATTTACGGACTCGACCCTTTATGTCTTTTCCTGCCATAAAAAGACATGGTTTTGAATGAGTTCTTCAAAGGGTTCCCTCGTACATTTATAATGAAAACTAACGGAACCCTAAAACAACTATATAGGTAAGCAATTATCCATGGATAATTGAATTAGTACGCCGTAATAAATGCAACCAACATTATATAATTTGATTACTTTTATATCCCGTGACTAAATAATTTTAACATCCATATAAATAATTACGATAGTGTATTTTGTTTGTCTTCCCTTACGATAAAATTCCATCCATTAATGGGGTCAAGTGGACTTTTAGTACCTTCAAATCCATTAGTGGAGTAGAGTGGGCTTTATTGTGTACTTAAATCCATTTGGATTCGTTTACACTTTTTAATACTCTGGAATCCATCAATGGATTCTGTTGCACTCTTAATTACACTTCGATCCATCAATGGATTTTATTATACTTTTAATACACTTGATTCCATCAATTTTGATGGATACTCGTGGCCATTTAGTATCCATTGATGGATCCCGGTATATAAAAAATTCAATAGAATCCATTAATGGATTTGTAGAATTCATAGTATATTTAAATCCATTGATGTATCCCAGCGTCTTGAAAAGTGTAAATGACTCCAAATGGATTTAAGTGTACATTAAAGCCCACTCGACTCCATTAATGGATTGTAACGTAAAAAAAGTCCACTTGACCCAATTAACGGATCTTGTCAATGGATCCTAGTGGACGGAATTTTATAAATAGGGGGCCGAAAAACCCCAGGGTGATTCCCATGAACTTTTTTTTAATATTATGATTATTCTCATCCTAAGAGCTCGTTCCCACTATGTCGTATGTCGGTCCGGATTTTAATCGGTCGTTCCAGTGGCAGAACGTTTATATCAAGCTATTCACACTCGTCCGACAACGATTTTGTGTTGGATCCGACCAAAAATAACGTGTGTTTTGCCAGCCCTCTCCTCCGGATAAAAATCGTGTCGGAACTCGCTCGCTTTTGAGTATGACGCTGTTCACATTGGTCAGATGTCGGGGCCGACCCCGCCCCGCCCGCACCCCTTGTTCCGCCCGCCCGTGGCTGCCATAGTGGCCGACATCCGACTAGTGTGAACAGAGGCACCGACACCCGATTAAAATCGGAATCCGACATCGGACATAGTGTGAACAGAGGCGCCGACACCCGATTAAAATTGGAATCCGACATCGGACATAGTGTGAACAGAGGCGCCGACACCCGATTAAAATCGGAATCCGACATCGGACATAGTGGGAACAGAGGCGCCGACACCCGATTTTAATTGGAATCCGACATACAACATAGTGGGAACGAGCTCTAATTAACATAACAGTTAAAGTATTCGTTGTCCCTTACTGTCAAATTCAAATATCATAGTGACATAAGTACAGAGTATATTTCAAGCACACTTTAGTTATTGCACGTTTACGAATAAGAGGGGTAATTTATAGGGTTCAAATAATAAAGTACATAAACAATATTTTTCTGCACACGTTATTCCACGCTAAGTATATAATTTTCCAAAAAAATAACTTAAATAACATATAAAGCACTAACTTAGCGGGAAGACTCCGTTTCATTGCGTGATGGGCCGCAAGCTTTTCGAGATACAGCCCCCATTCTTTCCACTGGAGGTAGGTAGCAGAGGGTAGGGGGGTGGCCAGGCTCGGCCATTGACCTGTTGAATAATTTTTATGGTAAAGTAGGTTTATTAAAAACGTACCGATTATTTTATCGAAATACCTTTCAGCGAACGTATCATGTAGGTAGGCCTCCAACAAGATGGAGTGACGACCTTGTAAAGATCGCGGGAACGCGGTGGATGCGAAAATCACAAGATCGGTCTGAGTGGAGAGCCTTGGGGGAGGCCTATGTCCAGCAGTCGACGTCTTTCGGCTGACATGATGATGATGATGATGATGAACGTATCATGACGCGAAATTTTCATTTTCTCGAAGGGCATTTCTCGCCGCATGAGCTAATTTTTTTTGGTAGCCACCAGTCTAACCCAACCGTCTATGTAATTAATGTCTAAGATATCTTCAAAACATCATGGTTTCCGCAGAAAATATCGTTCTATGAAATGAAATTCGATAAAATGATACAATCGTTGAAGTGAAGATCGATAAAATTATGGGTTGCCATATTAAAACTATAATACCAATAAAAGTCTATAGTGCGACCAAAAAGAGTAGAAATTAAATGAGGGCGCCACTTTCTACGTAACTGTCACATTTTTGACGTAAAATGCGTAAACATGGCAACAATTTTGTATGGAATTTTTTTAGTTGCAGCTGTCACCACTGGCTCGACTTTTTGGCCAGGCTATACTTATAATTATACCTAAGCGAAAATTTCAGGCAGGGAACATAATTCTCCGAAATGATCAATATGACCTGAAATCGGGGATTCCTCAAAATTGGAATATTTTCCTTAATTTGCAACTTTTTTTTTTTTTCGATTGTGATTTAAGTAATAACCCAATATAAATTCGTTAAAGATCAAAATATTCAATAATAACCGAGATTCCAAAATTGAATACCGGTATTTTTGTATGAAAATAATCCCGCTATTCGACCTCTGGCGGCGCACATGAGTCCTGAACTAAAACAATAGTACATTGTTGCAGAGGATAGAAAGTACGCGATTTTTGGACGAGTCATATAGAGGGCCGAAACGTAGTTGAGGGCCTCTAGTGTACGAGTCCATAAATTGCACTTTCTACCGAGGCAGACATAGTGCTTTTCACAACCACTGAGAGGAAATAAAATAGGAATTCATATTCAAAACTCAAATCTTAATTCATGTTAATGTGACATCACCGCCAATTTTACCATAGATAACTTTTTTTTAAATCGGGACCTCTATTCTCATGGCACTCGAGATTAATAAACTAACATGCGAGATGAAGATGTCAACTCCATATAAAATTGTATTTGTTTCGCCATATCTCCCATGCAATTTTATCTCTAGTGGTTCGAGAGTAGGAGCCGAGTTCGAATTACATTTAAAAAAATGCAGTGATATAGTTTTTAGTCTGTGTATCTTTTAGCAAAAATACACCTAATATTTTACGACACAAAATGGTGTGTGCTGATTGGTCGACTTCAATTTTTCATTTTAAAGAGCTATGATACAAAAATTTATTGATTGATTTTCATTGGTTCTTAAAGTTGGACAACAATATATATAGTTGGACATAAAAAAAAAAAAAAAAAAAAAAAAAAACAATGTTCTCGACCAATCAGCAAACACGCCAAGAAAAACATTCTTGGTCTGTCCATATAAGTGACGTTTTGTGACCCCAAACAAGACCATCTATGGCCATATTTCCGAGCAGTGTTGTGAAAAGGATATTTTTTGTCCTAGATAATAGTTTTCGAAGAGGCCTTAACCTTTTTTCAACGCTGACGAAGAACCAATTCGTCAGGGTTGTCTCTGTCATTAATTATTACTTTATTAAGTATCATTCAAATTCCAATTATTTTGTTCGGATTCCATATTCAATCAATAGGAAATAATTCAACTGATATTCAATGAAAGTAAAAATTTATTAATCAAATAAAACATGATCAAATATTATTATAAAATATAGTGCACGCGTCTATCATGATTTCCAATCGCGAACGAACTAAGTGCAAATTAATACTGCGGTGTATGGAGTTTGATGAGTTAGCTATAATTATGAAAGAGCATAACCCTTAGGTACATATTTATTGCATTATATATCATATTTTTGACACTTTTATCGTCGTGATAAACCATATATATCACGAGTTCATCGACAAAATAATCACTGTCCACATATTTTATCGATTAGCTTTACGTAGCTCATAGGTTACAAAAAACTCATTTAGGTACGGTTTTATACAAGCCCGTTAGTAAATATATTTTAGTAACTTCATTAAATTTTTGACATTCCTGATCGAAATATAATGTCAAGAGTATTTATAAAACCCATCCTTAGTATCAACCCAGCGGGCCTAGTATGGTTGCGTTTATCGCGTGACAAAATGTGGATAAAGCGTCCGTCACTCTCGTTCTTATTTACGAGTATAATTATACGTGTCAGAAAGTGACGAATGTTTTATCCACATTTTGTCACGCGATAAATGCAGCCATATTAGGTCCCAGAAAACGATCGCGAATCGCACAAAAGTTACCAATGTTTGTTTGTCTTACTTGGGATGGCCTTCGTCCCAGCTCTCCATCGTCCTACACATGTTGTAAATCTTTTGGGAGTCCCTCCTCGGCTGGAGGGTCCTCATCTTCTTACTGGAGCCGTGTTGAGAGGTGGAACTTATACCAGCTGTGGGATAGTTTATTAATTTAAAGTTCTTTGTACAACATGAGAATTCAAAAAATTGGAGTTAGTGCTGCGGGCCTAGTACGGTTGCGTTTGGAAAGGTGGATATAGCATCCGTCACTCTCGTACTTATATACGTGGCAAAAAGTGACGGATGTTTTATCCACATTTTGTCACGCGATATCGATATCAAAACAGTAGCGACTCAAAATCCTTTCTACTTTTATTTCAAGTTCATAGGAGTTGTATTCAAGTTGATTTTAAAGTACAGTGGTATTTTGAGTTACTACTGTTTTGATCTAGCAGTGCGTTATATAAGCGTCAGAAAATGGCCCGCAGGGGGCCTAATATGGCTGCGTTTATAGCGTGACAAAGTGTGGATAAAGCATCCGTCACTCTCATATTTATTTACGTGTCAGAAGGTGACGGATGCCTTATCCACACTCTGTCACGCTATCGACGCAGCCATATTAGGCCCCCTGGTATTCTTTATCAATCAACCATAATGGGTAACAGACACACCATTGAGAAACGCCAAGCAGCAGTCCGTATGTACTATTCTACAGTAGAAATTCCGTTACGTAGAAAGGATTTGGGGATTATAAAGTTTAATCGAATGGTTTGGTCCTGAGTCCAACAAGTGCTCCGTTACAGCGGACCTGCTAACCTGGCGGTTCTTAAGTTAAGCTGCAATATGCTCCTTGACTCTTTCAGAGAAAGTGCGCTTCGTTTAACCTCGTAAGGCCCACCATACTACAAACATGAAGTTTTTTGTCAGTGGGACTTTGAATCTAACAGCAAGGCAATAAAGTTCAATTACGTTTGTTCAATAATGCCATTTTCAGTTCATGAAAATAGGAAAATAAACTTTATTCCCATTGCGATACAGTTCAAATTGAATTGCCTTGATTATGTACATCCTATTGCGCGCTGGGCCTTACGAGGTTAATACAATGTTTTATCGTGATTAAGACCCGAGGGGCTATTGCCTAACGCACTCGCAATCGCAATCGTTTTCATTTTGAAAATCGAAGGCTTGTCTGCATACAAAATGAAAACAATTGTTCCGCTTTAAAGCCGATTGCGATTGCGAGTGCGTTAGGCAATAGCGACGCCATTTTATTATGGCATTAACCGACCAAACAAATCCAATACGGAGGGCTCAGACAAGATGCACTACGCTAACTAACGTTTCTATTCGATTCGTTTTTAAACCTATCGCGTCAATGGAAGATGACGTGATACGAAAAGTCACGTGGTCTGCCAGTGACGCGATTGGTTTAAAAACGAATCGAATAAAAACGTTAGTTAGCGTAGTGCATCTTGTCTGAGCCCTCTGTTATACCTTTGAAAATCGCTTTCTCGAAAACGGCTTTATATTTATTTATTTATTTATTAGGATCTTCAACAATAATTACAGTCAAGGACTTTAATTGTTATGCCACTATGGAACCCTGTCGCATAACGTTAATCATTCATTTAAGCGTAATTTCTGTCATGTGGTTTGACGCTGTCATTATGACAGGGTTCCATATTGGCATAACAATTAAAGTCCTTGACTGTACACTGCTACATAAATATCTAGGGTGATGGAACCGGATATAAACAAGGACCAATAACGGACACGTGATTCTTATAGTACAGAAAGATACGGGTTATTCATTTATTTTGAGACAATCAATTTATAACCTTATGATCTTCGAATTAAGAGTTAAGTGTCCATTATTGGTGCCTTCAGCTAAGTGTCAAATATTAGTGGCGTCACCCTATTAATTTGACGATATTGACAAGATACCTGAGGGCTCAGACAAGACGCACTACGCTAACTAACGTTTCTATTCGATTCGTTTTTAAACCAATCGCGTCACTGGTAGACCACGTGACTTTTCGTATCACGTCATCTTCCAGTGACGCGATTGGTTTAAAAACGAATCGAATAGAAACGTTAGTTAGCGTAGTGCATCTTGTCTGAGCCCTCTGAGATTCACTCTATACCTACTACCGACGTGTAAAAGAGCCCTCATGTGGCCTACTCGTATTTGCTGGATAAATATTTCGAAATTTGAATTTTGACCGATCTGTTAAGTTGATCATCTTAACCAATATCATGGGGAAAATTCATTTTCAACTCGAGCGACGCTTGGTCTCCCAGATACCTACTTACAATAAAATGAGCAACATTATCATGACGTATTTGGTTACTTTTAATGTCTTTTTTAACCTGAACTTATCAGATTCCACCGAGACAGGCCCGTGTTCTCATATTACCTTTGTCTTCCTCCCCAAGTACATATCGAGGTAAGGACACCGATGGTCCTCCTATGATCATCATCATGTCAGCCGAAAGACGTCCACTGCTGGACATAGGCCTCCCCCAAGGCTCTCCACTCAGACCGGTCTTGTGCTTTTCGCATCCACCGCGTTCCCGCGATCTTTACAAGGATCTTTCTCCTATGATATGGATGTTGAATTGATGAATTACATTTTTTTAATAATATTTATTTCAGTGACCAATGCTTTAATCCGATACTCTAATGTGAACATTTAGATGTAACCAATCGACACCAGATACTTTAATGTCATACAATACTTCAATGGTAACATTAATATACAACCACGGATACAAGTTTGTTAATATAGGCCATTTGCTTATCGTTTCGGAACATATTGTAGGGAAGTTATGATATGGACGTAGATAAAATAATTAAAATAACAGACATCTTTAATTCCTAGGTCTTTATATTCCCAACTTAACAAGTACAACAACAACTACTAGGGTGACGGCACCAATGGAGACTTTTAGCTGACAGGCACCAGTAATGGACACCTCACTCTTAATTCAATTTACATACGGTCCTAAATTGATTGTTGCAAAACAAATGAATATATAACCATGAGAATCAAGTAGCGATCATTGGGTTCTTGTCCATTACTGGTTCCACCACCTACAGCAACTACAACAGCCGACTACAACTGACAACAATAACAACAAGTAACTACTTGAAGGCGGAAACTAAGTTATTTTATGAATACATTCCTTGCTTCTGGACTCGCTTGTTGATGGGGTCTTCCTCCTGGTACTCCCTGGAGCCGAGGGAGCACATCGTCTGCTTTAGTTTTGCCTCGAATATGCGGTTTATCAGCCCTGCGACATAAATCCTTATCCATATCCAAACTCATATTAACAACTTCGTCTGTTTGTTACCTTTCCACGACAAAACGGGAAAACGGATCTTAATTAAATTTTGGCGAGGTGATACATATTGTGTCCAAGGATATAGGATACTTTTATTGTCGAATAAATAAGACATTTCCCGAGGGAATAGCGATAAATTAGCCTTTGCTCGTGTCCCACAGCTGAGGAAAGGTCTCCCTCATCTCTCCTCTCGTCGCTATTGAAAGCGTGCTCCCTCTAAACTCACACAAATGCGCTAGGTCATCTCGTGCCATCACCATCATCATCATCATCATCATCATCGTCATCATCATCGTCATCGTCATCTGTGATAGGAGTCTCATATGCTGTGATATTTAATTTGTAACTTTTTTATGTAACATTATTCATACTCTTAGTTAATAAAAGGCTTTGGAATGGAATAACTAGGCTTACCAAGATTACCGAGGCCCTAGCTACTTTACCTTTCCCCTCAACGAACTCGAGCATAGACACAGCAGTCGACTGTTTCTTGGTGAGCTCTGGCTCCGAAACCGTTTCTCGGCTCAGAAGGTCTACATCGACGGATGCTTGCTCTTCCACCTCTTTGCCGATGTCCTGAAATAGATGGCGCTATACTCCCGTATACATATATATCTATACTAATAATTATAAAGAGGTAAAGTGTTTGACGTTGACGTCTGAATCTACTGAACCGATAGTGATTGATAAAATGACCTTCTGCTGGAGTTGATGAATGATGGTCATGTCCAAAGCGCTAGTAGATTCACTCCATACTACTGGCGTGTAGCTGCCGGAACCCAGACTGCTCACGAGAGGATTTCCTAACAGCCTTGAAATAAAATTCGATCTAAATGTAATAGGTACTGGTTATACAGAAATAGTGCCTAAGCAGGTTGGAGGTGGTAAGGAGAGAGATATGCAAAATTTTAAATTTAGTGGTAGGGAGAAGCCCAAAATCTGCGTTTTGTTATTACTTTATGTGAGGTAGGTACGTTAAGATCTGAAAGTTATATGACAGTAAGATAATTATATGAATTTCTATGAATTATAAAAAATTATATAAAATAAATGTTGCATACGCAACAAGCGTGTAAAAGAGCCCTCTTTACTTTTTTTTTTAATACATTAATTTTATAACGCGGCTGCCGCGCGCAGCAAGTTATCCGGAACGCAGCGGATAGCCAGACCAGTACCAACTGCAGGTGAGCAAGCAAATGATGCAGCCTCAACACCCGATGATGATCGGATTGCCCCGCGGCACGTTCGAGCGCGGCAATGTTTGAGCTGACGCGCGCGGCAACCCCGTCTCCATAGAGCGTGGCCGCCGCGCGAGCCCATGTTCGAGGATTTCCCGCGCGTAATGTAGACCCACCTTAAGACTAGCACTAAAATTGTTTTCTGTAGATCAGTCACATAGTGAGATAGTCTCGGTGTTCTTGGCCTATAAATGCGCTGGGAAACGACAGGCAATGTAATATGACAGTTTTATCTTTGCCATTTTATTCGAATCCTCAAATAAGTTTCTGTCAAAAATGCCAATTTGTGCCAATTTTTGTTGCCAATTTTTCCGCTCAGACATCATCTGCTTATCAAGACGAAACTAACGCGCCCCAACTAGATGATTATACAAATGATGATTGTGATTATGATTGTATAAGTACAGCAAAGATCCCGTCGCCACCTTCCGACTCCATCATCAGATCAGCTCGATGGTACCATAATATTGCATTGTCATCGTGTTTACATAATGTATTCGAAATTTCAGCCTATTCCATTGACGGGAACTAGTTCAAAATTGACATGCAAGATTACCAAAAGAGATAAGCTTTTATAGCTTGTAAAAATAAAGTAGGTATTCACTGCCCACCGGTTTGAGCCTGAATCTGCGCAAGTCCTTCCTGGTCTGAATGTAGTCCCAGAAAGCAATGATTTTTGACTTGATATAGGGAGTGTCCGCCTCTGTCGGGGTGAAGTCCACCACCAGAAGCTGTGCCTCCAGCGGTTCGCCACTGCTGCTGGCCCCAAACAGACTCAAGATGTCCCGATGATCACCTGAGGACACAGTTTCGCACGAAGGTGCGGTATGAATTGAATCTTCTTCCATTTGAGTTTAATAAATAGTTTATCAAATAAATAATACTCAATACTAATAAATAATAATCAGAAGAAACCGTTAAGTATAATTAAAGTACAAAAACTTGATAAAAACACGTCAATGAGTTATTGAAAAATGACTTTTAGTGATGTACGTGACAGTTTGATAAATGAAACGACGACATTGCCGGTTTTCAATCGGCAAACGTTTTGGAATTAATAAGGGTGCTGTTTGGAGTGAACCTATATATAGCAAGTTTCAAGTTTAGAAGTAAGGGCTTGTTTACGGAGACGCGTTGCGCGGCGCGTTGGGCGTTTTTTTCCGTTTACAGAGAGGCGGCGCGTGCAGCGGACCGCGTCATCACACGCGCAAACACAAACATATGACAATGTACGGTATTGTTTATAAAGATGCGGGGCGTGATGCGGCGCGTGGTGCGGGGAGTAGAGAGTAGCGGTATCCGCTACATTCGCGGCGGAGTCTCGAGCGTGTAGCGGAGCGCGCGGCTGAGCACAAGACTGTCAGAAGGTTCTGCGGGCGCAGTGGCGGGAACCGCCGTTATTGACCCGTGCGACGCTACGTGCAACGCGGCGATGCCATCCGCGGGCTCCGCCGCAGTTAACGTTGTATTTGAAGTAAACGCGCGTAAAACCGTTTCTCCGTAAACGCTTTTATACAACGCCATATGTTTGAATTTAGTGCAGACCGCGCCGCCCAACGCTACGCGCGATGCCCCGCGTCTCCGTAAACAAGCACTAACCGTTTTCTCCTTGGATGTGTTCAATCATATTTTTATGCTAAATGAGAATCACAGTACATTTTCAACATGGCGTACTACATTAGAACAAACATTAACTCTTTCCCAGTAAGATCCGATGCACTCAGAGGTTTAAGAAATAATCACGCCGGAAAACTCAAGACGGTGAAATGTAAACTAGCTAAGTCTACCAAAACTACCCACGTAATCGGCCCAAAAATTTACAACGCCTTACCTGACAGCATCTAAAAATTATCAAACGAACATTCTTTTAAAAACAAACTGAAAAAAATAATGCATTTTATGACATTTCAGAATTCTTCGATAAATTCTCTAGTAATATATTGTAATCACCTTCTTGTAATATTGTACGGGGTGAAAAATTATTATTACTTAACCATTAATATTATTGTACCTTAACTTTAAATGAAATATTTTTGTAAATATGATAGTGTGACATGTAATATTCTGTAAAATATTATGAATAAATGAGTATATGAGTATATGAGCCAAACGAGCCGGCGGGTCACCTGGAAAAAGAGTATGCTCATCTTTTGAAAGGCCCCAAGTCTTAGCGGTCCAGAAATACCAAAGCAACAAAAGTAGACTAATAATGATCCGTCGAGGTGGCGGGGATGGACAGACAGCCGTTTCAGAGGATATGATTGTTTTGTAATTGGCCATGTAATTGTTTGCAACGCCTACTGTGTTAATTTATTTATGTTACAGCGCCTCTTCTCTCTTTAAGTTGTCTGGAAGAGATGGCTTATTGCAAAAAGACCGCCTGTTGCCTACCGCTTAAGAATTTTAAGTTTTTGTTTTCTTTTTATTGTTATTTGTGTGGTATTCAATAAAGCCTATTTGCATTGCATTGTATAAATCATAGAATAAGAACATAAAGCATAGAAGCCGGACTATAAGACGTTTAAGTACGTCTTAAAGTCCGGCTTCTCTATCGGCGTCAGCTATCTTTCTCTACTTTTTAGATTACGTATTACATTAGACGAAATAAAAAAAAAGTTGACTGCTTTTTCTTCTGTAACTGTCATTGTCACAAGGTTTTAAGTTGGTTTTAAGATGTCCAATTTTAATGTACCTCGATATTTCACCCCCCTTATATCAGACTATCATCCAGTACTACAAAATCAAAACGTATGTATTGCGAATAGAGTATATTTTACGTCATGGTGACTTCTTCATTTAGCCGTGTAGTTGGCCGTGAATTTGTGTTCCTACAAATTAATAACATTCTGAGGAATATCCACTAAAATTGTGTGTGAGTATAGTATAGTTATATTAGCAGCTATTGCAACCTGCAAGCAATAGCCTGTGTGGTGGAAGGCTGCAAGTCACACTCGGCGGAAGGAAAACTGGGCCTTCGGATTGTCTTTTCATAAGTAAGTTATAGGTAAGATTTTATGTAAAATTGGTAATATATTGTATAGGCAATTCATCCAGTTTATTAATATAAAAATATAGGCCTAATAGTAACATTTTTCTGATTATAAATATGCATTGTAAGTTTTTTTTTTTTGGTAATCGCCTGAAGGGCCAAAGACTTACTTTAAGAAAAAAGGGCAGAGGTGAAAATCCCTTCCGGAGACCTGGGAATGGAGGACCCAGGTACTGCCGGGCTAGCACCGGCTAAAAACACCAATGCCCCTAGAATTTAGACTCCCGCGGACTACCCCAGCCAGTGCTGAAAGGCCGGAGGAGAAAGTCCTTCCTCCGTTTACATATCCGCGGGGTTTTTCCAAAAAGGGGGGATAGGAATGGGGGTTGGGATGGGGGGGAGACTTATAGCTATGTGAGTCGCGGAGTGGGAATCCTGACGCATGCATGCTTACAGACTACGGGCTTCCTTTCTTTTGCCCAACAATGGAAGGGTTGGGTCGGAGATCTTTTTGGACCACTTGTGCGGTCTCTTCGGGGCGTCAGTTTTTTCCTCAATTTCTCTTCCCGGTGGAATGGGGTCCTCACTGTAGCCCTTTTTGACCTCGTAGAGGCTTGCCGCTTCGTGAATGCGCAAATCCAGTGGGAGGGTTCCCGACAGGATCAGCGCCGATGTCAGAGATACCGTCCTGTACGCTTTGCAAACCTTCTGGGCGAAACCACGCTGTATTGAGTCTAGCTTGTTTCGCACCATCAACTTGTTGGCAGACTAGTGCCAAGCGCTTGCTGCATACAGGGCGATCGGCTCTATCACCGCCACGTAGATGGTTTTCACTATCTCGCTATTGAGACCCCATGATACCCTCGCCGCACGTGACAGCTGTCTGTAGATATCCGTTGCCTTTCGGCACGTTTTTTCTACGTGTGCGTTGAAGGTCAGCTTACGGTCTATGGTGAGTCCCAACAGTTTGATTTCGTCGACAAGCTCCACGACGGTCCCAGCCATTGAGATTCGGATGGGATCCCATTTCAGCTTCCTCGTTATAACCATGGCTCCCGTTTTGTGACCGGCGAAGTTAAGCTTATTTTGTGTACCCCATTCGACCACTTTTTGGAGAGTCCGTTCGGCTTTGTCTTTCACTGCACCTGAGTCGTTGCCAGAGAACACCAGAGTGACGTCGTCAGCGAAGGCCTGACAATGGGCGTCCGTGTCGTTGAGCATCTGTAGGAGATCGTCTAGAATTACATTCCAGAAGATTGGACCTCCTATAGAGCCTTGGACACATCTCTTTATGGTGGGCTTTTCGCTGGTTTCGCCCGCGTAGTGTACCCTTATCATGCGGTCGTCCAGGTAGGAGCGGACCATGTGATAAAGATTTCTCGGACAGCCTTTCTTGGCCAGTTGGGCTCTGAGCTTCGGCCACCAGGCGTTGTCCAAAGCTCCCTCTATGTCTAGCGAGACGAGTAGCACGATACGCATTCGAAGTTTTGACAGTGACATGAAAAATATCGATATTTTCAGATGTCTAAAAGATGAAAACGTGATTAAAGAATGGGTTCGACGAATAGGTAGAGAAAATTACATACCTAAAACGTGGGACAAACTCTGCTCCAAGCATTTCCATCCCGTATCTTTTTTGCCAAGCCAGCAAGAAAAAGGGCGAGATCTAAAACCTGCAGATGCCGTAACTATGTTCATTGTATGTATTAAACATAGATGTAAAAAGTTATTTATCATTAATTAGGTATTTCGTATATAAACTACGTAGATAACATTTCATAATCGTTAATTTTGAATATTCCTTTTATTCATAAAGTGTTTTTTTATTATTTGCATTTTTTCTGTTTCTTATTTTTCCCATCTCTTATTTGCACAATCGTAATTACGTCGTATTACGGTTTGTTTAAGTTCGTTTTTATATCAGGCCCCAGAAATAGGAGCTCCGGTTTTTGGAATGGAAAAAATGTAACTAATAAAATAATTTATTAACAGATAATTTCAGCGACTAAAATAAGCGCGAACATTAAATAACGCTACATGAAAAAACGTTACATGAAGAAAGGCCAATATTATTTTTGCGATCATGAAATAACGCGATGTAAAATTCGGTTAAATTTTGTTAAATAAACTAACAAATCGTCCATTCCAACAAATTAAAACCGTGAAATTACATCGACATCGATAGTGTTGTCGACTCAGCAACAACACTGGCTTTGACAGATCGAATTGAAACCTTGTGACAACATGAAAGATAACTCTATCTTTTTCTAACTCATTATCATTATGAATGCCATATAATAGGAAAAGGTCAAACATATGTATTTCGTTGTTCTTTCTTATAGTGCGGTTTCTATGCTAGTACTTATTCTCTTTCGTATTCAATGGTATAAATAAACGATAATGTGACAGATAGTGTATCGGTGTTCACACCACTATATTACAGTGAATGAATGCGCAAAGCACTGGCTACATTCAATTAATGTTTTAATTTTAAAAAAACCTGACACGTGACAGTAACCATAACAATATCGCAAAAGAGCTTAGCGACCAGAACTCGTAAGTTCAAAGAGAATATAAAGAAAAAGAAGAATATAAACACTGGTTAAGTTTGTTTAAAGTAAAATGAGTGAGGAAGTTGTTGAAATCTGGAAACGAATAAAAAGGGCTGACAATGAGTCCTGTTTTACAACCTACGACTCAAGCGTTGATTCGAGCAGTTTCCGACGCCAGAGTTTTAAAGAAGAAGAAACTGAAACCAAATTCAAAGCTCCAAGCATCGAAGTGTTACTGGATAATACGAGCAAATTTGTCGTAAGTTCCGTCGATGGTATGTTATCGCTATTTACTTATATTTAGTTTTTATCATCTTCATCATCATACCAACCGCTAACATCCACTGCAGGACATAAGCCATTGTTATCCAAACATAATTCACCATGATTATCATCAAGAACAGGACCTTACTACTCGCACCCATTTCAAAAAAACGTGTTTGCTTCTAACAATATTGTAATTGTTGTGAACCATAGTCATGATTCCATTCGAGCCTAACAAAACTGTAAATATTTCATCAAAGGTATTAGATTAATCACTAAAGAACTTGCTGTTGTTACCTTAGTCCTCAGGTTCGACAACGCATTTAGAGTCTTAGGATTGCAGTCTTGAGGGAGTAGTCTTAAGAATTGAAATGTCTACGGGTGGTTTCAGATCCCAGTTACCAACAGTTGGCTTACGTCCCCGTGTGCTTTCGCCTTTCCATAAATTATTATCTTGATTGCGGTTTAATTGGTACCTATGGGTACCTTAACAGCATTAAAAATCCACCGCTAAATAAAGGTCTCCTTTTTAGTGATTTTGGCCTCATCACCATCATCATCATCATCATTATCATCCTCATCATCATCATAATCATCATAATCATCATTATCATCATCATCATCATTATCATCATCATGATGATCATCATCTAATACACACTCGGTAAGAGACCGGTTTTATAAATATCATTACCTTTCAGTTGGATATTATAACTCGCACGGCTCAGTACCGAATCGTCTATATAGCAAAATGTCCAGCAACGCAAATTGACCAAGAAGCAAAATGTCAGACGTCCTATTAGCATTTTGCCCCATTAGCATAACATCCATAAACCCTGTTTACACTTTGTTAAGTGCAAGTGTAAAGTTCATACATTTTCTACTTGCCACTTGACAGCGAATGTATAAACTTCACACTTGCACTTAACAAAGTGTAAACAACGCAGATCATCAAAATAGAAATCAGTCCGTGTAGCAATGTCCAAACTACATTTATTTTCAAAAACGCAAATCGTCAAATCTTATTGAAAGCAGTTAACCGGAGTAGCGGAATGACCAAAAAGCAAAGCGTTAAAAATTCAGTTAATTGTCGTCATTATTGAAAGATAAGGAGGTATTCGTGTTTCAAGTGGCCGGTTATATTATAAAGTTGGGTTTTATCTATTAAACTCAATCTCTTTACATCATAACATACGTGACATTATACATTTTGGATATTTTGCGATTTTGGCGTTCAGCTTTATGGGCGACATTAAGTAATTTACGTTGTGGACGATTTAGACATTGGACATATTACGTACTCAGCTTTGTTGCTATCTAGCCGCGTTCCTTTATGGACGTTATGCGAATTGGGTATTTTACGATTAAGACATCTACACACAATGGACTGACTGCTTTTTAGTCCGTCTGAAGTGTCATTTTGATTCATAGACGATTCGGCACTGAGTCACTCGCATGATGTGAGATACGGCAGTGTTGTCAGCGACTTCGACGAAGCGGATTGTGGGGAACCCTTCGAACCCCAGTATCTGGTGTACGACTTCACTGAGAGACCTGAAGACAAGGCGGTGACTATGAAGTGTAGTAAGTTCTGGAACTACGTGTACAGTAGACCGGAGCTGAGGCAATATATGGTGTACCCATCAGTAACAGTACCAGCAGAAAATTCGGATACCTTGGTAAGTATTATGCATTTAAAAAATAATTGTACGAATCAATTTTCATCAAAAAATGCGGAACTAAGTTAT
The DNA here is from genome assembly GCA_946894065.1 of Acleris literana. Classification (NCBI taxonomy): domain Eukaryota; kingdom Metazoa; phylum Arthropoda; class Insecta; order Lepidoptera; family Tortricidae; genus Acleris; species Acleris literana. The sequence continues at coordinate 3,662,569 of OX335670.1, read as the reverse complement.
ACTCGTACTACGATCTCACACAATTTAAAATTTCTGATCTCGCCTGTAGCATAGTTTAAATAGAATAGTAGTTCGTCTCCGTCTCCCTTTAGGTAGTTGGGCAATTCCATGCATGTGTGCCGCCGTCGTTCATCGATTTATAAGACGTTGGCACGTCACGTCGTCGTCGTCGTGATTGCTCGGATTCTAATAGACCAGGTAACACGCTCAGTATTTCATCAGTTCAGTCCGCCAGTCTTTTTCAACATGCAAACGTGTTACAAATATCCAAAAGCATGCCGAGTCCAGTCATGAGTCCTGAGTCCGAACATGAGTTATTTGTTATTTGAGTTATTTGGAGAGGAAGCATTAAGTTACGCTTTCGCAAAACATCCCACTCATTTCGCAAAATGTCCCTTAAGTAAAAGTTTCCTCCGCGATATGTCTCGTCTATTGGGCAATGCTGAAAGAGAGACACACACGATCTGTTGTTAAAGCTAGTTTCGGTATTTAATAGAATTAACTAAATGCTCTATTTTATTTCATGGAATAAAATATTAAGCAAGAGGGCCTTTTATTGAATGGGAGGTTTTGCAAAACAGAGCGTTTGCTAATGGGAAGTAATGAGCCTATTCACTCTTGCCTTGAAAACTATTTGCCCGCATCAGGTTTTTTTGTTAGCATTTTTATTGCAACTTAGATAATAATTATGGGTATTTTACAGAAAACCCTTTGAACAAACATATTATTATCATTACGGAGAATTTTACTTTTATTGAAAGGCCATCATCACCTCATTAGTTAATTTCAGGCGGAACGTTACAATGAGGCGGAACGCGACAATGAGTCATGTTTTTAGTGCGTGCAGACGGCGTTCATCGATTTATAAGACGTTATAACGTCAAAACACGCATTGGAATGGTAACTTTCGTTACATTATCGTGGAATTACCCAGTTTCTGTTACCTACTGCCACTTGGGTGCTAGGGTTGCGTCGTTGCGCGTCGCTCGATACTTAACATTTACGTACGCAACCAAACGCGACGGCAGCGCAGCCCTGACTAAACCGGCTAGGCGCGGCCTGTTGAGTTTGTTTTTGGTGACTCTTGGCTCTCTGTGCCTATACCGAGATCCCACGAGGGCGCGCAAGATTTAAACCATTGCAGGACTCTTTGGTTGATGATTCATATATTCAATTTACTTATTTATTGATGTCAAATTATGGGACAGCACCGTCTCTAATTTACGTTCGCCGGCACTATCACGTTCTTAATATTTACGGCATTTATTTATTTACTTAAACTTATAACTGGTAGGTTCACTCTATATTACCGACGTGTAAAAGAGCCCTCATGTGGCCAATTTACCGAATAAATATTTTGAATTTTGTTTTTTTTAATTGGCACAAAATACAATAAAGTACAAATGGCGGACATAATGCCCAATGGCATTCTCTAACCAATAGGCGAAACAGAAAAAAAAGTAAGGTCAGTGCGAAGAAAAATGAGCGTTGAAAAAAAAACTGTTTCAATAAAATATATGCGAGAAACTGGTATATAAAATAGAAATATGGGTAGATACAGACGTCAAATAAGCATGAAGCATATACTCTTACTTATATAAAAATAATAAAATAAATAAATAAATAAATAAATAAATAATAATATATACAACTACAGGGTGCTTGGGGCTTTTCTGATGCTCAGTGGGAGCGGCATTATTTTTTTTCCAGCCATTTTCGAGCAACCCCCGCTATCTCGAAGATCGTCTTCTGTCCGTTGGTACCAAAAGGGCATTGGGTAAATTTGTTTGAAGAATATTGTCATTTTTTTTTCAGCGGCCACGCAACAATTTTTACATAGTTATTTAGAGGACCTCTAAATACACATAGATATATATAATTTATGGCGGTAAATAATATCTGAGCGGAGATTTTAAAGATTTAAGTATTCCGTTTTTAGTACAAAAGTACGCCCAAGTATGAATATTGAAATATCTCGGCTCCGATGCACTTTAGAGTATTAGCTTACATAACAAAATATGTTTATTTTTAATAATTCTATCATAATTTAGCACTTTTATGAATGGCCGCTCACCTTGAAAATATATGAATTTTACAAATGAAAACATTTTTACCCAAACCCCTTTATATCTTAACTATTCCTTTTTCTTCTAAATGTTACGCTAGTTCGTTAATTTTACAGGCTACTTGTATCAGGTTGTGGAACTCTTCCCGTAGAATTAAGACGCTTGTTATCGCTTCTATCTTTAACCCTTTTAAAAGTGTCCATGTTATTTTTCCCCTAGAAATCTTCTTTTCCATTTTATAATTATAGATTAGATTAGATTAGATATATTTATTTCATTTTGAAAATTTACGTGTCATTTTTTAAATTAAAATACCATGAATTCACAAAAAGATCTTCAGGGTGTATAACAATAATAATAAAATAAATAATAGTCAAATCAAAATACAGTAAAAAAATAAAATAAAGAAGTAATATGAAAACAATTTAAAATAATATTAAAATGGTACAATGTCAAAGGAGTAAAGTATGTTTAAATGTCAAATAATTTATAAAAGCTAGGGCATCCTAGATATAAATTGTGAAGAGTCAAAAATATAATATAATATACAATATTCATTATAGGCTAATAATGTAGTAAATGTAAAAACAAGTCATTAAATTCATATTAATTTATAATGATTTTTCGTTGTATTCCTTTACAGAATACAAAGGGTTTGATAGTAATAGTTCCTTTAGTCGGCGTTCAAATGTGTCGTTTGAGGTCTCATTTTTAATAGTGGCGCGTAGGCGCTCGTACATCGAGGGGCCTATTACGCGCGGGCTCCTGTCCTGTCGAGCAGCGCGAGTCGCCGCGAAACAGGCAGTAGTCGCCCCGTCTGAGACGGGTGATTTTGCCGGGCATATTCGCTCGCTTAAATAAGTGAATGTTTCGAAGCGTGAACATAACTAACTTCAAATACATACAGTGAATAATGAGTCATCATCTTGTACTGTTTGAATAGTTCTCTACACGAGTGCCTCGGATTTACCCCTGCCAATACACGAAGGGCTGGTTTTTGCAATTTTAATACTCTATAAGATATGTAATCACAATTTAAAATTTATAAATATATACAATAACGTATTTGTACGTTTGTCTGGAAGAGATCGCTATTAAGCGATAAGACCGCCTGTTAACTCACTTAGTTTTTTTAAATTTTTATTCTATGCTGTTATTGTATGTGGTGTTCAATAAAGAATATTCGTATTATATATTGTATTGTATTGTAATATAAGGATCCCGTTGGCTCCCTTTGGGTTCAGAGCCCAAAAAACATATTTAAAAAGATCAAAGCGTACAGTCAGCAGCAGAAGTAGCTACGCAACAGAAGAGGTCAAAATTATCTGCACTCGACTCTATTGTCAAGAGAATACGTCGTGTCTAGATCAATTTGAGCATGTTACCATAAGAATAAATAATAACTACACGTAAAAGCGAAACTCCCGGCTCCGGACGTGCGCTCGGCGCTTTAGATACCTACCGCCTGGCGACACCTGAGGTGTCTAGTCAGTCAGGGCGTCACACACGGAATATATATTAACCAAGATATTGATATTGTCTTGAATTGGTTTTCGTATTTGTGTTAATTTTATTGTTAATGGTTGAACTAAGATAAGAGTGTTTTAAAAAGTGAACGAGTATTTACGGCAAAATAATTAGAAATAATTGATTGAATGAAGGAGTTTTCTGAGATAATCTTAATATCATATAAAAGTATTATTACCTAATTTAACGAAAATGTAAAAAACTCATTTTGCAACAATGTTTCCACGTTGAATTAAAACATTAATAATAAATCGTGACTAAACTTCTATACCACATCCATAAACCGATTAAAATATTTCGCACGTGACAGCCCTAACTTTGGGCGCGAACGACAGAGGAGCGTAGCGGGGCGAAGGGGGAAGTAGGTATTTAAAGCGCGGCGTTTGGGGCCTGGTCAAAGGAGATTCGCTTCTACGTGTAGTTATTATTTATTCTTATGGTGTTACTCTGCTAAGCTTCTTTTGATGCTGACTGTACTGTTTTATTTGATGTTTACTTTTGTTATTCAACTGACGTGTTCAATGCCCCCCCTAGACTACCGAAGAATTAAACTCCAAAGAAAATGAAGATCAGAACGCCACCAGACCAGCACAAGTCTCCACTAAAGCAATTAAATTGCTGGCAGAAGGTAATGAAGGTTTAAGGCCCCCATACACGTAAAGGCCGATCGGTTCAGGCCGAACTGCGTCAGTTCCGCCTGACCGGATCGAGTGCCCATACATGTAAAGACTTTACAAGACACCGTACAAGAAAACCGTTCAGGCGGACGGATGCGATTTGCCTTCAGTCCAAATTACACATACACGATGCTATTTTGCATCCGGTCAGTTAGACCTGAAGGCAAAACAGATCATGTATGGAGGCCTTTAGGGTGCGGCTCCACTGAGGCGGAGACGAGCGGAGCGGGGCGGAGCTGTGCCAATATTAACCAATAGAATATAAACTAACGTGCGCAAGGCGCGCTCGACGTGACCTCATGCGCCTTCTATTGGTTAATATTGGCACAGCTCCGTTCCGCTCCTCTCGTCTCCGCCTCAGTGGAGCCGCACCCTTAGGCTTTGGTCTGTTGATCGCAACGCACAACGCTGCGGTACGCGGTACAGTCGACCAAAAATCTGGTCTACCAGCCTACGTTGAAGCTTCTCCCCAACCTATCGTAAATTTTGTCGGATCAGTCATCAGACTCGTTAGCTCAGTTGGTTAGAGCGCATTGCTTTCTGAATCAATCGTTCCCATCGGAGACGGAGGTTCAAATCCTTCACGAGTCGAACTTTTGCAAGATATTATTTTTTATTTTTCATAGTACTTAATACTTTTGCGAAAACTTTGTACTGGGAGTAAAATTTTAAGAAATGTCTGCCGATAAAATATTTTTATTGCCTTTTTTTAGGGTGTCCTAAGTGCGAGTGAAAAAACGAAACCCTTATCGGCGTACTCTCGCTTAATGTAATACTGGACCGATTATGTTGAAATTTGGTACACATACCTATGAATTTCTTTATCGCAAGTATGGATGTGTAACGTAAAATGAATTTAAAACGTGGGCTCAATTTTAAGGGACAAATAAAAAAAAGACCTCCAGTAGGTACTAGATCGGGAGATACTGACACAAAATTTCCAGTGACTACAGAAAAAAAAAAGTATGATGAACAGGAAAATGATGGGCATAATGGTACCGGCGGCCCAATCGCGTGGTCGTTAAACGAACGTGTCGGATAAATTACGAAAGTCGAACGAAAATTTCTTGTATTTTCCGAAAGTCGATGAAAAATGAAGTAACTTGTATGGGCAGACGATTGTCCTACCCGCCTTAAATAGTCATTCAAGCTCGAGCTTTGACGTGTAAAAAAACATCTTTCGATTTCAAGACAATACTTTAGTTTATTCGAAAACACAATAGTAGTAATGAGGGCGCCACTGGGCGTTCGGCTTAGGCCCTGTTGTGTCAGTAGTTAACTCAACTAATTGTTAAAATTCGAAAAAGGAATGGAAAATTTGACTCATTTCCTTGAGATTTTAACCATTAGTAACGTTTTTTGACCATTAGTTAGTTTAACTACCGATCAAACAACAGGCCATTAGTCAGGGCCCTGCCATGCCCTGCCAAGGTGCATTCTTGTTTTGGTTGTGCCAGTTTCGTTATTAAACACCTAACAAACTGGCACACATTCCCTTGCAAATACGCGTTAATAACGTAACGAATATTTGCAAGGGAATATTGTTTTATTTTGAATCAGGTACGTTAAAATGTCAGGGAGACCGTGACTGAAATGATTAATAATGTGATATAAAAGAAGCCTTTTTTTATGATTATGTTGACCTAACTTATGAAAATTAAATTAAGACAACATTATCATAAAACATTACCTTAGATACGAGTATATGTAAGTTTTGGTTAAGGTTTCAGCCGAATTTGAAACCAAAGCCGAAATTCGGTGTTGGTGTCGGTTTCGGTCGCAAAAATTAATTTCGGTTGGGAACTATTATATTTATCTCTGAAACTAATAAAACAAACCCATAGGGAAAACCCCATCGCACACGTTCCCAAGAATGAAGCGATGCCAGAAATACTGCGACTCCTACGGCTCTTACCCAGAGGACAAAGACGCAATGGAGAGTGAAATAGGTGAATATAATTTATTTATTTATTTATTAGGTTTACCAACAATTGTTTACACTGTAATTACATTAGTAGCTTGCGTTAACAGTTATTTACTAAATGCAACAATCACTTAAAGGTAAACACCACATGCATTATGATAAGAAAATAGTGAAGTAAACAACAAAAAACTTAAAAATCTAAGTGCTTAAACACCACATGCATAATATAATAAAAAAAAGTTGGAGTAAATAACAGCAACATCTAAAAATAATTAAAATTTAATGAATTTATGTGCCTAAATGCTTACGCTAAAAACTAAGCAGACACTTTCGAACTCTTTTTTTAAATGTATTAATTGAGTCGAAGTGTATATCCGTTTCGTGACTACTGGCATTGAGAATTTTGCATAGTCTTGGAATAGGTGAGTTGCTGCCGAGAACAGTACGTCTGAGCGGACGACGGAGCGGAGTAATGGGGTTGCGGGGCATTCGGGACGGTGCTCGGAATGACAATTGGTTCAATATTTGCGGACAGTGGATTTTGTGCCTCAGAAGCTTATACAAAAAAATCGCGTCTGCAATCTTTCTACGTAGCTCCAGAGACTCCATCTTAAAGTACTCTAATCTCTTATTATACGAGGATAATGGGATCCCTTCATCAGCCATAGGCCAAGGCTAGGCGTACAGTTAGTGTTGATAAAGACTCAAGTCCTTGGAGGCTCCAATTCTAAGACTCGACTTATTTTTTTAAACTCTAGTCATTGAATCGAAGCTCGAGTTCTTTTAATCTTGGGAGGGACTTGAGTCTTCTGTAGTCTTCTATAGAGACTCAGTTTTCTATAGAGGCTAGAGTCTTCTATAAAGACTCGAGTGTTTTGTTTTAAGATTTAGCCATAAGAAACTACACGTAGAAGCGAAGGCGATACCTACCGCCTGGCGAAACCTGAGGTGTCTAGTCAGTCAGGGGCGTCACAGACGGAATATATGTATATGTATTAACCAAGATATTGTTATTGTATCTTGAATTGGTTTTCGTATTTGTGTTGAGTTTAGTGTTTATGGTTGAACTAAGATAGTGATTTAAAAAGTGAACGACTATTTATGGCAAAATAATTAGAAATAGGTAATTGATTGAATGAAGGAGTTTTATTTGTTAAATAGTACATCTCCTAGATGCTGAAGATAAAAAAACGGAAACAATAAAAACAAATTAATAGATAAGAATAGTATTTTGTAATAAAACTTTTTCAACTTAATAAAAATTGAAATTAATGGTCCGGAAAGGAACGTAAGAAGTAACTCCGGATCCCAGACTATACTTAAAACTTATTGAGAGTAAAAAGATTGCGTATAGGCAATAGTAGTAGTGGTTATAGTTTTTTTTTAATTTGTGCATCAAAAAGCCTCGAGTCCTATAATGAAGACTTGAGTCTTTTCTAAAACTTGAGTTGTGATTTCAGAACTCGATAAAACTCGAAAAAGGACTCGACTCACGACTAAAAAGACTCGGAAGTCTTTTAAGCTCAGAGTTCCCTAAATATGACTAGAGTTCTTGCAATGTAGACTTCGAAAACTCCAGTCGTTATCAAAACTACGTACAGTCAATAAAACAGAGGGCCCTGCCAAGATGCACTACGCTAACTAGCGTTTCTATTCGATTCGTTTTTAAACCAATCGCGTCCCTGGTAGACCACGTGACTTTTCGTATCACGTCATCTCCCAGTGACGCGATTGGTTTAAAAACGAATAGAATAGAAACGTTAGTTAGCGTAGGGCATCTTGGCAGGGCCCTCTGGTTCCTAGCCCACTTCGGACTATGTCATAGTGACTCAGTAAATAAAATCATAAGTAATTTAAGTTTTGATTGATTTCGTTACTTTGATAATAGTTCAAAATGGCCAAGGGATAATGTTCCTTTACGTACAATAAAGACTGTGATATACTGGATAATTATCAAAGATTGTAGTACCTATTTACTGATCCTGTAATCTAGTGTATTGACACTCACTCTCTCTTCTAGCGCTATAATCAAGAGCGAGACTTAATTAGATAAAGATGTAAAGACATTTAATGTAATTAATATAAATTAATAAATAAAATAAAATAAAAAAAATATATTTACCTTGACGTTTCAGTACACTATTCTACGACGGCAATCAATATTGCTTTTGACCTGGTGTCGTAAATTCAAGGTTTTGATAGCTCTTATTCAATTGACGATAAAGGTGGCCGAGTTGAAAAGAATAACATAACACGTTTAAAACGATATTGTTTAACGTCGTATAATAAACATACCTCGGGGTTTTCGGTGCGGGAATGATTTAAGAAAGAGTAGAGATAAACAGATAGGTTAATCTGAGAAAATATATATTATGCCTAATGAATAACTACCTCTCTGCGAATTGTGTACACACTGTGATACAATTTTATTTTTACTCATCAGTAGGTACTTTAGCTTTACTACCAAGGCTATGAGATAATAATAAAAACAACATTAAATTACCTGCAGTAAATTTAGTAGTTGACACGATTTTCAGAATAAACTATTAATATTTTTCATTTCATCTTTCTATGTCGGCAGTTGTATTAGGTGCATATAAATGTCATATAGCAATCTTTACGCATCCGATATCTGTGACCTATTTGCTTATAAATAAGTTGGGACTTAACTAAAGAGGTTGATAATGACTGACCATTTCGTTTATGAAATACTTACTTGTTATTTTTTCAAGTTTTTTTTAAATTAATTATTCATTCATTAGGTAGAAACCTGCTACAGTATCTGTACAGTACCTGTCAAACATTCCCGCACCGAAAACTCCGATGTATGATAATAAAGGCCCTGGCCTGAAACTATGTACCTACTGTTTCAGTTTTCAATCGTCCGTTCCTAACACCTCGTATAATTCCTATTGCAGCCATCGCAGGTGCCAGAAGGAGCAGAGAGACGCTAAAATTACAAAAAGTCGGATCCTCCATAGTACCGCTCGGTTAGTTATTATAACAATGATATAATATAATATCGTGTGGTTGCCGAGTTAGAATAGTGCCACTCCATGTCTTCCCGTGGATGTCGTAAGAGACGACTAAGGGAATAAAGGCTTGTGGTACTGTTAGGCGATGGGCTTGCAACCTGTCACTAATACGCTGGTAAACATCTTAGCCTAATTGTGCAAATTGTGGTTATAGAATTATCAACAAGTTTTTAGAGATGTTTGAAATTCTGTAGCTCTGCCTACCCCACTCTGGGAACGAAGGCGTGAGATTATGTATGTATGTGTATGTATATAATATAAAAAGAGGTAGATATGTTACCTATGCGGTATTCCGCGTGTAAAAATGGCCCGGCTTACGCACACATAATCAGTAAATATTGCAATTACACAATAATTCATAAATGACTAGTGAAAGCAGGATTGTATGCTTATTTCCGGGAGCGAAACAAAACGAGTGTATGTTGCTCTGCCGACTAGTTTACGGTTCCGTTGACGGCGCAAGACTAAGTAAAGGTGTACCAATTGGCTTGGTTTTAGGGTGCCACTATCGAAGTGCGTATAACATATCTACCTCTTTTTACTATATTATATCATTGTATTATAATTTATAGTTCCTATGTACTAAAATAAGTTTCAACTTGGAAGACGTCTTGTTTAACAGTTTAGACGCGGTTAGTCTTGTTGGTGACCTTGACGGTCCCGGGTTCGATTCCCGGTCAGAGCAAATATCTGTGCGATGCGCGCGAGTAGGGTTACCATTTAGGAATTGTTTGTTTTTGTAAGAAAAACCAACAGCTAATATTATGTATAGTAGATTATTATTCAAGGGATGAAAGTAGTCAATTGCAGTCCGAGATATTTAGGCTGCACGAACGATAGCGAGTGCGCCTATAGTTCGAGGGTGCAATTGATACTTTCACCCGAGTTAAACACTCTATTTTTCATTTCGATTTTGAGGAAAAAATATAACGTCAAATACTAGGAGTGCATAAACTTTAGCCCCCTTACTTATAAACGTGGAATAACCTTGGATTAGCTAAACCATGTTTTGTCCTTATCTGTCAAATTCAAATGTCACAATGACAGATAAGGACAAAGTATGGTTTAGCTACTCCATGGTTATTCCACATTTATAAGTAAGGGGGTAAAAGTAACCTACAGGGCTGTGCATTGCTGCGACGTGTGGGAGACAACCGCGCTGTATCGTGTGCGCCGCACCGTGCTCAGGGCTTGGAACCGGTTCCAAAAATACCGGTGGTGGTGGTGATGGTGGTGATGGTGATGATGGTGATGGTGATGATGGTGATGGTGATGATGGTGGTGGTGGTGATGATGGTGATGATGGTGATGATGGTGGTGATGGTGGTGATGGTGGTGATAGTGGTGTTGGTGGTGATGGTGGTGATGGTGGTGATGGTGGTGATGGTGGTGATGGTGATGATGGTGATGATGGTGATGATGGTGATGATGGTGGTGATGATTGTGACGATGGTGACGATGGTGATGATGGTGATGATGGTGATGAGGATGATGATCACCTCCTTCATTATTAACATCATCATCACCATCATCAGCACCATATTCATCACCATCCTCATCTTCACCACCATCATCATCATCACCACCATCATCATCACTATCATCATCATCACCATCATCATGATCATCAACTAACATCATCTTAAATTCAGTCTTTTTTCAGTGGTTACGCTCCATAATCTACTTAACAATAATGATAATATATGACTGAAGGAGTAGACATAGGTAGTAAACTAAAATGTGTAATTACACTTACCGTCACCGACCATTGAAAAACTCGGCAATACCTACTTGTTTATAATCTAAAACACAAATCCAAATGTCAAAATTTGAATCGAAATAATATTATGTTAGCGTGTGTCAAGCCGTCGACTATCGACAAGTAACCTGAATCTAACTGACCGACCATCAGGCCATTTGCCGCTTGAAACATAGGTACCATGCCTATACTATTCTCTGTCTTTTTTATCCCTTCCTCGCACTTATATCCACTATTACTGAATACCGGTATTTGTACCGGTATTTGAGCCTCATTGGTACCGGTATAGTACCGGTAAAATACCTGTATTTCTTACAAAATACCGGTACAACGAGTACCGGTACCGGTACCTAGACTGGTACAGGTTTCCCATCAAGGTCACAGTACTGGTTCTCAAAAATACCGGTATTTCAAGCCCTGACCGTGCTACGTAATCGCCTGCGATCTAAGTTGCGCTACCGCCTCCTAATTACCGCTGCGCTCTTGGTAATTTATTTACCATGGCTCACTACAAACTTTTTTTTAAATATTCTTCTACCGAGAGGCAGTATAGGTTTCTGCTACTGCACAGGTCTATAGACATAGTTCTTTTTTCAAAATACTTACCTTCCCTAGGGTGGACATTTATCACTTTCAACCCGCTTCTAAGATAAACAATGGCCTACTTTCAGAGTGTGAGACATGAAAAATACATTACAAAGCACATCTTAGAGTTTGGGTATTGCTACTGATGTTAGACACATCAATGTCAAACTTTTTTGACAGTTTTTTTTTATTTCTACTTGCGCGAATAAGAAAACTGTTCTGCCTATAGTTAGAGGATGCAAGGGGTTCAGAAATGGGGGGAATATATCTTTTACCTATTTAAAGTGATGAATGAGAGAATTAGAGAATTTATAGAATGTATAATTTCACCGAAAGCTAATTTCTGCTGAAGTCTTATAGTTTTTTGGACGTGACGTCTGGAGTATTGACGAACCCAATAACTATACACAATATAGAAAAATCGTTCATCTCTGGCTCCTTAGGAGTTTCTGTTACCTATTGCTGCTCGGGCGCTAAGGTTGCGTCGATGCGCATCGCTCGATACTTAACACGCACGTAAAATCTACCTTACTAGGGAGATGAATTACTTAAATAGAACCAAATACCAACTTTTATACGTTAACTAAAGGTAATCAAAGAAATAACAACTTATCATAATATTAATTTATGTACGCCATCGTCTCATTGACCGTTTGACGACGGTGGACTAGCGAGTTGTAGTTCCAGCTCGTCCCCACAGATGGCGTCGTTGCTGCGCTCGGTTGCCGACACACGCAAACAACGCGGCGACGGAGCGGCCCCTATTAAACCGGCTCGTTCCGTCCTGTTGGATCGCGCATACGTTCGAGGCTTGCACACATGCAAAGCCGCACGATATACGATTTCTAGACGAAATACCTGATTATACTGCGCCCATACTTTTAAGATTTGTGGAGTTGGTGGGTTCTTTGCATATTATTTTTGGCGATTGCAGGAGTTAACGCCATCTCGGCGAGGCGCTTAAAACCTATGCGCAGCCGCATCAGTGTGGAACCGAGCAGATCCACCCGGTGGAAATTTGCGAGCGGTATGTAATCTGTACACCAAATCCTAGGTCAAACAGACTATCTAGATTAATCATTATTCAAACATATTCTTTTGTACTCGGCCTTGTCCGGGTGTATAACTTTCATACAAACCTTGACCTGATATAGGCTTTTTGACAAAAAAACGGGCAAGAGCATGTCTGACCATGCTCAGTGTAGGGTTCCGAAGTCGTTACTACACATAAACCATCTCAAAAAATAACAAGTAGGCTAATCCTCTATTTAAAGTTATTTGGTGCTGTCTTAGATGATTTAAGTTGGTATAAAATCACTTTAGTCGTCTGTGTCGTGACGACACATTAGCTTAGTTACTAGTGACCCTGCCTACGAAGCTAGCAGTCCTGGGTTCAAATCCCGGTAAGGGCAAATATTTGTATGATGAGCGCGATTGTTTGCTCCTGCGTCTTGGATGTTTTCTATGTATTTAAGTATGTATTTCTCTATATAATACTGACTGAAAATCAGCGCTGTAGGTCTCTGACACCTCAGCATTTTGCTGAGCCAGTGTCCGTTTCACTGCCGTGAGGACTCACAATACGTGCTATCCCTGTTACCTTAACTGTTTTTTTTAATCATTTGTATGTTTGTATATGTGTGAGCCGGATCTTAAGTATCCGAAACCGACGCGCATGCATGACTCGATGTATGAATGTGGAAGAAGCGAAAGAGATTTGTCAGGATCGTAGCAGGTGGAAAGAAGTGGTCTCTGCTTACCCCTCTGGGAAACAGGCGTGATTTAATGTATGTATGTATGTGTATGTGTGTCTTAAGGTTGGTGAATAAATGTATTTTTTCTTCTTCTTCGTCTTCTTATATAAGTAGGTTTACCACTGTCTAGTACCCATATAGTACAAACCTAAGGGTGCGGCTCCACTGAGGCGGAGACGAGCGGAGTGGAGCGGAGCTGTGCCAATATTAACCAATAGAAGACGCATACGGTCACGTCGAGCGCGCCTTGCGCACGTTAGTTTAGATTCTATTGGTTAATATTGGCACAGTTCCGCTCCGCTCCGCTCGTCTCCGCCTCAGTGGAGCCGCACCCTTAAGCTTTGATTGTGACAAGGTCAATTTGTGTAAGATTTGTCCCCTAATATTTATTATTTATCTCAGGGACCAATCAAGTCTATGTAGTCGTGATAGTTTTCCTTTAAAATTGGTTAAGTGTGCGTTCATTTAAGATATTTTTCAGATTTTTAGTTAGTGTAGTTTTCGCTGTAGGGCACTAGACTCTAACAAAAAATTTGCACTTTAAACCTTAATATTTCACAAACGATCCCTTAATAGCAAAATTGGTTCTGAAATCAACACGGGTTCAGCAGAAAATAGCTTTCTGTGAATGGAAAATTCGTGGAAGTGATACGTTGTATGAAATGAGTGTCGCTGAACAAGGGGACGCCGGGTTCCTTGTTGACTATTGAATTTTATATATAGACATAGGTACACAAAAGTTTTTTATTAATAGTTTTCCTGAAGGTGACAACTCGTCGCATCGATTTCTTGATCCTAAAACACCTTTTCCACAATTTTCATCAAAATAGTGATCATCATTATAATGACTTGGTCAGTATCAGAATTCTGGCAATTTTTTTTCCAATCATCTTAACGAGTTGTTAAATAATACGTACCAGTCGTTATATTTTAATATTGTTATTATATTTTATTTACATAGGCTTTTTTGGTTAGTTGATGTTTTATGTTCTTCTAGATAAAATTGTATACTTGCTTACTCGATGCCCAACCTTTCACTTCTCTCAATCTCTCAAGGGTTAGCTGGAAGAGATCCCTTAAAGGGATAGGTTCGCCTTTGTACATCTTTTTATACTAATTGTATTGTTCTGGTTTTTTTTCGTACAATAAAGTGTTTACATACATACATACATACATACATATATTTCGCTTTATTTTTACCCATGTTGCCTAAATCTATTATTTGACTACAACATGACTACGACTCAAAAACTGTAATTGTATTATGGTGGAGTCTTGTAATTGCAACTATTTGGTTCTGGTAACTGACTGTTTTGAACAACGACAGGCTGACTATTTTGAACAACGGGGTTAGTCTCGTTTCGTCTAAAAAGCAGCTAGTCTAAGCCGCAAGTGGGCTTAAACGCAGCTAGTCTAAATAGCGAGTGGTTTAAAACGCAACTGGCCTCGTGTATCAAGCGGTCTAAAACGCAGCTGGTCTAAGTAGCAAGTGGTCCGTCGAGAGCTCCGTCGACACTGTCTAATTGATCTGAAGTAAGACTGTCGACGGAGCTCCGCTCGTGCGGAGCTCCTATTTCTGGGTGGTTTGGCCCTCCGGGCCTGCTGCAAAACTATCATAACCTATACCTACCTCATATTTATGATACTAGTTTAGTTTTGGTCAGTAGTGTGGTTTAGTTAGACCACTTGCTACTTAGACCAGCTGTTTTTTAGACCTCTTGCTACATAAGACCATTTGCAATTTAGACGACATGAGAATTACATGTATAGACGAAATGCTTATAACCAGATACCTAGTTGCAATTACAAGACACCACCTTACCTATTGACATTATTGTAACTCATATGCATTTGACAGTAAGAGCTACTTCAACAATATGCAGAACATCGCGAATTTTAACTGCACTGGTATTATATTTATCTGCATAGTAGTCTTAAAGTTTAAATACAGGTAAATGGAAACTTGGGCTGCGATTCAAAAGCACAGTTTCAAAATTATAAGAACAGTTTCAAAGTATAAGGATGGCGCTAGCATAAATAAGTGGCATAACTTTAAATCTACCAACTGAACTTAAACGAAGAGCGACCAACTTCACCGCTAGCTCGTATTCGACAGATAGTTCACTTTGAAAGCCAAATTGAATTCAAAATTAAAACATACAAGCTCGTCTTGACATACATTACATATCGCATTCACCACCTACGCTTAACCAAGTGACGTCATTCTTTCACTCTAATTTCAGTCGTATCACAACATCTGTAGCCTGTTTTCTAAACGGGAGAAAGTGGCTTTTACGCTATTAAGACATGAGTTTCACAAGGTTCATAGTCTAAAGTGTTCTACAGATTTCAAACTTAATGCAAGACGCCAAGTCTTAGTTTGGTATAGGTTCGTAATGTCGTCTACGCTCTTGTGCAATTGCAGTGTAGGAGGTATGGTGTAATGGCCTCTAAAATATGCAGGCCGTCGTTCCCGTGCACGTATGAGAGTGAAATGAAGTTTTTGTAATGCGCTATTTCCCTAGGAGAAGAGTATAATCATTTTTTTGGGTTCCGAAGTTAAACTTCCCCTTACATAGTTTCGCCATGTGCGTCTGTCCTAAATAAGTATTGGATTGCTCGACCGGTTAGGAATTATTGAACTCGAAAAGTAGAATTTTCGAACGTGAAGCTGCCGGAACCCAGACTGCTCACGAGAGGATTTCCAAACAGCTTTGAAATAAAATTCGATCTAAATGTACTATGTTTTAATAGGTACTGGTCGTACAGAAAAAGTGCCTAAGCAGGTCGGAGGTGGTAAGGAGGGTGATATGCAAAATTTGAAGTAAAGAAACGGTTTTAAATTTAGTGGTAGAGAGAAGCCCAAAATCTGCGTTTTGTTATTACATTATGTTAGGTAGGTACGTTAAGATCTGAAAGTTATATGACAGTAAAATAATTAAATGAATTCCTATGAATTAGTACATTTTAAAATTATATAAAATAAATGTTGCATACGCAACAGAACGTTCATTCCCGAAATACCAGGAGCCCGTTCCAGAAAGCCACTCTACAACTCTGCACTCTGCACTTTGCAAATCCACGATAATGCAAAGTGCAGAGTAAACGTGTTCCACAAAACACTCTGCGTAATTTGCAAACTCTGCAAAGATTCTGTTCCTAAAAGATACTTTGCAAATCCTCAAATCTACACTTTGTATTTGACTCTGCCTCTTCAACTTTGCAAATGTCTTGTGGAACAGAAGTACTTTGCAAATCCACAAATCCACACTCTGCATTTTACTCTGCCTCTTCAACTCTGCACTAGCTTTGTGGGACAGAAATACGTTTGAAGAGTGGGATTTTTGGAGTGCAGAGTTGCAGAGTGGCTTTCTGGAACAAGGCCCATTCTTAGATTTAGATTCTCAATATATCGGAATCCCAAAGCTAAACATTCAGATTAGGCTATTATTTATTATCTTCACCAAATATTTTTAATCTGTTATTTTGAGAGCCTGGTAAATAAAGTAATTTTGTATTATGAGATGCTGATATTTTGGGAATGAGCGTGTTCGAGTCCACCGTCCCTCACCACAACCCAAACTTAAGCCAACACTACAAGGTATAAAAATCTAAAAATATCTTAAATGAAAGCACATATAATGAATTTAAGAATGAATTTAATCACTTCATGTCTATGCAGAAACGGCATTGAGATGTTATACCAAACCGCAGAGCAGACGAGTTAAGGCTATGTGCAAGGAGATGGCCTCCTTCGACGAGGCCCACCCCCGCAACCTAGACCCCCCCGTGACAGTCCATCTTCCATGCCCGGTGCTGCAGAAGATAGTAAACTAGACCAGGGGTTCTCAAACTGTTAAGGTAGGTAACGGAACACTCACCAAACCACTTTTATTTCATTGAACCCAACCAAATACTTTTGTCTACATAGGAGTGTTTTTACCTTATCTGTAGTTTTTGTGGCGGATTTCGCGGAACCCTGGTGACCTTTCCACGAAACCATTAGATTCCGCCGCTCCTACTTTACGAATCGCTGCTTTAAAAGGTAGGTACCTAAGGTCTGTTCATTCTTACATGTCTTAGGGTAATGGAACCAATAATGGACAAGGCACCAATAATAAACACTTGATTCTTATTTTACAGCAGATAAGGGTTATTCATTTGTTTTGCAACAAATGAATAACAATCAATTTTGGTCCGTATACAATTTGAATTAAGAGTGAAGTGTCCATTACTGGTGCCTGTCAGTTAAAACTGTCCATCATTGGTGCCGTCACCCTATATAGTAAACAACTTTCTAACCTCACCTAGGCTAAAACCTCTACTTTAAAAGAACAGACCTTAGGTTGAGAGAAAGGGACAGAGCTACAGCAGTTATACTGCTCAGTGCCTTTCTCTCCTTTCTCTCAACGTAAACTGAACTGCTTTAGTATGTCATGATAACCCCCCTGGTACGTGTGCTCAACCAGTAATCAGTGTTTGTACGCAAGTTGGACACGTATGCGTGTCACTGGCGCTGAACGTTGTATTTGTTGTAGTCTAACGAAATTTGTAACGAAACAAACAACGTCACCTTTATTACGTCTGATAATTCGCACGATAAATCCAACAGTGACATTATTCAAAAGAGAAACTCGTACAAAAGTGATTCTTTTTAACCGCAATAATGTCACTATTCGAATAGTTTTTTCGTGCAAATTATTCAATATAGTTATAGTTGGGTCAGTCAAGGATGATCCCTGGCTGTGACACACGTATTACATTTATTTCTTTGACTTTCCATAAATACTACAATACAACCACGTTCGGTAATGTAAATTATGAAACCCCAATCTTTGTATGCGTTGTTTTCGGGTAGAGAATTATTTAAATAAATACGATGATGTTTTGTTCGGTACAGCTATAATGACCTTATCTAAGGGATATCGCTTTATAAAACGCTGCAGTTTATAGCAGGAGAATCAATTAAATCGAAAATTACATGTCAAATTTTATCGTGATTGAAGACGACTGATGTGAAAAAAATAATACAGAGTTGGTAGTGGTTGGAGAGGGTATCCTGCTTTTTGGCCGAAATATGTTTGGCCGAATGTATCGTTTCCCAACTGTTTCATTTGCCAATCCGCTTTTTTTCTGTAACTGTAAATATTTCAGGGTTTATTTCTGTAACATCGTGTAGACCCTATAGCTTAGGTTAGGTTAGTTTTTATAAAAATCCTGAAATATTTACAGTTACAAAAATAAAAACGGGTTGGCAAATGAAACGGTTGGGAAACGATACATTCGGCCAACAATATTTCTGCCAAAAGGCAGAGAACCGTTGGAGAGTTAGAAAATTGACTCGAATTAATGATTTTAGAAAGTGTCCATTTTGTTTTCACTTTTGATGTTGTTCATAGCTAGGAAATAAAGCCGTGCGAAATACGGCTGTCGCAGGGATCGTCCTACATTGGCTGATTGATTATAAATAAATAAGGCAGGCGTCCAAAGGTCCGCATCGTACGAAACGAACGCATCGGACGGAATAAAGCGCTCGGTTGTTTTGTGCGATAAACGCTACGTTAAACGCGATGCGTTTGACGTACATCATTTTTACATCAGATATTACCAACTGCGGTTAGAGTTATCTAACAACAACAATTGTTTTCATTTTGTATGCAAACTTTCAAAATGAAAACAATTGCGATTGCGAGTGCAATAGCCCCTCTGGGGCCCGTTTCTCAAAAAGTATTAGTATAATAATATTAGTGTTTTGTCTCGTTAATAAAACTAAAAAATGAGACAAAACACTAATATTATTATACTAATACATTTTGAGAAACGGGCCGCAGGTCGCTTGCATTGGTTAGTACAGTCGCCATCAGATATATTGTAGCGGGCGAGGTACTCAAATATTTCGGAGCAGAATTACTTTTCAATAAATTCGTTACACTAGTTATGGTCACTAACACCAGAACATGCAATTTGTCATAAATATAAGAGCAGCGACTTTTCAATAAATTCGGAACATATAACGAGGTAAAAATATCAGAAAGCACAGAACGTCAAAGGTATCTACGCAGTCAGGGTGATCATAAAGATCGGAACATTTATGGAAAATGTACCTTAAGTCTGTATCACACAGTTTAAATTCGTTACTATAATTATTATGCATGTCGATCTTTGGCATGACGTATTTATGTTTTGTTTGGAATTCACGTCACGAGTAGATTCGACATGCATAATAATTATAGTAACGAATTTAAACTGTGTGATACAGACTTAAGGTATATTTTCCATAAATGTTCCGATCTTTATGATCACCCTGACTGCGTAGATACCTTTGACGTTCTGTGCTTTCTGATATTTTTACCTCGTTATATGTTCCGAATTTATTGAAAAGTCGCTGCTCTTATATTTATGACAAATTGCATGTTCTGGTGTTATTGATCATAACTAGTGTAACAAATTTATTGAAAAGTAATGCTGCTCCGAAATATTTGAGTACCTCGCCCGCTACAATATATCTGATGGCGACTGTACTCTATAAATGTATACTACATTACTACGCAGATAGGTAATGAAATCCTGACACATTGAATAACCATAAAGTTTCTAAAAATATTTAGAAACTTCATGGTTGTGCAATGTGTCAGAATTGACTTGTTATCTGTCTAGTAGTCATTTGAAAGAGGTGTTATCAACATTTATACTTTATTGCATTTCAATAAGGTCCAAAAGTGGATACATCTCTTTGCAGTCGACTGTACTATAAAGAGTGGTTCGCGCGACTGTTAGACGACACGCGTTGGCCTAGTTGGTTGTGACCCTGCCTACGAAGCCAGCGGTCCTGGGTTCAAATCCCGGTAAGGGCAGATATTTGTGTGATGAGCGCGAATATTTGTTCCTGAGTCATGGATGTTTTGTATGTGTTTAAGTATATATTTCTGTATATAAGTATTTATATCGTTGTCTAGTACCCATAGTACAGGCTATGAGCCTAGAGCTTAGTTTGGGACTAGGTCAATTGGTGTGACATTGTCCCCTGATATTTTTTATTTATTTTTTTGTTTGTAGGTGAGCTTTTTTTGTTACGCGAAAATGAAGTACTTTACTATGAAGCCTTTTAGAAGTGTATTAAGTTGGTTTTTCAGTTTTTTTATAATAAGAATAATAAATATACTTACTTGAATTATAATTTCTTTTTTTTAACCTATGACCAGGGGCATGTACTTGACAAAAGCGCGTGGAGCTAACCTCATGCGATTCTGTTTAGTCTTGAGCGCTATTACAACTTTTTAAATGCTGCTCTCTGATTGGTAGATGTAAAAACCGTTAATATTCGACTCTAGTGGCATTGTAAGATAAGCGACATTGTGCCCTTTTGCACCTTATTACATAGAAATAAGATGAAAACTTGTATTTTATCTGTACATTTTTCACAACAAATACGTAGCTTTAACTGTAAAGATAGGATTGCAACGTTTCCCATTTACCTGTTATACGATAACCAGACGCCCCGGCTCCCCGAACACTTTGTTCCAGCGGAGAACTAGTCTGAGAGCCGGCTGAAAATATTGTTACCTTGTAATAGTCGCAAGAGCACATTACTCTGACATTGGCATAAAAATACTAGTTTAGTGGTTTTTTTATGTGAACTGGGTTAACAGATAGTGTTGCTTGCTACATATGTGATATGCAATGTAATTACCTAAAAAATATTTGTTAAACAACAGTTTGCCGATAAGTTCAGTTGTGAAAACTTAAATTGCAAAAAGTTGTTTTGCCAAATGATCATTAGCTAAATTGAAAATATGGTATAAATTGTTTGGGAAGTGGTACCCACTTTGCGACATATTTTTCGCTGATTGATTAGTAAACCAATGCGACAAGTTAGTTAGGAAATGATATTAGACGAAATATATTTCGCCTAAACAGCAGTACGCCTATTTCAACCCTATCGTACTTTAAGTGGCAATCTGTAGTACATTTTTCTTTTGCAATTTCTCATTTGGTCGAATCATCATTTGGCAGATATTACATACCATTTCTTTTTGGCAAATACTTGATTAGCGAACCTTTTACTAAAGCTAATAATGTATAAACATATTTTTTTTTATTTAAAATTTTGCATGCTTATTTATTCCACATTTTACAAATGAATTTATTTACTGATAGTCCAACCGTCGTCGATTTGTAAAGCGGTTGGCTCAAGTTAGATATCGTCGGTGATACTGCAAAACCGCGTAACCAACAAATTTATTATACAGTAAAATAAACCTTAATGTATTAGTAAAAAGGTTCATTTTGCTCCTTATCAAAAATGTTACTTACGCGGTTTTGCAGTTTCACCGACGATATCACTATTGATCACTAAAGTTTGGTCCGACCAAAAGTTCGGATTTCGGGTGTTGGACTATGTTTAGTACACTGCCCTCCTAAGCAAAAATGCAATAACTACATAAAATAGCCAAAGCAGATTCAACTCTCTTATGTTTGTAACTAGGTTGCAATTTCTACAGATGTTTTGTCTGAGATATCGCCATTATGCTTAGTAGGGCAGTACAGTCGAGTTCATAAATATTTGTACACTTTAGTGCCTTGTCTATTTAATATATGTCATGTTTAAACTGCCATATACGAATTGTCACAGCGAATAAAGTGACAAGGTACTTCAGTGTACACATATTTATGAACTCGACTATACCAGCATAAGAAATTTAATATAGGTCTACAACAATCTCATGACAAAAATGGAAATTATTTAGGGCTTGCAACTCCGGGGTAATGGGATTTAAAGGTCTTGATGCTTCATTATTTCCACTAGTGATATAAAAGTATGATGTAGTGGACTCAGTCCGCGTAGAAGTCTTTATTTCTTTTTTCCAGGATAAAATTAAAATATTTTGTCTGTGAAATTGACTATCTATATCATGTAGACAGAAAAAACAAACATTTGTAATATTAGTAACGATTAATTACATTATGTAACCCTTAAAATCAACTTTGGACTTGCATTTCCTATTATTTGCAAGTATTGTGTTTTCCTAAATTGAAATTAAACTATATACAGGGTGAAATCTAAGTCGTGATCAGAATGATCACCTCTGTGTTTACGCAATTTAAAAGGTCAAAATATATTGAATATAATTTTGAACTTTTTAATATATTAAATTAACTTTTAATTTGCGTTCAATCGTTGAATTATGTACGTGGTATTGTTAGCTAACCGATTATATATATATGTAACTTACATAAATCAATTTCGTATTTTAAGGAGATGTGAGGTATATATATATTTTTCTATTTCTCATTAAAAAATCATGAAGGCCGTGCCGAATAAATACGATTCGCCGTATAGTGGCAATAGATAATCGTGGATTTAAATCGCACCTCATTATTAAGGGTTCTAAGTTGACTTTAACGTGTCAGACATAAAAGCCAAATGAAGTGATAAGTAACGTTCCTGCAAATTTACAACGAAACTTAAAGTGTCAATATTGTTTGGCTTCATTAACTGTTCTACTAAAAATACGATAAATCAAATATTGTGTTTGATTTACATCTTCCTCACAAATTTTACATTACACATGTAGCATAGCTTCTAATAAACCACATTGTAATTCTGCCGTCCTTAGAAAAAAGGGCGTATGTCTCATAGAACCGCGTATGTATAAGTGACCTTATTTCTTAAGATGGAAGGTTTAATTTACTTTGACCATCAAATTGCGCATGCGTCCTTTTTATTTAGGAGGGCAGAATTGTTGTTGTTAGCTGTGTGGTTGCCGGCTTAGAATAGTACCACTCCATGCCTTCCCGTGGATGTCGTAAGAGTCGACTAAGGGAATAAAGGCTTGTAGTACTGTTAGGCGATGGGCTTGCAACCTGTCACTAATACGCTGGTAAACATCTTAGCCTGATTATGCAAAATGTGGTTACAGAATTATCAACAAGCTTTTAGAGTTGTTGGCAATTCTGTAGCTCTGCCTACCCGAAACTGGGAATAAAGGCGTGAGTTTATGTATGTATGTATGTATGTATGTAATTATTGTACACGTTTATATACGAAGTCACAGCCAAACTGGCGTCAAACTTATCTCATTTGGTCGGTGGGAGAGCAAATTGGTTGCACATCTAGGTAGGGTGTCAAGCGGCCGGCCCTCAGTCTACACCGCAACGGTTTCAACCGGGACAGCGGCTAATGTGTCCGCGACACTTCGCTAATGTCGTGTTCAGTTAAGAATAGCGACACCACGTTCACAGGACAAGCTGGGACTGTGGAAATGGTAAGTACCTGTAAAGCTATAGGGTTTTATCGGATCGGACTGCACGGCGAATCTATGGTCTGTTCATTCTTACTTGTCTTCTATAGTAAACAACTTTCTAACCTCAAATGACACTTGGGCTAAAAGCGACAGCTTTTGTCGTAAATAAAGTAAACTGAATAAATATTTTGGACATCATTTGGCCAATGTATTGTCTGTGATTGCTTAATTTGGTTTTAAATAGCGATTTTAGCCTAAAAAGTTTCATTTTGAGGTTAGAAAGTTGTTTACTATAGAAGACAAGTAAGAATGAACAGACCTTATGTGGACTGTTATTTCCGCTATGCACTCGGGATCCTCTAGCTAGTGGAATGGAGGCCCTGATGGCAAGTGGGCTCGGAGGTCCAGTAACACATAGCGTGTTGGGTTTTTTTTGATGGATAAGGCACTTACACGAACACGTAGGCCAGCGGACACTCCAATAGTAAATGGGGCCTGTATCTAATCTCAAGGCAACAAAAGCGTTGCCATCAACCTTAAGAATTATTGCTGGTCATTTCACTGGTTGTCTCACCGTACACCGAAACACAACAATGCGAACACTATTGCTTGGTGGTACGGTAAAAAGTGGTAGTAGCAATCCGGACAGACCCTGCACAATGTTCTACCACCACTATTCCTCAAACAACTCTCCCTCATTTACAAGCTACTGTAAAAAAAATTGTATTGAACGCTAAATAATGACTTAAAATAAAAATGAGTCTCTAAATATCTAGTAAGTAGGTACTGTAATGAGGTAAGGTTCTGCTACTGAAAGTGGACCTTAATCACATTAAACTATTTGTACGAAGTGTCCAATTTGGTTTTAAATTTATAGATTTGAAATCAAATTGGTGCGAAGGAACAACGGTGCTTTGTTTTATTGGAAAAAATGAAGAGACGCCGCTGTGATAGCGTTTAGGTCACAGCTATTGTATTCTTAGCTAGAAGATTTATTTACAAAGTATTTAATTTAATTGCTACACCCCAGTCACCCATTGTTATATGGTGGAGGTGCGGGGTAAATAAATCTTCTTTTTATTTATTTTCCAGATACAAGAATACAATAGCTGTGTCCTAAACGCTATGGGTGCAGACCCACCGTACCACTAAACCGTACCACTGACCAAAATTAGTATCATAAATATGAGGTAGGTTTAGGTTTTGTTAGTTCTTCAGCAGGCCCGGAGGGCCAAACTACCCAGAAATAGGAGCTCTGCGATAGCAGAGCTCCGTCGACTCTGTTAAATTCGATTTTAATAGAAATAATTGGTTATAGTAACACCAGTGGTACGGTTTAGTGGTACGGTGGGTCTGTAAGGAACGCTATCACAGCGGCGTCTCTCTATTTTTCCCAATAAAACAAAGCACCGTTGTTCCTTCGAACCAATTTGATTTCAAATCTATAAATTTAAAACCAAATTGGACACTTCGTACAAATAGTTTAATGTGATAAGGTCCACTTTCAGTAGCAGAACCATACCACATTACAGTACCTAGCGATACAACCAAAGTATTTGTCATAAAAACTGAATGGTCTCAATACTGGCTGAATCGTGGCTATCGTGTGTCCCTGATTGCTTGGAAAATGGCAGCGAAAAACTCTCATTTACCGCTTATTTAGCGCTAAGCACGAAATAAAAAATATCACGAGATATTCAGAACAAAAACAGGCGTTGTGTGCGACATAAAAGGTTATGTCGGCCATTGTACGAGCACTTCGAAAAAATAAAACGCTAAAATGTTAATACGCCACTTGCTCGTATGAAAAAGCATTTGTATAAAATTTGAGGATATTTTTTTACAAAACTGCGGTAGTCATGAAGTCTCATATTTTATAGAAGAAATAGTATTCGCTTCTTAGACAGCATGTTGGATAAATGATTAAATAAGTCGATCTCAACAAAACGATTAGGTACTGATTATTTAATTAAATATTAGTGTATCCCTAGTTTTTACAAAACTGCGGTAGTAATGAAGTCTATCATATTTTGTAGAAGAAATAGAATACGCTTCTTAGACAGCATGTTGGGCGTATTTTTAAAAGTTTGTACCTTGTTAAGGACTAAAATTAAGAAACGTTAACTTTTCCACTGAGTTACGAAAAGGGCATTGGGTAAATTTGTTTGAAGAATATTGTCTTATTTTTTTCAGCGGCCACGGATATTTTTAAAATAATTATTTAGAGGACCTCTAAATACACATAGATATATATAATTTATGGCGTTAAATAATATCGGAGCGGAGATTTTAAAGATTTAAGAATTCAGTTTTTAGTACAAAAGTACGCCCAAGTATGAATATTTAAATATCTCGGCTCCGATGCACTTAAGAGTATTACATTACATAACAAAATATGTTTATTTTTAATTATTCTACCATAATTTATCACTTTTACGAATGGCCGCTCACCTTGAAAATGTATGAATTTTAAAAATGACAACACTTTTACCCAAACCCCTTTGCTATACCTAGGTACTGTTATAAGACAAATGGTTGTATCTCAAACAAAACTCCTGTAGCAAATGCAAGCATATTACTAACGGGTGAGGATTGAATTTACTTCCTTTCTTGAATTTGAGATACTGCTAATTGGCGTTGAGAGGTAGTATTATAATGTACGATTAATTTTCGTAACTCAGCGGAAAAGTTAACGTTTCTTAATTTTAGTCCTTAACTAGGTACAAACTTTTAAAAATACGCCCAATTAAAGAAATGATTAAATAAGTCGATCTCAACAAAACGATTAGGTACTGATTATTAATGTAATATTAGTGTATCCCTAGTTTGCTATTTATACTATGCACAAGCCTAACCGCGTTGTCGAAATTGAATTAAATGAATGCCAGGGATTGAGTTATCTTTAGAGCGTCGGTGGCCTAGTGGCTTAGAGGGTCGACTCGTGATCGTAAGGTACCGAGTTCGAACCCCCGCGGTCACCATGTCCCAATGAGTTTTTCTAACTTAAGTGCATTACCCGATGCTCTTACGGTGAAGGAAAAACATCGTGAGGAAACCTGCACATTCGAACAGCTGAGTGTGTAAGAGGGTAATTGCACAAAAGATCCTAAAGGGTCGAAGTGTATCCGAAAGGGCCCTTCTGTAAGATAAGATAAGATAAGAGTTAGCTTTGCTTTGTACAGTTTGTCGAAATGGTTTTGTCAGTGCATGCATTTGATAAAGTTGACAACTCTCTGTGTATCGCGAACTTCACCCACATATACTGCTAACAAACGGCTTCGGAACGCGACGTGTTAAACAACGAATAGGAAACTTTACGTATGTTTACATTTAAACTATCGCAAAATATATTCCGCAAAACACAAATGTGTAAAACAGGCCAAGCTCTATATAAAAGAGTAGCTAACAATTTTTCTTCTATTTTTTTTATATAGCTTATGCAGGTAAACGAGCACACAGGCCACCTGGTGGTGAATGGGATCCGAGACTAGATATTTGCATTCTCAAGCAATCTTAAGACTCCAATCCTAAGACTGCAAACACGTGGCTAACCCCTGAAGAAAGATGGAATGCCTCTATTCTAATAAATTAGGTAGGTATGTACAGTCAACAGCATAAATATGTGATCATTTATGTACCTTGACACTTTAACGGCGTGTTTGAAATGTCATACAAAATTTTAAGTCATTAAATGGCGGGTGTGTGTGTTCAATGGCGATTTTTTTATCAGCTACAACAAAATGACAAGCTAAATTCGGATGCCTTACACTTATGCTTGATTTAAACTTGACAGTTACCCATGGACCCCATGGTGTCACGGCTGGTAAAATGCCCGATGATTGTCATTATAAAGTGAGCTACACACTTTTGGCCTGTTATTTTGTCGAATAGCTAAACGTATGTAATATTTAAATTGCATCTAACGTTGTTTACAACTATTGTTTATTTTTCGTACCAAATGTTATTAATACCTGAAAAATTACAAGTGCAATAACAGTTTTGCTACCAAAAATCTTCTATGGTTAGATATTTAATAGACCATCTTGTATTTATGTAAATAACTTGAATTAACTTGTTTATTTAAATCGAAGGTTTAAAACTACCAACAAATAAATTATTCTTAGTGCGCTCTTTTAAAAAGTGGAAATATACTAACGAAAATATTTCGTTTTTAGTGGCAACCCACGTTGGTCTTTAATTACATTTTCGAGTATATAATATTCGTAGCAGAACACAAACTCGACTCGACTGTGACTCGCGTCAAAGCGTTTTCATTACGCCGTCGATCAAGATTCTATTATTGTTTAATCCTTGCGCCATTATTATTTGTGAAGCAGGGATATTAAGTATTTAACGTTGATGAATTCTAGATTTGAAGACGTAACCGTTTTATTTATTTAGCAATTATTTCGATGTAGTAACACGGCCAAGTGAAAACCCGTCCGCTGTAGCAATCAAAATCTTGATTCGATTATATTTACATCTTACTTATGCTTATATCTACTTCAGAGCCTCTAGTCAACTTGATAAACCCAAATGTCTTCGACGTGTAATGGAATTATTTTTAACTCGTCCGCCATTAGGTACAGTCAAGTAAATAAGAGCATTCGTAACATTCGTAACGTTGTTAATGCGATAACAAGACAAAAGCAAAATGATATTACCCCATTACCAAATAACAACCTTAGAATCTAAGTCGATGCTTATTTGAGTCATTATTTGGGCGTTTGTTCCGAATCACTTTCGTGGTCACATTTTTGTAGAAGTGGTTGCAGATTTAGATTTCGTTTCTGGTTAGGTATCTAAGTTTACCGGACATCTAACAAATATCCAAAAACGGCATCAAAATATACGCCCAATTCTTCAAAAATATGTCCACAAAAGTGAGGCGGTTGAAACGCTCGAATAATGACCCATTTATCATAATTATCATAGGAAACAATAAAGCTTTTGAACTACGGCATGTGTCAAAAACTTACTAACAAAGTAAAAACTGAATAGTAATGGAGGACTTGACAGAAGCGCGTGGAGCTAACCCCATGTGCTTCTGTTAAGTCCATTAGAGAAATTACTCTTTTACCGAACAATTTGTCTTCGCGAGTGATATCCATGGACTTATTTCTCTAATAAGTCCATGGGAGTGTCTATAAATAACTTGACATTGGCGAAATACACCTTAACAGGAGTGAAAGCCATTAATTAAGATTTGAATAGAATAGAATAGTAATGGAGTAAAGTTTATAAGAAGATTAAAAGTTAGTTGGACCGCTGGGTCAATTTGTGTTCGTAAGATGAACAGTAAAATTACGAGTACATTAAATCGCTAAATTAATTTATATTACGTAGGATGGGTTTAAAGCTAATTTGTCATAATGTAGCTGTACGGCCAAGCTCTAACACTGACATGAACAATATAGAATGTAGACCTATAAGCAGCTTTGCTTTTCTTAGTATTTATTCAGCTGATATTTTTCTTTAGACAACACAAAAACAATGTTCTTAAATCAACCTTGATATCTTCAGGTATCTTCTATTAATATTTTGTTCCATCATATTGACGTCGCGTTAGCCTAGTTGGTAGTGACCCTGCTTATTAAGCTACCGGTCCCGGGTTCGATTCCCACCACGACCACGAGTATTAGTTTCTGAGGCTTGGATGTTTTCTTTGTATTTAAGTATTTATTTCTCTGTATAAGTATGTTTATCGTTAGCTCGTATAGTAGGTACATGACTGGAGCTTAGTATGGGACTAGGTCAATTCGTGTGAGATTGTCCCGTTTTTTAATCAGCCAAATTTTGGTCACTACTGAACATGAGCTTTCGCCAAATATGTCCACGAAGGTCGGTTCTTTCGTTTTATGCTACTCGCATCTTTCGTCTTCCTGCAATCTTTACTAAATCATCTGATAGTATAAATTTCAAATTACTAGGTTTTAATCACCGCTCACAATGGTCCGTGTAAATAAACACACAGCGCCCGGCCTTTGTTCCCGAACTTGGCGGAGACACTGCCGTGTCTCGGTTCTGAATTCAATTGTGTAGTTTCCAAGAGCCGTCTCTTTGAGACGTTTATACGTCGACTTTGAAGTGAGAACCGTCCAATTTGTAGACAAAGGCTAGGATAGACGCGAGACCGAATTGGAGCGCTGTGCCGTGACTGTCACGCATAAACGTTCCTAGCTTCCAACACTAGGTGGAGCTACGAAAAAACGGAGTAGTTAATAATTTAGACCTTTTTTTACCCGACTGCGGCGGAGCGCAAAAGGAGGGTTATGTTTTTCACCGTCATGTATGTCCAGTTCTATGTTCCCCGCTACAGCAAAAACGGCTTGGACGATTTTGACAAATGAGGTATAATTGGATTCGTCTTCGCAGCGAGAGTGTCATAGGATACCTAAACTGTTAAAATTGAAATAACAACAATGGCCAAATGACAATTATTAACATATGTAGGTATATCGACGACTGTATAAAAAATGCAGTCGGGTTTTTAAAGCTTGCTTTTCATATAGTTATTTGCTAGCTTGTTGTTGTGTCCCACTGCTGGGCAAAGGCCACCCCTCTTTTTCGCTATTCGTCCCTATCTAGAGCGCATTTCGCCAATCCCTCACAAACGACCCTAGCCTAGGTCATCTCGCCATCTCCTTCTGTGGGTACTTCTACTACGATTTCCGTCGCGTGGAAGCCAATGGGTGGTATTTTTCCCATCGTGCATGCGGCAGATATTATGGCCAGCCCAGTCCCACTTTAACTTTGCGGGCTTCACCCCAATACCAGTTCTGGAGCGCAGCTCTGTGTTCCTCACCCTATCGGATCTTCAGACACCCAGTATGCTATGCTCCAAAGTATTTTAGACCTAGGTATTCCCAACCGCGGGTTTTTTTAGAACTAGCGTCCCGCCCTCGCTCCGCTTCGGCTTATGTTAGTTTTCTGTAACGGTACGGGTGTACATAAATCAGTATTTATTATACACTAGCGACGCCCTCGTTACGGTTCGTTTTATGTGAGTTTTCTGGTACATCCGGTACATAATCTAGAATTGATTATACATAAATACCTTCCTCTTGAAAGATCTAAGCGTACAGACGGCGGGAAGCGATTTTTTTTTATACTATTTAAAGATGTCGGCGATCCACGATCAGCCTGTATAAAGGGTGTCCCTCAAACCAACGATAAAACGAAGATAGCTGATAGGTCAGTTGATGAGCTATACATAGTCGAACTCGAAAGTAGCTGTACATTTTTAATACCATGTCGCAGTAACGTATGATATCGACAGTTGTATTAATTTAGTATATCAATAGCTGCGATAAGGTACTACAAATGTACAGTCAAGGAAATTGATTCCGAGACCTCTTTGGACTATGACATAGTGACACTGTAAATAAAATCTTAAGAGGCCACCTATGCTAAAGTCTGGAGTGTTCCGAGATCTGGATCTCAATAACCATAACGCCTTTGTATGTTTTTTGGATATATTAAACTTGACCATATTTGCTTGAGACTGTCAAACGTGAAAACACGATTAGAAATAAAATCCTCCATACATTTTATTATTCAAACATGACACCTTTTTTGCATGTTTTTGGTTTAATCTTCGAAACCCTCAAATCTTTAACGATGATTTTCGATTCAATAGTTGAGGATATGTAACTTCTTAATCCTGGTAAACCATTTTTTCAATAAATGTTGTGGTTTTAATGTAAACAGCAATTAGTTGAATTTGACGCTGCCGTCAATGCGCGCGCGAACTATCTCCATCTCACATGCTTCGCGCGGAAGCACATAAAGCCATCCCTTTTTATTCTTGTGGGGGCTTGGCACCATAGGTGGCCTCTTAAGAAGTCTCTTACGTTTTGATTGATTACGTCACTTTGACATAGTCCAAAGTGGTCAAGGAATGATTTTCCTTTACACAGCTACTTCTAATTTCGACCGTACAAGACTAATGCCGTGATTGCGACCTTATCCAAGAGCTTCTTTTAGAAGGACCGATCTGGCTGGAGATTGGGGAAGGGGTTATCTTATATTATCTTATTAATAATAATAATAATAATTCGTCGAATTTGCAGCTTTCTGAGACTATGACTCTCAGATCTCTCTCCGAAGTTGAAACCTACAAATATCTTGGTATGTCACAGTCTTTGGGTATTGTGGTCGGCGATGTCAAGCAGTCAGTGAAGAAGCGCTTCTTCTGCCGCTTGACAAAAGTTCTTAATAGTCTTTTGTCGGGTGGCAATAAGGTGCGCGCCTTCAATGGCTGGGTGATGCCGCTGCTAACATACTCCTTTGGCATACTAAGGTGGACTCAGACTGAGCTGGACGCCCTGGATAGGAGGGTCCGTCTACTGCTTAAATCACATCGCATGTTGCACCCACGCTCATCTGTTATGAGATTGTACATCCCGAGGAAATGTGGAGGACGAGGCATGTTAAATGCTAAGAATCTCCACAACCACGAGGTGTGCAATCTCAGGGATTATTTCCTTAGCAATGAGTGTGGGATGCATCGTGATGTGGTTGCAGTAGACAAGAGCCTCACGCCTCTTTCCTTGGCAAACGAGAACTGGCGCAAACCAACGGTGTTGAGCACTGAAGACCGCAAGAACGTATGGAAGAGCAAGGAGCTACACGGACGCTTCTACCGGGCCCTAACAAGGCCCGACGTAGACTTTTTAGCGTCTGTGAACTGGCTACGATTTGGTGACCTCTTTAGGGAAACCGAAGGTTTTGTCTGTGCAATTGCTGACGAGGTCATAATGACGAACAATTACCGGAAATATATTCTGAGGGATGGCACGGTTGACATTTGTCGAGCATGCCGTTGCCCCGACGAGTCCCTCAGACATATAATTTCCGGTTGTTCGCATTTGGCTAACGGCGAGTACTTGCACAGACATAACCTCGTAGCCAGGATCATCCATCAGCAACTTGCTCTTCAATATGGTCTTGTAGAGTCTGAAGTGCCGTACTATAAGTACGCACCGGCGCCAGTTCTCGAAAATGGTCGTGCTACGCTCTATTGGGATCGATCTGTCATCACGGACAGGACTATTGTTGCCAATAAGCCTGATATCGTGTTGACAGATCGATCTCAACGCCGGGCAGGGCTCGTCGACATCACCATCCTGCATGACGAGAACCTTGTGAAGGCCGAGAAGAACAAATTCAGCAAGTACCTTGACTTGGCTCACGAGGTGACCGCCATGTGGGATGTTGACTCAACGATCATTGTCCCGATAGTTGTTTCGGCAAACGGTCTTATAGCGAAGAGTCTCGACCAACACCTCAAGAGACTCTCGCTAGATGGCTGGATCAAGGGCCAGATACAGAAGGCAGTACTCCTCGACACGGCACGTATTTTGAGGAGGTTCCTCTCTCTGCAGCCCTAACCACCGGTAGCTTGAGCCTTGCCCCACTGCCGGCGGCACTCGTAGGTTAGGTTTTTTATAATGTCTATTTTTTTGTATTAGTATTGTTATTTTACTTTTATATTTGAATATTTGTTATAAAAAACCTAATGTACAGAAAATTAAATAAATATCTAGAATAATAATAATAATAAAATCTGTTTATTTCAATTTTCTGTTATGTTTACAATTTTTACTTCGCTGAAATCTTTATTAATTTAAGATTATTTGGCTAAGTTGGTGAGGACACTATTTATAAGAATTATCAGACATAAGAAATCTCTTAACAATGTTTTTGGTAGACCCCGGTTTAGCCTCTATGCGTTCTATTACATGTTTAGGGAAACTATTTAAAATATGAAGTAGGAAGTTTGACCAAATTCTAAAGCCATAAAGGTTATTACTCCTTGGGGTGATAAATAATTTTCCTTCTTTTAGATTTCGCAATTTATCAGATCTTCTATATTTAACTAATTCCCCCATAACATCTCTGTATTCCAGTATCATAGCTAGCTTCACCTTATCAAACACACGCAGCACTCTACAGTATTCAAATAATCTGTCATAGTTGTGTCGATGTTGGTATTTGACTTTTAGTGGAACAATCGCTTTTAACTTTCTTATTTGAATACTGTAGATGCGCTGCAGATAAGTTTTATAAGTTCTTCCATAACATGAAATCCCATAACCTATTATCGAATCTGCTAAGGACATGTATAGCAGGCGTAGTACATTGTAAGGCATTTTTTGTTTAAGTATGCTAAAATTGCTCATGATGGCTCTTAATTTTTTACACACATGGTCAATATGGGGGCCCCAGTTAAAATTGCTGTCTATTTGCAGTCCAAGGTAGGTATGATGCTTTACTAATTCTAGTGGCTCACATCTGCAGTGTGAATGAGGAGCATGCAAGCATGAGTGTTCATGGGCCATGACTTTAGGAACTGTGTTAGCTTTCACATATGGTGAGTGTAGATGCATTAATTTAGTTTTTTGGTAGTTAAGAGATAAGCCAGCATCATGCGCCCACCTACATAGCACATCAAATTCACACTGCATAATTTTTTCTGCAACTTTTAAATCTTTATTTGCTATTATGAGACAAGTGTCATCAGTCAGTGTGTGTAGTGTGTCAGTGTATTGGTAGGGTCCTTACGAATACACTTCGACCCTATGGTATTGCATGCGGGTTACCTTATGGGAAGTAATCACCACGACTCATTAACACCAGCAACTCAAGAAACCTTGCCAGCCTATTACGGAAATTATAGCTCTTTCCTCTTTTTTTTAAATATTGTTAATAATGACCGAATACAAAACACCGCGCTCTGTGTTTTCGTAGCTCCTACTTAGTCTAACTAGTAGTTACCCTGAATTTCCTCGCTGACGACTCGAGAGCCGGACTAACGTTTCGACCGCCATATTGTTCTAGCAAAGAGGAAATGAGGGCTTGGGGACTGCGACAAGTCAAGTGTCATCCACATTCAAGTGCCAGTTTCTCGAACACATTTCGTTCCATTTTCTCGTTGAAGATTTATTAACGTCCACCATGAGTCGATACCACCACTAGCGAGTCGAATGCTCTCACAGTATTTTTGTATATAGAGTGCAAGGGACAGACAATACTACTTTACAATTTAGTTGGTGTGCCAATTACAATAATTGGCACACCAACAAAGTACAAGGCATTTTCTAGCTTAACGAATGGGGATCACGTCTTACCTGTACCTCAAATAACAGACGTGCAACAACATTCATAATAAGTTATTGTATTGTCAACGTTTTGATAGCTCTTATTTACTTGACAGTAAGGGCGACCGAGTTAAAAACAATATCATAACAGAGTATAGTATAGTCAAAGGCAATATGGTTTTGTCCATACTGGGTAACTAATTGCTTTAGAAATGTTATTGTTTTGTCGACCTTCTGATAGGTAGCTCCAAGAACCTTTTTCTCAAACCTACCTATGAGTATAAAATCTTTGGATAGCTCTTATTTACTTGGCAATGGCGGCCGGGTTAAAAACCAATACGATAAAAGATAAAAGATAAAAGATAAAAGAAATTTATTCAGTAAGTAGGCCGCACGGGCACTTTTACACGTCAAGAATCTACCAGCGCTTCCCAAGAGAAGACCACTGCCGAGAAGAAACGCCGCAAGAAACTCAGCAGTCAATCATTTTTTAAACATATTTCTTATTACAATGGTACTACTTAGTCTAGCATTATATAAAGCTATAAATATTAAATTAAATATAGTATTAAATAACATGCGTAGTTCAGCAGGAAAACATGCCAATTAAGAATCTTACGGGAGAGATAGAGAAAAAAAAAACACATACTTATGTGTATATAAGATGGTGCGAGACGACCACATAAAAGTTTCGATATGTTTTCCTACATCAACGGTGTCCCCTAGACAAGATAAAGATTTTGCATTT
The DNA here is from genome assembly GCA_946894065.1 of Acleris literana. NCBI lineage: Eukaryota > Metazoa > Arthropoda > Insecta > Lepidoptera > Tortricidae > Acleris > Acleris literana. Next base: position 3,627,148 of record OX335670.1, on the reverse strand, counting down.
GAATAAATTATTATTGACTAAGTTTCGGATTTAGGCCATGCATTTTTGTCTGTTAGATAGTCCTCGATCCTATAATACGCTTTAGACATTAACGACCTTTTCAAGTAACTTTTAAGTGCTGGAAAGGGTAACTTTAAAACTTCGTCAGGTAATTTATTATAGAAATGAATGCATTGACCAACAAATGATTTATATACTTTACGGACGCGGAATTTTCGGATGGCGATTTTATTTTTATTTCTGGTATTTAAATTATGTATATCAGAATTTTTGGTGAAAGAATCTAAATTTCTAATAACGTAAATAATATTATCATAAATAAATTGAGACGCTACAGTCAAGATATTAATTTCTTCAAAAAGTTCTCTTAAAGAGTCACGGGAGTTTAAGTTGTAAATAGAACGAATTTTTTTTTTTCGAATTCGAATTTTTTGTAACACAAATATAGTTTGTATGTCAGCTGCCTTACCCCAAACCAGAATACCGTACGACATGATACTATGGAAATAACTATAATAGACTAAGCGAGCTGTCTCAACATTGGTTAGTTGTCTAATTTTCCTAACGGCGTAAGCTGCCGAACTTAGTTTACCTGCCAGTACAGCTATATGGGGACTCCATTGCAAATATTTATCTAATGTTATGCCTAAGAAAATTGCCTTATCTACCATTTGCAAACACTCGTCATTTAGAAAAATACTAGAATGTACCGGTTTAACATTAGGCAAAGCGAACCTAACACATTTCGTTTTCATAGCATTTAGTAGCAAATAGTAGCAAATAACATGTCAAAAGCAATAAAGTTTAATCGAGAAGAATAGACCCCTTGAAGTTTTCACGCGAGCTCGTAGCCATAATGCATAGAATATTAGTAATACAGTTGTTTGATCGCACGAAAGCGGATGGGCGTGGTTGTATAGCCGGAGCCGCACTGCTGCGCACGCTACGCACGGACACGCTATACACGTCGCCCACGTGGGTCCGTTGGTCTGGATACGTGTGTCAACATTTTCACAGCAACCAATGCACACACACGTAAAACGTGTGGGCCACGTGGCTACGTTGGTCAGCTGCGTGTGTCTACATTCCCCACTGCGGGCCACGCACATCCACGCGCGCGCGGTGTGTGCGATGCCCTTGAAGCCACCTTTCCACTGCAACACATGGGCAGCGTGGGGAACAGACCACGCGTGTATCAGTGACGTCATTTGGTGCGCAGCGTGCTCGTGGACTACTGTGGAAGTATCAACCTGCATTTTCATAAAAAGCGTTTCTGTACCCATGTGTGTAGCTTGACCGTGCGCATCAGTGGGGCTTCGGCCTAATGCGTACTGACAGGCACACTACGGTGACTAAGTACTTTATTTACAGTGTAACTTTTACATAGTCCAAAGTGGTCTAGAATTCAATTTCCTCAGCCGTACAGAAGGCGCTCTTGCTTTAGCATCTCTCCCTTAAACTTCCTGCTACTGGACAAAAGTCCGGAACGTAAATTTCATGCTTAACTAAACTTTACAAATGCACGTACGTTCACTTAACAAAGTTTGAAGGCACGGCACGCGTGCAACTGTTTTTGTCAACCCTAACTTTGGTAAGTGGAGCTAAGTTGGTAGGCGAAGTAGCAGTCACGAAGCCGAGGCGGGGGTAGGGTTATCACTTACGGCAAGAAGTTCTTGCGAAATTATAGCGTCCCACACGTTTTTACCCGACTAGAAAAGTAAGATTGTAATGATTTTGATCTGTATGTATGTATGGTAGTCTGTGCACACGTAGAGTATGAACGAATAAAATAATATACAGAAGACGCTACTGATTAATTGATGCCCTCTCTCCTAGTTAGTGCTGCTGTGCCCTCCAGGGTTCATTTTATTACTTATTTATTAGTATAAGCTGTACCATTATGAAAAAGCAATAAATAATTGAATTGAATTGATTTTGCCGAAGTAATGTAGTAATGGTCAATATAAACCCGATAAATGTAGGTCTGGAAAAAAGTCAAGCGACAACATGTAAGATATTTATAAAAATAAAGGACTTTAAACAACGACTTCAAACAAAAAGCTTTTGTTTCTCGTATGTTCAATATGGATAGGTGTTATTAAACTTAATTTTAACCCAATAATATCCAATCGATAACTGACGACAGTCCAGCGGCTCTATTCAACACGGTAAAAACAATATCGTATTTGATCTGTTATCGTATTGTCAACGTTTTGATAGCTCTTATTTCCTTGACAATAATGGCGGCTGACGTCATAACAATACCATAACCAGGCAAACTACGATATTGTTTTTACCCCCTAGAATAGAGGCGCTGGTAGTTTTTTAATAGTACTTTACGTGACGGTTGCGTAATTACAGGCATTACAACATGAGTGTGGTCACACGAGTGTTGTAATGCCAATTACGCAGAGTCGCGTTCAATACTTTATCTACACACATGTTATAAATACTCTAAGATGAGTTCAGAAGCCGAAAGGCAAACGACAAGCATTACCTTACCTGTGGTAGTAGGTGACAGCGATGACATCTGTAACGTAATTTTGAAATTACGTTATCGAATATTGTAAGGTAATGACAACCAAAGGGTTTGGGTAAAAGTGTTGTCATTTGTAAAATTCATACATTTTCAAGGTGAGCGGCCATTCGTAAAAGTGGTAAATTATAATAGAATTATTAAAAATAAACATAATTTTTGTTATTTAATGTAATACTCTTAAGTGCATCGGTCCCGAGATATTTAAATATTCATACTTGGGCGTACTTTTGTACTAAGAACTGAATACTTAAATCTTTAAAATCTCCACTCCGATATTATTTAACGCCATAAATTATATATATCTATGTGTATTTAGAGGTCCTCTAAATAACTATGTAAAAATCATCCGTGGCCGCTGAAAAAAATATGACAATATTCTTCAAACAAATTTACCCAATGCCCTTTGGAACATCTTCCAAAATTAACAGCTGTCATCGCTGTCACCTACTACCACAGGTAATGCTGGTCATTGCCTACGGGTTTTGAACGCATAATAGAGGACTTATGATATGTGTATAGATAAACAGATATTTCGATACACTTGATACCATGTTATATCAGTTTAAACGGCGCATTGGCAACCCTACAGTGAAGCAGGGTGTGAAAATAATTAACATTTTTAACTTGTCAGTTAAAGTGCGGTTACAACTCGTTAGAGCTAGTTCCGAAACTGCTGCCATTATAACACCGCTAGGTATGTACTGGGGAAAACTAACTAGGTCACGTTTACAAGTTTCTTGTTTACAGATGTAGCACAAAGTTATAATACCTAAGCACATATTGAAGCACACTACTATAGTTATACACTATTGTAGTTTTAATATCAAATTTCAGCGGAGGCTAAAACCGCTTTTCATGCACTTGTGCATAAAAGTGTATATTTTATCCAAAACACGTCAAAGATAATCCCAAGGTCACAGAAAATTGACATCTCAGACGCGTTTTAAGACAGACTTCTTACTCAATATCATTTTTAACCCTCTCCCCCTCCCCCCCCCCAACGCAAAGGGTGTTATGAATTGGGTCTATATTGACTGACATAATTATTTTTAGTCATAATATGCCTTAGGTCATAATCATCGCAAGTCATAACGTGTTTTTTTTAAAGAAACTGTTACTTTTTCAGGATTTTTATAAATCAAACCTAACCTAACCTAGCCTTGTCTACACGTAAGATATTTCAGAACTTATGAAAAGTTTACAGTTTCAGCGATATAAAAAATTATGACTATCAATAAATATGTCAACTATTACATTATGAATTATGACCAATAAAATTATGGGAAACAAAGGGCTCCCTTATGAATTAACGTATGTATCTGTGTATGTGTGTCATCATAACTTCTAAACGGCTGAATCGATTCAGATTCCGTTTTTTTAAAAATAGAAAGCTTATTTTGACAGTGTTCATCACAGTGAATACACAATAATGTTCACTTCTTTGTGTTTATTGTTCGTATTTTAATTCTGATTCAACATCAAAAAGGGTAGGTAATCACGATTTTTTTAGTCAAATTTAGGGTTAACTGGAATTTTTATTTTATTAGCTAAGTTAAACGAAAATTAGTTTGGTCGTATAAGAGATTATCGGCTTTGAAATTAGGGTTCGTTATGACGGGAGTTTTTATCTATTTAATTATATTTATTTTATAAATAAATATAAAGGGGACGATCTCACACAAATTGACCTAGTCCCGAACTAAGCTCTAGGCTTGTACTATGGGTACTAAACAACGATATAAATTCTTTTATAGATAAATAAATAGGTACTTAAATACATAGAAAACATGCAAGACTCAGAAACAAATACTCGCGCTCATCACACAAATATTTGCCCTTACCGGGAATCGAACCCGGGACCGCTAGCTTCGTAGGCAGGATTACTGCCGACTAGGGTATCGCGTCTTCAAACTTTGAGTAAGGACTTTGTTTAGCGGTGGACGTCTTTCGACCTGATAATGAAGAATGACGTGCTATACAGGGTGCCTCTGACCTTGGGGCATAAATTTGAAAGCCCTGTGAACTTACTCAATCATGTAAGAGTGTGCACCGATGTTAAGCGATGACGTCATCATCCGTGAACGCTCGCCGCCAGGTTTCGAGCGCCGCATAGGAAGTTTAAAATTCAAAACTCAAAACTATTTGACGTATCGAAATATTTTTTCATTCTCATCTCATGACATTCTCTATTCTTAACACTACACCCTTAAAAATGCGTTGCCAACTCTGGATACTAAGATGGAATACCTCTAAGCTAGTAATTTCACCGTTGCCTGGACTTACCCCCACACCGGAACACAACAATGCGAATACTGCCACTTGCCAGTCTTTGCATAAACAAACGATTTACAAAATGAAATACCAATGATTTCTATTAAGTTTATTTAGGTACACTTACACGTCATTTCATCAATCTCTCCACCTCGCTGTTGTTTAGAGAGCTCTCAGTGGACGTGGTTATAGTTGTCTGCAGCCTGTCTAACCCTGGCTTTTCGATCATATCAGCTACTCTGTACCTCTTCTTCCATCTCACCTCCCTCCCAACTCTGTCGCACACGTCTATAACACTACCCCTTATCTCGAACGGCATACCGCGTTTATATACATCTCGAATTAATTCATTTTTAACACGATTGTTTACTTTTCGCCGTTCATGATCAACTACTCTAAATTCAGATAGAGAAGATTTTCTTCCATTACATGTTTTTACCAAGTTTATATATTGTTTTTGTATCGTACCGTCTTTCCACTTTTGTAATGTCTTCCCTGAGATAACGCTGAAAATTACGAACGCTATAATAAAAAATGATATACCAACGATCCATCTTAATATAGCGATAGCAGCCGTTTTGCATGGCCCCCCAACATCCATGTACACTCCATCGGCATAAGGACATAGTTTACCAGATAACAAATCTGATATCAAACACAAATTTTGTGATATGGTCGAACAGTTTGATTTTACCACAGCGGCGAACGCGGTCTCTGTTACAGGTAAGTCGGTAGTTACGGTGTATCCATTAGCAATAGCATAAATGTCTTGTATCTCGAAAATATTATCCAAGTCTCTGCAAAAATTCACGTCTGGTAGATAGGCTGACTGAGGAAATTCTTTTTTGGGATCACCTTTACAAGACACTGCTTCTATGCACTTTTTTAGATGAGGATCGAAGTATGGTTTCTCGTCAGAATATTTTACATTGCAATCAACCCGTGAACAGTCGTTTAAGGAATCGGCGTCTATTGTTTCGCACTCGGTCACTTGCGCGTCTCCGATATATTTTTTCATTATGTTTGTGTTTATTAATTTTTGTGGTCTTGTATCGAAGGTAATATTGAATAGGTGTCTTTTCACAAACCTTTGTCCGCACTTGTAGTCTAGAATAAAATCACAATATCCTGTCTTGTCATGTTGGAATACTGTTGGGTATACGAATACATATGTCTTCCGGTCGTTCGGTCTGACAGTATCTATATTCTCACCGTATATCATCATAGAACAGTCTTTGTCTTTGTCAGAGAGGCAACACTTCTTTGCCCACGTATGGACTTTGCAAGGAACGTGTCTATCCAGGTTTTCTAAGTCTACATAAAACTGGAGGCCCACCGACTTCTTTTCTAAAGGGAAGATCCCCTTATCAGGCAGAGTGATCGTTGCTAACACTTTATAAATTGGTTCGACAAGGAACAGAAAGTGAATAAACATTTCTTTTGAAACATATTTACTCACTGTCAGATTGTGACACTTCAAAGTGTTGTAAAGAGTTTTAATACGAAACTGTTTTTTATTTAATTGGTCGTTATGTATAATGTGTACGATCAAAAGGCAAACAGTTTCAACTCAGTAAAACCGCGGTAAACCCACAGAATAAAAACTAAAGGCATAGAAACCGTACTAAATAAGCAGAAAATACATTATGGTTCATTTCTTTTTACGTATGGTTTTCATAGTGAGTTGTAAAGAGATGAATCTATAGCTGTCCTTTCGTTATTTGGTACATCATCACAAGTAAGGCGTGATTTGGACCTATAAGCACCTATAGTATTTGGACCTATAGACAAGGAAAGACAAATCCTTCCTATAGGAAAGACAAAGAAGTCCCTGCGTAAAACCTTGTAACAATGACAGTTAAAGAAGAAAAAACAGCCTACTTTTTGTTTCATTTTTTCTCATGTAAAGTACGTAATTTAAAACGTAGAGAAACATAGCTGACGCAAAGTACGTCTTATAGTCCGGTTTCTATGCTATACGTTCTTATTCTGCGGGTAAACCCATATTGCTTTTGACATGTTATCGTATTCTCAACGTTAGCCACTTGTCTCACTGCCGGCGAGAAAGCGATTAGCGACTATTTTCTTGCTCAAGAAACGAACTACTATTTAATGGTTTTCGTACCTAACCCATGAACGTTTAGCTTTTAGCATTCACGACTAATGCACACCCTTTTCGTTTTCCGAACTTGGCTGTGACACTACCATGTGATAGATAGGTTAATGTTGACTAACCTTATGGAGTTGATAGTCGTACGCGAGTGTTGCTAGTGTATTAAATTGAGACTAGTAGGTATAAGACGGTAACCCTCAGGGCCTCTGGATTGGCTTTTTTATGTCATTGACAAGGCAAATGCAACGTGCATACGAGCCAACTGATGGTAAGTGCAATCTGTGACCCATTAGACTTTCCATTCTTAAGAATACAATGTTAAGACTGAAATAATAAGAACGCAAATGCGTTGCCAAACTTGAGGACTAAGGGCCGGTACAGACGGACTGCATTTGAACTGCACCCCAGCTGCAAAATGGCAGTTCGAGGGCAGTTCTGATACAGTTCACGTAACTGCACGCCAACTGCACGCCAACTGCAAGCGAACTGCGCAGTCCGCTGGATTGCATTTGAACTGCAACTCAGCCGCAAAACGGCAGTTCGAGGGCAGTTCTGATGCAGTTGATGTAACTGCATCAGAACTGCAAACGAACTGCGCAGTCCGCTTAGGTTGACTGCACGCCAACTGCAAGCGGACTGTGCAGTTGGTTTGCAGTTTTAATGCAGTTATGTGATCTGCATCAGAACTGCCCTCGAACTGCCGTTTTGCAGCTGGGTTGTAGTTCAAATGCAGTCCGTCTGTACCGTCCCTAACATGGAATGCCTCGCTATGCTAGTAATTTCACCGATTGCCTTATCCCCGCACCGGAATATAACAACGAACACTGCTGCTTGGCGGCAGGTGAAAGGATAAGATAGTGGTAACGGATACTGTACAAGGTCATACCACTACTAAAATTTAATATTAAATAAAATTAAATTGAGCAAAAAACTAGTATAAAACGGTACCAATAATGTTTCTTGAATAATTGAATTTGAGAAAGTATAATTTCTTGTATCTCTATTTGCCTAACTAGATAGATAAGCACCTCAAATTACAAGCACGGCAAGAACAATGTGAATGATAATGACAAGGTTCTAAGTATGCTCAACATTTTTATTGGGTGACTGTGTGTACTTACCTAGGTACGCGTATCAAAGTTGTGAGTGTTGTGAAAGCCCCTGACCAATTTTTCCCTGTTGTACCCTTATCGTCTCTAATGATCCCAATTTCAGTTTAAATGGGGACGGCCTATTTTTTAATAAAAAGGGAAATAGATCTTAGAAATTATAATACCTATTCCAAGGAGTCAGGTCTTTTAGGGAATATGCATGTTTTTTATAGCTTCAATAAAAACTGATTCATGTTACAAATAAGTGAGGTTTTTTTTTAATAGCTATAAAAATAACCATGATATGCCAACAAAGATTTGTTCCTATCTCTTTCTAGCAAAACAGAATTTTACGTGCAGTTTATATGGCCGAACTGCACAATGACGTCACCGGTGCAATTCGAATCTCTCTGTCTAATTAGCAGTTTAAAATGCTTATATCATCCGTATTTCTTGGCCGATTTTAATTTTAATTTCACTTTTAGTGAACTCTTTTACGGTATTTTCATATTTTGTTGAGAAATGCGATTTAAAAATTCATACATATTCCCTATTTGGAATAATTTAGGACAGCAGTCTTTAGAATACAAATGTCTATTGGTGTCAGATCCCACTTACCATCAGGGCTTCATTCTACTCGGTAAAACCTAATTGCTTATGACATGTTATCGTATTGTCAACTCAACGTTATGATAGCTCCTATTTTACGTACTTGACCGTCATGGCGACCGAGTTCAAAACAATTTTTCCAATGTTCAATAGAGACCCAGGTTGTCTGTAAGCTCGTTTGTCTTCATCTTACCATAAAAATACTAAGGTGCACAAACGTTAATTAGCACTAATCTCTCATTATAGGACACCTCGTGTCACCAAGGCTGTTCTCCTGTTACCACCAGTGGCCCGTTTCACGAAGCTACAAGTTACAAATTACAAGCGGAACTCTCTTTCTTCCAAAAGGAGTTAGAAAGAGACTTCCGCTTATAATTTGTAACTTGTAGCTTCATGAAACGGGCCCCAGTCTGTAGCCAAAGACTCTTCCTTTATGGGATGAAAAAAATATACATACATACATACATACAATCACGCCTCTTTCCCGTAGGGGTAGGCAGAGATCACTCTACTCCTTCCTCTTGCTACGATCCAGACAAACTACCCTCGTTTCCACCCATCCACCACACTCATACGTCTCTTCATACACGTGCGTCGGTTTAGAGGGTATTCCTGACCTGAAGGCTCAGACAAGATGCACTACGCGTCACTGGAAGATGACGTGATACGAAAAGTCACGTGGTCTACCAGTGACGCGATTGGTTTAAAAACGAATCGAATAGAAACGTTAGTTAGCGTAGTGCATCTTGTCTGAGCCCTCTGGCCCTTTCTTAATTCTTTATTAAAATATGATAGTGACATAATAGTACATTATTGCCTAGGCATTGAAGTAGGCAATTGCGGGCCGAGTAGGTATCGTTTTAAACGGACGAGCTTGCGAGTGTGAAAAACTATCACTCTTTACCGCCTTTTTGTTTATGACAAGGAGAATCGCAAGCTTTGTTTTTAAAAAAAACATAAGCTATTCCAGACACAGATAAAAAAGTTATGTTTCGAATAAAATTTGGATGTATAAGACTTGTGCCCTCATTTTATTATGGGCTTTTTCACTTTTTAAAAAGTTACAAGCTAGATAGGTAGTAATGGAATTTGTATGCAACATTGCGGGCTTGTGTAGCGAGCACGCAATGTTTTTTTTTTTAATTTGAGATCTCTCAGTAAACTATGTCCTTCGCGTCTCAATATGTAGATAGTAATGTCAACATTTCCAGACATTTTTGAGAAAAATCACTAGTGGGTCTAATCAAGAGATAGATTAAACATTTTAACCCACCGGGACAACAACACGACAATAAATCATTAAATGTTTATCTTTTAGTAGCAATCTCACTATAGTTTGACAACACAATCAGTATTATCATTTAAAATGCCAAGCACTTTAATTTCTATACAAAGTGGAGCCAAAACCGAGTTAATGGCACTGAACATCTAATAGGGATATAGATGAAGAAAATGATGGCATGTGGGTTAAGGAATAATCAACCTTTACATGATAATAATAAGATCCTAAGCATGTATCTTTTGAGTGTATTTGGCATTACCTACTATCATTTACTTACATCGTATCTGCCTTTAGAAAAGTTATATGAATAATATACTTATTATAAGAATTTGGACCATATTGAAGCTTCGGAAAGTTGAATTTACTTTACCAATTAAATTAATAATGCTCCCTTTCTAATAAAGGTAGAATTAGTTGTTGTCGTGTGTAATAAAATGCAGAATACTAATAATAGCATATCGTTTACCGGTCTGTTGTTCATTTGCAAGTCTGATAGTGAGGTGTTTGGTTGTTTATATTGAGAAAAGAAACGTTAAGGTAAGTTTAGTTTAAGTAGTACCTATTAAATAGCTAATTAATTAAATTAAAACCTTAACCTTAACCTTATGGCCTGTTGTTTGATCAGTACTTAAACTAACAAATGGTCAAAAAACGTTACTAATGGTTAAAATCTCAAGGAAATGTGTAAAATTTTCCATTCCTTTTTCGAATTTTAACAATTAGTTAGTTTAACTACTTATCAAACAACAGGGCCTTAGTATTATTTAGAATCATCATCATCATCATCATCATGTCAGCCGAAAGACGTCCACTGCTGGACATAGGCCTCCCCCAAGGCTCTCCACTCAGACCGGTCTTGTGCTTTTCGCATCCACCGCGTTCCCGCGATCTTTACAAGGTCGTCACTCCATCTTGTTGGAGGCCTACCTACAGCTCGTCTCCCGGTCCGCGGACGCCACTCAAGAACCTTCTGACCCCATCGGCCATCAGTCCTGCTACTAAAAGTCCTGCTGCTGTAGAATACTAGGTACTAAAAAATCTCTTTATCATTGTTATTAAATTTAATTTAGTTATTATATTTAGTTATTTTACCAAATGACTTATTCTGCTACCCGAATTCCGTTAGTAGGGTTACGTTATTCGAGTGTAGGTATGTATGTATAACGGCTTAATACATTTTAACATATAAAGTACTTGTTGATGGAACCAGTTATGGACAAGGCACCAATAATGGACACTTGATTCTTATTTTACAGAAGATAAGGGTTATTCATTTGTTTTGCAACGATCAATTTAGGACCGTATGAAATTTGAATTAAAAGTGAAGCGTCCATTGCTGGTGCCTGTCAGCTAAAAATGTCCATCATTGGTGCCGTCACCCTAGATTCGTCTTGGTAGTGGATGTGACACTATTGTGACGCTATTATTATATTTTAATCAAAGTAATGACAGGGGGGCTTAATTATTTTAACATATCTCGACGACGACGTCAAAAAGGCTGTCGAATTTTAAGCTTTGCTTTTTATTAGACTTGTTAAGTTCCAAGTTTCCAACGCATTGAAGTAGACTTTCTAATAAGGTTCACAAAACAACGCTTTACAAATACCTATACTTTAACTAACGTTCCTTCCTGAGTCTTGGTCTGATGCAATTTGTTATTTAACGAGTGATTAATTAGGCTATTGATAATTGATGTATAACATTTATCATATTAACTAGTAATTGAAAAACGTGGAGTATTAAACAGAATAAAATAATGACAAGACTAATTTGAATAGTCTAGTTTGTTATCTTGTACAACGTTAGCTAAATTATTTTGTTTTTTTTCCTCAGAGTATTGTTGTAAAAAATGTTCTTTCAAATGGCAAGGAGATGGCAATCAGGCTTACAGGCCTCTGAGACCCATTGATATTTGTCTTAAGACTACAATCACAAGACTGCATATGCGTTGCCAACCCTGAGGACAAAGGTGGAACACCTCTGTGCTAGTTATTACAACGGTTCATCATCATCATCATCACGTCAGCCGAAAGACGTCCACTGCTGGACATAGGCCTCCCCCAAGGCTCTCCACCGGTTGGCTATCCCCTAATGCGAACACTGCTGCTTAGAGCGGTAGGTGAGAGGATAAGATGGTGGTAGCAATCCAGACGTTGTTCAAGGGCCTACCACCACTAAATTTTCTTTCCTTCTTCCACATTTCAGCCATGGTTTGCCTGACGCACCCCTGCGCCTCATACAGCCAGGGTTCTGCTGGCTCCACCTTCGGGAGCCTGGTGACGCAACTCCTCGCTGCCCAGTGCCTGCTCACCGAGGACTGGCCTAACGATAATCTGGACAAAATCGCTGGTATGTTCTTTTGTCGGATTTCAGGATGCCAACCAGTTGGATAAGTTGATGCTAATCATTCATTTCATTTCATACATTTAGCATGGCATTAATTAAAGAATGAAAAAAAAACATTCTAAGATTTTCAAGTACTGACATGAAACGCAACGTGGAATAAAAACATCAGTTTTTCCTTCATATTTCAAATGAAGACCCAATACAATAATCGTTAAACGTAGGTACAGTACCTACAGCTTCAATTATCGGAATAAAACAAGGCTTGCTAGTTTGCAAAAAACATTCCAGTTCCATTTTCAGTCATGTGTACCTATATAATTTTTTTTAATTTCTTTGATTGCAGTGCTCATTTTATAATATACCTAAACCTTAATTATTACTAAAACTATTTTTTACCATCTCTTATACAGCTTCGGACTTTCTCATACTTCACTACTGATGTGCAAGTTGCGGAAAGTTTCCAAAAAGTTGGAAAAGTTCGAAGAAATTTCCGGAAGCTTTCACGAGAAATATAGCAAATTTAAATTTAAGAAACGGAAAGTTTCAAGCACCATATATTATAATTGTGAGAAGTTTCCGAAATTTTCCTACATAAAATGTTCCGCAATTTTGGGAAGTTTCCTTTGGCACATCAGTATAGTTCACACATCAATTATTTTCGCTTTCAGACGGCGCTAACTTCGACTTCATAGTGGTAGGTGCAGGAACAGCAGGCTCAGTCCTGGCGAACCGGCTGACGCAGGAGGAACGGTGGAGGGTTCTGCTGATAGAGGCAGGGGGCGACCCGCCTCTAGAGTCCGTGGTAAGTGTGCCACTGATCAAAGGTAAACTTATATTATCGTCGTCGTCACAATATGCCATGAAAATGCCATGTCATCGTCATGACGTCAGCTGAGAAAGTCTACTGCTGTGCAAAGATCTCTCAAGAGGTACTGTACAGCCGGGTACCTACTCACTATCCTAACATAACAGTTAGGTTAGAACTGTAACCGTAGCAGTTACAGTAACGAGCTTCTAGTGCAAATCAGGATCGCGAACCTCTTACTGTACACATCACAACGTTAAATACGTGCATCATTTACTTACGGTTACGTTACGGCTCGCTAGTTGGTTTAACGTACAAATCTGATTTGCTGCATCCACCCAGCGATTGATGTAGATTTTATAAACAATGATATTCATACACATTACAATTTCTTCAAATTAGACGCTACGACTATCATAATCTTTCTAAAACCATCTTAATCTGTGATTACAGATACCCAATTTTTCCGGCGCAACCCACAGAAGTTCACACGTCTGGCAATACTATACAGAGCTAGACGAAACCACTAACAGAGGTTCTGCTAATGGGCGGTCTTTCTGGCCTCGCGGCAGAACTATCGGAGGCACCGGATCCATCAACGGCGCCCTACACATGCGAGGCAGCCCAGGGGACTACGAACCCTGGAACATAGACGGTGAATGGGATTGGCCAACAATAAAGGAGTATTTTAAAAAACTGGAGAACGTAATAGACCCCTTTATACTTAACAATCCTGAATTGAGAAAAGATCATGGCACGGAAGGAGAACTAATCGTTGATCGGTTAAATTTTACACATGTTGGTATAGCTGAAATATTAACTGAGGGTTACAAGGAAATGGGATTGAATTATTTAGATGATTTGAATGGGGACACGCAAATGGGCGTAGGGGAAGTAAGAGTAAATCATTACAAAGGCAAAAGAGTCAGTACAGCTACTGCGTTTCTGAATCCTATAAGAGAGAGAAAGAATTTGTATGTTCTTAAAAATACGTTTGTAGATAAGATTGCATTTGAAGGTAAAAAAGCAACAGAAGTTAAAGTTACTCTTAGTAACGGTAGTATGGCGACGTTTTTTGCTAATAAGGAAGTTATTGTTAGTGCTGGAGCAGTTAACACTCCAGCGCTTTTAATGCTGTCAGGTATTGGGCCCAAAACACACCTTGAAGAGATGGAAATTGAAGTTGTAGCAGATTTGCCAGTTGGAGAAAATCTTCAAGATCATGTTAGAATTCCAATACCAGTAACTATTGATACAGGAGCTGAAGCAAGAGATGAAACATTTTGGTTTAAAGCAGCAGCTCAATATCTGCTAGAACAGGGTGGTCCTCATGCAACTAATTACGATCAACCTAATGTCAATGCTTTTCTTTCGGTGCCTGATCATAAAAAACTTCCAGATGTCCAAATTGATCATAACTTCTTCCTGTCTAATACATCGTACGTTTATTCAGCATGTGCTAACATAATGTCGTTTAAGGATGAAATCTGTAAACAGTACTCTCAGTTCAATGTCGATAAAGAAATGTTGATTTTTTTCGTATCTTTATGCAGGCCGTATTCAAAAGGCAAAATTCTATTAAGAAGCAAGAATCCAAGAGATTTTCCTAAAATCTATTCTAAATACTTTAGCGACGATCGAGACATAAAAACGTATGTTTCAAGCGTAAGAAGAGTTCTAGATATTGTTAGCACACCAACGATGAAAAAAGCTAAAGCTGAATTGAAAAGGATTTATTTTAAAGACTGTGATGCTACCGAGTTCGAAAGCGATGATTATTGGGAATGCATGGCTAGAACTCTTACCTACAATGTTTACCACCCAGTAGGCACAGCTAAAATGGGTAAAGCTGATGATCCTACTGCTGTAGTTGATGGCAAACTTAGAGTTTATGGTGTAAATGGTCTACGAGTGGTTGATGCAAGTGTAATGCCTACCATTACTAGTGTTAACACAAATGTTCCAACCATAATGATCGCGGAAAGAGCTGCTGATTTTATAAAGGACCAGTATTCTGAGGCACAAAAAGATGAATTATGAACAAATCAATAGCATAGCATAAGTAGGTATCTAGTATAAAAATATCCCCGAAAAAACATTTGTAGTTTCTATGACTTAAGTAAGCAGTAAAAAAACAATCAATCCGTTTTTCAGACCTACTAGTGTGTTTCTCTATAATTATGAACATACTCGTATTATTAAGGGCTGAAAGTAAAAGCACTAATGAACATAACTTGCTATAAGTATTGTTAAGTAAGTATTGGTAAGTTAAGTGTTATTATTGTTTTCTTTTTTCATACAAATTAATTCGGCGCGCAATGTATCGGTAACGAGTTACCAACGACAATCGCTGAATCTGAATAAGGTTAGGTATTAAAATTAAAATTAAACAAAGTCCGTTTCTCAGAAGACAAGAAGTGTCAAATAAAACTTTGAATAGCATTACTGCCCTCTTTGGTATACCTCTTTCTCTGGGATTGGAATTTATATAGAGGTCAAGGTTTCAACCGCGCAGCCGTGTTGAATATCTAATATCCACATCCAGTAACGTTTAAGCAAACTTCATTTTCGTGTGGCACTCCTAAGCTTCAGGGATTAGGTTAGTCGATAATCAGATTCCGTCCCGCGCTAATGTGATAGCTTAGGCAAGGCTTAGGCGCTATAATTATGTACTTTGTGGTTTAGGCTAAGCCTACGTGCGCACGGACGTTTTTCAACACACGGGCTAAGCGATATTTTACCGGTTTATGAGCTTTGTCTAAAGGCCTAAACCGTTCAACGAAAGCGATTTTAAACGCGGCTATATTCGTCTTGCTTTCTCAAATAGCTTATCGAAGGGTACTTGAGCTGAATGTGAACCAACGCAAGACGGATACCTGGGTGAATGCACGGGCGTTTCAACCGCCGTCAGTCCCCTGTCATAAATATTGAAAGAATGAGCTACACCAAATAGCTAACATTCACGCAGAGCTAATGAACATAACTTGCTATAAGTATTATTAAGTAAGTATTTCTGTTATCGTAATGCTTGCCACAATTGAACGAATTTTAAGTATTTTATCGCCTATTTCTTAAATACTTAGGACAGCGGCCTGACGGCGGTTGAAACGCCCTACGACCACCTACGACATTTTACGGATAAAAAAACGATGATGTATGTTTATTCATTACAAGCGCCGCGCTTGGAGCACTTGTGTATGATTTGCAACAATTACCACTGAGTCTGTGGTCTCTATTTTTTTAGATAATTTTCGTTTACCTATCTCAGTACTTACTGCGAAGGGTTGCGAAAGGGTTGCAACCATCTGTCATTATGTAATTGACCAAAAATCTTTGCCAAAAATCAAATTAATATTATGAATTATTTTTTTTGGCACAATATTAAAAATTAGAATTTAATTGCTTAATTAAAATTTCTCCAGATTAGGAAAGTTTAACTGGACTGAAACCTGTGGCTGTATGACATCTTTGATTCATGCCTATCCCAAATGGGACTGACCAAAAGAAAAAAACCTGTCATACCAAGTGTCAACTGTCAACCTAACCTCACCAGAAACGTCATTCATTTCATTGTTATTGTTGTGTTTACTTTTGAAAGCCGGTAATCTTCATTTATTTATTATCTGATTTATTACATAAAATCTTCACTAAAATTAATCTAACATGATTTTGAAAAAAGGATTTACTCTGGTTTTCATTCGCTCCGAGAGCCAAATACTTTTAGGCATGAAAAAGCGCGGTTTTGGCGCAAACAAATGGAACGGGTTTGGCGGCAAAATCGAGCCGAATGAATCCGTAGTCGACGCCGCTTTGCGCGAGTTAAAGGAAGAATGTTGCATTACGGTTAAAAACAGTGACTTGAAAAATATTGGGCATCTGGAATTCACGTTTGAAGGAGAATCTACCATGATGGACGTCAATGTTTATAGTAGTAGCGTATACGAAGGAACTCCAACAGAAACCGAAGAAATGGCGCCAAAGTGGTTTAATTACGATCAAATACCCTTTGAAAAAATGTGGCTTGACGACAAGATATGGTTTCCGTTCATGCTTAAGAATATTTTGTTTTTTGGAAAGTTCCATTACCAAGGATATGACAAAATTTTGCATTATGATGTGCAAGAGTTGAAATCTATGGAAGAATTTCATCTAAGTAGGAAGTAAGCGCCTGAAGATGTAATGTAAACACATTACATCTTCAGGCGCTAAAAATAATTATTTCTTATTATTGAATGCGGGATTTCCCGGGATTGACTGTATTACTCTAAAGACTTAATACATTTAACTTGACTTATAAATCAGGGTCGCAAACTGCAGGTAGTAAGTACACAGCTGAAGTGTCGGCTACATCTGTTTTTGTTGAATACATTCTATATGATATTATAATTCTATTTAAATCAACAAAATATCAAATTTAAGGCTCCCTTTGATTCAATTTGATCTATATTATATTGTTTTATGACTGATTGTTATTTCAAGATAAATAAATAAATAATATGCAATATAGCAAGATTTATAATTAAAGCTAAATGTATTAAGCCTTTAGAGTAATACAGTCAATCCCGGGAAATCCCGCATTCAATAATAAGAAATATTATTTTTGGTGGTTTTAACCACTCTTAGTTACGTCCTCCCGCGAAGTTTAGGTAAATAGGCACTACCTATTCCGAGCTCTGTAAATGAGCCTTATGTTCTGTCCCTAGTCTGATACATTCATGATTAAAATGTGATTAAATTTTGATAAAACCACATACAGAAGTAGGCGTTGGATGTATGACAATGTAAATACTCTTGTATGGGAACAGGGCACCCGTTCAGTGTGGTCCCAGTTAAAAAGAGTATAAATCTTCCGAGCTTCAAATGAAAAAGGGTACAAGTCTAGTTTACTCTGTATGATTTATTTCCTTTTATAATACGAGCTAAGTACATTTGTATCCATTTTCTCTAGTCACAGAAAATGTCATTGATTTGGCTTTCAAAAAGTTTAAGGATATTAAGCCCTAGTATGGTTAGGCACAGATCCATGCTCAAAATTTGGATATCTTTTTGTATTTTTTTAAGCTTAATTTTATGGACTATATCGTAATCAGAAGAGACTAGAACTTGGTACTTTTTTGACCTCCCGCATATGAGGGTTTTAATTTTTTTTAATGCCACTATGATTGCCGAGTGACATGCTACACTCGCCATGACATGACAGCGCATCATAGAAATGGTGTATTGAATGTAGAACAGTGAAAGAATGCGATAACAGTTTGGTACTTCTTGGAAACATCAGTTACTTGCCAGAGCTGCGGTGCTCAGATTCCAATTTTACTTACCCAGCTTTACATTCTTTTAACTGATACTCATTGAAAGAAAACAAATATAACAAAAATATTGATTTAATCCTATTCCACATTTAACTTAACAATCATGCATCACATTGTCTTAACATGTTAGTTTTTTAATCTCACGAAAGCATGCGAGATATAGCTGTAGTTGTAAAAACAACGCGTATAGACACGCCCTCTTGTGTGCGTAATTACGAAGAATAATACAAGTTACATTTATCAGATTTGTGAGGTATTAGTATCAGTTTTTTTAATGACTGGTTTTAATTTCGCTTATGTCGGAATTTCGTTTTTGAATAATATTGTATTTGACCAAATTATAGCTGTAAGTTCATCGATGTCTAATTCATTCTCTCTCCTTCGGTTTTTAATTGGCTAAGTAAATTTTGAAGACATAACTTTCTTTTTTCACATTTCTCTTTCTTCCTTTAATATTTTTGCACCGGTCTTTCACTAACTCCTGGCGCTTCTACACACACAAGTATGGCCCACCCATTTTCGTGAGATAATTATAAACTAATTCATTTATTCTTAAATAATTCTTGGCCAGGTCATTGTCACCCATAATAATATGCCATAAAGTATTTAAGGTCTGTTCATTCTTACTTGTCTTATATAGTAAACAACTTTCTAACCTCAAAATGAACCTGTTTTGGCTAAAACAGCTAGTTTAAACAAAATAAAGCAATCACAGACAATACATTGGCTAAGTGATGTCCAAAATGTTTACTCAGTTTACTTTACTTACGAGAAGAGGGCTGTTTAAGCCAAAAAAGGTTCATTTTGAGGTTAGAAAGTTGTTTACCATATAAGACAAGTATGAATGAACAGACCTTACTTAATGAAACCGTATTTTATTCAAGATTGTTTTAAAATAAAACGAACCTAACCTAATCTAGCCTATATACAGGTTATTTCTGAGATTGTACATAAAAAAATTGTAAAACCTTTTATAGAACTTAAACTAAACTGGCATTTGACAGTTGGTTTTTTCTTAATCTAGACTAGTAATAATTTTAAGAAATTTTAGTTAGTTATTGAATCCTTTTAACAAACCTCATAGTCTAATCCCGTAACACCAAAGAGGGCGGGTGTGTCAAAGCATTCTAAACTCTATTGGTAACCGCATTAAATTCAAAATGCTTAACTATTACTATGCATAGCCGCCCTCTTCGATATAACGACAGTCTTACCGTGAAAGAGAGAAGAATTTGCATCAGGTTAACAATCATACACCAAATAACTTATACATATTATTATACAGTTCGATTAATAGACGCAAATAATCAAGAGTTAGTCTAAGAGCAAGCAACGGCTTCATTCTTGATAATTTTAACAAGGATTTTAGAAATTATACATCACAACAGATCAAATAGCATTACAAATTCGAAATTAACAATTGGAGTAATATAAAAACATTAACAACTCTATATTTAAAATACTTCAAGTCTTACTTTACATAATGGATCGTCCTAAAGCTCAGTGAAGATCTTCTGAGCCATAGTAAGGTCGAGTTCAAAAATTAAGTATACAATTATGACTTTTATTTAAGCCACCAGACTCCTCTTCTTGTAACTGGGTCAAATTCGACTTTGACGCACAATCATCCCAACCTGTTGTACAACTACACTCCACTGTTATCTTATCTTATCTTACAGACGGGCCCTTTCGGATACACTTCGACCCTTTAGGATCTTTTGTGCAATTATCCTCTTACACACTCAGCTGTTCGAATGTGCAGGTTTCCTCACGATGTTTTTCCTTCACCGTAAGAGCATCGGGTAATGCACTTAAGTTAGAAAAACTCATTGGTACATGGTGACCGCGGGGGTTCGAACTCGGTACCTTACGATCACGAGTCGACCCTCTAAGCCACTAGGCCACCGACGCTCTACACTCCACTGTTACTCCTTAAAGCCTCCTCACTGGTCATCACCAGCCAGCAGACTCCTGGCGAGGTTCCTGGCGAGCGCCAGGCGTAGCAGCTCCGCCTTGTCTCCAACCAGCTGCGCGCGCAGTTCCACGCAGAGCATGATCTCGAAGGTATCTGCCGCGGAGAACACCAGCTCGTCTGACTCCAGGAGTGGGAGGGCGTCGAGGAGCAGCGTCTCCCAGAAACTGTAGGGTTAAAAGATTAATTCAGTGACTTCGGTATACATTGCAAAGTTGACGATCTATGTCACTGGGCCTCATATAACCTACGCAATGTATAGTCTAGTTGACCATGTCCATGACCACTTTTGGACCTAAACGTCATACAAATACAGGGTGGAAAGTTGAGATGGGGCATTAAGGGCAGCTACCAGATCCCTTGCTGCCACGCGAAAATGATCTTAGGAGACCTTTCTCAACTTTTTGAGTGATGACAATCGACATTCACAGATATTTGATAAAATGTACAGTCAGCGAGAAAATCGTCAGAATTGAGTTTTTTTTTTTAATGCCTATCGATCCCATTCCCACAAAGGATTAAAACACTCTTTGAGACCAACTGAGGTTAGAGTACTAGAACACCCATAAATCAAAGAAAACCACCACCCACCCTCCACCCTGTAGAGTCGAGGGGTGTTAAAGGAGTTTCTCGATCTACTATACATTGAATTGTTTGTTAATTGTTTATTGTGATACTTACTAGTCTGGTGCGATTTTGGATGTCATCAGCGAAATGAGCAGTTTGCCGGCATTTTTGAACTCCCTGTTCTTATACAGTCTGTGGAAGTCGCAGTATTTTCCTGGAATGGAAAAGTAAATGAGCGTAACAACAATAGTGTGTTGTATCTCGTGGCAATAAAAAAAAATATTTTTCTCAACTGTTTGTTACGGGTCTATATTGACTCCCATAACGTTAATCTTTCGATTTGGTTTATCCATACCGTTGTTTTTCATAATCGTTGCTCGTCATTTTGTCTTTTGTCATAATTTCAATAGTCATAATATTCTTTCACCCCCCTTTCATTAGTAATAACTATCAAATACCATACCGTTATTGGTCATAACATTCAATGTCCTGATTGTATTTAACAGTAGAATTTCAAAAGGAATATTTTTATTTTAAATAACGGTTACAAGAATGAAACTTATTAATCCGAAAATTTTAGTACCTACATCATCATTTTGCCTATCTATCTAATTCAAATTTAACGGAGTCGACGGAGCTCCGCACGGAGCTCCTTTTTCTGGGTGGTTTGGCCCTTCAGGCCCGCTGAATAACTAACATAACCTGAACCTAACTCATATTTATGATATTAGTTTTGGTCAGTAGTGCCGTTTAGTAGTGCCGTGGGGCAGTCCTCCTATAGGTCTTTCAACCGATAATAACATTGAGGTATAAACAATTAATTCGTGTAACAACGTTTTTTTTTATAAAAATAATTTGATTGTTTATTTGTTGTTGTTATTTATGCAGAACCTAGTAAAATAATAATTTGAATTAGTTTCAACATAACCTAACTTATTTTTCTGTCACAAAGGTCACTGTAAGGGGTCACAGTTCTAACCTAACCTAACCTACTTTTCTGACATTATTTCTTGGTATTTTCTTGTAAGCCGGTGTTTTGTTTATGTATGACATGTATTATTTCTGATTTTTAAAATTAGTCCTTTAAAACATTAGAGAATAAAATTATATGAATAAAAATAATAGTAAATGTAAAAATATGACCTACAATATTTATGAAAAATAAAAAGTATGCCTCTTGTTAGTATGGTGATCAATTTTATGACTTTTGTCTTGTATGATATGTAACATTATATAACTTAATCATTATATTTATTTCGCGTTATACTTAACAACGATTATGGCTATTGATTATTATGACTAAAAATAATACGGATACCAATTTCTGACTTAATACAATTATGGGAGTCGAAGGGATCCCGTTTGTTACATGAATCAACTTTTATTGAAGCTGTGAACAAAGTAATGAATATTCCGTTTGAAGTGTTCCCGTGTGCTCACCCAGCAGCAGCGCCCGGTGGTGCAGCAGCAGGCCGGGCCCGGCGGCGGGCAGCAGGTCGCGCGCGGGCAGCGCCCGGTGCTGCGTGTAGGCGCGCAGCGCGGCGTCGGCGGCGCGCGCGCACAGCTCCGAGTTGCGCCCGCGCATGCCCCACGCCAGCGCCGCGCCCGTGCGGTTGTTGGACAGGTGGCGCGCGCCCACGCATGCGCAGATCGTTCGAACTGAAAAAAAGACACGTTGATCTTTCCATCGGTTTCATGATTGACAGATTATCGACTTCGCCGGATTTTTCAGAATATTTATTTTTGGTAGATTAACTTTTACAACCTAACTTTTTGCGAAATTTCGAATCATGTGCTTAAGTACAAAACACTAGCATAAAATCAAAGTTATTCTTATCGCGATTATATTTTATACCGAATCAAAAATTATCACACGGCCGCATGGTAAACATAACTTATTAGCGAGAACTGATAATAGATAACAAAAAATAAGTATCTATATAAAAGATACCGAAATCATTATTAGTCATCTATTCGATCACTGATTAAGTCATGAAGTCGGTAATTTTGTGTATCGTGCTTGTAGCTACCTTAGCAAGTAAGTTTTTTTTAATTATTTTTAAGAAACAAACAGTCACATATAGATATAATATAACACGATCTAAAATGACTAAATTCCTAGATTTACAGAGAAAATTATGGATGTATTAAAATTTGTGCACTGATAAAAAAATTACCCTGTATACTACTTGTATTCTAATTATATTATTTTAATTTTAAAATTTAGTGCCACAACATGCTTCTTTCTTAACACTTTTTTTTCTCTCTTGAATGTATTGTTTTACTATTAGTAGATATGATATAGTAGATTATACATCGAGGGGATAAAGCACTGTTTTATGTCACGGGCGCGATATTGAATCCTGAGCAAATGAGGGAGTCCAGATTTAACTCCCGAGCGTAGCGAGGGTGTTACCAGTTGGGGTCCTGAGTGCAGCGAGGGATTCAAGCTCGCCCAAGACAAAAACAGCTTTATCCCAAAGGAGAATACTCTACTTTTCTCAACTTTTGTTTTATTTTCTTTGTGTTGCGTATATGGCTTGTAGTGGCCAGTTCAATTTTCAAATAAGTTCTGTTTGCTGTAGGTTTCTATGGAACAATTTTTCATACGAATTCAAATCTCATTATAACCCGCTCGTTAGCCGATGGCTATAATCACTTACTTTAGGTGAGGTTTGCATGATAAATAATTAGGCAAATTCGAGAATGTGGTGTGAAAAATATGTTATATGTTTTATTACATCAACATGCTTCTTGCTTAACACCCTCTATGTTACTACTAGTCTTCTTATTATATTTATATTTATTGCCACAACATGCTTCCTACTAAACACTTTTCTTTTCTAATAATAAAATAAAAACAGCCTAGGGTGATGGAACCAGTAATGGACAAGGCACCAATAATGGACACTTGGTTCTTATTTTACAGAAGATAAGGGTTATTCATTTGTTTAGCAACAATCAATTTAGGAACGTGGGATCTTAGAATTAAGAGTTAAGTGTCCATTATTGGTGCCTGTCAGCTTAAAGTGTCCGACACTGGTGTCATCACCCTACATAGGTTCTGACATAAACTCCAAGGACAGTCTTTTGAAGCTATTTAACTGTTTAATTTGATTTTTAAGCCAAACGAGTAGCTCTTTTACACACATTATGATAAAGTCCGTAGTTTTTCGCGATCGATCGCGAAAGCATCCGTCACTCTCTTACTTATATAAGTGTCAGAAAGTGACGGATGTTTTATCCACATTTTGTCACGTGATAAACGCAGCCATATTAGACCCCCTGGATCTCAATAACCATATAGCCTATGTGTCTGTTCTTCGGATACATTAAACTTGGTCTTATTTCCTTGAGACACTTAAATTGTGAAAACACGATTAGAAACGTAATCCTCGATAGTTTTATTTTTCAAACACCTTTTTCGCATGTTTTTGGTTGAATCTTCACTCTCAACATAATATTCAACGATGATTTTTGATTCAATCGTTGAGTACTTACTTATAACTTCTTGATCCTGGTAAACCATATTTTAAAATAAATATTTAAGTAAATAGCAGGAACGCCGGGAACACCCAAAAATTCCGTTTTTTTTTTCCGAATAGGCATTTTCCGAAAGGTATGTTATACTGGAGCTATTTTAGATTCAATTTACAATATAATTAATTACTATGCGTTGATTAGATTAGGTTTGATAGATATGATAAGCAATATCAAAGAATAAAGGCTTATAACAAAACATTACATTCGGCATTCTGATCAATTCGGAATTATGAATCTTCAGAGTTATGTAATGTACAATTATTTGAATTTGACGCTGCAAAAATTATCTCCATCTCACACTTATACCAAAGGACAATGCCAGGTCCCCATAGAAACTTTGGCCAAAAAAAATCGTAACGGATAATTATACAGGGCGTGCCACGGCTATGCCACATGGAAGGAAAGTACCTTAAATATTGTAGATGGAACATTTTACTGAAAGAAGACATTATTTGAATTTAAAAAACAATTTAAACTGCATTCATAGACATTTAAATAATTACATGGTTGAACCGGGAATCGAACCCGTTACCCTAGAAAAATAATTACCCTGTAGCTTTATCATACCGATTGAAAGGCTTCATCATAAGGATTATTTTTTGTTAAATAACATAGTGTCAAAAATAAAAGGAAGGCCATGAATTTTAACATTTTTATGATCCCCAGATCTAACCCCGTTAGATTTTTTTTATGGGGTTATGTAAAAAATTTAGTTTACCAGAACCAGTATGAAAGTGTCCACGAACTACAAACAGAACTTAGACGTATTATTCTAAATATCCACCACATCAAGATCAAAAAATCGACAGAGAGCGAAATAATCAAAAGAGTGCGACTTTCTATTCAACAGGAAGGGACTCATTTTGAGCATTTGATAAATTGATTAATTTTGTGTTAAAAATGTTAAAATTCATTATCTTCCTTTTATTTCTGACACTATGTTATTTAGCAAAAAATAATCCTTATGATGAAGCCTTTCGATCGGTATGATAAAGCTACAGGGTAATTATTTTTCTCGTGTAACGGGTTAGATTCCCGGTTCAACCATGTAATTATTTAAATATCTATGAATGCTGTTTAACTTGGTTTTTAAATTCAAATAATGTCTTCTTTCAGTAAAATGTTCCATCTACAATATTTAACGTACTTTCCTTCCATGTGGCATAGCTGTGGGACGCCCTGTATAATTGGGTTTATATTTGACGTAGAAAAATATTTAAAACAATGCTGTGGTGTTAGTTTTCTGAAGATAGTTCCGAAATTTCCTCTTAAAGGCCGAGCCACAGCGGATGCGTGACGTGCACGTGCGCGTTCGCTTTCCACTGCGGTGTATAGTATGAATTCTCATTACGACATGTCAGTATAAAACGCAGTGGAAAGCGAACGCGCACGTGCACGTCACGCAAGCGGTATGGCTGGGCCTTAAATCACAGGACCTATCTATTAAAGAAAACAGCATAAAAATCCGTTGCGTAGTTTGAAAGATCTAAGTGTACATACAAA
This sequence comes from Acleris literana, assembly GCA_946894065.1. Classification (NCBI taxonomy): domain Eukaryota; kingdom Metazoa; phylum Arthropoda; class Insecta; order Lepidoptera; family Tortricidae; genus Acleris; species Acleris literana. Next base: position 3,601,195 of record OX335670.1, on the reverse strand, counting down.
GGGACAGACGGCGGGAAGCGACTTTGTTTTAAATACTATCTAAAGAAAATAAGGGAGTCTAATTGTTGCCACCGCGATAAGGAAATCGGCCAAATTATGTAAACAAGACTAAACGTTAAATATATAACCTCGTAAGGCTCAATGTGCAATAAGATGAACATAATCAAGACAATTTAATTTGAACTGTGTTGCAATTACAATAAGGTTTATTTTCCTATGTTTATAAACTGAGAATGGCATTATCGAACAAACGTGATTGTACTTTATTGCCGCGATGGTAGATTCAAAGTCCCACTTACAAAAAACTCCCTGTTTGCAGTATGGTGGGCCTTACGAGGTTAATCGTGTGAACGGAGATTAGGAAACCCGTACGTTCCTATTTGATATCGCCTCATCATGGTGCGCCAGATATCGAGCAGTGCGCAAAAAACTTACGCCACATTGTAAAATCAATCCGACTGTTTAGACACAGCTTATAATGTTCTACCTACACACATCAAAAAAGTCTTGGGATACTGAGTATCCCTAGACAAATTTGATGTTTTGAATCAGTAGTAAAATGCCTATGTTGAAATGTTCAAAATTTGATCGACCTTATTTATAAGCAAATAAGGGCTATCACTGGCAACTCTGGATACACAAAGCACGTGAGTGGCTAGGGATAAAAAATATCCCTAGGCACTTTTGATGAGTGTATTTCAAGGCGGAAAATAAACGCATGGCTCGCGCGTTAAAATAACGTCCGTGTGAACGTAGGCCTGCTTTGCAAGTTAGAAATATTGTTTAGAAACGAGTTTTATAAGCTTACAACCAGAGATGGGCAAAATTTATTGGAATGACGAATAACGAATAAGAATAACCAAATTATTCGCGAATAACGAATGAAATTCTCGAATGATTATTCTTATAATAATTAATAATTTATTCGCGAATAATTTAATCGTCGAATGAATTGCCACGAATAATTATTTTGTACTGGAATACCTGCTCCATTTTTCTAGACAATTAATAACTAAACATAACTGAAAGATGTTGTATGTACACACTAACGGAACGGACTAAGTTAATTTTCACCTTACATAAGACATTCTTCTATTATTTGTTTGGTCTACAAATATTTTACGTTAAATTAAAAAGTTTATGCGGTTTAGATAAAAGTGTTGACATGTGTGATGTGCAATGCACTGCCACTAAATAATAACTGGTAAATATAAACTATTAGATTCGCTCAGGAATGAACAACTGATAAGAAAACGATGTTATCTCACTCTTTCATATATCTATCTCTTTTTAGGCCAGGCCAGTTACTAACTACGTGTGACTAATCCGATGTCTACGCTGCTCCTTTGTTTATTTAACTACCTGGGTTTATCCCTTAACCATAAGAATAAATAATAACTACACGTAGAAGCGAAACTCCCAGCTCCGGACGTGCGCTTGGCGCGTTAGATACCTACCGCCTGGCGACGCCTGAGTTGTCTAGTCAGTCAGTGGCGTCACATACGGAATATATATTAACCAAGATATTGGGTCTTGAATTGGTTTTCGTATTTGTGTTAATTTTAGTGTTTATGGTTGATAGTGTTTTAAAAAGTGACCGACTATTTACGGCAAAATAATTAGAAATAATTGATTGAATGAAGGAGTTTTATGAGATAATCTTAATATCATCTAAAAGTATTATTACCTAATTTAACGTAAATGTAAAAAACTCGTTTTGCAACAATGTTTCCACGTTGAAGTAAAACATTAATAATAATTCGTGACTAAACTTCTATACCACATCCATAAACCGAATAATATATTTCGCAAGTGACAGCCCTAACTTTGGGCGCGGACGACAGAGGGGCGTACCGGGGCGAAGGGGGAAGTAGGTATTTAAAGCGCAGCATTTGGGCCCTGGTCAAAGGAGATTCGCTTCTACGTGTAGTTATTATTTATACTTATGCCTTAACCTTATTGTGAATCTTTAAGGTGTTGAAATGTACAGTACTTATAAACGATTCACTTTATTTCTAATTTGTGTTAGTTATTTGAATGGAATAACCAAAAAATTACAAATATTATTCGTGAATTTATCCGAATAAAATAGCGAATAAATTATTCGTTATTCGAAAAGTAGTCGAATAATTCATTCGCGGATAATTTATTCGCGAATAAATCATTCGCAAATAAATCATTCGACGAATAAATTATTCGCGAATAAAAATATTACGAAATATGTTTTATTCGAATAATTATTCGAATAATGCCCATCTCTGCTTACAACAACTGTACTGTACTGATACTTACTTCTGTGGTTACAGAATTGTCAACAAGTTTTTAGAGTTGTAGGTAATTCTGTAGCTCTGCCTACCCCACTCTGGGCACGAAGGCATGAGTTTATGTATGTGTACGAGTATGTATGTATTTGTAAACTTCGCTATCGACAGGTACATCAGGTAAGACAATGCTCATTGCCAACCAAAATTATATATGTATATGTAAAAAACTTAAGTAAAGCTCCTCTTGCGTGTAGTAGTAACACATCTGTATAGACCGTTCGACATTCTATACTTGAAATTTTATGTAAATTCCATATAAGGCTGCGGCTCCACTGAGGCGGAGACGAGCGAAGCGGAGCTGAGCCAATATTAACCAATAGAAGGCGCATGCGGTCACGTCGAGCGCGCCTTGCGCACGTTAATTTAGATTCTATTGGTTAATATTGGCACAGCTCCGCTCCACTCCGCTCATCTCCGCCTCAGTGGAGCCGCAGCCTTAGTTTTGTACACAACTACATGCAAGAGGAGCTTTACTTAAGTTTTTTACCTATACCTACAGTAATAACTAATGTAACTATGTCAAATTAAGTAAAAAAATATATATATAGAATATCATAGAAACCGAACTATAAAATGAACAAGAGACGTATGTTTGGACCTTTTTAGGGCTCCGAAGTTAAGCTAGGAACCCTTATAGTTTAAGCCTCACTTATTGCAATTTGTTATTATACACCTTGCTTTCATATCGTGATCATGTTTTGACAACGGACCTAAAAAAAATACGGGCGTAACGTTACACTCAAAAGGTGCGAAGCAAGCAAGGCCTGTTATTTCGTTCCGTCATACACAATCTACCGTCTCACAAATGCACTAGGTCTGTTAACCCGCCGCCATTACGCGTCCAGCCACAGCCCGAGTGACATATCACTTTACACCGAAGAAAATGCTGCATTGTGTAGTAAAAACGTGTAAAAACTACATTAGTAAATATAAAAAGCCACACGGAATCACTTATCACCTGTAAGTTATGTTTATTCGTGTTATTTTTCATAAATATGTGTTTATTTACTTTGACGCAAATTACAAACAAAATGACAATCAGTGTTGCCAGTTTTTTCACGGATTTTTCTGCCTAAAAGTGGGGAAATCTTTAACGCCGTTAGTAATGGTACGGGACCGTGCTTATGCGAGTCAAACTTGATTTTGATCGGTTTTTTTACATACTTTTAACTAAGTCACAAACAATCTAAGAAACTTAGAATGTAATTAAGTCTTGGATCTCTGTTTTAACTTAGTTACTTCTAATTTGTCAGATTCTCTTGAAAATATGCATACTTATGTAATTGCGATGACAATATAATTATATGGTATTATCGAGCAATGATATTGAAACTTTCTTGCACATTCCATACAATCAAATTGAGGAAATAAAAAATTGCTCAATCTAAACCTTACGTTTGGTACAATTCTTAAACGCTATTATTGCAACAAAATAATTGCATACAATTATTGCCGATTCTTGTACAAGAAACTTGCATAATGTAAATGGGCCTTTACAGTGGGTAAAAGGCCTTAAAATGGGCAAATTGACGATTTATATGGCAACCCTCAAAGCACGCACACTCGTAAGCGGACGGCCATTTTGTGTGCTTCACTCATGATTAGACTAGGTTACGTCCGTATTTTTTTTAGGTCCGTGGTTTTGACGTTCTTGTAGTTGATATTGAAAAAAGGGCATGCCATTCCATCATGAAACGAGACTTCGCCCTTTAAGCAGTATCTATTCTACTTGGCTGGCTACCCAGATTATTTAAAACACTTACAATACTAATGTGTTATCAATGCGATAATCATTGAGATAGGTTATTGGTAAAATCAAATTTTATAATCGAATTACATTCTTTATAAAATGTATCCATACGAATAAATTTCCACTCACTCTTTCGTGTATGATATTACTCACTTTTGGTGGTTCGAGAACTTGGCCTATTTTTGCAATTATGTTTTGGTTGGATATATAAATATTTTCACTTCTCATGCTCAAAAAGTGTGTCATATTAGACTTATCAAGCGAGACTCAAGTAGTACATGTAAACCCTAGGGAATACATTATATTCGGGGTCCTGTCGTTTGACCAAAAAACGTTTCACCAAATGATTCATTTCACAAACATATCATTTGACAAACCGCTATTTTTTCAGAAACTGTAAATATTTCAGGATTTATTTCAGGACCATCGTGTAGAACCCTATAGGTTAGGTTAGGTTTCTTTTTTAAAAATCCTGAAATATTTACAGTTTCGGGAAAAAAAGCGGTTTGTCAAATGATATGTTTGTGAAATGAATCATTTGGTGAAACGTTTTTTGGTCAAACATTAGTGAACCATTATATTCATATTTCCCCTAGGGAAAATATGAAATGGAAAATAGAATGATTTATTTGTACAAAACATTTTAATTTGGCCAATCAAAATACTTCACCAAATTAAATCCACCAATCAAAATACTTCACCAAATTAAATCAACCTATCACAATACACATCGACTGTCAATCGGAACGTTGGGTTCTTTTTGGTACGCATACTCTTTAACTATATTAACTCTTTAAAAAAAAAACTTTGTATTTGGTATGAACCAACCAGAATACAGCTATATTAAAATCGACCAATCAGGGAACAGAATTAATTTCTCAAAACATTAGGTGTTTTTTAGTCCCTATTTTACAATCGTTAAAATATGATTAAATCGATTGTACAAAGCTTTGAAGCGCTAAATACTCACACGGTCAGTGGCGTTTATTTGCGGTATCTATATTTTGTATCTGTGTAAAAGTACTTTTGAAAAAAAAAACATGCCGCCAAATTAAAACAATATTTTCGCCGTAGAATATGTGGTGCTATCTTTGCTGATTTTTTACCTTTGTATTGGTAATGTTTTTATTTTCTCGTAATCGAAGTGAAAAGTAGAGTGTATTACTCGGGTCTAAAAGCCATATTAGGTACCCCTCGAACAATTCAACCATCTCGTGGTACTAAGTATGGCTTATTTTAGAACCTAGTTGTACAATCTACTATTACGACTAAAACGTATAAATACTAAAATATTGTATGTTATTTCAGATGCATGGACGCCTGGTCTCAGAGGTAAGAAGTATGTGGTCCATAATCACCAGCGATAATAAAATCCGAAAATGGACAATAGGCAACTCAAGACCGCTTCTTCCCTACACGGACTAAAATTATCATTTCCATAATCTATTTACTATTTATAAAGACTAATATTTAAGAAGTCTTCTTCTGTTACACATTTTTTTTAATGACGTAATTTGTAAAATTTCTTTAAAGCTTTACCAACCAACCAACACTAACAAACAACCAAAACTAAGGTAAAACGTAAACTGGCATCTGATCTACACAAACGCAAATTATAAAAATATATATATAATTAAATTAAAATTATAATTATCGGCTTATTAAATTTATAAGTTTGCATTGCATGTTAGTAATATAACCAAATAACATGCATTTTGTTTTATTTTACCAATAAATTATATTAAACAAACTGTTATTGAATTAAACAAACTGCATCTCACAAATGACACACGTATACAGAGACTCCATTCCACTCGATAAACCATATGGCTTTTGACACGTCATTGTATTGTGCACATAAGAGCTCTCGTAACGTTGACAGTACGATAACATGACAAAATTAACATAGTTGTGCCGAGTAGAACGAGCCATTGCAGTATTGTACTGGCATGTTCCAGTCCGTTTCGACGCCACCGGAGACCTGGGTGTGGACTACTTCATCGACCTCCCCAAGACCGTGGCACAAGCGGAAGCGGCAGCATGGCAGCTGACTTCTCGCCCCGAGGGCCCGTTCTCTTTCCTGCCGATGTACTGCTTCCCAGACCGCGTGGTCTGCGTAGTTTTTGACGATACAGAATATATCGTTGGTGTGCAGATTTCCGTGAGTATTTCTCATGTTTAGGTGTCTATTCTTTATTTAGGTACTTAATTAAATGTAAAATACCAATCCACGAGGTTTTGTTAAACAGCCAATCAAAACTGTTTAAACTTTGTTTTTTATAACTACTTTTAGGAAATGTAATTTTGCTCCTAGTAACAGCTTCTCAAGCGTGTCTTTAAATTAGATTAGATTTTAGAAAGATTTAATTTTTTTGATTTGATTTGCTTTAAAAATTTTAAACGTGTTTTGACTTCATAAGAAGCTAATTCAGCAGCTAATTCTGTCAATATCCAGATACCAGTGGACCAGTGGAGCGGGAACGTCCACCACATGGAAGAGATAGGCTTTACCCTTTGGACGCCTTCCGTGCCCGAGTGGGAGGAGGTCCAATCTTACTGGACACTGTCTCAGTACTTCGTCGATGAGGGTAATTAATGAACTTTTACGCTACCTAACATCAGGTGAGACTGAGTTCAAACGCGACCTATAATTTGATTGAAAAAAATAGCGAAGGCTGCTGCTGAATTTTCATTTATTTTGCTAAGAACTATAGAAAGTAGTAGATAGGACCCCTGTTGCGGCACAACAGTTTCTTTTTTACATTCTGGAGGGCAAAGTTAAGAAAGGGGAGAGGAAGTCCTAAACTGAATTACAAAGACAAATAAAATAAGAGTGAAGGCGAAGGAGTGATGTGTCGTATCAGGTAAAAAGGCTGGCGGAAATATGAGAAAGCCTGATGTAGGTAGTAGTAGTATCTTTGGTATTTGTTAAGTACATTGTTTCCAGTAAAATGAAGCCATCATTATCATTTAACTTATGAGCTATGCTCTTGTCGATGAAGTAATCGCTACTTTTCCCGTAAAGCAATTACATATTTCATGTACAGTGTGCCTGTGTAAGCAACTGCAACTGGCACCTTGAAATTTCACTTAATCCTTAATTTTTTCTCAGATTTCCTGAGGCTGCCCAAGACGCTGCGCACGGCAGCCCGCACCGACAACCCCATCATTCAGAACGGTGCCGTCTGGGTTACCGGCGTTGGGAAGGAGCTCGTCAGGGTCGGAAACACCACCGTGGAGCTCGATAACAGCATCTTCACCAAGCAGGCTTGCATTTCTTGGATGGGTAAGTTCTCCCATAAATGTGAAAAAGAAAACAAGACCTTCTGCTGGAGTTTCTTGCGGCGCTCCTTCTCCGCTATGATGGTCTTGTCCGAAGCGCTAGTAGATTCACTCCATATTACCGTCGTGTAAAAGAGCCCTCATGCGGCCAATTTACTGAATAAATATTTGTATTTTGAATTTCAAGTTCGTGGCTTTTTAATACAAGTTGTTTTCCGTCACTGAAATTTATTATTGTAATGTTAGCCAAATTCTTACCAGGGCCGAACTAGCAATTTCGAACTTGATGGATCTACGTATCTATACAGCAGGAGAGATCCTGTGATCATCCTCCGTTCCCATCTACAAATCAGCTCTTGGGTTCCATAATATCGAAATAACTCTGCTAGACACAGGTTTTTGCTAGATGCGGGCAGCGCTGGGTCATTTCTTGTGGCTTACCAGCTAGCTAAGGATTATTAATATTATTTCTTTTTCATCTTTTGAGCCTTTCTTAGTACCATAAATGTAGACCTTCTTTAATAGTCTTCCTTGATTATAAACTACCGTTTAATAAGAATGCTTTCGATCCTCAAATGTTTTCGGCATTGTCCAACTTTTACTCTTGATATCTTCTTAATCTTTCCCTTCCCAGGCCAGCACTACTACTACAATATGTCTTCCACCACCGACTGCTCCATCCCGCTGTTCCCGTGGTTCCCCATGGTCGACGGCGACCAGCTGATCGCCACTGGCTTCATGGTCCTGGGCCAACTGGACAAGCCGCAGATCGCTAGGACCTGGTTCGAGACGCCAGTGACTGCTGTAGTTCAGGTAGAACCCCTCTCTAACCGCCTGTTTCACAATCGTAACTCAGCTAATACAGAAGCTTTAGTGCATTTTTTAAATTTCAATCATTGATTTAGCGTCTTTTAAAGAAAAGAATAGGCTTGTTTCTCGAAGTGTCTAAGTTGTGTCGGTTTAGTAGCAACGCCGTTGAAAACTTTATCTCTTAATAGTGATTTTCTAGTACAATCATGGACTTTAATTGTTATGCCACTATGGAACCCTGTCGCATAACGTTAATCATTCATTTAAGCGTAATTTCTGTCATGTGGTTTGACGCTGTCATTATGACAGGGTTCTTGACTGTACGCAAATACACTATTTTATCTTATCATACACATAGGCCGATCGGATATTTGACTGTACGCAAATACACTATTTTATCTTATCATACACATAGGCCGATCGGATACACTTCGACTGTATATAATTTTTTGTTCAATTACCCCCTTATACACTCAGCTGTTCAAATGTGCAAGTTTCCTCACTATGTTTTTCCTTCACCGTAAGAGCGTCAGGTAATATACTTCAGTTAAAAAACTCATTAGTATGTACATGACCGCGGGGGTTCGAACTCGGTACATTACGATCATAAGTCGACTTTCTACAAATACGCTAATATTTCTTCCTTTCTCAGGCTATCGTTCCCTACGGCCCGGATTGCTTGTTCGAGCTGACTGACAACCCTGGAGTCCTCACCATGCACATCTACTACGTTGAGGAACCTTGGACGATCCTCTGTTAAAGAAAGACCGTCGGCAGGCGCGAATACATGGTGTTATAGAAGCGATAGACTAAGCTACTGACGAGTCCAACTTTTTTTTGACGTGGCTGCAATCGAAACTTCGGCCGACTAATGCCAATAAAATGTTAACATGAGATATTGACTGCTTTTTTTCTCTGGACTATATTCTTCTTTAGGTATCTTTCCCTTTATTTATAGTAATTTCAAAAATAAAATCGATCACGCATGACCTAACCCAACCTAATCTAGGTTTGAACCTAAAAATTAAACAAGAACGCCACAAATCGAAGAAAACTTTTTAATTTTTACAAACTAATTGAAATTATTCATTATGGCGTAGTCTTGTAACTTGGAAAATAATATTTGTAAACATTTGTATGAAAAATACGAGAGTGCCAAATTTTTGCTGGTATGTTTATAAGAACCCATAAATATCTTGTATCACTCACCGACACTATCCAGCCCGTGCCTCTGCGCCTCGGCGATGACCCTCAGCGCCTTGGGCTCCGTGTGCACCGGGAGCCTCTCCAGCATCAGCTCGGCGCGGTGCGGGCCCTCGGGCGGGCAGGCGGCCAGGTAGGACAGGCCGCAGCTCCACAGGGACGAGTGCTCCATGAGAAGACTACCGTATTCCAACACAAGGCTGTCTCGGAGACGGGAGGTCACGCTGGAATAATTAGTTGCTATGATTTCATTTTTGCGAGGCTTTTGACAGGGTGGATCATAAATTTGCTCTTGCAGAAACCAGATTTTATTGGTATAAAAGGAAATATATTATATATTTCCTTTGTTGGTTTAAATCTTATGTTACTAATGGTACACATAAAGTTATTATCAGCAGCCATAAATCCGACTGGGTCTACAACTGCTCTGGTGTACCTCAAGGTTCAATTCTAGGTCCTATATATATTGTTTGTATCTATGCGGTTAACGAAGGTTAAGACACTTATTTAATATCTTTTATGCATGTGTAGGTAATAATAATCCCTTCTAATTAAAACTATGCAAAACAATTAAAAAATCAGACCATGGCATATTATATTTACCCCAAAAGTGAACCATGTTCCCGGTCGTCGCTTCATACCTCGGCTATTCCAAGAATAAAATAATATTCGAATCTCGTCTGTTGGAGGAGTGCAGGAGTATAAAGAGACAGTGGGGCGCGGCGCAACACCGCCAGCTTCCCCACCTCCTATACCTCAAAATCGCGCACAAACTGTATGTACACTTAAGAACCTACTCGATCTACATCGTCATTCACATTCTTGATAAACAATCACATTTCATAATAATTAAGTAAGATGCTATGATATAGCCACAAGTATAAGCTATTGTATAATATGTACAGTAAAGGTGGTTTGACATGTTCAGTACCTAAAGAACTGATGTACTTACTCGACTTGATGTTTATCCATTATCTTTAACTTGTCACAGTGGTACAGAATATCAGTGAGATGTGTCGCGAACCATCCGTTGTCTGATATCTGCTGTATTTCATGGATAACCTGAAAATAGTCATATTTACGATGACATGATAGTTGATTAGACATTAATTCAAAAAATCAGAATGGACTGACAGCTGTTTTTATAAAATCAGATTAGCCATTGTTAAGGTAATTAGGGGCCCGCTGAATTATTGCAGCTAATAACAAACGAGTGTTATCGATCTAGACAGTAATGTTTCTGTCAGAGCCACAAAAGGGGACAGCAATAAAGAGCAAAATGTCCAATATGAAAGAATTGGCTTTTGTCATTTAGTAATTAGACTCATATTCTTTGGAGCGTTAGATTTAGTTTTGATGAAAATTAAGATCACTCTATAGCAATGCTCTTTACGAGTATAGCCACTCTGGTAACACAAGCAAGTTATTACGTAAAGTTTTTCAAATTATCGATATCACACATATCAACTTCAAAATGATATAATTTTTTTTCTGTGTGAAAACTGATAACGAAACAAAAAGAAACTGAAAAATAATGTCTTTATAAAAAGCTGTTTTGAATTAATTGTTCGTATTACATCTATTTGCCTGCAACCTAACTTTCTTTTTAATGTGTCTCATTTATTTATGGACAAAAACTTCCGATACATTTTTAGATGCCCTGTTCCATTTTTTTTAAGTCGTTAACTGATGCGGCAGTTTTGTCGTTTTTTTAGGGGTATCGTATTCATGATAGCCCAATATCGCTCAAATGGACGAACTTCTGGGCAATTAAGAGGATTCATATCCTTATCCACAACGCTCTCCAACAAAATCACCTGTGACCCCTCCTAACCAAATTGGTGATGCAGCCTCCAAACCAAACAACAAATCGAACAAACTCACCAAAGTTGGGGCATTCTCTTTTGCGAGAGGTAGGTCACATTCCTTAAATGACAATAACTCATAGCAACCAACAAGAACAGGATACCGGAAGATCAAAACGAAGACTATAACAGGCTATAAGAAGATAAAAAACACAGTTACAACAACCAGAATACACAGAACCACAACACCTTCTTCCCCAAGCCGGAAAGCGGTCGCCGTGGGGAAAAATGACCGTAACCTTCCAGAGAAAATCATAGAAAACCCAAAACAGCAAGAAAACCAAAACAAACTATACATAGCTACATACAATGTAAGGACGCTCTCTAGCCATGAAAGATTAATAGAGCTGACAAAAGCAATGGAAACAGTTAAATATGACATCATAGGATTAGCAGAGGTTAGGAGACAAGGAGATTCAATAGACGAATACCAAGATTTTATACTCTGCTACAAAGGCGAAACACCAGGCCAGTTCGGAGTAGGCTTCCTCCTTAAAAAGCACATAAAACAAAATCTAGATAACTTTATTGGCTTATCCGAACGAGTGGCTATAGTAAACTTAAATTTCAATAACTATTTACTATCTATAATCCAAGTATATGCTCCAACCGAAACAGCAAGTGATGACGAAATACAAGAATTTTACAACACCCTTAATACTGCATTGGAAATGGCTTATAAAAACATTATAATAATGGGCGACTTCAACGCCAAGGTTGGCCAAGGACTTCCTGCAGAGAAAATGTTTATAAAAAACCATGGCTACGGCACTAGAAATGAAAGGGGTGAAAAACTGGTGGAATTTGCCTTTGAGAACAAGCTGTCAGTTATGAATACATATTACAAGAAAAGACCAAATCGCAAATGGACCTGGCGCTCACCAAATGGAAAAATAAAAAACGAGATAGACTTGGTTTTATCTAACCAACACAAAATATTTCAAAATGTAGAGATCCTAAATATAAACTACCCATCAGACCATAGAATGGTCAGATCAAGAATTAACATACAAAAAACGAAAAAGAACAGATCTCAGTATAACAAAATAAACATCAAATCGATACTATGTAATACAGAAAACATTGAGAAATACCAACTAAACCTTTCAAGATATGTACCAGAACTTCTAAACTGGACAGGAGAGAATGGCGTTCAACAACACTATGACAGCCTGATAAATGCAATAAACTCAAGCCTGCGACAAATAACAAAAACAAGCCAAAAGACGGACGAAAATCTGACTCTGTCCGACCAAACCAAAGCACTTCTGACCCGCAGACAACATTTGCAAAAAACCAAACCAAAATCACGGGCCATGAAAAACGAGCTAAGGGCGTTGTACAAAGTAACAAATAAATTTATAAAAAATGATTACAAAAACTATAGGCTTAAAACACTGGAAAAACACCTCATCAAAACAGGCAGTTTAAAAAAGGCATACAAAGAATTACAAACACATAAAACCTGGATCAAAAGCTTGAAAAACAAAAGACAAATCGCTAAAAACCGCAAAGATGTTCTCGACATAGCTACAGCTTTCTACAGAGACCTATATAGAGCAAATGTAGACGCAGACATAGTCGCAAACAGAGCACCAAGTCAAGACGATATCTTCCATCAAGACAATATACTACAACCAGATGGGATAGAATACATTACAGAAGAAGAAGTATTAAAGGCCATCCAACATCTGAAACTCGACAAAAGCCCAGGGCCGGACAACTTGTGTAATGAAGCCATAAAAACAGCTGGCTCCCTACTGAGCGCACCGCTGAAAAACTTATTTAATTTAATATTGTCCACTGCCGAGATACCAAGTCAGTGGTCAGAATCAAACATCATCTTACTTTATAAAAAAGGAGACCCAAATGATGTCAGCAATTATAGGCCCATAAGCTTAATGCCTAATCTGTATAAACTTTTCGCAACAATTATAGAAAAAAGAATAAGTACCACACTGGATAGACACCAACCATTAGAACAAGCGGGCTTCAGAAGAGGTTTTTCAACACTAGACCATATACACTCAATAGAGCTAATCATGGAGAAACACCAAGAATTTAAAACACCACTATACATTGCATATATTGATTATAAGAAGGCTTTCGACACAATACAACATCCTGCCATTTGGAAAACTTTACAAGATCAAGGAGTACAAAACACATACTTGACAGTAATAAAAAACATCTACAAGAATACTACCAGTAAAATACAACTGGATAATATCGGCCAAGCATTTCCTATTGAAAGAGGTGTAAGACAGGGAGACCCATTATCTCCAAGAATTTTCATAGCCGTGCTAGAATCAGTTTTCAGAAAGTTAAATTGGAAATCACATGGCATTGACATTGGAGGGAAAAACCTGACACATCTTAGATTCGCAGATGATCTAGCTTTATTTACAAATAGTAGTTCAAATCTCAAATACATGATGAACACATTGAACGTCGAGAGCAAAAAGGTGGGACTCGATATGAACTACAGTAAAACTAAAGTCATGACCAATAGTTACAAAGATCCAATAAATGTGGGAAATGAACATATAGAATATGTCGACCAATACATATACCTTGGGAAACAAATAAGCTTCAACCCAAAATCAAACAAACAGGAAATAGAGAGAAGAACAAAAAACACTTGGAACAAATACTGGAGCTTAAAAGAAACGCTAAAAAGCGACTTACCTACCCAGCTCAAAAAAAAGGTAATGGATATGTGCCTACTCCCCACATTGACCTACGCATGCCAAACTTGGAAATTTTCATCAAAGGCTAAAAGAATGGTAGTTTCATGCCAAAGAGGGATGGAAAGGAGTATGATGAAGATAAGGAAAATACATAAGATAAACCATTCCCTAATTAGAAATAGAACAAAAGTTATAGACGCTCTAAGCCAGGCTCAGAAACTTAAATGGAGCTGGGCTGGACATGTCGCCAGACTGCAGGACGATAGATGGACATCCCAAATAACCACATGGAAAGGTCCAGTGGGTAAAAGGAAGAGAGGTCGGCCTCTGGCACGCTGGGCTGACGATATTGTCGTGACAGCTGGCAAAAACTGGGTCTGGAGGGCCCAAGATAGGAAGAGCTGGAAATCTCTGGAAGAGGCCTTTACCTCATAGAGGGTTCTGGTGTACAATACGTGATCATTATAATTTAATTAATTATACAAATAGTGTTTTGGAACAGTTTGTAAGTGTAATTGATATTTTTTGTGTTTCCCGGAAATTAAAGGCTTTTTTATTTATTATTTTTTATTTATTTTATCCTTATCCACTACTTCTACCTTATAGGCATTATACCATTCCTTCGTTGTTTTAGAGTAATGACAAGAAGCCAAATCCAACCAAAATAAAGTGCTAATCCTGTGCTTCTTTATGAGTGGTAGCAATATTTTCTGTAAGCAATCGTCACGGTGTACCGCAGGAGGTCAAAGTCCCTGTAGTGCAGAAGGATTGCGATCGCATACCGCTTTGACAAATCGCTTGCCACACTAATACTTTTTTGCCAAATTTCTCGATGTTGATGGCCTTATCTTATCGAGTAACCTCCTAATGAGCCGGCACCGTAATAAATTGAGATCCTGGTAAGGCTTTAAAGTCCAATTTGCAAAGGTCTCGTCATCCATTATAAAGCCCTGATTTTTCTTGTTCAATATACGGTCGTATGATTTCCTTGTCCGTTTTCTGACACTTTTTGTTTGATTTTCATCTCGTTTTCGTTGTTTTTGTTTTTTATAGGTTTTTAGGTTGCATCTTAGTTTGATTCTTTGTACCATAGCTGAAGAAGTTTTGGCTCTTTATGCCGCATCTCTTATTGAAAGGGACAGATTTTGTTTAAACATTCTTACAACTTTCTTTCTAGTATCAAGTCGATTGTCCCTGGTTTTCTTCCAGATTTAGGCAAATCTTCGAGGGTACAGAAGTCACCAAATTTCTTTTTTATCTTTTGTACGCCCGCGGGACTCAACTCGTACTTTTTAGCCAGTTTTCTTATCGTCATACCGTTTATTTTGCACTAATCGTCCAAATATTTTTTTCGATTGTGTTAGTTAATTTGCCCCATGTTGACGGTTTGACAAAAATAGCATTTAGTTTTGGTTGCAATTTAAAGAAAAGGATGTAGTTCGGTATTTAAAAGAAGTTTATGTCTATTTTATGTATGTACATGCTAGTTTTTAGAGATGCCTAAAGTTGTCTACTTTCTTTACGATACGGTCCTTATATTATTACATTGATACTTATATTCATAACATTCAAAAATCTAAACTATAAAAAACATAACGTTGTTGCCGGTTCGTACGTTTAATACCCAAAGTTGAACCGATATTTTTCAAGAACTGGCGACTTATGAAGTACTACTCATACAAAATGCGTGATTTTTATAGATAATGGTGGGTTCCCCATCGTGCGCGAGTCCGACTCGCACTTGGCCGGTTATGAAGTCTAGCTTAGCTGTTATATAGAAAAGTAGACCATGTGGCGTTTAAGCTCTTTATCCATTAGCAGAAGTTTATTTATTTTCTCAGTAAATAATGAACAAAACATGTTTCAGAACAACTTTAAAAAAGTCCCTGTTGTGAGTTACCTGATGTAAATCCCCTTCAACAGCAGGCCTCAGCAGGTCATGCAGCGCGCTCCTCCCCGCTCCCCGCATGCCGGCGCACGCGGCCGCCGCGGTGCGCAGCTCGTGCCTGCGCGCCCACGGCGTCGAGAACACCGTCCAGCCGCCCAGGATGTCTAGCCAGGAGTCATACTTGGGGAGGATGCTTTCGAACGCCGCGTACTCACCGGTTATGAGCTAGAATTGAGATCAATTCATGAGACAGAGCCTTGATAACTCATATCGGCCACCTCTACTTTCAGATCTTATATCTTTTAATATGGCTTAACCGATTTTATCAAACCTACCACCCCAATTAAACTAGTTTTCTATAAAAAGTCGTCTAAACTAGGCCATTCACTTGGAAGCTACAAGGCCACACACAGATACTCTCTCTCATTTGCACAGCCTGTGGTGCACACTCACGGGACTCTCAACGCTCCCACTAACAGAGCACTCACTTTACTGAACGACCTGTCTGGTGTGAGCTATGACTCTGATGTTTTCGGTAACAGTATAGCTTTATTTGCAAAAAAGTGTCTTTATTTTTTATTTAAACGTGTATTTGTCTTTATAATACACACACCATTATGTTATTTGTTGTTAATTTTGAATTATTTTAAAGTGGGTGCATTTAGTTACCCGTCTAGTACTAAGTGGTTGTACTTGACATAGGTAGTTCTTAAGTAAAATTCTTTGCTTTTCTTATAATAAATAAATACTCATGTTAAACTTTGTCGGCACCTATCTTTTAGCATTGTGGGATAAAAACCGGAAATGAGAATCATGCTGGATGGGAGCATTACTTTCATTCACTTACGAAAACGAGTCTCCCCAAATTAAGTTGTGTGCCATCAATGTATAACAGAGCACACTTTTGACTTTGTATGTATAGAATTAGTTTTCTGCTATTCCTGTTGGAGGTTGATTTTTGCGAAAATCCTTTCTTAGTGCCTGCGTAGGGTATCCAAGGCTGTGTATTGTCTGTCAGTCATAACTTCTAAATATATAGAAATGATTACCCGCATAACAAGCACCAGCTGTGGCTGTGAGGCGAGAACCTGGCTGTTAAGTTTAGACCGGCACTCGGCTTGCCAGTGCTTCCAGCTAATAGTGAACTCTCCAGTAGACGTTCCTCCATAGATCTGAAAGGGTGATTGAAATATATTTACTTAATATGCAACAAATTGGTCTAGATCAGTACATTTAAAAAATTAAAAGTAATTAATAAGATGACTCATCAGGGAACAAATTAATTACTGAAATAGCATCACAAGTGACATAAGTTTAAAAAACATTATTTTTTTGCAAATATAAGTACCTAATGCTTCAGCAAAAGATAGTAAAAGAGGTTCTAGGTAGATAAGAAGGCCATCCTAACACATTGCCAGCCATGAAGTTTCTGAATTATTATTGAAAAACTTCATGGTTTTGCGATGTGTCAGGATTGACTGCTTATCTGCCTAGTACTGTAGGTTCCTTGATATTTTCGACTGTAATTTAGGTAATAACACTATTCTATTATACAGGGTGTCTGGAAAACCTTTGGAGATATTTGGCGCGGTAATAGTTCGCACGATTCTGATCACGGGGGTATGGTTCATTTTTGTTTCTGTTAATGTAAAAAAAAAAGAAGGTTTAATTATATTCATTTTGTTACTTGATGTATCGCAGCCGATATCTTGACCTTGACATTTTGATGTTGATACTATAATACTCCAAACGTTCGTAGTAACTAACGTCAAAATTCCAAGTTCAAGGTCAATGACCTGAGACCATACGTTGTTTACATGGTATGTAAACAAACAGTTCGCCCCATGTAAACAAAAATCAAGTTAACGTTATAAAAAATGATTACTTTTAATGCAACTTACTGTATTTTCGTTTTGCAATTGAACATTTTAGCGCGTTTTGAAATATTTACCAGATTTCTTGGAACACGCACTGCCGAGACCCGATCATACCGTCCGTTTTATTATTAATGTCGAGATCTAAACATTTACCATTGTTTTCTGCTCTAAAATAGCCCATAAAAGTTGTTTTCTAGTAAAAATTAAATTCATATTTATTATTTATTTATTTTAATGGCGTCTACAAGTTATGTAATTTTGCCAATGTCAAGTATATATAAGCAATTGTACGGTGAATCGTCGTTGTCGTCGGCGTCTTCCAGTCCCAGTCGGCACACCATTGAAGATGGCGGGCATCCACTTCAATGGCTTATTGGCTTGGAGTGTTCTTGACCGCTTGCTCATTCAGAATCAACTTTTCACTGATATTTTATTTGATGCATATTCTTCGTCAGTGTTGGAGGTTACTTCACAAAGTTGCCCTGGATTTGCGAACCAAAATCAACGATAAAGTAATTTACAAAAAATGAAATAAATAGACAGATGTTTTCAAAATGACAGCTAGACAAGAACTCCTCAAAATTTGAAATATTCATATATAATATTATATTATATAATATTCATATTTGAAAGTCTGAAATTTCATTTAACATGACATTTAATGACAACCATAATTCATAGACTTCTAAAAGTTCGGATGAATATGAAATAGACGATCCGTTTATTGCTGTCCGTATTGGTCTGTATGGTATTGTATTCGTGGCGGTTTAGCTAATAAAGGCCGTCGCATAATTGATTATAATTTGTATGATGATACCGCACTTGTCATAGAGAAATAAATAAATGACCGACCTTTCCGGCGTTGGAATCGATATACGTACGTAGTACATATTCATTTCATGTTCGAGGCTTAGAGCATTTAATAACCGTTACTGGAGTCGTCTTAGGCTTCTTACAGACGAGCGACATTTTGCCAACGGCAGAGGCTACTGCAGCCGTCGCCACCTGACGGCCAAAATGCCGCTCGTCTGTAAGAAGCCTTACAGAAACTTTCCCCTGTACCGGAGTATAAGATCAAAATTAAATTATTCTACACGATAACAAATAAAATCCTCATAAGTCAATAAAATAACCTGACATTATTCTTACTCATATTCGTAACATAAGAAGCTTCAAGAAACTGCCCTGCTATAGCAATAGCCGTGTGAGAGTGTAATTTTTAATTGTATTAATGTTGAATTCTGTACTTAGAAAAAAAAACGACAAAAAATCACGTTTGTTGTACGGGAGCCCCTTAAATATTTATTTTATTTTAATTAAATTATTTCTTTTTAAAGTGAATATACAACTAAATATTCTGTGAATATTTCAAGTGGCTTCCTGTTGCCGTTATATCGAGCAAAAAACGGCAAACAAATCACGTTTGTTGTATGGGAGCCCCCCTTAAGTAATTAATTTAATATGTTTGTAGTATTTGTTGTTATAGCGGCAACAGAAATACATCTTCTGTGAAAATTTCACATGTCTAGCTATCACGGTTCATCAGATACAGCCTGCTGACAGACAGACGGACAGACAGACAGACAGCTGGACAGACAGACAGACAGACAGACAGGCAGATGGACAGCGGAGTCTTAGTAATAAGATCCCGTTTCTACCCTTTGGGTACGGGACCCTAAAAATGAATTTGATGTGTTGTGTTTATGATATCAAAGACTTCCATTGACAAATGTTACTTTTCTGATAGACCTTAATCAACGTGGTACATAGAATTAGTACTGACATAGAACCCGGACTATAAGTTGAACTTCGCAACAGGTATACTTCTCTAACCGCCTGTTTAACAGTAGTAATAATAGACAAGGAGGGAGCCAACTTTAAATGGCAGATAAATTTACTTGTCGATTGTGAAACAGAGGACTCAGACAAAATGCATTACGCTAACTAACGTTTCTATTCGATTCGTTTTTAAACCAATCGCGTCACTGGAAGATGACGTGATACGAAAAGCCACGTGGTCTACCAGTGACGCGATTGGTTTAAAAACGAATCGAATAGAAACGTTAGTTAGCGTAGTGCATCTTGTCTGAGCCCTCAGGCCCTTTGTTTTAGATTACGTATTTCTTAAGAGGAAATGAAACAAAAACTAGGCGGTTTTCTCTCCTTCGAATGTCTCGGTCACAACGTTGAATTCAACGTGTACTGTGAGAATGGACCTCTTGTACGTCTTCGGGCTTTACAGACAGACCAGACAGATAAGGATCTATTCAAACCTTGTGACGTCTTACGTGACGTAATAACGAAAGCATGTATGGACAAGGACATCTCTTTCTAACTAATTATGAATGCCATAAATAAAAAGGTCAAACATACGTCTAACAGTGTTATAGCCTGGTTTCTATGCTAGTACCTACTTATTCTGTTGCACCTTGTCTTCTGATCTGCGGACTGGATACTCACAAAAAATATGCCTTAAGCACACCTCTTGCACATGCGATTGAAAGAGAAGTTTTCTCGTGATCCTGCCATATTTGTCCTATTGCACAAAAAGTACACCTAGATTTGATCACCAAATACTAATTGTGTTTGTAAAAGTAGGTAGGTTAGGTTTGTTAGTTACCTTCAGATGCCCGAAGGGCAAACCACCCAGAAACAGGACTGCAGCAGAATTGAGTAGGACAAATATAGTAGGACCACAAGAAAACGGCCATTTAAAGTAATAAATAAATAAACAAGTAAATCATTTATTTGAAAAAACCGGTATAAGGACCATGACAATGCTCCGCCAAATTCCACAAACAGTTTGAAAATTGTACGCAGTCCCTTGGCAAACCAGAGTTTACATGGTGAATTGACTGACGGAACAAAAATATTCTCATGTAGCAACCACCATATCAAGCATCAGATTTTGGTTAAAAATAGCTCAACTGTTTACTTGACAGTATAATGGCGGCAGAGTTAAAACAGCCACAGCAACAGCGTTGGGATAAACTACCCCGAAATTATTTTCCCTCAAAATTTGTATTGCCATGCCATTCGCTATAATTTTTTTCCCAGTCTATCGTTATTCTTCTCCTTTTCCATTCGCGGATTTCCCCATTTGTTAATTTTACTAGAGGCGTAGGTAGGTTTAGGTTAATTATGTTCGTTTTGCAGCAGCGCTTACAAATAGGAAATCCGCGTCGACTTTGTGGAATTGATATTTGAAACATGCCAATCGGAAAAAGCTACAATGAAAATGAAATGTGTGTGGTTAAATTATTAATTAGGAAAAATGCGAATGGACAAAGAAGGAAAAGAATAAACGACCGGGAAGTAAAAAATATGGGGAAATACGCGAATGGAAATACAAATATTGGGGATAAATAATACAGTCGTTTTATCCACATCGATAAACACGACTATACCTATCAAGGTCCTTCACGGTAAAACCATATCGACTTTGGCATGTTATCGTTTTGTCAACGTTACTATACTTAGCTCTTTTTTACTTGACAGTAATAGCGGCCGAGTATACAGAGTAGTTGAATAGAGTAAAAATTTGTAGGAGCGAGACGCCGAATGGACTCGTTGGTCAATGTCGATAGAAATTTATGAACAACTAGCTTATGCTCACTAGTTTGCGACTCCCTCCGCATACAAGTCGTTTATCGCTATTCCCTATACTAACTATCTATCTGGGTACCTACCGAAGAATTTTACGTCGCGTGATCACCAGCCAAAGACCGGCCGCTTATGCGCGTTCGCTGCGTGTTCAGACGTCGAATTAACTTGGTACGTAGTTACTATTATTTAATCTGTGGTACGTAGAACTCACAGATAACCTTACTACGTACCAAGTTAACGTTAACGTTGACGTCCTAAAATTAGGACATTTGTCAAAGTGACTTTTGTCTTTAGATGACCGACACAAGATCCTTTTTCGAACTAACGGAATTTGACGTGGGCCTTACGAGGCTAAAGGGGCTTGACATCATGCTATTTACAGCATGCAATTTGAAACGTACGAGAAAAAATGCATAAAGGCAACTGATTTATGCAGAAAGACGGATTGTGAACATGTATACATTTCCAATGGTAGAGTCCGTTTGTTACATACACTGACGAAGCTGGCTGGAACAGAAACAATATAAATAAGGATCAAACTAGGAAACAAATTATAAACCTATCTGCTTGCTTATTAGTACTTAGGCTAAGCTTATAGAAGTTATGATGGATTAAAGCAACAGACGAACATACATACAGGAATACTTAAAAGAAGTTCAAACTACTTCAAACTCTGTGAGACTATACATTAGGTACACTGGATATTCTGCACCCACCTTCCGACTCCATCATCAGATTAACCTCAATAATTATTAATAATTATTGTATTGTAAACAGGTTAATATAAAATACATGAACACTGCCCTCGTCCCTACCCATCATCAGCATCATCATCATCATCACATTATACCACTGACTTAACGTTTGCCTATTACGATTTATGAGAAACATCCGCTGACAGACATATGGACGGACGTAGTAGGTAAATAGGATCTAATCTAACTGAAAAAACATGACCGCATTGTGAATTAGAGTGAAGTTCTAATAATGAAAACCCAGAGTCATATTCCTAACAGGTTTCTGATTTCCTAGTACTTAAATTGAACGTAGCAACCCATCCGATACTTTTTATTTTGCATATTGCATATTTTCCTCGCGGGCTGGGTAAAAAACCCTTTCGTATCCCTTACTTGTTTATGATCTCCTGGTACTTGGCTAGTTTTATTACTGACCTAAGTAATCTGTAAAAAAAACAGGTTCCTAGCTGTACTAGGAAAAAGTTACGAGGGTGGGAAAAAGGGCTGAATGAGTTCGTGTAAATATTAGACACTGCAGTAGGTACCGCTCGGTTTTTTTCTTCGAACTTGGCCGGACATACTGCCGTTTGTCTTAATCATTCTTGAGGCAAGCTTTTGTTGTTGACTGTACTTTTTCTTTTGCAAAATCGTTATCTGCTTATCAAGACCAAACTAAGGAGTCTCTACCCGTTAGGTCTACGTTAAATATAGCGGAGATCCTGTCGCCGTCGCCACCTTCCGACTACATCATCAGGTCAGCTCTTAGATATCATCGGGTTTACGTATGTGGTCCAAATTTCAGCCCATTCCATTAAGGGAACTGGTTCAAAATATACTTGCTTGTTTTAACGGACAACTTACATACATACGAACAATGCATGTGAAATAAAAGCTTGAAAAAAAGCAATCTTTCGCATTTTGACCTACGTATTTATAATAATAGTACTTATTAAAAATTTAAGGTTACTATTCATCGGTCTTCTCTTGAACTTTCAGTTTTAGCTCCGTTTTCCTTTAATAATTGTTTTCTTTCTTCTGTTTCTTTTTTAAAATGTAAAAGTCATAGTGTTGCTCGCCTTTATTAACCTAAAATCAGACTCTATTATTAGTATCTACATCTGTATTTATTTATTTATAAAATGCCACAACGTACGTAATATTGGCCACGTTTCGAGTTCATCATCAGATCAGCTCTTAAACGTCAATAAAAATACATTGAGAATATTAGATATAATTTATTAGTGTTTACGCTAGGTATTTTATTCGTGCTTTTATGAATTTCTTCATTTATACACACAAACTTTGTTAAACCGTTCTCAAGTATGATACATGAGGCAAGTGATTTTTATCTAATAGAAGATTAATTTGTTTTTCACTATTCCCTTGAAAACTACGATTTTTGGGGCATAATAAAAACAACATCAGTACTAAATACCTAAGACCGTTTTTTTTCGATTCGTTAAGATCTTCGTTCGTAATGACAAAACGAATAAGGAAAATTCTACGACAGGTACACAGTCATTATACGCTTATCGAACCCAAACTAACAAATCCAAACTTGGTGAGCCTGTAATGTAATCGCTATATGTATGCCTATAATATTTGAGGAGTTCCCTCAATTCCTCATGGATCCCCTCATCAGATTCTGATTTGGTGACAATGGGACCACCTCGGAAGTATATTCTATCAAACTAACAAATATTTTTTGAAATCGGTCCATAATAGAGGGATAAATCGGTGAACATACATAAAATATTAATACAGTGGAACAAAGAACCTCCTCCTTTTTTGAAGTCGGTTAAAAAGAAACCTTTACGTACCAAATTTTCAAAATCTTGTACAGCTATTGCTATGACTTCTGATGTATTGACACGATAATACTGGCGTTCTGTTTTTAGTATTTGCTGTTATAGCGGCAGTAAAAATACAAATAAAATCAACAGTCTAGCTATCACGGTTCATGAGACCGGACAGACAGACAGACAGACAGACAGACAGACAGACAGACAGACAGACAGACAGACAGACGGACATACGGACAGACGGACAGACGGACAGACGGACAGACGGACAGACAGACAGACAGACAGACAGACAGACAGACGGACAGACGGACGGACGGACGGACGGACGGACGGACGGATGGACGGACGGACGGACGGGCTGGCGGGCGGACGGACGGACGGACGGACGGACGGACGGACGGACTGACAGACAGATAGACAGACAGATAGATAGATGGACAGAGGAATCTTAGTGATAGGGTCCCGTTTTTACCCTTTGGGTAACATACCCTAATAAGGCTGCGGCTCCACTGAAGCGGAGACGAGCGGAGCGGCGCGGAGCTGTGCCAATATTAACCAATAGAATCTAAACCAACGTGCGCAAGGCGCGCTTGACGTGACCGCATGTGCCGTCTATTGGTTAATATTGGCACCCTAAAAAACCGCCTTCAAAAACGCAAAAGATTACTTTATTTTAAAAGTGTAGGTACCTAATAGGTTAGTCCAACTGATGTCGGGTTTTTTGTTGAAAATGTTGTGGTCGCCGACTTCAGTTGGACTAACCTATTAGGTACCTACAATTTTAAAAGAAGGTATTTTTTGCGTTTTTGAAGACGGTACTTTGTTTCCAAATACTTTTATTTTATTTTATACTTTTTAGTGATCATAATACGCTGTTACGTACTCCCACTTCTTGGTTGATATGAAACTTTAAGTTATTTCAAGCGCGCCGCAAGCAACGCCGCGGGAAAGTCATAGTCATATTTCAACAAGTAAATATTCTTCGTTGTAGTCACTCGACTATCTTAATCGAGATATCTTATCGCCACCCTTGAAATCAGTACCGTTGAGGAGTTCGGGTGGCCATCCGTGGTCTTCATCATCAGTTCCAGTTCACCAAATGATACTTTCTGAATGCAAATGCTGGACTTGTTACTAAAAATACTAAAATCGCTATATGTTTTCCTACAATATTTGAGGAGATATTATCCTTTTCCCCCGGGACTCAAACACAATTGGATCATCGCTATATCTCTAAAGAAAAATTAGTCGTACAACCAGGCAGAAATACTTACTAGTTTTGAGATCTGGGTTAAAATAGCTCCACTTTTTTTGCCCCATACATATCTTTCAATATCTTTTACGTTTATTACGATGTCTTTCAGATTTTTCAAAATTATTTCTGACATTTGATAGTTTGACATAAGTTTGATACTTGTCAAAGACATTATAGCACTTGATAGCACTACCGAGTCATTGTTCGAAAAAGGTTAATTAAAACCGTTTTACATAATAAATCGCAGCTTGGAGTGAAATTGGCAGCATGACCCAATTTTTACTCAAAACGACCAAAAATAAATAATTTGAATCTTTCCTCTGGAAGGTAAGTATGTTCTGTATAATTAAACAGGTTTTTCAGATCGCAATGAAAGCCTCTAAAGCCGAATGATATACGGTTGTTGGTATCAGTCAAGCTTTAGAACTTATAGCTGACATAAAGTAAATAAAATATAAATATAAATGTATATCACGAAAACGAATTCTAAATACCAAAATATCTTAAATATCTTCACATTATTGCTTCCAATTAGATCCTTACAAAAGACTGTAGACCGGGAGATACTGACACAAAATTTCCGGTCATTTGTACCAGTATGGCGACCCTTCAAGGGTCTAATTACGTAATGACGAAAAGGAAAATGATGGTCATAGCGCTGGTACCGGTGGCCCAAACGCGTGGACTTCGACTACGTCTCGCCACTACACTGTTTCCGTATATTGATCTTTCCATACATAATTATTATAAATATTTTTCGCATTAGTTCCCTAAATGTGTAAGTAATAAAATA
Organism: Acleris literana; assembly: GCA_946894065.1. Lineage (NCBI taxonomy): Eukaryota > Metazoa > Arthropoda > Insecta > Lepidoptera > Tortricidae > Acleris > Acleris literana. Next base: position 3,575,310 of record OX335670.1, on the reverse strand, counting down.
CTGAATTTAAATCTCCTTAGTATCCGCGGCCTTTTTTTAAAGTGTTTTTAGGATCTGGCATTGTTCTTTGGTAACATGTTTCAATTTTGGCCAAAAACCTTCTGATTAATAAACTATTACTTCCAACTAAATAACCACCATTAACTGCCGCACTCAGAAGCGTCATTTAAGTTTAATGCTTGTTTAGTGAAGTGTTGTCTTACTGCCGCACTCAGAGACGTCAATTAAGTTTAATGCTAGTTTAGTGATGTGTTGTCTTATTCTATTACTATAGCAAAGAAAGTGACGAACGCAACTTTAATCAAGCATTAAATTTAATTGACGTCTCTGAGTGCGGCAGTTATTCTTATTGCTATAGCAAAGAAAGTGACAGCAGCAATTTGAATCAAGCATTAAATTTAATTGACGCCTCTGAGTAAACAATGGTTGCTACTTAAGAATACTGTAGTGTCACCACAGAGTTTCACCACGTTGATCGCTTCTTAGGGCCGTATTAATAAACTAATCTCGACTGCAATACCCGTCTCAAGATGCGTCAAACATGACAGTATTCTATGGCTTGACAGTTACTTTGACGTATCATGTGACGAGCATCTTAGCTGAAATGAGTTTATTAATACGGCCCTTAGATTACGAAGCTAGCCTATGTTTTTCTAGGATACGAATATCTTTCAACCACGTGTATGATGCCAGCTTTAAATGTAATTCTGATAAAACGTAACGTGTAGGGACGATTTTATTTTCACAAATAAACCTAAAACTCTTTTTATAAAGAGTTTTAATGGCACAAGATTTAAAAAGATACTAATGTCAAATTGTCAAAGCACAATCACAACTTTACTTAATGATTCGTTTTAATTATGGTTTTTTTTCGTAGTAATCCCCGATAGTGGTACAAATCAATAAAGTAAATCCATGATTCATGATCTCGTAAAAGAAGTTGAATGTACCTACGAGTACAAGTGCTATTTTAGCTGTGTGAGTGTGAGAAGAGTGGGACATAAAAATCAGAATCGTAAGTTTCAATTTTAAATTATTTCACATAATAGCCCTTAACAGAGACCGTCTTTTCATTTCAGAATAATGTGTCAGTTTTCTAAACACCATGGAGCTTTTAACCATGATTAGAAACATAGTTCAATATAAGGCACAACTTGTTTATTTACATTACGTTGTGACACATGTAATGAATGAATTAGTTAAGATGGGGCACACTGAGATCATCATCAGGAAAGGCGATGATAAATCAGCCTGTAACTCAGTCAAATATTAACTTAAAAAAAAGTTACCAATATAGGGATGATCCAAATCACCCACCCTATCTAATGTTAAAATTTCTCCAAAGGTTTTCCAGACACCCTGTATAAATTCATTGAAGAGCAAAAATATTCAATAATAAGGGAGATACTGAAATTGAATACCGGTATTTTTGTATGAAAATAATACCGGTATACAATCCCTGATTTTAGCAAAACAAAGATAATGATTTTTACAATCTATGTATGAAGTGATCCAGATGTTCCACTCTAGCTCTAAAATATAGGACCAATTTTAATGGAAATGATAAATATGAAGCATTGATACTTACAGTATACACCGGCATGCTCTTCAAGCAGTTATCAACCAGTTTGAACTCATTACTGTCTGTAGCAGAATGCAGCTTCATTAGAGCACGCGCTACGTCCACTCTTCCTTGCACAATCATGCCAACAACAGTGTCCCAATACTCCGGGTGGTCTTCAGAGCCCCGCTCGCAAGACTCCAGCAACTGCGCAGCAGCTTGTTCATGGCATGGGAAGTGAAAGCGAACCCATTCAAGTAAAAATGGTAATACATAATCTCCGGGAACATTATCTACGTACAGAATCTCACACAAATGCCACACACATTCTATAGAGTAGAAGATAGTTATACAAGTTAGCAAATTATCCTTCTCAACCCCTTCAGCCTGCTTAACTACGGCATCTTGGAGACTTTCAATGCATACTCGAATGATGGAACGATACTGGCGGGAATGTTTCAGAAATTCCACCCTATTATCTAAATTTTTGTTCATTTCAGCAGCCTTTTGAAGAGAAAGAAACGTGCCATTGGACTCGTTCACTAGTTTACGCAAAATTGGGTGGAAAATCAGAATATCTTGACGAATATTCAAGATTTGGCCGTCGCTATTCTCTAAAGGATTTCTATTAGCTTCTTGACTCCTTGTGAAAATGGAGAACTTGTTGCCTTGCCTCCAAGCGCATGCAACGCCTTTTTCTGGAGGTATACCCGGTAGAACCTGAAAAGAAGCAAAGCCATTAAGTATTACTTTCTTATGTTTTTAACTTTTAAACAGACATAACCTTAACAATAGAAAAAACTGTACTTACGAATCCTTTCACGTGGTTTGTGCCTTGTACATCGCTAATGCGAGATGAATTAGGAGAAAAACTTGAAGTATTCATATTTTTTTTACAGTGAACACAACGAAATAAAGCAGAAATTCACAATATTTATGTAGCGGCCACAACAACGAGACCGTTTCAAATTATATCCACCACAGATTATAATAATAATATACCTACGTAATATACGTTTTTCACAGATAATCTATTAATTTATTTTTAATTGGCTTCGATCTTTAACCATACAGCCTTACGGGAAAATGTATTTCTATTTATGTTTTCTTTATAAATTAATGCAACCGTGAGGTTACATTATTTATTTATGACTGCCACTGAATTTCAGGATTATTTTGTAGCGCAATATGCGTAGCAATATTGTATCACGGGTTGTCATTTGTTGTCTGAAAACTATCGTGAAAGATGTTCTAATGCCGGCACCACACTTCGCTATTCGCTATTCGTTATTCGGCTAATGCGCCTACATTCGACGAAGTGTGGATGGTTTATTCGTCTATGTTTTCTCTATTCGCACGCATAACGCATAAGCGCAATGGCAAATATTTTAACAAATACGTCCCAGCCGCATAACGAATAACGAATAGCGAAGTTTGGTGCCGGCATAACGATGACGGACGCCACAAATTCTTATGCCAATATTTGTGCAGCTGGCCTAATCCCATTGAAAGAGTATTTGACAGATACTACAAAAACGCATCTTGTTGAATCGAGTCATATGTTTCAAGCTTTAACATTATAATGGCTTTTCCTGTAGTCAGATAACTTCTTTGATTTTCAAAACTCATTACGATACATTGTAAGGTGATTTTGACCTATTTTACTTTAAAACTAATTAAATAAATTTAATTGATGAATTGCTGTTGTCAAAATGATTATGTCGTGATATACCACTATTTGAAGTGGCAGTCATGACCGGATGACTTGTTGGAGGACATGTTGATTTGGTCACGAATGAGACGATATTATTTGTCAATTCGTCAAAGTTTATTGTTTAGACAGGAATTAAACAAAATTATACAGTTATCTGAGTAATATCGTGTTGTGTTACGTGCTAGCCCTATAATGTGTGATATATATTTAAGGCGATAAGTCGGACAAAGGGAAACAATTTACTAATCATCAGTGACAATCATACTTGGTGAGTGAGGTTTTGGTCTTACATCGAAATTTTGCCTGTCACTAACTTTCTATGTAGTTATTGGACCGCGGCACGGTTTCTTGCACTGTATTTTCTGAACCTTCACCCAGTCAGATGATTTGTTTAAACCGTATCGTTACCATAGCATTTTGTTTCGTAGAAAATGTGGAAGTAGTTTAGAGTAACAGTAGTTAGGAAAAGTATTCGGGACTGGGTTGCCCCGTTTGTGGTCTAGAATGTTTATTTCTTGACGTCACTGTCTAGCAGTATTAGCGTTAAATATAGTGTGACAATGATGATAAACTTTATCAGAGTGATAGTGTTATCATGTCATGTATCCAGTAATCATTGAAAATTCTGAGGTGATGTTCAGTTTTTGTAAACCACCGGTTTGTTGACGGCGTTAGTGCACTGGGATCATTTTAACAATTTGTAAGTTGCTTTTATAAAAGTTTGCTTCTAATTTAATAACACCTACTAACCCTACTTATTGTTGAAGTCAGAACAATCCTACCTAAGTATTTTATAACTTAATCAACAATATACTAATATTTACTTAAAGCCTAAAAATAATACAAGGAACAAACCTAATTATCTCATCTACTTTAGGATTGTTGTGAAACTTCAAATGGTCAGTTTGTTTTCATTGCAAATCAACCGTGAAGGCTATCATAAGTCAGCTGATTGACATTATCATTGGACCTCTGAAGACGTTTATAAATGAATTTGCCTTTTACAAATGTTGGGGTGTTGCTTTCTGCCTGTATCTGATACAAACTCATCTACCTAACACTTTTCCCACACCAAAATAAACTAGTAAGGTTATTAAGAAAAAAAGACTAAAGAAATTTAAAAAAATGACTGCATAAAGAATTTCACAGAGTATTTTTAAACCACCAATGTTTGAGATTTCAGTTTCAGTCTTAAATTCCTATTTATGCTTTATCTAGTCTGTAATAACTGATAAGACTGCGTGTGTCTATTAAAGGTGAGAGCATCTATTGTTACACATCACATAAGCCAATACAATAGTCATAGTATAAGGTAACTCAAAGAAATAGTCAATGTCATGATCTCATAAGGTCAACATCCCATATTGTGCATTTTTGAGCATCACCGTTTAAGTGAATTATGATACAACAACAACTTTTGAAAATAATTTTTGACTTGACAAATTTGACTGAGATTAACAAAATGCAAAATACTCCAAATGTGTTTGTTTTCTTGTGTACTTACTTATTAAATTGATTTAAAAAGTCTTTCTGGTGCCCTGATTTGGAATTGAGATAGATTATATCCTGTAACACATACCTAGCCTACTGTTTTCCTGGAAAAAAAAACAACTTCCTCTGGGATGGAAAGTTACAAACTTTTAATACTTTTGTTTTGAACTTCTAAACCATTGCTAAATTTTATGTATGTTCCTAAATGCTTAACCAAAATAAACATTTTTCATTTTTTATTTTCATTTCATTTGCATTTTCGAAGAATCTGAATTGAGTGAACATTGTTAGTAGGTATAGCAATTTATACTTAGGAAGTATATTTTTTTCTTGCGGTCATAGGTATCTGAATCAAAAACAAATAAGACAATTGATCCTAAACGTAATTGGTATATTACAAATATTTTAATAAGTTACGATTTAGACTTGACAGAACTGCATAGAGCTAAACCCATGTGCTTCTGTTTAGTCCATTAGAGAAAATACTCTTTGAGCGAACAATTGTCTTTGCGTGTGATATCCATGGACTTATTTCTTTAATAAGTCCATGGGAGTGTCTATAAATAACTCTACATTGAAATACACCATAACAGGAGTGAAAGCCATTAATTAAGATTAGAATTGGAATTTTATTAGTAGTTGTAATTTGGCCTTGATCTCTGTATGAAAATCTCAATTATAATCAACAGACCTAGGAACATACGGGGCAAAATTAAATGACAGCTAGGGATTGCCTATATTGATAAACTCAATTATCTATGCTTTTCCCATATACCAGTGATTGCTCCAAGTTTTGTTTTTAATATAAAAGGGGTTTGGGTAAAAGTGTTGTCATTTGTAAAATTCATACATTTTCAAGGTGAGCGGCCATTCGTAAAAGTGGCAAATTATGATAGAATTATTAAAAATAAACATATTTTATTATGTAATGTAATACTCTTAAGTGCATCGGAGCCGAGATATTTAAATATTCATACTTAGGCGTACTTTTGTACTAAAAACTGAACATTTATATATATCTATATGTATTTAGAGGTCCTCTAAATAACTATATAAGAATCATCCGTGGCCGCTGAAAAAAAAATGACAATATTCTTCAAACAAATTTACCCAATGCCCTTTTATTGAAAGTTTTTTTTTTTTTTTTTTGGAGCTTGGTCGGTACACGATCATGCCGCTCCATACGTTTTCTTAAAATTAAGCAATATTGTTACCTGATTGCACACACATTATTGAAAGTTTTGCATTTGCATAAATGAAACAAAAAAATAGCAACATAATTCTGGTTATTCTTTATTTTAAAAGAATTTTTAACCTTCTTTTTTTTCCTTAATGTGTATTTCAGTATGACTGTCCCATTTACTATTGTTAAAATAAACAATCAGAATTTGTTAGGAGTAAAAAAAAAATGATTATGATAAGTGAAGGTGAAAAAATCCTTTTAAAATAAAGAATAACCAGAATTGTGTTGCTATTTTGTTAAAAGGACTTCCGATTTGTACTTTCCTCTCACTTGTTGTCATACATAGTATAGCAGTTGATCAGTCGCTTAATACAAAAAGATATTGTAAAACTATAAAACTATATCCAGTGTCTTTGCCCAGAGGGCTGAATTCTTACTAGGCAAGATAAATTCTTCTGAGCTTACATTAAGTAAGTTTTTAATCTGGGCATGATTCTGCTCACCTTTGACTTACTTTTTATTATCTTTTAACCATTTTAAAAACAACAATATCCGCTGTTGATAAAACACCCGAAATTATATTGAATACTTCCTAATTTCCAGAGAACTCGAAAAAAACAATCGAGTAAATAAAGGAAATGGATAAAGCACGACTTTACCGATAACAGATAGAGGTGAACAACACTCACGCTTCGGTGATTTTGTTGACGATAATATATTTGACGCTATATGTATGTTCCCCGCGTTTCTTTTACATGTAAACTACATTAATTATTAACAAATTTAATGTACAAAGGCGAGTTTATCCCTATATAGGGTCTCTACCAGCTTTAAGCTTACTCAAGGATGCATTGTCTGTGGCAAACGAGGATATAAAGCCAGTTTTCAAAAAAGAAAGGATGGAAGTTTTGGGTCCCTAAACCAAGTCCATCGCGTCAGAAATCGATGCTTCCTGCCAAACTTGGTCGGACTAACGGATTTTCCGTCCTTCCATTCGTTTGATCGTGATTGTAAAAACCTTGCGCGGTTGGTCGTGGCATCACGCCACACAGCACGTGAATAGACAAACCATCACGAGAAATAAAAGCCATTGGACTGACGTCGTGAGTGGGCAGTTATGGTGACCGTCTGTTTGATTTACCAGGATTGGACCAGGTCCATATGGACTGACTGTGAATGACCTCTCTTATTCGTCCGTTTTTCATTATTAGTGCGCATACGCAATCAAATTTAACGTTAATATAATAACGGTGCGAAGTTATTCCCTGATGATACTCAACCGAAATATGTTTATGGTGAATCATTAGAATTTCTCGGTACATATGGGTATGACTCATGAGATTGTCACATTCAGACTGCTCTGGTTAATTTAACAACTATATTGTAATTCCAAAAGACACAACGGCAGCGGCGAGCGGCAAGAAATAAATGATTAGAAATGTATGAAGCATGCTCGCGAGTCGTAGCGGCAGCGGTAAGGCATTTCTATGCATCCGTTTCCGCCACCTGCCGCCTATCGTTTCTGCGCAAAGTTGTAGCAACGCGGTTATTTTTCTCTCCGTATTCATTTCATTACGCAGCGTTAGATATCCACGAGCTTGCCAGAGCCGCGCCGGATGCTTATTGAGAGAAGTTTTCCACTGTAGTTCTGTATCGGGAAAAATGTTTGGCTAATTCTGTGTACAGACTGAACTGCATTGCACAGATTTTCTGGAAAGTAGGCGACCAAAATAAGGCAGACGGATCAAGATATATAGGCCATTTAATTTTTTTGTTGGGTTGAAGAAGGCAAATGAACACGTAAGCCAGCTGTCTTGTCGTGCCTAATGGTGTGATCGAGCGTCCGACAGAGCGCCGTTCGTAAGAATAACACCTCTGATAGGAAGTGGGTCCGATAGACATATATATGAACTGCTGCGCGTCCACTGGGTCGGAATCAAAGCGTTCGGAGCAGACGGATTTTTTGATTTGATTTCTATACATATGCCGATCCAGTGCAAGCTGTACCATAATACAAAGCAACAAATTCGTACGGAGCGGACGCTAGGATTCCGACTCAGTAGACGCGCAGCTTAAGACGGCAAATGCATTTCCAACCTTAAAGACTAAGATGGAATGCTTCTACGCAAGTCGATTCACCGGTTGGGCTAAACGAACACGCAAATTACAAGAATGACGCCCCTGGTGTCACTCGTCATCGAACTTGGCCTCTTTCCCACCGGCTTTGATGATATTACCTGTAATGTTAACCTGCAAGGCACTCGAGGCCGGCGAGGTGGAACCTTGACCGGACTTAGTTGCCTAATTCTCCGTTCAGTATCGATTTCTCACGTTACATTTAGACAGTGTTTTGATTTGTTTACCTTTCTGGAAAAGCAATTATTATAGTCTTATTTTTTCGATTTATTTATATGGGTTTATGCTAGAAACTAGCAACGTTAGTTTCTTTAAGTTAACTCTATTTTGATGATAATCTTGGTACCTGGGTCATACACAGATTGTGGTTCTACATTGTCCCTTCTATGCCTAATAGTAGACGTCATGGGAGGGTCCGACTCATTTAACTTTGACTTTGGCCATAATTAATCTTGGGCGTCTATTCTAGGCGGTGAAAACTAGTGATGCAACGAATACGAATACGAATATTCGTATTCGCCGAATAGTAGACATTTACCGAATATTCGTATTCGGCGAATAATAATACGAATATTTAAAGCTCCCAAATTTATCGCCGACTGCTGATCCACTGGCTTTTTGGCGAGAAGATGTCCATTTTCCAAGTCTGAAAATATTTTTCACCGAAGCCATGTACAGTCGCCTCTGAAAGACTTTTTTCAACGGCTGGGAACATCCAGAAATCGCCTAAAATCAGGAAATCTACAAACTTCATGTTTTTTAAATAAAACTTTGCCTATTGTAAATTTTAATTATTAGAAGAAGATAAATTCATCGAATAAATTAGTCTTTTATTACCATGGCGAGATATTCGTATTCGTATTCGTATTCGTAAAAGTAGTATTCATTGCATCAGTAGGAAAACCATATCATCTTTTGGCCTGTTGTGGTATTGTTTTTAATGAGGCCGCCACTACTGTCAACTAAATAAAACTAATAAGAGTTATCAAAACGTTGACAATACTAGGTATAACAGGGCCCGTATTATGGTCACCTTTATCGCGGTGGATAAAGCTTCCGTCACTCTCGCACTTACATACTGGTCAGAAAGTGACAGATGTTTTATCTACGTCGATAAACACGACCATAATCGGCCCGCAGGTCAAAGACGATATGGTTTTTACCGCGTAGAATCTCGGCCCTAGCTCACAATACGCGACTATATTATAAACTAAATAATAGGCCTTAGAGTTCTAAATAATAAAACTTTGGGAACAGGAGAGACATATTTTATTTCTCTGAATGTGGATGACCCACCTTAAGGTTTTTGGGGATCAGAATTCGGCGTGTCAACGGTCTCTATGGGAAAACTCGCGTAAATCTCGTTTTTTTTTTTTGGAATTTAGTAATCTAATGAAAGGAAAAAAACTAGTATTTATAATATAATTTATGTTCGCTCAAGTAACTAGGTCAAGCGTAAACCTGTTTGATATAGTAGGTATCTCTAGCAATGAATACTTACTTCATGGTATTTAACTATGACTAAATGTGGTGAGCCATAGAGGAAAAGTGATAAAATAAACGTTGTCAGATGGTTCGTCTGAGTTAGAAAAAGGTCACTTTGTAACGAGTACCTATTATTTATCGAAACAGCTTGCAATGAACGTATCGTGATGCAGAATTTCATCGAAAGGCATTTCTCGCCGCAAAAGTAATTTTTGTGCTAGTCACAATTTTTTTTTCACGCTGGGAAAATGTTTTTACGCATACCATCTGGGCCCGAAGGAGCCCAAGCTGGTAATTTGGGACATCCGAGAGTTGTAGAAATACCCACGAAAAACCCAGCGATTCTTTTTCCACGCCGTTGTTGGCGAGTGTCGCAGGTTCTGCTTGCGCATTTGACCATGACCCTAACTGGAGTCACAAGTCTTACCTAACCTAACCAACGTAATTAATGGATGTCCTGAAAACATCATGATTTCAGCAGGAAATAGCGTTCGATGAAATGATATAAACGATGAAACGAAATTCGATAAAATGACCCTTTGTAACACGGTGGTTTTCCGTACATCTGATATTAAACGCAGGTGCAGTCAGGAACTTAGCGACCCACCTTAGGTCCAAAGTCAATCTGACATTCTACAACAATAACGTTGAGTTTCCTATAAGTTACAAATGATTTGGCATCTCTAATGACATTGACGACTTCAAGACATTTTTTTCTTAAATGGGTCACAAACTAACGTTCGTGACAGTACAGACGGTGTAATAGCTCTTAGAAAAGGGGGGTTAGGGTTTGAACTTTTTACTAATAGGTACGCTCTTAAGCGCGGCGTAGACAAGCAATATAAAATGCATAAGTATGATTGCTGTCTTGCTTTTACGCCTGTTATAGAGCAAGAAGCACAAATTGGGTGCCTTTTTCTAACTCAAAAGTTAGAGTAAGACAGCAGTCAACTTCTGCAATTTTTATAAGTCAAACACCCGTATTCACAAACGTCACTATGAGGTCTCACAGTGATCACGAACGCACAGGGCGGTTCAAATCGTCTTATAAACAAAAGGTCGGTCAAAAAGGACCAATCACAAAGCTGTGCGTTTACTCAGTGAAGGATCCCTTAAGTATTGTTTGTGAATACGGGTGTAAGCCCTCTTGCTCTGAATACCGGATGTAGTACTATTAATATATTCAGTGATACCGGTTTACCGTTTCATACATCAGGTACTATTAAGTCTTCTATTCCCAATAGCCACTATATTACCTATAATATTAAATATCTTGAACCCAAATAAAAGCAGTATGGTATCGGTTCTTAGAACATGGCCGCCAAATTACAAACGTTTTATTGTCAATTCTCTTCTCATACATACATACATACATAATCTCACGCCTTCGTTCCCAGAGTGGGGTAGGCAGAGCTACAGAATTACAAACATCTCTAAAAACTTGTTGATAATTCTATAACCACAATTTGCACAATTAGGCTAAGATGTTTACCAGCGTATTAGTGACAGGTTGCAAGCCCATCGCCTAACAGTACTACAAGCCTTTATTCCCTTAGTCGTCTCTTACGACATCCACGGGAAGACATGGAGTGGCACTATTCTAACTCGGCAACCACACGAGGCTAATTCTCTTCTCAATCATTGTTATATTGTCTTTATTTTAGTCACAGATCTGAAGGATACTGATTAACTTTTTTCAATGTTCATAAGAAGATAAATAAATAAGGTTTTAATATAAATATCGAAAATGTTGACCGGGAAAAAAACAGGATATTTCCAATAAATAAATATCAAGACACAATCTCACACAAATTCACTTAGGCCCAAAGTTAGCTCTAGGCGTGTACTATGGGTACTAGGCATCGATAAACATACTTATATAGGTACATAGAAAAAACCCAAGACTCAGAAACAAATCGGGCTAATCATACGTATATTTGCCCTGAATCGAATCCGGGACCTTCGAAGGTTTCACTATCGACTAAGCTAACTGCGTCAAATAAAATAAATGCCTTTGGCAAATAACGTTGCATGTTGTAATCAGTCCTCTAAAACCCGCCATTATCTCGACACTTCAGAAGTCCTTATGATATGGATGTAGGTAGTTATTTAAATTCAATCCAAAGACAATGTTAGCTGTTCATAAAATATTGAACAGTTCTCATCTTTTACTAGCCTTTTATTAACTTGCAATGTATGTATATCAGTTTAGGTCACTTGCAAGTCAATCTTGAACCAGTGCCTGTTATTGGATAAGGCATTTGCCCCACCGCCGGTGAGAAAGCAATTAGGTATCGACTATTTTCTCGCTCAAGAAACGAAAAAAAGATATAGATCCCGTGTCTACAAAAGAGACACGCTGATCGCTGGCTCTACTCGCTCATCGTCGGCGGTGGGATAAGCGGTGCCTTGAGGTGATAGCACGCTTAAGGCCCAGCCATACCGGATGCGTGAAGTGCGCGTGCGCATGCGCGTTCGCTTTCCACTGCGTTGTATAGTGACATGTCGTAATGAGAATTCATACTATACAACGCAGTGGATAACGAACGCGCACGCGCACGTGCACGTCACGCATCCGGTGTGGCTCGGCCTTTATCCGAGCCGAACGCGTTGAATCTGGAAAAACCGCAGGTGAGCGAGGTTTCATAATATTTCGTATACAGAATTCTAAAATTCGTTTCGTTCTACTGGTTAGCCGCGCTCGGCTAGGATAAGTGTGCGTTCACCTTTAGGCTGAAATTTGGACCACATTTGTAAACCCGATGACAATGCAATATTATGGTACCTAAGGTCTGATCTGATGATGGAGTCGGAAGATAGCGACAGGATCTCCTCTATACTTAAGGTCTGTTCATCCTTACTTGTCTCATATAGTAAACAACTTTCTAACCTCAAAATGAACCTTTTTTGGCTAAAACAGCTCTTTTATCGTAAATAAAGTAAACTGAATAAACATTATGGACATCATTTGGGCAATGTATTGTCTGTGATTGCTTAATTTTGTTTAAAAAAGCTGTTTTAGCCAAAAAAGGTTCATTTTGAGGTTAGCAAGTTGTTTACTATATAAGACAAGTAAGAATGAACAGACCTTAGGTAGGGTCACGAAAGTTAATTTTTGACACTAAAAAAAGGCTTGAAATCGTCAATGTCATTAGCAGTGATCGGAAATAAGTGAGCTAATTTGCCTAAACTTGATGCATGTTCATTCAATAATGTATTCCCATCTCTCTCACGCATGAATATGCGTCAAGTTTAGGCAAATTAGCTCTACCTATTCCGATCACTGGTCATTAGAGATGCCGAGTCATTTGTAACTTAAAGGAAACTCAACGTTATTGTTGTAGAATGTCAGATTGACTTTGGACCTGAGGTGGGACACTTTAAGTCTTTGACTGTACTTAGTGTTATACAATCACAATGATGATAGAGCGAAATCGACACACAGGCACAGGTCTCAGCGGACCTAGTTACTTACATTCTTCATCCCTTTAATTAGATTTTTTTTTAAATATATGTGTACCTTTAGCAAGTTTAAGTGATTTATAATAGAATCCATAATTAGAAGAACCAGTTTGACAACTTAAAATGCACTAATGTTGCCACAGAAAGAGTAGTGTCCGTATCGATTTAAAAAACGCGGCTTGGGATACAAACGTTATTAACGTGTTACTGGTATTTATATTTATATACTTACATAAATAGATAATCATTATCTATGATCCTTACTAATGTTATACATGGGAAGAAATTTTGTCTGTCTGTCCTGTTTGTTACGCTTTCTCGACTAAACCGCTGAACCGATTTAGATGAAATTTGGTATTGAGATAGCTTGAACCCCGAGGAAGGACATAGGGTACTGTGTATCCGCGGGTAGCGATAAACGACTTCTACGCGGACAGAGTCACGGGCAACAGCTAGTAATCTACACTAATATTATAAAGAGGAAAGATTTGTATTTTTGTATGTTTGTAACGAATAAACTTAAAAACTACTGGACTGATTTCAAAATTTCTTTTATCATTAGGATGCTACATTAACCCTGAGTAGGGTATGTTTTATTTGCGCGGGCGGAGTCGCGGGCAACATTTAGTTTAATATAATCTGACGTTTTCGTATTTTACAGTATAATTATTTATCTAGCTCAGACTTGACAGACTATATCTCATTTTATTTTCATTTGAGATCCCATTTAGGGATTAGTTCACCTTTGTACATTACTTTAATAACAATATTGTAATATTTATATTTTTGTGCAATAAAGATTTTATATACATATATACTACATATTTACCTAATTAGAATCACTTAAACATCGCCATTTACATATCACTATCAAATTTCATACGTATCTGGTTCGTTATCAGACAAACTAATTTGTTTAAACATGAATTAAATTTGTATTTACTAGACATATCAATTCGGCATATATCGTGGCCGTGGTCGTAAAGGTCCGCCCGGATCGCTACCTGCACCTTTCCCCTTTAACCTACCGCCAAGCACCAGTGTTCGCATTGTTAGGTTTCATGAGACAACCGGTGACATGACTAGCATAGAGGCATTCCATCTTAGCCCACAGCGTCAACACAATTGTGGTCTTAGGATGGTAGGCTTGAGAATGCAAATGTATAGACACAGATCCCACTTACCATCAGAGGGCCCTGCCAAGATGCATTGTGCTAACTAAACGTTTCTATTCGTTTCTGTTTGAAACCAATCGCGTCACTGGTAGATCACGTGACTTTTCGTATCACGTCATCTACCAGTGTCGCGATTGGTTTAAAAACGAAACGAATAGAAACGCTAGTTAGCGCAATGCATCTTGGCAGGGCCCTCAGGTGGCATGTGTGCTTGTTTGCATTCCATACCATAAAAAATCGTAGTTTTCTCTCACGTCATAAACATAACTAAGCTTTACCCTTACCATGAGTTACAATTAACGGACTCGGCTACTCGCTCGCGAGTCGAAGCTCTGTCCCTCGCAGACCTCGCTGTATTCTTATAGAGTGCGAGGGATAGAGCATTCGACTCGCTAGCGAGTACGGTAATTGTAACTCATGGTAAGGGTACTGGTATGGGTGTAGCGGGAGCAATCATGCGCCGGCGCCGATCCCATAGCAACGGCGGTCATCGGCCGCGCACGCACCTGACTGTACCGTAAGGCCTAGCTAAACAAATTCGCTGTAGTAATAGAAACGTATTCGTTGTGTAGTTAGGTTGTAATTACGTTGATGTTTTGTTTGAGTTATGTCGTTTAGTCACAAGATAGCATATTTAAATTAAGGGAGGGATATGGGAGTCGATATAATGGCGACCCCTAATTCAGAGCTGATTTAAAAGAAAGCTAGCTAAGAACCATCCAGATTTAACTACATAAAAAACCGCATCAAAATAGGTATATGCGTTTGGAAGTTAAGATACAACAGACAGACACATAGATACACAGGCATATGACAACAAGCACGGACGGATATACAAACGTTTAAAGTTTATATGGTATAAAGCAAAATCGCTTTACGCGGCTTATTATATTCGCTAACTCGTAAACCACGCAACGGATCTTGATACGGATTTCACCATCAGTTAGATATTTTTTCGCAGAATGTTTTGTATGTAAAAAAACTGGTTTATGTACGTGTTACCGAAAACTCACATAACGCGAAGTGAAGCAAAGGCGGCTCGCTGGAAAAATAATAATAATAAAATAATTTATTGGACACAAACTTTCTTAAATCTAAGTAATCAACTACAGTAACACTCCTCTATTAAGGTTCCGTCATCATTAACTACCTAAAGTACTATCAGGTTCTTAATAGCGATCGGCAATCTTCGATTTTTTATGAAACACGAGTGACAAAGTCTGTCAGTCAGTCACTGTCAGTTAAGTACCTAACACATACTAAATTAGATCTGGCTAAAACTTATAGTTACCTTCTAAAATAAAATTATACCTAGTAAGTTAAGGTTCATAAGTGGTAGAGCACCGCGACGTGTGTGCGTCAATTTATTTATTTGTATGTCCATGTTTCGTGCTTAGCTAGGTTTCATGATCGAGTGGCCGTTTATAGCAGGCTTCGAAAGGATAATTATCAATGATAATTATCGTGATAATTATCATAATAATTATCGTGATAATTATCATAATAATTATCGTGATAATAACAGATGGAAAATTATCAATTGATAAAAACAAAAAATTGCGCTTTTAAAAGAGAACTGTATTCGAAGTATTCGAACGTGTATTTCCGCAATTGCTCTGATTTTTACTCAATCTAACTTTAATTAATGTTGATTTGTGTTGGATTAATATCAAAATAAAAAATATATAAAAAAATATTGTTTTCATTTATGTTTTATTAGATAATTATCCGATAATTATCTGATAACTATTCGATATTTATCAAGAAGCATAATTATCTTGATAATTTCGAACCCTGGTTTATGGGAGATGTCAGCTAGGGGTTGCCATTATATCGGGGGTTCTTATTTATTTAATCTTAACAGAGTATATTTAATTATTTAGAGAAGCTGCTCGTGTATACCCTTTGAGATAACAACACAGATAATCCGACCAAATCACATATCACCTTCAGCAGACAAAGCTTCTGTCATTGAGCGCCTGCCTTATTAAAGGCGGTTTATCATGAGAATTAATGAGAATTATTACTGGTGAAAGCTTTTGCAGTCTAAAATACAACAATTCAGATCACGGATTACTACGAAACCTATGTAAATTCACATAAACACAAACAACACACAATAAAGGGCATTGGGTAAATTTGTTTGAAGAATATTGTCATTTTTTTTTTCAGCGGCCACGGATGGTTTTTACATAGTTATTTAGAGGACCTCGAAATACAAATAGATATATATATAATTTATGGCGTTTAATAATATCGGAGCCGAGAAATTAAAGATTTAAGTATTCAGTTTTGATACTAAAAGTGTACTAAAGGTATGAATATTTAAATATCTCGGCTCCGATGCACTTTAGAGTATTACATTACATAACAAAATATGTTTATTTTGAATAATTCTATCATAATTTAACACTTTTACGAATGGCCGCCCACCTTGAAAATGTATGACTTTTACAAATGACAACACTTTTACCCAAACCCCTTTAGTTAAAATAACAACTCACTCCATTGTTTGGCAGAACTGGTGCCAAACAAAATCTGCCTTGAAAAATCGTTTACACGAAGTGAGATAAAAAGTAAAGATGCCGTCTTTTTTATTTTATGTCGTTCCGTATAAATGCTTCTCTTTTACTCTTATTATTTTGAAACGGCTAGGTGTCTGTCTGTCTAAGTATTTAATAGTTCAGAATCATTTTTGTGTCGGGTTTACCTCAACATACGAATACCGCAACTCTCAAGTGATTTACCGGTAAAATATTAATTAAAACCAACTTTTACATGTCGCATTGCACACGTAAAAGTTTTTATGGCGCTTAATTGACTTAAGTGAGTTGCCTATCAATTAATTTGATGTAAAGTACCTACCTACCGGTTCTTTCGAAACTTTTATAACACTTACACAATTTTTTTTTTTATTCGAGGTCAGTAGAAAAATATTACCATGTTAAGAAAGTAATTCGTCTATTCGGCATTGCAATTTTTTTCTTTATTGCAAATATTTTTCAACGTTGTACCAGTTATTTTTTTTTGGATCTGAAGCCTTAAAGGTCAAGTGAATGTCGAAGACAAACACACGAAAAATAATCTTATACATATATTAAAAATTACTATTGAGTTTAGGTGAGTCTTGTGAGTAGGTACCCAAGAACCTAAGCCTGTTCCTAGAAGTGATTTTTTTAACATGATTATGTCTAATTTCGACAATTAGGAGAAATAGCGTGTTAAATATTTGAATTATTTTAAACACTCTTTTTCATTTCATTTTTTTAATCGTATCTTTTACCTCAAAAATGTATTCTTTTTCCTTCAAAAACGTCTATCTTGACTAAACTAAATATAATACTGAAAAACATGAACGCATTGTGTTAATACGTCCATGCTTTGGTCCCATTATTCTCGAATAGCTATTCAAGAGAATGCCTCAGCAACTTGGAATGTTAGGTTATTAGTTATAAATATGTATGTGTATATTAACTGGTATTGTACATATATGTCTATTGTCGTTTGAGAAGCTCCTACCTTGTTTATTTAGTTTAGCAAGGCATAGTTTCATCTAGTTCTGGATATATCTAGTTTGTCATATTACTAAAAGAACTATAATAATATTGTATGATATGATAACATTGATAATTAAGGTTGAAATTTAAGTTTAAGCTTTCTGAGTTGCTTGGATCCGGGTCTGCCTAAAACGTAGTCTGACTAATTCGCGTTATGACAAAACTTCATTTGAAATTCTCTATTCGTCTAAGTCGATATTGACCTATTACTTATATTACCTATTTCGCAATATGAGCCAAACGCAGTAAGCCTAAGTAGCTGTTTGTCCATTTCGCGATACGCCTAATTAGCAGTTCGGCTAAAACACGTTACGCCTGTAGACAAAACTATCACAAATGAGGTAGGTTTAGGTTATGTTAGTTTTGCAGCAGGCCCGGAGGGCCAAATCCACACAGAAATAGGAGCTCCGCGCAAGCGAAGCTCCGTCGACTCTGTTAAATTTAATTTTGGGGAAGAAGGGGAAATTCGCTTTTGGACAAAATCGCATTAAGTTCAAGTCTCATTCAGCTGAATTCACTTTTGGACAAAATCGTAATAAGTTCAAGTCTCACTCTGCCAAATTCGCATTTGGACAAAAACGCAAGAGGCCTAAGTCTTAATGCGGCTACCTATCAACTGGTCTAGGCACTAGGCATAACGCGAATTAGTCAGACTACGTTTTAGGCAGACCCGGACAAAAGGGTTCGTATGTTGTAATAACGATTCGCATGATTAAATACTATTCTGGCACTATTTCAATGATAATCGCCTAATTGACATTTAAAAAAGAATATTGACTCTATTTGCCATTAATAAATGTTATAATTCATAGCGTGATATAATTGAATGTTTTTATTTTTAGTAGTTTAGCCTGTGGATGGTATGTCTTTCAGCCTGCTAATGCAGTGAATAAAATCGACCCTGTGTGCCTGTGTTAACCATATAATTCTATTAATTACAATAAATGCTCAAATAGGTTTTACCTAACTCCACTTTTACTCATTATAAACCTTTCAAGCACAACCAATCGTATATCAATTTAATCACAAATAAAAAATAGTAGTTTACGTGACTGTTTCGTAATGACAGGCATTACAATATGAGTGTGGTTTATAATAGATCACACGAGTGTTGTAATGCTAATTACGCAGAGTGGCGTACAATACTTTATCTACCTACACACATCGCACATGACAATCAATACCGTCTTAACTCGAAATATGACAGTGTTGAAAAATTTATTCTAATTTGGAACTAGTACAAATAGTTATGCATTACAATTTATTTTTGAGTTAATACGGTATTGAATGTCATGTGCGACATGTTATAATATAAGTACTCTAAGATGGGTTCAGAAGCCGAAAGGCAAATGACCAGCATTACCTTACCTGTGGAAGTAGGTGACAGCCATGACAGCTGTAACGTAATTTTGAAATTACGTTATCGAATATTGTAAGGTAATGAGATCCAAACTTGGAACATTTTCCAAAATTAACAGCTGTCATCGTTGTCACCTACTACCACAGGTAATGCTGGTCATTGCCTACGGGTTTTGAACTCATAATAGAGGACTTATGATATGAGTGTAGATAAAAAACATTATGTTGTGTTCCGGTGTTGGGATAAGACAACCAGTGAATTGACTAGCATAGAGGCATAACATCTTGGCAACGCATTTGCGGTCTTGAGAATGCAAATGTCTATGGGTCACAGATCCCACTTACCATCAGGTCATCCATGAGGTCATTCATCAGGTCATCAGGTGGCCTGTGTGCTCGATTACCTTCTCCATGGAATAAAAACCAGCTCGAGCCATATAACGTCATAATATTGGTGAAACCCTCGACTCTTGCCCCCCACGCTGTCTGGCTTGTAGGGCTTCCACTAACAGTGTTACCTAACCCGGTGTAAAGCATGCGGCTCACTTGCCAACAATATGTGTCGCCAAATGTTGGAATAATTTTTGACGAAAAAAAGTGGCGTATAAAAAAACAACTTTTGTGATTAAAGCAAGTATCTGTGGGGACAATTTAGCTATTGTTTTGGGAGTAAGGGTGTAATAGTTAATAAATCAATTAAAGCAAAGATACTTTGATTGTTCACATTAGTAAGTTCCTTGAAAATGTTGTTGTGCTAAATATCATTTGCCCTCTTTTACTCGTATGTATTTATGTATATTTACCTGCGTATTACAGTTTGATTGGTAGTTGAATGTTGAGATATGACTTTGACACTGAACGTTGTTTAGTTTGTGTCGATTTATCAGCAGACGTTACATTTACTAATACGAATTTTCTGACGGTTACTTGCCTTTTCTATTTTATTGCTTGAATTTAGTGGCGCTAAAAAGTGTTATTAGTGTAGACAAGAAACCGTTCTTGCTTCCATGAATATATTGACTTTAACCGTGCCTGATTACGTAGATAACGATAATAAATTAACCAGCAGCTCGTTTTATTCCTGGAATAAGACTACGAAGTAACTGCGTACGCATGTTTTGTTGTCTAGTGGACTGCAACCCTTACTTCCCTAGTTTTAAGTCAGTAGTGCGACCGTAGCTGCCTTCCCCGTCACATTTCTTGCACAAATGATAAACACTTTCTACTATTCGCTATACGGTATACATTTTCTAACATCTTTTTGTTTGAATAGTGCTAACAAGTGGTTAATTTACTAATACTAACTCTTTTGTGGTAATTGTGTAATGTTAAGGTTTTTTCTCAAGTATTTTAAATTCTTGACGTATGTTCTTTCTCAAATAACAATGGTTTGCACGTTGTATATTTAAATATGTATGAATGTTTATGTTGTTGGCAGAAACCGCGGAACCACATAACTTCGGCGTTTTTTCAGTAAAAAAAACCATTCAAAGTAAGTTGAAAGTAGTTAACCCAAACAAATACTTTTTTTTGTTAATTAGCACTGAAGCTTAGTGTTTATTTCTTCAATAAATCTTCGGTAGTATATCCCGACGAAGATATTTTAATTTCAGTGTTGTTTTTGATGTTTTTGCGAATACTGTAGAAGTTGATTTCGTTTTTTTCATCATTTGAATTTAACTCATGTTTTCGCTGTCGTGATAATGCTTGTTTTGTTCAAAGATTTTTTATTATCTTTTGTCCTTATCGTTCATCGATGTGATATCACAACTCCAATTGCCATGACCTCGGTTATATTATTTTACATACATAAACTCACGCCTTCGTTTTGAGAGTGGTGTAGGCAGGGCTACAGAATTACCAACAACTCTAAAAACTTGTTGATGATTCTGTAACCACATTTTGCACAATCAGGCTAAGCTGTTTACCAGCGTATTTGTGACAGGTTGCAAGCCCATCGCCTAACAGTACTACAAGTATGTTATTTTATTAATATAAATTTATTGTTAATCATCTTTTTTTCAGCGTCATATTAGGATTACAGAGTTTTTTTAGCCATAAATAACCTACTCGCAGTGATTAACTCGATTCTGAGGAATTAGTACGTGGCCGCAAATATACAGGAAAACAACATAAACAGATCTCCGTCAGTTCATTTCAGACGCTTTTTTCCGGCGTTAACCGTTCAAACTATTTTTAAATATCTGGGATCCAAATTTTTTAAAACGTGCAATTCGTTAGAGTACCTAGAATCTAGTTTTTGTTTATAAAGAAATTATTTAGGTATACCGATACTTTAAACAAAAGGTCACTGATCCGATTTGCCTTCAAATCCAATGTAGCTATGAGTTGAAAGGTATAAAATGTATCCATGTAGGACATGGTACTTTTTGAGCTGGTTCAGACCTAAATTTGTTTGTGCAAAATGTGGTTTCAGAATTAACAAGTTTTTAGAGTTGTTGGTAATTCTCTAGCTCTACCTACCCCACTCTGGGAATGAAGGCGTGAGTGTTTGTGTGTATGTTTGTCAGACCTAAATTGTGTGCGTAAAGTTAACGACTACCGCTTTAGACTACAGACGTGAATAGTGTAGAAGTTGAAAAAGTTGTCTGAGCGTTGAGTTGAGTCGAGAATTGTAATACTGTCAGCGCTCGCCAATTTGCTTCCTACGATAACTAACTTATTTAGGTAGAGATCAATATTGTATCTATTATAATTGAAATAGAAAATGCTAATCCTATACGGCGAAAACTGCCCCATTGTTGGCTCTCTACCATAATTGACACAATAAAATTTATTTCAAAGTAATAATAGGCGATAATTTTACCATCATTCATTAGGTGGCAAAAACTGGTATTTTTGATGCCAATAATTTGGTCTTTTAATTCACAGTCTAGCCACACTGATGATTTGTTAGTTGCCAGTTTATTGTAACGGTAAAATAAAAGATGGCTCAGTGGTGTTATTTAGTAGGGCTAACAAGGGATAGGTAAATGTTGGAAACACTTCCCAACATTCTCTCTACACTCCATAATTTGCTTTATAAATTATCGGTTTATCTTTATAAACAATTGGTTGTTTTATCTCCCATTGTGTACGCGATCAGGACGCGCGCGCAGGTCACTAGCCGCGTAAAACGTCACTCTTTGTTTACGCCCCGAAATAGTTTCTTTGTACCGTTCCGTGAAACATTTAGGAGACAAGAACGGTGGAAATAATCGCTATCTTATATATGAAACTGCTTTATTCTCGAAATCGGGATGACGTTACTCTCGTCTCTTTCACTCAAGTCTGACTGTTGAGGAGTGAGAATCATAGTTACAATTACTTGTGCCGTTTAAGGAATAAATAAACCCGTTTACAATGAAAACGGGCACTAACGATAACGCCGGGAAGTTTAAATAATATAGTGTAAGGAAATTATATTGTATGCTACAAAATTTAATTCACATTATTTACACATATAATAATATTTTTTTGGTATTCAATGTGAGTGACACTTTAAAACTATGGTATCGCTATATTATTATATATAACTGTAGTCGATAAATGAGAAGTCACTAGCGTTATTGAGAAGTGCCTCAAAAATTCCGGGCTCTGGATATTTATTTATTTATTTATTTATTTGTTTAATCTTTATTGCACAGAAATAATTACAAATGGCGGACCTAATGCCTAATGGCATATAGTATTTGATGTTCTAGAAAACTCCACGCGTTCTGTTGATTCGCGCTATCTCGTGATTAGATAGACGGAATGCCAAAACAAAGAGCGTAATCGGTCGCTTTGCTTTCGGAGTCGACGAAATGTGACCTCGAATAAGGTCGATTAGTTTTCGGTACGTTGAACTAAATCGGGAAGCCGTTGTTTAGTTTGCCTGTAGCAGGGTTAATGTCAACTCCGTCGGTGTTGTCCGTTTGGCAGAAATGCCAGTTTTAAACCACAACCCAATACGTAAAGACGCATATTTTTACTCTTTAAGGTTGTAACTATAATACCCTATTTACCAATATAGTCCATTCGCTTAGATAGTGTCGCTACACTCGCACGTACTTGTGGTTATTGTAATAAAATTCGAATACAATTCGACATAAACTGCCAAATTTACTTGCGCCGTAACAGCGGCTAGTGAATTTGGCAGTTTACATCGAAATATATTCCTATTTTATTACAATAACCACAAGTACGTGCGAGTGTAGCGAGTGTAGCGACACTATCTAAGCGAATGGACTATACGTCTAGATTTCAGAACAATTTTGTATCAAAATACCTTTTTGTCAAGACCGAATTTTTAACACGATTGGAAAAGGTCGGACAATAACTACCTAAAACTCGCAACACCTTTATTCTGAAACGCCTAAAAGCTAAAATCATCGTATTACAAAATGTTTAAAACTCGAACTGAACAGCCTCTTTCATGCATGAGTCATGACTGCTTACAATCTTCAGTACTTGAAATGAAGTGTTTTTATGTGTTCAGTCGTATTGGTAATTCGGTGTTCAGTTAGGAAATGTACATATTTCTCAATATTTACGCACTTTGGGAATGAGACATTTTAAATGTAAGTCATTATGCAATTTCCGGGTCCGCGGACCGGAAGACGAGCTGTAGGTAGGCCTCTCCAACAAGATGGAGTGACGACCTAGTAAAGATCGCGGGAACGCGGTGGATGCGAAAAGCACAAGACCGGTCTGAGTGAGGATGATGATGATGCAATTTCGGTCTTTTTAAGAATTATAAGTATGAGACAATTGAAAATTCACAAATATTACTTTGATAAAAAGTAACTATTGGATTAGTAGAGGCAAGTCTCCTGTCACATGTATTCTCTTACTTATTAGGAGATGAAATTACCTTTGCACAATTTTTATGTACCTAAATATTAAAAAAAACATTTAGGTATCATTTTAATTTTTTCATGTCTCTCCATCTAAGTGCTAAATTTCATCCCAATCCTCATATCAGATTACGCGAAAACTACTAATGACAAATACCATCTCCACTATTTTTCATATCAACAATATTAGTGTGAATTTGTGATTAGCGTTTATGTGTGTTCCAATGTAATGACACTAATGACAATGGGCAAAGTAATTTCAAACTTTTGTTGAGTGACGCAAGATTCATTATTCGATGCGTGCCGGCACGCTCATAGGACATCAGGGGTGACATAAACGATTGATTTATTTGTTTATGTCACGTATCCTCAACACTATTTTTAACCGCCGTCGCAAAAAGAGGGAAAATAGAAATAGAAAAGCTATAATCGGAATGGTTTTAGCTAGGTTGCATCAAAAATGGTGGGGCCTTTTAAGAGTTACCAGCTGATATTAGGGATTGCCATTGTATCAAGTTATTATAATATTAATAGTTATTCTTATTGAAATAAATCAACACTATTTTTAAAGTATATATTTGTATGTATTTCTGATTGAGGAAAATAAGAAAAGTAGAATGTGGCAACGAGTAGGCATAAGTACAAAAACAAAGTTTACAGAAACTGCGTGAACTTAATTTTAGACCTTATCAATAAATAATAACAGAGACATGTGTCCTCACTCACTGAACGAATCGAGAATATAAAGCTGTTAAGAGTTATGGTTAACATTTAAAACACTTTGGAGAAGCATGTGTGTGTGTGTTGGTCAAACATTAGTGAACCGGTCACTTGGTGTGACATTGTCCCCTGATATTTATATACTTAGTAAACAATAACGGTTCACTAATGTTTGACCAAAAAACGTTTCACCAAATGATTCATTTCACAAACATATCATTTGACAAACCGCTTTTCTTTCCGAAACTGTAAATATTTCAGGATTTTTAAAAAACAAACCTAACCTAACCTACAAGGTTCTACACGATGGTCCTGAAATAAATCCTGAAATATTTACAGTTTCGGAAAAAAATGCGGTTTGTCAAATGATATGTTTGTGAAATGAATCATTTGGTGAAACGTTTTGTGGTCAAACGACAGGGCCCCCAATTGACCTAGTCCCAAACTAAGCTCTAGGCTTGTACTATGGGTACCAGACGAGGATATAAATACCTACATAGAGAAATATATATTTAAATACTTAGAAAACATCCATGACTCAGGAACATATAATCGCGCTCATCGCACAAATATCTGCCCTTACCGGGATTTGAACCCAGGACCGCTTGGTTCGTAGGCAGGGTCACAACCAACTAGGTCAGCGCGTCGTCGCTATATTTAAGGTGTTTACCAAAGAAAAAAAAGGTATGTTGGTCTGTTTCTTTGCGACCTCCTGTCGGCTAAATATGGCTTGACGAATTTTGGTCTGTCTTTGTCCCAGGACTGTCATTAGTTATAATATTCGCTGATACCTAGTTTACAAGTAAATATAAAAAAACAGACAGTCAAGTTTTTAATGCCGTGTTTTTGTTAGACGTATTTAAGTATGGTTTGTCAGCCATGCGGAAGGAAGGAAGTGACAAAGTGTTCATGCTACAGTTGTCACCTTGACGTATAAAAAGTATAAAAACATCCTTAGGTAAGTAGATACTGCGGTATTTGTATCATGACAACTATTTAGAATTCAAAATATTTAATACCATCAGCGGGATACATATTGTAAAAACAAAGTTCTATTAAATTAATAAAAACCCAGGAATAATTGCAACCCTACTTTTAAAGCGCCGATAATTCCTTAACAGCTCAACCGATTTTGATTAACATACATAAATCTTACATCATACATACATACATACAATCACGGCTCTCTCAGCAGGGGTATAGGCAGAGACCACCTCCTTCCACTTGCTACGACCCAGACAACCTTCCCTCGCTTCCTCCACACTCATAAGTCTCTTCATACACGTGCGTCGGTTTAGGGTCTCCTGACCTGGCCCTTTCCTAATACGTCCCCGATCTAATCAAACATATCTAAAACATTCCCAGTTAACAGCTAAATAAAAAAAATCGCATCCGAATCTGTCCAGCCGTTTAGGAACTAAAATTCAGCAGACAATTACTAGTCTACAGGTATTCCTCTTAGTTCTCAGGGTTGGCAACGCATTTGAAGTCTTCGGATTGCAGTCATGAGATTGTATTCTTGAGAATTCAAATGTTAATGGGTCTCAGGTTCCACTTACCACCAGGCGGCTTGAGTGCTCGTGTGCCTTCTCCTTGCCATAAAAAATACAGAAACAGATAGTATTGCATTAATTATATCAGTATGAATACAGTATAACTAGTTCGACTCACGACTCACGAATGTTAATATTTTTTTCAATTATTGCTTGTACAATATGTATAATCCTGCTCTCCAACAGCTTGTAATCTAATAATCTATGAATCACGACTAAATCTGGCAAATGTTATCGCATTGGCGAAAACTCGTGCGTCATTTATTGACAATATGGCGTGTATACTGATATTATACCTAAATGTGAAAGTAACGTTGTCGGTTAGTTATGCTTTCACGGCTAAACCACTGAACCTTTTGTATCTATGCGTAAGAAGTCACGGGCGTCCCCTGGTCCATATATTATGTCGATTTGGAAAGAGACATCCCTTAAACCCCACACTAGCGTCTTTTGAGCGTCAGCGTACTGCCATTGCGCAGCGGAGACGCAACTTTGGCGCAGCGTATCCGTAACAGATAGTGCCCACCACAGACGTAGGCGTTCGAAAGACGTTATTGTCGTTGCATCAACGCTGCGTAGGCACTGGTGTCGCTGACGCTTGATAGATGCGGCTGACGTGGCGTCGCCGTTGCGCCGACGTTGCGTCGCCGATGCGCGGGCGCTGGCAGGACGCCGACGCTCAAAAGAAGCTGTTTCTTAAACCTGAACCATTGGTTTTAAACACCTAAATCACTTGAAAATTGCGTTATTTGTACGTATTGGTAAAGCCAAGCCAACAGCAATCATTAAGAATAAATTAGACGCGCGCAGGCCACGGTGCCTCTGTGAGATTGAATTTCAGTAGCAAAAGTCATGTGATTCAACACTTTCAACATGCTTACACAAGACACGAGCCTAGGTACCTACTCTTTTCTCAAAGGCTGGCGCCGCATATGCGATTCCTCTGCCAGTGTCGCGATGACTGTCCTTCAGGTGATCCGCTGGCTCGACAGCTATTATCCATCATCCAACATCAAGGCCTTTATTCTACATTAACTTTTCCCCTATTGCATTAGCATTGTTTTAACCTCGGCTGGCATTAATTTCAAGTAAATAAGAGCTATTTTTACGAGGGAACAATAAGAAGATTAAGAGACGAATAGTCTCGGACATAATCCAGCGTATAAATAACATGGCATTTATAATGGCCTCCGTGTCGTATTGTTCAAGGTCTAAATAAATATTTTCCTCTTCGTTTCCTGATGACACTTCCCTTTGATCGAGACTGGCCTCAGAATATCCTGCCAAGGCGCACCAGTCCTTTCGATTCTTGCCTCGTTAGCCAAAATACTCCATCTTCAACTTTATATCGCACTAGATCCTTTGTGTAGTTTAGCATAGGGTCATCTTACGCGTTAGGATCCATAACGGCCATAACCTACCAAGTTCTTTATACACTTGACAATCCAATGAGTGAAATATTTCAAATTCAAAGTTTCATTTTCCAACTGTTTCATTTTCCAAATTTTCACAAGTTACTATTAAAACTTTTTTTTTCGAAACAATTGTTAAGGATTATGAAAAAGATCACCTATGGAAACTATAGTTTAGTTGTAGTAAAAAGTTGAGCGGTTTTGGAAAAACATACTTAATTTAGCATTTGAAAATTTGGTAAATGTTTTTAAACGAAAAATCGGACTAAACAAACAAACAAATAATGTTGGTGGTGTCTTATTGGCAGTTGAGTCGATAAGGTTCAAAAATAATTTCCTAAAAAACTGCAACCTGGTCTGCACTGTCAAATCGATTTAATACCTGGCCTGGCTTAATGGTGGACTCTAAACTTCCTAATTTTATTTAGGTGTGGCTAAAACACTTTGCTATTCTATGAGCAGCTGTCATAATCAAATGACAGCGCTAATTTGAATCTGACACTTCTTATTTTAGGCGGTCTATTCAATATTATATTGTCATTCTGGAATAGCACTTGTCAAATCTGCCGTCTAAACTATGTCTAAAAATTAGACAATTTAGTTTTAGGCTATTTAAGCGATGTGCACGTAGAATCGGGTCCAGTCACTTGTTATTTTTTTTACCAAATAACTCTTGATACTATGGTACTTCTAAACTGTCAAGTGTAGAAGAATTGATAGTAGGTTATGGGCCCTAACTGGTAAGTAACTTGGATGTAGCATAGAGTTTGAACGTGCGTGTGTTTCAGATGCCCCGGGGACGGGACGATATGCAAGTAAACGTGGCGGGCCTAAGGAGAAATATTAAAAACCTCGCGCACAACTACTCTGATGCTCAGGTAAGACCAGACTCTAAAGCACATTTTCATTTGGTCAATAGCCCGGCTTTTCATACATTGCATCGCTGCAATAGATCCCGATTCAATATTGTTAAGACAAGTCTTCGATGTATTGCAACAAGCATGCGGGCTAGTGACTAATGAAAATGCGCTATTATAGATAGCCTTATTTATTGACTGATAGTCAGAAGTGACCACATTATGCATGCATTATGCTTATCGCTTTAATTGGTTTAGTTCCAATCCCCTTACCCCATTTACTAAATGCTTTGCATTCAAGTAACAAACGATAATATGCCAAACAACGTTGTTACCAAACAATGCATTATGTGCAACGTTTTTTTGCCTCGCCTTGTTTGACCAATTATTATGAATAATAAACGAATTGTTTGTCAAGTGATATGAAATGAAAATTCGAAAAGTGATTATTTGAACACTCATTATTTGTTAAACCTAATATCTGTATAAAGGTTTAATGATCAATTATAACTTTTGGTAAAATGTCAAGTACCCTTTTCCCGATTGTATAACATTTGATTAACACTTCTTTATGTTTGTTACTAAGATCGAGGCAACAATCTCTGTGACGTTCAAATGTGTCATCATTGTCGTCAGAAACAGTAAGAATGTAACAACTATTTAAAAACATCCTTCAATTGCAACCCAGTAATAGATTACAATCGAGATATGATGTACCTAATAAAAGTATTTACAACCCCAATGTAAAAACTCAGCTGTGGACGTCTTTCGGCATGAGATGATGATGATGATGATGATGATGATGAAACGTCATACGGCTCTCTGGTTCTTCTTTACAAAATTAAAACATCAATGCTTTGGTATATGCTTCTATGCTGCAATGCCGAGTCCTATTTGACTACAGTACAGCGCAACGTCTCATAAATTAATCTTATCTTGCTTTTTTGTATATGTATCTGATGTGTTGCAGTGTGTATTTGTCAAATAAGTATTGAGGAAATTCAAATTCAAAATTATTTGATTCTGAAATGAAATTCCATATTACACACAAATAAATATTAAATTAAATACAAATATAAACAAAACCATTACTACTAGGCAAGAGGCTGTGGAGTTTGCTCCAATGCTCCTTGAAGTACCCTTGAAACGTCAGCATGCTATTCGGGCTGCCCGGCAATCTGTGCATAAGGGTTGCAACTCTTGCACAGTATACCAGAAAACCCTTCGAAAACCCTGTTCCGTTGACTTTCAGGTAAAAGTGCGCGAAGCAACATCCAACGACCCATGGGGCCCCTCAAGCACACTGATGGCGGAGATCGCCGACCTCACCTACAATGTCATGGCATTCACGGAAATCATGCAGATGATATGGAAACGGCTAAACGACCACGGCAAGAACTGGCGGCATGTTTACAAAGCGCTGGTGCTCATGGAATACCTCATAAAGACTGGCAGTGAGAAGGTGGCGATGCAGTGCAAGGAGAACATATTTGCTATTCATACGTTAAAGGATTTTCAGTATATGGAGGAGTGGAAGGATCAGGGTGAGTTTTATTGGTGTTTTTTTATATGCAGAAACACCCTATGTGTTTCTGCATATGGTCTGTCCAAATCGCCACTACCATCATCATTCACTTAAGAGCTGTGCTCTTGTCGGGGGAGTAACTCCCATTCTTTCCTATCCCGAGCCTTCCCTTTAACACACTGATACGGCACGACGCCTACTTTTTCTTTAATTGGTCTAGGTAAGTTCTTCTTGGTTTTCCTCTTTTCCTTTTTCCTCCTAGTTCCTTCAATTATCATCTTAATGTACTCATCGTCCCGTAATGTATGTAACAGGTGCCAAAAAGTATTTTCTCGTCTGTTATCTAGTGACTGCAATTGACTTCGCTACTGCTACCATACCAAAAAAACCCCCACTGCTGTGTATTTTTAATGGAGGAGCCTAAGCAGCACATTTGTATTCAATCCTCATTATTCGAATGTTGATAAGATGATCTTTTTGCAAGCTGGTAAAAACACCCTGAAAATGTAATTGGAGGAAAGTGGGCAGTATCCTATTCTATTGATACCACGTGGACGCAATAAGTCGCCATTGTTCTTCTGTTAGTTACTTATCTCGGCACACTGAGGACTGGACTAAGGGCCGTATTAATAGACTGATCTTGTCTGAGATACATAATCTGTCGTTTCTGACGTGTCACATACATAAGACGTACATTCAAAAGAACTAATATTTATACGGTAATCGCGCCAAATATAGACCAAATATTAAACATAGACCCTATTATTAGTGGCATAGGGGCGTGTAGATGTTTGACGCCTTGGAAACGTATGTATGTATTTAAACTCATTGACTTTGACTGTTCATCTTAACCGAGATAAGTTTAGTAATTAGATAGAATGTCTCTATGCTAGTAATTTTACCGGTTGTCTTATCTATTTATACATTACATTATACATAAAGGCAAGGTCGCAGCGATATTGTCCCGCAACTGGCTAGCTACACTGACTCACGCCTGTACCCAGAAACACATCGTTATCGGCTAGTGTTACGTCGGCAATTAACATTCGCGCCTCACGTATCCGCGATATTGCTTACGTTACCGTGATATCGCTGGTGTCTGGTTTGACTTGTGTGAAAGAGATGGATATTTATAACGGCAATGCAACCTGGCCTATTAAAGAAATATGATCTCCAGCTCATAATCATGAAGACCTGCATGTCTTGAAACCTCTGGGCTTGGTTCAAATTCACGTAGCGGTATCAAAAAATAAAGATAGCCTTAATTATAGCAAACCACTGGTATGGGATGGTACTGCATTACGATGGAACTATGTCCAAGTAATTAATAAAAATGTAAGTCTTGTTACGATTTGATCTAGTACGTCACTTCCGCGTAGTTCCATGCTGTTCTAAAGATTTCTGAACTGTGCACACTACGAAATTATCCTAAAGACAACTTTACATAACGCGGAATAGCAATTAAATAAATGTATCGAACGACTGGCCGGTAGGTATTTTAACTTCGTGTATTAATGTTTTTTTTCACGTCGTTAAATTCAAATTAATATCGTTCCAGGTTTAAATGTACGAGAGAAAGCGAAACAGCTGGTGAACTTGTTGAAAGACGACGAGCGGTTGAAGAACGAGCGAGCGAGGGCGCTTAAAGCGAAGCAGCGCTTTGCTCAGAGCGCGAGCGCTTTCGGCAGCGACGGAGCGCTGGACACGCCGTCCAGTCCACAATACCCACCTGTAGAAAATGTAAGTCGACGAAGTAGTTTACTTAGGTTCATTTGTACGTTAGTCGCAGGTTTTTTGATAATATTGGCCCTTGGAGGACGAAGATTTTGTTGACGACGAATCGAGTTCACCCAGAAGATGCCTATTCACCCTAACTTTAAATAGCTACATATTGTATGCACTCGGAAATACAGACTCCGGAAGCGCATTCCACCCTTTGCAGTACGCCTCATGAAGGAACCGCTTCGTTCGAAAAGGAATTTCAAGTTTTCAACCAGGTACGGGTGGTATCCCGCGGTGCGTCTAGAAGTCCGATAGTAGAAAGGAGACGGCGGAATTAGGTCTTGGACCTCTTGTTCACACTCCCTGGAGTAGAGGTACAGTCGGTAGAATACCGAGAAGAAGGCAACTTGTCGATGTTGAGCTAGAGTAGGCTGCGAAGCTTAGCTTTTTGGAGTTAATCGTGCCCGATGAGTCCCTTAGCTCTGCATTCCATCGTCAAGTTTGGCTAGCTGATATGTAGCTGAACCAGTAGCAGCTACTGCTGAAGAAGTATAGGTATCCGTCTGTAGAGAATGTGAACTATTCTAAACTAATCGTCCTTACTTTAGAATAGTTTGCGCGAGCGCGAGAGGGGAAAAAATATTCAGACGTCGTTGTTTACTTGGGTTCATTAGTACGTCAGTCGCAGGTTACCTCCTAGCGGTAGACGTCTCAGCTGGATAAATACTGGTTCAACATGTGTTTTTACAGCGGATTTACTAACAAATAAAAAATTCAAGAAAGTGAAATAATACAGGGGGTCGCCATACGAGAAACTTCTTAAAATATGCTCTGTGGTGAGTTGGGCTGGCTCTGATTCGATTCGAAATTGGATTCAAAGTGGAATATTATAATACCTGTTGTGCGGCGGAGCGGAGTCCGACTTTTGATTTTGGTCCTGACACTGACCACCATCTGGTCTGTGTGCTTCTTTGCCATAAAAAAACCATGATTATTTTGTCCAGATGAGCAGCGAGTCAGCGGAGTGGTCCGGGCGCGAGTCGGAGCTTGCGCGGCCGCTGACTGCAGGCGAGGAGGAGCTGCAGCTGCAGCTGGCGCTGGCCATGTCCCGCGAGGAGGCCGAGCGCGAGGAGCGCCGCCGCCGCTCCGACGACGTGCGCCTGCAACTCGCCATCAGCCAGTCGCAGCACGACCTGCAGTGAGTACCTGCACTGACAACAGCGAGTCAGCAGCTGCAGCTGGCGCTGGCCATGTCCCGCGAGGAGGCCGAGCGCGAGGAGTGCCGCCGCCGCTCCGACGACGTGCGCCTGCAGCTCGCCATCAGCCAGTCGCAGCACGACCTGCAGTGAGTACCTGCACTGACAACAGCGAGTCAGCAGCTGCAGCTGGCGCTGGCCATGTCCCGCGAGGAGGCCGAGCGCGAGGAGCGCCGCCGCCGCTCCGACGACGTGCGCCTGCAGCTCGCCATCAGCCAGTCGCAGCACGACCTGCAGTGAGTACCTGCACTGACAACAGCGAGTCAGCAGCTGCAGCTGGCGCTGGCCATGTCCCGCGAGGAGGCCGAGCGCGAGGAGTGCCGCCGCCGCTCCGACGACGTGCGCCTGCAGCTCGCCATCAGCCAGTCGCAGCACGACCTGCAGTGAGTACCTGCACTGACAACAGCGAGTCAGCAGCTGCAGCTGGCGCTGGCCATGTCCCGCGAGGAGGCCGAGCGCGAGGAGTGCCGCCGCCGCTCCGACGACGTGCGCCTGCAGCTCGCCATCAGCCAGTCGCAGCACGACCTGCAGTGAGTACCTGCACTGACAACAGCGAGTCAGCAGCTGCAGCTGGCGCTGGCCATGTCCCGCGAGGAGGCCGAGCGCGAGGAGCGCCGCCGCCGCTCCGACGACGTGCGCCTGCAGCTCGCCATCAGCCAGTCGCAGCACGACCTGCAGTGAGTACCTGCACTGACAACAGCGAGTCAGCAGCTGCAGCTGGCGCTGGCCATGTCCCGCGAGGAGGCCGAGCGCGAGGAGCGCCGCCGCCGCTCCTACGACGTGCGCGGAAGAGATGGGCCTAATACTTTTGCTATATCGAAATGGCAGCCTCTTATTTCTCGGTGACGTAATCTCGTCGTCGGAGCGCCGCCGCCGCTCCGACGACGTACGCCTGCAGCTCGCCATCAGCCAGTCGCAGCACGACCTGCAGTGAGTACATGCACTGACAACAGCGAGTCAACAGCTGCAGCTGGTGCTGGCCATGTCTCGCGAGGAGCGCCGCCGCCGCTCCGACGACGTGCGCGGAAGAGATGGGCCTAATACTTTTGCCATATCAAAATGACAGCCTCTTATTTCTCGGTGACGTAATCTCGTGGTAAATTTTCGAGTCTGTCCGACAATGACTTGCACGTTACACGCAAGAAATTTGCAAGCGTGAACTACCACTGGTTACTGTCGAAAAAACTATCGGCCTCTCGCACAAGTTTTTATGCAGGTGTTGCCGAATTCATAGTATAAATAGAATTTGTCTCCAGCCCTTAAGGAGTTTCTGTTACCTATTGCACTATACTGTGCCCAAGTGTACTAACTATAACTATACTAAAGTGTTCTCCACGGCACGCCCTACCAGTCAAATTAACGTACGGTCACAGTATGACATCGTGGATTGAAATGACTAAATAACTTACATTGTACTTTCTGGCACACACAGCATTATGTTCGGTACACTTTGCTTCTGCACTTGATGTGTTTCAGAGCGATCCAAATGGCACCCAGCATACCAAGTCTTGGCTATCATTGAACACGTTCACTGGATGCTTGATAGTAACTTAATTTTTAATGGTCGGTAACAGGCAGCAATTTATGTCACTCACGTCGAACCTAATGAGTAATTACTAATATGGATAAGTCTAAGGTGATTGAAAAACAACAATACAATTACATACGAACAACAGTACAATACAATTGCAATGCAACATAAAATATTCGGAACACCAAAGAGACTAGTACAAGGTATAAATTGACTAGAGACGGGCCGACTACGGATTTTGACGACCGGCCAGTCGGCCGACTAATCGGTTTTCAATTTGCCGATTAATCGGCCGACTAGTCAATGCCTATCGTAGGATTCGTTTCGCTTCGTCCATCGCGCTTTGTTACCTACCCCTACCATGTTTTGACCAGTTTTGTTTACGTTTTTTGTGCACGACAAAAAAAACAATTAGAACCCCAATTATAGTATTAAAACGAACTACCTAGTGCTTTTTATAACTATGTCGAAAAGAAAATCGCGTGTGTGGACATTTTTTGACGATATTTCCTATAGGCAATAAAGTGCCGAATATTCGGCATTTTTTCCGACTAGTCGCCGACTAATTACCGACTAGAAATGATGCTGAATAGTCGGCTTTCCCGACTAATCGTCGACTAGTCGGCCCATCTCTTGACCTATGCACAGTTCTTAGGATAGGCAATTTATAAATGACATGTACTTACCTACTTCATAATCATAATAGAAATGTAAATAAGTACCTAGATATCGGAGTCTGTTTACATATTTAATACATACATTGTACACGAAATTGAATTAGAACCGTATCCTCGTCATAGTTTTGTGAGAAAATTGCTACATGTTGCCGACTGTTACTGATTATGTCCACAATTATGCCCTGCTAAGAAAAAAATCGGTATCTCTGACAAAACTCCTGTAGCAAGTGCAACCTTATTACTAACGGGACAGAGTTGCATCTGCCTTGGCTATTGAGTTTGTTATATCACCTTTTGGCTTAGGAGGGCAGAATTATTCTCAAGAAAAAAGTACACAACAACTTCAGTTACAGCAGCATAAGCAACATTAATTGACAACATTTAAAAAAAAAATCATTTTTGTTTTTTCGCGTTTATAATAGCTGATTAAAAACCCGTGTTTATCGGTTTTTCTTTATTTAACTTAAATTCGTCGTTAATAATTTATTAAAGAAATAGTCATTAAAAAGACCGTATATACAAAGTTAGGAATACTGATGTAGTGATCTTAGCATTATATAAGTAACTTTAAACAGAAAACTTTTTTTACTGTTTTTCCTAAATTTAAAAAAAAACTACGGCATAAAAAAATCCAAAAATATTTTTATTGTAATGAGCAATGTAAAATCTACAAACGTTATTTTAATTTACTACCTTAGCAAATATGAATTGTTGTCAATTGTATAGATTACTAGCGACCCGCCCTCGATTCGCTTCGGTTTATGTGAGTTTTATGTAACTCCCGTACATCTCTCTCTCTCTGGTCGTTCACTCGTGCATGACTGAGGATCGTGGTCATCACTTGGTTATCTACACTTGCGGCGTATTATTCAAAGTTATTATTTATTTATTGCTCATATAATTAACATTAACAGTCAAGCCACACATGTTAATTAAATCATGGAGAAACAATATTGACTAAAACTAAGTTATAAGTACATAAATACAAACAAACCGAACTTGAAGTGACAATAGACTCTAGGTGACGGCTGGCTAGAGCAAGGAATCTAGACTCAGAGTTGAAAAATATGTCTACTGTGCCGTCGCTGTCCATAATGTCGTTGAGGAGTGTCAGCGCACGGTGCAGTATGATCTGCCTCCAGCGACTCCTGTCCATTGCGTCCCTTACAACCGAGCAAAACTTGGAGGACGATAAATCTTACACTCATAATCCAGAATTTATCGTACATAATCCAAAATTTATTATACTTAAAAATCATCCTCTGTAATCACTATCTATTTTGACGACGCGCTAGCCTAGGTGGTAGTGACCCTGCCTATGAAGCTAGCGGTCCTGGGTTCAAATCCCGGTCAGGGCAGATATTTGTGTGATGAGCACGAGTATTTGTTTCTGAGTCTTGGATGTTTTCTATGTATTTAAGTATTTATTTCTCTATATAAGTATTTATATCGTTGTCTAGTACCCATAGTACAAGCCTAGAGCTTAGTTTGGGCCTAGGTCAATTTGTGTGAGATTGTCCCCCGATATATTATATTATTATTATTCTAGATATTTATTTAATTTTCTGTACATTAGGTTTTTTATAACAAATATTCAAATATAAAAGTAAAATAAAAATACTAATACAAAAAAATAGACATTATAAAAAACCTAACCTACGAGTGCCGCCGGCAGCGGGGCAGGGCTCAAGCTACCGGTGGTTAGGGCTGCAGAGAGAGGAACCTCCTCACAATACGTGCCGTGTCGAGGAGTACTGCCTTCTGTATCTGGCCCTTGATCCAGCCATCTAGCGAGAGTCTCTTGAGGTGTTGGTCGAGACTCTTCGCTATAAGACCGTTTGCCGAAACAACTATCGGGACAATGATCGTTGAGTCAACATCCCACATGGCGGTCACCTCGTGAGCCAAGTCAAGGTACTTGCTGAATTTGTCCTTCTCGGCCTTCACAAGGTTCTCGTCATGCGGGATGGTGATGTCGACGAGCACTGCCCGGCGTTGAGATCGATCTGTCAACACGATATCAGGCTTATTTATTATTATTAATTATTATATTATTATTGTATTATTATTGATGAAAATCACATCAAATCATCATCAAAATCCGTTGCGTAGTTTAAAAGATCTAAGCGTGCAGTCGACTTCAAAGATATGTTTACACTTTAGTACCTTGTCACTTTATCGGTATGACAATTTCATAATGACAGTTAAAACATGACGTTAAATAGACAAGGTACTAAAGTGTACAGATGTAGTGAAATAGCCTTTCACATGGTATTTTCTCGGAAATGTTCGCATTTGTCATGCTACTTCAGTTTGACTCAGTACCCATCAAGACAACGTGGGGGAGCGTAGCATCGCGAGAGTGATAATCGACATAGAGTGGTTAATACCATAGTATTTTTTGGTTAATTAAGATTAAGTTTGTTTTCAGTTTTTTTTAAGTCATGCCGAAAGCATTAAGACCTGGGAAACGTTTAGATCGACAAGCCTGTGAAATTATTTTCAACATTTATTTATATTTCTTCTTGTTTACCTACACCTTATTTCTATATATTTGATCGTGGTGGTTTTGATATACTTCAAACTCGTGGTTTGACATTTGACACTTATAACTAAAGTACTCTATTTATTTCATATAAACATGTCACTTAATAATTCAATAATTCATAGATCATTCGGAAGTAGACGTGAGTTCCGAGTTTTCACGATGTGAAAGGATTATTATTTGTATGAAGCACCTTACTATGTTGTTCCTACTAAACTAACTATGCCTCTCTGGTGTGATTTAAAAGTATTAAGATAGTAATATTGGTGTTATTACCCCAGTTAATACCGTGTATATCCGACTTATGGTCATCACACACCACAACGTCGCGGCACAAGATCAGCACCGCCTCTGCTCAAATTGAAACATTAAAGAGTGAGCTTTGACGTGTGTTAAGTACAATACATATTTCAAGTAGCCAAAACAATTGCCCTCGCGACGTTCACTGAAAAATGTATCGTATTAACACAGATATAAGGTTACTTTTCAATGTATCACTTGGAGCTGAGGCAGTGCTGATCTGGGGCCCGGGCGTGTTAGTGGGGGATGGCCATTAACTTCCCCCTCCCTGTTTCCCTAGCCGACCCCGACCCTTGTACCCCTCCCTGTCCACCATAGAGGAAGACGCGTGCTGGATCTACGAGTGCATGCAGAAGCTGCGGACTGTACCGTTAGTGGTTCGATTCCTGAATTAATACTGTAGTGCTATCGTTAGCATCAATCACGTTGAAAAAGTTATATTATTATTTTAATTTGATAATTAGTTAGACAACGTTGATTAAGTATAATGAATGAGAAACCAGAGGATTTATTCTGCTGAGTATAACTTTGCGTTTAATATGTCGTCGTATTGTTTTTAACTGGGCCAACTTTACAGTCAAATAAATGAGCACTACACTCACCGGCAATAAAACCCGCCCACCCGTCGTTTTTCATACAGTTGTTGTTAACAAACAACAATATAACTTCTTAGATCAAAGAGTAACTTCAAAGATACTGAACTAATTTCGATGTTGCTTGTAGTATCTTGTTGCTAATTAACGTAGGTTCAAAATGGGCAACATATTTTCTTATTGAAGGTCGTTACTCTTTCCAAAAAAACACAAAAGATCCATTAACTACTTGATACTTCTTTATTGATAATGTCAAATTACGCGACAGATTAAGTTCTAATTAGATTACAATATTGTATAAATTAATTAAAAAGATAAAAAAAGATAAAAGAAATTTATTCAGTAAGTAGGCCGCACGGGCACTTTTACACGTCAAGAATCTACCAGCGCTTCCCAAGAGAAGATCACTGCCGAGAAGAAACGCCGAAGGAACTCAGCAGTCAGTCATTTTTTAAACATATATCTTATTACAATGGTACTACTTAGTCTAGCATTATATAAAGCTATAAATATTAAATTAAATATAGTATCAAATAACATGCGTAGTTCAGCAGGAAAACATGCCAATTAAGAATCTTACGGGAGAGATAGAGAGAAAAAAAAAAACACATACTTATGTATATATAAGATGGTGCGAGACGACCACATAAAAATTTCGATATGTTTTCCTACATCAACGGTGTCCCCTAGATAAATAATTAATGTATAAAATAGATAAATTTACGTAATAACGTCATTTGAAAGTCATAAATTCGTCTAGACTGTAAAATGCTCGCTCGATCAACCATTTATTTAATCTATTTTTAAAGGCTGCGTTACTAGGCGCCGTTATAATCGTCTCGGGCAAGCTGTTGTACACCGCGGGCCCCAGCACGCGAGTATGTCTGCGCGTCTTTGCTAGCCTCCCTTGAATTACCTGTTCATATTGTGTTTTGTACGACTTTCAAATTTATGGATCTTTTGGTTTCCTTTGGTAAGAGCCACGACCTTTGAAAAGAATATGTTGGCCATTTTGGACCTTGGTTAATTAGCAATAAAATACTGCAAGCTACATCGAAATTCGTTCGGTATCTTTGATGTTACTCTTTGATTTAAGAAGTTATAGGTGCTTGTTAACAACTGTATGAACAAAAGACGAGTGGGCGGGCTTTTTTGCAGGTGAGTGTATCTTAACGTTGACAATAGGTATATACCACCTACGATTGTACGTTCCCATCCCATCCCATCCAATAAGGAAATATTAAAAAAAAACAGCTACTAGATCTCCTATGCCTCCTGAGTCAGGATTATTGTATGTATTTGTTCGAAAATGTATTTGATTGTTTCTATTTGTCAACAGGTCTTTATTCCAAATTGGGTAAATAGAATCATCGCAGAATCGTTGCGTAGCTTAGCTCTTCCACAAGCAGAATGCTTTCTGCTTTCTTCATTCTTCGCTCATTTCTGTGGAGACGATTTCAAATAGGTCAACTCAACTCAACTTTTGGTTACTGGTTGAAACTTCTACAAACTATCACAAATAGGAATATTTACATAGGTTGAGTTACCTATCGCTTATATTATTTAGTTGATAAAAAAAATTAGAGGCTTAAATAAATTGAGCCGTGCCTACTTATTTGAAATTGTCTCCGCGAACTATCCCATCACGGTAGCTGAACTGACCTCTTCATTATGGATTGTTTTGTTTTTGTGTGATTGTCACTAACTGTATAAAATATACGGAAATATACAGTTCCATACTGCACACTATCATGAGAGAGCGCCACCACTAGTCTCACTACCAAATTATACACTCTGTAACGATCAGAATAAAACGTATTTGACTCTAACTCTAAGGTTAAGCCAAGATCCCACTACGGCGCACGCAACGCACGCATAGTACGCATACGCTACGCATGAGCCACGGGACGCATGTCAATATGTTCGTAGGATAGATAGTTGGATGGTTCCTATGGATAAAAACGACAAAATTCCTATTTTATTAGAAAAATGGACAGGTTTTTTTTTTAATTTTTTTTTTCAAGAGCATACAAGGCAAGAATGTGTTTTTTTTTATAAACGAATTCCATACTACAATTATGATTAACTATGAATTTGATATTTAATTTTGGTATCTCTTGTATTATTGTTTTTTTTTGTTCTTCAATGAATTTAAGTAATAGTACTGTGTTTACCTAAATTACAATTGAAAATATCCAAATATTGCTAATTAAGGAAGACATTTCAATTTTAATTAATACCGGTATCGATCCTATGTCATAAGGCGATCATCGTCAAAGTCGTGTTGCCAAGATTTATTAAATGAGATGTTTCATGTCTGTTGGGCCACCAACACAAATGAATCATACATTTGCCCGTCGTCCTTATACCAAATGTACGTGCGTAGCTGTGGCCTGTGGAAATCAGGCTTTTAATAAAATGAGACCAATGGTAGCGCTCCCTAAAATGTATGTGTTCTTCTCATTTCAACTATATGAGTTGATAAATATGAAACTCCAATATGTCCTTGAAATGTTGTATACGAATTTCAAGGACATATTGGAGTTTGATATTTATCAACTCGTATTCACTGACCTACTTGTAGACTACTTAGGCGATATCATTTACCAGTAATTCTGCCCTTCTAAGCATAATGGCGATATCTCAGACAAAACATCTGTAGAAATTGCAATCTAGTTACAAACAGAAGAGAGTTGAATCTGCTTTGGCTATTGTATTTAGTTATTGCATTTTTGCTTAGGAGGGCAGAATTGATGTTTTGCTTATGTCTAATAGCTATCTTGTTCGCGGCTCAGTCTACAGACGAGTGGTTTTTTATAACCTTTTTAAATTTACTACGATACGGCTGTATAAATGTACGTAGTAGTGTTTCTTTTGCAACCATTACACTGAAATCTCGAGATACCAGTGAAGTTAGTATTCGACGCGTAGCCAAGTTGGACGTTATGATAGCTCTTTTGGGTGTTTTTTTTTTTGTAAATAAAGCCTTAATTGAAACAACGTTAACTTTCATCCATTGTGTAATTAAAATTTGTCATTCAATGGTGTGACTAATTTTGAAATTCAACCATTTATTTCACAGCAAGAGCCTTTATAACGTCAGTAATTTGACTACGATAATGAAGTCTATGTGCTATGACAAACTGGAATCGACCGCATCCATCCATCATCGCCTTTCAACCTGACTACTGAACATCGTATGGCCCCTGTACACATTGCGCCAATACGTTGGGCCAAGGTATTAGGCCAACGTGTAGAGGACTACTATGCTGCACTATTGGCTTATTTCTAGTTGGCGACCAACACTGGCAGACCAACCGGCAAGTATCGGTTTTTCGTGAACACATCAAAGCGCCAATGCATATTTTGGCCCAATACCTTGGCTCAATGCATTGGCCCAATATGTACAGCGGCTATAAGAAATTTCTCCGTACTTGGTCCCTGTAGCTTGACCATCTCTGTTGCAGGACCCCGGGCGCCGAGAAGAAGGCGGAGCCGGCGCAGCAGTCGCACCTGCTGGACCTGCTGGACGTGAACATGTCGCCCGCGCCCGCCGCCGACCCCTGGGGCGTCGCCGCGCCGCCGCAGAAACAGGTAGCCTTCTCACTATGGAATAGATCAATTTTTGGTCGAGACCGTTTGCCGAAGCAACTATCGGACAATGATCGTCGAGTCAACATCCCACATGACGGTTACCTCGTGAGCCAAGTCAAGGCACTTGTTCTTGTCAGCTTTCACGAGGTTCTCGTCATGCAGGATGGCGACGTTGTTGTTTTTATTATATTAGGATACTTATTTAAACATTTTTCCCAAAGTTAGCTTAAATGGTTCCCTATAAGTATAAGTTCGCCTTTGTATTTTTTTTTCTAGTACAATAAAGATTACATAATTTCCGGGATAAAAAGTACCTCGTATCCTTCCTCAAGTTTCTAGCTATCTTTAAACCAGATTTTATCTAAATCAGTTCAGCGGTTTTGTCACCAGAGCGTAACAAACAGACAGGCAAAGTTAATTTTCATGTGTAAGTTTAGTATGTCTTAATGAACGCGAATTTTGAGTTAGAACGAGATTATTATTTTATTTTGTGTGCTTCAGGCGTCTGACCTGGATTACGGCATGTTTTATGATGCCATGGTAAGGAACTGTAGTCGCTAAAGAGTAGGATGCTAAGGGTCATTTTTGTATGGTATTATTATACTGTATAAACCATTTAGTGACTAACGGAACAGTTTTGTATATGAAGGGCACACGGAAAAAAATTCACGATTATTTTTAAATGAAATTTTTATCTCAAAATGTAAAGTGTGCAATGAACCACCTATCACTTACTGCCGCACTAATAGTCGTTACTTAAATTAAATGCTTGA
Source organism: Acleris literana (assembly GCA_946894065.1). NCBI lineage: Eukaryota > Metazoa > Arthropoda > Insecta > Lepidoptera > Tortricidae > Acleris > Acleris literana. The sequence goes on along the minus strand of OX335670.1, from coordinate 3,532,291 downwards.
TTAAAGTTGCTGCTGTCACTTTATTTGCTATAGCAATAGAATAAGACAACACGTCACTAAACAAGCATTACATTTAATTGACGTCTCTGAGTGCGGCAGTTAGTTATAGATATAAATCTTAATATAAGTAACATTCATATTTTCACTTTTAAAAATTCTCTACACCAAAGTTACGTACGAAATTATATACATGGTTCTAAACTTTAAATCGCGATTTCTTGAAAAGTTATGTGACTAGTTAACGACGTTGTTATACGACTAGCCTAAAGAATGTTGTTTCCGTGTACCCGCCATAACGTAGATGTCGCAGTAAATACTTGCTTTTGCTAGACTACGATCTAAAGGATCGCTATGGTTCCCTTTTCTTCACACTTTCACTCTTCCCTGTACGTAAAAAACAAAAAAACAAAAAAAAAAATATATTTAAATTAAGATACGAATCTAGTTATCGGAGAAAAAAATTGTAAAGGTATATCTCTTATTTTGCCAATTTTACTCAATGTATATTTACAAATTTTGAATTTTGGAAATGAGTGCTTAAAATATATTGTACGCGTTAAGGTATACAAGTAGTGGTTTGTGTGGTGTGGCAGGAAACATCCTCGGACGCGTGGTCGGGCGTGGGCAGCCCGGCGCGGGACCCCTGGGCGCCCGCCGCGCCCGCCGACCCCTGGGCGCCCGTCGCGCAGGTACCGAGCCCATCCATACATACTCACACTTATTCAAAATCGATTAACTTTATGGGCCACTCCACCGTTGCGGGTGGTACACTGAACTCATATAAGGTTTATTTCGATATTCTAATAAGGAACCTGGAAAATATAACTATAGAATGCTCTACTATTTGGATATTATTTTCTTTTCCTGAACAGGCATCATTAAAAGTCTAAGAGTAATACCGAGAAATTTACTAAAAAGTAGCTGTTTCGGGTTTAATTGTGGAATAACCCTTATGCATCTTGTCTAGGAGCTCTGAAACTGGGTTTAGATTACATTCTAAAAGTGTTGTCGACTGCCAAAATCAAAGAAAATTTATTTGAATATAATTATTATGCCGTGAGCGGGTCTATCCGACCATCAAGTTGCCTGAGGTTACATTTGCCTTCTTTATGCCATAAAAAAGGTAGAATTAAAAATGCGACGTATCCTGCATAGCTATTGTAACATGGCTCCTATCTACCATATCAAAGTACCACAAAACCCTCACAGTATACTGTTTCCAGTTGCAGAGCAAATCGCCTCCGTCGGTAATATCATCTCCGTCATCGTCGGAGCTGGAGCAGTTCGACGCGCTGTCGCAGCGGCCGCGCGCCGCGCAAGACCACGACCCTTTCGACCTCTCCGCACTCGGTGAGTACTCCAACTCCTGGCGGACCAGCTGCATCACTAAGAGCCATCATTCTTGAGACGAAAATGTTAACGAAATAAGTTTCTGTCAAAAACTTCATTTTGGGGACGGGTTTTCGTTGCTGACTGTACTTTTTGCAATTCAAAATATTTATTCAGTAAATTGGCCACACGAGGGCTCTTTTACACGTCTGGACTGAATCTATTGAACATCTCATTCAAAATTAGTTTTGAACGATTCCGGTAACCTTTGGGCAGTGACGATGACCGATTGAAGAATGTCCGGCATTTGGTTTTGGTTTGCTTATCAAAGACATACTGCCAAATATACCCTATAACTAATTCGACAAGGTTGCAATTAAAATGTTACTAAAATAAGTTAGAGGTCTTACGAGGATATCAAATTAACATTTCTGAGTTCTGACCCCTCCTGCTTTTTATAGTCTTCTTTGTCTGTCGGGGGTAGTTTTAAGCAGCATCTGACATCATAAGAATTATGTCAACCATACGTGTTCGATTTGAATAACACTTTCACATTATTCATTATTTTTCTCACGTTTATTTTAGGCGACAACCTAGCCACGGCGTCTCCTAGCACGGGGGCTATCAAGAAGTCCCCCTCAGCGTTCCTCGGCGAGAACTCAAATCTGGTCAACCTGGAACGGCTGCTAGCGCCGGTCACCGCTGAGCCCCCCGCGCCCAACCCCTTCGCGCAGCCCGAGCCGCGGCAGATGTTCCAGCCCCCACAGCCGGTCAGTAGCAAGACTAACACTGATCATTGAGGCAATAACTTTAACCTTTTAAGGATAGCTTGCTCGTCATTTGTTTTAAATGTGTGATTGCGTTGAATTATTACTATTATATCTATTTAATAAACATAAATCTAATAAAATCTCATCATAAAATCCTGGTCACGGCACCAAAATATTGCAATAGCTGTTTCAAAATGGCTGAGTTTTTATTGTAATATGAATAGAGTTAATTAACATTTATCACTTGCGAGGAACAAGCATACCTTGAAAATAAACCGGCTTGCCTTATCTTTATTTATTAAGACTAAAATATTGGCCCTTAAATCTATTCATCATAGATGACCGTATTCGATTCCAGGCGAAGCTGTCAATAAACGAGCTAAAGCAGCAGCAGATGGGCCTCTCGGGCCTGTCGTTCCCCGCGGCGCCGGCGCAGTACCCCGCGCTCTACCCGCCGCTGCCCAACAACCACGCGCCCACCAATGGGGCCCCACTCGCAGGTACACTATATGTGCATGTAGATAATCGATATAGGAACCGTCCACAGCTGAAGAATTTACAGAACAGTTATTTTGAGATGGCGACTTTTTATATAAATTTTATTTATTAAGATCGTCTGTATTATGACAAAGGCCCGTGCGGTCGACTTATATAATAAACCTTGTAATGCTTTATACCTAACCTAAGAAAGGTTCTTCATCTAGAACTCTTTTATCGTTATTCTCCTAGGATCTAACAAATGTTCTTGGATGAATCCTATGTTCTGATTCAAGTCATGTGTGTACTAATTTTTATTTAAATTCGTTCAGTAATAGCGTCAATGACTATAAGGACAATAAGAACAAACATCCTAACAAAATTTCACATTTATAACCTACCCACAAGACAAGCGGTCCCGGGGTCTAATCCCGGTAAGAGCAGTATTTGTGTGATGAGCGCGAGTATTTGTTCCCGCGTTTTGGATGTTTTCTATGTATTTTAGTATGTATTTCTCTAAATGAGTATTTTTATCGTTGTCTAGCATCCATAGTTCAAGGGTACAAATAAATTTTCCCCCCTGAGTCTCAAAAATGTGTACACAGACCTTATTACTACTGTAATAAGGTCTATGTGTACATATTTTTGCACCTTTGTGCGGATATTTTTACCCTTGACTGTACAAGGCTACAGCTTAGTTTGGAACTATTTGTGACATCGTCCCCATATATTTATTTACTATCCTTTTCAACGCCACAGTCGGCTCCGGCCGACATCTGAAAGTCGAGCCACTGAAGCCGCAAGTTGAAAAAGAAGACTTTGTGTCGTATGAATTAAGTTTAAATTTGCATAGCATAGCAAACATGTTTGGCGTGCGAGGGGCACATTTGACGTGAGGCGTTCAAAACCCTTATTTCCGCGCCAAAAATTCTAGAATCGATTCGTAGATGCGTGTAGTGTGTATGTGGTTATAGGCGGCTCGGACCCGTGGGCGCCGGGCGCGCGCGCCGCCTCGCCGTGGTCGCCGCCCGCCGCGCGCCGCACGCCCAACCCCTTCCTCTCCTAGCCAGGTGAGACGCCAGGTAATGCTGTAGTTCACCATAATCACTTGTGCTCCCACTGTTCCCTCGTTGGCCGTTCGAACGAGGAGACCGACTTCTATTAAGTGTTGCCTGCGATCGCGATTCCAATATTCCAGGATAAAAAGTATCAAACGTCCTTCCCCGAGGTTACATTTTTATATTAAATTCGTTTCAGCGTTTTAGCTGTGAAAACTTAAAAAACAAATAAATTAGTTTGCAACAAAATAGTTCATTTGCTGTTTTCTAAAATAAAATTATAAGCAAAACTAGCGTACACCGCTACGCAACCGCTGGAATCAAAAATTAGCAACGACCGAATCTGTCTACCATGTCGGTTCGCAAACAAACCGTTCAAATCAAATATAATATTTGCGATATAGTTAATTATATTTATATTGTATTCCAGATCGTTGATTGAGAGGGCGGCTTGGCTCCCACGCCGCTTGTGCTCGCTCCGCCCGCGCCGCCGCGGGCCCGCATCACGCCGGCAAGCAAGCTTTAGTGACCCGACGTTTCTTACTCATCACACAAAATTTTTCGTGTTCTGAACTGCACGAAAAACATATGTGGCGTCAATTTGAATCATATCTATCCCCTAATATGGTAAGAACCATATGAAACTGCACGATTCACTTTCTACAGGAAATTAAAAGGGGCTCAATCCTGGTCGCGGCACCAATTGGTCCTTCGACCGCATTTTTTAGTTAAATTTCTTCGAAAAACTTGAACAATTAATTAGTAATAAAAAAAAGTTTAGAAAACTGACTTAATGAACTTACCCTAGTATTCTTTCTAATAAATTTCTTGTCACTAGCACTATTTAAATGTATATCGATTATTTTTATTCTTTTGTGTATTGTATGGTGGGTGGTGAATCATGTCAATGCCTGGACGAGTGGTGTAGGTTAACAAATTAATGGTAAATAGTATGCGGTATACTTTAATGTGAAGTTTTTATATAGACTGGATGAAGCTGTGACATAAGAAACTATTTGTATGACTTTGGGTGTGTCCAGAACTTGGACTTGTCATTATTGGCTCAGGTATAGTGACGCTTTGGCATGCAACTCTTGTCTTCCTCTCAGAACCTGTATTACTCTACGAATGGTTATATTTAGTAATATTATGAGCAATAAGTTCTGTAGTTTTTATCTTGTACCTAACAGCCATCGAAAATGCACCAATTCCTTTTCAGAAATCCTGGTGACGGCACCAATAATTATTTCCTGATAGGAATGAAAATTATATCAGCAATTCATATTAGAATTGCCCTATGTTCTAACGAGTAATAAGTGTTTTAACTACTTTTCTCCGTTTTGATTTGAATCGATTTTCTAACTTAATCACATAACTTATAAATGTTAGCCGTGAATTCTTGACTTTCTATTGTGGACCCACCCAAAATGCTGTTAGACCAGCGTAGATGTAAAATTAAATTCAACTTTTTGTAATTTTTAAATCGTCAGAATTTAGTAGGCTTGTGGTCTCCATTCGGTTACAAGGCGTCCCTTGCCTGATCCTATTCTAAATTATAACTAACGTAAGGTCCTTTTAGTGCATAGCAGTTAAATGTTAAATTCTCCCTGAGATTTCTTAAATTTCTTCGAGTTTGTATTCAAAACGCATAATGAGCGAGTAAAAATGATTAAAATCTCGCTGAGACGTATGAAACAGTAATAAGAGTATTTATTTATATCATTGTGAAAAATGTTATCGGATTAACCATCATAATTAAACGTTGGTAGTTCTGTCTGACTTGTAATAAAGGTACTGTCACTTTCACTTTTGATACAATTGAGAGAAAAAGACTGGAGTTAACACAAAAGTCCAAAAACAGACCATGTATGTTCATATAGCTGCTATGTACTAGTCTTAAAAATAACGTCCAACGGCGTACGGTGTAAGGTCTCATGTTGTTAAACGTGCCTTAGTATCCAATTTTGTAACGCATTACACTTTTCAACTGCAAAAAACACCATGAAATAACTGATGTTATTGCGGTTGAAAATATACTATCAATTGTCAATAAATTTAAAGTTAAGTTAGAACTGTGAATTCGAAGTGTGGACTTGCCTTTGATGGTTACATTTAGTATTATATGTCATTTGTTTGCGGTTATGTTTATATCAGCTAAAGTTCGCATATCAGATTGGTGGAAGATTGACGTCTTTTAGTATATTATGTTTTTATGTTGGATAGGTAGCGGCCAAACTGTCATGGTTAGTTTTATGTGTTCACGTTTCGCTTACATACATAGAGTATGAGTAAGAGGCAAATGCTTTTTTTTAACCTTAACTCGTGCCGCTGCCTATGTGAGTTTATTGCATTTTTTAAACCGAAGGCAAGACCATACGTTTCGATACAGCCGCGTCCAGTCCCGCGTTTTTACCGTGAGTGTGTATGTTGCGTACAAATTATTCCAAGTTTATGTGTATGTTGCATTATCTGACTACCCTTGTTATATGTAGTAATTATATACACAGTTGCTCTCAACTGTGTTGCCAGGGGAATTATTGACTCGGTATTTTTACAACTAGCAACATCAAAGTTGGCAATATTTTTACATGATTTTTGTCTCTGGTTAACTTTAGAATGCTATTGCCATGGCAACACAGTTGGTTCCTTTCGCCTTATTAACGTTACTAGCAGGTTCAAATGGATATTGATTATGTTTACCCTTTATGTAGATAAATTATTTTTTAATATATTAATTTTTGACCAATAAAATGCATCGATGCGTCACTAGCCTAGGAAGAAACTGTAAAGATTAATGTAACTATTTAATTAAAATATATAAGTTTTTCAATATGCAGCGTTTTTGTTAGCTTCTCCTATAAATTGAGGACCAGAGGTATAGCTTGGCGTGATTCCAAAGCTAAGCAAAAACTGAATCAATACGAAATAGTCTTGTTTTTATTTTATTTTATTTATTTGGGGCAGTAACATTTTATACAATACCTCTGAAAAGTCAAAGCATCGGTGGCGTTGTAGTCACGATAGCTCATGACAACTTCAGGCGTCGTTGGCGTTCCTAAGGTTAGTAGAAGCAAAACCACGTTATGCTGCCGTTTTTGGGAAAAAATTGATCAATTTGTCAATTTCACTGCAAACAGCCGCCCTGTTTTTTCGATCGATGTTTTTTCCGATCGTTTTGTCGTTACTTTTCTCTATTTTTCCTTCTACTCTGACTGCCAGGATTCGGCCACATTTATAAGTAAGTTATGATCAAATGGTCTCCACGACTAAACGGCAAGCCGCGGAATCAATATCATATAAATCTATGGATAGGAAAAACAATCAGGAGTATGACAATGGAACTTTAAATGCTAATTATTGGGAGTTATACCTACCCTAGTCGGTTTATTTAAAAGTATGGAATTTCCCGCGATCTTGGCCAGATCGGTGGTCCAGATTGTGGGAATCGTGGAGTTCATTGCAGTGGTCGTCCTTCGGCTGACATGATGATGGTGACACAACATACAACTTAAATTTCAGTAAAATGTATGTATGTACAGCTTGTTTCTCTATTTTTGTATGTTTATCGCTGTCTAATACCCATAGTGAATTTGTGTGAGATGCGCTTGGTATTTATCTATTTATTTAAAATATGACAATGAAAAATAAAACATCCGTATACAATATGATTATAATTTATTCATAAATAGTTTACAAAGACATTATCGTACAAATATTAATTTCCGGATCCGTACTGCATAAACCAATAAACTGTTCATTATAAAAAATCTTACGACTACGCGTCCCACTGCAGGTTGTCGAAGAGTGACCGTGGCTCGTTATATACACAATGCACCAGGTTATATAAATGTATAAAACGCTATCCCACTCAGAAGCATGGAATGGACGATTACAATTATAAAAGCGGCGGCCGCCTTTCCCTAACCTTACAATAACCTATCTATCTTACGGTACAGTTGATTGTAGTCAGCCAGGCTGCGAGCCTGGTATTGCGTGGGCCCTCAACTTAATATAGAACAGAGTCCAAGGCGCAGACTTCAGTCTCTCGATCTTCATAACCTACGCCAATTAGATTTACGCAAATCGTAAAAACCGTCGACTAGACACTACCGATAAATCGAAAATATATCCCAATAATTCTAATAATAAATAATTCAAAGCCGAGGTCAAGGGTAAATATCTTAAGCAAGCATATACAGATCTAGATGTTAAAATAACTATGATTATAGTGAAGCGATTTCTCGATTGATCACATCCGCACGCGCGGTACCTTAATCATACTAAATGCAAAATAGTGACATCTCAGTTGTACCGTTTTCTATTTTTTTTTGTCGAAATGTTTAACGACAATGCGTGGACATTGAGTAACATTCCCGTTTTGATTGTTTTTATTAACCAAACAAATGGCAGTTGATTCTGCTCGGAACCAGCTGTTTGGGTCGTTCGGACGCCGCCATCTTGCCGGGGGAACAAAATGGCCGCTTGGATTTAAAATGGCGCCAACTGAGCGGTCACGCACGATTGTTCTTGAACTTAAGTCGCTAGCCAAATGCAGTCTGACTCGGTACGCTATGGAAGAGTATGTGAACAGGTTTTGTTTCGGTATATCCTAAGGAGATTCATTTGAGCGAACCATGTAACCTAAATCATTTAAAGAACTCCACTCAAGCAATCGAATAACTATATCGGTACCCACCCTTTTTCTAATGACATACTTAATCATATCAAAATCTTGGACACGCTCTTTCCAACATTTCAATATGATCACTTACTCGATAGAAATTACAGTTCCATAGTGGATTTCAAATAACTAGAAACTAAGCCTTCATCCATATGCTTCAGGATTTCAGGACATGCTTCTTAATAAAAAAATGCTCTAGGACCTCAAGCCCTGTGTTTTGCTGGTTCGTCCAAAAGAATCAACGACACGACATATCTGCGACGCGCTCCGTGCGTCACAAGTCACTCGGCGACGTCACAGGTATATTGCGCTAGCATAAGACCAAATTCCTGGGACAATAGAGATCAAGTTGCATACTGTTCACCCTTTGAAAACCAATTTCTAACCTAAAAGTGTATAAATAACCCAACTCTATCCATGAAACGGAGCAGCCGAAGACATCGTCGCCTGACTCGTCAGCGGTCGCTTCTTTCCGACTTTAAACCTAAAGGGTATCTTTTTACAGGTCACTTCTTTAGTACCCAAAAGTAGTTCTTCGCTCAAAACTTTACAAATGTACTAACAAAATCAAAATCGACAAGTATTTCCACAGAAAACTGTACAATATTGGCACGCACACTTTTAAAGATTTTCGGAACAGGGTCTAGCTCGCCTACAAACAGTATCGTCTCTATCGCTCCAAGAGTTGTGGTCGGCCAGTCCGAGAGGCGGGCCTAGTACTCCCAGTGCGTGGCCGTGCTGAGGTCCTGCCCGGCGAGGCGGAAGTTCCCGTTCTTGACGGCGGCGAGGTACTCGCGCGAGGCGGCGGCGCGGATGGCGAGGCGCGTGGGCTCGCGCAGCTCCAGGTGGAAGCCCTGCGGGGACTCCGCGTCGCACGTCACCGACTCGCCGTCCGCGTGCCAGTATTTGCCGTTTGAGCCTGGAAACGGTTAGTAATAAGTAGTAAGTTATGGTGGGTCATGTGTGGCATCGATGGCGTAAGGCCATCGTTATTAAGAGTATTGTGAAGCTAAAAAAATCCATACAAACATGCGATAACCTTTCTCTCCCCTGAAATCTAGTCCGAATTTTACGATTTTTGAATAGTTTAGTTTAGTTTATTTATTCATCAATGTAATGTTACGATATAAATTGCATTGCATGTCAAAAAATACGAAATTACATTGATATCGTCAACATTAATACAAAATAATGAAATAATAATACAAAAATAACACTCAAATAATCAAAGACAACATTAATAAACAAGTAATAAATGGTCAGGTTCCGACGTCAAATATACAAAAAGTAATAAAGGTCAAATGAACAATAATAATTTTACAATTTAAGTTGCATATATTCGTCGACGGAGTAGGTATAATGGATTATCCAATAAAAGGTTTCTCAGCTGATGCTTAAATGCTTCGTCGGATGGTACATTTTTAAGTTTAGCAGGTAGACGACACGATGACACGCGGGTTCTTACCCGAATATGATGTATATATTATGGAAAACTAGATCTGTACGTTTTCCTTTCCAAGAAGATATTTCTTGGAAAAAAATCATTTAAACAAATACAACATATACAATACCCGTGGAAATCGGACCTGATTTAGGGGATGAAAAAAATTATCGCCCATAGCTGAATTTGTATGGTATTTGACTTTGTACTGTCACAAACATAAAGCAATAGGTTGGAATATCTTGGCAAACTGGGTTTTTTAAATAAGGGTACTGTTCAGAGTAAAATTGGCAATATGATGTTTACTTGAGAATATTGGAGTTGCACGCACCACGTCAAACTCTTTGATACTGTAATATTATGGAATATACACATTTTATCTTAACTGGCACATGTGTGATGTTAGATTAAAACAGACGAAGAAATGACTAGCATAGAAGCATCTTAATCCTGGCAATGAATTTACAGCTTCTAAATCTAGTCAGATCATTAAGTTGCATTGTTGCTAAGAACACCTTCAAGTAATCATTGCACGAAAGAACTCACCCTTGAAGTAGACGGCGCCCCGCGGCCCGCGCACGACCTGGATGGTCTCGTAGTTGGCCTTGTTGCACTCCATGCGCACGCCCTTCGGCCCCACGAAGCCCTGCTCGCACTTCAGCACCAGGATAGGCCTGTGGATATAATAAGCTTGAACAAGCTACGAACGGGTAACATCTAGTTTTGTTTCTACATGTTACATCGACATGTTAAGCCAAAAGTGAATATATTAGGTATTTCATCTCATTCATAGATTTAGGAAATTGGTAAGTCAATCGTATTTGCAAAAGTAAATGGTGGATGACTATGGCCATCATGGGTCAAAGCCCTGAGTTTTAAATATTCACCTTAACTCATACTCACTTTTGACCTCAAATATGGTCAATGGCTACCTTGTCATGTCTTTAAAAGTAGCGTAGGTAGTATTTTTTTGTGTGTTAGTGCACTGCAAAAGGTCTTCAAAGTCTTTCCGTCTGGTAAAGTCGGTTAGTCTAGCATTAAAGCGTATAATTTCTCATTACATGAGAGAGAAATACACACCCGAAAGATGTTTTATGAATAGCTATTGCACTGTATGTTGTGTTACATGTTCGACTCTTCTGCGTCGGCTTGACGCTTGTCTCAAACAACCATGAAGGACTCTTAAATTAGCATTTCAAATAGAATTTACGCTAGAAGCTCGAGTTGGTTTAGATACTGACCTGTTGATGAGGTAGAAGTAGTATTTGCAGTTGTCATCGACGGCGTCGGCGCTGGCGTAGAGGTGCCCGGAGCGCTTGGTGAGCAGGTACTTGCCGTTGTTGGCGCGGAACGCCACCGCGCCGTCGCCCTGCCACTCCAGCTCGAACAGGGCGTTCGAAGACCTGCACACGTAAATATTACCATCACATAACTGTTAACTTACACTTTACACGAGACGTTAAAGCTATGAGTAACCTTATCTGGAAATAACAAAGGAGCGCAGTCTAAATACTTTGATAAACTAGGTGTCGCTGACAGAGACAGCATAGATTGAACTTTTAGAAGAGTGCTGAGATATGATACCGGCGTCACAGCCGGCGTGATCGAATTTCAATTTTTAACCGACTTTAAAAATGTACATAGAAGTTGCCAGATTAAAATAAATATCTGTGAAAAATCTCTCACAAATAGAACCTGTCCCAAACTAAGGTCTAGGATTGTATTATTGGTACTAGACATTGATAAATATATTTTTATAGAAAATTACCTACATACCTACTTAAATACATGATAGATAAACATACAAGAAAGACTTAGGAATAAATACTAGCGCTCATTACTTACATAAATATTATTATTATTTAAAATGCAGTTAACATTGGAAAAAGCTTCTCAATACCAAGCTTAGACAATATTTTGCTTAAAAATGGCGGCCCAAGGGCCCGACGCGAGCTCACGACGCCGACTCGCCGTCTGTCTCAAACTAGTGATCTGGCGTACCCGCGGCGTACCAGACAAACAATCAATATCAGTTTACATACCTACCCGTACATTTATACCTAAATGTAAAGATGTATTTTTTCATCGTAAAACAAAACGACGAATTCCTGAGCCATTTCTTTGGAAATTGCTTTAGCTTAACGTTGCTTACTTATGGAATGATATGATTCCTGGGATAGAAAATAGTCAGGAATAGTGCAATATAGGTATGCATAATAGCGTAACTAGAAAATTCAATTTAAATCACTAACTTGATTTGGTAGGTACGGTTGGTAGAACTAATTCTAGGAAATGCCCACTCACCCTGACCGCAGTACAAATAGTATTTCGTCTTCAAACAAAGAAATATCGCGTGGCTTGCATGTGTGTGCTTGAACTGTACCCGCCGCGAGCCACTACATAGGACGCACCAAGCCGGTTAAGTCGGGGCCGGCTAGAGCCGCGTTTGGTTGCGTGCGCATAAAGCTTTGAGCCACGCGCATCGATGCAACCCTAGCGTGTGATAAGAAGCTGCAATAGGTAACAGACACTCCTAAACTACTTTTCTATTATACCCCGACGATTCTAATCTTTCTATCCCTGGAATCAAATCTGCCTATCATTCCCAGACGTCAACGATTAACAAGCAGTAGTGTAATATAGTTGACTGACTTGTTGTCCCCGGCGGCCTGGATGCCGCCACCGGTCTCCAGCGTCCAGTACCGGTCCTGCATGGTGCGGATGTACCAGCGGCGCGTGGCCCAGTCGAACTCCAGCTGGAACGTCTCGTGCGATGAGATCTCATCCTGGTTGGCTGTTACGTCCACTCCTGGAAACAACGAGAGTTTTATTAATAAGCTAAGTGGTAGGGGTACGTTGCGGCACGAAGATGGAATTGTGCAAGTCTGATTTCGCAAATTTGGCTTTTTTTCCCGGCCTGTTTTACTGCCACGTTTTCCATACGCAAGTTAAAACATTACAGACATTACCGTCTCCGTGAACAGTTATGTACACAATCCACGAAATTTAAACTTGACCTCTATCTTAAGATTTCGAACATCAAACAAAATCGAACAGCTGTTTTTTGGTCAAACTGCCATCTCATGATCATCCTCAAGTGTCCAATACACCATACTTCAAATACGAAAGTGCGTGTTTGGTAAGGTAAAGTAGGTACTCTCCTATTTGACGACTCGTTGGCCTAGTAGACCTGCCTACGAAGCCAGCGGTCCCTGGTCCGATTTCCGGTATGGGAAAATATTTGTGTGATGAGTGAGAGTATTCGTTTCTGAGGCTTGGATGTTTTCTATCTATTTATGTATTTATTTCTCAATATACGTATTTATATCGTTGTCTACCCACAGAACCTACAAGAATAAGACTTACTCGTAGTTTGGGACTAGGTACGGGTGTGAGACTGTCCCCTGATATTTATTTATTTCCAAAGATAATTGGTCGGCCACTTAATTCAGTGTTTTCACGAAGAAGCACGACTTGATGTAAATGTACGTTCATAAGGAAGAGGAGCGCGTCTTCGTGGTTCGAAAACATACGAACAGCGTTCAACACCTTGGCCACCTTGCACACTAACGGGTCGGATTCGCGGGCCGCAGCAAGTCTTACTTATTTTTAAGCAAATAAAAGGTTGTATACGCCATGTTTGTGACTCAATCGCGCATGAATGGCTGAACGGATTTAAATGAAATTGGCACACTGGATACTTTTTCGGTTTCCGAAGAAACAAATGAATAAGTTCCACGCAAATTCGTGGACAAAGCTTGTTAGATTATAATCTGTAACAGAACGGAATTTTAACCCACTTCTAAGGCCATCAAACAGCCATCAATCCCGTTGCTGGCTAACTTGACTGGTCTTTGTTTAGCGTTTAGAGGTACAATATAACTGCGCCGTAACGAGATGCAAGCGACCGCAAGCGATACCGAACGTAACGGGCCCGATCGGTGAGAACAGCGCTCTAAATGAACTTATGTGTATGTATGTATGTGTAACTATTTATTGCATATGAAGTAATAGGTACTTTATCAACTTATATGCGGTTTAATATTAAAGTGTGTACGCTATGATAGAGATGCCAAATCTAGGGTTGACAGCGGACTATATTTTGAACTTACAAACCAAAAACAGTTGTGTTATCAGTTTAACATCTAGGTTTGTGTATATGTGTATCTGTGTGTCTGTCCGTGGCATCGTAGCTCCTAAACAGATGGACCAATTCGCACGCGGTTTTTTTTTAAAGCACGAAGTTAATATTTCAAAACATTGCTTATATAGATGTTAAAAAATAATAGTTAGTTATAAGGTCAATTAAACATTGACTGAATATAGAATTCACTAAATACAACATTAACTTCGCATAGGTAGTTAAATGAATATTAAGTAGGTATGAGTATCGATTCAATACTAATGTTCCTACCGAAATGACTATAATAAATTAGGTATTTATTTTTAAAGTATTTCAGCTTTTGTGGCGTAAACTTGAAAGACCTCAGCTTCTCTAGCAATAAGAAGAATAGTGAATCGTGACGCAACGTCAATGATCTGGCGCATTCCGTAGGATTGCAATTTTGCATCGTCGCTGCAAAAGCGTCCGATCTGTTGGTCCGCTAGGGTTGCCGCTCTTAAAAGTAATAATTACAATTTAATATAGAAAAGAGCATTAGCAACAGCTTTAAATATAAAACACTGTATCGAGTATGTAATTGTATTTCTACGGCGTCTTTAACAGTGCCATAAATGGAATTCTCGTTCTTAAGAAAGACAAAAAAATAATACACTTTCAGAATCAACAACGCTCGATATAATTTACGCATTCTTCGGTCTTATCGAAATATAAACTAAAGCTTTAGTATTCAAAATCAAAATGTGCGTATTTAGCTGGACACCGTTGGATCCTGTATCAAACACAGAGCGAATCCCAGCGTAAGGCTAGCCTAAGGCTTTATCGAATAAATATTGTTCAATCGAATCGTTGGGACTATTTTCGAGGAATACTTTCTTGGTACCCTAGGAATACTGCCCCCCCAAATTTCAAGTCCCTAGCTTCATCTATTTAGGCTGTACGTTGTCTGACAGTACGTCAGTCAGTCAGTCAGTCTCGGAAGAGTTTTATAATGTAAAGAAGACTAGAGGACGCCCGCGACTTTGCACCCGTAGAATTAGTCTGCCGCTACCCCCCATTTTTAAATTCTACCGGATAAATTACGGCGAAACCCGATTAACACCCAACGTCAGTACTCATACTGAGTATATACCCTCGTATTTGTCCATCTCTAGCCTTTCTTGACAACCCTGTGAAGCTCCATCGCTGGCCCGGGCGTCGACCGGCGCGTGCGCACGATCTCAACCCCCTCGGTCAGTCCGGCTACAACGCCGCACGTAACTCCATTACCGGCCTATACTAAAGACTATCAATTTAGTTTTACAGCGGTATGACTTTTACGTCCGCGATTAAAATTATTATATTTGTAAGTAGAACGGAGAAATACGTGCTTTTATACTTTGGTATAGACTTTGGTTTCACGCGACAAAGAGGCAGTTATTAAGTATAAGAACGCACATGTTTACGCTTACGATGCCTAAGTACAACCAGCAGCAAAATAGGTGGACAGTCTAAGAGCTCAAAATGATCTAGACACGATTCTATTGTCAACAGAATAAGAGCGTATGTAGATGATTTAAGCTCTTCGGCTGTTTTACTTCTGCTACTGACTGTATATGTCAGCGTGTGTAAACATACAACAATTTAAATGTTACTCTGGCCCTTTCCGCCTGAATTTTGAATTGTTACCTAACCCTAACCTAACCTAACTTAAAAATGTATCTGACTCAGCTGAAAACCACTTTATGACAAATAATAATTCGGACAAACAATACGTTAGGGCAAACGCTACTAGGTATTCAACATACGGTCGGCCAAGAAAGTGGTCTACCAGTTTTGACAAAAGTTTCTGTGAGATCTAATTATCGCTAAGGTTGACACTTGTCACTGTCATAATATTATTGCAATGGAAAATCGAACTTGTTGTATCATGACGCGCAAATGAACTTCAACCGATTCTTTTGATACATTGTAAAATATAAAAAAAAATGTAGGGGTCATTTCGATCCTTGGACATTTTTGATAATGTGTATTCAATCAGTCTAGTACTTAAGTCCGTCTAATGAGAATCTATACTGCACTCAGCCTCATCTGTTTTAACAGCTAACGGTACGATATCAGGGGTGAACGGCCGCAGTAATTACCGGAGCTTTATCACTGCAGCTTTACTGCAAATACCGTAATGATACTGCGACGTGTCGGGCGTTAAAAGTATGCCTTCTGCAGAGTAGGCTCAGATCTGAGAATCAGAGCAGAGGATCTCTAGTAATACTTACTGTAGGTAAGTGTAGATACACCAAGCTTCAACTAGTCTTAATGGGATTTGATGACTACGAGTAAGTAGGTATATATAATACAGAACCGTTGATAAGCGACATTTCTCAATAAAATTCATGTCATTGTGTAAAACTGAGATTCTCCTAATTTATTACCTAGCAAAAAACCGTCATTTACAAGAAAGAGGAAGTCCAGCATATTCGTGTGCTGATTTAATTTAATAAAATTAACAAATAGCACGCGGGCGCAGGCATCCGTGCGAGAAACGCGGGAAAGCGCGCACAATGCGCGGTTTTTGCCGCATAGCGGGCGCGAGAGTCTGCGTTGCTATGGCAATAGTGCCATCAGTTCACCCGAAACTCCATAGATGGCAGGATTTTCGTCGTAAATTGATGTATAATCTGGATAAATTTCACTTTATTATTGGGTCTGTATTTCACTTCATTTTAGCGTATCTTGCTTGTATATTCTATTGTAATCATATTGTTAACGTGATTGTAGCTGTTAATGTGTAGGTAAGAAAAAATTAATACAAAAGTGGAATAAAACCTATGAAAAATGAAACTACCTACTCCTAATATCATAATGTTAACATTGGCTTTGTTAAGATTATTTTAGGTACCTACCTAGTGGTTTTGGAATCGCAAGAAACAGCAAATCGATTTTTTTAATTATAGCAATGATTCTTAATTAAAAATCATTATATAACTGTATTGTAATTATAGGTACAATAAAGTTCTATTCTTCGTTTTAGCGTTTGCATGTCACTGTTGATAATTTTCTTGAACACCGTACTGGGTCTGGCTTTATAATCTGGGTACAAGTAAGCATGTGTGGGAAAGTGTTTAATACACTTTCACTGTTGTATCAGTCTAACACTGATGAGGTACGGGAAAACTGTTTGCATGTTAGAGAACTCTAGTGAACGTACATACATACCTTCACGCCTGTCTTTTAATGGGCTAGGCAGAGACTATGGAAGACCAGATGCACCGGCCCAAACAAACCTCTATCCTTTCAAAAACCTCTTCATGCATGTTGTTCGTTCGTTTTCTTTAGTGACAGATCGGTGGTTAATGGAATATCTGATGGTCAAGACTCAAGATATGCTCTTAACATTTCATCTCGATTATAACTTTATCTCAATTACCTAACGCAATTGGAGAATCTAATTTTAAATCTGTTTCCACATCTCTGATGACGCTGGAGTGATCCTGCCTACTAAGCTAACGTCTTGCGTTTGATTACCGGTAGAGACCAATATTTGTGTGAGTATTTGTTCCTGAATCTTGGATTTGTCTTATCCCTTCAAGCGGCAAGAAAACTATAGTTTGTTTAAATTTGAATTTTCAGTTAATTTCATAAAGTAGGTATTAATTGTTTCTTGACAGCAGCCGTTATACGGCTGCCTGCCACTCGAAAGGGTAAGTATTTAAGTAAGTATGTATTTATTTATGTAAATTTGTTTCTCGTTGCCTAGAATCCACTGCGCAAGCCTAGAGCCTAGTTTGAGACTGAGATTGCTCCGCTGATATTTATTGATTCCGCTGATTGATATCTAAATGAATCCCAATTAAGTGGATCAATCAGGTATTCGGATTATCGATTATCGAGCTGCGCTGCAATCCAACATGAACACGCACATTGATTGATGTTGACAGCTACATCGCCTAGTTTTTGCTCTATCAAGAACTTTTTCAACACGTTTAAAAATAACACTTAATAATGATGTCTACTTAATATGGATAATCGATGCAGCCGAAAAATATCAGAATTAAGGCTTTCAATAGGCTGCAAAAAACCGGGTAATCTTGAAAAGAGATGGTTAGTTTTTTTTAATGCAAGTAGAAGGTTAATTCTGCCCTCATAAGCCAAAAGGCGATAACTCAAACTCAATAGCTAAAGCAGATACTAGGTACTCTCTCATGTTAGTAATAAGATTGCACTTGCTACAGGTGTTTTCTCAGAGATACCGCCATTTGTCTTAACAGGGCAGAATTATGCACACAGGCCACCTGATGGTAAGTATGATCTGAGACCCATAGACATTTGCATCTCAAGACTACAATCTCAAAGACTGCAATCCTAAAATGTGTTACCAACCCGAGGACTAAGATGGAATGCCCCTATATTTACTACCTAGTAATTTCCCCGGTTGCCTTTTCCCCACAATAAAACAACAAAGCGAACAAAGCTGCTTGGCGGTGGGTTAATGGATATATACCTAGTGGTATGTAGCAATCTGGACGGACCCTGCACAAGGTCCTAAAACAACAACAAAAAATTAAGAGAGAGATACAGATCCCATCTATGAATTAATAAGGAAAATTAGGGAAGTTTTGTGTCCTATAATAGATGGATAGATGCGCAAGATGATGGAGATCGATGTCTTTCTTTTAAAACATTGGCCTATTTGCTTTCTTATATAATGCCTTTATTTTAAAACTAGTTGCTTTTCAATCATCATGAACGAAGATGGTAGGTGTGTGTCTAATAAATGTTTTTCCTCAAAAAGAAGATACTAGACCGCTATCAAGGACTTAATCATTATTTCTTTCTTCAGCCGATATGGTGATGATGAGGTACGTATCCCTATAAATCATATTTTTAGTAATTTTTTAATTAATGTGATTTTCAAGACGTGTTTTTTAAGTTTCGGTGTTAAGTTTGAGAACATGATACAATGCGACGACGCGGAACTAGATTATCAAACAGATTCAGTACCGTGAACTGCGATAAGGAGCTGTTTTATGCAAATCAAGGAGAATGGCAAGTGTTTTATTTGGATGTTGGTTAACCTAGCTTTAAAATGCAAATGAGGACGTAAAATTAAAAACAAGTTGAATAAAAGCGCAATTTCCCAAGCTCTCTATTCCACTTTCTTACACTCACTCTGATTCACATAAACACTTCTTCGGTGAGCTCAACGGTGATTATTAGCTGGCGAGCTAAAGTTGGCCTGTCAGTGCGTATTAAAAGCATTTCTATGCGTGTCTTGTAAGTAGTCCACAGGTTTTGCTATCGAAGCAACTTGTTATCACGACTAGGGAGCTTATTATGAGGTGTCAAAATCTGTCAAGATCCAGGGCAGTAAAAGGTAAAGAGTTATATGACTTGTATAGCTCTATCTCTATTAATTACCGAAATTCGGCAGGACTAACCCCTGGATGCAGTTTTTTATTTTTCATACTAAGTAATATTATTATAAATACAAAACTATATCTTTGTTTGTTGATTGCGCTTTTGCAGCCGATGAAACGATATTAATGAAATTTTCTATGGAATTGGTTTGAACCCCGCGGAAGGACAAAAGGTTATTTTTATTCGGGAAAATTGGACAGTTCCCGAGGGAACAGCGATAAACGATCTTGACACGGACGAAGTTGCGGGCAACAGCTAGTATTATATAAAATATCAGGGGACAATGTCACACCAATTGACCTAGTCCCAAACTAAGCACTAGGCTTGTACTATGGGTACTAGACAACAATATAAATACTTTTACAGATAAATATATATCTGAATACATAGAAAACATCCAAGACTCAGGATCAAACATTCGCGCTCATCACACAAATATCTGCCCTTACCGGGATTTGAACCCAGGACCGCGAGCTTCGTATTCAGGGTCACTACCAACTAGGCCAGCACGTCGTCAAAACATAAACAATTGCAAACCTGAGACCGTTGATGAAGAACGCGAGCGCCCTCTAACGCACGTGCCCCGCAATAAGCGCGCGCGCGTGACCTCACATGCGATCTAAAGTTCGCGTCCACTCAACCCATCTACATATTCATAGCTTCCGAGAAGCTTCACTTTTGCGCTGGAGTAATAAATAAAGGAATAAATATGTTATGTTATTGTCTAGTACCGGAGTACCGGCGACACGCGTAACGTGTTCAAATTACGTTGGACTCCTAGTTGGTGCCGCTGGTGGTAGTGATATGTCTTAAGATACAGAGAGCTCTTTAAAATTCAAGGGACAATCTCAGACAAATGGACCTTGTCTAGAAATACGCTCTTGACGTATATGCTACTTACTAGACAGTAAAATACCTGATGGTAGAAAACAATCAGGAAGCAATTCTTCCACTCGTGACACAAATATTAGCCCTTACCGCGAATCGAACCCGCGACTGCTAGCTTCGTAACCTAGGAGAGTTATATAACGTTATTCTGCCGTATAGTTAAGGAAGAAAAAATTAAATAAAAAACGCAGATTTTTTTTTTCGTATTTTCGGCAGGAATTATTCTTCAGAGCCATCTAATTCACAAGGATGCTGCTCCCCGACCTAAGTTCAGAACTGATAACCGCTCCCCCTGTTATTTAGCCCTAACTTTTGACTACTACTTCTAATTTAACAATATTCAAAAACAACTACATAAAAATAACATATGATGACTTAGTTAAGGTACAAAATTTGACCTCCAAAAGTAAAAATATTTTTATAGGGGTAAAATAAAACATTTAAATGACGTTAATAAATGTTTGTAAATATAGAAAGTGTGCATATTCCAATTAAAATATAACGATTTACATATCTCCATTTTTTATACCGATTCTAAAAACTCAATTGATCAACCCTCGTAAGAGTAATCAACTTTTTTTTCTAGACCTAACAAGACATGCCATAGATTGAGTATTAGGAATGGTGTTATGAATCTAGTTGTTTCTAACAGTAAAACAATCGGAACAATACAAGTACCCAGATAATTTCGAGCCGGAGTCCATACAATACGCTATTAAGGGTTCCGAGAACATTCGAGAAATGCAAACATGCAAGTTGGTGCAACAATGGCGTGTATGAGATGCATATATTTGTATGAGGCTGGACAATGGCTCTATAGAATTAGGAATGAGGACTACATGTTTTTGAATCGAGAAGAACCGCTATGCCACAAATAATTCCATCTCTATCAGAAGGCCACATAAAAGGGTGCGACTTAATAATAGATATAACTCTCTACTAACTAATAATGTGAGTCTATCGTTACTTGAATAAATTATTAAATACATAGATTGTACCAGATATCAGATTGTATTGTGCCAGATTCTCGAAAGTACAAAATATTGGGCAAAAATAATAAGCGATACCTTATTTTGGTATTTTCGGAATGAGCGCTTAAGACTAAATCTAGATTTATTATTTTGCTAAGCGTACTTCTACACCAGCATTTATTTTTCCCCGACTGTGTCAGAAGGAAGGTTATGCTTTTCGAGGGTGTGTGTATTACTTTAGGTATGTATAGGTATGTATTTCTGTGGCACGCTCTGCAGTATAAACGGCTTGATGGATTTTATAGTACATTGTGTATTAAGGGTGGTAAAGACAGAAATACAAACGAGAATCTGTTAGAATTTAATGTCTTTAATGACTCGAGCTTTCTATTTCCTTTACCACCCATGTAACATACAATGTTTTTCATCACATTTGCGAGGAAATTAAATAAAATCAGACAAAAGATCATATTTTTAACTTACGATTCTCACTAATAATTTTAGTCGCGTTGGCGATGTCCGGCGGAGTCGCATTATCCCTTTCTTCTGATGACGACATGTATTTTATTGATATATAAATTTTAATATGTGCACAAAGACACCCTTTTAATTATTATTTTGGAATCACACAGTTTATAATCAGTATTTATAAATTAGCGGCAGACTACATCATTGTCTATGACTTACCAGTTACCACAGATAATGTCACACGTGTTCAGGAGTCCGATTCTAGTGACAGTCAAGATCAATAGTTTATATGCGACATTTTTAGAAAATTGTATGCAACTGACATTTCCTCTCGAATGAAACTTCATATCGAATGGCACAAGAATTGGGGTCCTGACGTATTATGATAGTTTGAGTCCACGTATTATATTTAAAAAAAAGCTATTACCCACGATAGGGCGTAATGGTAAAAAAAAGGCCCGCGGGTATTGTTTTGGATTTACGGTCGATTTCTCTAGCATGTTAGGACACTATTTACGAGCAAGTGTGATGAAAACATTTTTAACATATGGAGTGACATAATGTAAACTATAATATTTTAATCAAAGATATAACAAGGACATCTTTACAGAAAAGTCACTTCCCGCCGTCTGTCCCTCAGTATGTACGCTTAGATCTTTCAAACTACTCAACGGGTTTTGATGCGGTATTCATCAATAGATAAAGTGATTCTAGAGGAAGGTTTTTACGTGATAAATTCTGGACTATGTATGGGTGTTACAGAAACTGTCATAAACCGAAGCGAAGCAAGGGCTGTCGCTAGTAATACATATTATAACTCTAGACGACATCATCAAAAAATGCAGTCGGGTTTGCAAAGCTTTGTTTTTACGAGACTTGTTATCTTTGTGTAACAAGTTGTACAATCAGATCATTAGATAGGAAACAGCAGAAAGCACTTCCTGCCATCCTGTAGTCGGCAATTAACTTTCACGTTCGCCGCACAATCACTCCACTCTTACGCAACTAATGCGATATTGATAGCGTCTAGATTACTAGAATGCAGCCTTGTTGCTGAATAACATATCTCTGGATACGAGTATATCTAAATATATATAAAAGACTAGCGACCCGCCCTCGCCTCGCTTCGGTTAGTGTGAGTTTTCTGTAACACGCGTACATAACCCAGAATATATTATACATAACAACCTTCCCCTTGAATCACTCTATCTATTGCTGAAAACTGCATTAAAATCCGTTGAGTAGTTTAGGAGATCTAAGCGAACAGACAGCGGGAGTGACTTCATTTTATACTATGTAAAGAAAAGATAAAGAAGATTCCGACTGACTGATTGATCAACGCACAGCCGCACCCGCTGGACCCAGGGACTTGGATTTTGGAGGGCATATTCCTCAGATATCTTAGGGTTCGGGCGTAAGAAGGGAATTTTGGAAATTCATCTTCTAAGGGGTTAAAACAGGGAGTAGCGGGAAACTAATTCTACGCAGACAAAGTCGCGGGCGTCCTCTAGTTCAATAATAAACACGATAATAGATCTAACTCGTAGGTTCTAAACTGATATTATAACATAACATGATCACGAACGTATATTTTCAACAAAGACCCAAACAGATACATCAATTTCAATGCTGATTTTGTAATTGGAGGTTAGTTTACTCGGGTGAGTTCTTAGGTTTCATAAAAATTTGTTGGGCCGGTGTCAGCTCTGAAAGTGGAGTCGCAGCATCGCCGAGATATTCATCTCTTTATAGTTGTGTTATTGGAGTAACAATAACAACGCTATTAATTAGTACATATAGGTACTTATAATAAAATAAATACTAAAATGTCCTGATAAACAAGCATACCTACCTAGGTACAGATCAATTTTCCTGGTGAGCTACTTTTTGTACAAGTGTTACCTAACCTTCGTAATAAGCCATAAGCTACATCAGTTGCAGAAACGTTCACTAGCACTAATGTTCCATTAAGACACCTAAACACCTATTACTTTCTTTCTTGTGGCTTTCAAGTTTCTGGTGACATTAAAAACCTATGCAATATGTGGTTTATGCACAACGTTGGCTAGCTAAACTTCATTTTGTTTAAAGAAATGGACCCCCAAACAATATAAGTACGGCCATGGACTTTAAAAGTTAAGTTACTATAAAACCCTGTCGCAGAAAGCCGATTATCAACTTCGAAATAATTTCTATATCGTGACTTAACGCTATCAGTTTGATGACTCAACAATTAAATTCCTTGCAAAGCATATGAATGAACATGGAACAGTCACTTGTTATCTGTCGAAGCAAAGCACCTACTGCGGAAGGCTCAGCCCAAGCTTTCTTCTTTTTTTATTACTGGCTCCGCGGTATCGCAGTGATTTTACCAAGATCAAATGAGTGAGAGTATAATCAGTAATTATAAAAAATCAAAAGTAAAAGCTGGGAAATTTTCAATCAACCATTTTCCCTCCCCGAAGATTACTTTTGGGTAAAGTGTAATCGCAAACCCAAGTTCGGTTTTGCAAGTTACATTAGAATTTGCTGTCACCACATGGTGTGATGGGATATGATGATGATGAAGATGACCTGACGAAGGCATTACAATGAATTCAGAAACCTACCTTGTTTGACAGAGACGTATTTCTCGTTGAGCGCAGCCACGAACGCGGCCTGCGGCAGGCTGTCCTCGAGCGAGAACAGCTCGTCCCGCGTGACGGCGGTGGACCTGGTCTTCAGCACCGCCTTGGAGCCGATGGGCGCCAGGTACGCGCCCGCGCCGTCGCGCAGCGCCAGCGCGCCCGCGTGGTACTCCGCGCTGAAGAGGCAGACGGGCGTGCATGTGTCCAGGAGCTGACGAAGAATGTGGTAGTTAGAATCGTCATCTAGTTCTGATGTTTATCATGGTGACACTTAATGACCAGAACGGGTTCCTATAACGGTTATTACATGGCGAATTATTTTCGCCAGAAATAAATATTTTCTTAGAAAGGAAAACGTGCAGACCTAATTTTTTTTTTATAACATCTACAACATATTCAAAAATCATAAAAATCCAAGTAGGTTTAAGGGCAGAGAAACGTTATCACATTTTATAAGGACATTTTCAGCTTCACCATCCTCTTAACGCGAAAGTTTGTTCACAGTTCAACACCAATCGACGTGTTTAATACACATATAGTTTTTAGCCTGTAGGGCATAGCATAGAGTAGAGTAGACTTTTTATCTCGGAAAATAGGTCAGTTCACCAGCGATAAACGACTTCGAATAGCTAATATACATTATATGTTCAGACAGACATCATTTTCTAATCCATTATTCACATGCGCACGCGTTTTGTCTCATGGGAAGCGAACAATAAACAGCTCGTTAACATTCTATCATTCTGTCGCGCCGTGCCACGTCCACACCTTCCCTCGGCGCCGCCGGCGCATCGTTTATAGCTTGCGTTTAGATAAGTCTGTGAGCACGTAATAGATGACAATAGGATATGATATTAGATCTAGGGTTATCACCTTTTTACCAAGAAATACTAGGGAACGCCAGCGACTTCACACGCAAATAATTAGTTTCCCGCTACTCCTCCTAATTATTTCCGTTAAGAGTTGATTATTCAAGAATCCTTTCTAAGCACCCCTAGGATATCCGAGAATTATTCCCTAAATATTTCAAGTCACGGAAGAATGTTTTGTAATTTATAGATAATACAGGTATAGCATTGATGTGTTGGCCTAGTTGATAATGAAATGACCCTGCCTACAAAAGCACGAAGCTAGCGTTCCCGGGTTCCATTCCCGGTATGGACAAATATTTGTATAATGAGCGTTTCGGAGTCTTGTTTTTTATACATACATATTACATTAAATCACGCCTGTTTCCCAGAGGGGTAGGCAGAGACCACTTCTTTCCACCTGCTGCGATCCTGACAAAACTCTTATGTATTTATTTATCTATAGATATAAGTATGTTTATCGTTGTTTAGTATCTAGCCATAGTACAAGCCTAGAGCTTAGTTTGGGACTAGGTCAATTATGTATGGAATTGTCCCCTGATATTTATTATTATTATTATAACAACCATAATTGGCTCTTACAGCACCACGACGTGTGTGCGTCAATCTTGTTTCGAAACATTGTTGTGTCATCTTTACCACTACATCCAAGATCCTGAAGTGATTCAGGTTCACAGTTGTAAACTCCATTGTGTCGGCCCGGTGCTCGGTAGTAAACCGTAGTGGTTTAGGTCTGACAATGAAAATGCATGTGTGCATGAAAAGATGATTATGACGTCACGATTCGATGGAGTACTTGGCCATAAATCGACACGTTCGTATAACTAACATTAACTTAATGAACGCGTTAACTTGGACGAGGACGAAAGCTACAGTTTTTATTTTAAAAGCGTGTTAGTTACCATACTTTAATTCTAATCTAAAATGGTTTATGCATTGGCTCATCATGACTGTTTACGAGTACATATTGCGAAATAAACCCAAAAGCGAAGAAAACAGGACACTGTACATACAGATCTACCTACACCATGCATGACTAGCATTGAACCGAAACGTAACTTCTCAAATTGTGAAAGTTCCTTATGAGAATTTCTCGGAAATTTCCAAGAATATTCTTAAATTTTGTGTGGAAAGAGAACATTCTCAATGCTCTCAAATGTTTCCGATAATATTCTCAGTATTTTCTTGAGAAGATTTCTTAATTTCTGAGAATGTTCTGCAACACGTACCTTGCTATGCATGACCAACCGTTTTCATTTGCCTTTCAGTTCAATTTTATAGATGATTCAATGAATTCCATTAAAACCGCGCAATTCTCTCGCGTCTCTATCGAGATGATCCAAATTATGGTATCTTTATTATCACTTGCATTTGATCTCTGTATAACATGCTCTCGACGTGTTATTATTATGGTAAGGACGCCATTGTTCGCGCCGGCGCAGTGACACCGTTTGTTAGTACAGCTGCGCACGAGTATTGGCAACGCGGACACGGCTCAGTAATGGTTTGGTTATGTAGCATGTTACGGCGATCTTGATATATTGGCTACATTTGTATATAAATATTATGGGAATCTCACACAAGTTGACCTAGTCCCAAACTAAGCTCTAGGCTTGTATAGTGGAGTACAAAGACATGTATACACTTTTGCATCTTACTTTAATGGAATAAGGTGCAAAAGTGTATGCAATATCTACACTCTACAGGGTGCCTCTGACCTTGGCGCTTTGAATGCAACGATCGATTCTGTTCGCTACACTAAAATAGCGACATTTCCTTGGTACGAGGGCTAAAGGAAAATGGAGAATCGGGTACATTGAAAATTACATTTAAATTCTAGGAAAAATAAAATTTAAGTTTGACATATTTTTAACAAATTACTGAACGAAAGGAGTTCAGTTTCAGGAGTAGAAACGATCCATTCATTTAAAGCCCCAAGGTCAGAGGCACCCTGTACAGGCACAGGTACAGTTGACTACAAAGAGATGTATTCACTTTTGGACCTTATTACAATGCAATAAGGTGAAAAACTATACTTGACTGTAAAATGGTTACTAGGCAACGATAAACATATATAGACAAATTCATACACAAACACATAGAAAGCATCCAAGACTCAGAAACAATACTTGCGCTCATCACACAAATCGGGAATCGAGCCCGGGACAGCTAGCTTCATGGGCAGGGTAAACTAACCTAACTACATCAGCAAAGATTGATCTTATCTATTCCAAAGAAAACCCTTAAGTTCAAGAAGTGCCCTTGAACTGAAACCTCACGGTAAACATGTGCCCTTGAACATGACTCACCTTGCCCCCCGCGCTCAGGTACTTGTTGTTGCAAGTATGCAGCGCGTACTTCCCCCCCTCGTCGGCGCGGAACTCCAGGGTGAACAGCGTGTCTTCGCCCCAGGGCACGTTGGCGTCAACGTGGATCTCGTCCAGGGTCTCTGAGAGATGCGCGAAGCGCTTGCGGCCGATGGAGCGGAGGTTCATCTGGAAGAAGGATGTGGTTAGTTTGGTTTTGTTATTTCTCGTCATCCTTAGGGGTTGGCGTCATGTGGCCACACTGGGTCTATATTGGAATCCCTAACCGTCATTTGTCCAAGACGTCCAAGTGCATCGTTTGTCCGAATTTTCGTTTATCCTAAAGCCATTTCGGTCCGAATTTTGAAACATTTTAGTGTTGGTATAATTACAACCCTAACCTAACCGCAGGTATTTTTGGAAAACTTAGATGTGGTCTGACTCAGCTGAAAACCAGTTTATGACAAACAACAATACGGACTGACAATGCGTTAGGACAAAATTTATTAAGGATTTTGAGGGACACCCGACTACACCCTCGATTTGTAGTAAAGGATTACCAAATCTGACTTTATATCTTTGTTTCATACCTTCCACAAATTGAACGAACGGGTGAACTTGAGTATACGTGTGAGTAAAATAAATATAGTTAGGTTTGATTGAAAATTAAACTAAGTTTAAAAGTACGGCCCTCACACCATTAAAGGTGTCATTATTCAGTTTTGTTCGTTCCTTTCGCATCTCTTATAAAACGACCTAGAAAAGCCACAAAGAAAACTTTGTAATTCTCATCATCAAATTAAGTGCCAATTTAAGTCTGGCATGCGTTGCAAAAAACGCACAATTAATTAGCATTAAATTCATCCATAAATTTTATAGTATTCATTCCCAAGTTTACGCATGCGATGTTGTCACGCACGTCTACGTGACGTGTTCGATCGGACGCCGGTGCATGCGATAAGAGATATATTGCGCCGATAGGCTAGTTAGATAGCGGTGAGACGAGCTTGAGATAGGACACGTAATGGGTTAAGATGGAGTAATACGGTTGAGATGGGATGAAGACGGTTTCTTGAAATTGAACGGGAGTTGATAATGGTGGGAATGGGTAGGTGAAATTGGTTCCAATCAACGTATAGTTTCAATGTATATCTGAAGACAAGTTTCAGCTGATATTGCTAATGAGTTTATGTTGACGATCGACCGGATTGAACTTATTAAGTAACAATCTGTCCCTACATGTTTGATGCTTATTGATATAAAAAAACTTGACAAGAAATAAAAGTAACTAAAGTCCATAAGAATTTTGTAACTGATACCACATTTTATGACATCTCCAAAAGCCTTGGTGATGCTGGCAAGAGCTTAGGCAGGAAAGCCTCTCCTAGTTGTGATAGCTCAATAAGGCTATATAGCTTAGGCCATTAAGTATAAGCTTGCTAGGACTTGCCTTCAGACACTTTCTGACTACTGAGCCAATTATCTCGATGTTGTAAGTATTTCTGGTTTACCTGTGGACGAGCAGCCAGGTGCACGTGCCAGAGCTCGGCGTCTCCAGGCACCTTGGCGCTGCAGGCCAGCTTGTCAGACCCTGAACCCAGGAAGTAGCCTCGCTCCACGTTGCGCAGCGCCCAGCGGCCGCTGTTGTCTTCTGACACACTGGAACAATTTGATAGGTTAGGTGATGCTGAACTTGGAAGAAACAGGGAGGCATTAGAAAGTGATGTTGAAACGTTAAAAGAGGATTCTGTGACTTAAAATGTTGATCTAAAAGATAGATTTACTTGACTTTTCTATGATAAATGAACGTCTGAATTTTAGCTGGCATAAGATAAATTAGTATCTATCTCTCTTTATTTAAAAGCTAATAAGCTCTGTTTGGTGGAGTAATCAACCCCTCCGGTCTCCGGTCCCGTCAGCAGTACAGCTGCAATTATTGTTTTCAAATGAGTTTAGATCGTCTTTATTATCTTTGTAAATCAGGCAATAGGTTAATAACGCTACTGTCAAAAATGTACGCAGTTTACTACTTTGCCGCCATGTTATAAAACCGCTGTATGGAATCGTCAAAGGACAAGGAAAACTGCTTAGTAAGGACACCTATATTTAACACGATGACGGTTCTAACATTCAACATCTCTTCGAATTGATATTGCTGTCGTACGGATGTTTAACGCGTAAGATAAAACAAATGTTAAAAAGAAAAGTCAACTGACTCCATTGCAAGAACCAGTTCCTCCAAAGCGCATGGTCTTGAAGTCTCGACTCGAAGTTGTTAAAATTCAGGTGACGCCCAGTACCCGAATGAGTGACAATTTGGTGGCCATTGTCTTCAGTCGCGGACGAGTCAGACGACTCAATCGCTTCAACTTACGTGGGTTAACTTATTAAGTCAGTTGTTTTTGGCAGTTCTCACTATTCTATTGATTTTGGTGGTGAACTAATTATTTTATACCTTTTTCTTAATTGGCCAATGATCTCACTAACATGTGGTCTTGGTTGGGAAAAGATATTAATAGTGTATGAACCTATCGTACATGTGAGGACTGGTTAAAATTTAACGATAACGCGTAGGTTACAATTCAAAATACGGATCAGAAACTTAAGTAATTTAATGTTATTGTAGGGCATACTGCGATACCGCGTATCTAACAAAAGCACGTAGGATGCAATACTGACTAACTTAACGAAGAAAAGTGATCTTATTGCATTTGCTAGTTGACCTGATATTGCAAAATCCCCGACGATCGTACTTGTTTTCAACCTGTACACCTCAAACGGAAAGGTATGAAATAAACATATGAAATAATACATAACCCCTTCACTTATTTCTAGAAAAACCAGTCAGTCGAAAAGATTCCAAAAACGAACAGAAAAGAATAACCTCGAGAACATTTTACTCGTGCAAAGCAAACAAACCAGGCAGAATAACAGAATAACCTACCACAACGTCCACAGCTCGACTCGAGCGCGAATTAAGTCGCTTTGTCATCAAATATCTTCCACGAGAAAACATACCGTAAGTCAAGGCTTATAAAAAGCAACTTCCCGTGAAAGGTGTTGTGACAAGAAACACAATGGGAAAGGGAACTGGACGATGGGATAGCGTTTTTCCACTGACTTACCGTCAAAATAACGCGACGGGTGCTTTGAAACGAATGTAATTTCACGCAGCGACGAGAAATGTAGGTATCTTTCTTCAAAACATTTATGAAATAAAGCTTTGATTTCCGGGAAGTAGATCTATAGCAAAGATATTGAACATACTCATGTATGTCTTTTTTTTCACTTCAGCGATGTTTAATGCATAGATGAGTTTAAAAAAATCAAATCTATCGCTCTTCACTCGTTTTTAGATAAAGAAAAGAGACAAAACTGTGAGGCTACACAAGTTGCTTAACGCTTACGTAAACGATTTTCGAAAACTGACCAAATTTATATGGATTTGATGTAGGCGCTCGACGCGGCCCAGAAGAACCGAACGCCGTACGATCATAAGTCATAACGTAACGGTGGCCCAGTACCCTTACCATGAGTTACAATTAACGTAATCGCTAGCGAGTCGAAGGCTCTGTCCCTCGCAGACCTCGCAGTATTGTTAAAGACTGTGAGGGACAGAGCATTCGACTCGCTAGCGAATACGGTAATTGTTAGTCATGGTTTGGGTACTGCAGAATATGCATTCGGCGAACGTTATCGTTATCGAAAATGTACAGGATTGTAGTAAGCTGCCTCGAGCGCTGAAAGTTTTCGAAAATCGTTTACTTTACCTTATTTTTGTTTATCGATATTGGGTTTGCTCTTGACAAACTCTTGCCCTTGGAGGACCAAGTTTTTGTCGACGATGAAGCGAGCTTACTCTCAATTTGCCTATTCAACCTAGCTTTAAATAGGTTCAGATTGTATGCACTCGGAAACGGAAATGCATCTGAACTAGGGCCCCAGAATATAAATAAAACAAATGCAGTGTTGTGAGCACGCGCACGCGCAACTTGCTAACGAAGCAGCATTATGGCCAACAAGAGAACTCATTCGCTTGCTTGTAAATTCATTCTTTAACACTGATTTAATCTGTAGTCGGCTTATTTCAAGTACCTACAGTCAACGTTAGCTACTTACTTTAGAACGTCCAGTTAGAACTGGGGTCTTAATATAAACTCTCAAATCCTGGCAAGTTATATGGAAATACAGAGATATTTCAATCCTATAGCGTTTCCATTGACTGACTGAAAACTTAGTAGGTTTTAAGGATTTCTAAGACCATAGTATGACGTTGATAAATACTTGTAAGTTTTGGAGAGTCGAATATGTTTTTGATCACAAGAAAAGACAACAATTAATTTACGCGCAATGCGCACAAGATAGTGACCCTATAATTCCGTAAGTAGTCAATCTAAACCTAACCTCTCAAAGAACAATGTATGACTGAAGATCATCATCATCGACCATCCTGCGCCGCTTGCATCACATCTAATTCTTCTGAAGATACATTGTTCCAATAATAGTTTCGGCCTGATAGAGGCACGTAAGGTAAGCAACATTTGCACGACAATGTGTGACTGCATCGATGAGTGTCTTGTTCTAACGAACGAAGTACAACAATAGTTTCCGGCCTCACATTGCGATGTTGACGTAGAGTTGATCGTTTACTAGGCTCCTTACCTTATCGAATCTCTAACAGCATTAGAGTACCATTTTACAAATCGCTACAAGTGTACGAATTACCAAAATTGTACACTTTCCAGAATAAGTTAACAATTGTAACGACTGATAAACTTCTCAGATGTCAGACTGTTCTGATTTAAAAGTGTCCGAACCGAAGAACGTGGGTAGCGCAGGACCGGCGGCGATTGTGACAAAGATTTGAAAGGTATAAATGTAACACTGAAAAATCGCTAAAATTCCTACCAGACGACTCTCTTCACCGGTAACCTAACACACCAGATTCGAAATACTGAATAAAGATAAAAAAACCACATCATTGAATGCTCAGTTTTGAGTTTCCAGAATCTCGTGTTTAAAAATACTGGTATTTCAGTAATGAGCGATCACTTACACAACGAAATTGCTTGATAAGGAACTGCATTTTTACCCCGAGATAAATCTCTCCAGACAAGACCTCTTATAAAACTACATCTACTAGAGACGTGTTAATGTAAGAGTACTTGCAGAGCTAGAGGACTAATTAAAATGCGCCGAGTGCCTGTCTAGGCTGTGCTTGGGGCTACGTGCTCGAGTACTGGTATGGTTTCAGTGTGATTTTAATATT
Organism: Acleris literana; assembly: GCA_946894065.1. Classification (NCBI taxonomy): domain Eukaryota; kingdom Metazoa; phylum Arthropoda; class Insecta; order Lepidoptera; family Tortricidae; genus Acleris; species Acleris literana. The sequence continues at coordinate 3,499,620 of OX335670.1, read as the reverse complement.
TTATGTCCAACTATGTCTGGGAATAATGAAAGTCTGCGCTGTTTGCAGTCACACTTCTTTATGTAGGTACCTACAAAACGAGGAAGGTTTATTTTAATAAGTTTTTTGAATGGTTTACTTTAACTTAGGTATCAACTTGGGTATAACTTCAGTACCTACGACGATAAGCGGTAACCAGCCGAAAAAACGACGGTAGTAATGAACTTTCAAAGATTGCGATAGTTGGATGGGTATTTTTTAAAATGCTAGTATCATAGCTTATAATTTAAGAAATAGCAATCAATGACGTATGCTTTGGTCGAATAATATACTAGGATTAATTATAGATTTTTATATTTTATTTTTTTATGTGTAAAAGGAGGCAGATGATCAAGCGAGCCACCTGATGGTAAGTGATCATCGCGACCAATAAATGCGTCGTTTAATTACTTTAATTACTTTAAAGCATAATTTTATGATGAGTTTGTGCCCGCGTTTGAGTTTATTTGCAAAATATGGAAACATGAGAATCACGACTTCCACATAAATGAAGTGACATTCTGCGATTGCTAAACTCGTGTCGGGGACGCTTTCAAAATGTTAATCCTTCATTTTCGACATTTACAATAATCCCTTTAAAACATTTCAAGAATGGCCACACTAACATTCAGTTGACATTAACTAGGGCGTGTGAAAATGGCGTGACTGTGAAATGGCGGCGATGCACCTTTTAAAGTTGCATACCACTGACATCAAAATGTCAACATCTCTGAAATCAAGTGTGTGTGGTCTTATTAAGCCCTTTATTCAATAATTAGACCCACCTTAAGCACCGCTTAAAGCGACAGTTTTTTTTTCATACAAAAAAACGATCATATAAATAATCAAATTTTCATATTGTTAGTAATTCTTGCATTTTGCCACAGTTCTTACAAATTACCATACTTACCTACATGGTTCTGTTACATCTCATTAACTTATTGTGGTGACAGGTTCCTTGATTTTCATTCAAGATTTATTATATATATCCACTGCTGGACTTTCCCAAAGGTTTGCCACAAGGACCGGTCCTACGCCACTTGCATCCCTCGGTGTCCTGCATATCCTTGCCACGTCATCGGTACACCTATCTCGATACAACTCGATATCTCGATTTTACAAAATATTCGATATTGTATTGATCAAATCAGAATACTTACAGCAAAGTTCAACAATAAAGTGGAAATTTAAAGGAGTATATAGCAAATGACTGTCACACGGAACTAAATGGTTTGAATGGCATCGATGAAGCCATATTCTAGTGGCTAGATGTCTTTGTGCAGCACAAACCACAATAGACATTGAAGGTGACAGGCCGGCAAAACTGACGAGGGAAAAGTTGTGGTTCGGACAATACATGTGCGGTTTGACCGTCGTTACGTGGGACAGCTATTCTTATAAGTAAATACATAACTTCCTTGCTGACATATTTTATGTTCGGCGTCAAGGTCTGTTTAATGTGACAATGTTTACATAGCTTAAGTAAGAGTGGAAGTGTATGGTTGTTTCCAATCAGACAAATAGTCCAATAGGAAAATCGGATTTATTTTTGCTGAATGTAACAATGAAAAACTCAATGTTGTGCTAACAAGAACGTTAGACAATTCCTAGTTGAAAATTGTTTGTTTTAATTATTTTGTTTATTTATGTTTTAACTTGTACTTTTGAAATCTCACCGAAGGGCCTCAATCGGCAAAATTGCAGGTGTATTAGAGTATATACTTTAAAACCAAGGCAAATAAAATGTCAACAAGGTGCTCTTAATTAAACCCACTGATGGACAAACGCCACCCCTTCTTCGATATTGTTTTATTAACACCATTAACTTCCTCATCTCAGCCCCGAAGGGGTCTCGAACAAATTAAAAAAACTAACGCAATCTCGGCACGCGTTCGACAACCCTTCTCATCCAACCACAATCCAAACTCACACTTACACAGTTACCATACAGTTCAATTTACCACACATTAACATGACGTACGTAAGGGTGAATTATTCTAGGGTTGCGGTTTTTGTATGTAGTGGTAAAGCCAACACGTCAATGATTTAGAACAAATTCGACGCACACACATCATGGTGCTTGTGTGGGATTGAACATCAGTTGCGATTTTCATCTTTTTGTACGCGCATACACACACACATGTTACACGTATGCTAGGCTGAAGTGATTCAACTACATAGCAACTATTGTTTGACTATTGTTAAAACTATGTCGTATTGGAATGATGTTAGGTTCTAGTAAAAGCAGGAGTGAAGTAGAAACAAGGGACACATTCAGTGTTCGTGTAGGTATTGTCTGTGAGATCGATCGGAGCCGAACTAACAGAGAAGTTTCTTGGGAGTTGTCAACACTCTAACAGAGAGTTTAAGTTGATATTATTAAAAGGAAGTTTAGAACTATAAAACCTTCCAGCATAAAGCATGGCTTCCCTTGGATTTCACAATGCGGTTCATGTCTTGAAAGTGGCATTGTTCCGACGACGCGAAACTTCTGAAATAGGGAAGAGAGAGAAGAGATTTCGACAGATTCTCCATAATTTCCATGAATATTCTTGAAATTTGTTTTTTTTCTGTGGTAAGAGATATGTATCAAGTATTTTTTGAGTTTTTTTTTTTTTTTTGGGAAGTTACTGTAGCTACTTGGAACTCTTGGTGACCATGCGTCACACTTACACCTTGACACATCCTCGAAGTAAATTTCACTGACGCGCCACATTTCTCCCCGCTAACTCAAGCCAAGTTATTTTGGACGCAAACCGCTGACTCATGCTCTTATTTACTTATCGAGTGAAATTCTGAGTCACCGCTTTCAATAACAAGTTCAAGATATCCTTAAAAGAGCTGTTAGAGAGAACACAAGAAGTCCATTACGTACATAGTACTATAAAGTATAAATAACAAGTCGTTCACTATAATGTTTATTTTTCCCCTAGTGCAAAAAGACTTATTATTTTACTTATAAGTTTGACGTGTGTATCTGTGCATAAGTACGTTTCTATGGATCGATACATACGTTTTTTTTTAAAAAGCTTTTATGGGCAGGAATTCTTAGCAGGTTTTATAAAAATCTATTAGGCCGTGAAAGGGATAACAGCTCTAGAATTAGGGATCGCCATAAATTTGATTGGGAATTTTATTTAATTAATAATTATGTAAAGCAAAAAAGAGTAAGACAAAACATGAGGATATAGATGGGATATAGTAAAATGATCAGACATAAAATATGGTTTACTAGCATTTATATTAGAAATGCGAGCACTCGTCAGTCCGCTTTGATAATAAATAATTAAAACTGGACCATTTTTCCATAGAGAAAGGATCAGTCCAGAAATTATTTAATATAAAAAATCACGCGATTCTTCTTTCTTGACTAGCTTTTACGTAAGTGCATGGTAGCGATAATATTACTTAATAACGTAAAAACTCACCGCAAGAGAACCAATTTGCAAGAAACTGCTTCATTTTAAAATGCTAATAAACGTCATGATGAGCAATTACAATAATGCAATGCAGAAAGTTTATGCTGCGGCCACGCATCATTTCAAATAAGCTGTTATTTTAGACATTAATATTTATAAGGCATACAAATGTACAGTCAACCCCATTAATTGTAATGGCACTCGTTTATGCCACCATAGAACTCTGTCACAGTAAATTATGAAATACCACGGGACAATCTCACACAAATTGACCTAGCCCCAAACTAAGCTCTAGGATTTTTACTACTATGGGTACCTACTATAGGTACACAACGGTAAACATAATAAATTAATCATATAGAGCAATACATATACTTAAATAGATAGATATACAGCATCCAATCACAAAAAGTAAACGTTAAAAGAATCATTGGTTGTACGCGACAAGGTTCTATAGTGGCTTGTTGTCTGTACAACAACGTAAGCAAAGTTGTGCACTTATGTAAATGTTATGAGACGGAAAGCCCATTGTATTGTCTGTCTTATTTCCGCAATTTAATATTAAGATCTTTATGAGACAATTTATTCTGGAACAGGAGCCAGAATACTATTTACTTGAGAAGATGACTTAAGAAGATGTGCTGACTCGGCATACAGAAGATACAAAGAGTTGCAGCGCTGATATTGTATTATCGTAGACAAAACATACGACAGAATAATATGTTCCTGCAGTACATATACCTAGGGTTGATGCATTTCGTGAATTGTCAGTATTTACCAACAATTGCAACAGTCGACAATTAGACGATAATATTCATGTACTCGTAATGCTACAAGAACAAGTAAACCCAATTACCAAATCAAATGATTCTAACATGTGAACAAATCTTAAGATAACTCTGCAAAATAAAGAATCATCCGCGAATCTGGTCAGTCAGCTGAAGGGATACAAAAACAGGGAATAAGTTTAACGTTTGTATCGTTATGTCTTAAAGCTTATTATAGGGTCGAGGACTATCTAACAGATAAAAATGCTTGGCCTAAATTAAACACCTAAATAACTTATTAATAGCTTAGTCAGGAAAATATCTAAACATTGTAGGTATAATTATTGTCTAGGGGACACGGTTTCTGTAGGAGAATGTATCAAAACTATGTGGTTGTTTTGCACCGACATGGGTAAGTATATGTATATATATATATATATATATATATATAATTATTATTATTACTATTTAAGAGTTCATCTGAACATACTGAGTTTTGACACATTTTCCTGCTCAACTACGCATGATATATATATTTTAATGTTAAATTCATTGTTTTATATAATGCTAGGTTAAGTTCTATAATTGTATAAGTAATTTAAAAAAAAAAGACTGACTGTTGAGTTTCTTGCGGCGTTTCTTCTCAGCAGTGGTCTCTTGCGAAGCGCTGGTAGATTTTTGACGTGTAAAAGTGCCCGTGCGGCCTACTTACTGAATAAACATCTTTTATCTTTTTTATCTTTTTTTTATCTTGAAGCGGCGCAAGACCGGTACTTGTGGCAAACCTTGAGGGAGGCCTATGTCCAGCAGTGGACGTCTTTCGGCTGAAATGATGAAGATGGTCTTTATGTCTATCTGTGGCTCTCAAACGGAGGGAAAGGTTTTTTTTTAAGAAAGCTAGTTTAATTGCGATGATTGTAAGCTAGGATTCATAAAAATCGGTCTGGCGGTTTACGATTATCTGGACGGTCGACCTACTCCACCCTCCATCTTCCATACAGCCCCAAGTTAAGCCTAAATGACTTTTTCACATTCCCCAAAATCAATGATAAGTAGCGCATGTGAGCGGTTTTACACGCTGGAAGAAGCAGTGGAGGCCTTTACAATAGCTATTTTGACGACTCCTTTTCACCGTTCAATACATGCATTAACGACTGGTTTGAACGCATGGAATACTTTGAATACCCATAAAAAATACTTTTATTAAATTAAACTTCGGGTTTAACAGTTATTATAACGTTTATAACATTAAAAGATAACAAATCTAAATAAAAATTCCATTCTGCTCCGACTTATGAAACTTAATCGGTAGTTTGCAAGCGCAGCCACGACCGCGTCGTAAAGAAGACCCCAGTTCCGGTGACTCACGCGGATTAGTATTCTTAGGGGTGTAGTGTTTCCGGTGCCAAGATCATACGAGTTATCATGGCGAAAATACTTTATTCTAGTGTAAGTTCGTGCCTGTCAATCCCATTTACAAAAGATTTATATTGACTCTTAATTCTGCTTGTACATAAGTGTGTTGGCCTATAAATTTCTAATATGAATTTGCACCTTAGTATAATTACTAATCAAGCTAAAAAGCAAACGCGATCGAGCAATTTTGAATGTAGTTTTTTTCGGTTCCGGACTCGTGGTCCCACTGCTATTCGACGGGGGCTCCTATTTCTGGACGGTTTGCCCTTCGGGCATCTAAAGATACCTAACGAACCTAATCTACCTACTTTTGACGAATAAAAATGTTTTCTGATGAAGGTTGAGGGAAGTGAATACCAGTGGGACAAAAAGTAAGGGGACCACTGAGTCGTACGTGTTTATTCAAGGAGGCAAGGGTGCCTTCATAATGTGCAATCTGAAAACCAGCTTCCGCTGGCGCTAAAATGTGCATGTGCTGGACGACTACGAGATTGAATAAGCGATGGAAGGATTGGTGAATATCGGGCTAATTATTTAGGTATACAGACCTCATCTCCTTCCCTAACATACCGTGTTAGGGATGGAGATGAGGTCGGTATACTGTGTGAGAAAATACTTTTGGAAATGAACTTTAGTAGATTTCAATGGTTCCCGGTGATATGGTTAAACTGACGGTGTCTGACCTGATGTGGAACTTGCTGCCAGCCTCCTTCTCCTCGGAGTCGCAGGTGACGTTGCCGAACGAGTCCACAGCCAGGTATTTGTCCAGGTGAGAGCGCAGGTAGATCATGCCTGGAAAGAAACACGCTTTTAATACAAATAGGTACGAGGTGTAAATACGCCCTGCATTTCGGTTGCAATTCCAGAACAAATTATAGGCCAGAACCAGAATTTTCAGGACTAGCTTTTACTAAATAGACTTCGTCAATCTCAGTCAGGTTCCATTTTTTTTTGATTTGGGTATATATATTTTTACATATTTATATGCATAAATACTAGAAAAAAATAACATACGTAAACTAAGTGTGCAAAAACAGTTAGAGAATCTACGGAAGAAATAGAAAAGATCCTACGGAGCTAAAAGTATATCAGAAAGGCCCTATCTATGAAATATAGGACAAGATTAAGCAGCATGTACAGTCACCAGCAATAATATATGATCCAACATTGGGCGCAAAAATATCTGACACGTTTTATTACTAGAGGTATAAGAGCGTGTCAGATATTTTTGCGGCCAATGTTGGATAATATTATTATTGCTGGTGACTGTACGAGTATGTGCTCCTAAACTTTCTCCGTGCGATAAAAAAAACTAATTATTAAAATTTAAAATTTAATTTAAATAATAGTAATTAAAGTGGGAAAAGCAGATTTTTATGCTAATTCATTTTTAATTTCGACGTAAGTAAGAATCACAAAGAAGTGTACAAGTACAAAATCATGTTTCATTCCCACAGAACAAATTACATTATTCGAATTATTTCTATAAATTAGCATTAAATTCAGTTTAAACATAACCTCAATGATTGCCCAGTCACCCAGTATGACCATGACCATATAGACCGATGACCGCATGTTGACTTATTTAGCAACATTTTCAATACTTAAAAATTAGGTACTAGAAAAAGTCGCCGATGTCTAAAGCTTGCTTGCTATAGGGTCGAGGACTATCTAACGGATAAAAACGCTTGGCCTAAACCAAATGCCTACATAACTTAGTCATAAAAATAAACAAACATTGTAACTTATCTAGGGGACGTGGTTTATGTAAACACTTTTTGACTCTATTTGTATGATGCGTTACGTTTCTTGGCAGGATCGCCATGTAATATGGCTCAATTTTTCTATTGTTTGACTCTATTTGTAAAGGAGACGACTGTACTCGAAGGTAGATGCGTTTATTAATGCCTAGGATTACAGAGTTCACTTCTTATATAGCATACATGAGAGAGATGAGCAGGTGTGAGTGCAACTCACACTACAGTCGGCAAAAGGGAACCCTGAATCAGCATAGAACTGTGTCACAGTGACGTTATAAATCAAAACGCCGCCAAAAAAGTGTCAATCAATTTGTTTCGGATTGTTTGGTAAATTCTAAGTTTTCTGGTAGACTACAAAGTTTTCCAGAAAACACTAAAAATCGATTTACTCGTAAATGATTGAGTGTAAGTGAGATAAGTTAATTACAAACAGGACCACCGTTACTCGATCATAGCTGTTATAATTTAGATTAACGACCCATAAACTAGATGGAAACTATATCAAAGATAAATGAGATATCGCATTCCCATCGTGAGAGTTAGCTTAACGAGCGTAATTTGTAATATTTAATACCTATATAGGTAATAAAGGTAGCGGTATCATGCAAATCCATTAAATCGTGGTTATGAAGCGGTTGTAAATACTTGGGTACTATTTTACATATGGTATAGTTAACATTAATAGTTGAGCCACGATAGAATCCTGTCACAATAACAGCATTTATTTACGAAAAAATAACATCGGAATTTTTAGGATAAATTATTTGCCAAGCAGTGATTTTATCGATAAAAATACTTAGCGACGCTTGTCACTCGGAGTTTTCTATTCGCGGCCAGATATAAAATTTATCAAAGAAGACTAAATAAAATCAAGAGAGTAAATCAATTTAAATAAATCCTTTTTAACAATAAATTAAATTCATTCTAAGAAGCCAATTTGTCTATTTATTTATTTTAGGTAAATCAATTAATTACCTATTTATAATTTTAATACTCATTGTAATAATGTGTTTTTAACCGACTTCAAAAAAAGGAGGAGGTTCTCAATTCGTCGGGTTTTTTTTTTATGTATGTTCCCCGATTACTCGAAGACCTCTGGACCGATTTGAAAAATTTTTTCGTTGTTCGAATGGTTATACTTTCTAGTTGGTCCCATTGTCACCACGTCGGGATCTGATGATGGGATCATGGAGAAATCAAGAGAACTCCTCAAATATTATAGGCACACCTATAGCGATTTTGGTATTTTTCACTGTAACTCATGCATTTGCTTTTGAAAAGTACTATATGGTGAAGTGGAACTGATGATGAAGACCACAGATGGCCACCGGAACTCCTTAACGGTACCTATTTCAAGGGTGGCGATAAGATATTTCGATAAAGGTAGTTGAGCGACTATGACGAAGCACATTTAGGTTTAAATATGACTATGACATTCCCGCGGCGTTGTCTGCGGCGAGCTTGCAATGTTCTATAGTTTCTCATTAATATTTAGAAGTGGAGCTACGAAACAGCATAAATAGGATCACTAAAAAGTATAAAATAAAATAAATGTTTAAAAAAACAAAAACCCAACAAATGAAGTTGATTATTTTATATGGAAATAATGCTGATCTAGTAAAGAGCATTGTTAATTGATAGCATTCATATCGCCGTTTTATCTTAGTCTTTCTTTAGAACAAAAGAAGGAGATAGGAACAAATTACATCAATATTACACAGTCGTAAAGTAGAGTTCATAAATATGTGTACACTTTGGTACCTTGTCACTTTAAGAGGATTGTGAATTTGTGAAGCGCCGCTAAAATCGCGTGGCTGTCAAAAAAAAACCATACAAATATAGCTCCGGGCGTTAACTTTTCTCTTTAAGTAATTAACATTTTGAATCACTTCTTCGCGTTTGTCAATTTGTATTGTACAGTACACTTTAGCACCCTGTCTATTTAATGTCATGTTTAAACTGCCATATATGAATTGTCACAGCGATTAATAGGATTGTGAAGCCAAAAAATTCCATACAAAATGCGAAAACGTTTTTCTCCTTAAACCTAGTCCGATTTCCACGATTTTTGAATATGTTGTAGTTATTATAAAGAACTCGGTCTGTACGTTTCTGTTTTTTGTTTTTTTTTTCAATTTGTTTCATTCTAAGAAATATTTTCGTGTAAAGGAAAACGTACAGACATAGTTTTTCATGATATCTACAACATATTCAAAAATCGTAAAAATCGGACTAGGTTTAAGGAGAAAAACGTTTTCGCATATTGTATGGAAATTTTTAGCTTCACAATCCTCTTAATCGCTGTGACAATTCATATATGGCAGTTTAAACATGACATTAAATAGACAGGGTACTAAAGTGTACTGTACGTACAATACAAATTGACAAACGCGAAGAAGTGATTCAAAATGTTAATTACTTATGATACCAACCCACATATAAAAGAAAGTAGCGCACCAAATACGGTCGCGTCAGTTAATTAATATACAAATGAACAACATAAATAAAAAAACGTATTAATCTAAATTAAAACCGAGATATCTCCTCTTCGTCATACAGTTTGAACTACTGTCAATTTTCCAGTTAATATACCTACATAATGAGGCCCTGCTTAATGAGGTGGTTGTTGCAAGTTGAAAAGGGTAAAGTCACCAGTGGTTAGCCAGGAGAGATCAGTAATCGACCTTATATGAGTGTGAAGAGTCGGAAATATATCTTTCGTACTCTTCCCACTAAAACAAAGTATAGGCAGAGGCCGACTACAGGTCTCTGGCTGACCACTGGGGTGTTATTCTCTCAAAAAACTGCGGTCGGTCGGACGGACGAGCGAATCGCAGCGGCGAGCTTAAGTAGTCCCGTCCGAGCGAACAAAACACATTTTAGCGCGTGCATTGTCAATTAGGCAGCCTTATACGTTCGAGAAGTCATTCTACCAAATTGAATACACGCGCTAAAATGTGTTTTGTTCACTCTGACGGGACTACTTAAACTCGCCGCTTGGACAATCACTCGTTCGTCCGTCCGTCGTTGTTGAGAGAATCACACCCCAGTTATTATTCATGTCATGTCAAGTAGAATAGAAGAAGGTGGTTGTTGCAAGTTGAAAAGCTAAAGTCACCAGTGGTCAGACAGAGACCAGTAATCGACCTTATATGAGTGTGAAGAGTGGGAAATATATCTTTCGTACTCTTCCCACTAATACAAAGTATAGGCAGAGGCCGACTACAGGTCTCTGCCTGACCACTGGTGACTTTAACCAATATAGTGGTTTCACCTGTTACCACTACAAACTGTGTTTGCCAAGTTATACACTAAAATTACAAAGACCACCTTACATTTACGAATCACTAGTTTTTTAGGTTTAAAGTGTGAATAATTCCACATAAACATCCTCATTTAGCTTTACCACAACACGAAGAAGGCACACTTCCTTCCTCGTGTTTGTCCTTATCACTGGAACATTCACATCTGGTGAGCCCCGCAACACCTGATCGTCCCCTCTTGACGGCGCCCCTCAATACCTCGGCAGGGAGGGGAGCACCCCAAATTGAGGTAACTGAGGGGGCGGGAGCGATTGGAAAGTTAGATTTTACATTAGAAGCTGAAGTGTTTGGTGTAGGTGACATTGACATTGACAGGGGTGGATTTTGCAGGGTCTAGAAACATTTAACGGTATTGCATCGACTCGGAATCGGCTTTAGCCGGTAAGAAACAGTTTTATGTCCGTGCAGTAAGAGTGAAAAAGGCGTCGCTCGGCTCAGCTCGGCTTGATTCGGCGTTGCGAACGGAACGACGTCGTTTTCGCTCTTATTGCATGGACATGTAACTTTTTCTTACCGGCTCAAGCCGATTCCGCGTCGATAGGTCTGGGGAGACCCTAAGAAGAAGATGTGAAGACACACTAAGTAAACTCTCAAATTGTATGTTCTACCTTGGCTCAAATATATGTATATATCCTTATCTATGTAAAGGGCCCTTATTGTCCATGGCGCTTACGCCGCACTGCGTCACGCGACGTTGTATTTATATCGGAGCATCTTTAATAATAGCAGAAGCGCCATCGACAATAAGGTCCGTTTTCATAGATTACGTCGCATATATGTTCTACCTTTATAGCGCAATATCAATGAGAAAAAAGGATTGCAAACAATTTTCTCATTTCTATTGCATATTTAAAACTTGTCTGACTCAATAACAAGGTTTAATCTTCGTTTAGTTTCACTGCACACGAGATACACGGTAAAAATGAACGAGTATAAGCAGAGTACAAGAATCAAGTGTAAAAACGTAAACATGGTGTTGATTTAAATTATATAAAAAATCTGGTTGAATAACAACATAGGTAGGGTACCCTTAAAAATAACGACACTACTACTGGTTGAAAATCCACGTCCAAAGTAGGCATTAAGTGTATACACCGTGGGCTGCTAAAACCCGACCGATTTCAACCACATATTCCTGACTTAATTACAAGTAAATAATGTTATATGAACATAGGTCCAATTACGCATTATTTATTTTTTAACTTTTGTAACAAAATAAATCAATTTAAGCTTTGCACTTCATTATGAAAATCGCGATTATTTCAAAAAATATGCGTTTTTGGACTACATATTGTACGACTTTTTTTACTCCATTTAGTCTTAGGAAGCTATGGTTAAAATCGGTCGGGTTTTAGCAGCCCACGGTGTATAATTTAAATCACTTTAAACACTAAGTCAGATCAGAAACACATTACCTAACTGCCTCGTTTTCATACAAAATTGGCTCCATACGGAGATTTCGGCTCTGAACGGATTGAAAGAGTGTTTAACAGCCGCAAGCGCAGGTCCGTAAACATATGCTCGTGAACACGTTTCATGTCTGTCGGTCTGTTATTATAAACAGCGCCAGAGGTAGGGCAACAAGTTTTTTTTAAATAAACAATTGGCTACGGTTTTTCTGCGGGAAATTTAGGTTAATATATGCTTAACCAGTAATTATTAAATTAAAAAAATGTAAAGAAAATAAACTTGAGTCTGTCAATCTTGTTTTGTTTAAGATTAAAACTGTTAAGAATAACTTCTAACTCAACATGCTTAAAGTCTAGATGATGTTCATTTTATTATTCGCATTAACATCTAAATTAAGATGCAGCTGTTTTGTACATACAAAAATGTAGATCATTCGTACATATCATGGTAAAGCTATACGATCAAATATTAATACATAGTACATGTATATTCGCTCTTCCTAACCGAACAGCATTTATGAACCCGACCCTGCGCTTCCCTGTTTGTCGCCTGATTCGATTAATTCGCACTCAACCCAGATCGTACAGATTTCAATCCCAGAGATGCAAACCGATTTGTACGTGTAGCTTTTGCGCCAAAATTGCGGAGCCTGGCTAAACGCGATGCCGGAAAATCTTATAAGGCATACTTCTAATATCCGCCCCAATATTTTTTATATCAGAAGGACTACTGCGGCATCGCTATGTAGTTCAAGGCCCGTATTATGGTCGCCTTTATCTCACGGTGGATAAAGTATCCGTCACCCTCGTACTTTCATATTGGTTAGAGAGTGACGGCTGTTTTATCCTAGTTTATCCATATCGATAAACACGACCATAATAGTTCCGCAGTTTTTGGTACGGGAAAAACACGAAGGTCTTTAATTCCATTTTTCCATGCCCAAATCTTAAAAAAACCTGTCCCAAAATGTAAATGGTCCCCAAAACGCCGCCTGCGATGGATTGTCCCCCACGTGCCAGAGGGTGCTCCACGGCCCGTTTTTGTCCCAATTAATACGCCTGACGTGCGGCAAGTACATTTTAATTCAAATTTATCGCAAGGGGTTTAATTAAAATTTCTGCGTCGATCGTTGTCTGTTATGCAAGGAATTATCTGATGTGTGATTGTAATTTGGAGTCGGAATTTTGGTTTTTGTTTGAGTTGGTTTATGAGGTTGTTTGTTGGTCAGTTCAATACGATTAAGTCGTCAACGTAGAGGTTGCATTCATTGGTGCATGCCTACTCACGGTTAAATCATGAACTAAACCAATTATATAAGTTATAACATCAGGGGCCTGTTTTATAAAGCTACAAATTACAATTTACAGGTTACAAGATTCCATTTGACACAACCTCGACCAATGAGGACCAGCCATTTGAGCAGTTTTGCCAGTTTAGACCTGTAAAATTGTAACTTGTAGCTTTATAAAACGTGCCCCAGGAGTAATCAAATTAAAAGTTTCGTCCGAAAAGGATCACTGTGGAAAGACATGCCTATTTTAAATAAAGTAAAAACATAAAATAACCATGGGTATCATTGAATAACAGAAATGCTTACTACATCGTATTTTTTATGGTTCGCAGTGGGAGCAATCGAAACATAAATACATCACCTGGTGAAAAGTGGGTTCAGAAATTAGGAGATATTATTAGTCAGGTGCGAATTGCAAACCTTAAGTGGCAGTGGGCGGAGCACATTGCACACTAAACCCATGGCAGTTGCAGTTGGAAATGTTGAAATAGTACCGGAAGGCAAAATCTTGACAGGCTTTACACAAGGTGGACCGACCATCGTGTGGATAATTTGAGAAATGGCAGTGAAGGTATTAATTTTAATGATGACGCTAAACTACTTTTATACATCTCCCATTCTGCCCTCACTAGAAAAAAGGGCGTATGTCTCATGGAATCGCGAATGTATTAGTGACTATATTCCTTAAGACAGGGGGTTCAATTTGCTTTGACTATCAATTTGCGCATGCGTCATTTTTATTTAGATGGGCAGTATTACTGTTTGAGCATTACCGACGCCGGCTCAAGGGTTCTATTCTTCTCGGTAAAACAATATTGCTTTTGACATGTAATCGTATTGTTCACCGTTAAAAAAATTCTTAATACAACTTGACAGTAATAGAGGCCGATTTACAAACATGAGAATAAAGCCCCTGGTCGCCACTCTAGAACATTACCACCCCAGAAATATGCCCCACCCACTGACAATTGAAGTTTGCAATTCGCTGAGCTATGTCGGCAAGTTATGTCTCGCAAAGAAACTGAGCATTGCCACGTTTTTTGCCCTATTCCATTGCCTTCTCCCAACTTCTTCAACCTTCCTTAATTACTTACTGTCATTAGCATTCCCCGACGCCGGCTCCAGGGTCCAGATCTGTTTCTTCTTCAAACTGGTGCCATTGGCGTTGATCTTGAAGCCGAAGGTCTCGGCGGTGAGGTAGCGGTACCGGCTGTTGATCAGGCCGATGGTCCACCATCCTTTCTGCTGGTTCTGCGTGAGGATGTCTCCGGTATGCGATTCGCCATTGCTGTGCCCGTTCATGCCGTTCATTGTGTCTGGAGACAAGGATTGAAAATTAGGTTTGTGGTTTCGAGAAATATAAAATTTGGCAACTATTCAAAGTAAAAGTGGCTCTCGGGTGACGAGAACTTATTTGGGTGTAGATATACAGTTAGGCTTATAAGTAGTTGCACACTTTGGTACCTTGTCGCTTTAACACATTTGGCAGATTAGTGCAGCAGTTCAAACATAACTTTAAAGTGACAAAGGACTAATGCGTGCAGCTAGTAAAAGCCAACCGAAACTAAGACTAGCGAAGCGACGCTTAGTAATAACGTACAAACATCCTTTAACTCGATTTATACAATTTAAAATTAGAACTGTGAAAGTGTGTCTGTCTGTTGTTCTGTATTGTTAATTGCAAGATTAAACCGATAAACCCGTTTTGATAAAATGTTTTGTGGGTATAACACTAATCCCATGAAAGAACAAAGAATACTTTTCACTAAAGATTTGTAAAAAGTTCCAGTGAAACCACTATAAGAGTTTTACGCGGGCGAAGTAGCGGACAACTTAAAGGTTACTCATAATTTCATTTAAAAAAATGTACAGCCATCTGTCAATTATTACGGTGTAATTTCTGGCTTCACTGCTTTCGGAAATATTTACAATGTTGTAGTAAAAAATCTAGGTAAGAAATACTCAAGTTGCAAGTTTACGGTTAATTTCTTTGAAAACCATTATGTTTCCTGTTATAACCACAATGCCAAGTAAAATAAAAATTATAACAGATGGACATAAAGTCTCTTTCAGGTGAACCAGGCCAAATGAGATGGAAGATCACTTATCATCTCTTGAGAGATCGACGACACAAAACCGAAATACGAATAACAGGTCCAATCATAAAAACACTCATAATACATCGGGGTCAGTACCCAAATGTATTCTTTATTAACAGACCATTGTGAAAATGTGGTAAATTTCGGTTCAAAATGAACAAATGCTGCGGCTCAGGATGACTTCGGCCATAGTTCCATTTCGTCACCTTCTTAAGTCGTTCTCATTCGCATATGGTCTACTGTTTCGATTCGCCAGCATTCCTATATCGTCACTTCCCTATCTCGTCCGCTTTCTTACGTGGGCCACTGTACCAACTCGTTTACATTCGTAATTAGACTACAGTGCCAATTCGTCAACATCCCTAATTAGTCTAAGTACAATGTCAACTCGTCAACATTCTTAATTAGACCACAGTGCCAACTCGTCAACTATAGGTACAGTAAAAATATTGAACACTCGAGTACAAATATGCGGACGAGTTGACACTGAGGTCGATACAGGAATGCGGACGAGTTGGCACTGCTGACCAAGGAGTACTGAGGTCGATAAAAGAAAGTGGACGAGTTGGCACTGTGGTCAAAATAGGAATGTAGACAAAATGGGGTATTGACGATATAAGAAAGTGGACGAGTTAGGAAGGTGTCGATTTAGGAATTACATGCTGACGACATGGCATTGTGGACGAGTTAAGAAGTTGACGAAATAGGACTGTGGACAAAGTCGCCCTGAGCCAATGCTGCTTATACGGAACATTTAAATTCGCCTTAATTTATCGACAAAACGCAACCCTTCTCTTCAATTGTCGAAAATTTCCTTTGAAACCGCTGACCCCTAGGCAGTACATCTACATCATGGTATACACCACAACGGGGTCAGAAGGGTCGCTGCGACGTCTAGTAGTTAACTGGTTAATAGTGAAGGCTAGACATCGTTATTGGTGTAAGTGTAACGTCCTGACTTCCTCGCGAGTACAGGTTCGAGCCAGACCTGTTTGAGATCGGCTGATATGAGTCGTGAGTGCAATTCTTGGTAGCAAATGCGTTAACGATGTTTATGGCGAGGATATCCAAAGGACAGACATTTTCTGTATACTGTTGTTGAAAACTAGTAAATGCACGCAAGTAATAGACATCACTTTGTCACAGACGTTGATAATGGCAGGCGACAGGAGAATTTTCGGTATACATTGCAACGTCGACGAGTTTCTAAATAACTGGGCTTGATCTCGAGTACGCAATGTACACATTGTCACTTGTGTCAAGGGACTGTATTATTTACTAATCTTGAGTGAGATGACAGTGTCAAGACTTGTCCGAGAAGACAGTTTCCTATGAGTTGACTATAATAAAATTTTCTTTGACGTGTATGTGAGCATCTCAAGAGTTAGTCGTACTTAAGTTTTTTGTCGTCGGGATATTGTTGTTTCAAAGTTTAGAAATCGTTTTGCAGAGATAGAGTTCAAGCCATGTGGCTTGTATCAGTTTAAAGTGCACCGAATTTTTTTAGGGTCTTTTTAGAAACACACTGCAGCGATATTAACTTTTGCCTAACTAAAACTAATGTTTTCAGTAGGCATTGTTGGCCTAGATAAGCACAGTTTATTGTTCGTTAAGAGATACTGGACTGGGGGAGAGTCCAATTCTTTAGGAACTAGAATTGTTGTAAACTTTTGCATACCGTTAAACGAATTTCGAATAGACTGACGAGA
This sequence comes from Acleris literana, assembly GCA_946894065.1. Lineage (NCBI taxonomy): Eukaryota > Metazoa > Arthropoda > Insecta > Lepidoptera > Tortricidae > Acleris > Acleris literana. The sequence goes on along the minus strand of OX335670.1, from coordinate 3,482,408 downwards.
ACTGACGACCTTTAGTTCGACTGTACCCTCTGTTATGGCATTGTTTATAACGTAAAGACCTAGGCAGAACCGCATCCACATGAGCGACCAACTACCAAGACTTCAAACACGTATACATACGTTACATGAACTCTGTACTTTATATTACATAGCTCTTCTGTGTTTTGGGCGACTGTTATACCATATGACAATATGATACAATCCCGGTGGTGAAGCGTAAAGATTCGCCACGCGCCCGTCACGCTCCCGTCACGCTAGTAACCAAGGCCTCACAGCCTCGCCATTGTCAGAGATGAACTAATGTTACTATACTTCATAAAAGCGCATATGTTACCGAGATTCTATGCATATGCGACTTTATTAGTAGCTGTAGAGAGTTTAATGCACAATGACTGCTTCATCGCAGATATGCTGTTTTTTTTTTAAGGGTGTGTTGCGTGTGTCCAAGGACGTCAACACACAAGACTTATGAATGAGCATGTGGACTCATTTACATTCATCAAGTGCACAAATATTGTTGTGTTCATTTTACTACTATGCTAAATACCGCTTCTCTTAAGTGAACATAAACAATCTAATTGGGAAAAACCACATTTGTGCAAAGGTGGACCGCGAAGAACTAATATGGGTCGCAAGAAATAGCTGGATGAAGATCCTTGGGGAACGCCTACATGTTTCGACTAACATGAAGATGATAATGATTTTATAGCAAAATAAAATCCTTAACTTTTACGAAGCCTAACCAGTGGGGCACGCCTCCCTAGAGGGGGCCTAGAATGTTTTTGTTTTTTAATATAATAATTTAACAATTTAACGCGCAAATATAACAGTATAAACACTATAATAACACAATCAAACACGTCGTTAATGATGTTTAATGTGAGTTTGGTTTAATCACAAAAAAAATCGAAGTGAAGCATGAACATATTATTTATCATTCGAGGGAGGCCCGGAGCAAAAAAGGTTGGTAAACCCTTTACTGACTGTTGGAGTTTTCATTGTTTGGCGAAAAAAAAAAACAAACGAGTAAATAGAATTGTATGGCCTCTATAACCTACATCACTCCCTCCATCGTATATTTAGATTTCGTTGAAATGATTAATTAATTATGTTTGAATTACCATAGAAAATAGAAAAATCATACAGTAATCAAATGGATGTTCTTGTCAAACACAAATTGTTTCTGTCTCTTTAAATTATTATTTTGACAAATTAAGCCAAGTTTACAGCTGATTGTAATTTATTACAAACCACTAGATTAGGCAGCCATTGTTAGCCGAGTAACAATTTATTTGTTCGTAGCGACAATAGCCGAGGGATTGGCTGGCTAGGAGTGTCTAGGACAGGGCAGCCCGCAGAGCACTCGGGGCTTGGCATTATGACTTAATCGCCATTTGCACTGTTATAGTGTTCAAACCACGAAGTCCCAGCCCTACTACTTCATTTAACGTAAATTGACGCAACTGTGTAATTTCAATTTAAATGGCAGGGCACGCCATCGTGGATTAACCAACATATTACTAAAACTTTTTAATGTTTCGAATTACGCTAATTTTAAATATGATATTGTACTAATTTTAATCTGTAATCTACGAAAAAATATTAAAACATTGATTGTAAGACAATTGCGGCGTTATAAAGGTCGGTAGTAACAAGTGGGTTGAAAAAAAAAAACAAAAAACCGCCTTCAAAAAGTAAGTAAGTAGTTATTTTTTGCTTTTTGAAGGCGGTTTTTTGTTTTTTTAAACAATTATTTTATTTTATACTTTTTAGTGATCCTATTTATGCTGTTACGTAGCTCCACTTCTAAATATTAATAAGAAACTATAGAACATTTCAAGCTCGCCGCAGACAACGCCGCGGGAATGTCATAGTCATATTTAAACCTAAATGTGCTTCGTCATAGTCGCTCAACTTCCTTTATCGAAATATCTTATCGCCGCCCTTGAAATAGGTACCGTTAAGGAGTTCCGGTGGCCATCTGTGGTCTTCATCATCAGTTCCACTTCACCATATAGTACTTTTCAAAAGCAAATGCATGAGTTACAGTGAAAAATACCAAAATCGCTATAGGTGTGCCTATAATATTTGAGGAGTTCTCTTGATTTCTCCATGATCCCATCATCAGATCCTGACGTGGTGACAATGGGACCAACTAGAAAGTATACCCATTCGAACAACGAAAAAATTTTTCAAATCGGTCCAGTGGTCTTCGAGTAATCGGGGAACATACAGAAAAAAAAAAAAAAAAAAAAACCCGACGAATTGAGAACCTCCTCCTTTTTTTGAAGTCGGTTAATAAAAACACTTTATCTGACTTTTTGCACTCACTCTACCAAAGGTTAATTTAAGTGAATATGCTAGGTTTCTTTCATATTTATGCTAATGCTTAACAATTTGTAATGTGGTTATGACTTATGAAGGGCGTTAAACATTTTATAACATTTAGAACGTTATTAAATGGTTGGCTTATTTGAAGTAGGTACCTAAGTAGTCAATTTAAATAGCAGGCATGAGAGAATATCATAATAAGTAGGTACTATAGAGTTCGTTGACCTCTATAGTTCAGACTTACGGGAGTGTTCCTTACCTATTTACCTGACGAGTGACGATGCATGAGGTCAAAATAAAGGTTATAAGTTTAATTTTCTTTGCCTTTGTAGATACTCATGTGGATTTGGATGGTCCATTAAATTCTATTGCCTGAATGGAACGCGATCTATTCTACTCGTTAAGCTTTTAACATGTTGTCGTATTGTTTTCAACTCGGCCGCCATTACTGTCAAGTATATAAGAGCTATCGTAACGTTGACAATACGATAACATATCGCAAGCAATATGGTTTTGCCTAGTAGAATAGAGCCCCAGTTCTATCGCAAGTAATTTTAAATATTGACCCAACGTTTTCAAGACCAGGGGGGTTATTATGACATAGCTGGACTTCAGTTTACGCTGTGTGAAAGGGACAGAGCTATGTAACAGCTACAGCTCTCTGTCCATTACACTCGCCGTAAAATGAACTGCATAGATACAAGTATGTCATAATAACCCGCATGGAAAAATAATACTATTCTAATACCTTTTATGTAACTAAGGATAAACGCGGTGGGTGGCCATATTGGAATTGTGTACAAGGAAACTAGATATCAGTGAGTCAGAGGATGCATACCATACAATATTCTCTGATATGTGGCCTGGACGGTGGTCATATAAGGGCAATTTATAAATGTATTCTCCTATGATTAATTTGTTTATTGCCGATTATAATGAATTTTAACGATGAATATTGATTATGAGTTTATGAGTGGTGGTCAAAACAAAACACAATTAAAATTTAATTACTTTATGTTTTCCTCTGATATAAAATTGCAACTAGGTACAGTCGACTAAGAGATGTAGTCGACTGTACATGTATTTTTTATTTCTCTAATGTAACTAAATATGAACAGACGATATAATCAGAGAGTTCTTTCGTGTCTTGCAGTAATAACTACCTTCTACATATTATATTGGTTTGGTTAGCACCTAGATGACTAGGCTAGCTGCTAATTTGATAGTCACTTCTCTCAGTATGTCGCTAGCAGTTATTCTTATACCGAACATTAAATTGCCACAATTTGTCGAACCCTCCGTCGTTGGATGTCATGTTCGCAAAACATGATATTCTCAAAATATCGTACAAGCAAAACATCATATTCGCAAAACATAACATTCGCAAATTATCATAGTAGTAAAACATCACATTAGCAAAACATCATTATTAGTAAGACATGAATTATAAGACAGTGTCGACGGAGCTCCGCTACGGCGGAGCTCCTATTTCTGGGTGTTTTGGGCCTCCGAGCCTACTGTGAGGGTCTAACATAACCTAAACCTACCTACGATTCTATAACCGAGCCCGTCTATTTGTAAATATCATGTTTTGCGAATATCGTGTTTTGATAGTATGATGTTTTGCGAATGTGATATTCTGCGATGTACAGCTGTCGAATAACATTGCTCTGCGAGCCGTGGAGATATTTTGTCGATGAGGGCATTTCTAGGAAAGGACTTATGATGCTAGACAAGTTACTTAACGCTAACGTAAACGATTTTCGAAAACTGGGGTGTGATTCTCTCAACAACGACGGACGGACGGACGAACGAACGAGTGATTGTCCAAGCGGCGAGTTTAAGTAGTCCCGTCCGAGTGAACAAAACACATTTTAGCGCTTGTATTCAATTTGGCAGCATGACTTCTCGAACGTATAGGGCTGCCTAATTCACAATGCACGCGCTAAAATGTGTTTTGTTCGCTCGGACGGGACTACTTAAACTCGCCGCTTCGATTCGCTCGTCCGTCCGACCGAACGCCGTTTTTAACCGACTTCAAAAAAAGGAGGAGGTTCTCAATTCGTCGGGTTTTTTTTTTTAATTTTTTTTTATGTATGTTCCCCGATTACTCGAAGACCACTGGACCGATTTGAAAAATTTTTTCGTTGTTTGAATGGGTATACTTTCTAGTTAGTCCCATTGTCAAGACGTCAGGATCTGATGATGGGATCTTGGAGAAATCAAGAGAACTCCTCAAATATTATAGGCACACCTATAGCGATTTCGGTATTTTTCACTGTAACTCGTGCATTTGCTTTTGAAAAGTACTATATGGTGAAGTGGAACTGATGATGAAGACCACAGATGGCCACCGGAACTCCTTAACGGTACCTATTTCAAGGGTGGCGATAAGATATTTCGATTAAGGTAGTTGAGCGACTATGCCGAAGCACATTTAGGTTTAAATATGACTATGACATTCCCGCGGCGTTGTCTGCGGCGAGCTTGAAATGTTCTATAGTTTCTCATTAATATTTAGAAGTGGAGCTACGTAACAGCATAAATAGGATCACTAAAAAGTATAAAATAAAATAAATGTTTAAAAAAACAAAAACCCGCCTTCAAAAAGCAAAAAATAACTTCTTTAAAATGGTAGGTAAATAGGTCAGTCCAACTGAAGTCGGCGTCCAACAATATTTTAACCAAAAGCAGACTTCAGTTGGACTGACCTATTTACCTACCATTTTAAAGAAGTTATTTTTTGCTTTTTGAAGGCGGGTTTTTGTTTTTTTAAACATTTATTTTTTTGAGAGAATAACACCCCTGACAAAAAGGACGGAATTGACGTAGGCGCTCGCCGCGACTGTCTAGCTTACGTCAGTCCTAAACATTTTGGACAACGATAACGAACGCCGAATGCATCTTGTGTAGGGCCTCTGGCTCTCTATTCTACACGATATACCATATTGCTTTTGCCGTGCTATCATATTGCTCGTAACTCGGCCGCCATTACTGTCAAGTTAAAGAGCTATCGTAACGTGGACATTATGATAACATGTCAAAGGCGATATGGTTTTACCGAGTTAAATATAGGGGCCCTTTTTTTTTTTGGGCGAACATTTAATTCTTGTCTCCTAACGTCGTAACGAAATGGTCAAACAAATGAAAGAAACAATAAATTGACGGGGTGACTTGGAGCGAGTTATTTCAAAAGTATACACATCTTTAGAACAATTTCACCAAATCCCAAATGATAATACGCCTAAAGTTGCATTACTTAGGTATAATAACCGCAAGCGCAGGCGGTTGACACGTTCAAGGGTAAATCGCCGACGTTTTGTTTGCTATACTATAATAAAGATCGCGGGGGGAAGTGGTGAGTGGTGGTTAAATATTGAAATATAGAAGACTGGACAGGAAGATGATTAATATTATAACATGGTATAGTCGAACTCAGAGGTAATCTGTACATTTCTACCTTGTCGCAGCTTTTTAACCGACTTCAAAAAAAGGAGGAGGTTCTCAATTCGTCGGTTTTTTTTTTTTTTTTATGTATGTTCCCCGATTACTCGAAGACCACTGGACCGATTTGAAAAATTTTTTCGTTGTTCGAATAGGTATACTTTCTAGTTGGTCCCATTGTCACCACGTCAGGATCTGATGATGGGATCATGGAGAAATCAAGAGAACTCCTCAAATATTATAGGCAGACCTATAGCGATTTTGGTATTTTTCACTGTAACTCATGCATTTGCTTTTGAAAAGTACTATATGGTGAAGTGGAACTGATGATGAAGACCACAGATGGCCACCGGAACTCCTTAACGGTACCTATTTCAAGGGTGGCGATAAAATATTTCGATAAAGGAAGTTGAGCGACTATGACGAAGCACATTTAGGTTTAAATATGACTATGACATTCCCGCGGCGTTGTCTGCGGCGAGCTTGAAATATTCTATAGTTTCTTATTAGTATTTAGAAGTGGAGCTACGTAACAGCATAAATAGGATCACTAAAAAGTATAACATAAAATAAATGTTTAAAAAAACAAAAAAACCGCCTTCAAAAAGCAAAAAATAACTTCTTTAAAATGGTAGGTAAATAGGTCAGTCCAACTGAAGTCGGCGTCCAACAATATTTTAACCAAAAGCAGACAGGACAGGAAGATGATTAATATTATAATATGGTATAGTCGAACTCAGAGGTAAGTAATCTGTACATTTCTACCTTGTCGCAGCTTTTGATATATAAAATCCAAACAACTCTCACATTATTAGGTACGTTATTGTGACAAGGTACTAAAATGTAGCTACTTATGAGTTTGACTGTACTTGTAAATTTTATTTTCCCGAAAGCTATGTTATGCTGAAGCTATGTTAGACTAAATACAAACTTGATTGAATTGCTACACACTTAGGTCAGGTTAGGTAAGAACTATGAGCAATAACAAAAACTAAAGTCTTCAACAAAAAAATACTTTCGGAATTATGAACATTCGGGTTGTTTCATAAATTCGTAGTTATGACTCTTCGAAATTATGTAGTTTATGGAAATGGGGTGGACATGTTGCGTCTTCGGGATCAGAGGTGGACTAAAATAATTACAACGTGGACAGGGCCACAAGGTAACAGGGAGACCCTACGCAAGAAGGGAAGACGCAATCATAAACATAGCTGGACCCAACTGGCTTCACCCAGCGCAATCCAGAGAAGACTGGCTAACTTTGGAGGAGACTTTACCCGGAAAGGCGTTCTGATAGATAAGAACTAGAATATAAATTATGATTAAGTTATACGAACACTAAACTTAAACCAAGATAAAACTTTACACTAAGAAATAAAAGGCTTTCTTATGTTTCCTTTTACAATATAATAGATCAAATAAATAATCAAAGTCCAGTCAGCAATTTATCAGTACATTTAGCAGTAAATCTCAGCGGTGTAGGTCCACCAAATCAATAGAAAAAAAACTCAATAATAATTTCTTGTTAAAAATTCCTACACCATTAACATAAAGACTATTATCGTTTACTAGAATGTATTCAATTGCTAATTCTGAACCGTTTTGAATTCTGTTAAAGCACATGACGAATCGCTTTTGTGACTTAAGATAAACAGCTTTGGTGTTAAGTGTTTAAACTTTCGCGAGGAACGATTAACGTCTATTTGACTCTAGGCAGGTCAAGTGTTGAACGGAAGATTTACGTTAATCCAAAATTCGACGGACTTGTTTGACTGATAAATGATAAAGTGATATGCATGAAATTGTTTTTAATATAAAAAAAATATGTAATTGATTTTTAATATCTATAGATTTTTCCTACATGGCAAAAACTACCACTAGGTAGGTAGGTACGCAGTTTCTTACTCCCAAAATTACAAATAACTTACTTTTCCAACAGTGGTTATAGAACACTGATGTCATTAACATGTAGCAATTTGTATGGGGTGTTTTCAACCCTTAATATAGGAATGTTTGGGTCTAATTTTTACCCGACTAGGTCATAACATAAGGAGGGTTAATATTTTCGAGTGTATGTAGGTATGTATGTGTATGGGTGTGGGAATATTGCCCAGCGTGGGAATATTGCCGTTAATATTGCTCGTAGTGGGGATCGTTAAAAAGGCCTTGGCAATATTGCCGGAAACTTGCCTATGTTGCAGGCAATATTGCCAGTGGCAGTATTCCGGGAATTTGGGAAATTGGCATCGGCACAATCACTATGTATATCTATTTCTGGGGCACGAACTGGAGCCTAAACGGCTTGATGACTTTAACATATAAGGTGTCGTTAGAATCTTCATTGTGAATGACATAGATAGGCTATTGCTTTTCTAACATATATCGACGACAGTATTAAAGAAATCCGTTGGGTTTTTAAAGCTTGCCTTTTATAGACTTGTTAACTTTGTATTTAACTCACATCACAAAAACTGGATCCAAGGCATTTTATAAATATCATGCCTAATATATATGATAATTGTTTATTTCGTAGTTATTAGTCGTATACAGGGTGTATTGCAAGTCGTGTGCCAAATGAATAGGGTGGGTAGCTAGGGTCACTTGCAACACGTTTTGGGCCAATTAACACTCATCTTACCCACGGAGTTTTTTTAATATTTTCTTTGAAAAAAATCTCGGTATCTTCCAAAAGTTTACCATTTTGTTTACATATCTTTTTTTTAAATGTGATAGCACAAAAGTATTTATATGACATATACGACAAAGTGTGAAGGACAGAAAATAAAAATCATCACGGCCAACTTTATGGCACAATTAAAAAAAAATAGAAGCTCCTCAGATCTTCCAATATCATGAAAACTTCTTCAGCTCCTGACTATTCTTACGGTATACCACATGTCTAGAATCACGTTCAGTTTTTCGGCAAAATATGGTTTCAATCTAAAATGGTGGTTTACATTACCCAGTACTTCTTTGAAACTACCTATTTACTTGAAAGTAAGATTCGATCAGATAAATGAATTGAGACAATTTTTTTTTACTAATGATAATGTTTATAATAGTTTTAATGTAGATCATGTCCCCAGGACCGTTGTTTTTTAATTAAACGAATAGGTGTCAATGAAGCCATAACTTCGCAGGGGGTAGACCGTGGCGGGGTCAATGACCGGCGCTTCCCGTATTTTTGCCATCGCGATATAGGTATCATAAAGTAATGTTTATGACATTGCGATGTTACTAAATTGAGGTAATAAACTTGGAACTTTGAGTGTTATAGTTAATGTACAACTTAATAAACGAGGGTAATATTAAACGGTCTCTATTCTACTCGGTAAAAACCATATTGCTTTTGATATGTTATCGTATTGATTAACTAGGCCGCCATTACTGTCAAGAAAAGAAGATCTAGCATACCATTGTCAATACGGTTGGTAGCCGCAGTACTATAAATTTTAAAATCTGTGTGGATTCTACAAAGGGTTTGTTATATTATTGTCACAAAAGCATTTTTTCCATTCCCAACTTTTCTCACCACAAATTTTTACAATAGTAATTACATCGTAATACGTAGGTAGGTTAGGTCAGGTTCGTTTTTATATCAAACCCGGAGGGCCTAATAACCCAGAAATAGGAGCTCCGCGATAGCGTAGCTCCGTCAACTCGATCAAATTAGATTATTGGAATGGGAAGTTTGCGACTAACAATATAATCTACTGGTAATTTCAGCGATTAAAATAAGCACGAACATTAAATAATACAACAACACTACATGAAGAAAGACGAATAATAACGCGATGTGAAATTTCGCTACTGTGAAAAAATCCTTTGTGAAAATAAACTTACAAATCTTTATTTTAGAGGTATAATGTACTCGTAAAGATTTAAAGTACTGGACATTTATGTGTGTAATAAAAACCACGTTACATTAACTATAACAATTAATTATTTATTAAAATGATAAAGTCGTGTAAAAGCTCTATAAATAAGCTTATCAAGGCAAGCTTCGGTTCAAAGGTGCACGACCGAGCTGCAGCTTGTGCCAGACTCCTCGATTACCATACTAAATGGAGTCTATATGGCACTCTCGGCACTGAATGTATTTATGTAGCAGCGCTGGGAAAATAAACAACGAACTAGACTAGACATGTGTTTTAATAAAAACGGGTTCATGAATTTTTAAACAACTTTACCCCCGAGTAGTTCTTTTTTCTAGGATAAAATGTAGCCTGCTATTTATTTGACTATACATTTATCTGGTTTTGACCAACAAAGTAAGTATTTAAAGCGAGACAAAATCAAGTCATTATTTTGTTTTGTTTCGACATGAAAGAAAAACATATATCCGTATTTAGAATATTTTAGAATAATCATGACACGACATTTTTAGGTATCCAACCTAGGCATTCAAAATTAGATAAAATAGGATACCAAAGTTTAAAACTTTATAAAATACTAGAAATAGTTAGGTACAAACCCTCTACTCCCCCTATTTCAACCCCTTAGTTGATGGATTTCCAAAAATCCCCTCTTAAAGCACCCCTAGAATATCCAAGGAATATTCCCTCCAAATTTCAAGTCCCTAGGTCTAGCGGTTTCGTCTGTGCGTTGATCGATCAGTCAGCCAGTCTGTTTCTTCCTGTTAAAGAAGTAGCCGGCAAAGCTAGTATCTAACCTACCATCACAATTTACATAAGCGCAAGGGTTTTATGACAACCCTACGGTGTGGGCGGAAATAAACAGATTCCACTATACATTACTCGTTCCTTACATGGCAAGGTCGCGGGCGATAACCTCTGCAGCAACGTACAGCCACCATCCGACCGCAGACGGAAGAAAGATGCATATGGAAAGGTTAGATTTGAACTTGGAACTTATGCAAGCGTTCTAGCTTATGCATAATTCAAATAAGCGCAAAAATGCAATGATAGTCAACGAAAAGATTCAAATTCCACTATACATTAATCGTTCCTCACACGGCAAGGTCGCGGGCGATAACCCCTAGGTACAACAATTTACAGCCAACGGCACGAAAGTATACGGACGGTAGATGAAAATGGAAAAGGTCAGATTTGAACTTGGAGCAACATATAGGTATGTGTTGGTACTTATATCCTATATCAACTTATACTACTATACCAGCAATATTTGTATCATATATTTGCAAAATAGGGGTATACAGGGGCGAAACATAGATCTAGCTAGGTTTCACCTTCGGTAAAATTCGTTTTCAACCCGAGTGACGCTCGAGCAACGCTCGGTCTTCCTACTAAGTAATCTGTGCACATAGTGACTTTAAATGTAATAGGTAGTTAATTTAAAAAAAATATGTAAGTTATCAATTTTGTGTTTGTAATCAAGAATATTCAAAGATTTAAGTGGACTTTTTGATTTAACTGGTACTAACACTACCGTACCGTACACACTAGTTCATTTATGGGCGAACCCTATATTCAAACCGCGGATAGATAGGCTTACTTCGGATTAAAATTTTACACATTTTGTATGGGCAAATGTCAAATTTTAACCCGAGGTAAGCCTTATCTGTCCGCGGTTTGAATAAAGGGTTCAGCCGTTAGAGTATAACAACAATTAGAATTGCAGGGTACCGTAAAACGGGGTGAGTAGGGATTAAGGGGTGAGTAGGGACACAACCTAAAATAAGTCATAACTTGTTACAAATAAGAACAATTATTAAATGGACAATAACGTTACGTCTATTAGAAATAATTTCAGTCTTATAATTAGTAACATATGCTTCATTTTAGGTTGTGTCCCTACTCACCCCTTAATCCCTACTAACCCCGTTTTACGGTACATTTTACCTTGGAATTCGAAAGAATGTGAAACCACTAAGTACCTACCTAGACTAAAATTTTCCTCTAGATATGTCAGACCGAATGGCCACATTTCTTAAATCAAGCTGAATGTTAAAGCGCTAAAACTAGTTCATTTAGAGTATAACAACAATTAGCATTACAGGGTACATTCAATTACATTAGAATCCGAAAGAATGTGAAGCCACTACATATCTAGAGGAAAATTTTCCTCTAGATATGCCAGACCATATGGCCACATTTCTCGAATCAAGCTGAATATAATACAATCCAAGTCAAGCATTTGGCATACCAGTTTAATAAGCGATGGCTAGTTAAGATACCGCGGATACCGAAGTTATAACCAGTTTCCCCGAGACTGACCAAGAAATTATAATTAAAGTTAACTACTCGGAAGCTAATCGGAAATCGTTTACAGGGAACAGACTGTTAATAACCGAGGTAAAGGTGTTTGTTCCGATGATGATATTGATTATGTTTTAATGTCAGATGGTTTCTGAGAAGCGTTTAATCTCTTAAACGCCCCAATTGGTAATACACTACAAAAAACAAGTGGAAATAATTCTGCTTTGCAAGGTTTGTTAGTGTCGACGGATCTAATTTAGTTTAGTACCATAGAGAAACTTCTTAAATTTATCGCGAAACTTTCCTATCAATAATTATCGGTCATTTCCAAGAATGTTCTTCATGTTGTTCTTAATTTTCGTTTGGTAAGATAATATCTGTACTCTCTTGGAAAGATTTCGAAATTTTTAGGAATGTTCTGCAACTTACAGAGGTAGGTACTACTAGTTACAAGTCACTGTCCCAATTTAAAATCGAAAAATAGGGAAAAATAGGCGCTGAATAAGTATGATAATATTGCGGAAACACAGTTACTACATAAAATAACATCTTGATCTAAAATAACATTTTTATGACACCCTTTCGTGCTGAGTGTGCTTGTAACACGTTATAAAAAGTGCTTTTAATGCCTATCTGCTAATGTAAATATGTATGGCGGCACTCTAATATCTTGTAAGGTACTCTAGCGCTCTGTTTTAATATCGGGTACTCCAGATAGTTGATTATGAACATCATTAAAAAATGCTCATCACAAAGAACATACGAGTATTTTGTTAGGGCGGCAGTTTTGGATCTCAAAACATTAGGTTTACCCATTGTTTCATAAAGGGGTTTGGGTAAAAGTGTTGTCATTTGTAAAAGTCATACATTTTCAAGGTGAGCGGCCATTCGTAAAAGTGGTATATTATGATAGAATTATTAAAAATAAACATATTTTGTTATGTAATGTAATACTCTTAAGTGCATCGGAGCCGAGGAATTTAAATATTCATACTTGGGCGTACTTTTGTACCAAAAACTGTATACTTAAATCTTTAATATCTCCGCTCCGATATTATTTAACGCCATAAATTATATATATCTATGTGTATTTAGAGGTCCTCTAAATAATTATGTAAAAATAATCCGTGGCCGCTGAAAAGACAATTTTATTCATACAAATACCCAAAGCCCTTTCTAATTTCTCAATTGTTTAAGCGCAATCAATAATAAAGTAAATTAAATACATATTAGGGGACACTCTGACAAAAAATTATCTAGTCCCAAACTTAGGTCTAGTCTAGGCTTGTATCTGCCAACTGCACGGGTAGCACAAGTTGTATTTTCTCGCTTGTCGCTAAGTGCGTCTCTATCGTTACGGACTAGATAGGAAGGGAGATCCGAGCGACAAAGAAGTCGCGGGCAACTTGTGCTAGCCGTGCTGAACAACGTTAATGTAGAGAAGTAAGTACATACTAAAATACATAGAAAACATCCAAGACTCGGGAACAAAATACCCTCGCTCACCCAACAAATATTTAACCTTGCTAAGGAATCGAACCATCGTTAGCTTTGTAGGCTGTTTCTTTACCAACTAGGCTAACCGCGTCATCAAGTGTACTTAACTTTACAAATGAGTGTTTACAATGGTGACCGATTGATTCGCCGACAAACGTTACGCAAACGTATCGTTTCGCAGAATTTTCGTTTCGCAGCAAGCTAATTTCAGCTTGTTTTCAGATTATCTTAAGCATGGGTTATGTATATTAGATTAGGTTAAACCTGTGACCGCCAAAAAATAATCTGAAAACAATAAGGTTTCAGCAGAATTCGCTTTCTGCGAACCGATACGTTTGCGTAACGTTTGTCGGCGAATCATGAGGTAACTGTTTACAATGTTCAGCGCAATTTTTCTGAAGATTACCGAAAAAAGCATGACAAACATACCTCCGCATTTAAAATATTAATCCTAATAACATCTAACCATTGCATTGTAAAACTAGAAAAACCTTGATTTTAATCATGAATTTGCGATACCCATAACTGTACTCCGCAATTTCGGTATAGATGCCGCCTCGGAACCGGTCTACCCGCAAAGTTTACCAACAAACCGTCAGATGGTCGGTTTGTTCTTGTAAAACAGGTTTCCGACGTTTACGGAAGCCTAACAAAAAGAACCATTATTATTACGAAGAAATTAAGTTCTGAAGGAATTGTATAATTGAATCTCAGGTGAAAAAGTTCGTTGTTACAAGTTAATTGCATGATCTTAAAGAGTGATATAAATTGAAAGCCCTGTTGGAGCTTATTACAGTATCCATATTAGTCACTTGTGCCAAAAGACTGAGTTCTAACAGTTAGACAAGCCGTATTTCTTAAACTATACAAAAGCCACATTAAAAAATGCAACAACATACCTTTTTTTTGGACGTGACTTCTTTTATTAAAGGACATTGGGTAAATTTGTTTGAAGAATATTGTCTTTTTTTTTCATCGGCTACGGATGATTTTTACATAGTTATTTAGAGGCACTCTAAATACACATAGATATATATAATTTATGGCGTTAAACAATATCGGAGCGGAGATTTTAAAGATTTAGGTATTCAGTTTTTAGTACAAAAGTACGCCCAAGTATGAATATTTAAATATCTCAGCTCCGATGCACTTAAGAGTAGTACATTGCATAACAAAATATGTTTAAATTTCATTATTCTATCATAATTTACCACTTTTACGAATGGCCGCTCACCTTTAAAATGTATGAATTTTACAAATGACAACATTTTTACCCAAACCCCTTTGTCTGGAAGACAAGATGGATGGCCGTGTTACATGAAATTGTTATTCTATTGATTACAATAGCATCTCTGGGGTGTGCAATGAAGAGTATTGTACTCGTATCAGTCGCGAGGCGTTCATACAAGCCGATTATTTACGGCTTTACCAAAAATTCCTATGCATAGAGTAGGTATACATACAAACAAAACGTAAAACCGAAAATAACCCGGTATACTATAGCTTTACCTTGCCTTCATAATACGATGCATAACCAAAACGCAATTTATTTACTACTAAGCCGAAATCTATCGCAGTACTCGCTCGCACGTATTCACTTACCTACAAGAAAGAAGCAATAACAATATATATATTCGTACACACGCGCAGTTACATTTCACTGCGCGCGAACTTATTACAATCACAAAATAATTCAGGTCCTGCGGTCGCTTTTCGCCGGACTCGAACTTAACACATTGAAACATTTTGCTAGCGCTTCGAACCCACACACAGACACGGCGGCCCGTATAACGTATTAAAAATCAGAGCGAGATGGTGCATTAGTCCGCGCTCACCGAGCGGCTTATTTCATCCAATTTTAAACTTTAAGTGTATAGCACGCGTTCACTTTCTTTTCCCGAGGACGCCGCCACCGCCACCTACGACCTTCAAACTTTAATCATAAATTTTGTATCCTTTTTTCATTACGCAATTACGCAATACGCGACGCCATTACTTTCTTTAGTTAGCGTCTTGTCGCGCAAAGACACACAGTGAAATTCTTGTGATAGTTTTTTTGAATTACCTATTTATTTAGTGTTTTATGATTCAAATAACTAGTAAAATTTAGCTCGCTAAGTGTTCGGTTCGTTCGGTGTTCATGTGCTGTGATGATTTGTTTGTAGTTACCTACTGTTTGGATTATTTGTTATTGTTCACGACGACGGAGGTTGGTGTTTCTATTCTATTTTACGTACGTTAGGTACCTATAGGTTTTACCCAAATCTTATTTAGGTTATATTCGTGGTTTTTAAATATTTTTGTCTGTAGGTACTCAAAGAATGCGTGTATGCGTGTCATGGTTTTCTTAACAGGTACAGAAGGCGGGTACGGACGGCGCATGCCGCGGGCTGTGGGTTTTCTTTATTCGGTTGATTTTGTTGCACGAATTTGTAAATAATTTGTAATTAATTGGTTTCTGTGTGCAGACCTGCAGTGCATGTACTTAATTTGGTTTATTTTTGTTTTGTTTTTAACAAAGGACAACTTTTTATTTTGCATGATAGGTATAAGGCAAGCTAATTTTTACTGTGTTTTGATTTCTAACGTAAATTAACTATATATATTGTCTGTGTGTTTAACGTGTGCGTACGCAACTAACGGCTTTTTTCAAAGCCACTTTTGTCATACTTGACATACACTGTTCATGTAATACCAGTGATGTCATGTATGGCGAAGGTGGTGAACACTAACTGCAAGGATCGCACGTAGAAACAGTTACCGCACTTACTTCAGCACTGCTTTTTGGGAACTAAAAGATTTATTAAGGTAGGTATGTTTTTTTAATTAATGGAAGGGGCAAACACGTACTCACGCCATACACCTTTTTTTGCTCCGGCTTGTCTAATTATTTACGTGACGCTTCGCCACTGACTCGTATTGTAGTATTTGTAGTTAATCATCATCATCATCTTGGCTTAATGACATCCACTGCTGGACATAGGCCTTCCCCAAGATTCTCCACATCAAAATCTCCAAATACGAAATGGAACAAAACATCAAAAAAGAACGTTCGATTATTTTCATGAATCTACAATTTATGATTATAACCCAAAATGCAAGACCCATCAAATATTACTTTTGTATAAATATTTTTACTTAGGAACAAACACGACGGCTAGCATTATCATATTCTACATTTTAAAAAATCTATAGAATTTTAACTCGTCACTATAAAACTGGCTTCTTATAAATACTGTCAAATTGCTTTCGGAAACTAGCGTTATGCTATAAAAATAGGAAGTCTTACAAAAACTCACTGAATAGCCTTACCCATCTAACTGTTAAATTCAGAATGGCACAACTAGCAGCCCAATGTAGACATTATAAGAAGTGGGCCGTGGTTCTCGTTAGTCACGGTTTGAAACAGGCCGAACACGAATTGAGTTTTAAGAACTCAATATTGAATCAAATGTGTATGGAAAACACGCATTTGGGCACTGAATATGTTATGTCTATTCATTTGGGTGTAAAACGTTTGGAACGCTTAGTTGATCTTTTTGTTCTTCAATTGTGATGCTAACGGTGGAAAGAGATGAATTGAATTTATTGAAGACGCTGTTCTTTGTCAGTTTATAATTAGCTATTGAAATTTGAGCTAAGCCGCAGAAATTAACTTTAAGGACAGTTAACGTTATGCAGCGACGCATGTGGTCGAGGATTCGGTGCTTGTTTTGCTCATATTTTTCTAAAGCTTTAAGCGTTTCGTTACGGTCTGGTTTGCATCAATAATTAATTACTTGCACTAACATTTTAATTAGGTACTCAAAAGCAAAGACGAGTGAATGATATCGCTATTTAAACAGACGTTATGATCTAAGAAACTGCAAAATGTCCAAGCAATATGGTTTTTAAATCACTGCAATTGGTCTTTCTTTTTAGAAAGATTAATACAAAACAGCGATTTATAATAAAATAGAATTAGGAACCGATATATACAAAATCAAAAAGACAATTTCAAATAAATAAATAATAATAACGTCTAGTACTTCACCTGAGAGCGGTTCCTAATACAAAAAGAAATATACTTAAGTACTTAATAAAAAAAGTGCTTGTAGCAAATCAATAACAATCGATTTGCCAAAGATCTTAACGACAAAAATACGGAGCAATCCTGACAAAGCTCCTGATATACTACCTTAATACCCTGGCTTCGCGTGTAAATACCGAAATACGGGGATACTGGCGCAAATCCGACCGTTAGAGGTGAACGCCCGGTGTATCTCACCGCAACAAAAACAGTTCCGGATCGGAATAACTCTTCAATATCGCGATTAATGATCTTGCTTGTACGTGCGACAGATATCGAGGACAGTGAAACGACAAAGATCTTAGGTTAATGAACGCTGACATCCCTCAAATTGAAGCATGGTGGTTTTAGGGTTCCGTACCCAAAAGGTCCTTATAGCCTTCCGTTTGCCTGTCGGCTGTGTCTCATGAACCTTCATAGGTAGACAGTAGTTGCAAAGTGAGTATTTTTGTTACTATTAAACGTTGGTGGGCCCCCACAAGAATGGTACGAAACCTTTCATGTCAAACTCGCACTTGGTGGGTTTTTTGTTTGAAGGCATGTACACAATCTATCTACATACATAGTAATTGCGGGCTCTATTGAGGCTCATTAACAGTTTTGTTTTAATCTGAAGACTGCAAATGCGTTCCCATCCCTAAAGACTAAGAAGGAATTCCCCCGTGCTAATAATTTTATCGGCTGTCTGACCCTCTACAGGCCACACTGAAAAAATTCTTGAATTTTCAAATGTCTATGTGCCTAATAGGGTAACGTAACCCACCATTTTATACAATTTAACTTAATCGAATTTCATTTCACAGAACGCTATTTTCTTCTGAAACGATGTTGTTTTCAGGATATCTTAAACATTAATTACGTAGGTTAGGTTAGATTAGACTTGTGACCAAAAACATTAACTCATGCGGCGAGAAATGAAAATGCTACGTTCGTTGACAGGGGTTTCGATAAAATAATAGCCGTCCATGCCGGAAAAAGCAACTATTCTTGGGTTTAGTAATTGCAATATGCAATCCCAAACCAGACCAATAAACCCATTTGTCCGTAAAACCATTTTCCGTGTTAAGTTTTTTGCCAATTCGACTCCCGCGCATGGTTCCGGTCGCGTGCGCGCGCGCCTGTCACGCGCCGCTAGTTGCAACTACCCGTTGATGAAAAACAAGTCTAAAAAAGGATACATCTTAATTTGAACCCTGTCATGCGTTGGCAAGGTTTATTGTTGAGGTTATTTACGTTAAGACTTAGGTCGATGTGCGCGTGGCAAGTTGTTTTGGTCAAATTAAGGCGGTATGTAAAGATTTTGAGATTATAAGCGTGAAGATCTTTCTTATTAACTAAAGTTAAAATAAATAGAAAGGTAAAACGAAATTTAATATTATTTAGTATTAGTACTATGCTCTCAGATTACCAAAATATCAAGAGGAGTAGTAATTAGCTTATTTTTTATATTTGAATGTTGAGTTATATAAAAACACAAACAAGTCTCGATAAAAAAAAAGTCTTATCCTTAATGGAAGAAAAATTATAATTGATACTCCAAATGCGATTACACTTAATCTATGTGAAAACATCTGTTTTTACAATGTTCCCCGAGAACATTTACTTAAAAAAATCAAAACCAACGATAATTGGAAGAGAACAAATCTAACTTCCAAACAAGACCATTAACAATTAAAACAACTTCCACGACTTTAGAATCGAACCAACGTAAGTGAAATTATGGACGCATTCTATTTTAAATCTAACTGCTCCGGTTTATGATCGAAATCGGAACTGGTATAATTTTCAACATACGCCAGTATTGTGACTACTAACAACTACCCTAACAGTTGGTTGTCATCAAATTAATCTATCCTGAGCGACGTGGATGAGTGAAGCAGAACGGAGGTTCTATTTAAAAATGTTGTAGTAAACGAGGAACACATCAAGGGCAGAATGTAGATTTAGAAAACTAACCATGACTTGAATTACTCAAAAGTAACTGAAAATTTAACGTTTTCTTTACTTAATTCTTTATCTGAAAATATGGACAAGAACCGAAAAGGCTTAAAATTGCGACCACTAATTCCAATTGGAATAGAACAATAACGCGCACTTGTTATTTTATTAAAAGAATAGGCTATTTTATCACCAATTTCAATAATACAGTAGGTTTATTATAAATATTCCTTTGAACGTATATTATGATTGCTGACAAAGGCAAAAGGCCCAATAACAAATAATGATATATGTTAGGCACGCATTTTGTGGATGACATCACAATATTCACCATTTTAGATTTCCCATAGTGATAACTGTTTCATTTTTGCTAAATTTACCACGTAAACAGTAATGACCGGTTAGTAACATCAAAGCGAAGAAGCGTCCTTAATTTGATTTTTAGTAAGTATCTATAGTAATGCGAATATATATGACTCCAACCTCCAATTGAAAAGCTCGATTTATATCACTGAAAAACTAAGCTTATTAGAGTCTGTCTAATGAAAGCTGAACCTGGATTTTTCTTGGCTGACGAGTCTGGCAACACTATTTAATATGTCGTTTGGACTTTGTTGTTTTTAGAAACTTGTCAATTCGAGATCTAAATTGATAAAAATACGGAGTAATCATGCCGTCGACGATAAGAGGCGGTGTCCGGGAGATTCTGTATACTATTATACAGAAGTACAAAGAAAAACAAGAAGAAAGAAAAGCATTATTGATGCAAAAAATTAATTGTTTAGTTACGGTGACCAAATTTATAGGTTAGTACGGCTTTAGTACGGCATGTTCATTTTGATACTTCTTATTTCTCTATGTGCAATCCTAAGTTTAATTTACCTTTTTCTGTCTATTATACGATGAGATTAAGAAATTAAACGAAATTAAATTCGTTTCAGAAAACCTGGACGTGCACGTTGACAAAAGTGTGCTGGAAAACGTAAAGCAGCTGAAAGAGGTTGAGGAAACTGAGTTAGCCTGCCAGACTCAGACGAAATATTTGGAAGAAGTATCTTCAATGACCGGTAATTACTAAAATTATCATTGTCTTTCCCTATATAATAGGTGTAGGTACCTATTGTCTGTCCCTATATCATGTTGAATCTTAGCATTCACAATTTTATTAAATTAATTTAATAGACAGATGATTAATGTAACTGACACTCATAGATTCAATAAAACAATAAGGAGGTGTTTAGTTAAAAGATATCATAAACATATTATTTGATATGTATTTTCTGTGTGCGGAGCAAACAGCATTTTGTTGTTTATGAACCAAATATACACTGTACAGTCGATTTCATAAATATGTGTACACTTTAGTACCTTATCTATTTATTTAATGTCATTTTTGATCGGCCAGATATAAAAGATGTTCGGGTTATATGAGTCTTCCTTGTTCTTAAACCGTTGCGATTAGAACCTCACCGATGCAATTTCATTTCACCTAAACCCAAATGTTTTTAGGGCTGTCGGACTGTACAATGGGGCTGTACTGCGCAACCACACAATGTATTTCTAAATGGTGTTCTGTTTATTTAACACTTTCTTTCTTCTTACAGATATCAGTGTTTCATCTTTAAAAAGAATAAGTAATGAGGGAAAATTAATGTAATGGTGTTAATCTGCCTTTGTAGACTTAGTGCTAAATGTCAACATTGCATGTGCACAAATCCATTTACGGAACCAGCATGAATGATGATAAGTCTTTTTGTGGAGGAAATATTTTCTATTAAACCAGATGTCGACGGTCCACGGCCATGATCTTTTTGGCTTGTAATTTTGATGAAGATAGGTTTCATCAAGATATATAATTGGCTTATTTTTGGCACGTTTCGTGGCTTTGGTTCTCAAGATCATTGTCGCAAGACTGCAATGTCATATCGTTCTATGAGCACTGAACGTTTTTTTTATTTTATTTTTTATTCAAAACCATTGCTCATCAGTATTTTACGTAGAGTCTATCTGGAGCCTGTAAAACCCATATTTTCTTTCAAATTTGCCAGAAGTGTTCTGAGTCGGAATTTGCTTTTTTACAACATAAAACTCATAGACTTTATTACGGATAGTTTTAACATCAAAGTTATCCAAGTTAGAAAACGTGGCTGGATGAGGTCGCTTCATACCAGGAGTGCTAAAGATTCCGTTGTTTTATTAGCCCTCATTAATTATTCTTTTCAAACACATGGTTGAGGAGGCGATGGCTGAGATCAGCGTCATACTCGTGAACGGGTGTTGTCAGTGGGGTCCTGTCTGTTCACGCTTGCAAGAACCTGTTTTCCAGTTAGTTATTTTAGTTATCGTCCTGACGTAGAGACCTCGTCATGTTGTTCTCCTAGTCACTATTTTTAATTTACTCAATGTTATTGAGCGTACATTTGTAACGACTAAGTTTGTGTTGTTAGAAATAATTATTAATTACTTTACTACCTTGTAATGTTACTTTTAAGAATAATTGTATTTTATGATTGGAAAAAATGATCTGCTGGAGTTTCTTGCGGCGCTTCTTCTCCAAGATATAATTGTCGTTAGATAGAGGTGTAAGGGTGATGAGAATAATGTTACCTCTAATTACTTTATTAAAAAGGTTGAATATAATATTCCTCATCATCATTGTTTTATTATGCTGTGTGCGACACAGACGAAAACCTCTCGTATCAATGAAATCTATCAACAGCACGACTAGCACAAGTTGCTCGTGACTTGTTTGTCGCTCGGATCTCCCTTACTATGTAGTCTGTTACGATAGAGACGCACAGAGCGACAAGCGAGAAAATACAACTTGTGCTACACGTGCAGATCACTATATTTTCATGTCAAATATATTTCGAAAAACCAAATGTGCTCCAGTCACTGTCATCGTATTTTACCTAAAGTGCTTTTCATCAAAATATAGCGCTCGTAATAATATATATGAAAATATAGTACGCGTTTCCTCTTCCTTTGTGCCCACCAAAATAAATAAAATAATAAAAGTATCAATATCGTTTATTCCTTCATTGATCGGTAATACCATATCAAGATTTTTTGAATTTGCCGCTTTTTCCCAGGTTCAGCTTTCATTAGACAGACTCTAACTTATTATTTTAATCTCACAAGATATAAATATGGGTGATGTCTGAACTTAAGTTCAACATCCTGCTTGCGAACCATATGGAGATAAGTATTTTTTGTTGATATGCATTAAGACGACGCGTTGAGTTTCCTTAATTCCATCCAATAAAGGCCC
The DNA here is from genome assembly GCA_946894065.1 of Acleris literana. Classification (NCBI taxonomy): domain Eukaryota; kingdom Metazoa; phylum Arthropoda; class Insecta; order Lepidoptera; family Tortricidae; genus Acleris; species Acleris literana. The sequence goes on along the minus strand of OX335670.1, from coordinate 3,459,679 downwards.
AGTTTAAGAGCTGAATATATTATAAACTGAGTAAGATCCCACATCATGAACTCTTTAGTCTTTTATATCTGCGTGGTGCACCATATAGAAAAATATCTGTATCTTAAAATACATTCAACAAAAGTTAAGTTGATGAAATTATTATTTACCCTTTTACTAAAAATCTTACTTATTACACTTACCTACTTGGTACCCATCCTAATGGGCAAAGAAGTAGAGGTCTTCCAGAGGTTTTGGGAGACTTTAAAAATGGTTTTTCGTAAAAAGTTACCAACGATATAAGACAACGTCTCCTTCGACAGAGTAACACCACAATTTCAATAACTGAAGTAAAGGGGTTTGGGTAAAAGTGTTGTCATTTGTAAAATTCATACATTTTCAAGGTGAGCGGCCATTCGTGAAAGTGGCAAATTATGATAGAATTATTAAAAATAAACATATTTTATTATGTAATATAATACTCTTAAGTGCATCGGAGCCGAGATATTTAAATATTCATACTTGGGCGTGCTTTTGTACTAAAAACTGAACACTTAAATATTTAAAATCTCCGCTCCGATATTATTTAACGCCATAAATTATATATATCTATATGTATTTAGAGGTCCTCTAAATAACTATGTAACAATCATCCGTGGCCGCTGAAAAAAAAAATGACAATATTCTTCAAACAAATTTACCCAATGCCCTATAGGTTTTTTAACAGTGATCAATAAAAGTCATTATTTCCTAAAGGACATCCTAACCCTCGTACATCGTTGTCCCTCGCATTCCAGTAGCTATTTCTGGCACCGGCTTGTGGCCATTCCCTGTTGGAATAGGTCGGTGTCGCTGATAGCGATAGATAAAGTTTATTTATAGCTTTGACAAGTATGGCGCTATTGTGGCTCCTACACTGCGCTAGTTACCTTATATGCCAGTTGTCAGTTGGTTTTCTTTTGTTTTGTACGTTGATTTAAGTCGTAGTGTAAAGCTAGAGTATAGCTTCTTAAGTGCAGATAACCAGTTTCATAATATCGATCGGTAATCTTCGTTTTTCTATGTTTCATAAAAGACAGTGACAAATATACAAATATAAACAGTAACGTTTGCAGCGTTTGCATCTTGGCTTCGCCTACTAGTCTCTAAAAGCAGAGAATCGTCCAAGATATGCAATCTTATACTGCTTTTAAACTATTCATGTTTAATACCTGCCTATTAGCAATTACCAATCGACTGAAAAGTATGTTAACGTTTACATCTACTCAATAAAAGTAATTTACTGCTACGAAAATGGAAGCCCAAAGTAAAATTAAATATTAATCAATGTGTTCTAACAAGCTATAACTTATAGGAGAAAAACGTTAAGTGAATTTAATGGGTGCCGAATAAAAATACTCTTTCACCGCAGCTGTTGCCCAAAATTAAAAAATTAAACAGTCAACGCTCTGGTGAATGCATTCAGCCATGTTTGAAATAGCGACCTTGACATTGTCGCACCATGTTCGTTGCGTTCCAAATTTAAAAAACGTGACACTGGCAACAAAACTAATAAAACATAATCGTTAGTGTCAGCGTTTTCAAATACGAGTAGTAACCCACAAAAGGGAACATGATCAGATGATTTACAATGTTCGAATAAACATAATGTAAATGTTTTAAGTTACAGAAATGACAGAATATTCTTTATTGATTTTTAGTGTCAGATCTACTTATAATCAAACTGCAAAGGGTGTAACCGGTTTTTGAATCAATTATTGAAATGCACGATACCAATACAATCAACGAGTCAACAAGCTGGCATCCCAAAAAGGCAAAGCTTACAATACTGCGTCTGCGACTGCACTTACGTTCTAAAATTAAACGGTTAGCGCCAATCAGGGTTGCCAACTGCTGTCAGTGTCAGTGCACTTTGTTTCCTTTTTTGTCGAGGCGTTTATGGCATCCGATTGTATCAGCCAGGGTTTTAACATCTATGATTGTACCTCTAGATCGTAAAGAAGGTCCATCTTACTGATTTCACGTAGTGTAGTGTGTAAATAAGATTCAGGTAGTAAACAAGTTTCTTTAAAAGCTTGAATTGAGAAGCTGTTGCCCCTTATAATGAAGCAATGGTAGATAAAAGGTAGGCAAACAAATATACCCAAGATATTTCATTGACTTAATATATTCTCACAAAATGTACTTTGAGGTAAGCTTAACAGAGTTTGGAATAAACTAGGCTTTAGAATGCCTTCTAGAAAGAATGGCAAGTAGTGTAAAACTGTGCAGCAAAATTAGCTTTCAAACAAAATTCATTGTCACCATTGAGGTTTTAAGGGGCTTCCCATTGACATCACAACAGCCGTGGGAACGCGTCGCACGGCGGTACACACTCAAGCACAATATTTGCGGAAAAATGCCATTGTTGATGAAATATCGTAGGTAAATGAATGAACAGTAAATACGGTAGGATCGACATTGACAACAATGGGCGGATGTCTCCTGAGCATTGTTCGTCTCCATTGGACACGACTCATATGTTATTTATTTAGGCGTACACTTATAGCTTTTTAATAAGCTGGGATCGTCTAAGGGCTGTAAAGAGACATAAATGCTTTCAAATGTTGGAACCGGATATTTGAAATGTTATATATCAGCTGTGTAGCGTGTAAGCGTGTAAGTAAATAAAACACAAACTTTCGTGTCGTGTTTTTTTATAAGCACACAATTATAGTAACACCATAAAGAACTATGTTACAAAAGCCTCTTGAAAACGCTAATAAGCGAGGTAATAGATGAGTTGCGTCGAAATCGTCGATAAGATAATCGTGATAATAACGCGATATGTCAATCACGCCGTCTGACCAAGCGCCCAGTCCATCAAGCAACAAAATGTAAATATTTGGTTTGCCAATTTACAAACCTAATCCTAACTTATTCTAAGTTTAAAAAGATTTAATTCTCAAAAAACATGAGTATTTGTTTCTAGCTCCTAATTTAAAATTCAAAATTTGAACTCTTAAAACTCTAACTGGCCAATCAAAACGCGCCATAATTTCAAAGATATAATTGTTCCAAAATTAAATGCGCGCTGCGATCAACGTTCCGGTGCTCGCCGGCATAATTAGCTCACTTAATTACTGAAATGCTACGTATCTGTGGCGCGACTAAATCTCATTTTTATACAGATAACAGTAATGAGCTTCACTGTGGAAAGTCGTGGCGTGCGGATTTGGGAAAGTAAGTTGATGTTCCGAACGCATTCTTAGAATAGTTCCGTTTTTGAATGCCTTTCACCTCGCTACATTAATATTGTGGCGTCTGCGGATCATTATTTAAGACGTCTTGGAGTTTGTGTCAAAACAACTCGCATCCAAGAATGTATCATAAATTTAAATTATTAAAAACTTACGCAGATTCCTAAAAATCCGGAAAGAGTATTCATTTTAAAAGCATCTCCAGTGGATTCCATTTTATTTTATTTTAGTGAGTTTATCAACCTACAAATATTTGTACAACAGCTTCCTCAATTAGGTGGTAATGGGGTTGTCAGAGTCGTTATCTCTATAGAACGAACATTAAATCTTCCTTATCAGGCAAATGACCCACCAAAGGGTCCTGAAGGATAACGAAGGGCTTCTGTGAATAGCCTCTAATCAAATGTTGAAGCACCAATTTAGTTAATGTAACTTAGATAATCAAGCTTGTTTCGGAACCAAATCTAAAGCCAATGATGATTACTATTGATCAAGTCTTTTTGATTTAGCCAAGTTCAACAGCGGTCAGTTCGGCGAGGACATTCATGAGATAACTTATCTCTCTCTTTATCTTAGCTGTATCATTTCAATATCACAGTTGCAATACCAAGCAAGCTGGGATGCAAACAGTTCAAAGCCAACTTTTGTGGCTTGTATATCTTGCTTTGTACAGTTCGAAGTATTATTCTGAGTGTGAAATATGGTTACCTTACCTCTCACTTCACCAAAATTATATCTACTTCTACAATCAAGATGTTATAGGCAATTAGAAGTAAAAGCACAGATATCTTTACCTCATCTGACTGTAACATCTCTCGTATAAATATTTCTCGAGACGGGGCGAGCGATGAACCCAATCCAGAGTTACTAGCATCGCTGTTCAAGAGTGACATTACTCACGCTCATGCGTCTAATACAACCCTTCATTGTAAAACCCTAAACGATCGAGAAATAGACCGACGATCGATGTCGGACACATGATCTGTCGGTGGAGGACGCGGTCGGCTGCGCGAGCGCAGTAGATCACCGTCGCGCTCATTAATGCGATCCAGTTAGATCTTCCCAATAGTGCGCACGAAACTAACTTTCTACACGAGATTTTGAACGATCATCTTGATTTCAAAAGTTATGACTTGGAGTTTTAATTGTAGTATAGATTCGGTAGACTTGGAAACTTATGCTGGGCTAATATGGGATGTGGAGTAGGTTTATTAAGCAGAATGAGAAGTAGGAACCAGTATTTACAGAAAAAATATAATTATTAACCTCGTAAGGCCCAGTGTGTAATAGGATGTACATAATCAAGGCATTTTAATTTGAACTGTGTTGCTATAAGAATAAGGTTTATTTTCCTATGTTCATAAACTGAAAATGGCATTATCGATCAAACGTAATTGAACTTTATTGCCTTGATGTTAGGTTCAAAGTCCCACTGACAAAATACTCCCTGTTTGCAGTATGGTGGGCCTTACGAGGTTAATGTCATTTCCAGTTGTAATGATGTCAGATGGTGACCAAAACCTATGAAGTAAGAGAAAATAAGAGACAATTTTAATAATTATCAAGCGTTTGCAATCAATTGAATTGACTAACAAACAGTTGCAAGCAAGCTATAAATAAATAATTGCTAGGGTATTGTAGCAATAGTTTTCATAAGCTTAAAGCATTCAAGGCAAAGCAATTCCAATCATGTATGTAAAAAAAAAATCAATAGAAAGTGAAGATGGCTCATATTGTCAACGCCATAAATACCGCGAAATCGAAAGTATGTTAATTTAATGATGGCGGCGCTGCGACGATGTGGCTCTTATTAATTATTCATTATCATTAGTCTCGACTGTTTCAACGGGGTATTGATGCGACTTTCACGCTTTTGACAAAGTTGCACATTCTGCGCAATTAGGATCGAATTTTTAAGTCGTATTTATTTAAGATACCAATTACACAGTAAAAAATGAAAAGATGAGCGTTTTAGTACTTTGTCACAACAAACTGATCATCAAATGACAAGCATGGCAATGACAAGATTCTAAGTATGCTCAACATTTTAGAGCAGTCCCAACTGAAGACTAGCGTTAGCTTACAACCAGCATAAGCTAAGTTGGGGCCTAGGTACCAACCACAATTTACCTGTGTCTGTAATATTTTTTATTGTGTTGTGGATACTTTTTTTTTTAATATGGTGACTGTTCTATGGACTTCTGAGTGTTGAGCAAAAATTATGTTTTATATTTATAAAGAACCTTCCTAGTTAAATGTCTCTTTTTGTGGTGCTTCGACCATCGATAATCTATTCCCGCAAAAGATAAGTCATGTTCATCGATTAAACCCCCTCGTAAGATGCAAGTTTTGCGAAAACCTTCAGAATCTTCTGAAGTGGAGAACGATGGTAGGTATAAACTTGTGGTCTGCAGTCTTGTCTGCCTCTTTACGGTCATTATCCAGAATTGTGTTCTCAGTCTAATTAACACCGCCCTTTTTTTCCACTTGGTTTTTGATAAAATTTATGCAAAATGTAGTAACATATCGACCATTCAAACTTTAATATTTATTGGGCACTTAATTATTATTAGCGGTTAATTAACTAGAAGGGTTTTAATATTTGCGTGACGCGCGAATTAGAAAAGCGATGTGTTAATTAGGTTTACTTGCTTGCGAATTAAAAAAACTACGCGTTTATTAGATAAATGTTCATGCCAAATATATATATTTTTAGGAAATAAGACAAAAACTGTCAGACTGTCTATTAATTTTATCATATTTATTATATTGCAACGTTGAAACTATTAGTAACATAAAATATCCACCACGATATACATACATAATAAGCTAACTAATATTTCACTGAAATAATCTTTCTATAATCAACAATGAAAACGATAAAAAAAAATCAGAATTAATAACTTTACTAACATAATAACTAAGGTATAAACCTTAGATAACAAATAAATTGCCGTATCTGCTAAAGAAAAAATAATACTCCTTTCTCCTACTTTTTACATTCCCTATCTATGTTTAAAAAAAGTAATTTAAAATTTAAAAACCCGATGACCTAAAAAGATATAAATAAACTAGTTAATTTTATTGAATCTAAGGACACCTCATAATTCATAATGCTAAAATCCGTCGAGCCGTTTAAGCTTTACATACATAAGTTATGTAACATAACATACAGACATTCAACTTTAAGTATGTAGTTTAATTATTGCGGGTGGTTTTAATACATAATTTATACAAATATGAAGAATGATGCCGGGTCCCTAGGATTTTCCTTACATGATTAGAATTACAGTTGTCACTTTTTGTCAAAATGCAACTTTTTAATGCGGTCAGCAAAATTTTCATGTTTTCCAAGAGAAATATGCTAGGAAAAATAAAATAACCTCTAAAAAACATATTGTCCAAACACTTAAGCACACAGATACGATCATAAGGATGATTTTAAGGTTAGGGCCCCTCTAATAACATCAGTTTGACATAATATATGTCATTCTAATCATGCCATCATTCTTCCGGGAATTACATTTTTGTAAAAAGATTATTCCTGTAAATTAATTTAAACTGGTTAAGCTTAAGCGAGCAATTAGAAATAAAATACTTTTATGTACCAAAAACCTTTTTTACTACTCTTAAACTAATTAACGCGTTCATTTTTGACCCGTGAATTAGACGTGTGTATTAGGGATTCTTGATAAAAAAAATATAAGTTCTTTTAGGTACATGTGATAAACTACATAATCCAGTAACTGTTAAATACTGTGGTTCTTAATGTATACAATAATTTACAGAGCTATAGAGTTATTGGCTGATTTTAAAAACGTGAACGTGTTAATTAGCATTTACGAGAACCAAAACATGCGAATTAGATACTTACATTTGTAGTGTGCGATCCACACAACATTAACACGTCTTTCTCTCAAGAGGGTCTTGACATGAGTGTCTGCTCACGCAAAATGCATTACAGGCGTCTGTCTATTTCTTCAATGGCCTTGCACGGACAAGAATGAAAGCGGCGCGTGAATTAGTACACGTATCGGGACAAAGTTTCTTTATTTTATATCTTAGTGATATATTACTAAATAAATTTGGTATTTTTTTTGTAATTTGGATATCTTATCTTTCATTAAATAAAAATACTTTCATTCATCTTTCCTCTTGTATATGATCGGGGAAAATAGTTATATTAGTGATTTCGGAAGTGGGACGCGCGGTGTTAATTAGGAGAATGGGGTATTGATTTTTTTTTTCTCCTAGAAAGGTATTGAATATTTACTTGAAAATTCATGTACACCTCAATACGAGTACCTTCTACGAACAAAAAATATAAATTATACCAAATTCAATAGTTTTATATTTTTTAAGCCCGAGGACATACAGAAATGGCTGTCTGGAGAATGACCGTTTAATCAGTCACATGCGTGATTGCATGCTGTGTGGGTATTTGATAGCAAGACTATCATAACTTAGCCTCCAAGCTTTTACGCATTTTGCCGGTTTTATGCATAAAGAGTACCACAGACAGAAAGTCCGTAGGCCGATATTGGCCAGTATCATATTACAACTCAAACTATCAGTTTATCTTTTGGTTTCATACAGTTAATTACAGAATAGGTATGGCCTGTCTTGGGGCTGCAGGTGAACTATTAGTACGTGGGAGCCTTGCTAAGTATTGATTATGATCTTGGCAGGGCAGCTGATTCGAAGTGTGACCATAGTCAAGATGGGCACGAGAGTGCTCTTTTGAAGCTGCGCATCCACTGGGTCGGAATCAGAGCGTACGGAGCGTTCTTTGTATTGATTTTAATGGTACAACGTGTACTAAATCCATTAATATAAAGCAACAAATCCGACGGGTAAAGTTACGCTAGCCAAAGCTTTACCGACCAGCTTGTCGGTTTTTTTTTAATGACTGTTGAAAACTAGAAACTCCTTTACTACCTAAATAACTATAGTGATAAACAGGTACAGAGAGGAGAAACAGGGTTTCAGTGTTAAGATATTTTTGTTGACAATTTTGGTGCTGATTAGTACAGCCTGTCGTTACTTTTGGTTCTTTGATGTCGTATACACATAATTATAATCCAACACGACCGCAATTAGTATAAGTAGTTTTAGAAAATAATTAGTAACTAGATATTATATTGTATTGTATTGTATAGCTGCTCTCTGTCTGATGTTGCTGTGCCCTTGCAGGGCGTCACATGCAAACCTCCTATTACGTTCCACCTATAAATATGTTAATGTGACATGCAATAAAATATTTTGATTATCCTGCCTTTTGGCCGAAATATGTGAAACGATACATTTTGCCAAACATATTTCGCCCATACAAAGGTAACCCGTGTAAACTGAACCAACTTGTTTCTAATAAGAATTTCAGGGTAATTAATTACGTCTGTAATAAAATAGCTTATCACATTAAAGATTACTTTAACGATACAGCCTCAGAAAAGTTTTACACGAAGGTAATAAAATACCTACTTAGTTAAGGGAGGTATTATTATTACAATAAAATTGTGTTGGTATATATAGGTAGGTACCTATCTGGCGTTAAGAATAGTTGCTTGGTGTTTGAATATGAAGAGAGCGGTCATTTTGGTTTTGAGAGGGGGTGATCCTACTATCTCCCTCTCTTGTGTCATCATGCTTCTCGATTTTGTTATGTTACCTTGGGACTAAAAGCTGCTAAGCTACAATAAAGAAGCAAATAGGTAGGTACAAATACGTAACCCACGAACAAGCATAAAGTCAACAACTTGAGGGTAAGCACTCAGATAATTATGAGCAACGGAAACCAATAAGTAAATAACTTAGCATCTAGCTATCGCTTCGTCTACTTTCCGAGAAAAAACAATACATCGGAACCCGGAGCTGCATACACAAGTTATAAATAATTCATGGTACCACAACAAACCGGCGCACTCGTCTAGTTCAAGATCACATGAAAAGGAAGGAGCGCGAGGGAGGGTGGAGCGCCCCGCATAATGAAGTAGGTATGAGGTACGTACAGCCTACACCCGGACAATCGATTCGCGATTCCCGGGGCAACGAGCGGCGTCCCCGGCGCCCCCCGGCCGGTCCACCGGCACATTCTATTCCTAACTCAACAAAAACTCACCTCTTTACACTTCAGCAAGCTCACACCACCAAAGAAATGCAGTCACGTAGATCGCGACTCGCGAGATCAAATCACTATGATTGCACTGCGAAAAAATGTCTAAGCGCGACGCAATTACACAAACATCAATTAACTTGACACTTTTTTTATTTATAATAAGTATTTTTATGTTAAGTTGAGTAGTACCGGTGAATTGGGCCGGTGAGGTATTATGCTCCGTGCGACCGACAAGATGTCACCTCCACGGCTGTTCGCGGCGGACTAGCGAAATGAAGATGGCGCCGCGCCTGCGCCTGGGGTGACGCGAGTGAATGCAGCAACGGGCGGCCCGTTACAGGCCCCGCCAATCAGCGCGCAGTACGCTCGGAGTTGGCCAATAAGCATCGAAAGTTCTGCTATGCTTTATTTGTCCGGTGTTTGCCCGTGAAAGTTCAAATCAAAACAAGTCCATCTTCAATTGTTGTTGCAACTTAAAAAGCGATAAATTAGTGATTAGGATATAAACATAAGAGTTTCTATCTTACATTTATAGGTATACCCTGATCATAATGTCTTGTTTTTGAAATAAATATGAAACGTGCCAAATTGTTTTTATTCATTTTAGTCGGTTAATGTAGGATGATCCCTGTGACAGCCGGATTTCGTAATTTAATAGACTTACTACTCGCAAAGCAAGGCATGTAAAAAGAGTTGATTATATACAATGATATAATTATAGTAAAAAGAGGTAGATTATCGCACCTTCAAAACAATAATGACGTAATTCAGAAATTTTAAATTTCGAGTTGTATCTCTATAATAATAAATTTATGACTTGAAGTTTGAAAGCAGAAATTTTCAATTAGGTCACTATTATTCTGAAGGTGCGTTATGTTATACGCACTTCGATAGTGGCACCCTAAAACCAAGCCAATTGGTACACCTTTACTTAGTCTTGCGCCGTCAACGGAACCGTGAACTATTAGTCTGCAGAGCAACATACACTCGTCTCTGTTTCGCTCCCGGAAATTAGCATACCATCCTGCTTTTACTTGTCATTTATAAATTAGTGTGTAATTGCAATAATTTACTCATTATGTGTGCATAAGCCGGGCCATTTTTACACGCGGAATACCGTATAGGTAAAATATCTACCTCTTTTAAGTAAGTAATCATTAAAAATATAACTACTGACCTACTGAATTTTTGTACTAATGTCCTGGATGTTTTCTATATATTTAAGTAAGTATTTATTTCTCTATATGAATAAGTAAGTTGACCGTTGTCTAGTACCCATATCACAAGGTTAGAGCTTATTAGTTTGGGACTAGTTCAGTATGTTTGACGTTATCCCTTTGTACCTAAGTATTTAATTTAATCTAATTTAATGTAGGTACTTTGTGCATAATTAAGTTAGTCATAACATAAATTGTTTGCGGTGTGACCATATTAAGGAAAAAACATTTAAAATTTATTATTCAAAAAGTTATAGTTAACAAGTCCTTTTAGGTAGGTATATGATATACCAATATTACCAAGTTGTCGTCATTTTAATTAAATTATCCTATGTAAAGCAGGACGTGGTCAATACTGTTTACGCATCATTTTTGTAGTCATACCTATTTCAATATCGCATAATTTGTTTAAGCCGAATTGTATTTGTGCAGAAACTGTTCTCGCATAATTTGATGTCGCCGAAATCTATCACGCATATCTAATTGTAGCCGAATTAGTTTTACGCATATTTTCTGAATTCCGAATAGGAATTTGTCAAAAAATGGCTTACGCATAAATTAGTTTCGCAGAAAGTTATTTGTCGCATAAGCTTATTTCGCCGAATTAATAAATTAACGTAATAATTCTAATAATGACCTAAGCGAGAAGAATCGCCTTATGTCCCGCTTCCTGCGGCAGTATCGACGGGGCCCCGCTTCGCGGAGCCCCTATTCCGCGTAGTTTGGCGCTTCGCGCCTGGACACAACTCTAACCTAAACCTATTTTTTTTCAAATTGACTTAATTATTTAATATTTTTGTTTCGGATTTTCGGTTATAAATTCGGACAGGATTTCGGGCTATCAAAATTCTGCTAAATTACAGATATGCTAAACAAAATTATGCATAGTTAAATTCTGCCATGTCAAATTATGCTAACATACTAAGTATTCGGGTAAACAACCATTCGGATAATATAGATTTATGCCAAATAAAATTTCGGCAAGTCTAAGATTCGGCGCAAATAAATTATGCGAAACTTGTTAATGCCTAACACGTTTCGGATATTAAAAATTATGCCATAAGATGGCACCCGGTCAATACGTAAAGCCCCCTACGCATTATCCTTCTGTGCCATCCCTCCGGGCACGATGCACGACGCAAAACGATAGTGCAGGCTTGCTGGACGTCAATTATTATTATTATTACCGTGATTATTGACGTCCAGCAAGCCTACGCAGTATCGTAGGGGGCTTTACGTATTGACCGGGTGCCATCTTATGGCATAATTTTTAATGTCCGAAACGTATTAGGCATAACAAGTTTCGCATAATTTATTTACGCCGAATCTTAGACATGCCGAAATTTTATTTGGCATAAATCTATATTATCCGAATGGTTGTTTACCCGAATAGTATGTTAGCATAATATTGACATGGCAGAATTTAATTATCAGAGCTCGGAATAGGCAGTGCCTATTTACCTAAACTTCACGGAAGGACGTAACTAAGAGTGGTTACAACCACCAAAAATAAATTATTTCTTATTATTGAATGCGGGATTTCCCGGGATTGACTGTATTACTCTAAAGGCTTAATACATTTAACATTACTTAAAATCTTACTATATTGCATATTATTTATCTTGAAATAACAATCAGTCATAAAACAATATAATATAGATCAAATTGAATCAAAGGGAGCCTGAAATTTGATCTTTTTTAGTTGATTTAAATAGAATTGTAATATCGTATAGAATGTATTCAACCAAAACAGATGTAGTCGACACTTTAGCCGTTGTACTTACTACCTGCTGTTTGCGACCCCAATTTATAAGTAAAGTGAATTTATTAAGCCTTTAGAGTAATACAGTCAATCCCGGGAAATCCCGCATTCAATAATAAGAAATAATTATTATTGGTGGTTGTAACCACTCTTAGTTACGTCCTCCCGCGAAGTTTAGGTAAATAGGCACTACCTATTCCGAGCTCTGTTAATTATGCATAATTTTGTTTTAAGGAGGCATGACAATAAGTAAAAAATAAGAGAGTTGTTAATGAAGTAGGTATTAATGATGCCTCGCAGGAGGAAGCATGACATGCCTGGGTAACCAATCGCAAGTGCGATGCCAACTATTTCAAACTTAGTAGTAAAGTAATAGTAGAAAATATGAACATTGTGACTAAAGATTGATAACCAGAGGTCGGAATAGGTAGGTAGTGCTTATTAACCTAAACTTGACTCATGTTCATACATGCGCGAGTGAGATGGAAATACGTTATTGAATGAAGATGCAACAAGTTTAGGTTAATAAGCACTACCTATTCCGACCTCTGTTGATAACGCAAACTAGCTCACAGACCACCTGAGAATGAGGTTTCGAGGCCCAAAGCTCAAGACTGCGATCTCAACTTAACCTATTTACTTAAGCTACATCTAGTGATATCCTCAAATTACTTTAGTTGGATATTATTAGACATTATTATCTTGCAATTTCCGAGTATTATTGACTAATTGTACATCTATATCCAACATAAGTATACTTTAACCGACGCAAACAGATTGCGCTCCAAATACATACGGACATATTTCCGGTAGCGCTAAGTTCTCTAAAATTAAAATAAATTATAATAATAACCGACTTTCTCCGGCTGGAATTAAAATGATATATTGCCCTGCTAATGCATATAATATTTATTTAGCTGTCATATCTAAATGAAGCAAATTGAGTTCCTTATAAAATAATCACATTTAAACCAAGTTTGCATAACATAGTTTACACCGCAGACACCGCAGTTTAAATATAGGTATTTACTTGACTATGTTTGTATGTTTTATATTATTTTGTTTCGGTTGCTTATGGCGTTCTATTGTACCTACTCGGTAAAACCTACCTACCCGGGAAAACCAGCGCCTCTATTCTAGGGGGTAAATATATCCCAATCGTATTTGACCTCTTATGGTATTGTTTCTAACTCGGCCGTCATTACTGTCAAGTAAATAAGAGCTATCAAAACGTTGACAATACCATAACAGGTCAAAAACGATAATGTTTTTACCGTGCAGGTAGGGTTGCCAACCGTACTATAATATATAGTAGGTAGGTATTGTACTATATTTTCACTCTGTGTACTATATATACTGTTTAAGAAAGATATAGTACGCAAAAATACTATATTTCGGTCAGTCCTTATATATATGCGGTTTGGGTTGGCCGTTTCAACCTGATTTTAAGCACCAATGTAGATGAAGTGGAAAAATAGGGTTTTTTCAGCTCAGATAGTTGCCCCAATAGCAGGCAGAATGTTAGTAAGTACCTAGTAAATATTGTGCATTATATTTAATGAATGAATTTACACACTTTTTAAAGTTTTTCTTCAAAGTACTATTAATATTTTCTTTATGTGTACTATATTTTTTATTCCTTGGGCTGGAAAATACTATATTTGCCCAAGAAATAGTTGGCAACCCTACGTGTAGGGGGCTTTTTGAGTTGACATGTTATTGTATTGTCAACGTTACGATAGCTCTTATTACTTGACAGTAATGAGGCCGAAGTAGTTACTTCAAAATCAATATTGTTTTACAGAGTAGATCAGAGCCCCAGTTTTTGTCTTGTGTGAGCATGGAATCAATGTTTTTTTAACAGTGTGTCGATTACACCTTGAAATTTCGAGTTATTTTTATGAGTCTTCTCGTGACCACGGCAGTTGTAACACAGTCGAAACGTCGACGTAAATGTTCATTTTATTACCGTAAACTCGGGTTACTTTAGCCCTAGGGGGTAACACTGCCCACCCCAAAAACCATCTTTAAAATTTAATTATTCCATTTAATGTTACATATAACCAAGCTGCTTATAGAGTTCTAAAATTATTTTAACAATTTAAGATGATAACCACTAAAACAGTTATAGTTTTAAGGGTGGGCAATGTTACCCCCTAGGGCTAAAGTAACCCGAGTTTACGGTACGTGATTAAGAAATTAAGTCCCGTTTTATAGTTTTAGTATTCTTTTTCGGATATGAATATGGCTGAATTTTAATTTTTCCGAAACTATGTTATGCCATTTTTGGTTAAATACATTAATACATTGTTGTAGAGGTTACAAAGTAAGCAATAGATGGACGAGATAGTACGAGTCCATCTATTGCACTTTCGGCCGAGGCTTAAACAGTGCTTTCACGACTACTGCGAGGAAATAAAAATCAATTCTTATAATAAGTTACAACACACTAAAATGTTTACGCTCTCCCGCCAATTTTTGCTTGTTTTTAACGATACCGTTCTTAGTGGCCAGCCATTAAAAGGCGTTTTTTAAACTGACGACTCTGACCGTGACAGAACTATATTTCAAATAATTAAAATCAGACATATATGGCTGTATGGAATCTGATTCCTTTGCCTATCCGTGAAGAGATGAATATTATAAAAAATAAAACGAGTTCTCATTGGCCAATTTAATTTCATATGCAGCACAAGTCGTGTTCTGATGACTCAATGGATCAGACCAACAATGTTATTGTTCTCCAGTTTAAAGTCATAGATTTACAGAAGGCCTGCTCATTCAATGTACAACTATTGATTGTTTTGGGGACCAAGAACAGACCATCTTTCGCCACATTTCCGAGCAGAGGCGTGAAAAGTTACCTAATTTAATTGATACAGTTAGTGTAGGTTAGGCCCTGTTGTTTGATCACTAGTTAAACTAACTTATTGTTAAAATTCGAAAAAGGAATGGAAAATTTGACACATTTCCTTGAGATTTTAACCATTAGTAACGTGTTTTGACCATTAGTTAGTTTAACTACCGATCAAACAACAGCCCATTAGCCTCGTAAAGCCCACCATACTGCAAACACTTGGTGGGACTTTGAACCTAACATCAAGGCAATAAAGTTCAATTACGATTGACCGATAATGCCATTTTCAGTTTATGAACATAGGAAAATAAACCTTATTCTTATAGCAACACAGTTCAAATTAAATTGCCTTATGTACATCCTATTGCACGCTGGGCCTTACGAGGTTACGAGTAGGTTTCATTTATAAGAGTGATATCAATAAATAAACTCTTGTATCGAAACATTGCATTGGGGATTATGAAAATTCGACATTTTGATCAATTCGGAATTATGTAGTGTACCCCGATTATAAGCTGTGTACCCATCACACTGTTGACAAATCTTTACCTATTCCATAAAAACCAGCTTCCGGGTATCTCACGTCGTATTCGGGGTCGATTGATTGCTATTGAGACTGACGCGAGCACGGCTCATTAGCTACCGTCTAATAGATCTGCATGCGCTCACGCCGCGGCAGCCATACATCATGGCGACCAGACTAACGACTACTTCGCACGCATATCTGCTGTTGGGAATAGTAAATGATACATAATACATATAGATCTGTGGCGATATCGAGCAATTTATAGGGAGACAATATACAGGTTGCCCGGGATATAGTGGACCACCTTACAGTTCTGGATAGCTCAGCAGAGTGTCGAATGTGTGGAAGATTTTCCTCTCGCAAAAAAGGCAAAGGCGGCGGCAAGCACTTTAGTAATTTATGTGGCTGGTGCATAATAAGAGGCATTAAAGCACGAGTGTTTTAATGCCTAATTATGTATAGGCGCATACATAACTTTATCTACATGCATATCATAAGTTTTCTATAATATGTTCAGATATGGCCTGTATTTTTATTAAGTTAGTGTTACTGTTAACTTGTTTCTAGTACCAAAGCTTAAAAAACAAGAAAAAAAAAACTTTATTTATAATGTACAGATATGGCTTGCATTTTCAAGTTAGTGGTACAGTATTACCGATACTTTAATGTTTAGGTACCGACACTTTAATGTAAACATTACGATGCACTATACTTAAATGTAAACATTAAGATGCAACCACAGATACAGGTTTCTTAATATAGGCGATTTGCTTATCGCTTCAACATTGTAGGGAAGTTATGATAAGGATGTAGATGTAGACGTTGGACCATCGTGTTAAGTTCAACATAGTTACTATAAAGCAATAAATTGGAAATTTCGGATGCTCCTTTGGAATAAATAAGAGGAAGAGATGGAACTTATGTAATTTAGCTTTTATGTTATACTCATATAGGCCTCCTTTTGAGCATGTTTCTGATTGTGTGCCGTCCTTAAGGAATAATGTTTTTCGTAAAGATGTGTTCACCTGTAATTGGGGTGCATGTTTATCTAAGTGAACTTTAATCAATAAGCCCACTTTAAAGTCAATAATGTACTCTGTTGGTGCCCCGTATTAAATAAATAAATAATAAATAAAGGTTTAATTAGCGCCGACCAAATTTCGCTATCCACGCTAGCCAGGTAATTAATTAAGATCGATATTAAGTCAACGTGGATAGAGAACATGTGGTAAACAAGCAGAAAGCATCTCGGATGATGATGATAATGATGATGATGATGATGGTGATGTTGATGATGATGATGATGATGATGATGATGATGATGATGATGATGATGATGGTGATGTTGATGATGATGATGATGATGATGGTGGTGGTGGTGGTGATGATGATGATGATGATGATGATGATGATGATGATGATGATGATGATGATGATGGTGATGGTGATGGTGATGGTGATGGTGATGGTGATGGTGATGGTGATGGTGATGGTGATGGTGATGGTGATGGTGATGGTGGTGGTGGTGGTGGTGGTGGTGGTGGTGGTGGTGGTGGTGGTGGTGGTGGTGGTGGTGGTGGTGGTGGTGGTGGTGGTGGTGGTGGTGGTGGTGGTGGTGGTGGTGGTGGTGGTGGTGGTGGTGGTGGTGGTGGTGGTGGTGGTGGTGGTGGTGGTGGTGGTGGTGGTGATGGTGGTGGTGGTGGTGATGGTGATGGTGGTGATGGTGGTGGTGGTGGTGATGGTGATGGTGGTGGTGATGGTGATGGTGATGGTGATGGTGATGGTGATGGTGATGGTGATGGTGATGGTGATGGTGATGGTGATGATGATGATGATGATGATGATGATGATGATGATGAAAAAATTAGACTATCACCATTGCCCTCTCCCCGCACCTCATGCATCCCCCAGCTCTCATTTAAATTGTACGCCTGTAGTGCACTTTTTAACCGACTTCAAAAAAGGAGGAGGTTATACGTTCCACTGTATGTATTATTTTTTTTTATGTATGTTCACCGATTACTCCGTCAATTGTCGACCGATTTCAAATTTTTTTTTTTGGTTTGATAGATTATACTTTCGAGGTGGTCCCATTGTCACCAAATCTGAATCTGATGAGAGGATCCGTGAGGAATGGAGGGAACTCCTCAAATATTGTAGGCAAACATATAGCGATTTTAGTATTTTTAGTAACAAATCCAGCATTTGCATACAGAAAGTACCATTTGGTGAAGTGGAACTGATGATGAAGACCACAGATGGCCACCGGAACTCCTTAACGGTACCGATTTCAAGGGTGGCGATAAGATATCTCGATTAAGATAGTTGAGCGACTAACACGAAGAATATTTACTTGTTAACCGACTTCAAAAAAGGAGGTTATTGAAATATGACTATGACTTTCCCGCGGCGTTGCTTGCGGCGCGCTTGAAATAACTTAAAGTTTCATTTCAACTAAGAAGTGGGACTACGTAACAGCGTATTATGATCACTAAAAAGTATGAAATAAAATAAATGTTTTAAAAAACAAAAAACCGCCTTCAAAAACGCAATAAAATAACTTCTTTAAAATTGTAGGCACCTAATAGGTTAGTCCAACTGATGTCGGCTTTTTGTTGAAAATGTTGTGGTCGCCGACTTCAGTTGGACTAACCTATTAGGTGCCTACAATTTTAAAGAAGTTATTTTATTGCGTTTTTGAAGGCGGTTTTTTGTTTTTTTCTATCTCAAGTGGTCGACGCTTAGGTTGAAGTGGTATGTTTAATTGTATTGGTTCTTGTGCACAAGTCACTTTAGAAGTGAGAACACATTGTGATGTTTCTCGCCGGACAACTAAATTTTTATTGATATATTTTGTCCGGCAGCATGAGCATGTCATGCTCATTTAAAGGTCTTTGCTTACGGCGGCGTCGTTGATCGGGTCGCCACCTTCCCGAACACAATCATGGTTGAGGGAGGCGATGGCTGAGATACGCGTCATACTCGTGAACGGGTGCCGTCTGTGGGGTCCGGTCTGTTCACGCTTGCAAGGACCTGTTTTCCAGATAGTTATTTTAATTATCGTTCCTGACGTAGAGACCTCGTCATGTTGTTCTCCTAGTCACTATTTTTAATTTAAGTAATTTAGCTTACATTTGTAATGATTTTATTTGTGTTAGTTTTTAAATAATTATTTATTACTGTATTACCTTGTAATGTTACTTTTAAGTATTATTGTATTTTATGATTGGAAAAAATGACCTTCTGCTGGAGTTTCTTGCGGCGCTTCTTCTCCGCAATGATGGTCTTGTCCGAAGCGCTGGTAGATTCACTCCATGTTACCGAAGTGTAAAAGAGCCCTCATGTGGCCAATTTACTGAATAAATATTTTGAATTTTGAATTTTGAATTTAGAGAAGGGTAGAGAAGGACAATACGATTTAGTTCCCATTAAGTTGTTTTCCTATAGCAGTAGGTAAGGTATCATTGACCATTGTCTACGGTCGTGAGTAGCACGCTCGTACGCTAATCGACGCGGACGCAGCCAGGACATGCTCCAATGAGGACCGACTTGATTTACCAATTCTACAATAGTCTACATCGCTTCTGTGTTAGCGTGCGCTTAGATACAGTGGTTTCCTAATTGAACTGAACAAGACGGAGCTACATCTGGAAGTGGCATAATCCAGTTCAAAATAACTTCTTAAGTGTAGAAGGCTGACGCTAAAACATATTAGGAGAGTTGACGGTACGGAACAAGTAGATTTTTTTAAAGACTGCTTAGAGTTTCTTTTAGATAACGTTGTATTCATAATGATGTAAGTCATGTGTCATGTCATATATGGGTCAATACGATCAATATATTGAAAATCTTTTTTATAATTTCTCTTGCCCATATTTACTAATGTTATAAATGTGAATGTAATTTTGTCTGTTTTGTTAGGTACTGTCACGGCTAAACCGCTGCAACGGTTTCGATGAAGTTTGGTATGGAGATAGCTGTAACCTCGAGAAACGATATAGGGTACTTTTTAGCCTTACATAATCTCACGCCTTCGTTCCCAGAGTGAGGTAGGCAGAGCTACAGAATTACAAACATCTCTAAAAACTTGTTGATAATTCTATAACCACAATTTGCACAATTAGGCTAAGATGTTTACCAGCGTATTGGTGACAGGTTGCAAGCCCATCGCCTAACAGTACTACAAGCCTTTATTCCCTTAGTCGTCTCTTACGACATCCACGGGAAGACATGGAGTGGCACTATTCTAACTCGGCAACCACACGAACCTTAACTTACCTTAAGTAGTGATAAAAGACTTCTACGCGGACGGATAGTATAAAGTTGAAGACAAAAACATTTGTCTCCTACCACCATGGTTTTAAAATTTCTGGTCAATGCGGTAACTTCGAATTATTATTTTTTAACTCGTATGATTAGAAAATGAGTTTTTGGAGGGAAAGTTATTGTCATATATTTAAACTATTAAACTGTGCTTCGTCATAGTGGCTCAACTTAAACCAGATATCTTATCGCCACCCTTGAAATAGGTACCGAAGAGGAGTTCCGGTGGTCATCATCACTTTCACTTCACCAAATGATATTTTCTGAATACAAATACTGGACGTGTCACTGAAAATACCAAAATCGCTATATGCATGCCTATGATATTTGAGTAGCTCCCTCAATTCCTCACGGATCCCTTCATTAGATACCGATTTAGTGACAATAGGACTACGTTGAAAGTATAACCTGTTAAAACAATAGTACATTGTTGCAGAGTATAGAAAGTACGCGATTTTTGGACGAGTCATATAGAGGGCCGAAACGTAGTTGAGGCCCTCTAGTGCAAGAGTCCATAAATTGCACTTTCTACCGAGGCAGACATAGTGCTTTTCACAACTACTGAGAGGAAATAAAATAAAAAATCATATTCAAAACTCAAATTTTAATTCATGTTAATGTGAGATCACCGCAAATTTTACCATAGATAACTTTTTTTTAATCTGGACCCCTATTTTCGTGGCACTCGAGATTAATAAACTAACATGCGAGATGAAGATGTCAACTCGATATAAAATTGTATTTGTTTCGCCATATCTCCCATGTAATTTTTAGCCTGTGTATCTTTTAGCAAAAATACACCTAATATTTTACGACACAAAATGATGTATTCTGATTGGTCGATTTAAATTTTTCATTTTAAGGAGCTATGCTATGACACAAAAATTGATTGATTGATTTTCATTAGTTCTTAAAGTTGGACAACAATGTTCTCGACCAAACAGCAAACACGCCGAAAACATTCTTGGTCTGTCCTTATAAGTGAAGTTTTGTGACCCCAAACATGACCATATATGGTCATATTTCCGAGCAGTGTTGTGAAAAAAAAATATTTATCAAAATCGGTCCTCAATTGACGGAGAAATCGGTGGACATACATTAAAAACTTACATAATACAGCCAAACATAGAACCTCCTCCTCTTTTGAAGTCGATTAAAAAGGGAAAAAGAAAATGCCATCAACTACGTCTAAATTACTCCAAAAGCACTTTCCCACAACATACTGCGTGCCGCCGTTCCCATCTAGCGACGTACATAGTCCGTTTATTTGTCAGCTTCCCACCTAACAGTTCTCTTTATATCGACTTATTACTTCAAAATCCGCGTATCTCACCTATTTACAAAACCTTAAGCGGTACCGATACAGTGCATATTAGAATCATAGCATTAGCGACATAAGAGGTTTGAAGAATAAGTGTTTACAAAGCAATTTGTATTGTTGTTTAATATATTCATTCCTTATTGCCTTATTGAGCTCTGGGAAAACTAGAAAATGCATAAATAGATATTGTTCGGCAAAAAGCGCTGGTGGAAAGTAAAATACTTTCGACTAAATGAAGTAAGGTGTCTAACTTAAATAGGTACTAGCAGGTACGGTCACGAACTTTAATTTGTGACCCATTTCAAGTAAAATATGCTTGAAGTCGTCAATTTCATTAGAGATGTCGAGTCATTCATAACTTTTAGGAAACTCAACCGTATTGGTGTAGAATGTCAGATTGACTTTGGACCTAAGGTGGGTCCCAAATTTAAGCCTCAGTGAAGACCCTCAGACCCTCACTGAAGTCAGCAAAGGTGATATAGGTAAAATAATTATTTGTGCTTGTCTGTTTTCCCACAAATTAACACATAAATGTAATAGGAACATTGATTACTTTAACTCTATATTATATAAAATGACAATATATAATTCGAAAATATCGTATTTTGATACAAATAAATTTGTAAACAAGTTCGATTTGACGCGTAACTATAGTTATTTACCAAGTAGGTACTTAGATGAGTGTGCTAAGTTGTTAGCATATAATATTTTAGACCCCGTTATGACTAGCATAGCGAGCGATTGTAGGTCGGAGCCTGCGCTGAGTTTTATTAGCGCTGGCCCCGCACCGGAGCTGCCGGTTGATTTAAACTGACAGCTTCGACAACGGCCGCGGCTGCCGCCGTCCGCGGCGCCAGTCGCGGCGGCCCCGTGCCTGCCCTCAGGCCGACGAACATTACAAATAAGTTAGGTAATAATGTAATAAATGTAATTCATCAGAATATACAGGGATTTTCTAGTAAGGAACTAGAAATTGGTTTGTTTATAGATAGTGCTAATATACACGTTTTATGTGTTACTGAGCATTGGCTAAAAGGGCATGAGTGTATGTTTAATTTTAATAATCATGACATTGTTAGCATGTTTGCTAGGCAATCTTGCAGTCGGGGCGGATCCCTGATTATGGTTAAACGCAACATTAAATGTAAGGAGCGCAAAGATATTGTTGCGAAATCAATTGAACGTCATATTGAACTTGCGTGTGTTGAATTGGAACAATTTATTATTATTTGCGTGTACAGACCCCCTGCGGCGGATTACCGGCTTTTTGAGAACATTTTAGAAGATGTTCTTAGTTGTGTTTTTAGCACTAAAAAGTGTATTATTGTGTGTGGTGACTTTAATGTTAATCTGCTGGAGGAATCACCCACGTCTATTAACTTACTGAGTGCTTTTAAATCCTTTAATTTAGTAAATTTGTTTTATGAGCCTACTAGAATTACAGCAACTAGTGCTACGTGTATTGATAATATATTTAGTAATTTTGACCCTACTCGGAAATCCATAATCAACATCCTAAGTTCGGATCACTGCGGCCAGCAAGCTTCGTTTAAGGGGAAAACTGATAATGCTCCCCACGAGTTTATATTTAGACCAATTTCTAAAAATCGATTAGAATCATTTAATACTAAGGTCACTAAACAACTGAATTATATGACGTGCACTAGGGAAGATCCGGACAGTTTATGTGCTTCGTTATTTAAGTGTATTATTAAAGAATTCGATGCCTGCTTTAGTCTGAAAAATGTTAAAGCCAAGCAAGGTACGAAATTTAGTGATTGGGCTACACCAGAGATTCATGAAAAGAGGTACAAATTGTATGAGTTATATGCTACTAGAGCTGTCGATCATAGGCCTGAGTTTCTAGAGTACGTCAAAAATTATTCTAAAGAGTTCAAGCAGCATTGTGCTGCCGCGAAGTCTAAGTATTTTTCGAATAAAATTGGTAACTCTGACAACAAGATTAAAACCGTCTGGAATGTTATTAACACCGAAACTGGTAGAACTAGAATTAGAGACCCGCACTACAGCCTGCAAGTTGAAGATACTCTAGTAAGCTCGGACCTTGATGTAGCTAAACAATTTGAGCGGTTTTTTACGAACATACCCTTGGAGACCACTAAATCATTACTATCATCTCCTGATAAGGCTGAAATATTATTAAAATCCAATGTTAAGGAATGCACAAATTTGTTTAAATTCTATCATGTCACCTCTAAAGTTGTGATTAAAACGTTTAGGTCCCTTAATATCAAAAAGACTGAAGATCTTTGGGGCCTCTCTGTTTCAGTACTACACTCCATTATAGAGTCAATTGCGCCTTACCTAGCTACTATGTTTAACAAGTGTGTCGATGTTGGAGTATTTCCTGATCTGATGAAACATAGTAAGATCATTCCCTTGTTTAAGTCAGGAGCAAAATCAGACCCCACAAATTTTAGACCTATTTCGATACTACCAGCATTAAGTAAAGTTTTTGAGAAATTAATTCTTAATCAAATATCCTCACACTTTAATCAATACAAGCTACTTCATAGCAGTCAATACGGATTTACCAAGGGACGGTCTACAACTGATGCCGGTTCTACTTTGGTGAAACATATCTTTGATGCCTGGGAAAGATCACTGGATGTAATTGGAGTTTTTTGTGATCTCTCCAAAGCTTTTGATTGTGTTGATCACGTTACGTTAGTGCGGAAGTTAAGCTACTATGGCATCAAAAACATTGCACTAGATCTTATTACATCTTACCTTGCTCACAGAACTCAGCGGGTAGACATTAACAAAACACAATCTTCTGGGTCATCTGTTGCTATGGGAGTGCCTCAAGGCTCTATTCTGGGTCCGTTCTTGTTTTTAATCTATATTAACGATCTCCCATATGTAGTGCGAGATAAACATGAAATAGTCTTGTTTGCTGACGATACTTCACTTATATTTAAAGCGGATAGGAAACAGGATAATTTTAATGACATTAATGATGCATTATCCACAATTGTTGACTGGTTTACGGCCAACAACTTACTTTTAAATGCCAAAAAAACCAAGTGCATTAAATTTTCATTGTCCAATGTGAAGCGAGTGAATGCGGCTAGAATAAGACTGAAGGATGAGACACTGGAATTCGAGGATAGAACAGTATTTCTAGGTGTCACTCTGGACTCAAAACTGCAATGGAGTGCGCATATATCCACACTTGCAGGTAAACTAAGTTCAGCGGCTTATGCGGTAAAGCGAATCCGACATCTTACTGACGTCGAGACGGCGAGACTTGTGTACTATAGTTATTTTCATAGTGTTATGAGTTATGGAATTTTACTGTGGGGAAGAGCGGCTGACATCCAGACCATCTTTGTATTACAGAAGCGGGCTGTACGTGCTATATATCAATTGGGGTCTCGTGTTTCGCTTAGGGATAAATTTAAAGAAATCAATATTCTTACAGTCGCGTCGCAGTATATCTTTGAGAATATTATGTATGTACGCAAACACATACACGAGTTTAGGCATAACCGCGACGTTCATAATTTAAATACTAGAAATAGGGATAAGCTCGCTCTTCCAGGTCACCGTCTCCGTAAGGTAAGCACTTCGTTTGCAGGGAACTGTATACGTTTCTACAATAAGATACCATCTGATATCGTCGATATGCCGTTCAATAAATTTAAGTCTCACATCAAGCGCTGCTTGTTGGGTAGGGCATACTATACTATAAATGACTTCATTGGTGACCAAGATGTATTTAAGTAGTGTCTAGGCTATTACTTATTTAAGGTAATTTTTTTATTTCTGATATTTCTATCTTGATAAAAATGCCTTTAAGCAAACTGTGTATTCAAACACGAAATTGTATGTTTACTTTTGTACTTTATCTTTATTAGTTCTTGTGTGTACAAGACGCTTTTAAATGAGAGCACACTGTGATGTTTCTCGCCGGACAGCTATATCACACAATATTACTTTTATGTTGTCCGGCAGCATGAGCACGTCATGCTCGCTCAAAGGTCTTTGCTTACGGCGGCGTCGTTGATCGGGTCGCCACCTTCCCGAACACATGGTTGAGGGAGGCGATGGCTGAGATATGCGTCATACTCGTGAACGGGTGCTATTTGTGGGGTCCGGTCTGTTCACGTCTGCAAGGACTTTTTGCTCAGTTAATGATTCCAGTTATGGCTTTTGACGTAGAGACCTCGTCGTGTTGTTCTCCTAGTCATTATTTTTAGTTTCATGTATTTGACATGTAATCTTGATAATTTTTACATTTATTTGTAATGTTTTTAATTTTGAATTTGTATTTTTTTTATATGTGATAGTTCTAATAATTTATATTTGTTGCTTTATTACCTTGTAATGTAACTTACTTTTAAGTATTATTGTATTTTATGTTTGAAAAAATGACCTTCTGCTGGAGTTTCTTGCGGCGCTTCTTCTCCGCAATGATGGTCTTGTCCGAAGCGCTAGTAGATTCACTGTATATTACCGACGTGTAAAAGAGCCCGTATGTGGCCAATTTACTGAATAAATATTTTGATTTTGATTTTTGATTTTTAAGTCTTTGACTGTACCCACCTATTTGGGCTCCTTATGACATTAGGAGAAATAGGCGTCCAAATAGTCTTTATTGCAGTTGAGTCCAATTTTACGCGGGAGAGACTTGCTCCGTGTTTTATTACCTGTATCAAAATCAGCACTGTATAATAGAAATTGTTTTTCTCAAAAATGTCCGGAAATGTTGACATTCCTATCTACATATTGAGACGCGAAGTACATAGTTTACTGACAGTTCCCAAATTTAAAAAAAAAAACATTGCGTGCTCGCTACACAAGCCCGCAATGTTGCATACAAATTCCATTACTATCTAGCTTGTAACTTTTTAAAAAGTGAAAAGGGCCATAATAAAATGAGGGCACAAGTCTTATACATCCAAATTTTACTCGAAACATAACTTTTTTATTTGTGCCTGGAATAGCTTGTTTTTTTTTAAAACTGCAATGCGTTTCTCCTTGTCATAAACAAAAAGGCGGTAAGGAGTGATGGTTTTTTCACATGAAGTTTCTGTTTGTATGCAATTCAAAAAATGAGTTCAAGTGATGAAGATTTGACTCCAACACAAATTTTTTCTTGCGATTTTTGAGAAAAGCACTATATTTGCCTCGGCAGGAACAGCAATTGCGGGCTTCGTATTTTTAAACGGACTCGCAAGCTCGTCCGTTTAATCCAATACTCGGCCCGCAATTGCCTACTTCCATGCCTAGGCAATAATGTACTATTAAATTGTCAGGAAAAATTTATAATAACATTCCTTCAGAATTAAGAGTCTTACCTTGTAAACTATTTTTAATAAGATTGAAGAAATGGCTCGAAGAAAAATGTTGTTACACTGTCAATGAATTTATGACTTCGTGATAATTATAGCTAATGTTGTAACAAAACTGGACTATATTTCAAACTAATTGTAATAATGTAAGAATTGCTTTAAATTTAAATGATGTATTCGTGTATAATGATGTATTCTTGTGTAAAAAAAATATATTTTTCTCCCACATACTCGGAAATGTTAACCTTACTGTTGTCAAATCAGCCCGCGAAGTTCTGAGTTCCAGGTTCAGGCAAAATTAAAAAAAAAAACAAAGTTATTATTTACCAATGGCAGCGGCCGCGAAAATGTATGAAATTTCATTACGTATTTGGTGTTTTACTTTTTAAAACCATGTTTGGACTAGGATAACTATCTCCAAACAGCCAAACACTCGTGCAATCAAAATTCTTCCTTGTATATTTTACTTTTTAAATGTTGTAGACCAAAAAGTCAAAAAAATTCAAGCAGCGTTTACAACGTATTTAAAAGTGTGTCAAATAGTTTGACTTTTTTTTAATAGAAATTGCGTTCATAAACAAAATAAATTGCCGAAATAACATAAACGCGTAATAAATGTTATAGTTTAAACTATAAGTATTTTATTCAAATTGAATTTATTACGTTTTAATTTGGTGATTTTATATAGGTAATGCTTTATTTCAGTGTCATACTAAATCGTACGTTTCTGTTATTTTTTTCAAGGAAATGTTGGGACTGTGTTTAATATTATTAACAATTGTGTTAAATTTCCTCACATTGTTGGAGAAAAGCACTATACGAGCCTCGACCGGGAATGGCCGTTGCTGGACTCGTATATAGCGCGGCCTCGACTGCGTCTCGGCCACGCTAAATCTACTCGTCCCGCAACGGCCTATTTCCCGGTCTGTACAGTAATGTACTATTGCATGCCTGCTTAATGGTGAATTGTGCTGTTCTATACTGTTCCGTAATATTGCTACCAACCATGTACCTACCACAATTCTGGCAAATAAACTTTTGACTTGACTTGACTTGACTTGACTTGACAGTAACCATGCGCCCTGATTCTACGAGGGCTGCCTCTTAAGTTCTGTCGTTTGCAAAACTCCAGTGATTATTAAAAAAAAAACTAGTATCATCTTAAAATATTTGAATTTAGAATTCAAAAACAAAAGAATGTCTCGAGATCGGCCGATTCGTTTTAGTACAGCGTCGGTTCAAAGTTGACAAGTCGGTTGTGAAAATGGAAATTTCGAAGGAAAATTTACGTGCGATAATATTTTACAACTTTAAAAGGGGTTTAACGCGTCTTCAGTGCTTTGAAGAGCTGACTACGGTTTTTAAAAATGAAGCACCATGCATCCGGACTGTGGAACGTTGGTATTTGGAATTTCAACGTGGTTGCTCTAGTCTTAGTGATAGGCATCGTGAAGGCCGACCAAAAACAGCTGTAACCCAGGAAAACATTGATGCTGTACGGCAACTGATCGTCGAAGATCGCCATGCGACATACCGCGAGATAGAAGCTTCATTAAGCATTTCAGGGACCAGTGTTAAAAATATATTGCATGATTACTTAGGTGTAAAAAAATTGATCTCACGCTGGATACCACATTTACTTAGTGAAGACCAAAAAACGGCTCGCGTTAGATGGTGCCGCAAAACTCTGCGGCAATTCAACCGAGGAGACTCTAAACACGTTTATGACATTATCAGTGGTGACGAATCTTGGATATATGCCTTCGATCCGGATTCTAAACAGCAGTCGACTGTTTGGGTGTTTCAAGATGAGCCAAAACCGACCAAAGTAATACGCTCACGGAGCACTTCGAAAAAAATGGTCGCCACGTTTGTAGCATAAAGTGGCCACGTTGCGACCATCGTGCTCGAAGATCGTAAAATAGTTATGCTGACTGGTATACCACTATTTGTTTACCAGAAGTTATCGGCGAGTTCCGAAAAAATAACCCAAGACGTCGTATAGTACTGCACCACGATAATGCTGCCCGGCAGACAATTGCGTTTTTAAAAGAACAAAACGTCGAAAATTTGGATCACCCGCCGTACAGTCCAGACTAATAGTCCCTAATGACTTCTTCACTTTTCCAAAAATCAAGCAACGACTTCGTGGTCAACGGTACCGGACGCCTGAAGAAGCGGTTGAGGCATACAAAACGGCCATTTTGGAGACCCCGACTTCGGAATGGAATAAGTGTTTCGAAAACTGGTTCGATCGAATGAAAAAGTGTATTACATATCACGGTGATTACTTTGAAAATCAATAAATACCATTTAACACTTAAATTGTCTTTAGTTTTTTCAAACGACAGAACTTAAAAGGCACCCCTCTTAATCAGCACACTAAATCTCATTTTGAGTGGTGGCGTTGTTATCGATTACGATATAGAACTCGATAGACTTGGTTCGTGACTTCGTGCTCAATCCACAATACCACATTCTCTGGGTAGTGATAAACGCTCTGCCGCCGATGCGCGTGCGCGGAAAGATTGCCGATATGCAACATCACCACTGCATAGTTTAGGAAACTGACATAGCAAGAGCATTATTGGTTTTTAGACGCTTCTGCCCGCGCCCCATCCGGGTCTGCATAGAAGTAGTTTCCATTAAAAAACGTCTCTTGTCTTTACTTAAATCTATCTTTGAGCAGGAAGACAAAGTTGAAAACAATACATACATTTCCAACGGAATATGGTTTAATACAGTAGAATGGAAGCTCTGTCTAATTGATGTTGCACAGTTGCTTCAATGTATGAAAGATGCAACGTAGATAAATACTCGTAGATGGGCGAAACGTTGTATATTACACGTTGAGTCCTGTCTTCATTACTGCCGGCCAGTCTGTCACAGACTCACAGCTACATAGATGATTAGCTATAATGCGTTTATGCACAATTGACAACATTAAAAAAAAAAATGGTCTTTCGCGTTTATAATAGCTGGTTAAAAATTAGACTACCCGTGTTTCTCGGTTTTTCTTTATTTAACTTAAATTCGTCGTTAATAATTTATTAAAGAAATAGTCATTAAACAGACCGTATATAAAAAGTTAGGAATACTGATGTCGTGATCTTAGCATGATATAAAATAAAAAAAAGTAACTTCAATCAGAAATAGAACTGACTGTCATGTCATGTCACTTGTCTACCATAACAACTGTAACAACATAAATTCGTCGACTTTGGGCAGATTGCGGCTATCCGCTTTTACAAATCCATTAGTCACTTTTATTTTAAATAGCGTATATCAAAACAATAGTATTACGAAAATCGAAAGCGTGTCGCTAAGAATCAAGTACTCCGTCAGACAGATGAAAAATTGACAAGACAGTTGTATATTTTTTTCAATTCCTGTGGTAATAAATGGACTAATTCCTAACATTCACAATCCAACTTTTTTTTTACTGTTTTTCCTAAATATAAAACAACTACTGCATAAAAAAAAACAAAAATATTTTTAATGTAATCAGCAGTGTAAAATCTACAAATGGTATTTTAATTTACTACTTTAGCACATATGAATTGTTGCCAATTATCATCTTCTAATTAATATCAAACAAGCGAGGCACAAATCAGTGGATCTACGTTTAAGTATAGTGGAGATTCTGTTACAAGTTTCCATTTGACACAACCTCGACCAATGACGACCAGCCATTTGAGCAGTGTTGCCAGTTTAGACCTGTAAAATTGTAACTTGTAGCTTTATAAAACGTGCCCCAGGTAGGTATTACGTACATATGGGTATGTATGTATTCCAAATTTCAGTTTTAAGCAAGATTGAAACGAAACAAATGTATTAGAACTATTTGAAGTTAAATAAAAGCTTGGAAATAAAAAGGAATTCGTTGCCAATCAAATGAGTGCAAGAAGCCATTTGCTTTGTTGGTTTTATCTCTCATTGTATAACTTAACATTCCTTGTTCTATTACCTACCATTCTCCCGACAAGTAGCTAACATCTGTAATTAGTTGCATTTGCATGCTACACTCCGCGTCGTCTCACGTCATAGCAATTACTAGATATATCGACAACTGCGCGTACGCAAGGAAAGGCGTTGCGCGATCGATAATTGTTTTATTGTCGATATTTTACCCTGGCGTAATTCTATAAAACAAGTTGCTAAATTTTAGGGTTCCGCAGTCAAACAAGGAACCCTTATAGTTTCGCCATGTCCGTCTGTCCGTCTGTCCGCGTTCTAGCTCAGGGACTCTTGGCTTGGTACTAAGAAGCTGTAATTTGGCACACATTTAAATTACGATTACCTATAAATAATAAATATCAAGGGACAATCTCACACAAATTGACCTAGTCCCAAACTAATCTCTAGGCTTTGTACTATGGGTACTAGACAATGATATAAATACTTAAGTATATAGAGAAATAAATACCTAAATACAAAGACAACATCCAAGACACAGAAACAAATACTCGTGCTCATCACACAAGTATCTGCCCTTACCGGGATTTGAACCCAGGACCGCTAGCTTCATAGGCAGGGTCACTACCAATACCAACTAGGTTAGCGCGTCGTCATAAGTATGCCGACAAAGTTGTAAAATAAAAGCTTCAATATATTTTTTACATTATGGCATCGAGTGAGGTAGCATTGGATAGCTCTTAAAAATCATTTTGTACGTGTACATACATGTTAATATAAAAAAATATACAAAATTTGTTCATACGTCTTGTTTATTCTTCTAACTATTCTAGATAGTTTTTTGTGTTTGTAGTAACGGCTTCGGAACCAAACACTGAGCATGGCCCGACATGCTCTTGCCCGGTTTTTTTTGATAGTTTTTGGTAGATTGGTAAATAATGATCATGATAATAGATGTTTTGGAAACTTGATAATGCAATAGTATATAACACACTGTGTTGCGGTATTAGGTATTTTATTTAATACTACGAATAATGGAGATTGTAGGACCACCGTCCATATTGTAGTACAGTAGGGTGACGGCACCGATGATATACACTTTTAGCTGACAGGCACCAATATAGGACACTTCACTCTTAATTCAAATTACATACGGTCTTAAATTGACTGTCGCAAAACAAATGAATAACCCTTATCTTCTGTAAAATAAGAATCAAGGTGTCCATTATTGGTGCCTTGTCCATTACTGGTTCCACCACCCTAGTATTTGCACTGTTAAGTTCTGCTGTAGAGGGTAGAACTACCCGTAAATGACCATGGTGGAAGATAAAGGCATTCCATTTTAGTCCTTAGGGTTGACTAACGCTGCCGCTAGAGATTGCACTTTCCCATGGTTTCAAAGTGCACTTACCTTCCAGTACCAGCAGGTGTATGTTCGTTGCCACCCCGTACCATAAAAAACCTTTTTGCTATTTATATCTAATAGGGGTTGCCCCCTATTAGGAGAGCCTATACGCATACCACGGCACGCTGACAATTACTATAGGTATGTGCGTGCGTGTCGTTTTATTTCAAGCATGCCAACATTTACATATTAACTATCTTTACTGGCTGGCTTTTTTGTAAACCCTATTTGTTTCTTATTTTAATATGTTTTAATATTAGACTCACAGCCATAGCCTATAGCGGTCAAGGACCTTAGTAACCTTTTATTACCAGAGCTCGAGGATAAAATCCCCTAATATGACTATGTTATGTCATTTCCCTCGCTACCCTTGTGGGGCTGGATTGTGAAGCTGAGAATGTCCATACCCACTCACGTGCTTTGTGTATCCAGAGTTGCCAGTGATAGCCCTTATTTGCTTATAAATAAGGTCGATCAAATTTGCACAAGCAATGAAGTGGATACAACATGCGGTTACGTGGGAGAAACGTTAAAGCCCGGAGTTAAAATATTTGGCAGCTTTGCGATTTAAGGGTCGCTTCGAAATCCTCTTAAGTAGCTATTTCACTGTTCAAGTAGCGGTACGTACGCCTGTTATATACCTGTAATGGCTGTAATTAGCTGTATTAGCTGTTCCGTGTTTGCTTTTATGGTATCCAATAGAGTGTATTTGCATTGTATTGAGATTAACAAAACAGATATACGTAAGTATAACTTGAGGTATCAGGCAAGAGTAAAATGGGAATGTCGGAAGGGGAAGGCCAAGGCGAACGTTCTACGTTCAGATACGAAGTCACGTGATCTACCAGTGACGCGATTGGTTTAAAAACGAAACGAATAGAAACGCTAGCTAGCGTAATGCATCTTGGCAGGGCTAAACCGACGCATGTGTATAAAGAGAGTTATGAGTGTGGAGGAAGCGAGGGAAGTTTGTCTGAATCGTAACAAGTGGAAGGCAGTGGTCTAATTGCCTACCACTACGGGAAAGAGGCGTGATTGTATGTATGTATGTATACATACCTATTGTATTGTATTATATTCTGCAGCTGTATGACTACTCGTGTAGACAACACTGCTAATATTAGTTAGTAACATGGATTAAAGGTATAATATGTTGATGATCTAAGTAAACTGTCAAGTAGCTATGAATTGAGTCGAAACTTAGCACCTGAATGCTAATTACAGAAAGTTAGCTCCGCCCAATTAGCGTCGGCTTTACCTTCCGTTAAAACCATAAAATGTGGCTTTTTCATCTAATCTAACATCATCACCAGCTTCACTAGACCTCTGTTTACTTAACCAAGGCTTTATAAATAGATCTAAGTTTGTTGGTCAACGGAATAGGCCAGGGGAGAAGAGCGTGAAGACTCAAGCGCATTCGTACGGCAATTTTGGCGCGAATGTAAGATTTAATTAAGTCTTATTGCACGCCTTTTTAATTTTAAGTGCGCTTTCACTGACTGAACAAGCAAAGCACAGGAGATATGCAGTGCGTAACTGTATATCACATGTATATCAGCGTTATATCTGCGGCAAATAATGTATATCTTGACAGCTGTCATCGCAGTACAATTTATAACCTATTGTTCGGTTTGAGGTTATAATTGGTTCTGGAATGGCACGTGTCAGGATTGACTTCTTATTTCCCTTGTACTATGATTTTTCCCGCGTAGAGCTCGTTTAACGTTATTGCCCCGGGGATTTTTTGGACACAAATGGTATCCTTTCGCCTAATTTAGGATGTGGGCTATCTCACTTACTAAAGTTTATTCAAATCGCAGATTCTATGTTTTAATCAATAATATGGACTGTGTGAGCCAAATTTCTAGCACTTTACAACAGGAATATGAAAAGGTGTTTTGAAAAAAAAGGACTAGAGGTTTTTTAAATATACCAATTTGTTACATTTTTAATTTTGTCATTTATTTAATTTTCTGTAAATTTGGTTTTTATAATAAGACCGTTTTTCGAAACAACTATCGGGACAATGATCGTCGAGTCAACATCTCACATGGCGGTTTCCTCGTGAGCCAAGTCAAGGTTCTTGCTGAGCTTGTACTTCTCAGCCTTCACGAGGTTCTCGTCATGCGGGATGGTGACGTCAACGAGCACTGCCTGGCGTTGAGATCGTTCTGTCAACACGATCAGGCTTATTGGCGACAATAGTCCTATCCGTGATGACAGATCGATCTCAATAGAGCGTAGCACGACCATTTTCGAGAACTGGCACTGGTGCGTACTTATAGTAGGTACGGCACTTCAGACTCAACAAGATCATATTGAACAACAAGTTGCTGATGGATAATCCTGGCCACGAGGTTATGTCTGTGCAAGTACTCGCCTTTGGCCAAATGCGACCAACCGGAAATTGTATGTCTGACAGACTCGCCGGGCAACCTCTCTGTCCTTCAGAATATATGTATTTCCGGTAGTTGTTCATTATGACCTCGTCAGCAATTGCACAGACAGAACCTTCGGTTTCCCCAAAGAGGTCACCAAATCGCAGCCAGTTCACGGACGCCAAAAAGGGCCCGGTAGAAGCGTCCGTGTAGCTCCTAGCTCTTCCATACGTTC
The DNA here is from genome assembly GCA_946894065.1 of Acleris literana. Classification (NCBI taxonomy): domain Eukaryota; kingdom Metazoa; phylum Arthropoda; class Insecta; order Lepidoptera; family Tortricidae; genus Acleris; species Acleris literana. The sequence goes on along the minus strand of OX335670.1, from coordinate 3,425,089 downwards.
TTGCGGTCTTCAGTGCTCAACACCGTTAGTCTGCGCCAGTTCTCGTTTGCCAAGGAGGGAAGCGTGAGGCTCCTGTCTCCTGCAACCACATGACGATGCATCCCACTCTCATAGCCAAGGAAATAATCCCTGAGATTGTACATCTCGCGGTTGTGGAGATTCTTAGCATTTAAAATGCCTCGTCCTCCACATTTCCTCGGGATGTATAATCTCATAACAGATGAGCGTTCGATGTGATTTAAACAGTAGACGGACCCTCCTATCCAGGAGGTCCAGCTCAGTCTGAGTCCACCTTAGTATGCCAAAGAAGTATGTGAGCAGCGGCATCAGCCAGCCATTGAAAGCACGCACCTTATTGCCACCCGACAAAAGACTGTTAAGAACTTTTGACAAGCGGCAGAAGAAGCGCTCCTTCACTGACTGCTTGACATCGCCGTCCAGAATACCCAAAAAATGTGACATTCCAAGATATTTGTGAGTTTCAACTTCGGAGAGAGAGATCTGTCTGAGAGTCATTGTCTCAGAAAGCTGCAAATTCGATGAGCGCATAAGTAATAATGCGATAAGATCTCGGCGCTTCGATTCAAACAGTTTGAGGTCATCCATGAACAATAAGGATATAATAATATTTTTTATTATTATTATCGCCATGTCTAAGAAAAAAAATTGATAATATTATTGTAATTAAGAATTAATAATAATATTATCAGTGTTTGCTTCGCGAGCTCCGGACTACACTTCGTTTTTTTAGCATTAGAAATTCGATAAACAAAGAAGCAGGTGTCGTAAACCTGTTTCTTCAGAAATTAATAATAATATATTAAATTACTCTCCATTTTTAGGGTTCCGTACCAAAATGGTAAAAAAGGAACCCTTATGGTGAGACTTCGTTGTCTGTCTGTCTGTCTGTATGTCACAGCAGTTTTTCTCAGAAACTATAGAAGCTATCAATTTGAAATTAGATATAGTTGTATAACTTGCTTGCCCGCATCTGTTTTTAGTAAAAAAAGTATGAAGTTATTTTTCTAAGTATTTGTTAAGGGGTCTAGAATGGGGGGTTGAAAAATGAAAGTTATTTGATTATAGCAGACGGGGTGTCATATGAGAGGGCTCAGTCTGCACATTTCGAAACTATTTTTTTAATAATTTTTTGGGACGTACTTTTTGATTTATAGGCAAAAATATACAAAAAATGACCGTTCCACCCCCTTATCTCCGAAGCTTATGGACCAAAACATCTGAAATATTTCAGTATTTTTAAATAACAAACCTAACCTAACCTATAGGGTTCTACACGATGGTCCTGAAATAAATCCTGAAATATTTACAGTTTCGGAAAAAATAGCGGTTTGTCAAATGATATGTTTGTGAAATGAATCATTAGGTGAAACGGTTTTTGGTCAAACGACAGGATCCCAGGTGAAACACTTGAGTAAAGAATGTACTGTTCCGTGTTTTGTTTTTTTGGTGTTCAGTAAAGAGTACCTATTTGTATTGTATTGTATTGTATCGTAAATGGCCTCTGGCATGTAGTTGTGTACAAACCTAATATGGATTTTACGTCAAATTTCAAATATAGAATGTCGAACAGTCTAAACAGATGTGTTACAACTACATGCAAGAGGTCATTAACATAATTTTTTCTATTAACACTATGTACAAGTCAAACCGCAAAATCTCTTTATTGATTATATACTCACTTAACTCACTTTGACATAGTTCCAAAGTTGCCCAGAAATATATGTTAGTTTACTGTAGGTACCTATACTACAGGTGCACTTACACGGGCATTGTATTTAGCAACAATTGCCCGTCAATAATTGCTGTCTTAATCTAATTTAATATTATAGAATGAGACACCATACCGTTAACGGGCAATTTATCGCTAAAAAAATTGTCCGTGTAAGTTCACCTTTAGGGACACGGAAGTAACAAACGCAACTAATAATGCGTGTTAATTAACTCGAAGCTCGCATGCATATAATTTAAAGCCCTACTCTAGTTATCGACAATCTACAGAGAATTATAGTGATTCCGTCCGTCGCCGATTGCGCTTCGAAGCGTTTATTGCGATGATGGAATCTTTCGATCGAAATCAGCGAGAGTTTCTACTTGATTGAATCTAGATACCTGTCAATAAGTAACGGACTTTTATATGTGTATTAGAATATTGGAGAAACGGGGCTTTGACTAGTGCATGGTTCTCCTTGTTTATTAGGATAAAGGTAAATCTAAACACAACAGCACAAACAATAATTCTAAAAGAGCGACGACGTTAGCAAAAATGCAGCAGCATAATGCTAGGTTTACACGGGCTTAGTAGCTAATGCTTAGTACTTGTCACTTACACTTGTCAGATGTGTGTAATGCTTAATACTAAGCACTTATACAACATGTTTACACACATGTGGCAAGTGTAAGTGACAAGTACTAAGCATAAGCTACTAAGCCCCGTGTAAACCTAGCATAATACTCGTACCACAGCGCTAATTATCATCCAAGGGATTACGAGAGGTCTTTCCAGAATCCAGCTAGGCCAAGACGTCGCAAACAATGCTGCGACCTGCGGGCTGCGTCTATATCGCGTGTCAAATGTGGATAAAGCATCCGTCACTCTCGTACTTATTTACGTGTCAGAAGGTGACGGATGCCTTATCCAAACTGCATTAGGCCTCTGAATAACATTGCATTTGACGTCTTATCGTATTGTCAAGTAAATAAGAGCTATCAAAACGTTGACAATACTATAACAGGGGGGTTATTATGACATAGCTATGCAGTTCAGTTACGGTGAGATAAAAGGACAGAGCTATATAACCGCTATAGCTCTGTCCTTTACGCTCGCCGTAAAATGAACTGCATAGCCATTTCATAATAACCCCCCAGGTCAAAGACAATATTGTTTTTTATCGTGTAGAATATCGGCCCTGAGGGCCCTGCAAAGATACACTACGCTAACTAACGTTTGTATTCGATTCGTTTTTAACCAATCGCGTCACCGGTAGACCACGTGACTTTTCGTATCACGTCATCTCCTAGTGACGCGATTGGTTTAAAAACGAATCGAATAGAAACGTTAGTTAGCGTAGTGCATCTTTGCAGGGCCCTCTGTAAGGGCTTCGCATTCTATCACCTGAAAGCTAAATGTTAAATCTGCACTAGATACCTTATTCCGTTTTTATTAATTCCCTATTAACCTAGATCCCTGTTACAATCACTTATAAGTTAATGCTAGTATTGCTCGCAACATTGTTCTGCGCAGTGTGCACCGAATGTGGGGAATTCGGAAAGCCGACATAGTTGCGGTGCGTGCGCGCCGGCGTATTATCATAATTGATGAAAGCAGACGAACCTCTCGCTTTAGACTAGTATGCGCCTCAAATGCACATGGGCATTCTTTTAAAACTTCTATTTTATTGCTTAGTCTAATTTTGAGGCAGCAGGCAAAACTAAGTAGGTAATAAAAAAAATGTCTTTAAAAAATCAATATTTAACTAGTTATTCAGAAATTGTCCACATGAAGGATTTTTACACGTCCCTCAGTAATATGGAGTGAATCTACTAGCGCTTTGGACAAGACCATCATTGCAGAGAAGCGCCGCAAGAAACTCCCGAAGTTACTACTTCAAAGGACTGAATACTAAAGTTCGGAAGCTGTGTCCCTTAGTACATTTTTGAAGTATTGTGCGTTGGATAGAGAGGGCTACTGAGTCTTCGAACTTCAATATGCAGTAGGGCCCCATGCCCTGTTAGCTTTTCCACTAAATGCGCCTACTTTAGCAGTTAAGGCCTTAGTTTTCTGTCTTTTCAACTATGAGCGCTATTGGACCTGCCGATGTGTAAAAGAGCCCTGATATCGATAATTTACAGAATATAATTTAAAAAATGATTTTATATATGCGAACAAGTGAATTATTTAACTGGTATGATATCATTGTCGATAAAATTGCTGGGGTTTTGGACATGTAGATGAGAATAAAGGGAACTCCAAATCCCCCAAAAGAACAATGGAGGAACTTTGGACTTGAAGCACTGGCTGTTCTCTGAGAAGATTGGACCGATAGTACCCCCGATAGAGCCAAGCCACTTCATTGAAATGAAACATTCGTTATTATTGCATCCATATTGCGAGCAATCGCTGGTCAGCGGTAGCATCTATGTTTGGATGCTTTCGTGTAAGATATAAAAAATTATCTGATATTTCTCCGTTGACTATCTTACAGCGTACAAATCATCGGAAACAAATGCCGAACGACATAAACCGACGAATGCCAATAAAAACCGATCACACTTCTGAAAGTCGCTACATCGGAAAAAAACAAGAACTCAACTCAAATATTACTTTGATCTATTTGGAATCAAATTTGGATTGTATTTAGGTTGGCAATCGTTTAACATTGGCGTGTCGAACGTGTGGTGAATCCTGCGCAGCGGTTTTATTGATCTGTCTTGTTTATTGATTTGCGTGCTGCGCTCATTGGATTAGCCACGGAATGGAAATATCAAGTTTTATTAATTAGGTACAACGACGCATGATGACAACTCTGTAAATTTCCAAATTTCTCCCGCTACGACAAACAAATAATCATAAATAAATTAAGAGTGATTGTTAAATTATACATTAGGTCGATGACATTAGGTACATAGTACACTTGTATAATTTGCCAAAAATTAGCATTTTGGGATGAATATGGCAACATTAGCAACATCTACCGATTTTTATTTAACGACTTCTGCTGTTTTTGTCGTATTGGTTTAGCGTTTACTACTAAACTCAACAGTAGAAGTAAACCCTTAAGTAAGTATGTTACCCATAACATAACTGACTACAGCGTTGCTCACACGGCGACCAACATTTACATACATACATACAAACCGCACTGTACGCTCAATTTAACACCTGCTAATTGCCAATAATAATCCACGTGATAATGGAATATCAGATATTACGCGGCGCAAAAAATGATTTCTACCCGCGCTCGCGCCGCGTAGTGTTCTTGGTTTGATTGGGATGTAATTGGCCTGTTTTCACATTTAGTAATTTGTCACTGGCTTTGAAAGATAAATATTCACGTTTAAGCATTAAAGAGGGACCTATGAATAGATAACAAGCAAATTATGAGAAAAGTTTATAATAGTTTAATACTAATTTAACATAAATAAATAAAACTAACAAATAAATGTAGTACTTTTTAAAAAAACTTTACAATAGTGATAGGTGAATGATAATGAGATAATATCATATTATCACATTACCATTTAAGTAGAATATATTTATCACACAAGAGGATTGGGAATGTCGATTATTGGTTTCGCTTTCGCTTTTAAATTTGTAAACACTAACTAACTTTTTCCATGTGTTTTGCGATTGCGAACTGCCGAGACATACTTACATTTTTCCTCAAAATTTACATTGATCACTATCCAATGACTCCGTCGGCAGTACGTACCTTAGTCGTTGGTCGTTAGTTAGTTGTTAATTAAGGTCTTTTAATAAAATAAAAATAAAGTAAATAATCATAAGGCCCTTTTGTATCATACAATAGCTCTTATTGTTAGTGTAAGCTCAAATTTTTGTTTAACAATATAACTTTATTGTAAGTATTTTGGGCACTGTTTGTCTTTTTTTATACTAGTTCCAGTGCAATTTGTACATCTCATAATGTAATGACTGTTTGATGCCATAATAAAATAAATAAAATAAATAAATAAAAGTTAAATGGTCAGAGAGCTTCTTAATAATGGTGCCGTGACCAGGATGGTAATGGCTTTAGTTTTTTTGGATGCAATTACAGTTAAGGTCTGTTCATTCTTACTTGTCTAAATAACTTATTAACCTCAAAATGAGCCTTTTTTGGCTAAAACAGCTATTTACCGTAAATAAAGTAAACTTAATAAACATTATGGACATCACTTTGGTTTATGTATTGTCTGTGATTGCTTTATTTTGTTTAAAATAGCTGTTTTAGCCAAAAAAGGTTCATTTTGGTGTAAGAATGTTGTTTAATGTATAAGACAAGTAAGAATGAACAGACCTTAAGTAGTTATAGACAAGATGCATTCGGCGAACGCTATTATTATCGAAAGTTAGGGATTTGATAGGATTGATTGATTGAGTGCCGGACGGACGCTCGAGCGTTAATGACAATACCATCAATTTAGACAGTTTTCGAAAATACTTTATGTTAGCATATTGCCTCAGGTGCGTTGTTAATCATGTGACGCAATATTTTGCAGGATAGTGGTCAAAGTTACCCAAAGTATTTTGATTTAAATACCTTTCCGTAATTACCAACAAAGAAGCCGAATAAAACAAATTAACAGTTACATTTTATTTACGTTACTCTCATTAAACTAGTCAAAATTGATTAAATAAAGTCAAGTTGATGCTTGGCAACGGTAGATGGCGCCACGGCGCGTGACGATCCTAATTAAATTATTTGGACCGCAACGGAACGCGTCTGCGCCTGCGCTTCTAGAAAATAAACATGGTCAGTACGAAGAACTCTCTGTTGAGTCTATTTTGTGTAGAATCCGAAGAGTGTGGCACTTGACGTATCAAAACTAGCCTGCTTAACCGACCACGAAAATCGTAGTTTTAAACATTAGTGAATATTTATGTTTACATTTTCTGGCTTTATTACGAAGAATGAGAAGCTCCTAGGCCGTTTTTTTAAAAAAAAAAATTTTTAGTCTAGGATACCCGTAACTGGGAACAACCTAAAACTTAAATGATTTAAGTAATTTCGAATTTTTACAATAATAAATGCTAAATAAAACGCGCCAGCAATAAGTAAAATATTTTTATAAATTAGATGAATAAAATAGGTGTGTGACTAAAAATTTACTTAAACGTCCATATGCACATTAACTTTAAGGAATCGGGTGCCTAAATTCCCCCGCCACGTTTCCACATCATACTAATTTATCAAATCTATATGACTACGAGGATATAGATGTCCTCAGACTCAGAATTATACTAATTAGGGATTCGCAATAGAAACATTTGGAAATTTAGAAATAGGTACCTATTCCATCTTGTCGGAGATACGATAATCGGAAAGAAGGTCGTGTTTATACTGAACTCAAAATCGGAACAGCGATTCGAATTCGAATTCGAAGTTTTCAGAATCGGAATTTTGGAATCCGTGCTTTTGAAAGGACCCCGAAAAAGTTGTTAGGACAATGTGGTTTCAGTCAATTTTCATGAAATTTAGATATTATGTTATAGACTTACGTGCCCCGATCAAAAGTCCCTTAGGGTGGTACCACGGTTTCCGAATCCGTTCCCGGGATACGATCGAATTTATACCAACAGGCAGATCTATGTATTTTCTCGGCGTTATGTTGTTTTAAACTTTAACCTCTTTTGTTAACCGACTTCAAAAAAAGGAGGAGGTTCTCAAATCGTCCGTTTTTTTTTTTAAATGTTTGTTACCTCAGAACTTTCGACTGGGTGAACCGATTTTGATAATTCTTTTTTTATTTGAAAGCTGGTGCTTCCCGATTGGTCCCATTGTTATCAAAATGAAGATCTGATGGTGGAATCCATGAGGAATCGACGGAACTCTTCAAAATTTATAGGCACACCTATAGCGATTTTGGTTAATTTTCATTGTAACTCGTGTATTTGGTCCTGGAAAGCACTATTTGGTGAAGTGGAACTGATGATGAAGACCACAGATGGCCACCGAAACTCCTAAACGGTATATATTTCGAGGGTGGCGACAAGATATTTCGATTAAGATAGTTGAGCGACTATAACGAAGCATATTTAGGTTTAAATATTATGACTATGACTTTCCCACGGCGTTGCTTGCGGCGAGATTGAAATGTTCTATTGTTTCTTATTAATTGAGAAGTGGGAGAATAACAGCATAATTATGATCACTAAAAAGTATAAAATAAAAAAAAGTTTAAAAAAACAAAAACCCGCCTTCAAAAAGCAAAAAATAACTTCTTTAAAATGGTAGGTACATAGGTCAGTCCAACTGAAGTCGGCGTCCAACAATATTTTAACCAAAAGCAGACTTCAGTTGGACTGACCTATGTACCTACCATTTTAAAGAAGTAATTTTTTGCTTTTTGAAGGCAGGTTTTTGTTTTTTTTAATTTTTGTAACACCTATTATGGATAGCGTGCCAAAGCGTAACAAAAGAAGAAGAACCAATCCTGGGCATGGGGGCATAACACGTACAAAATATAATTCGTGCTTATAATTTGTACTAGATGGCACCACCGGTATCATCAGAAATATTATCTTTTTCATTTCCGCAAATCAAGGGAAAGTTAAGCTTTTATTAATCACATATACCTTAATTTTAATGCAAACATCATTCTTTACATACATTTAAGGCTTTATTTTAGAAACTAAGAATGGCATTTTTTTCGTGACACTGAACGGCCATCATTAGCTATTCAACTTGCTACGTGATATTCTTTAGAATCACTAGATGGTGCTATACGAGGACGTTAGCGCCATCTTGTGTCGTCGGGGTCACTCCCGGTATAGATATTCAATGGACCAACATTAAAGCGTTTCGTTATTTCTTATCCCAAAAATACGAAAATTAATTTATTTTAACACTACTATAAATAACAGAAAGAAATTAAAGAATAAAAATACCTGCACTTCCCAAGTATTTTTCACAATGCGTTTGACTTAAACAAAACTAAAAGTTTATTATAGCAAACAAAACGGAGACATTCTGTTGACGTTTTTTTGTTGAAAATATAAAATTTGTTTGAATTGTTTGTTGTGTTGCGTTTTGCGTTGCGAAGTGTTACGTTCATACGTTGCCCTTTCCTTTGTTTGGTCTCCTGAAAACTTTGGCTATTTTACTGGACTCCGATTTGAGTTATCCTGTTTAAAACGACGACCTGGCTTATTGATCAAATTTCGACGCACAACGACTGCTTTGAATCTGGACTCCGAGATTATTACCCTGTTTGAAACGGCAACCTGGCATTGGAAAACGGACTTTTTGACTATAATTATATTCCACATACGACGATCTTGCTTTGAATTTGGACTCAGAGTTTGTTACCCTATTTGAAACGGCGACCTGGCTTTGGATCACGGACCTTGACAAAATATTCCTTATACGACGATCTTGCTGCGAGTTTGGACTCCGAGTTTTGTGTAACTCCGCGAAAATGCCTTCAAAATGTGCGTATTTCTTGTGCCAGAACAAGTCTTCGGGAAGGTCATTATTTCGCTTCCCAACTACAGATCCTAATCGTTTAAAGGATTGGATTAACAATTGCGGTAAGTTCGTTATTAAACTGTAGTACCTATAAAAAAATGTATTTTTATGATATCTAAGCCACTCCAAGTATAGTGTTATTATTTCAAAGTGGTAATATTTAGGCAAATTGGGATATTTAGTTTCATTTTGATTTGGTTTTTAGAAATCTTGGGACAAATTTGAAATGAAATTCAGTCAAAACATGAAATTAATAATGATTAATACAATGATCATTAGGGATCGGAAATTCGGATGCTTTTATTGTTTTGTTTTTGTTGTTGTATTGATGTTAAGTAGTATGGAGGCGGGTTCTATTTAATTTTTCTAATATATTTCCCGGGTTATTTCCGGAATACCAGAAATTAGGATACATATACACATACGTATTTAAAGTATTTAAATAACATATTTTAGTTGTTTCTTTTTATAAAATATGTGGTTTGTTTAACTAACAGTACCGACACTATTCTTTAACATCAAACTAAATTAAATTTGTTAAGTTACATATTATTCTTATGAAAACTAATGGTACTAACGTTAGCATTTTTGGTAAATCACCAAATTAAAGCAAATATACATAGTCATACAAAATTTAACTGTTTACCAACGTGTAGGTATGTAAACAAAATTGCTGAAAATAGTCATAACCTAAATATTTTGACAGTTATCACTATTTCCTGATGTTTTATACAATCCCGGAATCCCGGAACTTAAATAATTGAAATAATATTTTTAAGAAGCCGACTCCATACTTGCTGAGCTTTTCCCGGAAATTTGCTAATTGTAGGTATAAAAGCATCCGAATTTCCGATCCCTAATGATCAGTCCATCAATGAAAAAATTTGAGCACCCGCTGGGAATTGAGCCCGGGACTGCGCAATTTTTGGATTTCATTAGCTGACAGCAGACGTTTCTGCTTAATTAAAAGTAAAACAAAAAATGTTTTTGGAGTATATTGATATACCAAGAGTATGGTATTTTAAGAGGAAGAATTCATTTCGAATTTTAGGCATTATGAAAAAACATTGTTTAGTTTTTTTATGTTTTGGGAATAGGAGTTGTGATATTTTGTTGCACGGTTGTACCAAAACGGTAGCAAACTTGTCTGATGATTGTAGTTAATCCGATGCATCATGCCTGCAATAGGGAAAGCAAAAAAATGTTGACCTTGCGGTTTACTCAGTGGTAGGTGGTACATACTGAACCGACGATCCCGGGCTCCAATCCTGGCAAGAAAAAATATTTGTGTGATAACACTGATAACTGTACATATTTATTTTCTAGAATCAGTGGCCCGTTTAAATTACAAGCGGAACTCTCCTTCTAGCAAAAGGAGTTAGAAAGAGACTTCCATTGTAACTTGTAGCTTCATGAAACGGGCCTCAGGACTGCCTGCTTTAGTTTATATTACTCTGTATTTTTGACGTTTATTTTGTGGTGCACAATAAAAAATATTACTCTTACTACTACTACTACTACTACTACTACTACTACTACTAATACAATATACCTAGTTGTCTGGTATGTTGTGTTAAAATTGTCCCATGATATTTATATTTATTTACCTACACTTCAACTTCCACCTTCATATAGGTACAATTTCTTTAATAAACAACCATTACTGTTTTTTTCCAATCTCTCACTGGTATATATCTGTAATGAAATTTTAAAAGTTTTGTTTGGTCTCATGTGTAACGAATGACGTAAATTGTAATCAATAATATAAATTATAAATTATTTTTGCTAATTATTTTGTTGACATAAACATATATAACATAGTTCTTTAATGTTCAATGGTGACTCTTTTAGGTAACATGACCATTACTCACTTAACACCAGAAGCACTCTGCAACAGATACATTTGCAGTGACCATTTTGAGAAGCGACATATACTCAATGAAAATGGAAGACGGAAAAGACTAAGCAATATGGCTGTGCCAATGCACTTCAGAGGAGATCACACAACAGAGACTGCACCACACTCACCGGTCGCATCAACATCACGAGGTAAAACAGGCCTTGTTTCATTATTTGCCCTCCTCTCAAATTTGATTACTTATCTTATCACGTTAAAAATATCTCTGCTCGGGCTGAGATAGTCGATCAACCAAAATGATTTTTCATAATTACATTTTGTCTGATTTTTCCCTGACGGTAAGCAAAACGGGATTCCGTTTGTCAAGTGTGCACGGGTTACAAGGTTTAAAGTACCATCGAACACTCACTTAAGTGACTATTTGCAGGCCGTATGTCACATATGGTGTACCAGAGGTCAGTTAAGTGAGGTGCTGTTTGTACAGATGCATATAATACATTAAAATAATTTAAAAACTGCTTGGCCACATGGTATGCGGTTTAATTGAATTTTAAAATTGTAACTCGTGCGTGCTAGATGGAAAGGCTTTGGTAGATAACTTGTTAAAATTCAAGAAATGAATTACGAGTACCTGTGTAAAAAGCTTACAAAAAAAAAAACAATTCGGACAGCGCTGCCTCTGTCCAAATCTAAGAAAGCGCCTGAGTGGAGTCCTTCTGGTTATTATAAGCATATCTTAAAAATTAAAATTTACAGAAGCTTAATGACTTTGTTCCAGCTCAACAGTCGCCAGAGTTAACCGTGCTGAAACCTATGAAAGTTTACCCTGGCGGTCTTAAAAGAAAAGCAGAGGATATGGAGGAGGAAAATGAAGAAACGTTTTGTTCGACTCCAAAAAAACGCAGACATCAAGTAGATCAAGTAGATACACCAAATTGCAAAAAAATTAAGCTTATCTTGCAAAATACAAAAAAAATTTTGAAGAAAGAACGTAACCAACACGCAAGGCTAAAAAAAAAACTAGACTCAAAAAAAATAATCGACTTAAACAAAGTAAAGTTCAAAAGCGAGGCTTCAAAAATATTGTCATTTATGCAATTAAAGAAAACAAAAAAACCGTGGTCCGAAGCGGAAAAAAAATTCTGCATGTCACTATACTATAAGTCTCCTGCTGCGTATAATCATATGAGGAAGGGAGGCATAGTACTCGCTGCTCCCGCCACCATTCAGACCTGGCTGCAATCAAGTAACTGTTTGCCAGGTCTGAATGATGATATTTTTGACAATATTTATAATAAATTTGAAAATCAATCAATCAAAGAGAAATCCTGTTCGGTGTGTTTTGATGAAATGAGCTTGAAAACTGATTTTGATTATACCATGAAATATGATTTAATTGAAGGGTTTGAAGATTTTGGTGGCGGTGATCGTTCCCCCAAGGAAGCTAAATATGCATTAGTGTTTGTCGCCAGGGGGATTTATAGCAATTGGAAAATCCCTCTGGCGTATTTTCTATCACAAACCAATGTTAACGCCGACAAGTTAAGCCAGTTGATTAAGGCTGTAATCAATAAATTATTTTCGTCAGGGCTCTTGCCAAAAGTGGTTGTATGTGATCAAGCTACCACAAATGTTAAGGCGATGAAGTCCTTGGGGGCCACGATAAATGAGCCTTTCTTTTTTATAGATGATCATAAATTATTTTCTATTTACGACGTGCCTCATCTGATTAAAAGTGTTAGAAATAATTTGATTGACAGTAATTTTGATTTAAATGGTAATGAAATATCGTTTGATGATATAGTAAATGTGTACAATATTGATAAAAATAATAAAAGCAAATCATTACACAAACTGACCTCGGCGCACCTTAGACCCACAAACTTCCAGAAAATGAAAGTGAAGCTGGCTACCCAAGTGTTAAGCCATTCGGTAGCAGCAGCCATACAAACGGCAATGGACAGTGGAGAGCTGAAAAGCGATACAGCCAAAAATACAGCTGATTTTGTGATGATTGTGAATGATTTATTCGATTCTTTAAATTCAAAAAATCAATTTAATAGAAATCCATATAAATGTGCACTAACAAAAAATAATCAATCAATGGTATTTGAAACACTTATGAAAGGAAGAGAATTATTTGGAAATTAAAAAAAAAAAAAGATTAACAAAAAAAATAATATTAAAATGACATGTCCCCCTTGCTTTGACGGCATGCAACAAACTATTAATGCCGTCATTCAGCTCTCCACTGAGGAATTTTCAAAGGGCACCGAGGTCAAATTTATTATGACGTATAGATTGAATCAGGATGTAATAGAAAATTTGTTTGGAATTTATCGCATGAAGGGTGGTTGTAATAGAAATCCAACATCAAAAAGTTTAAGAGCCATATTTCGATCAAATTTATTAAATAATCTGATTAAATTAGACAACACAAATTGCGAATCAGATAATGAAACTTTTATGTCCACAACAGCCAACCTGCAAAATACACAAACACCAGAAGCATCGTGTTCGTATTCAGCTGGTCATGCTGAACGCGAACACGACACCGCCGGCCCCTCTACGTCTTCAGAAGCTACAATTTGGGATGATTCCCAAACGGTAGCTTCTGAAGACTGTTCTTTTCAAGATCCCGCAAACAACACCGAGGCCGAGATAAGTTTAGAAACGTGTTCGGTTGTGTATTTTGCAGGCTGGTTAGGCAAAGTTTGTGTAGATAAATTTGATTGTTCAATTTGTAAACATGATTTGATTAACGAACAAGTTGATTTATTAGATAAGAAACAATTGCTGCTGATTAATAAAACTTATTCCAATTTGATTACACCATCATTGAAATCACCTACTGATGTTTTATTTAATTTAGTTAATAAGTTGATTGATGTTTTCAATAATAAAATCAACACTATGCATGAAATGGGCTTGGTATCAAATTTAATAAACACTGCGAAAAACACTGTTGATCTTCCAAATGATTACCACGATATCAATCATCTAGATTTTTTGATTAAGAAATTATTTTTAGTTAAGATCTATGATTATTGTAAATCGAGGAAATCAACATCCGAATCAAAATCTAAATTGAGAATTCTGCAGCATAATTAATCTCCCCAATAGTCTTAAATTTTTACTGCTGCCATAAATGTACAATTTATTTCATACCTATAACACTTTTTTTTTACCAAAAGTCTTAAAATACCTACTAACTATTAATAAAATAACCCTTGCAGTTCACCCGCTTGTGGCACGGTCACTAAAATGCTGGCCGCGTTTCCCCTTTGCACAGCCGGACTGAGCCGCTGCGCAAAGAAAGAGCCCGCTAAAATAAGTCTTTCCGACACCTCTTTTACAAACCTTCATGGTGTCGGTCTTCCAAAAGTTTCACTAGCAAGTGCCGTCAAAAAGTAGATAATTCATTTAGAAAAGCGTATTGGCGACGCTTGATGGTCTGGGCCCCGTCAGCCGCGGACCAGTAATAAGTCTTAAGAAAATACGGCAACTTATTGATATCGTCAACTCGACGTCGACAATTGTACCTATCCCTAAGGTCTGTTCATTCTTACTTGTCTTATATAGTAAACAACTTTCTAACCTCAAAATTAACCTTTTTATGGCTAAAACAGCTCTTTTATCGTAAATAAAGTAAACTGAGTAAACATTTTGTTTCAAATAGCTGTTTTAGCCAAAAAAATGTTCATTTTGAGGTTAGACAGTTGTTTAATAGGTATATAAGACAAGTAACAATGAACAGACCTTATATACCTATTCAAAAATTTCTTTCACTTTACCACATAGATACCTACCCATTCCCTCAACAACCCACCCTACATTAATAAATCCTCCTACGCCTTATAATAGGCCTAGACCTTTACTATTATAAACCTTGACTATTATAAAAGCTGTTTTATTTTTGTTGCTTCTTACCAATGTCCGTTCTGTTCGATTAACAGTACATTACTACAGAGGCCGGGACAAAAGGGGTTGCCGGCCGAAGACATATAGACAGCCGAGCAAAGCGAGGCCGGATAGGTCTAAGGCGGGCAACCCATATTTCCCGCCGAGGTATGTATAGTGCTTTTCTCAAACATCAAATATAATTATAATTCATTAAAGAAAATTAAACCATAATTACAAAGTCAAATTACTAGGAGTGCATAATAGTAGTTTATGTGGCTGGTGCATAATAAGAGGCATTAAAGCAGGAGTGTGGTTTTATGAAACGAGCCAAAGGCGAGTTTCATAATAGGATCACACGAGTGTTTTAATGCCTAATTATGTATAGCCGCATACATAACTTTATCTACGAGTACATGCATATCATAAGTTTTTTATAATATGTTCAGATATGGCCTGTATTTTTATTAAGTTAGTGTTACTGTTAACTTGTTTGTAGTACCAAAGCATAAATAAAAATGAAATAAAAAACTAATAAAAAACAAACTTTATGTATAATGTACAGATATGGCTTGCATTTTCAAGTTAGTGGTACAGTATTGCCGATACTTTAATGTTTAGGTACCGACACTTTAATGTAAACATTACGATGCACTATACTTTAATGTTAACATTAAGATGCAACCACAGATACAGGTTTCTTAATATAGGCGATTTGCTTATCGCTTCTGAACATTATTGTAGGGAAGTTATGATATGGATGTAGATAAACATTAAAAGTAACCTACAGTACTCAGTCATCCGCGCTTTGTTGGGTGCGCCCGCCCGCCCGCGCCGGTGCCCCGCAGCGCACCGCCCGCCTGCGATCTAAATTGCGCTACGCACCCCTAATTACCTTTGTTCTCCTAGTACATTAGATAAACATGCAAACGCTTTGGTTGGATGCACGGCTTAGTATATTTACAAAAAAAACAGCTATCTAGCCTGTTCATAAACACAGCGGCCATGTTTACACTAAAATAAAAAAAACGCTTATGGGTTTTTTAAATACGCATAGTGGCAGAATGTTATGATGCCTGCGCCACAAATTTATGTGGAATGGAAATTAAAAAATAGGACTTTACCGGCCCTAGGCCTGCACGATTTGTATGAAATTCCATAAACGACCTCTTGTCCTAGCCGCACCTGAAACGTCATACTTGGCGGCCTATTATAAGGAACATAACATCAATATTTCATGGCATGTTTGAAAAAAAATCATAAGAGTTCTGTTTGAACTTTTTACAGAGTTGTCCGATTTTAATAGTACATTACTACAGAGGCCGGGAAGGGGGTTGCCGGCCGAGTTCATATAGCTGGCAACCCCACTTCACGCCGAGGTTTGTATAGTGCTTTTCTCAAACATATAAATAATTCATTAAAAAAAAAAAAACGTACTATGAGTGCATAAACATTAAAAGTAACCTACAGTGCTCAGTCATCCGCGCTGTGCCGGGTGCGCCCGCGGCTCGCCGCCCCGTGCTACATTGCCTGCGATCGAAATTGCGCTACGCACCCCTAATAACTTCTGCCCTCCTGGTACCTGGTGCCTTTATGCAAACGCTTTGGTTGGATGCACGGCTTAGTATATTAAAAAAAAAACTGCTTTTAGCCTGTTCATAAACACAACCGCCATGTTTACACGAAAATTAAAAAAAAAATACTTCCAGGCCTAGCCTTCAATTTTGTATGAAATTCCTTTACAGTTCTCTCGAGGTGTTCCGCCCGCAACGTGATACTTGAGGCCTAAAAAATTTTAAAAAAAAACAAAAAACCGCCTTCAAAAAGCAAAAAATAACTTCTTTAAAATGGTAGGTAAATAGGTCAGTCCAACTGAAGTCTGCTTTTGGTTAAAATATTGTTTGACGCCGACTTCAGTTGGACTGACCTTTTTGAAGGCGGTTTTTTGTTTTTTTAAACATTTATTTTATTTTATACTTTTTAGTGATCCTATTTATGCTGTTACGTAGCTCAACTTCTAAATATTAATAAGAAACTATAGAACATTTCAAGCTCGCCGCAGACAACGCCGCGGGAATGTCATAGTCATATTTAAACCTAAATGTGCTTCGTCATAGTCGCTCAACTTCCTTTATCGAAATATCTTATCGCCACCCTTGAAATAGGTACCGTTAAGGAGTTCCGGTGGCCATCTGTGGTCTTCATCATCAGTTCCACTTCACCATATAGTATTTTTCAAAAGCAAATGCATGAGTTACAGTGAAAAATACCAAAATCGCTATAGGTGTGCCTATAATATTTGAGGAGTTCTCTTGATTTCTCCATGATCCCATCATCAGATCCGGACGTGGTGACAATGGGACCAACTAGAAAGTATACCCATTCGAACAACGAAAAAATTTTTCAAATCGGTCCAGTGGTCTTCGAGTAATCGGGGAACATAAATAAAATAAAAAAAATCCCGACGAATTGAGAACCTCCTCCTTTTTTTGAAGTCGGTTAATAACTAACATCATAACGCCAACATTCTATTGCATATTTTGAGAAAAAAATATGTTTGTGTTTGATAAAGTAATACTTCCGAGGTAATCCATTGTCACCAAATCTGAATCTGATGAGGGGATCCGTGAGGAATTGAGGGAACTCCTCAAATATTATAGGCATAGGCGATTTTAGTATTTTTAGTAACAAGTCCAGCATTTGCATTCATCAAGTATAATTTGGTTAAGTGGAATTGATGATGAAGACTACAAATGGCTACCAGAACTCCTCAACGGAGGTACCTTTTTCAAGGGTTGTGATACGATACCTAGTTGCGCAATTGTAACGAGAACATTTAATTGTTTAAACACAGATTAAATATGACTATGACTTTCCCGAGGCGTTGCTTGTGTAATTAAAGGTCCAGCCACACCGGATGCGTGCGCGTAGACGTGACGTGACGTGCGCGTGCGCTTTCCACTTCGTTGTATAGTAACATGTCGTATGAGAATTCATACTATACACCGCAGTGGAAACCGCACGCGCACGGCACGCCTACGCGCACGCATCCGTTGTGGCTGGGCCTTAATACCTGCCTCCATCAACTCGAAATAAAATTGCAGGTGCCAAACATTGGAAGGTGCCTACAATAGTGTCGTTAACCCTACTTTATAATACCACTAGCCTAGCTGTTGCCCGCGACTCCGTTCGCTCAGAAAAATAAAACATAGCCTATGTTCATCCGGAATAATTATGATTCTAACGTTGAATGAATTCATTCGGTCCAGTAGTTTCGGAGCCTATTCAGTGCAAACAAACAAACAAACAGTAAAATATTTCCTCTTTATAGTATTATTATACTATAAGTCTCGATATGCGTTCTGTACTTCGGGCCCACCGCATAATTTAACCGATCAGAAATGAGTACCTACACTACACATCAGCATGTGTGGTGGTCAAATTTGCCTACAAATACCTACCTATGACTTCGGTTTAGACAGTCAAAAGTCCTTAACCTTTTTTATGTTGTTAGTTACCTACATTTATTGTTAACTACTTAAAAGTAAGTTATAAATTAATTATGGACAATTTTATTGACTATTTTTAGATACCTAAGTATAAGGTTAAAAGTAGGTACACGAATTACTGCACGCACACAGATACCTAACTACACTAGGTAAGACAAAACGCGTCGAGCCACACACAGCACGAGTGACAGTTTACGTGTGTGCCAATTTGCACTCTTCGCTCATGATAAGACGAGGTTACGTCACTTACGTCCGTATTTTTTTGGGCCGTTCCTTTAACAGTGTTCATAAAAGTTGTAGGTACCTACAATGTTGTATGGACGCGCGACGCGTCATCATCACTTAGGTTCTTTAGCTTTTAAATCCCAATACAAGCCTACTAGCTGTCCGCGCCCGGCGCTGCTCGGCCAAATATACAATTTACTTTACGACCTACCTACCAAATTTCTATAAGTACCTACCTTTATAAATAAAAATAAAAACTTAAAAATCGGTCGAGCCGTTTCGGAGGAGTTCGACCACAAACACCGTGACACGAGATTTTTATATAAATAGATTAGGTCCGTTTTTAACAGAGAGGTTCAATCCACATCAGTTTAGTTTAGAGGTAAGGTAAAGTATTTACCTAAATCATAGGTATATATAGGTATAGGTATATATAGGTATAGGTATAGGTATATATATATATATATATATATATATATATATATATATGTATATATATATATATATATATATATATACATACATACACACACACACACACACACACACACACATATATATAATATGTACTATCTATTATTTGCAAACGATTCGCTATCTATATCTAAATCACTAAGAAAGTGAATAAATAAAAATAAATAGACAGGCAGACAAAAGGTAGTTCACGCCAAAAATTGATCACAAGGACCTAAAATTTTTGCAAAAATATGCTTAAAGAATGTAGAATTAGAGTATAGTAATCTGTGGTAGAATCAAGGTTTAGTTTTATATGACGGCACGCTGCTGCGGCGGCAATTTTTCATTGCAGTCACCTTTGAAGCGCGCGCCGCCTTTGTTTAGGTTTTAATAGGCAAGCGGTAGGTAAACCAAATCACACCAAATTAACTCGATCGAATGGATTATCCGTTTAATGTGTAAGCCGATTAAACGCTTACCTAAATGCGCGGGTTTATAAAAATCAGCGCTATAAAAACCTTAAAAAACCCCGGGTTACGGTAAGCGGGTCCGGTCCCTGGCCCTGACCTCAAACTTCAGTTTTACTTCAAATTCTATTGACGTTCTGTCGTTCGTCGGCTGAATCGCAGACGCCATCTATTGCCAGCATGAATTATAATAATAAGCAGCAGCTAGCTACTGCCATCTGTCGAGCTGATTGCGACGTTACGTGCCGTTCATAGCTTAGCAGACATGTCGATTGTGCTCCCTCTGCTGGCGAAACCACAGAAACTTCTAGTGGCGGCGGCTATCGACTTTAGGACGGCAACCATTTTCGATTCGCGACTGAGTATCTGTAGAGTATAGTAATCTGTGATTATGTTCAGTCAACCAATTTAAATCCTAGGCCACTATGCCATAGTGAGGTAATGTTTCAAATCGTAAGAGACTTCTTAAGAATTGAATTAAAATGTCACTTTTACATAGTTCCATAGTGGCCTATGAATCAAATTGGTTGATGGGACTTGATTGTGCCAATAGGAATGACCGATAAAAATAGAAGTACATGTTTACGTAAGTGTTTAAAGTAGCTAGTATAAATAAAAACAATAATTGTCGTAAGTAAATAAAACGTCAAATGTCATCCTTTAGTGCGTGTGTTTTTTATTTTATTTAGGTCAAACAAGCCTTTTAAAGTTCGCTATGGCAGAAAAACGTCAAACCGATCGTCTAATTCATAGAAAAGTGGTACTCGAGTTTCAGGAGCAGTTTAAGTAAGGTATCTCGGGAATGGATTTGGAAATCGTGGTAGCACCCCAAAGAACTTTTGATCAGGGCACTTAAGTCTACAACATAGTTAATTTCTTGAAAATTTAATGAAACCACTTTTATAAATTATTTTGAGATTTTGAGGTGCCTATTCAGGCAAATGCATATTCGGAAAAAAACTAAACTTTAACGTGTTCCCTACATGGCAACATGACTTTGCTCCGAAAATCGAAATCGGTTTCATCTTAGAATAATAATATTTATTTATATTTATTTATTTATTTATTTATTTATTTATTTATTTATTTCCCACACTAATAATAACACTTGCTATTATAGTTTTAAACAGCCGATGTCAAAGATAAAGTAGGTTCTTGTAGGCGTTAGGGCGTGTTCACATAGAATGTTCGTTTTTACAGGATCCGTTTTAACGGATCTTGATGGCGTATGTAGTTGTATGAGCGAGTTCACACCCAAAACAGTATTCTGGATCCAGTAAAAAAGAAGATTACAAAGAGAAAAGATCCGTTAACACGAATCCTGTAAAACGGACGTTCTATGTGTACGCGCCCTAAATGAACTCTTACACAACACGCACACAGGTGCGCACATAATATTGCCAGCGAGTAACGTTTCCCCCCAGAATGGGGATTATTTTTATTATCTCTTAAGTTTGTCTAATTCTAGCATTAATTTGCAAGTACTTAGTTGCACAAACATTTTCAGCACTAATGTCTAACTGGAACCACTTCCGTCTCTTTCTAATTTGCCAAGGAACAAAATAAATCGGATGTTTCGCTTATATTATTATACATTTCTAAGAGACCATTACTGAGAAGAAGTACCGTTTGAATGTGGTTTACATGTCCTTTGGGTTTTTTATCTAGCAACCTAATAGTTCGATTGCTGAAATATTCGTTGATTGGCCGTCGAAAATTATGGTATTTTAATACCGACTTCACCTTTTATAATATGGACTTTTTGCCTCCGCGGACCATTAACCAAAAAATATTCCTATTGGATTTTGCAATATTTATTTAAACACAAGGGTAAAACTATAGTTTCAAAAGCAAAAGTAGGATAATCCGATGTGCCCCCCTCCCAAGTCGAATTGTCGATGGCCTCCTTTAAAATTCTGTGGTTGTTATTTCATCAGTTAGCATAGCCATAGCAAAACGCTTAGCTAGCTAAAACTTTATAAAGTTTATTTACTTACTTACTTACTTTTCCATCTATATGTTTCGAAACTATAGCTTTAGATGAGGAAAGCATATAAATCATTTGTTGGACAATGCATTCATCTCTATAATAAATTACCAAACGAAGTTTTAAAGTTCTCATTTCCAGTACTTAAAAATTACTTGAAAAAGTCGTTGATGTCGAAAGTTTCCTATAGGGTCGAGGACGAGGAGAAGACTAGAACAGATAAAAATGCTTGGCCTAAATTAAACACTTAAATAACTTAATAATAGCTTAGTCAGAAAATTATGTAAAACACTGTCTAGCTGGTTTTATTTCTTAACTCAACGTATCGCACTGATATTATTTCCCAACTAATGATTTGACAAATTATTACCTGGGATTCTTTTAAGATGTTAATTATGTTTTCGTCAAATGTATTGATTGGCATACCATAATTTAAAAATAACCCTATCTCTGGTAGCAGTTTCGTTTTTAGGGTCATGAAAAAAAACCCTAACCTACCTATCTCTGGGAGCAGTTTCGTTTTTAGGGACATAATAAAATGTTATGTGTTGGCCTGTGGGCTAGTTTCAGGCTGAGGCCCTACAATACCCTGCGAATCCAATATAATAACATTTTCAGGATGCTGTTTGGGCTTCCTCGATTCTGCAGCGCCTCTGGGATGTTTGCCGGAGCTAGCGTAGAGGACTTTTATGCAGTAGTACGTAAGAAGACGGCCTCTGTGGTGAGGCAGATGAGGGGGAGCACAAATAGCATACTGGAAATGATAGCAGGGAGGTGGGATTCGGATATTCTCCGCCGATACACCGGCCTTCATGTCTTAAGACTGAAATAGTTTATGTAACTTTTTAATATTAATGTACTAACGTAGTTTTTTAAGTATTTTTGTAACTAACAACCTATGGATCTCGAGAAATCTGAAAATAAATTATTATTATTATTATTATTATTTGCCTTAGCAAATCATTTGCTACATAATTAATTACCTACCACATAAAATTTGACGTAATAAAATATTGCAATATAAAAATGTAGCGAAATTAAAAAAATACGAAGTAAAATTATGCCAAGTATTGGTTTGCCATATAAAACTTCGGCGAAAAGTTGGTTGCCAAATGAAATTTGACGAAACATAATTCGGCAAAAAGGCAGTACACCTGTCTAGCTATCGTGTCCCCTAGGACACGGTTTCTGTAGGAGAAGGTATCGAAACTTTTTATGTGGTTGTTTTGCACCGTCATAGGTAAGTATTGATTTATTTTATTTTTTATATTACTATTTATGAGTTCTTCTGAACATACTGAGTTTCGACACATTTTCCTGCTCAACTACGCATGATATATATATTTTAATGTTAGATTCATTGTTTTATATAATGCTAGGTTAAGTTTTATAATTGTAGAATAAGCAATATTTAAAAAACGACTGACTGTTGAGTTTCTTGCGGCGTTTCTTCCAGCCGTGGTCTCTTGCGAAGCGCTGGTAGATTTTTGACGTGACGTTTTTTTATTTTTTTTATGAACTGCAATAAAAGCTTTCCGAACATATTAGCAGGCTCATGGGGAGCAGGGGAGGTACAATATAAAGTGAGGCAGAATTTTACAAATCCCGGTGTGCATTTGGGTATTGGTTGCATTTTATTCACAAAAACATTGACGGACAATTAACTTCGAAAGATCATTGTCAATATGGCTTCTTTTGCACAAGTGTAGTATGGTTTGCCGTAGTGATTCATTTTTTTTAATTAAACGGCGATTTCTTTTCTGCAACATCTTGATTATTTTGACATGTTTCCGCTGAAGTAGTATACTTTTTTTTAGTTTTTTCCTCATCGAAGCTTTCTCTGGCGAGTCAAAGATTGAAGACGAAACAGAAACCGTCGGTGATGATTGCCGTACGACGTTGTTCGTACTTGAGATGTCCTGGAAAAATATAAATTATTATTCTTAACACAATTATATTAGCTTCACTTATAACTAAAAATCGTAAAAACTAACAAACAATGTAATCAAATCTTGGAAGTCAATTTTTACCTACTTCTAATTGTCGGATTGACTTGAAATTTGGTATACTTATGCAATTCCCAGGACCATACAATAATATGGTACTATCGAGCTGGTAAGAAGGTGGAGACAGAAGGTGGTCATAGAAACTCCTCAATGGCTCATAGGTAGATGACCGGTCGAGTTTCGACTAATTTGACTCGTCTTTTAATAGTTTAATAGTTAAATAGTTTAAGTTAATTAGTGTTAAAGTAGGCAATACAGTCCGCAATAAAGTGTGTTACTGAGATATTCTTTTCGTTTTTTTTTTAATTCTGTATAGATCACAGATTTTTTCGTAGTAAATGTTAAGTGCAATAATTTATAGCAGATTATTTAAATCGGAACATAGGTACTAGTCTTTTAAAATTAAAAAAAAAGTTATACAGGAGGTCTTTTCAAAGACCCTTGCGCGTTACGAGGATAAAACGCTTTTCTATACATTGCTAAAAACTTACTGGATGTGACTCTTCCCGCTCGTGGCATTCTTGACTCATTGTCATTGTCACCTCATTGTTACTTGATTCAGTATCTAGGCTAAAAATATGCAGATTCTGAAATACAAAAATAATTATAAACAAGAAGATGAAACTCAAGTATCACGAAACATTAGTACACCACATTATCAATAGTCAATGTTGCTAGATCTTAAACTACCATGTGCCGTAAGACCAGGGGCACGTTTTATAAAGCTACAAGTTACAATTTTACAGGTCTACACTGGCAACACTGCTCAAATAGTTTTTCGTCATTGGTCGAGGTAGTGTCAAATGGAAACTTGTAACCTGTAAATTGTAATTTGTAGCTTTATAAAACAGGCCTCAGCCCGCTATTTCACCACTGGCAATGACAGGTGACAGGTGACATTTTAGTGTACAAGGCTTATATGTAGGTTGTGGCAGGCTCTATTCCGCAACTGGACGACTTAAATATGCGCCTATTTTGCGTGAGGGTTTGGCGGCATTACTAATGCCAACCCAGTTCCACCAAGAAGCCTAGCAGACCCAGAATAAATAAAATATAAATATATCAGGGGACAATGTCACACCAATTGAGTCCCAAACTAAGCTCTAGGCTTGTACCATGGGTACTAGACAACGATAAATACTTATATAGAAAAATATATACTTAAATAAATAGAAAACATCCATGACTCAGGAACAAATATTCGCGCTCATCACACAAATATCTGCCCCTACCGGGATTTGAACCCAGGACTGCTAGCTTCGTAGGCAGGGTCACTACCAACTAGGCAAGCGCGGCGTCAAATGTAATGTTGCCGACGACTTCTTTTAGCGACCTCGGTTCTAGCCCGAGGTTTCGCACCCAATATGTTGCTACCTCAGGATATGCCATGATGACGTGGCGTGGACAGCAGTCTCTTCTGCTGTCATGTAGGCTCTGCACAAGGGGCTGTCTGTAACACCTAAAGTGTGTGTGTTGTGTGTGAACAAGGCTTGTATGAATCCCAGTGATGTAAAAACTTGTTAACTTTGCAATATATCCCGAATTCTCACCTGTCACCCATCATCGTCAGCCTCATGAAATAGGAGAACCACTCTCCCAGTGACACAAAATAATTCAGAGCTTGATACAGGCAGGTAGATGGAAAAATAAAGCTTAAAAATTAGCAATAACAATGATTAAAGAAAGAAACACATTAATTTTGCATTTCAATATTTTTTATGTAGGGTGACGGCACCAATGTTGGACACTTTTAGCTGACAGGCACCAGTAATGGGCACTTCACTCTTAATTGAAATTTCATACGGTCCTAAATTGATTGCTGCAAAACAAATGAATAACCCTTATCTTCTGTAAAATAAGAATCAAGTCTCCATCATAGGTCCTTGTCCATTACTGGTTCCGTCCCCCTACTTACCTTACTAGGAACCACATTCCGATGTATTCTGCACAAGCCACCTTTAGTTAGATACTTTTCAGTGTCATTAAAATGTATAGAACATATTTTCGTGGCCTTAGATGGCTTCCAGTAGCTTTCGTTCCGATTAAGCCTAATTTTTTCGATCCAACGTGCGGCGATAATCGGATCGGAAGGCAATCTTAAACAAGAAAAACAAATAATGAACAGCTTTCAACTTAAATGGAGATTTAGGGGAAATAATTTCGTAATACTGGCAACTTTTGTATATAAGGAGTTAAGAAAAAAAATGGTGATGTTTAAACTTTAGAATCGTTACATTAATATAATACGGAATCCTAGTCCACGCACACCTACGTGATGCCACTCAAACTAAACCAAATTTGGTATATTCAGTATGACATTATTGAATTTGTGGTCTTGTGTGTCTTCGCGTACAAAAGATTACGCCGATTTACGCCTACATGTTTTCATTAGCGAGTTGAAGTTTGACGCGTCTCGGCTGTATGACAAATTGACAATACCGTTCTATGTGTTATTCTAAGGGTAAAACAATAAGTCAAAACATAGTAGGTACGTACAAGTGAAATGTTATTTTAGATTGTTTATTTTGTTTATGAGTAGCGTTGTGACACCCCTTTATAACACAACCAGTCATTTTAAATCGAAATCTATGACTTCTAAGTGAGATGTTTTGGCACTATAACATTCGATTCGATCGATTGCGTGCAACTGACTTTGGACTGACTGACACTGACACTGACAGTTGACACCCACCGCTGTCACACGCCGTTCGCGGAGTTAGCCAAGGCTGAGTTTAAATCGCTTCACATTGCTGCATTGGGTTTCATCGTATTAGTTCTTGCGGAATCGAATTTGACATTTAAGACAAACAATCTTTTTTTTTTATTATTACTCACAAACACAGATTGTAAGGGTATGTCTAATGCTCACAAACCACTGTGCCCGGCTTTACATTGTATCTGCCACAAAAGTGCTTCTTTTGTGATAATAAACATTTAAAATCTTAAAAATATAAGTAACACACAGAAATTATAGTAGGGCGTACAGGCCGCCCGTCTAGAGTGAAATACAAATTGTATTCATGTGGGGCGTAATTAACGCGTACTTACTTACTCACGCACGACAACACAAACAAATCACTACATAGTATAAAACAAAGTCGCTTCCCGCTCTCTGTCTATCCCTATGTATGCTTAGATCTTTAAAACTTTTGATGCGGTTTTTTTAATAGATAGGGTTATTCAAGAGAAAGGTTTTATGTATAATCCGTTTTGGATTATGTACGGGTATTACAGAAAACTGGCATAAACCGAAGCGAAGCGGGGCGGGTCACTAGTTGGATTATAAAGAATGTAAACTATGACTAGGCTGTATGGATTAATGTCCTTTGCCTTTCCCTCTGGGATAAAACACAAGAAAAAAAATGTGACCCCTGACACCTGACAGTAAAGTGACGTTTGAAGTTTGAGTTGAGGGAGGTTAGAATTTCTCTAGGCATCCGTATATTCCGTAATCGATAAAATGCTGTAATTAACAAAGCAGTTTTACTTGTTACAACGGAACCATAATATGAACGTTGCCAATATGGCATTCACTCCTCTGAGACTGGGTTTCATTCAAAAATTTTTTCAGAATGTGCAATACGCCACTATGCTGAAACGGCTTAATTCTTACAAGAGTGCTATATCTCTTGAGACAATTTACCCAAATAGCTCGTTAAAACTCAGTACCCCTGCTTTTGTAAGTATGGATGTAGTTATTCTGTTGATTTCGGTCCATATATCTACTCTAAATATGTACTATGCAGGGAAAAAAATCAATGAACTATCGCTCTGCTTATTTACCTGTTTTCCTTGCTGTCTTTTTATTTATATCACTGGCCGATCTTAATTTAAAAGAAATCTTGGTCAGCTTGGAGGTCAAGCTTTTTTTTTAAATTAGCTTTGGTTTTATTTTCCAGAATGCTGACCCTAAAGAAAAGTTCACAGGCTTCCTACCCATGCAGAAACTGGAGATTACATACAGCGCCAGCTCAGGGCCTGGCGGGCAGAATGTTAATAAGGTTTGTTGTGCCAGTTTTGCAGACAAACATTTTGCTCCAGTGCATTATGCTGCAGCAATGGCATTTGGCTAAACACTTATACTAGGTGGTATTCCACTTATAAATATTGCTGACTAATTTATTATCTCCAATAATTAAATTTCTTTGAAGTATGCCTATTTCACTTGTCTATTATCTTTGTCCAAGATTTATTTCTTCTATTTCTATTTAAGTGTCATTCATAATTTGATCAAATATTGGTGTTGCTGTACTCATACAATTTCTTTGATCAAAAATACGTGGGACAAAGATATGGGCGTTTCTCTGTAAACTCGGAAGTCATTGTCTTAGCTACATTTTGGGAAAATTACTTAAAGTATTTATTAATCAAAACTATTTTTTAAATAACACAAAAGTGACGTTTTGGGCCGGTTAGTTTTATTTCCAAATGTTAACTCATTTATTTATTATAATTTTTTTAACACCTTCAAAAACAGTTCCCTGGCATGTCCCAAACACAGAATTCGGATTAATTTGTTGCAATTTGGCAAGACCTTATTATGAAACTTTAAAAGTGTATTACGTGCTGCATATTATTTCATTCTCATGTATTTAGATTTTATTCTAACCTGATTTAAAATCTGTCACTCGGCTTAAAAAACAGTCCCCTGTAGCAAATTTAAAAATAATATAGACATATTTGTAAACGTAGATATTGCAATGGGCAAAAACAATACTAATATAATAAAGCAAAATTCATAATGTCTTTTTATTTGTGTTAACAGGGGACTGTTCAAAATTGCGAGTTTGCAGAGAAATGCCCATATTCATATCTATACACTATAATACCAGAAATAGTACTGCTTCACTTTTTAATATTATATTTCTAAACACTGTTACCGAGCAGGTGGATCTGAAACCTTTGCATTCTAAAGACCATAATTTTCAGACTGCAATCCTAAGACTGCAAATGCATTTCCAACCCTGAAAACTAAGATAGAGTGCCTCTATGCTAGTAATTTCACTGGTTGTATTATCCCCACACCAGAACACAAAAATGCGACAACTGTGTTGGTGGTAATGTTGAATACGAAAGTCATAGTTTATGATATATGTAGATTGAATCAAAATATTTGATCCTTCCAGGTTCACACTAAGGTAGACCTCCGGTTCAAGTTGGCCGAGGCAGACTGGCTGCACCCAGAAGTAAAAGAAAGGATGCTGGAACAGGTTAATTGTTTTTGTTAATGTTGATGTCTTAATAATATAATAAGATACTGTATGCATTTCAGATAGGTACAGTGCAGCTTTTAAACAACATTCAGGTTTGTACTTCTCTTTAACTCAATCTCATATGCTCAATTATGGTAGTGAAAAAGACTTTAGAGCAGAGATGTTTCATTTTTCGGCTTGGACAGAGTCGTGGAAAACATATCGAAACTTTTATGTGGTCGTCTTGTACCGTCTTAGATAAACATAAATAGATGTTTTTTTCCTTTTCTCCCTCTGTCTCTCGTAAGATTTTTGGCATGTTTTCCTGCTGAACTGTTATTTTTATAAGTATAATAAGTAATTTAATATTTATTGCTTTATATAATGCTAGACTAAGTAGTAACCATTGTAATATCATCAAAAAATGACTGACTGCTGAGTTTCTTGCGGCGTTTCTTCTCAGCAGTGGTCTTCTCTTGGGAAGCGCTGGTAGATTCTTGACGTGTAAAAGTGCCCGTGCGGCCTACTTACTGAATAAATATCTTTTATCTTTTTAATCTTTAAATAAATAAAAAAGCCTTTTAATTCTGGGTTACACAAAAAAATAACAGTGCACTTACAAACTATTCTAAAACACTTGTTAGATAATTAATTAAATTATAATGTTATCATACTCGTATTGCACACCAGAACCCTCTATGAGGTAAAGGCCTCTTCCAGAGATTTCCAACTCTTCCTATCTTGGGCCCTCCAGACCCAATTTTTACCAGCTGTCACGACAATTTCGTCAGCCCAGCGTGCCAGAGGCTCTCTGATGAACTCTAAAAACTTGTTGATAATTCTGTAACCACATTCTGCACAATTAGGCTACCATGTTTACCGGTGTATTAGTGACAGGTTGCACGCCCATCGCCTAACAGTACTACAAGCCTTTATTCCCTTAGTCGAATCTTACGACATCCACGGGAAGTCATAGAGTGGCACTATTCTAACCCGGCAATCACACGGGGGCCATGTTATTATTATAATGTAAAAATAATAATAATGGTGCAGCTTTCTATTTGGTTGTTATAGTAAATCATAGAGCTGCAATATGTTGATGTTTAAAGCCTTGTTGCTGCTTTCAAACTGAAGGATGATTGATTCAATCATTACTTTAATTAATTGACTTTTATCTATCAAGTAACACAATCTTCATCCAGATAGAAAAAGGTATCCTAAAAAAAGCTTTGTATCTTCCAGCACGGTAAGAAGCTGTCGAAGGAAGGTTACCTGATACTGCGCTCGGATGCCACGCGCTCGCAGCAGCTCAACGTGGCGGACTGCCTCCAGAAGCTGCGGGCCTTGCTGTGGGCCGCCGCCGAGCCAGAGAAGAAAGCCAGCCCGGAGACACAGGAGAGGATCAGACAGAGGTGTGCCAATAGGTTCTTTATTTATTTATTTATTTGGCTCACAAAACAAGTAACAGTCGGAAATGGTACAGAGTATTGATACAGGTAAAGTTTAGATCTAGATTATCACTCTTCACTATGTGTGCCCATAATGGCTAATATGTAATGAATTAACAAAATTGAGGGTTAGCTGTGTTAGTAAAGCATGATAAATTATTTAATTGAGTTTGTAAAATAATTGTAAGAATGTGACTAAATGGATAGGGCCGTAATTATATTTAATTGACTAACTTAATGTAGTTAGTAGTTTATTTATACATAATTGCATGAATTTCTTTCTTAAATTTAGGTAACTTACCACTAAAAATATCCAAAGATGAATGGAGCGCAACAGTGTCATTGTATAAGCGGCACATTCTAGTAATCGGGTTGTAGAAAGCAGTGTTGTTTCTAATTAAACATGTTGGATGCCATGACCACCACCGGTGGGATCAAAACAGTCCTGTTATGAAAGAAATAAAGTCCAACTTTGTATTTTTTTTATTAAATGACACTACATTAGTAGTTGGATGTTAGGTTTATTGTGTCTCAAATGTAACATCCATGGGAAAAGTGAACATATTGGTGAGAGTGTGAGTGTGGCGTAGCACATTGCAACTTAAATACGTTGGCAACCAACGTGTTAAGCAAATCATCCGAGTGCTTTTTGTGGCAACCGACACTACTGACAGCGAAGAAAAAACATCGTTAGGAAAACTAAATTACTGGTAAACGGGGCTATTTACTAATCACGAGGCTATTTGGAACCGAGTAATTATAAGCTTTTAGTTGATATATTTTTTGTCATGGCTATGGTGGAACTGAAAACTTTGCCTGACAATAAGTTTTACAGTTCTATCATAGCCATGACAAAAAATACATCGTCTAAAAGCTTATGATTACTTTGTTCCAAGTAGCCTCGTGGTCGCGATTCCCAAATAGCCCCGTTTTACGGTTCACCAAATATCATACAGGGTCTAAGTGTATTATGTGATAAATTATAATATATGTATGTATGTGTGCCCAAATGATAATATATGTATGTGTGCCCAAATGATAATATATGTATGTGTGTCCTGAATAAGATAAGATTCCGGTCACAGATAGCCGTCAGAAGAGCTGCTAACATGTAACCGCGACCTAACATTGTTTTTTTTTCAGGCACCTGAAGGCTGCGCGAATGCGCGTGGCGCTGAAACGTGAAGACGCCGCCAAGCGAGCGCAGAGGCAGCCGCCGCATGGCGTCGACTTATGATTCTTTTACTAATTGGACATACTACACTAAGCTTGGGTAGCAGGAGTGTGGACATAGATGGCAAACACGGGCCACTTGATGGCATGTAGGTTCTAAGGCCCTTAGACATTCACCTAGGGTTACCATCCGTCCGGATTAGTCCGGACATGTCCGGAGTAAGTATCAGACTATAGTCCGGACTTTGTCCGGGTCTTTAATTTGTTCATATCTTTTTTAATTCGATGGAATATGAGTAATAAAACTACGTGAGTAATTTTACCATTTTGTGACTAAAAACTCCGGACTTTTCACAAAATGTCAGGCTTTTTGTCAAAACTTTTCAAATTTCTTAATGGTAACCCTATATTCACCACCATACTCTAGAGACATTTTCGACACAATTAGGGAGATGGAACCAGTAATAAACAATGAAACATAATGGACACTTAATATATTATTTATTTATTTTAATGGCGTCTACAAGTTATGTAATTTTGCAAATGTCAAGTATTCATTTATTTTGAGACAATCAATTTATAACCTTTATCTTTATCTTTGAATTAACAGTTAAGTGTCCATTAGTCACCCTAACTTGTTACTTTTCCCAACATGTGTATGAAAAATCGTCACTAAGTAATAATTTAATCGTTATTAACTAACACTGAGTTAAAGCAACCAGTGAATTGGCTAGCATGGAGGCGAACCATCATAATCCTCAGAGTCAACAACACGCTTACATTTCTTTCTAACAGCCAAAAAAAAAGCCTCTATGCTAGCCAATTCACTGGTTGCATTAACAGTACAGCAATACGACAGTGCGAAAACTGCTGCAGCAGACTATAGGGTAAGATGGTGGTAGTACGAGTAGCGATCCAGACAGACCCTGCAAAAGATCCTACCATCACTAAAATTGCAAGTATGTTGCCAACCCTGACAGTCAAGATGGAATGCCTAGGTTTATGACGAATTATTCGCATTTTATACACTTTCGCAGAAAGTTGACGGAGCTCCTATTTCTGGGTGGTTTGGCCCTCCGGGCCAGCTGAAGGACTGTCATAACCTAAACCTACCTCATATTTAGGATACTAAGGGGTGCCTTGGGTTCGGAACTAAGAAATTTCATTAGTATAAAAACTGCGAAAGTGTATTAAATGTGAATAAACGTATATGACATAGATATTTCGCATGTCTGTAAATTCCTACCAGCCTTGAACGAAGTAATTAAGGTTTAAAATCGTCCACTCTCATGTCTACTTTCAAGTCGGTGTCCAAGATAAACTTAGCTATTTTGATAGTCATCAATATTATGAGAAACCATTTAAAATAAATACACTTACATTTCTGATCACAAAGAGGTAAGATAGGATCTATTCCAAAAAAAAATTGTCCTTCTGGCTTTTGTGTCTAGTTATTTTTATTTACTAGACAAATATGCCATTACGGTTATAATATGATTGCTATATCAAAGCAAGAAGGGCTTAGACAAAGTGGAGTGATGCCCTGTATACCCTGATACTATCAATATAGCCAAGTCTTGGCGGCAGCCAGCCTGTTATTGGCCGCTGGGTGTGTCTAATTACCATTCTCCTTAGTTGCCTTTATTTTGAATGTAATTAGATGTTAGATTAATAATAAATATTAAACTGTAATCCTTTGTTTCATTTTACTCGATGAAAAACCTGATTAAAATCAACGGAACAAAAGTCAGTTTCTCACGCAGAAAATCCCCCCCCCCCCCTCTCCTGGAAGGAGGAAGGAGTGGCTGCAGAGTTAAAAAATTATGATAAGATGTAAAAAGGAGTAATTATTATTATTATTAAGTATTAGAAATATTAGAATAGATTCCCTGGACGCGGTCCGAGGATGTAGCTAGTGTCTCCCTCTCTCACACTTCATATTAAACCTCTAAACTAGTCAAACGTCTCAACTGCGCAGTTGGCATCTTTGGTTGCCATGGCGACGCTTGACAACAAACAGTAAATAATCGTCTTTCTAGGTTATATACGCATATTAGAAAAGGGATAAGTTCAGAAGTTAAGGTGACGGAAGTGAAAAACATGTCGTACAGAGACCTGAGAAGTAAGTAAAATAAAGTAAATATCTAATTAAAATATAGAGGAGGGTCACAGCTCACGCCACCTTAAGGTAAGTTCTGAGGCCCCCGGACAATTGTAATCCCAAGACTAAGATGAAATGCCTCCATTCTACTAATCTCACCGGCTGTCTTAACATCACATCGAAATAACTGTGGTCAAACTGCTGCGTGGCGCCAAAGTTAACGTAAATGAAGGCGGTAGCGACCCGGACGCTCTACCAGCAACCTAGAGTTATAGGCTACGAGTATATTAGAACCTTTGTGCTAATGCTGCAGCGGTTGTCAGGTTTTTAAAGCTTATTTTTGTTAGACTTATTTCCAAACTGCCAAGCTAAATTTATTAATTTCCTGGTATAATGGCATATTAAATCCTGCCACGCCTGCCACATTTTGTTGTAACATTTTCGCACGACGGTTATCACTGCTTGGTTAGATTTCAGCGAGGCCATGCGCGCCCTGGGCTACCCGCGTCAGATCTGCATGGAGACGTTCCGCAGCCCCAACTGGGCGGCCCTGGAGCAGTGCACGCGCTGGCTGGCGGCGCGCCTCGAGCCCGACGCCGCGCTGCCGGGCGGCGCCGCCAGCGCCGAGCAGCGCGTGGCCCTCGTCACGCACGCGCAGGCGCTCTTCGTGAGTACCTACACTGCAGCTGCATGCTGTTGCTTAAAATAATGTATAAAACCAGTTTAAATAAATTCACGGAAATTATATTTTTCAAAATGAATCTAATAAAAGCGTTGTTTTACTAATTCGCGCGTCGCTCAAAAGCAAGCACCAATTCTAATTAACGAGTCGCTTTTTCTAACTAACGCGTCACACAAGTATTAAAACCTTTCTAGTTAATTCCACTTTATATAGGACAACTTGCTGTGCTATCTTCTACTAGCTTTAAGCTAAACGTGTTTTGTGTTGTTTCCAGCACTCTCGCGCAAACCTGAAGCTGAACGGTAAAAGACTGTACGGCGCTGATGGCTGGGCGGTGCGCGAGTTACTGAAGGTGGCAACTTTGCTGCGCGCCGCACTCGACGCGCCCGCGCCGTTCGACGAGCGGTCTGACGCGCCTCTTAATTACGACGTGTCCAGCCGGGTGAGTCTTTTTGCTCTCTTTTTTTTACCCATTCTCGGTTGAATTTGGAACTAATTTTTATAGGCTTGTCTATTTTAGACTTGGTCGCTTCAATTCACTCCACGCCTAGACGCTTAGACTCCGCTCTTAGTCACAGAAACGTTTAGACTTGCTTGAGCCAGTCATTACCCGTGCAAAAATACGTATATTTTTGAGGAATAAAAAAACATACGAGTAATGTTCCATTGTTGCAGTTGGGTGAGATCAAGCAGGCCAGAGCCCTGGCGACCGACATTACGGCGCAGGGCGCGTTCCTCTACGACCTGCTGGCTAAAGAAGCGGAGCACAAGGTATTAGATATAATATTAATGACACATCTTTTATAACGTCATTATGGTGGTACTTTTCGTCATACACTAAATATCACGTTGCCGTGTGGCGCCGGCAGAGTAGAATAGCATCACCCCATTTCTTCCCGTGGGCATCGTAGAAGGCGAGCAAGGGACCATCAGAGAGGTGGGCAGCAGCGCCTCTCGTATAGACAACACAGTCCAAATAATTACACTGCGGTCACCAACCCGCCTGCCCAGCGTGGTGACTACGGGCAATACCCCCCAGAAATATAAAAATTATATGAATAGGCACAAAAAGAACTATAGATACTTTCTCAAGGTCATACAGGTATATGCGCCGACGTCGAATAGCACAGACGAAGAGGTGGAGGCCGTTTACGACGATGTGGCAAAGGCCATGCATCGTACCACCAAAACCCATTATACCGTTGTCATGGGGGATTTCAACGCCAAAGTGGGAAAAGAATGTGGTGAATCTTGTTTGGGACAGCATAGCTATGGGCGCAGAAACCGTAGGGGCCAAATGCTGGTCAACTTCCTTAGCATGCAGGGGCTGTTCTGTATGAACACCTTTTATCAGAAAAAGCCCCAACGGAAGTGGACCTGGAAGAGCCCCGACGGTGTGACGAAGAACGAGATTGACTTCATCATAGCCGACAAGAAGCACATATTTAGGGATGTCTCAGTGATCAGTAGGTTTAATACCGGTAGCGATCACCGGCTTGTACGAGGCACCCTAAATATCAATTTTAAGCTCGAACGTAGTCGCATGGTGAGGTCTGATCTTCGTCCAAATGTGCCCCAAACTGGACATGATGCGCTCCAATTGGAATTGCAAAATAGATTCGCCGCACTGGAGACCCCGGCAAATGTTGACGAGGATCTGGACGGCTTAATCGGGGTGATAAGCGAAGTGGGAACGAGGCTTTTTCGGAAAAGGCGAGCAGATAGGAAGTCCAAACTTTCTGGCGAGACCCTAGATCTGATGCGATTTAGACGTGAGACACCTGAGGAATCCTTGCCAGATCCCCAGTCACTCCACAAGAAAATCAGGAGCTTGGTAAGACGCGACCTTCGCAGCTGGAACACCCGCCTAATACACGAGGCGATCGAGCGAAACCGGGGGTCGAAGGTCTTCACCAAGACACTGGGGAGGAGTCATCTGACAAAGCTAGCTACCTCGAATGGTGAAACCGTCACATCAGTCCCGGGGATACTCGCTGAAATTGAAAACTTCTACGGACACCTGTATGCTTCGCACGCACCAAAGCCTCCACCTGACGCGAGAGATCCTAGAGCCCCACTTACCCGCCACTTCACTGACGATCTCCCAGACGTAGGTGTCGACGAAATCGAGGCGGCTCTCAAACAGCTTAGTAATGGGAAGGCTCCCGGTGAAGATGGAGTAGCCTCTGAGCTCCTCAAGGCTGGGGGTAAACCTGTTCTGGAGGAATTAAAGAGGCTCTTCAACACTGTAATTACCAACGGGACTAGCCCGAAGGCGTGGAGCAGAGGTGTAGTGGCATTGTTTTTCAGAGGTGTAGTGGCATTGGCTGATGACGGTGATGATGGTGATGATGGTGATGATGGTGATGGTGATGATGGTGATGGTGATGATGGTGACGATGGCGATGATGGTGATGATGATGATGATCACCTCCTTCATCATTACCATCATCATCACCACCATCTCCACCATCACCACCAATACCTCCATCACCACCATCACCACCATCACCACCATCACCACCAGCATCACCATCATCATCACCATCATCAACACCGCCACCATCATCACCATCACCATCATCACCATCATCACCATCACCATCATCACCATCACCATCATCACCATCATCACCATCATCACCACCACCACCACCACCACCACCAACACCACCACAATCACCATCACCACCATCATCACCATCATCACCATCATCATCACCATCATCACCATCATCACCACCACCACCATCATCACTATCACCATCATCACCATCATCACCATTACCACCACCACCACCACCACCACCATCATCATCATCACCATCATCACCATCATCGCCATCACCATCATCACCATCATCGCCATCGCCACCATCGTCACAATCATCACCACCATCATCACCATCACCACCATCACCACCATCACCACCACCATCACCGCCATCACCACCATCATCACCATCATCACCATCATCACCATCATCATCACCATCATCACCATCATCACCACCACCACCATCATCACCACCACCACCACCACCACCACCACCAACACCACCACCACCACCACCACCGTCACCACCATCACCACCATCACCACCAACACCTCCATCACCACCATCACCACCATCACCACCATCATCACCATCATCACCATTATCATCACCATCATCACCATCATCACCACCACCACCATCATCACCATCACCATCACCATCATCACCATCATCACCACCACCACCACCACCACCAGCACCACCACCACCACCACCGTCACCACCATCACCACCATCACCACCAACACCTCCATCACCACCATCACCACCATCACCACCATCATCACCATCATCACCATTATCATCACCATCATCACCATCATCACCACCACCACCATCATCACCATCATCACCATCACCATCATCACCATCATCACCACCACCACCACCACCACCACCAC
Organism: Acleris literana; assembly: GCA_946894065.1. NCBI lineage: Eukaryota > Metazoa > Arthropoda > Insecta > Lepidoptera > Tortricidae > Acleris > Acleris literana. The sequence continues at coordinate 3,387,419 of OX335670.1, read as the reverse complement.
CACCACCACCACCACCACCACCACCACTTTTCACTTTTGGTTAGTCTTTTTTAGTGCTTTGGTACACCCGGACCTTCGTATTTAGATTCATTTTGACGCGGCGCTGCCAAGGTCGTAGGACTAATGACACGATTGAAATTTGAAATTGTTCAAAAGCTGCAAGCCAAAGGCGCCGCCCGGCAACAACGCCGCGTTCGGTGTAGGTACATGGTGACAAGTCGACAACCAAAACAGCGGCGCGAGCATCGAGCCGCCGACGGGACTTGACCTTGTTGCACAAAACGGCAACGTAGCTGGAACCTTTATTAGGAACCGGTATTTTAAGGTACAAATACCGGTATTCGTATTTACCTGTTCTTTGGATTACCGGTATTTATATTTACCGGTTCTCTCGAACCTAAATGAAAAATACCTTTAAATACCGGTAAAGTACCGGTATTTTTGGAACCGGTTCCAAGCCCTGGTGCTGAGAAGTCTCTACCAAATGGCGACTATGTCCGTCCAAGTGTAGAACCATCAAACAAGACCCATCCAGCTGCTCAGAGGTGTAAGACAGGGTGACGTTATCTCCCCGAAACTCTTCACCAATGCTCTGGAGGATGTCTTCAAGACTCTGCGGTGGAATGGGATGGGCATCAATGTCAAGGGTGAGTATCTCACACACCTCCGCTTTGCTGACGACATAGTGATAATGGCAGAATCGCTACAAGACCTGCAGGAAATGCTGTCCAGCCTTAATGCTGCCTCGAGACGCGTTGGGCTCGGGATGAACTTAGACAAGACTAAGGTCATGTTCAATGAGCACATCGTCCCTGAGCCCGTCTCCGTCGAAGGTGTAGCCCTCGAAGTTATCCAGGAGTACGTCTACCTAGGACACAAGTTACAGCTGGGTAGAGACAACTTTGAGGGTGAAATCACAAGAAGAGTGCAGCTTGGTTGGGCAGCATTTGGAAAGTTGCGTCACGTCTTTGAGTCAACCTTGCCGCAATGCCTGAAGACCAAGGTATTCAATCAGTGCGTCCTGCCGGTCATGACATACGGAGCCGAGACGTGGAACCTGGCAGTGAAACTAGCCCACCGACTACACGTCACCCAGCGAGCTATGGAAAGGTGTATGCTCGGAATCTCGCTAAGGGACAAAATCCGGAATGAGATGATCCGGCATAAAACTAGGGTCACTGACGTAGTTCAGAAGTGTAGCAGACTGAAGTGGCAGTGGGCTGGTCACATCTGTCGCAGAACCGATAATAATAATAATAATAATAATAATAATCATTTATTCATAAAACAGTATGCTTACAAGTTTCTTAGGTAATAGAGCTTATATCATTTCACAATACATTTTTCGACCACCGCTGCCAAACTAGGTAGTAACCTGTATTTCAGCAGACAGCGCTCTTCCCCAGGGAGTTCATATGAGAGTTATATATCGAGTAGTAAGCTAAGTTAGCAGTAATATGAAAAATAACAATTTCCATAAATTAAAAATTAGAACGGATAAAAGACAAAAGCGAAAAATAGTGTGTGTGTTTGTGTGTGTGTGTGTGTGTGTGTGTGTGTGTGTGTGTGTGTGTGTGTGTGTGTGTGTGTGTGTGCGTGTGTGTGTGCGTGTTCGATTATTCTGGGATTTTAAGAAATTCCTCCGTTTCCTTGTAGTTAAGGTTTAGCAGCCACAGACTGATTACCTTTTTGCAAATTTCCTTTTTTAGTGGATAGACGTATTTTATTTTATTTATTTTATTGTATACATAGGGACCCAGAAAATTAAAGAATCTTTTGATGAACACTGTGTGAGGTGTATGTTTGTTAATCACTATACGATCTCTTCGTCTCCTTACATTTGCCGGTTCAAACGAAGTTAAGTTGTGCTGCCTCATTATGATAGAAAGAAGGAAAAGCTGACGGACGGTCAAAGTTTCACAGTACTTGTAGAGTAGACTGGTAGGAAATAGTATCGGTTTGAAGGTGGACACTTTGAGAACAGCGCGCTGGGCGATTTCGAGAGGTAGCAAGGTTGTCTTCGGGATGCCTCCCCAACAGGATATACAATACGCAATTACTGACTGGCAGAGAGCTAAGTAGATTTGTTTCATTAAATCTGGTTCCACACAATGCCTCAGATTTTTAAACACGTAGATGAGTTTTCTAATTTTTCCGCTGAGAGCCATTATTTGATCTTTGAAATTAAGATTTTTGTCTATTAATATGCCTAAATATTTGACTGTATTTACCTGATGCAAAGCAGAACAAGTACAAATTGACACATTATTACATTCGTGAGCATAAACCTTGAGTTCTTTTGCAGGTTGACCTGAATCTCGAATTGAAAATGCAATACATTGAGTTTTATCCTTGTTCAAAGTCAAGACGTTATCTCTTAGCCACTCTCTCACCACATCAAACCCACTCTGTGCCACCTTGAAAACCTCTTCCCAACTATTTGCACCAAACAGTAAAGCAGTATCATCTGCATAAGAAACAAGTCTGCCAGGAATATCAAGGTCTAGAAGGTCATTTATATAAGCGAGAAAGAGACTAGGACCGAGAATGCTTCCCTGTGGTACTCCGTAGGATAGGTGAAGTTCCTCACTTACGTAACTTCCCAGCTTTATACTCTGAGTCCTGTCAGAGAGGTAGCTCTCAAAAAGTTTTAACTGAGTGCCCCTCACTCCCATCTTTTCTAGCTTTGATAAAAGTAATGGTACAGAAACCGTGTCAAATGCTCTTGCCAAATCTAGGAAAATCGCTATACATTTTTGCCCATTATCTAATCTAGTGGATATAAACTCGGTCAAGCTATGAACAGCATCATTGGTTGATTTCCCTGAACGAAAGCCATATTGATTCATAGATAAAATGTTATTAGACTCGAAAAAATTCATTAATCTAGTATTCATAATTTTCTCCAGGATTTTTGATAAAGCGGGAAGGATTGATATAGGCCTAAAGTTTTCGACACGATTTCTGTCACCTCCTTTGTGAATAAGAGTGACTACCGATCTTTTTAGTTCTTTTGGGAAAACTCCAACTTCCAGGCACTGATTAAGAATAAAAGTTATAGGTGGAACAAGGAACTCTCTGTAAGTTTTCAATATTTTGTTGGAGATATTATCCCATCCAGTGGAACTGTTACATTTTAGATTAGTAATTATGCGATTTATTTCATTTTCGTCCGTATCAAACATAACAAAGGAGTTCCTACCCACCCTGTCTTCACGTAAACTTTGACCGGTACTCAAACTTCTAGTAGTGTTTTGTATTTTTTCAGCTAGACTTTTACCTACATTTACAAAATACTGGTTGACCAAATTTATGGAGAGTTGTGGGGTCGAGCTAAAGTTTAATAATTCATTCGGAGATGAGGGTGCCCTAGAAGTACCAGAGATATTTTTAATTGCACTCCATATTTTTTTACTATCTTTACCCGCTTTGTTGATTAATCCCTTGTCATATGATCTTTTCACCTTTTTCAAGATAGAGTTACAGAAATTTCTATACCGGATATATGTTGATTTAATAATTAAGTTATTAGGAGAGCGTTTAGATTTCAAGTGAAGTTTATCTCTATTTTTCATACATCTAAGTAGCCCTGGTGTAATCCAGGGCTTAAGTATCTTTTTGCGCCTTGAGACAGTAATTATTTGAGTATTTTTCTCAATAGCATATTGCAGAGATCGAACTAAGTAACTAATAGAAAATTGGGGATCATAAGAATTGTATATCGGTTGTAAATCAATATTATGAATATCTGGTTGCAAGGTATCCAGGTCAAGTTTCCTAATAACGTTATTGGCACTGCGTGTAGGTTTTAACTTAAGATTTAAAAGAACCGCCTTGTGATCAGTAAGTGATGTTTCAAGCACTATGGTGCGAGAAGAATTTTTAGTTTTTAGCATCACATGATCAATGCAGGTGTTACCTGCATCCCTTGTTACCAAAGTATGAGCAGGCAACAATCCATGAAAAGCGGCCAGTGTAAGGTATCGGTCAGCTGAAGGGTCACTAGAGTTAGGCAGAATATTTACGTTAATGTCCCCGATTATTGCTATATTCTTGATCATAGAAAACTTTTGTAAGATCCTATCTAATGATTCCAAAAACGGGTCGATATTTTGAAAAGAGGGCGGACGATACACAGCTAAAATAACAGAATCGTTGCCAATTTTTATAACAAAAACATTTCCTCCCGCACATGTTGGCTCTTCTACAGAGCAGGTAATCTGATCATTTATGTAAACAACTACACCGTCGTTTTGATTATGATTGGCTTTAGTGGCATAGGAACAATAACCCTGTAAAAAAGGTATCTGAAATACCTTTGACAACCAACACTCGGTAAGTATCATTATATCGCAATCGCATTTTAGACGCTTCAAAAAAACCTCAAAACCAGTAAAATTACAATTAATGCTGCGAATGTTTTGCGTGAGCACTGACAAAGAGGAAGAAGACTTGTACATATATTTATAGCAATTTTCGGGGTCACAGGACACGGCTTTAGATACTTCCAGAGCGTCTATATCATTTATAACATCACTTAAGCTATCAAAGTTCATTTTCAATCTCTATTTTAATAAATGTCTTGGTTAAAGATTCTTTGTGATTAGTTATATTGGTGCTCGCAAAACCGGATTTTTTTGTAACATGAACGTGAGGTTTGTGTGTGTGTATATGTGTAAGGAAGTTGTGTATTAGGGTGTGTAATTTATACAATTTTACAAATGACAGTATTGACAAACAAACGGAGTGAATTAGGTTCTTAATAATGGTTAAAATAATAGCTAGTATTTTTAGGACTATAAAATACAGTCATAGTGACTGTTTTAATTCATCTAGTTTCAGTTCACTAGTAATTTTGATCGGAGGTGAGTTTTCATGTTTTCGCAGATAGACGGTTCCGTGCGAAGTCCAGCAAAAGGTGTAGCCATTTTCTTTCTGAAACGTACGCGCCTGGTAGAAAATTCTTTGAGCTTTAGCGGTCAATACTTCTGAAACATAGACCGGTCTGACCGGCTGTTTTAGGCGAAGATGAGAAGAATTTAATTTTTCACCATAGGTTTTGGATTTGTTGAAGGTTTTGACCGATTTAATGATTTTTTCTTTTAGCAATACGGAGTTTAACTCAATTATTATCGGCTCAGATGTGTCTTTAGATTTTAATCTATATATGTCACGTATATCGGTCTTATGTACCTCTGTGTTAAGAGCTCTACCCAGGCTCAGCACGACGTCACAGAGCGAGTCCTTTGTTTCACCGGTTACCTTCGGGACATTTCGTATCTCCAGGCCGGAGTCTCGATGCTTACGTTCCATGTGCTCAATTTTTTCTTCGAGAGCTTGAATGAGCATTCTGTCGTCTTTCCTTTTCGACTCCAAGGACGAGATCCGTGACAAAAACTCGTCATATTTGCTAGACATCACTTCAATGCTCTTAGTTAGTTCCGCATTCTGCACTTTTATGTCACGAAGCGTACAGTTGAGTTGTGAAAATCTATCTTCCTGCCCCTTTGTAAAAGAAGAGAACATGTCTTTAATAATTTTTTTCATGTCCGAGTCTTCATCCTCCTGTTTCTCTTTTTTCTGTTTCTTTCGTTCTGTGACGTTCTTTGACATGGACGACAAGTCAGGCGCAGAGTCAGAGTGGTGAATAGCTACGTGTGGGCCCCTCGCCGATTTGACGACAGCAGCCGACGTGCCGCAATTGTTGCGCTCGGGGCTGCTGGTCGCGGGCGTCATGGCAGGGGAGGTGGGGGGTGTGCGTGTTGTTTTAATACTTTTTATAGCCGACATAACTCCAATCAAAAATACCAGGGTAACAGAACTTGTAAGGCGAGATAATGATAACTTCAGGGGTCTAGTAGACTGGGCGCCGATCGAGAAATTGGAACAAAAACCCTTTCCGTCCACTTTATGAAGACCTCTCGTGTCGTATTGATAGAAATATAACTATCTCTGTTATTCCAAAGGCAAAGGCATCATGCGCGCGATTCCCATAATTAGTGCTAATAGTGAGTATGTATGTGTTTACTCACACATTTGGCGTAAATATGAATCCGCACGGCGTGGTATGCAAAAATTTGCCGCTTCTTTCTCTGCTGCGCTCTTGGTACTTCACTTGATTTAATTACACTTATTTTTGAAAAAATATAAATGAAAAATGACAGTAACAAATTGAGCGTCAGTCTGGCTTCGCCGTCCGAGAGGAAGAGGATCGATAATCGGTGGAGTAGACGGGTTCTCGAGTGGAGACCACGGCTCGGCAAGCGTAGCGTAGGCGCCCTCCAGCCAGATGGACCGACGGCCTGAAAAAAGTGGCTGGTGGTGACTGGATGGCGAAAACGGGAGATCGGGCCTTGTGGCGAACCCTGGGGGAGGCTTACGTCCAGCAGTGGACTGCAATAGGCTGAAATGATGATGATGTGAAATATCACGACATCGAGTTCGTCCCTGCTCCCCCCACCAACCATCAGTCTACCTTGTTTGCAGCACCTTTCGTGGCTGCCATGCCACTTTAAAACTCTTCTTTTCCACAGCCTTCTATTTTACTTACTCGTTATTACCTGTATTCCTGACGGGTTTTTTTTTGGTGGATCTCTGTTTGAGTTGCCCTATTTTGTCATAAATGACATTCAATTAACGCCCGCAACCGGTGAACTCTTCTGTTTCTATCGGCTGTTTGAAAACGCATGGTCGTTTGATAACTCGTGTGATAGAACTGCCACAATGAGGTCGGGACCCCTTCGAGCGCCTTTGCTCACCAACATGTAAATATACAGGAGCAGCGCGAGCAGGCCCTCGCCCGACCGCTGGACATGTCGGCGCTGGAGGCGTGCCTGCGGCGCGCGCGGGCGGCGGCGGCGGCGCGCGCGGCGGACGCGCGGGAGCGCATCGACAGCGTGGCCGCCGCCGAGGCCGCGCTGGACGCCAAGCTCGAGCGTCGCCGCGCCGAGCTGCAGCGGGCCGAGAAGAGGCTGCACACCGTGCAGAAGATCAAGTGAGCCTCGCCCGCCCCCTTAGCGATCTGATCACTTATGAATGGGTCTCCCTCGGAATCCCTAATAACGCTTGACATAAACTGGTTTTCAGCTGAATCAGATAACTTTTTAAGTTCCAACAATTCTCGCGGTTCGGTTAGGTTAGGGTTGTATTATAAAACACTACAAAAACGCAAATGACGATGATTCCAATATAGACTCGGCCAGACTAGCTAGAGAGCTGCTGTCTCAAGTTACAGCCAGCGGAGAACAGAATGCACCTGTGCAGAAGATCAAGGTTTCAGGTTTCACATGAAAACGGGTCCTACTTTAAGTCAGTATTCCAGGTGTACCGGGTCATTTGGTTACGACAGCTAATCCCACTCTTCTTCTTCTCACCAGACTACCAATTCGTAGCTGCAGCAGCTTGGGCATGCATGATCGTATAATGAGGCTAAGGATACCGCGTATTTGAAGTAGCAGCCATACTCTGCATAGCTGCTACTAGGCTACACAGCCAAGGCGAACCTACTACAAACCTACACAGACAACGTCGCAAAAATAATCAATATCCTAGCTTTAGCTACATTTCAATAAATTTCCAGTTCAGTATAAAATATCATGTGTTTTGTAGGCCTGCTTACCAAGGCGAGCTGACGGCCCTGGAGAGCGAGATCGAGCAGCTGTGGGACCAGTACGTGCTGCGCTACCGCTGCGTCGAGGCGCTCAAGCACCAGCTCAGCCTGCTCGAAACGGCGCAGGCCGAGGTCAGTTCACCAACGAATGCACGAGTGAATATGCTTAATTAACCCTTAACCAGGCTAAGGGATTCATGTTTCCCACATAAAAATTCAATAGTACACACTTGTATGTTAGTAAGGCTCTACTGTAACATGTGATCTGTCAGCCTCGTTAAGGGTTCACTAAATCCGTCACAAAATATACCTTTGTACCTGTAACATTGCCCACGTTGCCGTCATTGGCGTGTGGGCGTATTTGTATTTGTAACATTGTAAAAAAAATGTGTCATTGAACATTATTAATTTATGTGGTTTACCAACAGATATTTTGTACCATTAACTTAATCTTACAATTACATGTGTAGGGAAGTGACAGGATGTTTACGCAATTATAGGAAAACTCAGCTTGCGTAGGTATTACAATTGCTTTTAAGCTTATTGACTCGGTGATATCTTTGTCCCTTGCTAGACCATGCGCAGTCGGGGTAAATCTTGGTATTTGATCTTTTTACCTTCTTTCCTGGTCCCTCGATGCGGAGTGGACAGCAAGCTATGCATCTTGCTGCGTGCAGGTGCGTGCGTTCTGCTGCCTTCAGACCTTCGGATAAAATTGGACCATTGTGGGATCTTTGCTTTTACCCGATATAATGCTGGGTAAGATAGTAAAGCTGGACAATACGAGTATAAGTGAATCCTACGAGTGTTTCATGGGTTTTGGCTTTCTGCAGGCTGCGGAGGAGCAGCAGGCGGCCATCATGACCCTGATCCACAAGTACGAGGCGGAGGATGTGCTGGGAAAGCTCAGCGAATCAGGTACACAACCAGGTTGACTAGTAAGTGATTTTTGCTCCACGGCAACTGTTGAGATTAGAAGCGCCTTGTGTGTAATGATCTTTTATTTATTTATGCGAACAGACAGGAAGCAACTGTATTACTATCAGATTTTTAATAATTCCTAATTTTTTCAGACGAGCTGAATTCGAGCGACGATGCCAAAGAGTTCGAGCCCAAGCAGCCGCGGCCGGCCACCAGGCCCAAGACCAGGCTCCGCATCAAGACTGCCGGTCAGTACAGTCAAACAATTTGCTTCTTAGGCCGCTGTACAAGTGTACAACCTGCCGGTTTAACTACTAGATAATTATGGCAGTGCGGGTCAAACGATTATCGCCGTTCCGATTACAATACGTATGAATACTATTCAGGTTTAAACGTTTTTGCTCTGTGAGATGAGAAGAAAAAATAATTTTGAGAGAATGACAAATAAGTTAATAATATGTTCAAACATCTTTTTTTTAAATATGGATCACAGATCACTTCTGCTAATGCTGATTCACTTCAACTAAATATTTTGCGGAACAAGTCAATGTTTTTGTTGAAACTATTAGAAAACGTTTGCATTCCATGGGACACAAGACTCCCACAATAAATCTTAACTTTGACTGAACAAATGTGATAATTTTCAGTCGTGAAAACTTTCTAGTCCAGTGGAATAGGTCGTTTGCACTTGTGGCGACACACTCGATAGACCGAAGATCGCGTTGTCCCTAACCACGCTTCAAGCCGTGTCATTGTGAATTTATCGGGCTGGATGAGTTTCGCAGTCAACAGATTGTCTCGCTTAGCGTTGAAAAAGTCCGGAAAAAATCCCGTTTTTTTTCCAAATAACTCGTTTTTTTCCGATTTTTATGGAAAAATACAATTAAATTTTCTGCTCTTATCTTAATCTATATTCGATCTTATTTGCACCTACAAAAGGGCGACATCGACGACATGGAGGCAGGAGCAATTGAAATAGGTGGCGAGAGCGACAGTGATTGACTATGAATAAATTGTCATATTCAATTGTTATTATTCCTAAAAAACCCGAAAAAAACGGAAAAAAAACGAAAAATTCATTAACTTCTGAAAAAAACATTTGATTTTTCCCGCAATTTTCAACGCTCGCTACATTGGAAGACGTTATGCTGCCAACTGTGCCACCCTCAAATCTATAGTGACCGTCATCAACGTGCAGTATTTATTGTTATTAATAATTATTTATCTTATGCAAGACCTTTCGTCAATGAGACATAGCCTATTGTATCATTGTATATTTGTGTGATGAGCACGAATATTTGTTCCTGAGTCATGGATGTTTTATATGTATTTATTATAGGTATATATTTCTATATATAATTATTTATATCATTATCTAGTACCCATAGTACAAGCCTAGAGCTTAGTTTGGGACTATTTCTGACATTGTCCCCTGATATTTATTTATCAGTGAAAGTCCAGCTGGTTCCCTCTACTGCTTCTGGTTGTAACTGCGCTCTGTGTGTAAGTTGCAGGCGCGGGCGGCGAGGCGCGGCGCGCGTTCGGCTCGCTGGGCGCGCGCGACTCGCTGGACGACGCGCGCGACGACGACTCGCGCTCCGACTCCGACTCCGAGCGACCGCTTTACGGTACGCACCACCCGAGGGGTACATTCCACATTGTATTTGGGTCATATGCGCCGTCCACACGCTTGGCAAACAATGGCAAACAGCGAACATCAAACACCCAACACGAACATGTGGATGGCTGTTTGCCTGTTTGTGTTTGTGTTCGCCAGTGGTCGGCGTTGGTGTCGGTTTTTTGTACAAATCAAAGGATGTGTTTGCCAATCCGGAATGTACTACCACGTTCGCCAAGCATGGGGATGCGTGTTTGTGGTGGCTGTTTGTAGTCGATGCTCGGCATGTGTTCGGTGTTTATGGCAAGCAGCCAGCATGTGGAGCCCGCATTACACACTTGAAAAAACAAAAGTTGTCTCTCTTGTGGGCAATAGTTAAAGGCTTCCGTATATAAGTTATGTTTTTACCCGACTGACCCAGAAGGAGGGTAATGTTTTTCGCGCGTATGTATGTATGTGTGTATGTCCGTTCCATTGTGACCTCCGGTAGCCTAAATTGCTCGAACGATTTTGAAAAGTGACGTGTCGTTAGATTCGTTTCGGTTGTGGGAGTGACATAGGCTGTAATATTTTAATCTTAGTAATGACAATAACGACATTCAATAAATAATATTATTGTGTGTAATTTAAATTTTGGGAAGGAACATAGATCGATGACCGATTATAGGTAGTAATTTTGGGAAGGAACATAGATCGATGACCGAGTATAGGTAGTAATTTCCCCATAAACTTTGTAATAAAAATGGATGCTCATCGTATTATTCCGATAGAAAGTTTAATATCGATTTTTTTTATTATGACAGTCGGTATTTTATTTTGAGATAATTAAATTTATACGAGTACGAGGGTGTTTGGTAGTAGAATGTAAGGACGTTCAGTGATGGCAAAGGGAGTCATATATACTTAAACGGTACCTAAATCTTAAATGAAACTTAAATCGCATGAACTAATTTGTAACATTGCCTATTTTTAGCGCTTAAAATTGGCGACTGTGCGGAGACTGTCTTTGTTAGTCCCGCACTGCACGCGTCCCGACGGCGACGTAGAGCGTGGCGTTGTAATGTGGTGTCGTGTTCCCGGCAGGGCACGACGAGGCGCCGCGCTGGGGCCGCGCGCGCCCCGCCACGCGCACGCTGGCCGCCGCCGACGACGAGTTCGCCGACCTCATCGAGGGTGAGTCACCAGGAACGCCAACATTTATTCCTTCGTCCGTATTAATTAAGTGCAGGCACATATCAGGTATATTGAAAGTCCTCATCATATTACGGAAAAGAGATCAACTAATTGTTTTCGAATGCAACACAGATCATAAACGTATGAACTTTTGAGGATAGTTATTTAAAAAAAATATCTATTAACTAATTATGCATCAATGTTATATGTATAATAATATTTGATTTATAACTTGGAAAATCAGTTCTTTTCATGCATTTGTCACTCTCGCACCCTAAGGGTGCGGCTCCACTGAGGCGGAGACGAGAGGAGCGGAGCGGAGGTGTGCCAATATTAACCAATAGAAGGCGCATGCGGTCACGTCGAGCGCGCCTTGCGCACGTTAGTTTATATTCTATTGGTTAATAGTGGCACAGCTCCGCCCCGCTCCGCTCGTCTCCGCCTCAGTGGGGCCGCACCCTAAATACTTGTGAAAAAGGGTCGGATGTTTTGTCTGCATTTAGTCGCAGCGACAAACGCATGCATGATGATGGATGTTGTCCTGCAGGTGTGGAGGGCCGGTCGGGCGGCTCGCTCAGCAGCTCGTCGGAGAGCGAGCTGCGGCTCAGCAGCGCGCGGCCCAGCGCCGCGCCCGGCCGCGCCTCCGCGCTCAGCGACAACGAGTTCTAGCCGCGCTACGGATACCAGCCAACATGCAAACTATACTAAAGTTTTTCTTTTCTGTCACTCAAAATGTATGGGATGATACGTGCGTTGCGATAAACCACGCGGTCAGCTGTCATCCCATACATTTTGAGCGATAGAAAAGGCAAACATCTAGTAGCGTTTGCTTCTTGGCTACGAACGCTGTAAAGATGGACTTCCGGACTACAATAGGCTAGTGTCCTAAAAAACCTAATTAGTCCGTCATTTACATTGTCAAAAAATATTGAACACGTTTTTTGTCTTTTAATCAAAAAATGACGAAGATAAAGTGCGTTGAAGTTTCGCGTGACGTCACGCCGTGGCACACTTTATACCACGTTGTGACGTCACGAGCCCCCACTCCCGAACTTTGATACGCGTTATAATTGTTAATTTTGATTGCTTTGATAAACCAAAAAATACGTGTTCAATATTTTTTAATAATCTTACTGACGGACTAATTAGATATTTTTTTTACCCAGGACACACCCCTATTTCCTTGAAACATTATTCCTAATCTGGCTTGGCTTAAAAACCTTTTTGTTTGTCACTTGATTATGTAAAGAATAAAACAATGATCATTATTACAAAAACTGTATTAAAGTCGTCTTACACGTGGCAATGCCGATATAGTAATTTCGTACCTTTAAATAAATATAAATTACTCCCGATCTCTAATTACAACTTTGACTCCAGTCCAACTTTCAATGCATTACACTGGAAATAACTTAGAAATATTTCTAGAGTATTTACAAAAACGTATTATGCTAATTTATGTTGAATATAAACGGAGTTACGTGACCGATCATGACTTCAAAAAGATAAAATACAAGTGATTTTATTATTAAAATCTTAGTATACATATTAAAATAAGATTCGTATCTGTCTGTATATTGATTTCATTACCAAGGGTAGGTTTATTATAAAGATTAGTTAGATTAAATATTTTCAACGCTATTTGAGACAACAGTCTTCTTTCAACTGCCAAAAGCAGCAGTGAATACCTGCTGTGACGGAATCATCCGACGTTAGCAGTATCCGTGGGACGGATTGATCCGTCATTAGCGTCAAATCTAACCGATCTTTATAGATTTTTATTATTAACGTACGTGTAAACTTATTAACTAAATTGTGAGTAAGTTTATAATGAAAATCTTTCATTATGTAGTAATAATGGTAACAGTACTGCGAAATATTAAAGTTATCTAACTACGCTTGGAGTAGGTTATAATTATAAATTAGGTCATTTAAACTTAGTGCCTTTAATACAAAGAGTATAGTATACAAAGCTAGTTTGTTTTAGATGTCAATCCATATTATTTCCCTTGTAAATACCACAGCTTATAACCCAAAGCGGTTGTCGCTTAGCGCCTCATTTTCATGCTAGAGGATTCTAGACATGCACACCGTGTCAACACACAAACTTCGTTATTCGCACAGATCAGACAGCTGAAAAGTGACGTGACAGGACACATACGAATGTATATTCTGTGCTGTCAAACTTGACGGATTAATCCGTCGCTGTTGGTTTACGTGTGGTGCCTGATATATCCGTCAACGGCGTTATCAAAGTTGAGTACAAAAAAAACGCCGTTTTTAAAAAGGCAGCCTTTAAAAACAGCCGTGATTCTCATGAACGACACAAATTGTAACGTAATCCTTTTTTATCTGAAGGATGCATACGCCTTTTTGTGACAGGCATTGTGACGGATTTATCCGTCATCGGTGGTTGACCTGTGGTACCACGAAGCACTTTATTAGAAACTGGTCCACCCATCTCTTTTACTCGTTTTCGTGACTAAATCGAAAAAAAACGAAAAAATCGATGGAGCTAAGGCCACATCGAACTTCTATTTTCCAGATATACCGATCGTAGATGGCGTTGACAATCTTAAACATACCCTACCTATAATTTACAATAATGAACTTAGAAAAACAAGTTAAACTAGTAATGCTAATGAATTGAGCAATTTAGACGCAATATTTACAATTTCAGACCGATCGCTCTGTGCACTTTGGCACCGCTTAGGTACGTAGGACTTCAGTAGAAATATACAAAACTAATACTAGGGCCGGGTGACAGGTATATTCTAAATGTTCTAAATGATGGAGCCTTTTTTAGACAAAGTCAAGCGTATAGATCTAGAAAAGTATACGAAGGAATCATTATAATTAAGCATTGTAAATCGCGAAGAAATTCGTGTGTATTTAGATTTAACTTCTGACGACACACGCATTTATATTCCTGTAGTTTTTTTAATAATAGTTGTAAAAGTCAATTTAAACCTCCATCATACGGGAACGATCTTCTTCCGCTGTTATTTGTCACGGATAAATCCGTCTTTGCCAGAAAACTTGTGGTGGGGTATCCGTCATTAAAGATGAAGTAGATAAGTAAGAACAAAAGAAAGCACAACAGGAAGAGACAGGATGTTTCTTAAATCAAACCCTAACGGAAAAAAAGAGTTTCTTCGCGTACGAAGTCGTGGGCCTTTTAGTTTTTTAATACTTGTCAACTAATGACCAGAAACGTCTCTTTTCTAGCAGCTGCATGCACAACTGCCAGCAAGCGATCTAGATTTAATCCGGCTCTGATTAAAACTATTAAAACAAACCTCCCACCCGACGAGAACTATGAGCTAGATAAATTAGACTTACAAGTATCGTATAACACAGATTTTTGACGAATACACAAGATTACAAGTAGTGTGTGCTGGTTAGTATGACGAGATGCAGATCCTTTTACAAGCAATTATGTAAAATAAATGTAATCCTGACCCTTTACTATTTTACTTTGACAAGCATGCATTGCAGAAAGGACGTTAAACGACTGATGTGATTGATCAACCTTTTCAATGCCATTTCAAATACAATGGTCACTTCCACGTCAATGATAGCTGAAAAGCACCTCGATTTGTCGTATTGCATATCATATCTCAATTGCTTTTACGCTGTCAATTGTGACGGATAAATCCTTCGTTGGTGGTAGGTATAGTGTGGATATAATGACCTAGTCCCAAACTATTATGCCCTTAGCTTGTACTATGAATACTGGATAACGATAAACAACTTATATAGGCGATGGGCTTGCAACCTGTCACTAATACGCTGGTAAACATCTTAGCCTTATTATGCAAATTGTGGTTACAAAATTGGCAACAAGTTCTTAGAGTTGTTGGTAATTCTGTAGCTCTGCCTACCCCACTTTGGGAATGAAGGCGTGAGTTCATGTATGTAACTTATATAGAGAAATAAATACTTATACACTTGAAATTAACCAAGGCAGGAACAAATACTCGCTCTCTTCACACAAATATTTGCCCTGTCCGGATATCAATCCTGGGACTGCTAGCTTCGTTAACCACGTCGTCAATATAAATGGTCAAAATATATTCATCAATGGCATTGAAAATATAAATCCAATTGGCTTTTTCATTCATAGAAAACTACCACAATTAATTTAAGAACAAATTAGAATTAGCTGCTAAATTTGCATCGTAAAAGGATCTCTTAGCGCCTCAGTCACTGCAAAATTGTATTAAGTACATCTACAAAATGTTGTAAATAAAAACATTGCTTGGGTCAACTCTTTGAAAGGAATGCAAAATCTTGTAGACCCTATTGCTGTATATGCAAAAGGCATTCAGGGTGGTAGGTAAATCGTGATACACTAGTTAGGCTATGTGCAGTCTGTAAGTAGAGTACAGGGTATGTTTTAGTCTTCTCTATTGTCCTGCAGTGGACGAAGCGCTAAAAGGACTCTGGTGAGTGTTAGTTTGGTGCATACATCGTGCAATTAGGTACTGTGCGGTTAGTTATATTATTTACAGACATAAAGCTAAAGGTTTAGTTTGGCATGATATGTGTTGTGTTGGTTATTTCCTACAGCTAATGTAATAAAAATATACAATTTCAAGTTCTCCACTTAATTTAGAATAGATGATGATCAAATTTGGTGCCTAAGTAAATAAACAATGTGTTAGACCCTGTCGCGAATTTGAAAAGATTTTTTTATAGTTGGTAAATAATAACAGTATACCCCTATTTTATTAATGGAGTCGTTATAATTATGCATTACAACTAAAATTACAATTTGCCTGAGTAACTTATTACAATATAGTCTTCCTGACTTATGACTTGTATATTAGGGCTCTTAAAATCCTAATTACTGATTGAGCCATATTTATGTCAATGTATCCGCGGCACAGGCCCCGTGTGGTTCTGCTGCATTGAGTATGCAGACTCCCGAAGTAGTCTTTCAAATGACTCTTTGTAAACTCTAACAAGTCCAAACAAAAGCTACATACCTACACCTCTTAAAAAGTGGTTTGGGATCTGGTAAAGTTGGAAAGACGACGCATATAAGAGCAAAATAAGAGCGAGTGAACTATTTTTTAAGAGCTATTGCGCTTTTGAGTTTGGGCATTTTGGGTTCAGGCTCTACGTTGTCCTGTAGTATTTTTATATAGATTGGGTAGGAGTCTTATAACTAGGAACCCTAAACAAGCCTGATCGAATCCCATCGCACTTCATCGAAACCGAGTGCTGGCTTTTCGTTGTCTCCTATCGTGATGTTGTCTAGCTAGGAGGCCTGCTTCGCTGACTGTCGCAGTGTTGGTAGAGACTGCAGTCCACATGGAGTCTGCAGGCAGGCTACATGGAGTCCCGGTGCGAGCGGGTGGTGTCGCTGCCGGTGCTGGGCAGCGAGTCGTGGCGCTCCGCCGCGGTGCGGCTCTCGTCGCATACTGCTATGAACTGCTCCGCGTACGCCCTGGAACCAACATCAGTTCATCAGATCACCACAGTCCGCCTACAAGGGTCTCCCCTTGTTTTACCCACTCTCATTTTATCGAATGTATCGTATGTAGGAATTTAATTTGTGATTGTGACCCACCTTAGGTCCAAAGTCAATCTGACATTCTACAACAATAAGGTTGAGTTTCCTAAAAGTTACAAATGACTTTGCATCTCTAATGACATTGACAACATCAAGCATATTTTTCTTGAAATGGGTCACAAATTAACGTCCGTGACCGTACGAGTTTTATATTATAGCGCCCGGCCGCCGGTAGGAAGTGAATCCTGACACATTGCGCAACCACGGAGTTTCTGAATATTGATGATGTTGACAGCAGTAAAACAATGCTAAACTTAATGGTTGCGCGTGAAAGAATAGTAATAACAGCATTGTTTTACTGCTGTCAACATTATCAATATTCAGTACTTCATGGTTGTGTAATGTGGTCCTGAATAAAAATTGATTCCATTTAATGACATTCTATAATTGTATTTAATTAGCTACACACACATACACACACTCCACATGCCAGTATGAAGATCGAAGTAACGTTTGCTCCATCCCTTTCTCTCGATTTAGTCTCAAATGACAGAGATGGAGCTAAGGGTAACTATGAACTTCGATTTTCAAAGTAGGGTCTCAGGTTCATAACTTGGTCTAACGGGATTTGGCATCATCTCCAGGATTTTTCCGTCCGTACCTGTCAAGCCCGGTGTAGGTCCGCTTGAGCTCGGCGTCGGACACGCGGTCCCGCTCGGCGCGCCGCTTGCGGTGGATGCGCTCGAGCGAGCGCGTCAGCTGCGAGTCGCGGTCGCGCTCGCGCCGCCGCCGCTCGCGGGGGTCGCGCGGGGAGCGCCGCCGCCGGATGCGCTGGAATAGTCGACCATGGTAGGGTTAATATTGCTGGCATGGCGGGGTAAGTGCGTATACGGGGCAAGTGCATCAAACCAACCATATCTCCCCAAGGAGGGGCAAGAGCGTTAACGGGGTAAGAGCGACAAACTATACATTTTTTTAGGAAATATTTTTGGTTTGACGCACTTTCCCCGTAGACGCACTTACCCCACCTTACCTTACAGTGTTTAGTAGAGGCCCTGAGCAAGAACGCATATTCACCTACACACAACATTACTGTTTGGAAGCGTCTGTGTGCAGCGGCTAAACTACGAGTGTATCTTAATAGTATTCAATCAAACTGGGAAGTAAAATAGGTACTCAAGAGGTTTTTGTGAGTCAGTTCAATAATGATATATATTGTTCATTGTCCACGAGGAGTACTTAGAACGGACCTGGTCAATTTATGTGAGTTTGTCTCTATTTAATTGTTATTTTAATGTGCAGAATCATTTCGAGAGTGAAAGCACATCATGTAAATAAGTGAAGTCACGCTAGTAATGCCTTGACACGTTTCTCAACGGGTGTTAAGAGAGCAGTTGGGTTACAATTCATGGCTTCTTGTCCAATTGGGTAGTGGGCATGACAATGACGGTGGAAAGTGTAGTTTGAAGACTCAGGCAGGGGTTTACAGTCGCCAAAACAAAACAACCTTTTAGACGTTGTGTTATGACATAAAAATAGTGGTCAGACACGCCAAAATAAGTTTAATAAAAAAACCTTTTTGGTGTGGTGTGTGTCGCTTGTGGTGGTTGGTGTGGTTAATTACCGTTATTGCTCATAACTCATTTATCATCACAGGCGTTAGCCATGTTAAATTTAACAATCTTATCCATTAACCTACCGCCAAACAGCAGTGTTCGTATCGTTATGTTCCGGTTTGGGGATAAGACAGCCGGTGAAATGACTAGCATAGAGGCATTCCATCTTAGTCCTCAGGGTTGGCAACGCATTTGCAGTCTCGTGAATGCGAATGTCTATGGGCCACAGTTTCCACTTAACATCAGGTGGCCTGTGTGCTCGTTTGCCTTCTCAATTCCATAAAAAAAAAAAAAAAAATCTTTATTATGTAGTAAAGTAGCCCTTTATTCTAATAGGTAAAATCGCCGGTGAAACTGCAAAACCGCGTAAGTAACATTTTTAATGAGAAGCAAAATGCACGTTTTTTCGAAGATGCTAAGGTTTATTTTGCTCTATAATAAATTTGTTGGATACGCGGTTTTGCAGTATCACCGACGAAATAATATATTTTTTTGCCATTTTATTGTATTGTTAATTTGTTATTAATTCGGCCGCCATTACTGTCAAGTAAATAAGAGCTACCGTAACGTTCACAATACGATAACAGGCCAAGAGATATGGTTTTACCGTGAAGAATAGAGATCAAGTGCCAAAGCAGACGAAAAACATATGACAGCAACGCCTAAGTAAAAGTGTCATGGTTATTATTGACGATTAATGTGTTTGATCTTCTCGCGTACTGTACAAATTTACATTAAGATTGCGAAATCGTGTAGAGGTCAGATTTCGTAAAGATGTTCTGGACTCACAGCGTCGTGCACCGGGTAGAAGATGGGCGCGGGCGCAGCGTACGGCGCGGGGGGCAGGGGCAGCGTGGCGTACCGCGGCGGGACCATCACGCTCACCGGCATGCGGCCCAGCTGGAACAAACAAATAAACATGAACTAAACACGAAAACATACTCTCTGTGGCAGTTGGGGAAAGGATTCAGCCCTGAATCCATAATGGTATCAATTTTGCCTGCAGGGAATTTTGCTTAAAGAAATAAACACGTAATAGATAACAATGTGCAAGGCGACGATAAGCCTAGGCGATTGTCCTATATCTAATCTAGGCCTAGAATCTTCAGCATCTACCTAAAATGCATTTTCATCGTCGTACCTACGTACAATGCCTATTTTTATATGTAAAGCTGGGGGCCGATTTTTGACTTTCGAGCGCTCGAAAGTTTCACTCGGAAGTGAGCAAAATCCTCGAAACCGTTTTTTGAAATACGAGCGGTAGAATAGAAAACGAATGGTGTGGGCCACTCGTCTTTAAATTTTCTATCGCTCGTAATTTCAAATTACGGTTTCACAGATTTTGCTCACTTCCGAGTGAAACTTTCGAGCGCTCGAAAGTCAAAAATCAGCCCCCAGCTTTACATATAAAAATAGGCATTGTACGTAAGTACGACGATGAAAATGCATTTTAGGTAGATGCTGAAGATTCTAGGCCTAGATTAGATATAGGACAATCGCCTAGGCTGTACCCAAATTATTCATGAAGGCATCGGACATCCCGAACCTAACCTGTTAATTATATTTAGATTTTTAAAATTTCTTGTACGTACATGATTCAAGTGTTGTGTTTTTGAATAACTACGGCAGAACCCGCCGCCGCTAGAATTGATGAATTATGGGTAGGTATGGTTGCATCAATGTACACAAAATTAAATAGTGGGTCGGTCGTGACTTAGGACCGTATTTAATAAACTCATCTTGTCCGAAAAGCCCGTCACAAGATACGTCGAAGTAAACGTCAAGCCATAGAAAACTGTCCTTTTTGACCAATGATATAATATGGTAAAAAGAGGTAGATATGTTATACGCACTTCGATAGTGGCACGCTAAAACCAAGCCAATTGGTACACCTTTACTTAGTCTTGCGCCGTCAACGGAACCGTGAACTATTAGTCTGCAGAGCAACATACACTCGTCTCTGTTTCGCTCCCGGAAATTAGCATACCATCCTGTTTTCACTTGTAATTTATGAATTAGTGTATAATTGAAATATTTACTCATTATGTGTGGGTAAGCCGGGTCATTTTTACACGCGGAATACCGTATAGGTCATATCTACCTCTTTTTATATTATGTCATTGTTGTGACCCATCTTGAGACGAGCAGGCTTACAGTGCATACCAAATCACCTAGCTAATTACAATTTCAAACCATAAAATACTACTTATATACTAACAATAGGTACAGTCAATGACTTTAATTGTTGCCACTATGGAACCCTGTCATAATGACAGCGTCAATCCACATGACAGAAATTACGCTTAAATGAATGATTAAAGTTATACGATAGGGTTCCATAGTGGCATAACAATTAAAGTCCTTGACTGTTCATAGGTACACAAGACCTTATCAATATTAATAAGTGGTTGATATAGACCACTTTGGGTACCTCTGGTCTAGACAGTTTATTAAATGCGGTTCTCAGTGTATTGGAGACAATATACTCATGTGTCAAACAAATTAACCTTTCAAAAGTCTCATCATTGGGGATTCTCTGGTTAAGTAGAATTCAAGACCAAAAGAGGATTCCAATTCACATACCGACGCCTACAATCCTAACCAATCTGTAGTCTAAAAGCAATCTAAACCAAGCCAAAGAGATTTGCGAAAATGTACGTTCCCAATACTGCCCAGCTTACAAATTGTCTCTTTACGTGGAGTCACGTTTTCTGACGCGAACATGCCAAGTTTTTACAATCGGGCTAAATCCATGTAGAGCGTGTTCGCGGAGATCACCTGATAATGAAATTACCCAATCCTGTCAGGTGATTTCCAAAGTAAGATACCTACACACTTTTGTACTTTGCCGCTTTACAACTATACTTTGGTCCAAAGTATTCATCATCAAAGGAGGAAGGTGCTTCGCAGTGATTAAGTACTATTAAGCATCTTTTTCAACAGCGAAATGAAACATTAAGTGCTATTTGCATTGTTGTGTTCCATTGAGGGGGTAAGACAACCGGTAAAATTACCAACATGGAGACTTAGGATTGAAGTCAAAAGTCTTTGACCAGTGTGTGTTGCCAGTGATGACTTACGGATCTGAGACGTGGGCGCTAACAGGGGGCCTTATAAGGAAGCTCAAAGTCACTCAGAGGGCTATGGAGAGGGCTATGCTCGGGGTTTCTCTGCGTGATAGAATCAGAAATGATGATATCCGCAGTAGAACTAAGGTTACCAACATAGCCCGAAGAATAGCCAAACTTAAGTGGCGGGCACATTGCTCGCAGGACTGACGGCCGATGGGGCCAGAAGGTTCTTGAGTGGCGTCCGCGGACCGGGAGACGAGCTGTACGTAGGCTTCCAACAAGATGGAGTGACGATCTTGTAAGGATCGCGGGAACGCGGTGGATGCGAAAAGCACAAGACCGGTCTGAGTGGAGAGCCTTGGGGGAGGCCTATGTCCAGCAGTGGACGTCTTTCGGCTGACATGATGATGATGATGAGACTTAGGATTGCAGTTTTGAGATTATAGTCTTGAGGTAGCAAATGTACGTGTGTCTAAGGTCCCACATACCATCAGATGGCCTGTCTCCTCGTGAGTTCTCTCAGGAACTTTAATCCGATTAAGTTAAGACTGCTTATCCTTATGCTCCGATGCTTCTGCACAATGTTTAGGCGCAGTTTTTGATCCATGCTATCTTCAGGAACAATGCAAAGTAGGACGCTTCCTACTGACACCGCGACACGATTCACAGCGATTCACGACTCGAAAGTGAACGTGTACTAAAACTAATTTATTGTAATTAGTTGTTTGGGAGAACAATGGGCAGACGAGTCCGTGCTGTCCGTGACGGATCAAGATTGTAATCACTTTGATCTTGTCACGCTTTTTATCAAACTTTGGACAGTCATTAGTTGTGTCATATGTCATATGCCTTTAAATTTAATTACCTTAATTTTTTATTGAAGGGAATTATGGGCTTGCTTCACTCTCAAGAAGAAGTACGTACTAAGTAGGTATATATGTAGAGATCGTCTAATTTAAAACTGAACACCCTCCGATTGAAAAATGCGTCCACATTTAGCGTAAAAACAGAGGCGTTCAATTTAAGATTAGACGATATCTAGCTGCCAGGAAGTTGTGTGCACTTGTTCACAAAAAAATGGTGAGTCACAATATTCACAATGAGATTATTTGCTTTGTTATAAATGTAAACACCTACTTAAAAAGCGGTTACTTTAAGTTTGAAAGGCTACATTTCCCATAGCCTTAAACTACATTTTATAAAGTCGAGCAAGTAGATATATTAATTCATAAAATTATGGTAAACGCTATTTACGACGAATTTGTCACCAAAATAATGTTTTGTAGATGTTAAAGCATTAAAAACAACATAGCTTATCTAAATTCAGTATTTATACGGCGGACTGTCAGGCAGCTTTTCAACAGCGGTTGATTTATCTCCATCTGCAATTGCAACCACATCACATTATGCTAGGGAGGACACACGTCACTCCTAGTGACGAGATGTCTATGCTAATACCAGTATTGCCATGTCAAATTTAATTTGCTGCATTATTTCAAATGGCAACACACACGCTTCCGGGTACATCTTTGTTTACATTTCTTTTAGTATTACATAAGTGTTATTAAGGATCGTAAAAATACTGAAAAGTTTTAGTTTCATAACGTTTTAACGTAACTTAATCGCCGTATAAGTGGACGTTAAAAGTAATTGTACCGTTTTAAAACATTTCTTTGCTTCCTAAGCATAAAGTGGAAGTCATAAAAAAATATAACCCTCATTTAGTTCCATTAGTTAGGTAAAAACACAAGTACACGTATTTTTCTAGATTACTATAAAGTGCTTATGATAATATAATAACCGATGGTTAATCTTGTACGGAAATCAAAAAGCTTATGGCTGTATCAATGGCGTAGCTAGATGACCAAGGGTTCTGGGGCAAAAAAAGAACCAGGGGCCCCTAAACTGTTTAGGATTTATAAATATTGTAAAAATGCAAAGCTACTTTATCATGAATACCTAATCATAATTAAGTAGGTATCATCAGCTAGTTAGCTAGCTAGTGCAATATGATATGAGGTTTTCTAATCAGGTTTTAAGGGTCCCCCGAGCTTGGGGGCCCCGGGGCACTGCCCCGCCTAGCCCTTCGGTAGCTACGCCATTGGGCTGTATAGCTATTATTAAATCATCTTGTAGATTCGAAGACTAGAGGACAAATGTTTCGGTTTAAATTTTCCGGGGTCAAATTAACTCATACAGAGGGTCGTAGCTTTCTACAAAGCTCCAGAGGCAATTGTATTCCCAATCTAAACCTGCTGAAACTAACAGTAGTTTATTTTGGGAACAGCCTGATATTCAAAATAATACAGTTTTGGTACGACGTTACACAAGTTTATATGGTAGAGCTATGTTCAATGAACATTTTGCCCTCCTAAGTCGTACTTAGGAAGAGCGTGTCGGTGCCCTAGTGATAGTATCGACTCGTGATCGTAAAGTACCAAGTTTGAACCCCATTGGCACGTACCGATGCTCTGACGGTTAAGGAAAACGTCGTGAAGAAACCTGCGAAATCGAACAACTGAGTTTGAAAGGGCGGTAATTGCACAAAAGATTCTTGACCCTGCCTACGAAGCTAGCGGTCCCGAGTTAGATTCCCCGTATGGGCATTTATGTGATGAGTGCAAGGATGTTATTTTCGAGTCTTTGTTTTCTATGTTAGTATGTTTATCGTTGTCTACTATAGAACAAGCCTAGAGCTTAGTTAGGGTCTATAGGTACTCGTAGATAAGGCAAATTGTGTGAGATTATTTATTCCTTGATATATATTATTATTTAATTATCCTACAGGCTCTTATTGGATCCGAAAGGGCCCATCTGCACAAAGATAAGATAAGGATGCTTGCAACTTGAGACCTTGTAGCTTGTAAAGATACATTCACTTTAAGATGGTAATTTGTTACCGTGTTTGCTAGAGGTAAAGAGATCGAGCGATTAACCTTCGTCGGATAAAGGTTATCTAAACATTGCCAAATGCGAGTTTAAAATTATACTTTAAACTATAATGAGTTGATTTTGTTTCGCTGTCTTAGAATAATTACGCTGCTTTATATTTTGTAATAGTTGTGGTTTTGTAATCGATCTATTCTTCTCTTAGTCTGCACATAAAGTAAACCAACCAGCAACTTCGCTATGAATTGATTAAGTTCTGTTCACTCGAAAAAAGATTTTTTTCTGAAGTAACCAGAAGCCTGCCAAACCTGTCTAAGGGTAGTAATAGGTATCTACCGGGGCTTTGCGAGGTAGCTGAGGAAGAAATCCACCAATAGGAGAGCTGCACTGAGCGAAGCTAGAAAAATTAATTACTCCAATAGTGAATATGCATTAATATTTTTAAATCGCATTTCTCAACAAAATACCGTAGAACAGATCACCAAGAGTGAAGTTAAAATTTAAATTGGCCAAAAACTACGGATGATAAAAGCATTTTAAAAAGTTAATTCGACAGCGATTAGACAGAGAGATCCGATATGCATTGTGACGTCGGCGTCGAACAGGTCAGCCATAAACACCATGTTACATTCTGTTTGCTAGATACAGATAGGAACAAATCTTTGTTGGCTTATATCTTGGTATTTTTGCAGCTATTAAAAAAAATATTTATATTTTTTAGACTCGTTTCCATACAGTCTTGAAGTGTCATTTTTGTCGAGTTTGCATTCACTGCCAGCAACGCATAAGCGTTTTTTGACTTTTACCTAGTGCCTTAACGCATTATATGCATTTTACAAGAAAACAAAATAAGCGGCACCGTCAAAAAGCTGACAGGTGACAATTCATACATTTCCAATTCGACAAGTTGCTTCACCACTGGGCTTTATATACGCTACCGAATTGTCACCCGACGGCTTGGCTGCAGATGTGATTACGTGGTAAGTATGAACTAAGTCAATGTCAAAAAACTTATAAACTGCCATACTTATACAGCCTTATAAAAACTAGATGTCTGCTTAGGAATGGATATAAATGATTCATTAAAGCAATGCAAGAGTGATTAGAGTGGACGTTCGCCGAACTAATGGAAGGTTAGTTTTTTATTGCTAATTATCTTTGGAATGTTTATAAACAACTTCAAGAGACGCGCCTATGCCGTTTCGTCAGACTGGCACTAGATTTAATTGGCAATGGCAAAAGCAAAGTTTATAGGCCTATCCGAATTGCATTTTATAATATAAAATAATATGTAGACTGTAGAATTAAAGAAAACTGTGGAATAAATAAAGGATAACCTTTAAATGCTTGACAGATAACTGAGTTATTCCATTCTTTATTCGGACATCTATATGTAGGAACAGGCAAAATGTATTCTATCTTTCTATATCAATTGTTTAAATTTGTACTAAAACGGTCATAGTTATACAATTCTTTGATTTCGGCATACGTTATACGTTTACGTTCGGTATACGTTTACGTTCGCGAAATTCTACGACGTTAAACAATATTGCTTTTGATCTGTTATCGTATTGTCAACCTTTTGATAGTACTTATTTACTTGACAGTAATGGCGACAGAGTTAAAACAAAACACTTCTGGGAAATGAGGAATGAGGAGCTTAAATGTGAACCAAACGGGTCCCACGAAATAGAATTCGGCGTGGCGACCGACAAAGGCGACGTTGGCGGGATGAGCTTGATGCCTTCGATCAAGAGCTAGGGCTAGGGCTACGTGGAACGAAGGGAGGGATGCCTTTGCCCAGCAGTGGGACATTATAGGCTCTTATATAAATAAATAATACTAAATATAACACGTCAAAAGCAATATTGTTTTTCGTCGTAGAATAGAGGCTCTGGATAGGTGTATCTAAGCAGCAATTAGTGTATTTTATGTCATGTGGTCGAGTCCCACGGTAAACAAATCACTTTCTGACCGGTTTCCGTGCCACAATTTACACAATTTGGAACAATACGCGTTCCCGCCGGCACCACGCCCCCGCCGCGTTGTGTTTAGGCCTTTAGAACAGCCTAGATGATCATTTCAAATGAATGGATTGCATAAACGGATCCAATCGCTCACAATGGCAGTACCTGCTCTCGATCGAACTGGATCTAAACCGCCTTGATACTGTTACTATTACAGCGTTGCGAGTGTCAAACCCGTTTAGTTTGAGGTGACATGGTGCTTGTGTTTTGTTTCATTGTTTTGACAACAAAGACAGGACCGATTAATATGTTTTCGTTTATCTTTATGTAGAGGATTAGAAGGTGTAGTTTGAATGAGTGTATTGATATTGCCTGAATGGGAAGAATGAATGGGTATTAGGATCGACTGAATGGATTACAAATTGAGATGGTCCATTTGCTCTTGTGAAAGAAGATTGGAAATCGTTAGGTATTTTTTTTTTACTTTGCCTACGTGTATTTGCGGGCCGGTTCCCGCAAAACGCGACGTCCTTCGTCTACGGGTATTTATATTCATATGTTAATGAAGACATTCTAATCGGGGAAATGTATGGTCCCATGGCCAGGAAAGATCATGTTCAGCAGAAGATGTCTTCAAATGGCAAAAAGGTTACATTTCTAATCTGTTTGCATTTCGTAATGCTTATATTTGATTGGTATGGGAAATTAGACCACTCCCGCGCAGCCTCGGCGCAAGGCGAACGGGCGGAGACGCCCGAGCCAGTTGACAGAACTGCATTCATTGGAGTCTATAGTCGTTAGGTCATTCACAATTTTGTTTTCATTATAGGAGTTGATTTACTAGTTTCTAAACGAGCTTTAATTTATTTATTGAGTACAATAGGTGGGTTTAATACTATAAAATTTCTCTGCCAAGAACTTGATGAAGTTTGCCTAGTTGGTTCTTACAAAGCTAGCGGTCCCGGGTTCGATTCCCGGTAAGAGTAAATATTTGAGTGATAAGCATGTTTCCTGCGACGTCGATGTCGTCTTTGTACATCATATTAGTTATGTATTCCTCCATATATTTATCGTTGTCTAGTAAGGCCTACCCATGTACAATCAACAGCACAAATAAGTGATCATTAATGTACCTTGTCACTTTAACGTCGTGTTTGAAATGTCATACAAAATTGTGAATCGATTGAAAGCGACAAGGTTCATAAATAATCACTTATTTATGCTGTTGACTGTACCACTCGTAGTACAATCCTATAGCTTGATTTGTATTGGGACAAGATTAATTTATATGATGGTCTCCGGATAATTTACCTATTTGATATTAATTTAGGTGACGATTAAATAACTATTAGCAATTAAAACAGCAGGGAAACAGCTTTATTATTAGACTTGATTAAAACTAGTTACAAAGTCTAGGAAGTGTATTAAGTATGTAGTTATGTTTGCTAATATTCAAGGTCCATACATTACCGATGCAATCTATACGTCGTATCGTAATTGAATTGTCTGTTTGGCCAAGTATAAAAAACTTTTAGCGATTTGGCGGCATCTAAATATTATATAAAAACATCGATGTTTCAGAATGTTCTATATAAAATCATAGATGCGAAAGTTGATGATGGTTAGTGTACGTTACTACTTCGCGCTGAAACGGCTGAACTGATTGGGAATGAAGTTAAATTAAAAAAGCTAAAATAAAACCCTGATTAGGCTACCTTTTATCGACTATGCTAGACTGTTCTACCTTTGTCAACTCTTGCCCCTCGATACCTTCTAGCTGTTCCCCAATTTTGGCCTAACTGGCCTTCTGGCCTTATTATGACATGCCTATTCAGTTCACTTTACGGTAAAGCGTAAAGGACGGAGCTATAGCAGTTACTAACTCTATCCTTTTCTATCAGCGTAAAAAGAATTGTATAGATACGTCATGGAGTATCAAAAGTAAAATACTTTGTGTCCCGGAAAATTTAAAAGTTCCCGAGGGAATAACGATAAACGAAATCTACTCGGATAAAGTCGCGGGCAGAAGCTAGTTTTACATATTACATATGCGTGGGAAAGGTTTAAAGTTTAACCTACCTGCGCACGAGTGTACCCGTCAACTGCAGCGCAAAGGCATATAATAACATTTCCGTCCGATCAAAAGACCTCATTAAGGCAATCGCGTGATCTACCGAGCCGTCAATACGTCGGTGATGTCGATGCGAGCCGATAGCGATACGGTGAGGGGTCATCAGATCGAACATGAGATGGTATCAACCTATCCGCTTCAACACGATTGAGGTCTCATTTCTCTTTTGACTTTTTTAGGGTTCCGAACTCAAACCGTCTGTCCGTCTGTCCGTACTACAAAACTTTAATTTGTGGTAAGTTGTCATATAAAATTTTGAAAAAAGTCTTCGGTAACGTCCCTTAATATATTACATAATATGTAAAGCAAAGGTTTTTTTTACATTACAATACAATATCGTGTGAGGTATCATTGGATAGCTCTTAAAAATGTAATATCAATTTTTAGATTTGCATTGTTTTTATGTTCGCCAGAGTTTTCATTTTTACATCAAGAATATAGAATTAATTTCTGTGCAAAAAAAGGATACTACCAAAGAATGTATGTAGTAGAAAGTAGCCTAAAAAGATATGTTCGTATGGACGACACACAATTAGGGCTTGCAAATATTCGATAGATTCAGATATTCGAATATTCGACTTTAAATTTACAGGTATTCGAATAATTCGAATAATATTCGAATAGTCCTAAAAATTTAATAAAAAACGGTATACACCATACTGATATAAATTGCAGTGACTGAGTATAATTTCAATTACTATTTCTTTGATAGTACGACCCAAGGAAGCGATAGAATCATCTTTTAATTCATAACAATTATATAGGGAACCAGTATTCACGTAACAAAAAGTTTAATTCTAATTCAGTCTTTACTCAGTTCTCGATAGTTTCGGTGGTATTTTTAGCGTTTTGAAAGAAATAAAAATAAAATAATTTTGATTGACATTCAATTCCGGAATAGTAATAAAATTGTAATACTTATCTGAGAAATGGGTCCGAAAATACCGGGAATTCGGTATGCACGCGCCCTAGTACGTAGGTGACTACGGAAATTAAAGGAAGTATCATCATCCTTGTTCCTCGTAGTCGGTATTTGAAGATTACCATCAAAATATATTATGTTAATATCGCTACTATTCGCACGACATGGTCATGGTGGGTGGGGGGATAGTGGGAATGAGACAGACAGTCCCAGATAGTTTCCGAGTAGTACCTAGATGACGTTACATCAATAAATTTGGAGTAATCAAAAATATTCGAATATTCGAATTTCAATCACCGCATTATTCGAATATCTGAATGTACCGAATATTCGAATTATTCGAATATTCGAATATTCGAATTGCAAGCCCTACACACAATGTAGATCGTCAGCTTCAATAATACGTCAAAGATTGACAGAACAGTTTTGATTTGTGTAAACAGAACCACGTGGTTTGGTTTGTTGACGTTTATTTTAGTTCCTTAACAAATCGAATCGAGTATAGCGTGGCTTTAAAATGCTAATAATAACAGTTGAAACGACTGCATTAGGTATTGCAACGAGATCAATGACCTACCTGTCGTTAGAAGGTGCGTTGGCTAAGCAAGTGGGCGGAAAGTTCTAGGTGTGTATGCATTGCAGTGCGCCCGCCAAGTCTTAAGCAAGCTAGGTGACACAGGGGCCAATCACTCCACCAGTCGACCTTGCAAAATTTTATTAGTTTCCATAATTTTATAAAGCAAATTAATTAGTGAATATATTTAAAATTTGTGTCTAAGTTAGGTTCTCTGGTAGGTAATTTCTTTAGGTACTTACCTAATTTGACGATGCGCTGGCCTAGTTGGTAGTGACCCTGGCTAAGAAGCTAGCGGTCTATTCGATTCGTTTTTAAACCAATCGCGTCACTGGGAGATGACGTGATACGAAAAGTCACGTGGTCTACCAGTGACGCGATTGGTTTAAAAACGAAACGAATAGAAACGCTAGTTAGCGTAGTGCATCTTGGCAGGGCCCTCAGGGTTCAAATCCCGGTAAGAACAGATATGTCGTCGCGTCACGCTACTAGCACCGCCGCCAGAGGAAGACTAGGAAATTAATTGTCGTTGCAACACTAACGCCGCCACGCGGCAAACAAATAAACTAGGCTGGGAAACGTCAAGTGGTTAACTTGGGTGTAGTCGGCACGAGGCTGGCAACTTTGTTGTTATGTTGGTAGACCTGGAAAACAGGTTAGCCAACCGTAATCGATTTGGCGCGAGGGAATACTCGCCCGCCGAAGGCATTCTGAAATTGGCTTAAACCGAGAACGGACGTGCCAACCTCGTGCTGAAAACGCCACGTTTCCTGAAGGCTTATGCCTGAAAGCTTATGAAATCAGTTGATTCGTATCGCTCAGTAGTAAACGGTTTCTGTTCATTTAAATCTGTATCCAATTTGAATAAAACTACAAATTTACATTCGACGTCTTATTTTGAAAGTGATATTATGGAAGATCCTGACGAGTTTCCCGATGACCCTTCGTGATCAGAAGTGCGATGGGAATCAACGTCCCACATGGAGGAAATAGTGACGCAGGCGAGAAAAACCGTGACAACGGTGCACGTGCCTCGGAAAGTGCTGCGAATGATAATAAATGGTTTCGAGTGTTCATTTTCCTGATTTCGACCCGAACAAAAGCGACATCGACGCCCGTGCATGGATAAGGAGCGAGTTCTATTAAGGAAAAGCGAGTCGACGTGTGCATTGTGAATGCTCCTTCGGGATCCCTACGTCACTCCGGTGAGCTGTTTTCGTTTTGTTACTACTCTGGTGCAGAATGTTTACTTGTCAAAGAATCTGTAGCCAGTAAATTTAGTGGCAATCGATTTTATGACAATGTGTCTATGACAGGCTTAGGGCAGACCACTGTAGAAATTGACGCTATTAACCGCGAAATTCTTTTACACGTTACCTGACTATGTTTGCGACACGAAATTATAATTGGATGCGAAGTTTTAGCAATTGGTTTTGCTATACACATGTTAGCGGATAAATTTAAATTTAAAAAGATCCGAGTTGTCGAATCATGTGACGTTATCCCAGACACTAAAATTAATTTTGACCTGATTGACACTGACTGCCCCCTCGACACAAGACCGCAAAGGATGGAAATTTTAAAATCTTTTGATTAATGAATTACAACCGAAGTAATTTAGGCGATCTTGAAGTGGTTGGACCTTTTACTAGTTCTGGTTAGAATTACCAAACAAACTCATTCGTGTGGGTGTCCTTGGCTCAGACTGCATACACCTTCAATCATTCGTAGTCGTAGGTGTAAATTCGGGCCTGATTTCCCGTAGCTGTGCGGCCACGGTGGTGAGTGGCGTGCGTTTGGTCAGGGGGTGTATGCGGCCGTTGACGTCGCTGGATGGAGGCGATGGTTTTGTGCGACATGGATACCGGATGGAGGTAGTCCATAAGTTGTTGAGCATTGATGTCAGATAATTGCTGGATGGAGGCAACTGATAGATGATTAGAGCATCGCACACCTGCGTGATGTTCGTGTTAGCCAAAGTTGTGGTTGACGTGGATGTTGAGTTTTGTTTGACAGTTGATGATTTATTTTGCTTGCCAGAAGTGTTAAAAGGTGACGAGTACATTTTAAAGTTTCTGACCTAGAAAAAAAATAAACTCACAAATACGCTCATGACCGTTTAAAAAAAAAATTGCCTGAAAATACTGAATTTGATATAATTGAAGTTGACGGTGACATAACTGATGTGAACGATCCCTGTTCTAGCATTAAAGGTTAAGCTTGTTGATTCATAATACTCAGTTAATATTTGATTGTCATTATGCACAAGCCATTCGTAGACGTAGGCGTAAAATTCCGGGTGTTTTTTTTTTTTTTATTGCCCGGTTGCTGTGCGGCCACACTTGTGTGGCGTGCGTTTGGCTTGCTTTGCATTAACATCAGATAGAGATGTTGTTGGCCGTGACCGGATAGAGGTTGCGATATGTACGGACACCGGATGGAGGTGATCCAGTGTAAATTGGGTTTGCTATGTGTAGCATCACTAGCAACATGTTTTTAATTATGTTATGACTGGATGGAAGTCATTGCAGCGAGTATACTGAGCTTTATGAACTAATTTCAATTTATTTTACGCTGACGTGATCATGTGAATAACTGACTAAAATAAATTATATTACTGAACCCTCTTTTCACTAGATAACTTGTTAGTTCAGGTTGGCCGAGCTAAAGACTGTGTACTGTGTATTCGTTTTTTTATTTTTTCAGTTGGCACACACGAGGACGTGTGAATGGTCATGATGGCCGTGTCGTCGCGTCGCGCTACTAGCACCGCCGCCAGAGGAAGACTAGGAAATTAATTGTCGTTGCAACACTAACGCCGCCACGCGGCAAACAAATAAACTAGGCTGGGAAACGTCAAGTGGTTAACTTGGGTGTAGTCGGCACGAGGCTGGCAACTTTGTTGTTATGTTGGTAGACCTGGAAAACAGGTTAGCCAACCGTAATCGATTTGGCGCGAGGGAATACTCGCCCGCCGAAGGCATTCTGAAATTGGCTTAAACCGAGAACGGACGTGCCAACCTCGTGCTGAAAACGCCACGTTTCCTGAAGGCTTATGCCTGAAAGCTTATGAAATCAGTTGATTCGTATCGCTCAGTAGTAAACGGTTTCTGTTCATTTAAATCTGTATCCAATTTGAATAAAACTACAAATTTACATTCGACGTCTTATTTTGAAAGTGATATTATGGAAGATCCTGACGAGTTTCCCGATGACCCTTCGTGAGATATTTGTGTGATGAGCGCGAATGTTTGTTTCCAAGTAATGGATGTTTTCTATATTTAAGTATATTTTTCTCTATATAAGTATTTATATCGTTGTCTAGTACCCATAGTACAAGCCTAGAGCTTAGTTTGGCACTAGGTCAATTGGGGTGACATTGTCCCCTGATATTTAACATTATTTATTTTTAATACTGTGTGCCTAACATTTTTTTTAATTCCTAAAGTACAGCTTGAGTTCCCGTTGTTGATCAAAATAAAATCTAGATAAGTAAGACTTCATAACTTATTTTATTGTAATTACCTACTACATTTACATAATTGTTTCAACTTTTTGGACAGATTTTTAAGCGTTTATACAGTGTGGTAATAAAAAGCTATCAGAACGCGAATCCAACTCGCACTTGGCTGCCTTTTTAAACTACCTACGTGCGTTCACGCATCTTCACTTCAATGCAATGAGTCACATCAGCTTCAGCTCGTCTTATTAACTGTCCCATCGCCATTGTCTCATCAGGAAAGCGGCCGCTTTCCGCCGACCTTGCCCAGGCGCACATTTACCCGCCATTTTGTATCCCGGCAACATGAATCAAATTTAAACCCTATTCGGTAAGTAATGAAGTTCAATTTGGTGTTTTGAAATAATTTGGAGATTATAAGATGACCGTTTTTGAACTTTGAACACTGGTGTTAAAGTTGAAATTGATGTGATGATGCGAAATAAAAGTGAAGTGAATGAGTTTTGGTAATTGGGTGAAATTATGTATGTAGGTTTGTTTGTGTTCACGCGAACGCGTTAACTCCGTGAACGTGGTTATTAGTAGTTTATGACGTTATAAACAATGAAGGCAAACAGTTAGCTTAGTTTTTCAGGTACGTGGAAGTTTCAAATGACGCCATTAGTCAAGGTTTATTCGTAAAAGGTAGATAAATGTGAGTAATGTGCATATTTATGTGTGTATTACACGCTTTTACTGTGTCATTTATTGTTTTGAAAATAATGTAATACCTATTATTATGGTGTCTAAGAACTGATCTGATGAAGTAGTCGCAAGGTGGCAATAGTGTCTCCGCTATATTTAACGTTGCTCCCCTAGTGTGAACTGGTTAGTTTGGTTTCGATAACCAGACGATGTCTGTTCAATAAAATACAGTTGGTAACTAAAACGTTAACGTAATGTTTCAAACGTTAACAATATGAGAGCTGTTATTAACTTGACAGTAAAGGCGGCCAAATCATTAACAATACGATTGCAATAGGAGTAAAAACAAAGTGGAATAGAGCCCCTGGTCAAATCACAACCAGACACTGACAACTGCGCTCTTTATCAAATGTCTGTTTTTGTTTATTTATCAAGGACTGGGTGGTCTCCAAACAAGAGCGGAATACTTAGTAGACAAAGACTGCCTCCGTGTGGGGTTCGAGTCCCGACATTAGCACACGGAGCGGAGCTGATTGATGCCCGCGTGGACTAAGATAGAGGGCTCTGACGGGATTACATTTAAATTCATTTAAAACTTACTACTAAGGAGAGTCTATGTGGGGCCTGTATCCAGCAATGGATGTACTAGTATCTTATGATGTTGGTTATTAATTATTTTTTTCGTTTAAAGTATCTTTTGGTAACTGATTTAGAATATTTGGCAACATGTAATCTGAGGTACACTTCACATAATTATTATTAAAATTAGGTAATAAATAAGGAGGTAAGTTAGCCATTTGCCTTAAACTATTTGGTCTTGTTCTGTTTTTCAAATCCTTTAAGCTGCTGAACCCCTCGGTTACGATCTGTATATTTATTTTATCATATACTTTTAACACCTTACAGTGGTTAAATAATTGATCATGGCAATTTGTAAATTGGCGTTTTATTTTAGCTGGCACTATGGTTTCTAACAATGATAGTTGCAGTCTATATATTTTATCTTTATACGTCTTATATGGACGTCCGTATGTTCCTATACTACAGCCAATTACTGAATCTGCAAGAGCTAAATACATCAGTCTTAGGGTGTTATATGGTACTTTAAATTTCAATATAGAAAACTTAGCTAGCAGGGCTCTTAGTTTCGTTCATACACTTTTTACATGACATTTCCAGTTCCTATTGTCAATGACCAGCCCAAGATAGGTATGTTCAATTATTAATTCGAGGCTTGGACAACTGCAGGCGCCCGCACCTCGTCCTCTGTGCAGACATGCGTGGTCGTGAGCCAATATGGTAGATATTTAATTTGACATCTGGAGACTCTTTACATCTCCATAATTGGCCGTGGAGACTTTCTACATCTCCTATGGATGTTTATTTCTTAAATTTAATTTTAATTTGACATTTGGAGACTCTTTACATCTCCATAATTGTATTATTGACCGTGGAGACTTTCTACATCTTACACTTCATCTTAGACTTTACATTTCCAATTTAAATTGAATATACTTTAAGTCTCATAATTGCTCCTGGGACCTGTACATCCCTGTGACATTTAAATTAGTTAGCTTAAGTTTATCATAGTAATAAGTTACTCATATAAAAAAAAAAGACTTCCTGTTGAGTTTCTTGCGGCGTTTCTTCTCAACAGAGTCCCTTGGAAGCGCTGGTAGACTCAGACATGTAAAAGTGCCTACAGGGCCTACTTACAGAATAAATGAATTTGAATTTGAATTTATCAGTAGGTCAGTTCTTTTATGTGCTAACTTTATATGCATCATTTTGTTCTTTTTCGCGTTTCGAACTAGCCCAACGTCATGTGCCCATCTATTAATTTTATCAAAGTTGCGTTGCAGAGAGCTTTGAGCAGTTCTTATGTCCTTATCGGCTACCAACAAGCAAGTGTCATCCGCAAATTGGTAAACTGAACTTCCTGAGAATATACTATGCTCCTTTTACTCTAACGACCTAGTACTGGAAAACTGCACGTGATTAGCTAATGAGAATCCGCTAAAGCCGCACTCATAATGGAGCAGGTAATCAGTCGGCTCTTACATCTGGTGTGTTATTCTCTCAAAAAACGGCGGCCGGTCGAACGGACGAGCGAATAAAAGCGGCGAGTTTAAGTAGTCCCGTCCGACAGAACAAAACACATTTTAGCGCGTGCATTGTCAATTAGGGAGCCTTATACGTTCGTGATGCTGCCAAATTGAATACACGCGCTAAAATGTGTTTTGTTCGCTCTGTCGGGACTACTTAAACTCGCCGCTTGGACCTTCACTCGAGCGAACGATTGCTTGCGAACCTTTGCTTGTTGACAGAATCACAACCCTGTACGGTGCGGACGCGTTTGTTTCCCTTCTTGCGACTTATTATTTATCGTTTACCTGTGACTTAGGTAGCGAAACCGACCGATGTCTCCTTAATCTTTTATTTTCGAATAGGTACCAATGTAATCGAGTCGTAAGAAGATTATCGTTTGATGCCGCCCACTTGGCTACCTGTCTCTATCTCTTGTCCTTGTCATTTGTATGACACTGTGCGAGTGAGAGAAGCCTATACTAGGTCGTTACAGTAAATGGAGTATAGCTGTTGCCCGCGACTCCGTCCGCGTACTAAAGTCGTTTGTCTACTCGAGGGTAAAAGTACCCTATGTCCTCCCTCGGGGTTCAAGTTATCTTCGTACCAAATGTCATCGAATCGGTTGAGCGACTTAGACGTGAAAGAGTAACTAACAGACAGACAGACAAAATTACTATCTCATGTATAATATTGGTATGGATATTATAACCTGTGGCAATGTATATACGTCTTTATGCACAACCTGCATGTACATACACATACATACACAAACTCACGCCTCTATTCCCAGTCTGGGATAGGCAGAGCTACAGAATTGCCAACAACTCCAAAAGCCCGTTGTCAACTCTCTGTAACCACACCTTGCATAATCAGGCTAAGATGCCCATCAGTGTATTAGAGACAGGTTGCAAGCCCATCGCCTAACAGCACTACAAGCCTCCACGTCGCACACGCCACTCCAAGCATGTACATAAGTAAAAAAAAATATATTAATAAATAGTATGATACATTAAAAAAAAATGGTTAAGGATCTCTATCCTGCTACGGCGTAAACTTCGTAGTGCGGCGTAGAGGCGACTACGTCTGAATTAAAAGTATTGTCAAATATATTTTTTTATATACCTATATCGGCTATTATTTTTATAATCATCACTGTTAATTTTGTTACTATTATTGCTTTAGGTACTAGTAAGTTCGTAGAGCAATAGAGCATTTCGTTAGAGCTGCGACGAATGTAACGATCGAAAGTAATGTCACCCTATGATTGCGCGGGTGCCCTCCTTTTAAACAAAGTTTGAATTTCAAACCGAAAATCTGAGCATCTATTCCACAGGGTTAAACCAAAATGCTTTTTACGTGTTCTGGTATTGTTTTTAACTCGGGCGCCATTCCTGTCATGTAAATAAGAGCTATCAAGACGTTGACAATACGATAACACATAACACAGAAGAAAGACTAAAGGCATAGAAACCGTACTAAATAAGCAGAAAATACATTATGGTTCACTTCTTTTTACTTATGGTTTTCATAGTGAGTTGGAAAGAGATGAATCTATAGCTGTTCTTTCGTTATTTGGTACATTGTCACAAGTAAGGCGTGATTTGGACCTATAAGCACCTATAGTATTTGGACTTATAGACAAGGAAAGACAAATCCTTCCTATAGGAAGGACAAAGAAGTCCCTGTGTAAAACCTTGTGACAATGATAGTTAAAGAAGAAAAAACAGGCTACTTTTTGTTTAATTTTTTCTCATGTAATACGTAATCTAAAAAGTAGAGAAAGATAGCTGACGCAAAGTACGTCTTATAGTCCGGTTTCTATGCCTTTAGTCTTTCTTCTGTGACACATAATACTCATACGTCAAAAACAAAAAGGTTTACCGTTTAGAATCCGGGCCTTGTATTCCTATAACCATAACCATAACAATGCTTAACTTTTAAGAGGGTCGGTCGAGACAATATAATTAAATAAATAATGAAATATCAGGGGACATTATCACCCAAATTGATCTAGTCCCAAACTAAGCTCCAGTAGACCGGGAGATACTGACACAAAATTTCCAGTCATTTGTACCAAGTATGGCGACCCTTCAAATAGTTTTGAAAAAGAAAACTCCTTTGCGGCGGTATAGCGGCCATTTGGAACCGTCGGAAAAGTATGGCATGGTGATTTTCGTGAATGGCTACTCGACGATGGTTAGCTGTGCAAAAATTAACCTGGTACAAATAGTTGGATTGTTTATTTTTAATCAACGTGTTTTCGTCGGTATGGCGGGGTGTAAGCCACACCGGAGAAGTATGGCATTACGCTACCGCCTACTTCTTTTTTCATCGACTATCGGAAAATAAAAGAATTTTAGTGGTACGAATCGTTCGGCTTTCGTAATTTATCCGACACGTTCGATTAACGCCCACGCGTTTGGGCCGCCGGAACCAGCACTATGACCATCATTTTCCTTTTCATCATTACGTAATTAGACCCTTGAAGGGTCGCCATACTTGGTACAAATGACCGGAAATTTTGTGTCAGTATCTCCCGGTCTATAGGCTTGTACTATGGGTGCTAAACGATAAACTGAATTATTCATATAGAGAAATACATACTGAAATACATAGAAAACATCCAAGACTCAGGAACAAATAGTCGCGCTCATCACACTAACATTTATACCCTTCCTGGGTTTGGACCCTGGGACCGCTAGCTTCGCTACCAGGTCACTACCAACTAGGCCAAAGTGTTGTTAAACAAATATTTAACGTAACATCACTCACAAGTAATTACTAAGACTTAAACCAAGACCACAGACAAATAAGCCTTGGTTACGAAATCGCTGGTCTGCTTAATAAAACAACAGATGAGTCATAAAACACTCAATAAACATGGCGATTCGACGAGCACCTGTACGCATGCGCAGGGAATGCAATAAACAGCCGAATGCGCTGCACCCACAAGTTGCGTCACCTCTGCGCATCTTGAGTTGTAGTGACAGGAGCCCTTGCGCAAGCGGCGATTTTAGTGGCGTGCTGTGCGGCCATTCTCTATTTGAAATTGCGAGTTAAAGCACTTTTACATCTCAAAATTCACTAATAAGTATTTGTCACCATATTTAAACAGCAAATAGATTTGATTACGCGAGTTAACATTTGATTTTTGCCTATCCTCCTACAGTTTCCTCAACCATGGTCAGGTTAACTGGAAGAGATCCCATAAAGGGATAAGTTCGCCATAGTACATGTTAATCTTAAGTTTATGTACGAATTTACTTGTAATTGGTTTTTTGTGCGATAAAGAGTTTACATACATTTAAATAAATACCAGGAGAAAATTACACCAAAAAATATCCTAGTACCAAACTAAGCTCTAAGTACTATGTGTACGAGGACATGATAAACAAACAGATAGAAATACACAGAGTACCTATATAGAAAACTTCCAAGACACAGGAATAAATACTTACGCTCATCACCTAAATATTTACCGGGAATCGAACCCGGGACCACTAGCTTCGTACAGGGGCTCTATTCTGTTTGGTTAATCCTGCTTTTGACATATTATCGTATTGTCGACGTTATGATAACTCTTATTTACCTGCTTGACAATTATGGCGGCTGACTTAAAAACGGGATCCCTTTGAAATGCATAAAATCATTTCGCATAAAATCTTTTCGCATAACATCCTTTTTTTCTGAAATAGCAGAATTCAATAAACATCTATTGTGTAGATTAGTTTAGGTTAGTTTTTTATAATAATTAAAATAAAACCGTTGCTATTGTCAAAACAGCTTTCGGCCAAAAGATTTTATGCGAAAAGATTCCTTATGCGTACAAAAAAATGCGATCCGACAGTGAACCGTTAAAAACAATACACTAACATACAATACAATAGTAAAAGCAATTAGGTTTAATCGAGTGGAATGAAGCCCCACGGTCACAACCAACTAGTCTAACAGCTTCGTACGACCCGTCGTCATTTGCCACATAGAGATTTAAAAGCTTGTAAAAACAGGTCAAATCTTCGCATTTGACCACATTTTTCTCAACGTGTCAATAGATGCGCATGCGCAGGTCAAGCGTGAGTTATGGTTTAATTGACCCATCACCGCCCAACCCGCCGGACGGGTCCGCGGCGAGAGAAAGCGCATGCATAAGCGAATGGGAGAAAACTAGAGTTTATGTAAACGGCTATGTTAATGAGGGAGATAACAAAGAAATATTCAAATGGTAGATGTTCTTTTGTTAATGGAATTATATGTTGCTGAAACAAAATGGTCGCTTCTAACAAGATTGTGATTGTTGTGCAAAATTTTTTTGATTCCAAACGGGCCCTACAAGACCCATGAACATGAACTAAGATGCTAGTTGAATCAATAAAGAATTTGTTGTTACTATCAGTTTTGGTTGATATAACTATTATCATAACTATTTTTTTAGCAACTAAAAGAAATTCTCTCTTGGTTGGCTCTAATTTTTTTTGAGTGTGTCGGTACAGAGAGATCGAGATCGGTCGAGATGTTGCACTGTACTTTTTTATTAAACGGCCGTTGGTTTGTTCTTCTCATTCACTCGCTCTCCCATGTTCGCTGAGACATGCTAAGGTAACCGACTTTTTATTATAATTATTGCAAAAATCCACCAAATACGTCAAATCAAATGGAGGGCGCGTATTATAAAATAATGTTGCGAAAGATATTCCAGTCCAAATTTGTACTTTTTCTTATACTACTACAGATTCTGCCGTACAATAAAAATAATTAGGAAAAAAGCATTTAAACTTTTTACTCTTATAGGTACCTAAATAGGTACTAGATACTTATTTTCTTTTGGACAACAGTATTGTCTATAATTTGTCATTCGCAAAAGGAAGACTATGAAGAGCTCTTTTTAC
Organism: Acleris literana; assembly: GCA_946894065.1. NCBI lineage: Eukaryota > Metazoa > Arthropoda > Insecta > Lepidoptera > Tortricidae > Acleris > Acleris literana. The sequence continues at coordinate 3,346,289 of OX335670.1, read as the reverse complement.
CCGAATGCATCAGATGGAGGGTTATGTTTTTGAGTTTATGTATGTATGTTATATTTATTTCTTTGGCACGCTCTACAGCCTAAACGGTTTGATGGATTTTAATTTAATTTTAAGCCATAATATTTTAATCAAAGTAATGAGAGCGAGGGGGGTTATTTTTTTTAACATTAGATCGACTAAAATATCATAAAGTAGGTACAGTTGGTTATTTAAAGGTTGATTTTTATTATTCAAACGTTAAGGTAATAGTTATGGTAAAAAATATACGTAATAATGCAAGTATAGAGCAACGGGTGCCGACTTATGTAAATTTGTATGTCATGTGATCCGTTTTGATTTGAATGCAACCGGTGCGTGGTGAGTGGTGACGTCACTGACGTGCGGTCAGCGGCAGCGGTCACCGCTGCATGTCTGACGAGCCGTCAGCAACTTTCTTCGCCGCCGCGGGCTATCTTACATTCAAAGGTCTTATAAACTATCAAACCTAGCTAGATCCGCAAGAGAGGTGGACAGACTTACATAGTAGTCAGGTAATCACCGTCGGTGTTGCATGGAATGCTAGACGGGTCTGATTAGTATATTAAAAAAATCGGTGTACATCTCACACAAATTGACCTAGTCCCAAACTAAGCTCTAGGCTTGTACTATGGGTATAAAACATTCAAGAATCAGAAACAAATACTCGCTTTCATACCACAAATATTTGCTTGTACCGGGAATCGAACCCAGGCACGCTAGCTTCGTAGGCAGGAACACACCACTAGTCTAACTGCGTCGTCTACGTATATGTACACTATAAGGGACTCAAACTGCTTTATTAAAAGTTTGCTCGAACTAGACACAGACAAGGGATGTGATTCTATTAAAATTTAACCGACGAGCTTAAGTTGTCCCGTCACAGAGTACAAAATAAATTTAAGTGGCTGAGTGAATAAGTTAGACAATGTACACTTTTATAGATACCTCACTTTTTCATGCCATTTTAAATGAACCGCATCGGAAGTGAAGTGGAATGGACAAATTAAATTAAAACAAATTGAATGAAAGCAACATTTGTATTCTATTTTCGAACAGTTACATGACATTTGATCGGTATTTGTTATCTAATTGACAGGTGGGAAGAAAGCGACGCCGGACGTTGCGCAAGAGTGGAAGTCGCGCCAATCTCGTGTGGCCGGTTGTTTGTCAATCGGTTTACAGCAGGTGTTTGTCATTCGTATTTTGACGGAAACCATCAAATATGGATTTAGGTTGCATCACTAGTAACAGCTTCGATTGTAGCTTTGGCGTCGTGATTGTGTTGAAAAAAAATAAGCCGAGGGTTCAGTAGGAACTTAGGTACATTGTACATTGATGTTAGTAGGATTTCTGGAAGTGTTTTTTTTGTTTGAAATGTTTGTTAGTTTTCGTTATTAGAATGGGCTGAAACTTAAAAAGCATGTAAAATCGGTTACCAAGCAATGTAATGGTGTTTATTAGGTGATCTGATAATGGAGTCAGATGGATTAACAAGATCTTCAAGTATTTCAAATATCGTAGAGCTACCGAGTTTGGGGTCGGTCGTTAGTTTAGTCCATATTGACAAGCAAAGACTGTAGTAAATATACAGTTGAAAACAAAAACTTATCACAAAAATTTAATTATGGCAAATAACACTTTCAAATACCCATATTTTAGTGCGACATCAATCAGTTACTCCGTTTTAAGGAGAAATGCACCAAATAAAAACACTTTCCTTAATAACATTAACTAATTGGGAACACGTTTTAACCTTTACAAGTCTATGATGTTGAAGGATTTCTAGCAATAAACCGATTACTGACAAACGGCGACCACGAGCAAGTTTATTAGGTCGTGTGAAATGTTCACTTTCAAACGAGTATCGAATCTCCGCAGATCGTGCCAAAATTATCGCGGCAGATTAAATTTTTAACATCATTTTTTTTGTATTTTGTTATACTAAGTTTTTTTTGCTTTGTAGTTAATAATAAAATTCGTCTGTATATTATTCTAAATGTTTCACAAGATATTGTCACCGCCTAACCGTAGTCACAGTACGTTATCGCACCATTGTGTTAAGGGCATCACAGACTAACAGTCTGCCGGCCGATATTCTTGCCTGCCAGTTTGTGGTGCCACCTACGGTTAGTATAGTTCAGGAAATATGATTTGGCCGTCAGTTATCTTACTTTGCGATCTTTTTTTTCTACGTACATTATAATACTAATAAATAATTATTAATTTAAGTACTTGGGTCACTGGGTCACCGAGGATTTAAATGATAATGTTGACATCGAGCGTGGCTGTCAGATGCAACATGTTGGCTCGCAGGTTCGCACGTTGTACAGTCCCAGTAAAAATAACACTTTTTAGGGCTTACTGTCAATCTTTCTACACGTGCGGCTTGTGGACCGACTTTACAAGGCGGACCTACAGCGACTTGCGTGTCCAATATTACAACGCTTTCAGTATGCTATTGGGGCTGCCTTGGCGCTGCAGCGCGTCGGGCATGTTCGCGGACGCGCACACGGACGGCTTCCCCGCCATCATGCGCAAGCGCTGCGCAGCGTTGCAGGCCCGGCTCCGAGGCAGCAGCAATAGTATCCTGAGTGTGTTCCTACATGTATCCTTTCATACATGTGTCCCGCCAGTGACCATCGTTTGATTTTTAATTTTTAATGTGTGCAATCAATTTAACTAACATAGAATAGGCATGTTACGAACAATATGGATGTGTATATCTGAAATAAATGGTTTTTAATTTAATTTAATTTAATTATATCCACAATGTGACTGACTCAAGTATCAAAATCTTTCAACCCACTGTGCTGTTTGAAGAACGAGGACAGTTTTACGATTACCTTTTGTTTGACCAAAAAGATCTTAGTGAAAATTATAGATAGCCAATTCATATTTACTGAACTATACTTATGTGGTGCATTCTTCACACTACCTGATATGCAAGTAGGGTGTATCAACAAGTGCCACATCTTCCGTATGGTGCTGATAGACTTGAGAAAATACGCTGGAATGCTCGCCAAAATGAGCGTTCTTATTGGTTGTTCATTTCAAACAATTCTGGCGAATGCTCGAGTACCTATATGCTCAAGTTTAACTATCAGCACCTTCAGTGCCACTAAGGGTCTAACGGGAAATTTTCTTATACATAAAGATAATTATTTATACCTAGAATATAAATGCATTCAGAATTAAATTAGCATTATTTGCATGCATGCTGCAATATAACATTTCAAAGGAACTTCGCAGGCCCGTATCAAATGCGTCGCCATTGTGGCGGCCTCACACTTCTGACACGTTTTTACCGCAGCTCTGCCTGGGCATTGTGCTCATGTCCTAAGCACAATGAATAGAAGTAATTAGTAATAATATTCAATAACAATGCGAGCCATTGTCAGTCGGGCCTTGACACGTCGAGCTTTAAAAATGTGGTTTTTCTTATAAGTTCCCGTTTATAAGTTTATAAGTTTTAGTTTAGTTTAGTATACAGTTTGAATGTTTTAAAAGGAATACACAAAAACATACAGTACCTTGTGAAACCACATTACATAAGTACGCGTCGCGGGCTACAGACAGTTTGGAAGGACTCTCAGCAAGGTTACTACACCCTATCTTTAACTCCATAGTACACCCCTTGCGAAGAAAACTTCCACTTTCGATTTTGAAAAGTAGTTTAACAAGGTTGGAAATTAGATTTTACCTATGCTAAAAAAAGATGAAAGCGTTTATTACGAAGAAAAACATTAACTCTCGTATTCATAAACGCACAATAGCTAAAATATACTTAAAATATGCTTTGTCCTTATCTGACAGTGACCTTTGCAACTGACATAAAGTGACAAAGCGCACTTTAACTGAAATAGGTTTATAGTACGTTTATAGATAAGGCAGTAAGTAATTGTAAATAAATAATATAAATTAAATTTTGTGGCATTAAATCTTATTATCTTACGCTTTATTTAAACACGAAATAATCGTAAGTGCACATTTTCTTAGCAGAGGGGTTTAATAGCGCCATATTCGTATTTGAAAACCCGGAGAGAAGCATGCATCTTCTCAAGATCGTCTCTATCTTTTTGATACTTTCTATTGATTCCTTGAAAAATATGCCCATTCCCCATATCTATTTTATACTTGGCTCAGCTACCCAAGGATCTTGTCCTCTGTCACACGGAAACGCCACTGTTCCTTCAATACCATGTAAAGACAACATCGCGTACCAACTGATCGCGCCGATCGACGAATCTGTGCCGGCACTTTCTCAGCCGACGCGCAAAAACTACCGGCTATGTTATATGACGGACAGACGATTATGTTTTTGTGTATATTTGAAATAGCAAAGAGCTTTTATGTTCGCCGGTTGATATATTTTAGAAATTCATGCGATGGAAAATTGGTCGCTCACGAGGATTTTTTTGCTGTTGATAGTGATGGTATTATAAAATAGTGTTTGTTATCATTGTCCATGGTCGGTGTCGCAACCTGCCTGCTAACAATTGTCTTGGATATTACCTATACTTTTGTTAGTAATATCTTTAAAGCCGATGTACATAATCGCCGCGTTGACTCAATAGTACATTATTGCCTAGGCATGGAAGTAGGCAATTGCGGCCTGAGTATTGGATTAAACGGACGAGCTTGCGAGTCCGTTTAAAAATGCGAAGCCCGCAATTGCTGTTCCTGCCGAGGCAAATATAGTGCTTTTCTCAAAATCTTCATCGCTTGAACTCATTTTTTGAATTGCATACAAACAGAAACTTCATGTGAAAAAACCATCACTCACTACCGCCTTTTTGTTTATGACAAGGAGAAACGCAATTCTTGTTTTAAAAAAAACATAAGCTATTCCAGGCACAAATAAAAAAGTTATGTTTCGAGTAAAATTTGGATGTATAAGACTTGTGCCCTCATTTTATTATGGCCCATTTCACGTTTTAATAAGTTACAAGCTAGATGGTAATGGAATTTGTATGCAACATTGCGGGCTTGTGTAGCGAGCACGCAATGTTTTTTTTTTTTTAATTTGAGAACTGTCAGTAAACTATGCACTTCGCGTCTCAATATGTAGATAGGAATGTCAACATTTCCGGACATTTTTGAGAAAAATCATTTTATACTTTGTCTGTCGTCAACTACACAATTCTCCAGAACAGATTTTCATTTTACCTACATACTTGCCTGAGTTTTTGTTTGCCTTTTCATTTGTATGTGTTTATGTACGGTGAAGGAAACGTATTAGCGTACCTTTTTCACTCTTGTCACATTAATAATAAGAGTCAAAATGGTATGCGAATACATTACCTTGACTGTGCATTTACCTAGTTACCAAGTTTCATCAAAATTGGTGTAGGTTTAGAAGTGAAGGCTTATAAACGGACAAACAGACAAATTCATTATCCCATTACAAATATTCTAGTAGATTTTTTCGGACAAAAATGTGTTTTCGTTCTTACTAAACTGGGCCTCTATTCAACATGGTAAAAACCATATCGTCAAATACGATTTGGATTTTACCGCCTAGCTAAAGGCGCTGATTGTCTTCTAAAATGACATTAGTAAACTATAACTCGATGACTGATACAAATGTAATGATTCGATAAATTGGCGGTGATGACAGAAAAAAATACTTTATGAGTGTTGACGTCACATATAAACAGCATTGTCTGATTGATGTATGAGCATGATAAATAGCAAGTGAGAGGTTGTGGTGTAAGTATGGACAAGGCCGCGAAGAGACCGATATGTTTCAATACATCGATCTGACACGCATCAGTCAATTGCTCGCAGAAACTTTGATTGATGATCGATGTCACAGTTCATGGTGCTTTCTTTACAACTAACTCCGAAATCAATACATAAATAGAGAGACGTGAGATATAGTAATAAATTTCAACGTACGATTTTCCGCTTTGTGACTTAACAACGCAATCATAAGCCAAAAAAAAGCAATGAGAACATTTAGACAACCGGAGCCTAAGGCACTTCCCACTGCCGGCGAGAACACTATTAGCTATCGACTATTTTTTCTCTCAAGAAACGAACAATAGACCCCGTGTCAATAAAAGAGACACAATATATTAATAGTTGATTGCTGGCTTCAGTTCACACTGCCGGCGAGATTTTTTTCCACTAGTTTGTCGAAACAAAAAATATAGATCCCGTGACAATAAAAGAGACACATATGCATATTAATACTCTCTCTACTCTACTCGCTTCCCGTTCATCGTCTGCGGTGGACAAGTGCCTAAATAAAACTGTAAGTGTCCTTATTGAAACGCCGAAATGGATAACAAAATGGTTACACACACTTCATGTCCAAGTGTAAAGTTCTGTAAACAACACACAGGGGTATTTGACACTAAACCGCGGACATTAGGTACAAAAACCAAATGGGCGAAATCGAGGTAATTTTTTTTACCTGCGGTTACCCAAGGGTCTATGTAATAATAATACATGATAGATAAAATTGTGGAATTCACACAACTTACGTATCAGTCAACTTTCGACCGCTGTTGCGTACTGTTGAATTGTTGCGAGTGCATATTATCACAAATATTTACATTACGTTTCATTTATTTGGAATTATTCTGAAGTAAACTGCAGTGATTTATATAATGGAGAATAGTCAACCAGGTATGTACATTTTATATTTATATGAAGACGTCTAGTTGTGCATAGTTCTGTTATATAATTTAACATTTTATAGAAGTACTCTCTATATTTAACCATTTTCACCAATCTATTATAAGTATTCGCATTTTAGTTATACTTCCCGGCAATATCAGGTCTTGATTTTTTCTTACTACATTAGTATTGTCAGTATTCTGTATGTAATATTTTAAAAATACTGCTTTAAACTGCTGCATCAATGTTTTTTCTGATTTTGAAATAGCGGCCTGCTCGACCAAACCACGATAACTTTGCGGTCGTTATTCTAACGTTCCTGTTTATTTGTTTTAGGTGGTTCTGGCGTGAATATGGTTACTCGAATTGCCATATTTAACATGGCTAAAGAGTGTGCCGAGAAAGATTTTGCAAAAAAACTGGATTTTGTGGAAAAGTGCCACGTGGAAACTGCTTGCTTCCCAGTTGAGCGGAAAGAAGACTTCCTGCGGAGATTTGCTCGATTGAAATACGATATGAAGTCTCGCTGGCAAGCAGCTGGTCGAGCTGAGGTCGCTTTTTTGAAGAAAAATTATAACTGGTTGCAAGGAACTATAGAAATACCTATGAAAGTGTTATGCAATACCGGCCACCGGCCGCAAAAGTCCTTTGAAGATTTGTGTGAAAGAAGCAAAAGACGCAAAACGGAATCTCTCAGGGAAAATAATGAAGCACAAGAGATTTTATTTGCTGGTCAAATGATGCTTCGAGAAAGCGGTAATATTGACGGTGCTACTGTTGTCAAGAATATTATGACTACGGGTTCAAAGGATGATTCTAACCAAAAAGAAAACATTAGGACTCCCGTGTCCTCTCGAAGACAATTGACACCACAAGAGGCCCTGTCTATGTTTGTAGAGGCATCATTAACAAGAAAACAGTATGAGATTATAAGAGCTTGCGATAAAGACCTATTTCCATGCTACACTTTAATACAAAAAGAGAAAAAGAAGTGCTATCCTAGCGAAGAAAGCGTTAACGTTAATTCTGTGTGTGCCGAGGTTAAACTGCAACAGTTACTCAATCATACGGTTGAAAGACTATTATCGTATTTGGATGAAGTTTTAGATACGTTATCATCCGAGGAGCTTAGTTCTCTTGAGCTCATCTACAAGTGGGGATGTGATGGTTCACACCAAAAACAATTTAAACAAAAATTTGAGAACATGACTGACTCTGATGCGCATATCTTTCAATCATCTTTGGTTCCTCTTCAACTTATTTGCAAACACAATGATAAAGTTATTTGGCGAAATCCAACGCCGTCTTCGCCTCGTTTTTGTCGACCGATGAGGATACGATTTGTGCACGAGACTAAAGACATCACAAACGAAGAAATTGAATACTTTAATAATCAGATCAAGGAACTTCAATCAACAAAATCAAAAAGAGGATCTCACGAAATCGATGTTACACACAAGATGCTTCTGACAATGGTAGACGGAAAAGTATGCAACGCAGCAACTCAAACAACATCTACAATGAGGTGTTTTATATGTAAATTGACTTCAAAAGACTTCAATGATTTAACAAAGACCAAAGAAGTAATCATGGAGAACACAGAATTCGGTTTATCTATTCTACACGCCAGAATCCGATTATTTGAATCCTTACTCCACCTTTCATATAAATTACCATTGAAAAAGTGGCAGGCGAGATCCCAGCAAGACAAAAATATTGTAAAAGACAGAAAATCTATAATTCAAGAGCAATTTAGAAATGAACTAGGTCTTATCATTGACGTTCCTAAGCCTGGATTCGGTAGTAGCAATGATGGCAATACAAGCAGGAGATTTTTCGCCAATGCTGGAATATCTGCTCGGATAACTGGCATTGATCAAAACTTGATTGAAAGATTCGCCATTATTTTAGAAGTAATTTCAAGTGGACACGAAGTAGACACCAGCAAATTTTCCATATATTGCGAAGAAACGGCCAAACTATATATTCACCTTTATCCATGGCAACCCATGACACCCACTGTCCACAAAATATTGATCCATGGGCCCACAGTGATAGACCATGCTCTATTACCTATTGGGTCATTATCTGAAGAAGCTGCAGAAGCAAGAAACAAACATTTTCGATTGTACCGAGAATGTTACAGCCGAAAATTTTCACGGGAGCAATGCAACATAGACGTTTTAAATAGGTTGCTTTTAACTTCAGACCCATTTTTGAGCAGTATCCGAAGCAGATCCCATAATAATAAACTTTCATTTTCGGCAACTGCGAAAGAGATGCTGTTACCATACAGGTAAATTAATAGTAGTTTAAATATGGGTAGGCGTCCCTAAATTTATAGTAGAAGGCTTTATTGATAATATAACTGATAAGAAGTGATTATTAATGTATTTTTTTGCTAATATTATATGTTCTTTCTATTTTAAATTGATTTTGTTTCATTTAATTAATAAAACCAGAATTTGGGTACCTTGACCTTGACCGATATTTTTTTGCCAATTTTTTTTAAGTAATTCAATCATCCCTGAACACAAAAATGTATATATTTGTATATGTCCGACTTTTTGGGTCAAATACCCCTGTGTGCAACGTCTCGCAATCCAATTCCTCGCAAGTCAGGTCGAACTCAAAAGTTGCTGTACTTTATAGTACTTTGTCGCAGTTATTAAAATACGAAATTCAAATCACTGTCACTTTTAGAGGTTAGTGTGACAAGGTACTATAATGTCCATGAGGTTCAGAGTGCACTTACCTAAAGCTTGGCTCAAGGAGGCCTGTGTGCTCGATTGCTTCTCGATGACATAAAAAGTAAGTGCTACGTGTTCAACTATACCTAAATTGATGAGACAAAAAAGTTAGGTCTGTCGGTATTTCATTCCATTAAAGACCTAGAGATATGGAAACTTACAAACCAGAACCAATCTAACCCTATCCCTCTTACTCTCTAGTCATGAGTAATCCACAGATATAGATAAGACATGGTATTTTCTCGAGAAAGTTCTTATTCATCTTGCTATCTCAATAAGCTTCGCTTATTTACTCAAGATGAGTGAGAAAGCAAGATGCAAAAACGATAAGTAGAGCCCGATAAGTATAGAATATTCGGGAACAAAATAGTTTCAGAAGAAATAACTTGTGGTGTCCGGCCTCCAAACAGCGCCGCGGGGACCACGTCTACCTGCTGGTGCTATCGCAACGCTGCTTGCGCAAGAGTGCCTACATTCTGCAAAGGTCGTTCATCTGACCAGAGAGACCTAATCTACGAAAATACCACTGCTAATATCTTATAATTAGTTACCTTGGGGTCTGCAGTGTTACTGTAGAGAAAGAAGGAAAAGTCGATGCAGTTTAGAACCTTGCACATCTCTCTGACCGCCTGATGGTGTCCAGGGATACATTTGAAAACTGAACTCTTTCCCTTCCTTTCTGCCGTCCTTAGGGGCCAGAATTAAATTCTTAGTTAAGACAGGAATAATATAGAGGAACAGAATATAATTCTTATTGTTTTTGCCGGCAACTTATATCCCGCGGCCATTTTATAATATCGCTTAAACAAAGTTAAATATTGTCGTAATTTTTAAGTCAAACAATATGTATTATAGCTCATTGTGACCTCAACCGTACATGTTCATTATTCTGCCTGTACTCCAAACAGCCGATCGAATTAACTACATAGATCCCATCTACTCTGGCTAATCGATATTTGTTCAACGTCGAGTCGATGTTGTACCCCCAGCGCGGCGTGTGATCGGACAATCGCAGACCTTTCTGTTTCCAAACCAGCGTTGCACAAACAAGTGGAGCGACAGCAACGACATTCAGAGCATATTGATAAAGAAATATGATAGTTAAAAAAACACTGTTACCGGGGGAAAGTGAACGCAAACTAAGTCGCGGACAGAGGCACGTCTTAATTAAACACTTCTGTGCAAATCCTAGGGAAGCTTTAGGGTGGAGTCACATCTATTAGCACCTATTCGCATTTTGTCTATATAAAATAGTTACTTTATATCCTCTTCTGTTGTTTAATAATAAAATACAAGCTGTAATAGTCCGCCTACGGGAAAATAACCATAAAATTCCTGGAATTATCTATAAGGAAATTTAAAAAATATATATTGTCAACGATATAGTAGTTCCTAGGGCTCTTACAGCGCAGAGCAGAGCGTTGAGCGGCGCGTTGAGCGATGATGTGTTGAGCAGCGCGTTGTGTTGTACTGCGCGACCCGCAGGAAATTCAAACATATATCGGTGTAATGTAAGAGAGCTTCATGTAGAAACTTAAACGTAATTATAGATCGTTTATGCTCATTGTGGATCAATTTTTCATAGGTCATGTATTGGGAGGCGTTTGATTTTAAATTAGACAATCCCTACTTGGAGTCGCACCGCGCAAGTCGCCGCGTTTCGATAAAAGAGCCGTGTCAGCTGGTTGTGTGTGAACTTGTCTGCAAAATGATTTTAAATCGATGTGCCTATTGTTAATATTGCTTATTTTAATATAGATAATATAATATAGATAACTATCTAATGAACATATTTATAGTTATGGGTTGTTTTGCAGACGCTGCAGTCGCGTGAGATAATGGAGTCGCTGCGCCCGCGCCTTACAAATACCTTATTACTCCACCTATTTACTTTAGCCGAATTCAAAACGCACAAAGTCACTGTTTTTGTTGGCGCCTACGTCGTTTCAGACGTGCCATTAAAGCACTTAAAGCACGTGATGAATTCTGCAATGTCATGGCCACTATTTATTATAGGTACCTACAGAAAAACATCATTATCCTCCCTTATTTACATTATCTCACTTTTACTCTATAAAAACGCGGTTAGGTTTGCTACGCTGTTTTACGAGTCATTCTCGAATATGATAATGTTTATGAGAATTCCACGGATAAACAACATTTCTACGATTACACCTACCGTACAATAAACACTGAGGCAGGATTACTGATTATAATCAAAACATTATGGTCAAAAACCGTCGTAAAGTAAATAATGTTAAATTAAAAAAGTAAAGAGATACATAATATCCTCTTTGGCATTTGATATGCCAGTGATTTCAAACTTTAGAATTCAATAACCAAAAATATATTCATTCAAATAATACAGTTTTATGAAATGTTCTATATTAAAATATACTTATTTCCATGATAACATATTTTCGCACTGACTGACCGAGCCCGGAGCGGCAGGTGTCTGGGTGAATCAACTTTTATGGTATTCCTTTTCTTTTGCGGTATTAAAACTTTCCTGGTAACTTATGATTAATAATAATGTATGAATATTAAAATCAGATCAACAAATTTACAGAGCTTACACGTTAAACACCTGAAATATTTTTTAAACTTCGAAAAAACCTGGTAACTCAGGTGAAAATGCACATTTTCCATACAAAACCTAGGGACAAAATCGTCCCCTGCGTTACCAACTATGTTATTATTTAAAGCTGTACCATTTTAAATAAAATCATTTCAAATGTTAGCCTATTTGTCTGATTTAATAAGTGTATAAGCCACGTCGTTAGCAAATCTATAGTTTTTCTTAAAACATATAATTTGTGAAACATGTCGAAAAATGGGGTGCACCTTAAAAGTTGATTCACCCGTCTAAGAAGTGTTGGTTTCTTTACCACCACGTTTTGCTCTTTGCCTCTGCCAGTACCAAAAATACATCAAAACACTATAAAGATACCTATTTTGTATTAGGTACAAACTTGTAATGCACGTAATTCTTCTGAAATATTTACACACAAACACGCCGCTAAGTAAATTCTCAGGATTGACCTGTCAGTAAATTTCGGTATTTTAGTAATGAACGCGAAGCCTAGGAACAGGGCAATCAGCTAGCCGCTAACCGCTAAACGTTGCGACACTAATCGCCGATGTGTGGCCGTATATGGCGAGCTAAGGCTGTGTCTAGTGATTTAGCGGGTTCCTAATGTTATTAGAGAGAATGTGTGTTTATGCGGTATTTATTTTATCTACTTGGTTACCAAACCCGCCCCCCACCCTACTGGGTGGTACTGGGTGGAACGTATAACCTCCTCCTTTTTTGAAGTCGGTTAAAAACTGAGTCTACTCAGACAGCTGTCTGCATTTGAGGTACACGCTAACTCCGCTGCTTAAATTGAAGTTTTTTGCAGTTGCCATAACTGAAAAGCTCTAAAAATGTGACCTATGATGAAATACTCTAGTCTTGTAGGGAAGGAGTACCGGTTTTAACCATATTTGCACGGTTTTTGGCCACTCTAAATTGTAAGTAATATGTAGCATTATGAAATTACATTTTTTTTTTTTTATATATATTTTAGTATTTTTGATACTCATTTCAACCTTAAGTGTCAAAAAAGGAGTGGCCACAAACGGTGCCTTTATAGGCAGGGTCAGTGTCCAACTAGGCTAACTGCGTCGAAGGGTTTGTACTTCTCTCTTATTCACTCTGATGTAATGTAACCGACTTTACCCGAACTCGAAAGACCTTTTTAAGACCTATTGCATTGTTCTATTAAGTATCTATACTAGGAGGTAAAACTCATATTACTGTTTTGATAGCTCTTATATACATGACACTAATGACGGCCGAGTTAAAATTATACCATAACAGGTCAAGGACGATATGGTTTTCAGCGCCTAGAACAGAGCCCCTGTCCTACCTTCTCCATGCCTTAAAAGCGGTATCCCGCTGCGCCCCGTCCCCGGCCTTAGCTCCCGGTCTAGAACGCGCCGCAGTGAAAGGGCCCTTCGCCGCGCGCGCAACTCGCGGCTCCGTTTAATACATATCGTAATTACGTACTTATCGTGCATGTGCATTTGCACCTCGATTTAATATTCGTGTTATCGCGAAGACCGTCCACCCTTTAAGAAATACCTACTTGAGAGGACCAATGTCTATTCATCATCATCATCATCATCATCATCATCATCATGTCAGCCGAAAGACGTCCACTGCTGGACATAGGCCTCCCCCAAGGCTCTCCACTCAGACCGGTCTTGTGCTTTTCGCATCCACCGCGTTCCCGCGATCTTTACAAGGTCGTCACTCCATCTTGTTGGAGGCCTACCTACAGCTCGTCTCCCGGTCCGCGGAAACCCACTCAAGAACCTCCTGATCCCATCCGCCATCAGTCCTGCGAGCGATGTGCCCCGCCCACTGCCACTTAAGTTTGGCTATTCTTCGGGCTATGTCGGTAACCTTAGTTCTACTGCGGATATCATCATTTCGGATTCTATCACGCAGAGAATCCGAGCATAGCCCTCTCCATAGCCCTCTGAGTGACTTTGAGCTTCCTTATAAGGCCCATCGTTAGCGCCCTCGTCTCAGATCCGTAAGTCATCACTGGCAACACACACTGGTCAAAGACTTGAAATGTCTATTACAATCATCTTTATGTCTATCTGTATAATCTGGGATGTGTTTTTTATGTATTTTAAACGCACTCACAGGTCAAGTAACAGTCGCTAGGGGAGGATTGTAAAGCGCCGCTAAAATCGCGTAGCTGTGAAAAACAAATCATTCTAATTTAGCTCCGGGCGATAACGTTTTTCACTCCCTAAATCAAGTCCGATTTCCCCGTTTTTTGAATATGTTGTAGTTATTATAAAGAACTCGGCCCGTACGTTTCTTTTTTTTTGTTTTTTAAAGTTTCATTCTAAGAAATATTTTCTTGGAAAGGAAAACGTATAGAGAAACGTTATCGCATTTAGTATGGAAATTTTTAGCTTCACAATCCTCTGAACAAGGAATCGTGGAAACGTGGTCGCGGAGAAATCTTAACCGTAGTGACATGTGACATTTCGCGAACGTTCACGTCTGCAGAAAAAAAAGAATTTGTATAGGAATGACATAAACAGTTGTTCGTACACTTGTGTCATCCATATATTCGTATTTTGACAGTTCTCTACAGCAGCAGTAAATTATTTTAGAATGCAACTTCGCTTCGTTGTTATATAAGGAACCCTAATAAGCAGTTCTGATTATAGTAAGGACATGAAAATTGAGTGCAAAACGACCAAACACACGCAAACGTTGCATACTCAGTCGTGACTGCGTCGAGACACGTCGACGTCGGCCGACGGCTTGACGGCGGACAGCCGACGGCTCCAAGCTCCAAGTTGCCACAGCGCCCGATCGTTCTAGAAATAGGATATTTGCATTTCGTAAACCAGCAGTGCGCATTGACTGCGAATAATGTTGTTTTTGCACGTGGGGAAATGTTACTAAAGTGAGAACATTCGAACGCGTGGTCCATTTCACGGCACGGGCAGACGACGCATCTATCGTTATGCAGCACTATTATGTATTCTGTGGTATCGTGTAATCATAAATAACAGTTGATGGATCAAGGTCTCCCATAAATAAATAATTTTAGTGGTGGTAGGACCTTGTCCATAGTCGGACTCCGGGTCGACCACCATCTTACCTTTTAACCTACCGCCAAGCAGCGATGTTCGCATTATTGTATTCGGGTGTGGGGGTAGCATAGAGGCATTCCATCTTAGTCCTCAGGGTTGAAAACGCATTGGCGATCTTAGGAGTCTTCAAGTGGCGTGTGCTGGTTTCTCCGTGCCATAAAAAATATCGGTTTTGGCTGAATTTGTCTTCATTACGTACGTTTCGTCAGTTTTTAAAACATTCATCATCTTCGGTTTAAAATCACCACTAAATATATCGGAGCAAACAAACGTGCTTAAAACCCCTGACACAAAAGAGATGGAGGATATTTTAAGCACTATTGTCTGAACTTGAATATTTGGTATCGACTGTACTTAATAGGTTCTTGAAGATTCAAAGATTTTTGACATCACACCGAAAAGGTTTAGTTTATCCGTGATTTATCCCTAGTATGAGGTAAACACAGGTCATTTGAGCGTGAGACGACCGCAGTGCAGACAGATGTTCACGCAGGCAATAAAAAATAATAAGTCGACAGGAAATTGCAATAGTTAATCGTTTGATTGAGCAGAGCCGCATGATCATAGTAAATTTAATCATACGCTTTGCCACATCACATACGCGTAAGAAGATGAAGATGCGTATGCGTGTAATGCCATGGTCACGCAAGTCATATTTTTGTGGGAACCTAATTAATATATCATGTGTAGATAAATCATACGGACGACGGGTTGATTGCGGCTAATGTCTTAACTTTCAATAAGGTATGTTACTCAAGGTTTCTAAGACTGTGTTGGGTCTTGTGTGGTCTGTGTTTTAACACGGTGTCTTGTTATTTAGCGCACGTGTGTAGGATAAAACACCTAATTACTGGCTTCTAAAATACCAGTAACTGACACGTAGTGATTGTTGAATTATCGTCTCTATTACCTTATGTTAAAGTTCATGGTGGCCAATAATAGGGCAGTTCACCGTACATTTATGATTGGTTTATTTTGCTTCATCTCAGCATCATCATATCTCTTGACGACTTGGATAGTCTAGTGGATTGTGAACCTGCCGATGAAGCATAAGCCGCTTCTAATCCTGTATTTTTGTAGGGTACCGTTCAAAAGGGTGCCAACGGGACTCTATTACTAAGTCTCCACAGTCCATCCGTTTGTCCGTCAATAATAAATTATTATCAGTGATTACCATGTTTTTGAAGTGCAGCATCAATTTTTTTTTAACTCTATTTGTAGCCATTGTTAAAATATTGTTTACCATCACCATCATCATCATTGTCATGATCATTGTGATGAGATGGTCCAGACATAGATCTCACGAAACCCCGGTGCGTTTTGAGAATTTTGCTTCCCACGCCTCAAAATCATACTTTTGTGTACAGGTATACTTGTCTCGCAGTCATTCCGCATAGATCGTAGATCACGCAGGTTCGAGGCTACAGGTGTGGCGCTGGCGCAAGCGGCTAAAGTTCGCGTCCGGCGAGCGGTGGCTCGGATCTAGTAAATATTCGCTTGTAACTCGTGGGTCTGTATGTAAAACGTTATTATAAGCTGATAGGGACCTTTGCGATTTCATTCGTTAGATCATTTTGTGCAGCAGTTGGAAAATGATGTTAAAGCGACAAGGTTGTATTATGTGAAGGTAGTTATGATACAGGGCGTTGGTTGCATTTGGGATATTTGAGTGATACAGGGAAAACTGGCTATTTGGCCAAGTTCGAGAAGGACTCGTATACTTTTATTGATTAGTTGATCTCCAAAAATTAGATTTTAACTTTATTATTGTCACAAGGCGTAATGATCTATGGGATTCTATTCCATCTGGACTAAACTTAATTGCTTTTGACATGTTAATGTATTGTCAACTTTATGATAACTCTGATTTATTTGACAGTAAACGCGACAGAAATAAAAACAAAATACTGCAATACGTGTAGAGACAAAGTAGAAAAAGGTCCCAGGTTATTTATTTCTATTATTTGGCAGTGGGAGTATTGTTCTGTGTAAATTATTATGGCTTCTCTGTGATCTCATAAAGGATATATAAATTTTTGATTAGGAAATTAAACACCATCGTCATATCGGCCGAAGGCGTCCATCTTTACGACGACGACGGTCTGTTTTGAGCTACTCGCGTCCATTAGCTTCCTGCGATCTTCACCAAATCCTCGGTCTACCTTGTAACCCATCATTTTATCGAATTTTACTTCATCGACTGTAACATGTCAACAAATTTCTTGAACGCTATTTTCTTCTGAAACCAGCATATCTTTAACATTACTTAGGACAGGTTTGGTTATTAGACTTCTGACTACCTTGTGACTACCAAAATTAACTCATCCGGCAAAAAATGCTTTTCAATGAAATGAAATCTGCGCGTTGATACGTTTATTGAAAGATGTTTCAATAGTATAATAACCCTTATAGGAGACCTGCCAATAATTTTCATGCAAACTTAAACTAGCATGATTATTGTTATAACGATAAAATCCATAAATACCCACATTCTTCTTAAATCTGCATTTTTGGAAGAATTCCCATAGCAAAACCGTGTGCGTATAACTCAAAACCACAACATTTCCCACGAAAAAGCGCAGGTTAACTACAAGGAAACCGAGTAAACTCCCACAATAGTTGGGCAACGACGAGACACGTTCGGCTGACGAGAAACGTGCCATTCGATACGGCAGTCGCAAGAAATTACGCTTGGAATTGTTATTGAATTGTATTGGAAATGGTTGGGAAAAGGTTAAAATTTGGACAAATCATGGACCACCCACAAGACATATTACTACATATTATATAACAAAGTCCCCCGCCGCGTTTGTCTGTCTGTATATTCGAGATAATCTCAAAAACGAATGACCGGATTTTTATACGGTTTTCACCATCAGTTTCTTGGATAATTTTTCACGGAACGTTTCTATGATTATTATTTTTAAATCAGAAATGGGTTTGCGTTTGACCTCAGTCACACCTGATGTTAAGTGAAGACGAGGTCGAGGGTGTTACACGCTTACCCAGAAAAAAGCCAATTCACTTTTGCCTCGAAAACACCAAGGATACGATTCCAAAGATTCACAAAATTCGAAGCGAAGCGAGGGCGGGTTGATAGTCCAGTAAATAATAGTGTCCGTAAAGGTCATGAACTGGGTGCTAAAAGAAGTAGGTACAAGTGACAAAAAAGAAGACTAGGGTTGAAACGTATTTGACAGAATAATATAAGAGTGGCATATCTCGGATAACCTGTAAGTGGCAACTTTTATATGCCATGGAGGACGCGTACAAGCACACAGGCTAGTCTGGGCTAGTCTACAATCGATGAAGAGAAATTGGATAAAATATTGGGATATCGTTAGATACAGGTTCTGTTTCAAAAATTTGTATGAAATATCTTTACTAAGGAACGACTTATTCGTCATTAACTGACTCTGAGTGCAGCCGATACTAACTTAGAACATTATATTTAAGGTAGAGTTACAATCGCTCTTTGACGACTATTATACTTTAATACTTCTACAAAATATAATCACACGGTATTAACAAAGTTCTCCCGAAATCTAAAAAGTTCTAACTATAGAAC
The DNA here is from genome assembly GCA_946894065.1 of Acleris literana. Lineage (NCBI taxonomy): Eukaryota > Metazoa > Arthropoda > Insecta > Lepidoptera > Tortricidae > Acleris > Acleris literana. The sequence goes on along the minus strand of OX335670.1, from coordinate 3,327,659 downwards.
TTATAAAAAGACACGGCAATTAAAACTGATTCTAATAGGAACCTATTCATTGACCAGGGTCATAGACCTTCATAAATATGCCTTTAGATACAAAACAAGTCATCAAATAACCATCGAAAACATCTAATCATGGATGACTGTTCGGCAATCATGACTTTTATATCCATTTACCGGTATATAACCTACTGATTATAAGGTATCTAGTCATGTTGGGTGTCTTCTCGAATTGCGGTATTGATGTTCGGACATAACGGCGCGACCAACATAATGTTTTTGTATTATTTACGCGGAATAAGGTTAGTCTGAGAATTGAAACAGTAAGAACATAAATATTTCACGTAGTCAGGATTTACGTCTTTTCGTTATCAAATATATACGAGTATAATATGGAAGTAAATAGGGTGCGCAGAATATATGACAACGCCTAAAAAAATATACTCCAATAAATATGTATTTGATGGCTAATCTAAGTATGACTTGTTGTATTTAAATGCCAAGAATATTTTAAGTTGTTGATTTTTTTTGACACCGGTAGGACGTAAAACTAAAAAAAAGCCTAGTTGGTCGTGACTGGCTTCAAAGTAAGCAGTCTCGTGTTCGATTCCCGGTAAGTACTTTGGTAATGATCGCTAGTTTTTTCTAAATCTTGGACGATATCTTTGTATTTAATTATGTATTTCTGTATGAAAATAAATATGTTTATCGTTGCCTAGTAAAGTCGAGGTTAAAAATAAATATACGCACAATGTTGCAAAAATATGTACACATAGACCTTATTGCCATAGTAATAAGGTCTGAGTACATATTTTTGAGAATTTGTGGTGTATACATATTGGTGACCTTGACTGTACCCATAGAACAAGCCTAGAGCTAGTTCGGGACTAGTTCAATTTGTATGAAATTGTTTCATAATAATGTTATTTATGCGTTAAAGCGTGTTCAGATATATCTAGTATGCTTTAATATAATATTTAATGGTGATATTCCTAACACATAGGTACCTGCCAACGCAAAGCGAAAGCAAATTAGCTTCAAATTTGTAATTAAAATGCAACTTTCAACACAATTTATTAATTAAAGAATTATAAAATTATAGTGACATTTAGTTAGCAATGCAGCCTGCGGTTAGTTGCACCACTGCAGCTGACGAAAGCAGTTGCATTAGAATTGCACTCGGTTGCGAATGCTTTTTATAACGTATGCAAGCGGCAATCAACGCGAACAATAGTATTAATCAATCACGGCTTACTTTAGACGTTATCGTAACATAGATTAACACATGTCATAGGTAGTATATTGTATAAGTTAGAAATAAATAATAATCAGCGGATAAACTCACACAAATTGACCTAAAACTACCCACCACTGCGCCTCTAATAGTAAGGTACAGGTTTCCTTACAATGTTTTCAGTCTCCTAAAAAGCTTTTTGCAACAAAGCATGGCCATTCAAAAACGATGACGAAGAATAGTCATGGCACTCTTGCCCCACATACAATTGTTTGATTTTTTAATATATTTCGTCCGTCAAGTTCAATGTATTTTGTTTTTTTTACAACTATTTGGTTGGCTTTACTTCCGGCCATGTGAAAGATATCAACGTGCGAACGAAATGATTACTATAAATTTAAAAACAAGTAGTCAATTTAAATTACAATTTAAATGTAGGTACATCAACGTCAAAAACATTTTTACAGTCTTGCACCTTATTTCCATTGAAATCAAGTGAAAAAATGTAAACATATCTTTGACTTCGACCGTACTGTTCCGTGTTTTGTTTTTTGGTATTCAACAAATAGTATTTGTATTGTATTGTATTGATGGTTCTCTACTTAGATGACGATTACAAAACAGCTAGAAAACGTATTTAACAAGGGACCTATAGGTAATTATAATTAAAGGCCCGATTACAACGCCGACGCGCTGGCCTAGTTGATAGTGACCCTGCCTACGAAGTTAGCGGTCCTGGGTTCAAATCCCGGTAAAGGCAGATATTTGTGTGATGAGCGCGAATATTTGTTCCTGAGTCATGGATAATTTCTATGTATTTAAGTATATATTTCTCTATATAAGTATTTTTATCGTTGTTTAGTACACATAGTAGCCTAGAGCTTAGTTCCCGTATATTTATTTATTTATTTACAATGTTATTCTTAAGATAATGCTCCCCCAAAATTAAATTCTAAAGTTTTGAAATGTTATTATTATTTATTTATTTATTTAATGGCAACCGGTCGCAATATCGAGCAACCATTTCTGCCTATGTCAAGTTTGTATTTTACATTTACATATAAAAAAAAAACATAAGGCAACGTTGTACGGTGATCCTCTAGCCTGCGTGAAGCGATGTATGTAGAACTTTACGAAGACCAGATGGGATTATCTCGGAGCAATCCTTTCAAAGGCGAAACGTGTTCAAACTTGCATTCTTCATTATACTGCACATTTAAATGTTAATTTACTGCATATTAATACATCATTAATATCCATTAAACAACAAAATATGCAAAAAATTAAAAACAATTAAGAAAGCGACACCGTCTCGTCAAAAAACCCAAAGAGAATCCTTTTGAAATGTCATCGTAGGTATCGTATTGTTTTGAACTAGGCCGCCATGACTGTCAAGTGAATAAGAGCGTCAATCGTTGACAATACGTTAACAGCAATAAGGTTTTACCGAAAAGAATGGAGCCCTAGTGAAGATATGTGTTCTACGTGTTGTGAGCTCGTCCCTCTATCGGGCAGATCTCTCCCGGGGGCGTTTAACCCAGAATCCGCCGGAAGTGTATAATTGTCGCTAATCGCACTGCGTCTGCGCACTCTTGTCCGCCATTGTTGACACGAAACGCGTTTATAACGTAGAAACAGAAAATTGGTTACATTTATGTTTTTAAAAAGGTGTTCTTGATTTTTTTATTAGAACGGTTTTTTTATTTGGTTGTCACTTACTTGAAATGCAAAGGCAGAGATAGTTTTTTGAACCTGCGACTTAACTTACCTGTAAAAATAAAAATGAGTAAATATTAGTATTCACATATATCTAACTCACGCTGTATATAAAATCACAATGTATACAAAACATCAGTTTCCCATGGATCCCAAACTAGGCTGACAATGTACCTACCTACTTTGGGTATCCATCCATACACATTAAATTAAATGCTTTAAAACTTTATTTCAGCCAAGGGCCTTCTTATCAACACTGCTAAACTTATAAACACACTAGATTACAGTGGACATATTTTACCCTCAATCGCGCTGACCGGCTGAAGTCCAAAAATCTAGATTCAAACATTTCAGCAAGCCGCAGAACACAGTACAGATACCGGGTGTTCACCGAGCTGAAACACTTCGGTGTTGAGCAGAATAGGTGTTGCGGATGTTTTTGTACAGCATAAAATAGATGACTCGGTTAGCCTTGTTGGTAGTGGACCCTGCCTGAGATGTTTTGCGTAGTGAGCTGATAGGCAGTTCGTAGGGGGAAGGCTGGTGTCTCAGCAATAAATAAAACAGCCGTTGCGGTGGTCACATGGAGACTGTAATAAAAGTGCTTTTTCACAACACTGCTCGGAAATATGGCCATAGATGGTCTTGTTTGGGGTGACGTTTTGTGACCATCAAGAATGTTTTTGTCGGCGTGTTTGCTGATTGGTCGAGAACATTGTTGTCCAACTTTGAGAACCAATGAAAATCAATCAATCAATTTTTATGTGATAGCTCCTTAAAATGAAAAATTGAAATCGACCAATTTGTGTCGTAAAATATTAGGTGTTTTTTTGCTAAAAGATACACAGACTAAAAACTATGTCACTGCTTTGTTTTAAATGTAATTCAAAGTTTTCCCCTAATCTCGAACCACTAGAGATGAAATTACATGGGAGATATCGCGAAACAAATACAATTTTATATGGAGTTGACATCTTTATCTCGCATGTTAGTTTATTAATCTCGAGTGCCACGAGAATAGGGGCCAGATTAAAAAAAAAGTTATCTATTGTAAAATTGGCGGTGATGTCACATTAACATGAATTAAAATTTGAGTTTTGAATATGAACTTTTATTTTATTTCCTCTCAGTAGTTGTGAAAGCACTATGTCTGCCTCGGTAGAAAGTCCAATATATGGACTCGTACACTAGAGGGCCTCAACTACGTTTCGGCCCTCTATATGACTCGTCCAAAAATCGCGTACTTTCTATCCTCTGCAACAATGTACTATTACCGAATGGAATGACTTTACCAACCTAATAACTAAAACATAGAGACTACGTTCTGTTGGGGTTGCCAACAGAATGTATTCCTCTATACATATAAGTTAATCTCTCTTTGCCTAGAACCGTAGTACAAGCCTAGAGCTTAGTTTGGAACTCTCAATCTATGTGAGGTTGTACCGTGTTATCGATTTTTTTTTTATTCGGCTTGTCAATTTCATTCCACGCTTCGCATATTTTCTCACAAATGTTTTTTTAAACAATGAAGGAAATAGCTAAAGCCAGTATTGTTGTATGACATGAGTAACGGACTCTCATCCGAATCCGAGTGGCTACCAATGACGTAACGGCGGCGGACAGGTCGGGCCACTCTCGCCGGCGAAACGGAAAGCGGCGCGGCGGGTGCCGGAGCCGGTCCCGGCGCGACGCAGGCGCAGCCCGGGGCATTATGTGAGGACATTGTCGACATACCGACGACCATAGGGTTACCAGATCCATGTATAACATTTAAATCCCTAACTAAATTTCTCGACAGTTAATATTAATCAGAATAGTTATTCAATTGATTAAAAAACCCCGATAATGGTGACCCCCTACTTTCAAAGCTGATATTTCTTAAACTATTTTCATAAAAAACAATCAGGATTAAACTAACTTTCTTTAAAAAAAAACGCGGCCGAATCACTCTATCCGTTTGGAGGCTACGATGCCACAGTTAGACACACAGATACACATTCACATAAATACACAAACACACAGTAACACATATTAAACTTATATTATTACCCATCTTTTTGCGCCGGAAAACAGAAGGCAGCCATCTTGCTAAAATTTTATTTGGGTACGGGAATATATTTTGTTGACTATTGTATTTTTTTTGCTAGAGGACACACAAACGAGCCATACCATCACCGGGAGAGTGATCACTCCTGCCCAAGACAACCTGCAACACCAGGAGAGTAATGGAAGATGCATTGCCGGCCGTTGAGAAAAGAGCTCATCTCTTTAATCCCCGTCGTAGCGTTCCCGAAATACCGCCGCAATAAGCTGGTTGATTCTAATTTGAAGCCTCGTTGAGTGGCTGTCCCATGGCGTTGTTTAACTAGCTCTTGAATACACTAGGCGAAGGCGGGCAAAATGTACGGTCACGGAGTTTAATTGATGAACAACTATAGCACCTTGTCGCATAAAACCAACGATTAATTCCTATGTAATTTCTATGTCGTCACTTGGCGCTATCATTATGGCAAGGTTCTTTGGTGGATCCACATTTAAGTCATTGGTGGTACGGTCAGCGTTATAAGTAGCTGCACACTTAAGAACTTTGTCACTTTAATGTCAGGTTTGAACTGCTGCACTAAGGCTCTAAGGCTTTAAAGCGACAAGGTACCAAAGTGTGCAGATACTTATAAATTCGCCTGTACATCCTAACAGATCAACACTTCTAACCACTCTACTGTTAGACACTTAAAATACGAACGTGATGTTTATCCATACATTACATAAACAAACATTCACCAAGAATTTGCTCGTCCACTTTACATTACAGGCATTACGCTGCATTTCGCAATATTTGCACTTGGGAGGGTCGTCGACCGCGGGAGTGTCAGCGAAAACATGCGGCTTACGTAATGCGCGTACGGTCGCGGAAATAATTAAAATAGCTTACTACATATTATTTGTCTGTCGGGTGACCAAGTTAGTCTAGAGTTCAGGAAAAAAACAGGGCCAAGTAACCACCGTTATTCATTACGTCATCATACGAGTATCTTGTTCGGTTTTGAGTGGACATTATTGTGAACCTCCCGACTGTCAATTAATTCTTGCTGTTATCTATAAGTACAGTCACGAGATTTAATTTGGTACCCACCTTAGGTCCAAAGTCAATCTGACATTCTACAACAATAAGGTTGAGTTTCCTAAAAGTTACAAATGACTTGTCATCTCTGATGACATTGACGACTTCAAGCATATTTTTCTTACAATGGGTTCTAAATTAACGCTCGTGACCGTATATACTGATCAACTATATTTTTACAAAATATATAAAATATTTTTTTTTTTTTTTTTTGCCTCGTGTGGTTGCCGAGTTAGAATAGTGCCACTCCATGTCTTCCCGTGGATGTCGTAAGAGACGACTAAGGGAATAAAGGCTTGTAGTACTGTTAGGCGATGGGCTTGCAACCTGTCACTAATACGCTGGTAAACATCTTAGCCTAATTGTGCAAATTGTGGTTATAGAATTATCAAATATTTTTTTTTTTTTTAGAGATGTTTGTAATTCTGTAGCTCTGCCTACCCCACTCTGGGAACGAAGGCGTGAGATTATGTATGTATGTATGTATATTTTTACATTTAAATACAATACTGCGTCTAGGAACAGATGTTACAGAAACTATACAAGACTGCTTTTTTGGAATTCATATTCTTATATCACAGACATACAGGGTGTTCCTAAAACAAACGCTAAAACTGAGAGGGCTAATAGAGCAAATAAAAAGCTATCGATTTAATCGCTATTTATGTTCAGCGATTGTTACTAGTTTCGGAGATATTGATCATTTTAATCTGAATTTTTGTAATTTTCCCTTATGTCCATTTCACGAAAAATCATTAATTTCATGTTTTATTTCATAAGTTTTTCAGTGGTATCATACATAATTAGAATCATTACGAATCAGCGAAGTTTTTAAACTTATTTGCCCGTTTTTTTCCAGTATTTTTTTTTAAGTAATCACATAAAGATTACATTTGACCGACCATATTGTTGATGGAATATAGACAGTCACAGTCACGTCTAATAATGTTATATTTGTACATTCTTTATTAGCTATAGATAGGTACAGCGTAGCGTAATGTACCCCTGCAACTTGCTGCAATTTAGCCGAGAGTTAGGTGCAGGCTGAAAACCAGCGCTGTGCAGCTGACCCAGCTCGCAGCATATGCTGAGACCTGAGCCTGTTGTCACAGAACAATTTATATCTCTTATTAATTTATATATCTTAGAGTGTTTCATATCCTGTTCAAAATGTGACAGTAAATCTTTTTATTATTATTTTAGATATTTATTTAATTTTCTGTACATTAGGTTTTTTATAACAAATATTCAAATATAAAAGTAAAATAACAATACTAATACAAAAAAATAGACATTATAAAAAACCTAACCTACGAGTGCCGCCGGCAGCGGGGCAAGGCTCAAGCTACCGGTGGTTAGGGCTGCAGAGAGAGGAACCTCCTCACAATACGTGCCGTGTCGAGGAGTACTGCCTTCTGTATCTGGCCCTTGATCCAGCCATCTAGCGAGAGTCTCTTGAGGTGTTGGTCGAGACTCTTCGCTATAAGACCGTTTGCCGAAACAACTATCGGGACAATGATCGTTGAGTCAACATCCCACATGGCCGTCACCTCGTGAGCCAAGTCAAGGTACTTGCTGAATTTGTCCTTCTCGGCCTTCACAAGGTTCTCGTCATGCGGGATGGTGATGTCGACGAGCACTGCCCGGCGTTGAGATCGATCTGTCAACACGATATCAGGCTTATTGGCAACAATAGTCCTGTCCGTGATGACAGATCGATCCCAATAGAGCGTAGCACGACCATTTTCGAGAACTTTAGCCGGTGCGTACTTATAGTTTATTATTGTTATTATTATAAAGTTCTTTTTTTCATACAAAGTGAAAAGCAAACACTGGGACACCTAATGGAGGATGAATCGCTGAACATACTTACATAGGGGTTTAATCGATAGCTTTTTAGCTGCTCTATCAGTCCTTTCAGTTTTGACGTTGGTTTTGGAGACACCCTGTAGAAGATGCAGCCACTACAGAAAGCGAACCTTCACACTACCGTTAAACCTTGCTTTGAGAAATAAGTATCTTAGAAAATATGTAATTTGACGAGTAAAAAAAGAACCAATGAAATTTACAGGACTTCCTAGACTTTAAGATATGCGTAGGAAAATTAAAAACTAGTGATGAAAGTGAGTAATGTTGGGCGTGGGTAAAGTTTGGGGCTGGCTTTCGTATTGACCGACCGAATGACAATAACGTCTGCCTGTGTTGATCGTCCCTTCGTTCTTCGTATCTTTACCCACCATTACAAAATCCCGATTCAAACCTAGAAACCGTTAATGTCCTTATAGCATTGGTATCGCTAAGCATACAAGCTCACCGCACCGTCAGCGGTTGTCATAAAGACAATGCCCTAAAGGCGCATACGCATGTGGTTTTTGCGTAAAGGCGCGGGTGCACGCGGTCCTTTGTGCGCAAGCGACGATCAATGGGTGGCAAAAACGTAATCGTAGGGTGACCACGGAACACGCCGTGAACCAAGACTTGAATTTCGTTAACAGATTTGTGTTTATTATTTATAAGATTGTGAACTACATGCGATTAAAATAGTTTCTCCGAGTCAGAGAGAAATAATGTAACAAAAAAATTACAGTAAGTAAGTATAGTAGTAGTAATAAATACTATTTATTGTATAAATTTACTTTAAACTCTAACAACTATTAAAATAATAGGGTATTTGACAACAGTGATAATAAATTGTTTTTTCCTTAACAACAGATAAACATTACGAAAATACTAGGAAAAATATCAATCTTTCATTTATGTTTGCTATTTTAAGATTATTAAATTCATAAAATCCAACAATAAAGACGTTGTTTGACAAAAAAGTAATACCTATAAATTCCATAGTAACGGAGCGTTTTTGATGTTTCATAAAAAGAAGCTGGTTTGACTTTAGTCAAATACCGTATTAATTAAACTAAGTCCAATTAGGACTGACCAGAACTGATTACACATATCTACAAGAAGGTAAGTGTGTCACGCTGATATGATCGAGACTTCATAAAACGGACACAGGATCTTCCCTGTTTTATATATAATTCGATGTCAATGAGCAAAAAATTATATAGATTTAGCTTAGATTTAACTTAAATAGTTTCTTATTTGAGTATATAATTTGGGTTCTGATTAAATCAGAAATTAAATTTAATAAAAAAATATTAAAAACTGAATATTATCTTACGAACATACTTATTGAGTCCTCTACGATTCCTAAACTGTCCCTATACGTGGTCACCCTGAGAGGCTTTCCCGGCCGGCCGCGGTCGCCGACCCCTATTGTTTATGATTGTGGCTCGTTTACCGGCGCCGCGCACCCATACCATCATTAGCTCGATCTATTAACTATGGGTTATCGATTGGAAATATTTATCTATTACTATAATAATTTGGGCATTATGACTCAGAGGGTGAGTCTTGTCGTGTAGATGTGGTGATGGTGATTGTGAAGCCTATTGACTCGAGCAGACCAGCGGAGATTTAAACAATAATTCCACTTCCATCCTCCATCCTTTCCACGGAAAACTAGCCCGTATTAACCTAATACATACATATACTAAAAACTTGAAATGTTGAAATTGATATTTTTGAAATGCCCAACATAAACCGCTGAACCTTGAATTTGAAATGTGGAGGGAATATTAATACGAGGGGCGGCTGATAAGTAATCTCCTTGGTCAGAAATATATACAAAAATAATGCTGGCTGGTATGGATTTATATTCGTTTGTTATTCTATTTTCAAAATGTATTACATTCATTTGTTTATTGCATCACGTTTATTTGTCTCCTACAATTGTTTCAAACATGTCGGTAGAAAAAGTGAAAATGGATAAAATCGAGCAGCGTGCGGTGATTAAGTTTTTGACTAAAGAAGGGAATACGCCTTCGGAGATCAGACGGCGTATGTTACGTGTGTTTGGCAGTTTGTGTTCTTCCGAATTTGTTATAAAGTTTTGGTCAAAGCAGTTTAAGTTAGGTCGTGAGAGTCTGGAAGATGATCCTCGTAGCGGAAGACCAGTTTCGGCCGTCACCGATGAAAATGTAGCCAGGGTGAAAAAAATTATATTAGAGGACCGACGAGTGAAGCAGTGGGAGATAGCTAGAGATGTGGGCGTCAGTAAAGAGCGAGTCAATGAAATAATTCATGAGCATTTGAACATGTCCAAGGTTAGTGCACGTTGGGTCCCCAGAATGTTGACTGCATTTGACATGGAGAGGCGTGTCAAATGTTGCGAAGAGTTTTTGGAGATGAGTCGAGGGAAAGAGGAAGAAATAATTTCTAGAATTGTAACATGTGATGAGACTTGGATTCGACAATGGGACCCGGAAAGTAAGCAAGAGTCGTTACAGTGGAAATTTAAGGATGAGAAGCCGCCTCGGAAATTCAAGGTCTGTCCATCGGCAGGTAAACTTATGGCTACAATCTTTTGGGACACAGAAGGGATTTTGCTCATAGATTATTTACCGAAGAAAACTACAATGAATGCTGATTATTACTCAAACTTACTATACCAACTAAGAGAGACAATAAAAGAAAAACGGCGAGGTAAACTAAACAAAGGTATTCTGATTTTGCACGATAACGCACCAGTGCATACCGCCCGCACAACGAAGCTAGCAATTAAAGACAATGGCTTCGAAACCATTGACCACCCCCCTTATAGTCCAGATTTAGCCCCCTGTGACTATTTTCTGTTTAGACTTCTCAAGAAAGACCTCAGGGGACGAAGGTTTATGACCGATGACGAAATGAAGGCTGCGGTTACTGACTTTTTTGACGACAAACCGAAAGATTTTTTTTTTAATGGTTTAAATTCAATATTTGAAAAATTTAATAAGTGCATTTTACTAGCAGGGGCAATATAGAAAAATAAAAAAAAATTAGCCACGACAGTCTTTTGTTTCATTGTTAGGTAGATTACTTTTCAGCCGCCCCTCGTAATAGAGGATTTTTTGAAAATCGGTTTACCGTCCTCTGCAGGGGTGTGATTCTCTCAACAAGCAAAGGTGATGGATCGCTCGAGTGAAGGTCCAAGCGGCGAGTTTAAGTAGTCCCGACAGAGCGAACAAAAGACATTTTAGCGCGTGTATTCAATTTGGCAGCATGACTTCTCGAACGTATAAGGCCCTAATTGACAATGCAAGCGCTAAAATGTGTTTTGTTCGGTCGGACGGGACTACTTAAACTCGCCGCTTTTATTCGCTCGTCCGTCCGACCGGCCGCCGTTTATTGAAAGAATAACACACCTGCCCTATAAGTTTAGGGTTATGTGTCAAATAGTAAAAGTAGTTAAATTGAATATGTCGCTGACTATTTCCTCAGATTCGTTCTCAGGATGGGAATACCCAGCGGGCACCCCATCGAGGAGCGCGGCGATTTCTACGCCGCGGGAGAAAGTACCGCAATTACGCGTTTCTACTCGCTCGGGGCGAGTTTTTTAAGGTTCCGCGCCTGAAAAGGGCAGGGTTTCTAGCTTGTAATTAAGACCAGGTGTCTAGAACCCGTCGTACTAGAGCTTAGGCTCAGACACCACACGGAACTGAGACGCTGAGTAACGCGGGATCACGCGATGGTGTTGTGGCCTGTGGAATTGTGCAATATGTTACATACAATAATTTAAATAAAAAATCCGTCAAGCCGTTTAGGCTGCAGAGCGTGCCCAGAAATAGACATACATACATACATACATACGCTCGAAAAACATAACCCTCCTTCTGACGCAGTCGGGTAAAAACAAAAAGTTTAAGTACTTCTTTGTAGTCTTAATTCTTTCTTAGAGGTTTGATTTAAACATTAAATGTTGTTTAATTTTAACATATTGAATTGAAATCGAACTTTAGAACAGCAGCATTTATATACCGTAAGACCTATCCTACCTTGGATATTCCCCGTCACTGCCTTCCGCATTTTACCGTCACAATACGAAACGCGCAATACGCAATAAGCAATAACAATAACTACACGTTTTTTAAACAGCGAAATTTCTTTCAGATCCCACCGCAAGTAAGTAGACCGACCATCGCTAACCACAAATTCTAAAGATTTTAATAAAAAATATCCGTAATTTGTGCTAAGATGGCTGATAACGGAACCCTCGGCGGCGCGTGGACTCTTTCGATTCAATTCGTTCTGGAACCGCGGAAGGCGCGGGCGCCGAGGGCGGGGCAGGGCTACCAAAAGATTTTAAGTCTGTAGCTACATCTATTAGGTACATATTGTATTGTATATGACCTATACGTCTCAACCAAATTGAAGAGGATGCAATTAGCATTGATTTTCCTTGTAACATTTTTTTTTATAAAAATTATGTTTATTATAATATTACACTTAGCTATACTGGTACCTAAACCACGAGCACTTCGTCACGGAGTCTGGTTGCACTAGTTTTGATTTATTGATTCATTAATAAGTGCACGTGGACAGATGAAATTTTTAATTAAACTTAAAATATTTCATCGCAAGGTGAGTAAAATATTTTACTTTAGGACGAAATAAACTAGGTAAATGGATGGTCATTTCTTATAAGTAAGAGTTCTTACTTTGGCGCGATTATTAAATATGTTAATACAACTTTTTGAGCTTTATTGTATGTAATTTGTGTCCATCTAATACGCTGAACTGTTGTCTAAAGATGTTATTGGCGAAACATTAACAAAACGCCAAAACAATTTTAGATTAAAAGTTTTTTTCAGTTCCAGGTCTCTCGGTACAGCAAAATTCACTACACACGCACGACGCGTCGATTTAAACCCTAAAGCAACTTGATGACTTTAATAATACTCTATAATATCTATCTATCTATACATATATTATATCGTGATGCTCTATCTATAATATTCTATTCGGTATGTTTTTAACTCGGCGGCCATTACTGTCAAGTAAATAAGAGCTGTCGTAACATTGACCACGCAATAACATGTCAAAAGCAATAGTACATTACTGTACAGACCGGGAAATAGGCCGTTGCGGGACGAGTAGAGTTACGACAGCGCGCTATATACGAGTCCAGCAACCGCCCTTCCCGGTCGAGGCTTGTATAATTCTTTTCTCCCACAATGTGAGGAAATTTGACACAATTGTTAATAATATTAAGCACAGTTCCAACATTTCCTTGAAAAAAAGAAAAGTAACGTACGTTTTAGTATGACACTGAAATAAAGCATTAATTAAATAAGATCACACATTTAAACGTAATAAATTCAATTTGAATAAAATATAGTATAAACTATAATATTTATTACGCGTTTATGTTATTTCGGCAATTTATTTCGTTTACGAACGCAATTTGTTTTAAAAAAAAACGTCAAACTATTTGATACACTTTTAAATACGCTTTATACCCTATTTGAAATATTTAACTTTTTTTGTCTTTGACGTTTAAAAAGTAAAATATACAAGGAAGAATTTTGATTGCACGAGTCTTTGGCTGTCTGGAGTTATTTATCCTAATCCAAACATGGTTTTAAAAAGTAAAACACCAGGTACGTAATGAAATTTCATACATTTTTCGCGGCCGCTGCCGTTGGTAAATAATAACTTTTTTTTAATTTTGCCTTGACCGGGACCTCAGAACTTCGCGGGCTGATTTTACAACAGTAAGGTTAACATTTCCGAGCATGTGGGAGAAAATGTATTTTACCGGGTAGAATAGAACCCCAGGTATATTGTTTTCCCGGACCGGATTAGGATAATACGGTCGTGGCAGCCCTGGATGACGCAACGGCGCGCGCGGCGATTACTCTCTTGTTATCGAACATACACAAATAAACAAAAGCGTCGAATTTCTCCGCGCGTTGTTTTTGTTTTCTTTAACGCCGGTTGCACTATGATTTGATGTTTAGGTGCCCGCTATAACTTACTGGTATTATTTACAAACGACAACTGAGTAAAGTTGATACTTGTTTAATGTTCATTGTACTAGGGCAGATCACAGGAAGGGTGTTTTTGCAAATTGAATTTATCACAACGTATAATAAAGCAAAGTCCTGTTTGTATGTTCGCAATGATTTCAAAAACTACTAACCGGATTTTCATGCGGTTTTCACCAAATCGGTTAGATAACTTTTCATTGAAAGTTTTTATGTATACAATATCACAACAATCTAGAAGCAAGATGGCTTGAAATAAATAAGGAATAAAACGAAGCCATGTAGAGTGAGACAAGCAATTAGACAAGTCATTATTGAGATAACAATATCCATCAATCGCCGTTTTCGTCAATTGTCATTTTAGAACGCTTTGGTATAATGTAATGTCAATAAACAATTCTTTACACTATATTATACAGGGTAATTTTTTTATCAGTGCACAAATTTTAGGGACTAACTTTTTAGGTCACACTAATCAATTTTTATTATAGGACCAACATCTAAATCGCGAAAAAATATCAGTTGTTCCATACAAACTTCGAGAGCTAAACAGCCGAAATGTATGGAACAGCAGTTTTTTTTTCGCGATCTGTATGTTGGTCCCATAATAAAAATTGATCAGTATGACCTACAGAGTTAGTCCCTAAATTTTGTGCACTGACAAAAAAAATACCCTGTATTACCTACTAGTACTTCTTGTGATTAGTCTGTGTCAATTGAAATTGCCAAAGACGTAAACAAATTAGTACTTTTTGACACATAACCTCAAATATTCATCGAGCGTGTTTTTACTTAAAATAAAAGAATAAAAGAATAAAAAAGAATAAAAGAAATTTATTCAGTAAGTAGGCCGCACGGGCACTTTTACACGTCAAGAATCTACCAGCGCTTCCCAAGAGAAGACCACTGCCGAGAAGAAACGCCGCAAGAAACTCAGCAGTCAGTCATTTTTTAAACATATTTCTTATTACAATGGTACTACTTAGTCTAGCATTATATAATATAGTATCAAATAACATGCGTAGTTCAGCAGGAAAACATGCCAATTAAGAATCTTACGGGAGAGATAGAGAAAAAAAAAAACACATACTTATGTGTATAAGATGGTGCGAGACGACCACATAAAAGTTTCGATATGTTTTCCTACATCAACGGTGTCCCCTAGATAATAACGTATAATTAATAGTTATTTCATCTTAAACTTGATGTGGAGGTAAAGATCAAGTGTATAAATCATTGCTAAGACCTCAGTTGATCTTTAAAAGTAGGTGATGATCGAGTAACAATGGTGAGTTGGTCCGTTTGGTTGTGTTTACATCTTTGCCAATTTCAATTGGCACAGACTGTACTAATTGCATTATTTGACGTCTCAGTTCAAACTCCGGAGCGGGCTCCGCCATTAGACATTTAAATTCAAATCGGAGAAAGCAGCCCTAAACTTATGAATACATTAGCGGAATGGTTCATAATCGCTCATTCTTATGTATTTATACGATTTTGCGTTTCCTTTTGTATTGTATACTTAATTGCACGTCTTTGGGCATAATAATGTACATTTAGAAATGCTCTGATATGGTGATTTTGTTTAGAAATACGTAAGGTTACGATACGTTAACAAAAGAAAGTAATGGCTTCAGCCACATTAACCGACACATTGGATGCCTGTTTCATAATCTTGAGATAACTGCTATCTGCCAGTTAAAGTATCCGCTTTTCCTTTCTTTGTCATATAAAAGAAAAGACACAACTACAATTTATCTGTCGCGTAGTGTTATCAGGGTATCGTGAAACGCCCTTAAATGACAAAAAAATACGAGAGAATATCCACAACTTAATCTACTTCCAAATTTAAATACAGATGTAGTGAAATATCTTTTCACATCGTATTTTCTCGGAAATGTTCGTATTTGTCATGCTACTTCAGTCTGACTCAGTACCCATCAAGATAACGTGGGGGAACGTCGCATCGCGAGACTGATAATGATTTTTTTGTTAATTAAGATTAAGTTTGTTTTCAGTTCTTTTTAATAGTCATGCCGAAAACATTAAGACCTGGGAAACGTTAAGATCGACAAGACTGTGAAATTATTTTCAACATTTATTTATATTTCTTCTTGTTTACCTACACCTAATTTCTATATATTTGATCGTGGTGGTTTTAACATCTCGGTGTTATATACTTCAAACTCGTGGTTTGACATTTGACGCTGATAACTAAAGTACTCTATTTATTTAATACAAACATGTCACTTAATAATTCAATAATTCATAGACACGTCGGCATCATTCGGAAGTAGACGTGAGTTCCGAGTTTTCACAATGTGAAAGGATTAGTCACTAGATCTGTACTATGATAGGCTTGTAGTAGCTATTATGAGCATTAGACAACGATAAACAAGTTACATTGGAGGAATAAATACTGAGATAGCATAGTAAACACCCAACAATCAGAATTAATATTCGTGGTCATCATCAAAATATTTACCTGCCTTTATCGGGTATTGAACCTGGGACCTCTCGTTCCTACTAGAAGAACTAGACTAGCCGCTAAAATGCCACGAGCTCTATTCTACACAGTATAACCATATTGCTTTTGCCATGGCGCTAGCATAACGTTGACAATACGATGACATGTTATAAGGAATATGGCTTTACCGAGAAGAATAGAATAGTTCATACTCGTAACAGATTGCAATATTCATATTTTAATTTAACACCTCTGTGGTGTTTATAGTCGAAACTTGAAACAAATAATAAGAATTTTATGTTATATGGTAAACAACAGGCGGTCTTATCGCTAATTAGCGATCTCTTCCAGATAACCTTATTAATAGCAGAGAAAATATATGTTAACCCATATATGCCCGGAATTATTTTTGGTCTCAAAGGGCACTTATGAGTCTCTAATTGAAGATATGGGTTGTGGGGGAGGGAAGGGTGTTTTTTTTAATGGGTCGAAAAAGACCCACTGGGCATGTATGGGTTAAGTCACCTGAGGCCCTAGCCAAGTGGCAAACGCTATTAAGATTTTTCTTTTCTATCCCTCAAAATGCATGGGATGACATTCTTGTCCGTTGTGATAAACCACGTGATCAGCTGTCGTCCCATACATTTTGAGTGCACAGTTATAAGAAATGTAATGTATATATTTTTTATCTTACTGTCTACTCCAAAAATAATAAACGCAAATGTCTACGCATCGTTGGATCAGGCAATTCTTTGGTCGACTGTATGGCGGCGCGTCAGAAGCGGGATAATCGCGCTTTCCCGCCGGAAGCGATCATCATTACGCGCGGAATCCGCCCGGGAGCGCCCGCGCCGCTGCGCACGCGTTCATTACCTAGCCAGGGGAATTAGTGGGGTCTGAATACAATTCATAGTTCAATAGCTTTTAAAATGGCCTCCGGGTAGACTAGCATAAAAGCGTGGGACTTGATTAACCCCGAACCCGGAGAGTGTAGGTGGCCAAGTGGCTTAGGCGGTCGACTCGTGATCGTAAGGTGCCGAGTTCGAACCCCCGCGGTCATCATGTACCAATGAGTTTTTCAAACTTAAGTGCATTACCCGATGCTCTTACGATGAAGGAAAAACATCGTGAGGAAACCTGCACATTCGAACAGCTGAGTGTGTAAGAGGGTAAATGCACAAAAGATCCTAAAAGGTCGAAGTGTATCCGAAAGGGCCCGTCTGTGAGATAAGATAAGATAAGATAACCCCGAACCGAAAGACTTTTAAAGACCTTTTGCCTTTTAGGCATAAGTACCTACTTTAGTATTTGATGTAATAAGTCGAATAAATGCTGTTGAAATGCGTTCTTTGCGGAGCATGTGTGGTGTGAAACTGATTGATAGAATATGGAATGAAAAGATCAGAGAGAAATGTTTACTAAAAGAAGATGAAGTGACTAAGATTGAAAAGAGCATGCTTCGATGGTTTGGTCATTTGGAAAGGATGAATGAAAGAAGATTGACGAAAGAGATATAGAGGTACAGAGTGAAAGTCAGTGGAAGGGTCGGAAGAGGCCGCCCTAGGCGCACTTTTTCGAATCAAATCGGGGAAATACTGGAAAAGGGCCGAATCTTAAGTACCCGAAACCGACGTGCGTGCATGACTCGATGTTTGAATGTGGAAGAAGCGAAAGAGATCTGTCAGGATCGTAGCAGGTGGAAAGAAGTGGTCTTTGCCTACCCCTCTGGGAAACAGGCATGATTTAATGTATGTATGTGATAAGTTAGACGTTGTTTGTCTCCTGAAACTTTTTTTTATGACAAGTAGAAGGCAAACGAGCATATAAGCCGCCCCATGGTGAGTTGGATCTCACACCTGCCAAATGCTTTGCCAGCCCTGAGGGCTAAAATGAAATGCGTCTATGCTAATAATTTCAACAAAGGGAACACTGCAGCTTGGCGTTAGGTTGAAGGATAAGATGGTGGTAGCGATCCGAGCGGACCTGCTCAAGTCCCACCACCCTACCCTACCCTACGAAAAAGGGCGTAGACATACGCACAGACAGACAAAGCTAGGTTCCGTTTTGCCTGATGTGAGTGGTATAAAGCCGAAAATTGGAAAAATACGTCATCTCTGTCTGTGAGAGTCACCTGAAAAATGCTTACAGAGATGTTTCTAAAATCGACCTGCCATATTGCGAAAAAGATTAGGTATGTGCTCTCTTTCCATTGCAACACACGTAACTCAGATAAAAAAAAATAGAGGCCCGGCCTTTTGAGGTTTTTCTGATTTTTCTGGACAGACTAGAGATAAAGCATTTAACAAAAGTCGGGAACGTAAAAACATTTCCGTTATTCATAATTGAATAATAGAAAACTGGATCACTCAGCGCACGCGCAGCACGTGCCATCTCATTTAATATTTACTTTCTTTCTGCTGACATAATGTCCTTATAACCATAACTTTAAGATTCATTCCGGCGTGGCCTGACTGACTTATCTAACTCCAACGAATATTTTATCGTCTTGCGGTTATCGCAGTTTTCATTGCTCTAAATATAAGGTTCTTTTTGGCGCATTTGGATCGAATAAGTATGTCGGAAACAAGTAGACCGAGATATTAAGATTGGAAGAAATTTCTGGTAGATAAAGGAAATTATAGAAAATGCGATGCTGACTAGTTACCTGGATGTTCATGGTCAATTTTTAATACAATCAGTGGATCCAATTTTCCAACGAGCGCTTGAAAGAAGACATTAATCGCATGCGAAGGAAAGTCACAACCAACCCCGAACTTTAGAAGTAGCGATTTTACATTTTCACTAACTTTTTAGAATTTTTGATTCTCACTTATCGACCCGCATTATTTTCGGCACTGACTAAATAAACCATAACGCAATGTAAGTATTGTGGCACGTAGGGTGGCTCTTTACAGTACCGCAAAAAAGTATGGGGCATACCTATCGTTTAGGACAGTTAATGCCAAAGAGGGGCCCAGTGCCAATTCTTAATGCTCAGGAGTTCATAGAGTGGAGCACAAACAAATGTTTAGTATTCAAAGCACAGGGGGATCTGCCGTGCCCCCCTTCTCCCCGGCACACCTGCGCAGGAATCCAGGCCAAGGATGGGTCAACGAAAGCGTTGTTTTGGACCTCGGGCTGCGATGCTATCTGCTGAGCTGCCCTACACTTTTACTACACTGCTTTTATGGGTTTATTTTTTATCATTAAAGTAGTTTATAGGCTTTATAGCACTGCCCACTGTATCTCAGTGGTTCCCAACCGGTGGTCCGCGAAAATAGAGTGTGTCAATAAATGGAGATTTTCAGAGCAGTTTTGCTTAATGTTAAATTTGAGAAATCGGCTTTCGCTATCTTATGCTCTTCTATACAACTTATACAGCTTCTCTACCTTGCTACTAATAAAAAATCATGAGAATATTAAGATTAAGAAATACGTACATTAAAGATGATGATTAAAAATTTGATTTTTGAATCTTGTGATCCGTACTAAGAACAAAACAATGAAATTTAATGGTCCTTTATCAAATAGAGGTTGAGAACTACTGTTCTATCTAAACCTGCTGGTATTTCTAAGCGTTGACGTTCTGTGGGGGAGTGGAGACAAGTGGAGATCTCCGGTAGAGCCACCCGTCTTTCTCTCAACGCCCTTCTTATTATTAAATAATATTTCGAAGTTTCATTTTTATGACCAATATCCCACAATGATGGATACGTCGTTGTTTGAGGCAAAAATATGCAAATGTACACTGACAAGCTAAACTTACATAACATAAAAAGATAATACAGCAATCAGCAGAACAATGTAGGCGCAAAATGTTTATTAGCGGACGAAGTTCACAAAAAAAGTGCAGAGGACGTAGGGGTAAAGCTCCGTTGTTTTCAGGTTATTTTAGGTTGAATTTGGCTGGTGACTAACAAAATCTAAACTCCTGTGCCTCGAAAAGTCTGATGTAATGAAAATTCTGCGAACTGATACGTTTATGAAATGAGTGTTGACAAACCAAGTGTAAACCAGTTTTTAGTTGTATTGTAAGTTAGTAATATTTCCCTCGGCGCAGCCCTGGCAGGGTTGGCGCTAGTCCAGTAGCGGCGCGAGTTCCGCGCGTGCGGGTTTTTGCGCCCGTTCCGCTCTCATAGCGCCGCCGGCGCATCCACGGCGTGCCCACGCGATCTATCGGTACCACTATTCTGCCCTCCTAAGCAAAAATGCAGTAACTAAATTCAATAGTCAAAGCAGATTCAACTCTCTTCTGTTTGAAACTAGGTTGCAATTTCTACAGATGTTTTGTCTGAGATATCGCCATTATGCTTAGTAGGGCAGTATTGAAATTATATTAAGATCTTTGCTATCATTGGTGGCAACCTAAACGACCTCAACTTCAACTGAAGACATTATGAAATGCAGATTTAGCTAGGTCTGCTAAGATTAAGTTAAATACAACATAGCGAAAAATCACTAGTTACCTTCACAATTACTTACCTATCTTGTAATGAAATACAATAAAATACATTACAATAAACAATTAATAACAAACGTACATTTCACGGTAAACAACAGGCGGTCATATCGCTACATAGCGATCACTTGCAGACAACCTTAATAATAGAAGAGACGTCCAAAGAAGATAGTTTACAAACTTATGCAAAAAAAATAAGTTCTTAATCCTATCAAACTAGTTATGTATATAGTAATTTATTATAACGATTTATTGAAATATTTTCCTATATCTTTACAGTGTACTAGTGTAAGTTTATTTGTTCAATTAACTTCGATCGCTAGCGCGCTGCTAACGGTACTACCAAACTTAATCGTCGTTTAATTATTTTAATATAAAGAAAATTGGTCCGCCGTTTAAGTAAACGGTACTGTATCGATTCGTTTTTAACTGTGCCAAATTAATAACGGTATTAATAATAACGTTAATATGTATGTATGGTGATTTTAGGATGTAATTGAGCCACGAATGGTTCAACACTACCGGGGCATCGGTTTAGAATGGCATGATTTATTTATTTCATTAAGATGTGGGTAACTAGGTAAATCAAAAAACAAAAGTTTTATCTATATAACTAGGTATTAGGTATTTACCGGGCGCCTATATCTAACTGCATTGCGTTCTGTTAGTGAACACGCTTTATTTCCATTCGCCATTACTTCCTTTTCACCCGAGCTCTCTTTTTCCCGACTTAGGTACAATAATAAATATAATTCCCATATTTTTTACTGGTCATACACTTGTGTAAGTACATAATTATTCATATGTTTATAATTATTCATATATTTAGTCTTCATTTTTATATCACTGAAGCCGTAAACTTATGAAAGATTCTTAAATATCTACGGTGTAGATGAAGCTAGGTAAGGTTAGGTTACTTTAATAACAATCCTGAAAAAATACGGTTTCAACTTAAAAAATATTTTATGATTTGCGATAATTATTACATAAAAAAATGATGACTAAAAATAATTATGGCACACAATATTAGACAGGGTGGGTCTTCATTGCTGCTAAGATTCCCCTGATTACCGTACCAAAACCTCTAGTTGATTTACCTCCCTTTTTGCCAAAAAACAATTTTTACATTCCTCGTAAGTCACATTAAAGAAATTAATGTCACGCAAACCAATCCCGTCTCAAGCCAATTTTTAGTTCCCATTCGCAATTGCCACTAACGCTAAAATTGGCAGTGGTTATGTCCGTCGTGTATGTCATAATGCTCTGAGGTAACATCAATCTGATTCCCACCGCCACGGGTGGTCGTCTTTACAACTGTCATTTGTGCATCCCCCCCATGTCCCGCTGCGCCTGACTCTGTCACGTCGCTAATTAAATAAGGAACGTCGCGGTTATGTCGTGTTAAATTGAAAGGGCGTATCTCATTCTCATCTATGTAATACTCGACTGCATTACTAATAGGAAAGAGGTGGGTTTTCTGTGACTGTTAAATTGAAATTTTCTTTTTGGCTTAGACTAAGTTTGCTAGCCTATAGAATATGGCAAAGAAAGAAGGTTTATTATGTAAAAAAATAAACAAAATAAGGCAGAGAGTGTTCAGTCGGCCCCAAACGTCCTGATGCTATAAAATGTATACTACATTAGAAAGAGTACCGTGTGTAAAAATGTTTTTATATCTAATTTCTTAGGCCAGTAGTAAGTATACAACCGCTTTTTCAAGAAAAGAGTGTATTTTTATACATTTTAATGAGTAAGTCAAAATGGCCAGCAGAATCGCCAGGTTTGATAATACGGTCATTAGACCTAAAGGTTAAATTCAGGTTGACCTAACTATTGTAGAAACAGAGATTTATGCAATCGACCAATTAGGCTTTCTTTTTACACCCGGTGCAAGAACCGGTCCAAGCCTACTGAAACATATTAATTACTGAAGTAATTTACAGTTACAGCTTAGCTAACCGTCGACGAGTCTAATAAACGGCACGAGGAATCGGTTGGAAGGAATGCCAGGCGCGTTAACTAGAGAAACCGCCGTCACGTCAACTGACTCCGCGGCCACAACTACCCTGGCAACACCGACATGCGTCAATAAAAATATTCTAAACAAGCCTTTTCCCGCGGTTCTGTCCGAGCAGCCATGTTATTCCCTAAAGGACACACTTCCATACGACAGACGAATAATTAAAGAGTGGGTTTAAGTGGTCCCGTCAGAGTGTGCAGACATTTTAGGGCGTGTAATTGAGAAATTAAATAGCTTAAAAGTTGTGGTGTCTTTGCATGTTCGATCGACCGTTTCACAAGAAGCCGTTTTTAAGAGAATAACTGCTCAGAGTTGTTTTTGATATCTTAATCTTGCCAAGTTACCAAAATAAATAAAAAAGGATTGATCAGAATATTCAATTCACAGTACTGGTGTAGTCAAAGAAGACATATGCGCAGTTTCTACCTTGCTTTTCCGAGAAAGAGAAGGAATGAGCAAACCACGGCAAAATAAAAACAAATCGTCGACATAATGAACAAAGGCCCAGAACGCAGGTTCCCTTTTCTCTGTGTTTTACGACATAGAACAAACCTCCATTAGAGTTTCAATGTAGCAGCAACAGAAACAGCGATTATGCGCAAAGAAAGTACCTCCAAAAGTAGTTTTGCGGCGAACGTCCGGGTCGCGCATCGAGTATGCGGCGCCAGCGCAACCTGCGCCAAATCTTAGCATGTCACTAGAATTAAGCTCACGGATTTAGATCAACTATTTAGATGGTACATGTATTCTCTTAACCAACTCGCTTTACAATTCGACGGACACTTGATCAACCCGCGAGTTTAAGTTGTCCCGTCAGAGCGTACAAATAACATTTTAGGGTGCGCAATCTCAACTAGGTAGCCTAATACGCTCATATAACATCACTCGCTCAATTAACTGTTGGACATTAAAGCGTTTTAAGAGAATAAACCTCTTTGACTTCTCGAAGATCGAGAATCAATTTAGGGACTATATCGCGGAGCTATGAGTAAGTGACCTGCTTTTCTTCTGGTTTAACCTTAGCCAATGTTATTTTTACAGTAAAATAAAGCACAAAGAATTTAACTGAAGTCTATTATGTGCACAAATTTGACAACTATTAATGTAAAATAAGTACAAATAAAAAATTATTAATATTGTACCAGATATATTTATTTAATGTTACTAATCTGGGGCAAAATAAAAAGAGCTGGGAGTCAAAAATGTCAATGAAACGGACGTCAGGTAGCTTAGGCAGCTTACATCAATTCCACATGAAAAAAAAAAGTAGTCTTATCGTCATCGTTACTTAGTACTTATTATAAATGTGAAAGTTTATTGGTTCGTTCTTCACGCCTGCCTTAACTTAACAGATCGATTTAAAAAAACATCCGCAGAAATAGTTCATAGCCCGGTGATGCACATAGGGATAAACGACTTCTACGCGGACAGACTCGGGCACAAGCTGTAATAGAACTGTTACTGTTGTTAGCCCGCAGTTCCCGCGGCTAGCCAGCCCTGCGCCCGCGCCGATGCGGAACCGCGCGCACACTTTTTGTTTCAGTCCACGACGGAAGTTAGTTGTAAATGTTGTGATCGATCGGCTCACCTTGCAATTTAGAAACGTTTATAACGCTTAAGTATACTAATACGTTGTTAATTATTTAAAAAATCCTACACTAGGTTTAACTATTTAATAATAGTGTAAGTTAACAGCTTCGTTTTTCATAAGCGTTATTAACTTGCTTTAGTATGTCCGGTTTTAAGTATTCCCTGTTCACACTCTTATTGTCATGTGGAGCTCTATTCTACTTGGTATTTGATTTTGACCATATTGCTGTTGACTTGTTATCGTATTGTTTTTAACTCAGCCGCCATTACTGTCAAGTAAATAAGAGCTACCGTAGCGTGGTTTTACCGAGTCCCTTAGAGCCCTAAATTGAGCCAAAATTAGGCATACATGAAAGTCTGATGACAATGCAATATAGTACTTAAAACAACCTTCGGGATTGTACGTCTCTCTCTCTAGCGGTCATACATACGCTCTTATGTGAGTCTATTGTAGGAAACATCACTGGACATTGCTCGCTTAACAATTATATGTTCTAGGTATGATATGACCGATAGCCCCCTATGCAGGGGATGCCTGTCGGCCGATAAAACAGCTTCCCACGTAATCCTGGAATGCGAAGGTGCAGCTACTCAACGGACTGAAATCCTCAAAACACCGAGGTTACTCCGAGAAGCCTGTGGAGATACCAGGAGAATCCTGCCCTTCTGGTCGGAGTTAGGCTGGCTAGACTACTAACTCGTACCCCCTACGCACAATAGCCCGACATATACGGGCTAAATGAGGGCAAAAGGAGTTCATCACCATACCATAACTACTTATACCATGCGAGTCTAACCGACTTACTCGAACCCAAAATAAACTTTTTAAAAGCGATGTATTATGGTGTATAATGTTTAAGAGCCAATCTCAATCCAATCAATTGAAACCAAAGTAAACTTAAATTAGATAAGAATTCAATGCATATAAATAAATACGTAACTATACATCTTAATATAAAACCTAAGTAGGTATACATGTACATAACCTTACTAAAGCATCTTTACAACTTATATGACTAGTTAATTAGGAGTCTTAATTAAGATAGTTAATTATTAGTATAGGCATTTTTCTTTTTCCTTTGCCTTTGTTTCTTTGATCATTTTATAACTTTGTAACATCAAATTATTCTTATTATTTTTCACGTCATATTGTCGACCTTGAGCAATTGTATCTAACTTTAAGTGGAAACTGCTTTGGCTTACTGTATTATCCCTTATGTTTGTATATTGTGTGAATTTATGTGCGCTGTTTGTTTCCCAATAAATAAATAAATAAATAAATAAATAAATAAATAAATAAATCTAATAATGGATGCAGTAAATGTTCATAACCCCTTTCAGACCTAACTTTAGCATCAAGTCAAGAATGATGCTGAATCTTATTGGATCTTTCTAATTAACCCATAATAGGACTCGTAATGTTATATATGTAAGGTTTAAATTAATTTGTGTTTTTCTCATTTTTGAGTCAGGGAAACAAGCTTTATTTTCAATGATATTTAGCCCGTACGCTCGTATTATTCTCTGCTGTAAGGGGTAAGATAAACTGAGAAACAAACCAAATGAATTTCAATGAAACCTTTTGTAATAATAAATGGCGATAACCGAAAGATCAGGCTGACGAAATCGTAGCAAATAGTAATAAATACGTGGCCATTACTTTTATCAAGTTGGTTACGAAATAGTTATCTAAATTGACGCCGTTTCACGTGCGTGGGAAGATCAAATGCTTTCTAATAACATTAGAGTTCTCGTGCAAAACCATCCGCGACAAACCGTACAAGTTACATCACACCACGGTTTTTTACCAAGTGCGAATTAGATAAATTTATTAGTTACCTTTTTTTCTATAAAAGGAATGTGGATATCCTAAAGCAAATGGTTTAATGTAGAAAGTTGATATCTTAAGTCTTCGGCACACCAGACGCGTGTCTTGAGTAGCGCAGTCAGGTACGTGGGCGCATATCAACTCGGCACACTAAGAGTGCAGTATAAACAGTAGCTTTAAAGTAATAACGCATGTGTGCGCGTCTCGACCGTACGCGCCGCGAGCACAAGCAAACTCAACAGGATGGACCGAGGCGGTTTAGTCGGGGGCTCGGGGCCGCGATGCCATCGCGTTTGGTTGCGTGCGGCGTGCTTATTAAGTAAATATATCAAATATCAACACGCATCGTCGCAACCCTAGCGCCTTACCGGCAATAGGTGACAGTAACTCCTAAAGGGCAGAAGACGAACTAGTTTATTTATACTTTTCCAAGGGGCAGGCGCGCAGCATCTTGAAAGCAGGCCTACTGTACTTTTTGGTGTGTCGAGTTTAAAGCCAAAGTGCCGACGCCTTTAGGGTGGCTACTGGCTAGCGGCGTGACACTGACAGTGTCATGCGTGATGCGCCGGCGCACGTCCGTCACGACTGTAAATGGCACGTTAGTGTCACGACCCGTGACCGGCCATTTTGTATAATGATGCGTATTATCACCGAGTCACCGACCGTCGTCGTCGCGACGTTACGACATTTTAATGCCTGTGAGAAATTTCAAGATTTCGCATAACAGTACTCTGACTCGGTCACTATTTGACATTGACATTGACTAAATTTATAAACTTTTTTATTTCTGATAAGTTTTTCTTAAATTTAGTTAAGACTGCATAACTAAAGTACTTATTTCATTACCAATGACTAGACTACGGGAGTCCCGGACCTTTGGAAGGCGTTAAATGTATGAAGCCGATTGCTTCACGCAGAGCCAGAAAACTTTAACTCAGAAATATTGACCGTCGCGCGTCGTCGACTGTGTTCAACTTTACACTACTAGAAGTGATTTAATGCTCCCACTGAGAACCAGCTGTTAGTGTTGAATTAATTTAAAGATATGGGAACGTTTATTTTTGCTATTGGGCTGAAATAATATGGATTGTTGACCTGGACTATAGATGAATCTATGGCGTGTCTGCAAAAATAGCAGAAGATTCACCAACTCACCAACTCAATGGAATGGAATGAGCCGCATATACAGTAGCTAAAATATTATTATTATGCTTTTCTATTATAAATAATACATTCATACTAAGTAAATTAATCTGTCTAAGCCGCTGAACAATTTCGATGAAATTTGGTATGGAAATAGCTTCAACCCGGAGGAGTTACGGTACTTTTATAGCAGCGAGTAGCAATAAACGACTTCTACGCGGACGGAGCCGCGGGTAACAGCTAGTTGTTAATAAACCTAACACAACAAAAATAAATAAACAATCACAGTGTACTAACCGTGCTAGCTGGATGCGCGGGCAGCAGCACGATCTGAGGCGGCCGCTTGCGCACGCCGCGCGCGCGCCGCCCCCGCGCCCCGCCCCCCGCCGCCGCCGGCGCCTGCGCGGGCTGCCGGCCCAGCCAGTGCGACACCAGCTTCTCCTTGCTGTTCGCGCTGCCGAACTCAGGGGTCTCGGCCTGCTGGGGAGATAGAACATACACGAATGACTCCTTCTGCTATGTGCTTGCTTTGTGCTGTTTTATGTTGGTTTGGAAATACTAAAGGTCTTCAGATACCCTTTCGACAAACACATATGATATATATGAATATATCATATGAATACATCACTTCTAAAACAGTTATAGTTGCGAAACGGTCCGACACATGGGAACGTATATACCTATACATGAACGTCGTCGTCGTCGGTTGTGAACGCACTCATCCCAGGGACAACACTTCTACGTAATAACTAACGGTTATAGTTGTGAAACGGTTCGACACATGCGGACGTGAATAAATGAACATCGTCGTCGACGGTTGTGAACGCACTCATCCAAGAACTCCCTATAGTCCGAAACATGTCGGACAGTTCATATTCATGAATTTTACCGTTATTTTTCATAACAAAATAGGCTGTCAATAAGGAGCCCGCTAATTCATTGGAACTAGCCTTAGCTTTGCCAATTTCACCAGCGTATTCACTTACCTTCTTCTTCAAAGTCTCCCCCTGCAGCTTCCCCTCCAGCTCCTTACACAGCTCATGCCCCTTCTCCCTCTCCCTTTCCCTCTCCTTGTCTTTCTCTCTCTTCTCGTCCACGTGCACCACGAAGGGCTTGAAGCCAGGGTCGAACTGGTTATGGTCGAAGGCCTGTCGGGCGCGGAAGCACGGGCAGACACGCTTGGAGAGGTGGTAGATGGAGACCACGCAGACGACGCAGTGGAGGGAGGCGATGACCAGGACTGCTATGTTGGTGAGCACAGGGGTCCAGGCTTCCATTTCATCCTGTTGAAGAGGTTCTTTGTTAGACCATTCATATTGTTGGTGGTTAAAGAGGTTTTATGGGATTTTGAACCAGTTGTTATTGAAATAGGCTGATAGAATACATAAATCATGTCTATGATGGTTTACATTCATCTGGCATAACTTTTTTTGGCATAATCATCATTTGGCATAATCATCTTTTAGCATACAGTATTTTTTTCTGAAACCGTATACTTTTCAGCATTGTTATAAAATAAACCTAACCTAACCTAATGGGTGAGGGCGGAATGAATGGAGAGCCACTCAACCGCCCGCCTGTCTCGGCGGCGTCCCCACTCATCATCATCAACCTAATGGGCTCTATGCAACGATATCTTAAATAATCCTGAAAAGTATACGGTTTATGAAAAAAATAATGTATGCTAAAAGATAATTATGCCAAATGATGATTATGCCAAATGACGAGTATGCCAAATGACGATTATGCCAAAAAAAGTTATGCCTGATGAAGGGTAGGTACCCGTCTATGATGTTGATGACCAATGGAGTCGGCAAGTGGCAAAGGGATCTCCGTTGTGTGATGCTGTTCTTAACGTACATATCTCGTTAATTTGGTCTCGTAAATTAGGTAGGTGATAATTTTGCATGTTTGTCAAAATGACAGTTTCTTTACCTTATCAAAGCTAACTGATAAAAAGCTTTGGACCCCGCTTGTCATTCCAAAATCTCACGGAAATTTTATTTAAGTAACCTTCCAAAACCAAAATAAACTTTGACAGGCCAAACCACCAACCAGGGTCGGCCGTATTTTACTTGAATCATCTAAATTTTGTACATAATGTGTGTTATTTTTATGTAATTAGTGGCAGTCACGGAATTGAAGATGTTGTATCACGAAGTGGTTTTAATTAATGATTTCCTTGAGAAAATGTAAATTAGGATTATCTGTAGGTATATCGTACTCTTGAAACATTATGCCTTCATAATTTCAAGTTGTGGGTTTGAAGCCTAGGAACCCTCACGTATTTTTTTTAAAGCGGACTCTATCATAATTTCTTAGTATCTATCGTAAACAATAGGGGCTCTATTCTACTCAGTAAAAGCCAATTGCGTTTGAAATGTCATAACATTGCTTTTAAACTTGGCCGTCGTTACTGTCTTGTAAATAAGAGCTATCAAAACGTTGATGACACGATATAGTCGCGTCGTGAGACATTTGATGAAAAAGTATTGAGAATTTTACAGGTTTTCATTTTTGCTGTGTGGATAGATAAAGTCAACCGGCAGACCCAAGTGGAGATAGCGGGATGTCTTGGACGTTATTATGAAAAATTGGCCGAAGATTGCCACAGAGAGAGAGGTGTGGAAATCAAGGGAGGAGGCCTTTGCCCAGCAGTGGAACACTACGTTACCTATAAAAAATAAAAACCCAAAGCGCAGCAGTAAAACTTTTTTTTTTAAATTAGCTCGCTATGCAATTTATCTATTCACACAGCAAAAATGTAAACTTTTAGTATTCTCATAAGTATTTTTTCTCTGGCTACGCGACTTTAGCAGGTCAAAGTCAATATTATTTAGCGTCGTAAAATAGACCCTGGTAGGTATTTATATTTTACATCGCGAGAGTGTAGCTGTTTTTGTTAAGGCGAGCATTCAAGCGAATGTGCTCAAGTCTATCAGCACCATTATACAGGTCCTAATCCTAATAAGTGATTCGTATTAAAATGCATAAAACAGCGAAAGTGACTTCGCCATCTCGCTTTCACGGTTAAAACTACCGATTCTCCAACAATTTAGCATAAAAACCATGTTTTGGAAATAGCAGAGAATAGTTTAAATTACCTTTTGCATTGTAACTTTCTTTTATATCCATTATAATTTTTCTATTTCTCATTGCAGACGCAATTTATTGTGTTGTGTCTTTAAACAGCAAAAACTGCCTTTTGAGGTGCTGAGGTGAAAAAATATGACAATTGAAAGTGTGTCAGTATTTATTTCTTGTAAAGTCAGAATTCTAATACGACGCACGCTTGACACGCTACGCACGTACATACACAACGTGGGCCACGTAGATAATTTTTAGGGTTCCGTACCAAAATGGTAAAAAAGGGACCCTTATGGTGAGGCTTCGGTTTCTGTCTGTCTGATATCAGAGCAGTTTTTCTCTGAAACTATAGAAGCTAAGCTAACATTGACATTTGGCATATTTGTATATTTGCTTGCCCGTATCTGTTTTTAGTAAAAACAATATGAAATTATTTTTCTAAATATTTGAACGGAGGGTTGAAAAATTAAAGTGATTTGATTATAACAAACAGGGTGTCATATAAAATAAAATGAAGTGGTCAAATTTTGCAGTTTTGAACAACTTTTAAAATCTGTATTAAAATTTAGGCTGATCAAAATGGACTGATGCATAGAAATTAGTATTTTATTTTGAGTTTTCCTACCAGATTATCTTAAATATGGAACCCTTAGTACGCGATTCCGACACACACTTGACCAGTTTCTTTTGCTCGGCGTGCATCTACAAACATTTTGAAACTAAGCGAATTTATATTCGCGTATGCATAGCTTGCGCCGCTGCTGTGGTATTCCACCTTAATGGATTTGAATGACTATACGTAGTAGAACAATCCATCCCAATTATAGATCGTTCGTTCAAATAGTGTGCATTGCAAGTATTGCAACCCGACCCGAAGCCGCTGCCGCCTAACGCCTCGTTGTGCGCGCCGCGGCGGCTTCTTTGTACCCATTGTGGCGGCACATCAAAGCATGCAAACTATTTGAACGAACGAACTATAGTAGTTACATTACGCTGCTATCGTAACAGAAAAAGTCAATTTATTTCTATAATTCGCACCCATAACCTTACCGCATCCGATAATTTTAGTCACGGGTTGGAGAGCCGCGCAAATGACCAGCTGTCTCAAAGATTTAGTTTTTTGTTCGCATGATCGCGTAATTACTGTGATGGTGTACATGTGCAAGGTTCGCTGGCTTGGGGTAACTGTTCCGTAATAATACCCCCGAAAATTACCCCCGAAATTGGATTTAATGTCTAGGAATCATAAATGTAGACCTTCCCTAATGTAAAGTGCAAAATATATTATGAGAATGAAAATAATTACTCTGTAAGTATACCCTTCAGCCACTTTGACACGTCCGCCTACCGCTAATGAGGAGAAACAGTAAATTACAATACCCTTTATTGAACAACATGTACAAATGAAACGAATAAAAAAAAAACAGTCGACATTAATGCAGTACATTGCCCACGTGAGGGTTCTTACAGACGTCGGTAATATGGAGTGAATCTACAAGCGCTTCGGACAAGACCATCACTGCAAAGAAGAAGCGCCACGCCTCAAAAAACTTATTCAACAAAGCATGTACAATTAAATTTAGAAAAGGAATCATCACGGCTCTTTAGTGATGGGAATGTTATCGTTTATTCACCTGTTGCAGTCTGATCTTCATTTGATAACTAACAAAATTTGGTCAGACATTTTGGTAAATATAAGTAAAAGCCAACAAAATAAGTCATTCGATTTGCTCTGGAAATCACTACACAGAGTCCGGTGGAAGTTTTTTAATGTAATACAATTAACAGTGTAAAAATCTTAACAACATTAACTTTACTCTGCATCATTTTAATTATACACCAACACCATCGTAGTATGGTTCACCGCTGAACCCGCAAAGGACCGGATGCCCGGTAATATGCGCACACGCAGCCAGCGGGTCAAGGCGACGATCAGCTGATGACTATGAAGTAATGATGCCGAAACGCGGGTGACTCCCAAGGGTCATCCACAGTGATTATACTTGGACTGTAATTGCAGGATGGTTTACAAATAGTCGTGATAGAAGTATCATCTAGAACTACCTTTTGCCCGCGACTCTCTTCGGGTAGTAGTTGTTTTTATGACATAGAGAAAGGAAACGAGCACTCAGGCCACCTGATGGTAAGCGGGATCTGTGACCCATAGACATTAGCATTCTCATTATCTTAAGACTGCAATTGTGAGACTGCCGATGCGTTTCTTTTTATTTATACTTAACTAGTGACGCTTAGCTTCGGTTTATGTCAGTTTTCTGTAACACGCGTACATAATCCAGAACTTATTATACATAAAAAACCTTCCTCTTGAATCACTCTAGCTATTGCTGAAAACTGCGTTAAAATCCGTTGAGTAGTTTAAAAGATCTAAGCGAACAGACAGCGGGAGTGACTTCATTTTAAAGGTACCTACTATGTAAAGAAGATAATGATAAAGAAAATACAAAGACTAGCTGATATCACGACTCCGTCCCCGTAAAAGTCGCTTATCGCGTTTCCCTCGGGAACTGACGAATTTTCCAGGATAACATGTACTTTGCTCCTTTTTTCGGTATCAAGCTATCTTCATACCAAATTTCATCAAAATCGGATCAGCGGTTTAGCCGTGAGCCGTGAAAGCATAACAAACAGAAGGACGGACAGCCTTACTATCAAATTCATAAAAAAATGTCTGGATGAATGAATATAGATTGTTTATATTTTTGCTCAGAACGCACCTACTATAAAGTAAAGGGTCCTCGAGAGTCTTCATGGTCAAATAACTTTAAGCGTGGACCTCACTCCCAGAAAATAGATACTTAATCATGTGAACGTTTCATGTCAGGCTCGTTAAACTAATTGGCATCAGCCGAGTGCATCCAAAGAGAACAAAACGCGCGGACATGTTGAGGACGAGGGACCGGTTTAGATGGGCTTAGAATTAGAACTTGTCACGCCATCTCCGACGGTTTGCCTAGGTGAGTTGCTTTGGTCTTAAGCACAACATGATTCAGTTTGATTTATCACAATGTTAAAGCTCTTCTCCTTCAAGTGCCTCTCCAACTAGTGAAGATCGGCCGTTAGATCCTGGAATATATATTTGCAAGGAGGAAGAGTTTGGAAGGGCTTGCAATGTTTATCCCCTCTGGCACTCTCGGATGTTGCTTTTTTCTGGGTCCAACTCGCCTCTTGCCGGCAACCTTGAACATCATAATCACTAAGTTGTATTAAGTTGCACATCATAAGTACTAAGCAAGTCTTGCTTGTAGAATAAGAAGCACCCGAAAATTGGAAATATTTGTGTTGCGTCGCTTCGTTACAGCGCAGTTCCGTCTTTTTAGTAATGCCATGGAGAAGGCCTAACATAACCTAACCCAACAATGCGAACACTTCTGAAAGCGATAAGTCTAGTGTGTTAAAAGTTTTAAATCATAATGTCCACCAATATCGAGCACGCCATCTTTCTTTGTTCACGGACTGGTATCGACCCGTTGCCGATCGAACAATGGTTTAAACGCGTAATCATTGTTATGCTTGTAATGCAATTGTCAATTCGCTGTGACCACGGTTGGTTAATGGTGCCATAAAAGGTCTTTATTTGATAAAGGTAAATTTTTTACTAAAAAAAAATCACTAAGAAAAGTATAATTATGCATGAGATGACCATTATTTCACATAACAACATAACCTTGCATCGACGCTGTTTAAATTTTAAATTTTACTTACTTAGATACGACATCAAATTTATTTTTGCAAGTTTTTACGTAACTTTACAAGTTTATTTGTATGTAGTTCAAACCTCGCAAGTTTTAAACCAGTTATTGGAATGGGCTGAAAGAATAGCGTAAACACGTAAATCCGATGACCGTCTGAAATAATTATGCAGTCGAAAAGTTGCAACAGGATCTCCGGTGTACTGTGCAGCTTGTCTCTCTTCGTCTTTTTAAATACATTTTTTTAACGGAAACTTACTTATTTAATAATTTACAAGGATATTCGAGGCCAAAGATAAGTGTTATATAAATACAAACTTAGATGCATTTCGCATGAATGAACTCGTCAGCACTGCAAGCCAATTATCGAGTCATCGCGTTATATCGATATGAGCGATTAATCGATTAGCGGCTATTTGCATAATGCTCGCGTGGTGCAGTCTGCAGCTATCTGCAGCCCACGTTGCATGATATCGATCTTGTTCCTGGGAAGACTGCATGCACGCATTTACGAATTACATATGTTAATGCATGTTATATTGAAAAATGCAGTATCATTACATTTCTATTAGACTGGCTGGAGCAAAAAACTATTGATAAAAAATGGAGTGCCGATATTTAAATCCCAGATAGATATTATCGTAGTTGGAAATATGAACCCGCCTACGGAGCTAGCCGTCCCAAGTTTGGTTATCGTTTTTTAGTACCCATATAATAATAATAATAATAATAAAATCTGTTTATTTCAATTTTCTGTTATGTTTACAATTTTTACTTAGCTGAAATCTTTATTAATTTAAGATTATTTGGCTAAGTTAGTGAGGACACTATTTATAAGAATTATTAGACATAAGAAATCTCTTAACAATGTTTTTGGTAGACCCCGGTTTAGCCTCTATGCGTTCTATTACATGTTTAGGGAAACTATTTAAAATATGAGGTAGGAAGTTTGACCAAATTCTAAAGCCATAAAGGTTATTACTTCTTGGGGTGATAAATAATTTTCCTTCTTTTAGATTTCGCAATCTATCAGATCTTCTATATTTAACTAATTCCCCCATAACATCTCTGTATTCCAGTATCATAGCTAGCTTCACCTTATCAAACACACTCAGCACTCTACAGTATTCAAATAATCTGTCATAGTTGTGTCGATGTTGGTATTTGACTTTTAGTGGAACAATCGCTTTTAACATTCTTATTTTAATACTGTAGATGCGCTGTAGATAAGTTTTATAAGTTCTTCCATAACATGAGATCCCATAACCTATTATCGAATCCGCTAAGCAATGACAAGCCTAGATCTTAGTATTGGTGTAGGTTGTGAGATTGTTTCGTGATATTTAGGTATTAGTTTTTCCTTTTAAGTCGAGTCGAAGCAAGAAACTATAGGTGAAAAACTTAAGTAAATTACCTCTTGCATGTAGTTGTTTCACTATAGACCGTTTGAAATTCTATATTTGATATTTGATGTAAATTCCATATTAGTTTTGTACACAAAGAACTACATGCAAGAGGTCATTTACTTAAGTTTTTCAACTATAACATACTTGTAATTGTCTTTGCAAAGTGTTAGCTAGCCCGAGAATGACATAGGCTAGATTTAAAAAACTTATAATTATCAAAAAGCTCGTCACCATTAAGACACCTTTAAAAAGCATCAGCTGTAACATGAAGAAGTGCAATTATGTAGAAATTTGTCATAACTCATAATGACAGAGTCGACTCAACTTGACAAGAATCAATTACGTGAAAGTTATATCATTGGCTTTCTTCGACAGGGTTCTACACTCGCTTAACAACGTTCTCGATCATACAACAGTGTGGCGTGCCCCGGCGTTGCCTCACCATTACTGGTGCATGGATAATCAGTTAGCGGGTTACAGCGTTAACGACTAACGCTCGTTTAGTAACAGAATGATGACCGGCTGAGACTGGGTCAGTGGGCTATTCAATCTTTAGAGTTTAGATGTAGTCTTAAATCAGGGATGATAGCGGTTTCAAAACAAGAAGTGAGTAACCACTCCGACCAAAGTTTACAAAAACTGTATAATATGGTTTTCGATCTCGCTGAGTTTGTTGCCAGCACTTCTTAGTGGATGTTTACTTCGAACTATTGCTGTTTTTCTTCTTTCATGGATAGTTTTAGAGCTTGTTTGCTTTTTAGAAGGTACACGAGTTTAAATCGGATAAAAATATTTAAATTTTGCTGATAAAATCTAGTTTATTTTGTAGTCGAAATCCGCTAGAACCTTTTTGTTTTGTTTGGTGTGTGTGTGTTCGAATATTTAACTTGGACTTTGGCTTGATAACTAACCTAAGCTGTTGACGTACCTAAGCCACAGTATTCTCCAAACTAAAGTATATAGCGCGGCTTGCATGTGTGCGTGCCTCGAGCATACGTGCCGCGAGTCACCGCAGTGTCGCCACAAGCCAACTCAACAGAACGCACTAAGCCGGTTTAGTCGGGACCGCGCCGTAGCTGCGCTTTGTTGTGCGCGGATAAGTATCGAGGGACGTGTATCGACGCAACCCCAGCGCCCGAGCGGCAATAAGTAACAGGAAATCTTATAGGACCGGCTACGAACTGCTGTTCTATGTATACTTTGCTGTTGTTGTCGTTTCCAGGCATAATTCCTTAGTCATTAACCTATTTACCTAGCCCATTACCGAAGTGACCTTAGATGTAGGCAGTTATTGTAGTATTTGCAAGGTCTTGTAATGAAAGCAGGTATATTGGAGAGACACACTGTTTATTTACATAGCAGGGGGCTGATTTTTGACTTTCGAGCGCTCGAAAGTTTCACTCGGAAGTGAGCAAAATCTGTGAAACCGTATTTTTGAAATAACGAGTGATAGAAAATTTAAAGACGAGTGGTTCACACCATTCGTTTTCAATTCTACCGCTCGTATTTCAAAAAACGGTTTCGAAGATTTTGCTAACTTCCGAGTGAAACTTTCGAGCGCTCGAAAGTCAAAAATCGGCCTCCGTGTCGGCAACAGTAATATGCTTATACAGACAGATATGCGTTTGGTATGAAGTCAAGCAAGATACCTAGTTTCACGTGGGTCTATATATATAAATATACCCTTCTACAGCACAACATTGAAACACGTTCGGATACTAATACAGTTATTAGGTATTATTTGGTGTAGTTGGTTACCTGGAAGCTGGCGTGCTGCGCGTGCGCGCGGCTGGTGGCGCGCTGCAGGCCGGTGGCCGCCAGCACGGCGGCGCTGTTGCCGCACGCCAGGCACAGCAGCGACAGCGCCAGGAACGCCGTCAAGAGCCCGCTCCTGCGCAGGGACACACATTAGATACCTCAATCATGAATGATAATAATATAAAGCTAGGTATGGATATTTGTATCCCATCATAGAACTAATATTTCACAGTGACTTTTGATTTGATTTTACGTCACTGATGAGACACAGTAATAGTACTAATAGTACTAGTAGTAGTAGTAATAGTAGTAATAGTAACCATAGGGTTAGACAGGGTTCTATTTAACCGATTGGACGGTCACGAGCGTTAATTGGGGACCCATTTCAAGAAAAATATGCTTGAAGTCGTCAATGTCATTAGAGATGTCAAGTCATTTGTAACTTATACGAAACTCAACCTTATTGTTGTATAATGTCAGATTGACTTTGGACCTAAAGTGGGTACAAAATTTATTCTCGTGACTGTATATACACACACACGTAAACAAGTGTATATTGGCAATATACTTAGCTAGGTACATTAAACTAAACGATGATGAGTCGGTGAGAGCATCGTCTCTTGGGTAAAGTTTTACGAAATAACAGATACCTTCAACGTTGTATTACATATTATACCACAGAAAGATAGAAGAAGTCTTGCGTTTTTAATTTCTCTTTCAGTTTTCGGATATAGGTTTGATGGAAATCGTGACCTCCTTCCCAGAGCCGTCGTGGTCAAGTTTAGTAACATCTTAGTCCATTTTTGTCTATGGCATATAAAAGGCTTGTCGTATTTTGGGTGCCTGGAGTCCCATGTACCGGATTGCTGAGGATCCATCCTTGATGGTTAGTAGCAGAATTGAATCAAGATGTCACGTATATGAAGCTTCACAGGTTCCAACTGATTACAATTAAAAATCTAATCTAACTTCGTTAAGGTCTATGACGCTCCAGAGTAATTGAATAAAGCCTACTTTATTACAATTTGGTCGAGATGACAATCAGAACGCAATAATTCTCAACGCAGATGGAATAGTTGGACCTAAAACCGGGTGATTCTTCAAGCTAGTCCAATAATATTATACTTAACTAGATATTGCCCGCAACTCTGGGCATGTAGAACTCATTTATCGCTACTTCCTTAGGTACTTTCATTTGGTTTGGAGATAGGTATCGGTCATTAATCTATTGAACTGTGAAGACGGAACAACGAAACACACTTTAGAATTTATAAACTAGTAAAGAATATCAAAGTAAATAACTAGAAATATGTAGGCTGTGCAAGCATTTTGCGGGAGGTTACGGTTTTGGCCTATAGTCGGTGTCTACTTATCAAATAGTCAATACACACTCAACCGCCCAAAATGACTAAATACTTGCTTGTTTATTTCTTTTCGTGGTTGTCTCAAATAAATAAACAAGTGAATATCTAGTATTTGGCATAAGTACTTATTTGACTTGAAATCTGTAATGACACCCTTATACCATTAATTGCGAAACGAGTATCTGACTCCAAGTGGAATCGAAACGCCCCCCCCTGGTTTTCTATTCAAGCACTGTGTACTATTTTACTAGCAATCAAAGTCAACCATACATCACATCAGTCAAATCAAAACACATGAAAACGAATGGGATTTCCTAACATCGTTTTTGTCTCCGCCTCGTTGTTTCTCGGCTAAAATTTTCTTAAAACATTTTATAAAATCACCCGAGTGACTTAATTACAAAGAGTACTACTGAGTTCCGCCTGCTAAAATAAACCACAGGCGACGTTACGCTCGCTCGCGCCCGAGATAAGATTCGAATAAGACCCTTACCATGAATCACAATTTATTGTACTCGCTAGCGAGTCGAATGTTCTGTCCCTGGCACTCTACACTGTGTGACATCCATAAGAACATAAATGTTAAGTAACGATTACTTTAAACCCTTTAAAGAAGGAATTAAGTTAATAGCACCAATCAATTTAGTGCAATTCATTATTAAAGGGTCCATCGAGCAGCAATGTAAAGATAAAGATAAAGATATTTATTCAGTAAGTAGGCCGCACGGGCACTTTTACACGTCAAGAACCTACCAGCGCTTCCCAAGAGGAGACCACTGCTGAGAAGAAACGCCGCAAGAAACTCAGCAGTCAGTCATTTTTTAAACATATTACAATGGTTACTAAATACTTAGTCTAGCATTATATAAAGCAATAAATATTAAATTACTTATTATACTTATAAAAATAACAGTTCAGCAAGAAAACATGCCAAAAATCTTACGAGAGAGACAGAGGGAGAAAAGGAAAAAAAAACACCTATTTATGTTTATATAAGACGGTGCAAGACGACCACATAAAAGTTTCGATATGTTTTCCTACATCAACGGTGTCCCCTAGACAAGATAAAGCTTTTGCATTTGAATAAATTATTATTGACTAAGTTTCGGGTTTAGGCCATGCATTTTTGTCTGTTAGATAATCCTCGACCCTATAATACGCTTTAGACATTAACGACTTTTTCAAGTAATTTTTAAGTGCTGGAAAGGATAACTTTAAAACTGCGTCAGGTAATTTATTATTATTATTTGTATAACATTAAGTCTTGGTTAATTGCAAGTTAATTGAGGGATTATTGAGCTCTTTTTGATGCATTGCGTGGCGAATTAGTTACTATGAAAAAAAAGTACAAACTTATGTTAACACTGTTATTTAGGATGTTAATTAGGATGCATATTAACTGTTGTTAAAATATATGTTCGTATAGATTTCACACATTGTAAGAATTCTGTGAGGGACAGAGCAATCTACTTTGGAGCGAGTACGGTGATTGTGTGCATGGTAAGGGTACAGATGCGGTGCGCTGCGCAGAACCACCGCGGGTGCTGATTCAGATTCAAGATTATTGTTAATGGGCTCTCTTTAATTTAAGGCATTCTGCTCTGCTATTTTCTGTTCATGTAAGAGCAAGGAAAATGAACAAGTAGGTTACGTGAAGGTAAAAAATATAAGTAATTTTAGTAGATAGAGCGAGTCTAAGTCCCCTGCCTCACCCGGACGCCATGGCGACGTCGCTGGCCACGTAGAGTCATGTGGGGCAACTGTGCGCACTTTATTTTCAAACTAGTATCAAAATTAAACGATAAGCATGAAAGGAAAATGAAAATATGTATCTGGCAAAGCATTTATTAAGGTGATAATTAAATCAAGAAATTATCAATAAAACCTTGCCACCTCGAAGAAAAATCGCCTTATTCAACCAGCTCAAACGCTTACCCATACTGCGGGTAAGTGTGCGCAGCTAAGCGAAGTTTGTGGATTTTTTATAATACTAAGCAGACTGATTTGATTTTGATCAAACTTACCTCACTTTATTGAGACATAACATAGCTTCAAATGCTATGCAAAATTGAAGGCTTAAATACATTACTAACAGAAATAAAATTCATTTACTCGTGTCGATTTTCGCCATGACAGCAAATTTTACCGTTACGGCACCAGATACTGAATATTAAACTAATTACTAAACTAATTCTCCACATAACACAAACTTCTCCCTCGCCATTCCTAAATAAAGGGGTTGCGCACACTTATCCGCTGCGCACAGTTACCCCACATGACCCTATCCCATACAAATTAACGTAGTCAAACCATTTGCAGCGGATCCAAAAACTAGGTTCAGCTTGGATCTTGGGCATCCCATAACATACGGACTGAGTATTTTTATAGTAAAAAAATTGCTAAGATGAAAAAAAAAATGAGAAGACAAACATGTGAGTGAGTGTGTAATTGCGTGTATAGGTAGATGCAAAAAAATGCGATGAAGGCACGTTGGCGCATTGGCGTGGTGGCGCAGGAGAGGCGCGTTGGCGCTGTGTTTGCCGCAGTGTTAATGGCATAGTTAATGGGACTGAGGTGCAAGGCAGGGGTGTTGGCGTTACGATCGCCGCAGTCACCAAAGGAATGGCGCGATGACGCATGAAAGGCGTGTTGGCGCTACGATCGCCGCAGTAGCCGGAGGAACGGCGCAGTGGAGTAGTAAATGGCGCGGTGGCACATGAAAGGTGCATTAGCGGTACGATCGTCGCAGTGGGCAAAGGAATGGAACGGAGGCATAGTAAATGGCGCGGTGGTAAACATGATAGGAGCATTTGGCGCTACGTCCGCCGCAGTGGCCAAAGGACCATTCATTTGGCCACTGAGGACAAACCAATGGGAAGTGAAAAAGTTTTTAGCTATATCAACTTGAGAAAATAAAGCGCGTTTGAAAGACGTCCAAACCCATCGGTAAACATGGGGGACTCATCAATCCAGAGGCTTAATACCTAGTTTAATTAACTGTCAGTAACGTGATGTATTGCTCCCATACATTTCCAATAGCTGCGCATGCAAACTTTCTCTGGCCACGCCCTAATTGACGCGCGGACGGGCGATGAGCCGGTCATTACGAGCTGATGATTTCAACATAATTGGACGATCACGGTGCTGACTGGCTGGTTCAGTGCCTACTGGAACTTAGCTCGTCGTTTGGAAATGGCGTGATACGCTGCTCGTAATATAATCATTGATGCTTTTAATCCATTTGTTCAGGTACTTAAAATACTTTAAACAGACCAGACTATGAAGCTTGGTTAGATGACCAATCAAAATTGGTGTATTGAACTATAACGTTGTTACGTTCTGTTTCTTTATATTTTGTTTGTAAGTCTGTTCATTCTTACTTGTCTTATATAGTAAACAACTTTCTAACCTCAAAATTAACCTTTTTTGGCTAAAACAGTTTGTCGTAAATAAAATAAATTGAATAAACATTTTGGACATCATTTGGCCAATGTATTGTCTGAGATTGCTTTATTTTGATTTAAATACCGGTTTTAGCCTAAAAAGGTTCAATTTTGAGGTTAGAAAGTTGTTTGCTATATAAGACAAGTAAGAATGAACAGACCTTATACCTTAACAAACAATCTATATACATTGACGACACGTTGGCCTAGTTGGTAGTGACCCTGCCTACGAAGCTAGCGGTCCCGGGTTCAAATCCCGGTAAGGGCAGATATTTGAGTCTTGGATATTGTCTATGTATTTAAGTATGTATTTCTCTATATAAGTAAGTTTACCGTTGCCTAGTACCCATAGTACAAGACTAGAGCTTAGTTTGGGACTAGGTCAATTTGTGTGAGATTTGTCCCTCTCCAACTGACATTAAGTATTCTAAGTACTATAGTTGACTAGTCTGTTACATAAGTATCCCGTAAACATTGGCAATCTTAAGAATACAATCTTAAATGCGTTGCCAACCCTATGGACCAAGTTGGAACCTCTCTATTTAAACTATGAAGGAAACTAATTAATATGCATTTAAGTAGAATGAATCAAAATCAAGTTAAAGGTAATCAAGTAGGTCTTTGCGGGCCTAGTCCATAATGGCCGCTGCAACTTTCCTTCCATAGAAGTGGTTATTAGTTCACCTTGACATCGCCTGTCGCTGCCATGTCGTCAATGTATACCACAAAGACGTATAGTTGATGACTTGGAAAAATCTGTTCGCTAAATACGTCTATAATTAAATACCATTAACTCTCAGCAACTGATCGAGTTGTACAAAACTTAGTGGTTCTCTGTACTCACAAAGGGTTCATTATTTATTTATTTATTTCAAAAACAACTTAAGTGGTAGGTATACAGAAAAAAACCGCCAAACTGGGAGCAGTTTAAATAATTAAATATTAAATATTGTATTTTAATGCCCGGCGCGAAAATAGGGATGTTGTAAGTTTAATTCTTACAAATATTATAAATGCCAAAATTTGTGTTTGTTTGTTACTCCTTCACGCTATGGCTGGACGGATTTGGATGAAATTTAATTTGGCTACTATTCATCGCGGAAAAATAAAAGTTCCCGAAGGAAATCAACGCGGACAAAGTCGCGGGCAGAAGCTAGTAAGCGAATAAATAAATATCAGGGGATAATCTCACCCAAATTGACCTAGCCTCAAACTAAGCTCAATTCTTGTGCTATGAGTACTGGACAACGATAAACATACTTATATAGAGGAATGAATAAATAAATACATCCAAAACATCCAAGAACAAATACTCGCGCTCATCACACAAATATTTGCCCATACCGGGAATCGAACCCGAGACAGCTAGCTTCGTAGCTGCGTAGGCATCACTACTAACTAGGCTTAACAAACACGTTGTCACAGTCACAATTAAGCGTTTTTTTTTAAAGTTAGTTTAATCGACATGGATCTTAGCTAGATGACCTCTTCCTTGCGCTAACGATTGTTATTTTCGAAAACTGACCAAATAGTATTATAGTATCCATTCTACTCGATGCGGAACCAATCGCAGAATACACAGCTAAGCACTTTACGTATGAAGATTTTATACAAACTGTCTTCTTTTTACATAGTTTCATCGTTTAAATTACAACATTCTTCGTCTGTGGCAAATACACGCCAATCCAACGTTACAAACTTCGCTCAGCAAGGTTTATTTTCCTCGTGGCATGTATCATCATGCTGGCCGCGAGAGAAAGCCTAAACGCGCTACTTGCTTCGGATCTTTATTAAAAATCACTATTTCCGAGACGTTGAGCATTATTAGCAATCGTTAAAAAGTTTTTTTTTCTAATACTACAGGAGGTAAAGATATTTTAATAACTAAAACAAAGGAACGAATAAACTCACGTTGACGTTAAATTTGACTACGTACTTCTCGTTCATGTGAGTTTTCTGTAAAACCCATATACATAAACCTGAATTTATTATACATAAAAACTTTTCGTGAAAAAATATGTAACTGATGGTAAAAACCGCATCAAAATCCGTTCAGTACTTTTGGAAATCATCGCGAACATACATATAGACAGATAGATTCAGCGGGGGGACTTTATTTTATAATTATCTACTGATAACAATAAGTGTAAATTGTTTTATTTATTCGCTTAGTGCAGTCAAGACCTTTTTACAAGACTGCCCAAAAAAAGGAGTGTAATGTTTTCAGGATTCATGTATTTATATGC
Source organism: Acleris literana (assembly GCA_946894065.1). Classification (NCBI taxonomy): domain Eukaryota; kingdom Metazoa; phylum Arthropoda; class Insecta; order Lepidoptera; family Tortricidae; genus Acleris; species Acleris literana. The sequence goes on along the minus strand of OX335670.1, from coordinate 3,283,208 downwards.
GATTCGTTATTCCACCATAACTTCTAAACGCCTGAGCCGATTTAGCCGTGTGTGATATCGTTGAAATCCTTTCACCATCCCGGGTGACATAAAATACCCCAACTGTTAATATGAAATAACTACAATGGCAAAATGACAATTATTAACATAGTTATATCGACGACAATATAAAAAATTCATGGTTTTTAAAGCTTGATTTTCATTTAGTTATTATTTTCGTTATAACATAATGCAATACCCATTTCTGTTCTAATAGTCAACTGCACCTGTCCGAGAGATTTACGCCATATGCCTATATTTCCCAGTTTTATGGTTCCTGCCTGATTGCAGGAAGTTACTAATCTAACCCTAACCTTTATTATCGCATGGAGCAGGCAAGCGAGCACGCAGGCCACCTGATGGTAACATTCTGAAGTCCAAGACATTTGCAATCTTACGATGACCATCTCAAGACTACAATTTCGTTGCCAACCCTGAGGACTTAGATGGAATGGCTCTACCCCCGCGCCGGAACACAACAATACGAAAACTGCTGTTTGGTGGCAAGTTAAAGGTAAAGATGGTGGTAGTGATGCAGACGGAGCCAGCACAAGGTCCTTGCAATACTAAATTATGAAAAAAAAACCTACGGTACTTTTTATATCAGAAAATGATATGGTTCCCAAAGCAAACTACTGTAAATGAATTTGCTACCGCGTCTAAGATGACTCTGGTACGATCTTATCTGAGGTTTATCTTTAAATCTTAGTAAAGTAGATAACTATACTGGCAACAGAACCAGTAGTAACTCAGATATCATCACGTAATCTCTCTGATAATTATATCTCGTTATTTTAAACATTCTCTATTAATTGTTTAGCCACGTTTAAGAAATAGATATCCCGATAAGATAATAATATGTTGATAGAGTAACTTATTAATTTAAGATTAACTTAATATAAATAAATATCATGGGACAATCTGACACAAATTACCTGGCGCCAAAGTAAACTCTGGGGTACTAACCAACGATAACATAGGTACTTAGGTATATAATTTATAAATAAGTAGGAAACCTCCAAGACTCAGAAACAATCGCGATCATCACACAAATATTTGCCCAGACCGGGAATCGAACCTAGAACCGCTACCTTCGTAGGCAGGGTCACTACCACCTCGACTAACCATATTGTACGAGCTAAATATATATTACGAGCAAGTTGTACCTCTGCATTGTATTGCTTATTTTTGTGTTTATTTTATTACGAGTATATACTGCTTTTTTTAAATGTCAATAAAATTACTCGACAAGTTATGTAACATTACATAAGAGCAATTTGTGGATAACGCTGTTGATTGTACAATTACAAATATCGTATTGTAATCATAGTTAGTATAATGTTCTGTGCAATTGTTTGTTATCTCTAAAATGTATAAATAAGCCGAACGTCACGTTCAGTAGAAGATTCCCTGGCTCGCTAAGATCTATGTCTATCCCTATCGACTATAAGACGAACGTCACGTTCAATAGACGATTCCCTATTTCTTTGCAAATAATTACTTTCTCTTCTATTACACAGCCTGATTTCCCTTTCTTCTTTGATTTCATCTTTAAGACGTAAATTGTTTCTATTATTATCCCTAATTCTACGATCTATATTAAAACGACTTCTTCGCGTCATAGGCAGTCATAGGTAATTCATTTTGTTTTTTCCTTAAAAAAAAACAAACAATACCTATTAACCCCAATTCACAAAATTAACTACCTGCTTCATTGATGGGACAAATACTAAACTAACACCAGCCAGGCTAAGGTAATGTGCTAAAAGCATAAAAGTTAACATTTATTTTTAAATTTACAACAGGAAATACGCAAGTAACTATATTCGAAATATTTACAACACTAACAACCTTAAAATAAGAAACAAATTTCATTAACAAATCAACACACTTTCTCATTGATAACCAAACAGGAAGGAAATATGTAGGTACTTAAATATTCTGAATATTTACAACACAATCTTAAAATAAGAAAAAAGGAGTTTTATCCCTTAAGCGCAATTCACACAGCGTGCGGCAGCGGGTCGGGCGCCGAGCATGTCGTTTTCATCGCGGGACCCGCGCAAGTCGTCCTATTCACACAGAATGCGGAACCGCGGCGGGCACCGCCGGGCGGGCGCGTCGCCGAAACGCGGCGGGCCCCGCGCAGGTGTGCGCGGGTGATCGCAGGCGGGCATTTGGGATCGGATGTTAGTAGAATTTACAACGTGCTCTGTGAGAATGCCTATCGGAGAATGCGTGTTATTACGATCTAGGACGCCCGCGACGGACCCGCTGCACCCGCGCGCTGATAGTGGCGGGTACGGCGGTCCCGGCCCGCGCCCGACCCGTCCCGCCGCGTGTGTGAATGATTCCATATAACTCTATGTTAAAGCACCCGCAGAACTCCCGACCCGCCCGGCGCACGACCCGCTCCCGCCCGCTGTGTGAATTGCGCTTTAAGTCCACAAAATTTAATAATAAACACTACCTCTCGTTGATAAAAACACTTAGGGTATAACTATATGAAAAGCAAGCTTTATAAACCCGACTGCATTTTTTATACTGTCGTCGATATACCTACATATATTAATAATTGACATTTTGCCATTGTTGTTATTTAAATTTTAACAGTTTAGGTATTCTATGTCACCCGAAATGACGTAAGGATTCTAACGATACGTCACACATCTAAATCGGTCAAGGGATTTAGAAGTTATAGTGGAATAAAGAAACTCACATACATACATACAAATATGAACCCTGAAAACATTACACTCCTTTTTTGGGGCAGTCGTGTAAAAACTTATTTTATTTACTAATATTAATTTATTTACCTATTACCTTTATGAATTTACTTTGTAGGTATTCAAAAATATGAAACACAACATAAAAATAACTTTTAATCAAAGCCTAAACTCAATCTAACTACCTACCCATTTCCGTAATTCAAACATATTTCTTTACTCGTATCAATATAAATATAAGTAAGTAACAGGAGAGCTCCGGTGCACTATGCATCCGGTGTTCTATGGCTGCTGTGCTGTAGGCTGTAGGTACTAAAGGGCGATAATACAGATTTAGGTAGCGCGTAATTTTGAATCTGCCATATCTTCTAAAGTATTTATTAAAATAATATAGTGCAAAGGACAATTTTAATCTACATTAAATGTCCAAGGTGACTAAGGTATTTAAATGGATAAGAATAAATACTGAATTGGAGAAAATAGCTTCGCAAATAACCTAATATTTTTTAATAAAATTTTAAAGATGGTTACTGTGAGTCCACCTTAGGAGATAAACATATGCCATCGCGGACTTTTCTTTAGGTTTTTTGAAGAACTATAATTCTTCAGTACATTGTTTTGATATATCTCTTATGGTTTAGCTAGCGTTTTCAATGTAAGCGCAATTTTTTTTGTTTATTTACGACATCACATTAGAAACCTCTAAAATTATCTGTGTTTCTCTACTATAGTATGCATGTATTATACATATAAACGTTCCCCTTGAATCACTCTATCTATTAAAAAACCCGCATCAAAATCCGTTGCGTACTTTTGAAGATCTAAGCATACATAAGTACAGACAGACAGCGGCAAGCGACTTTGTTTTATAATATGTAGTGATGTATATTATTATTAGAGATGGGCAGACTAGCCGACGATTAGTCGGGAAAGCCGAGTATTCGGCATCATTTCTAGTCGGTGATTAGTCGGCGACTAGTCGACAAAAAATGCCGAATATTTGCCTATAGGAAATATCGTCAAAAAATGTCCACACACGCGATTTTCTTTTTGACATAGTTATAAAAAGCACTAGGTAGTTCGTTTTAATACTATAATTCAGGTTCTAATTGTTTTTTTTTGTCGTGCAGAAAAAACGTAAACAAAACTGGTCAAAACATGGTAGGGGTAGGTAACAAAGCGCGACGGACGAAGCGAAACGAACGTTTCCAAGTTCACCCGAACTTACCAAAATCCTACGATCGGCATTGCCGACTAGTCGGCCGATTAATCGGCAAATTGAAAACCGATTAGTCAGCCGACTGGCCAGTCGGCAAAATCCGTAGTCGGCCCATCTCTAATTATTATCTACCAAGTCACATCACTTGTTAAAATAGAAGCACGATTAATGCCAGTTATAATACTCCTCGTTAACAATCCTACATTAATTAGGTACAGTTAGAGTTAATTCCGTGCGACAGCTCGTATCTAACGAGCCGGGGACAAAGCCGACTGTACACAATGCATTTGTGCAAGGAAATGCATTAAAACGGGACCGCGCCGCATGCACTTGATTACTATGCTATTCTTTTTGCAATGTGTGGATAGCCTGAATTACTATTGCAAAGATATTATGTGGCTATTAAAAGGAATGTGGACGCTTGAGTCGCGTAGCTGTCAAAATTTTCCCATACAAATGTATAAAAAGCTACTAAAGGTCAGCTACGCCTACAGGGTAGGCATTTTCTATTTTTTTCTCAGGTAGGGTTCCTTGCAGTGGGCTCCCGGGCTATTAACTCCGGGCTTGAATATATCGTAGTTACTATGGAAAAATCGGACTTGATTTAGGGTGTGAGAAACGTTATCGCCCGGAGCTAAATTTGTATGTTTTTTTTGACAGCAAGCAGCAAGTTCCAAGCGTCTCGTTTCACAATCCTCTGAATAGCCACATCTAAACATAGGTATTTAAAAATCGTAAAAATCGGACTAGGTTTTAAAGCATAATCAGTGAGTTCTAATATGTGGAACTATTGAATTCTCAAGACTACAATCCTAAAACTCCAAATGCGTTGCCAACGAGAACTATATTGAAATTCCTCTAGTCTAGGAATTTCACCGGTTGTCATCCCCGTACCGGAACACAACAATGCGAACACTACTGCATGTATGCCTTATTTATGACCAGTAAGGAGTGTCTGGGAAAAAAGCGAGGAAGTACCAGCCGCAATGGCGTGCGACTTGTGCGCAGCGGTGGCGTGTCCACGGCGAGGGGGAGCTCTGTTCCGCGCCAGCACCAGCGAAAGAAAACCAACTTATTACCTTCCTACTAGGACACATACATACCTATAGTCAGTGCCAATTGAAATTGGCAAAGATGTAAACACAACCAAATTAACCAATTTACCATTATTATTCCATAAGATATTTTAAAGAACAAGTAAGGTCTTAGCTATGATTTATACACTGATCTTTACTTTCACATTAAGTTTAAGATTTAAAAAAAACGTGTGCGTCTTGGGACGCCCGTCAAAAGTGATAACTTAAACTAATCTAAGTTGAACTATTTAATATTGAAATTGTTTAACTGACTGCAAACTTACGCACACTAATGCAGAGTGACACACACTAACAAACCTAAAAAGTGGTACACTGTTGAAAGACGTCATATGTGACGTCATACGTCTCTTTTTAACGAAGGGCATTTGTAACAGGTGCGAAGAGTACTATTCTATTAGCTGTTTTCCTACCTCTATGCTGGCGCCATAACGCGTTACGTAACGAAGCGATTTACGCTCCTATAAGAAGTTATCACTTCAATAACTATTAATTGTTATTTAAAATAAAAACACGCTTGATGAATATTTGAGGTTATGTGTCAAACAGTACCAATTTATTTATATCTTTGGCAATTTCAATTGACAAGGACTATAATTAACCGTAAGTACTTACATTGTTTAATCTTTAAAAAGTATAAAACAAAGTCGCTTACCGCCGCCTGTCCCTCAGTATGTATAACGCGATCTTTCAAACTACGCAACAGATTTTAATGCGGTTTTCATTATAGAGTAATTCAAGAGGAAGGTTATGAATAGTAATTTCTGGTTTATAAAACCGAAGCGAAGCGAGGGCGGGTCGCTAGTGTTATATAATGCACCAGCATAGCTTTGAGTATATGTTTATTTATAATTTTTTGTCTCCGATTTGAACTTTTTGCTGTCGTGTCCTTAAACATCAGGACAAGGTTTGCGTGGAAAAAATATCACCCGGGCACGAACAGCTAGTCTTTAATGTTTATTGTGTCGTCCTCGCTGACACGGAAATGCCTCGACGGAGATGGCGGGATGAACTTGACCCTTTTCGAAAGGATTGGTCAGCTGCTATGACAAAAGACAAGCGTGGAGAGAGGCCTTAGCCAGCTGTGAGGCAGCACAGGCCAATCTACAAATATAAAAAAGAAGAAACTGACTGACTGACTGACATATGAACGCCAAGCCCGAACCGCTGGGTCTTGAGATTCCAAATTTGGCACGTAGCTTCCTTATGAGGTCTAGGGGTGAACTAAGAAGGGATTTTTGGAAATTCATCCCTTAAGCAGACTAAAAGAAGATGTAGTGACTAAGATTGAAAAGGGCATGCTTCAATGGTTCGGTCATTTGGAAAGGATGGATGAAAGAAGGTTGACGAAAGAGATATACAGAGCAAAAGTGAGTGGGAGGGTCGGAAGGGGCCGCCCTAGGCGTACTTTTTCGAATCAAATCGGAGAAATACTGAAAAAGGGCCGGATCTTAAGTACCCGAAACCCACGTGCTTGCATTACTCGATGTATGAATGTGGAAGAAGCGAAAGAGATTTGTCAGGATCGTAGCAGATGGAAAGAAGTGGTCTCTGCCTACCCCTCTGGGAAACAGGCGTGATTTAATGTATGTATGTATGTCATCCCTTAAGGGGATAAAATAGTGGGAGTAGCGGGAAACTAATTCTACGCGTACGACGTCGCAGGCGTCCCCTAGTTTTTCACTAGAGGAAAGATTTGATTGTTTGTTTGTTTTTTTGCATTGAATAGGCTCGGAAACTACTGGACTGATTTGAAAAATTCTTTCACCATTAGTATTCTACATTATCGCTGAGTAATATGCTATGTTTTATTTTTCTGCGCGGACGGAGTCGCGGGCAACAGCTAGTACCTAAATAATAATTAATTGTGTAACTAAAGCTTATCTACGGGTTTACAGATAAATGTAGAAAAATGTCGTTGTTGACAGCCAACATCTCAACGACATTGACCGATGTTATTACATAGTAGTATAGTAATATTACTGTGGGCAACACACATACCTATTTATTATTATACGTTACTACGGCTAGTCGGACCAGTACGAGTATTCTGCATTTTCTAAAGGAGAAAAGCCAGCTGACATATCATTACACTTTAAATGAATAATAATTGTAGCTCGCTTCTATGTCACTAATACCAAGTCGCGTTAGGTTAGGTTTCCATTTATAATTATTATATAAGTAATATTTATACATATGATTGTTCTTTTGTATGACATATGTATGTATGTATGACACGAGGTATGTAAATAAACTGTTTTTATTTCTTTCTTTCAAAAACCCATACCCAGTACAACACCATCCTAAACACAAACCCTTTTAATTAACAACAAAACGTTGACATTCAGCTACAACCATTTCGTGTAACATAGGAAAACACACACAAAAAAACTGCCTAATTGAGAACTATTGATAACCACTTCTTATACATATTCATTTTCAGTCCCGTATTAGTTAGCCATTTAACAAAGTAAGCAGGCTTTTAGGGCATTATGAATTAGGGGCACTACAACCACAGATCAAAGTTAACAACTTGGTTGGCAATTCTTCTGGAGTCTTAGGATTGCAGTGTTGAGATTGAGATCTTTCAAATTCAATTGTCTATGGATCTCAGATCCTACCATGTGGCGTGTGTACTCGTGCGTCTTCTCCTTGCAACAAAAACTTAAACTTAAGATATACTTGTGAAAACATTGCGGAGATTCTAACTGTTGTACTCAAAATGTTAATGGTGGATATGCAACTATGATCATGCAATGTTTGTCTGTTTGTTTACCGCATCGATGAGGTAACGTCGCAACACCGCGGCGGCATTTAGATGTCGAAACAATTGTTTGGCAATTATAATGACAAAATTATAAAATTACGCTTTTGACACTGTCCTCTTGATTGTCTAAGACTTTGATCATCTTTTGACGTGATGAAAAGAGACTGTGTTTTATGTACCTACTCAACGCACAAAAGTATAATTGTATACTACGAGTATTAGTGAGCACGGAAAAAACGTTTATAAATTTGTGTATTGTCTATAAATGTTTGAAAAACGCCAAAGACAAAGTAAATAGATCGTTACTATGATCATGCTTGGTATTCAAAATTACGTCATTGATTACGGAGCAATAATAGTAAATTGACGTCTTGTCTTTGGTCGTACTTTGACGCCGATCAACAAAGGTCATTGTATACTTACTTAATACGACACATTAATACCTGTTGCGAGTTTAGGGATCAAATGTCATATTCCCTCCCGCCCCCTCTGGGGGAACATCGTTTGTAGACCTAGGCTAACTCTGAATAAAGGAAACGAGGCTTGACCTAAGAAAATTAAATGAAATTATGGTTCGGCCTCTATTTGGCTAGTACTTGATGGATGCCCAAGACTGGAACATTTTACGAATTGACGCTTAAAAGAGGAGGCCTACGTCCAGCAGTAGCCAACAGTCAGCTGCTGGAATGAGTGAAAGAGGGATAACAAAATTGTGCTAAGACTCTCACATCAAACAACCATCTCTCCGATTGGAAACTACTACACATAAACAACGAACGAGAGCCGGTACGAATACTACGCTTCCGGAACAATGCAGCGATGCAATTAATGGGGAATTATGCAAGGCCCGTTATGGGAACCGATACTCGGAGCATTGTTGTCTGATCGTAGAACACGGCGTCCAACGTGGTGTAACTGAAACTCTTCCCGAAATGGGCATTAACAGGTTCTCTCCATCTTAGATATAGATTTAGAGCTTTAGTTTGTGATTCTAATGTTTCAACCACCTATGCTTAACGTGGCTTCCCCTAATTTTGTCAAATTATTATTCGATATAGCTATTTAACATGCTCGTTGGCGAGTAACGATTTAAGAAGTTTGTCTATAGTCACGATAGTTGCTTGTGCTTTGAAGAAATACTGATGAAAAACATGGCAGAGGCCAACTTTTAAAAATTAACAAAGTTCCGTTAGGTGCAGGAGTGAACTTCATTTGTTATTGTAATTTGCAAACTTAACAGAATTGTCTTGATGAAGTAGCTACGCTCTCAAGTCCTTCGTGTCCTTAGCAAAGATCCTTACCCATTGCTGTTCCCGTTGAGTCCGTAGCAGTCGTTGATGCCGGCGAGCACCCCGACGACGCCGGCGACGACGGCCACGCAGCCCGCCCAGAGGCCGGCGCCCACGCGGGACAGCGCTGCGCCCTTCACCACGGCCAGCGCGCCCGCGCCCACCAGCAGCGCGCCCAACACCACCTGCCCCAACCCCAGAAACACCACCAACTTCTTCCTCTTCACCTTCACACTCCCAGCTTCAACACTTTTCGAGCTAACACTCTGTTTATCCTTCTTAACATTCTTCACTTTCTCCTGAGGGGTTTTACATATCAACTGTTCGGTGGAATCCTCGGATTTGAGGCTGGAGACTGTGGCGGTCGGCCGCGGGAAGTCGGCCTCCGCGGATCGCGCGCGTTCGTCGGTCATCGCGTTGTCATAGCAACAGCATGCGCGGGCGCACGTCGTGCTCGAGTCGCGGCGCGGGGCTCACTGCGGTGCGCGCGCCGGTGAAAGTCGTGGTTTTCTTCAACCTGCAGGGTGCTGGTATGGGAAAAGGGCAGTTGAACAGGTGGTACACTGATAACGCGACTGTTATCATATCAATGTTACTTAAATCGATGATGAATCGTGCCAACTGCACATTACACCTCACCTCATTAGGTACCAAGTGTGGTAACTTTAATGTCCAGTACCTACCCAAAACAATGTGAGCACTATAGCGCTTTTTACAAACTCCAAACTGAACATAGGTAGAAGCCAAAAACAATGTATTTAATGACATTTAAAATGACAGTGTTCTGACCGAGCATGCATGGCTAGCTCAGTCTCTTATCTTACTACATTATTGTTTTGTTCTTAGGGCCGTCGTCGTATTAATAAATTGAGATTTTAAGTTAGACTTCCGCCCAGCACGTCAGAAATAGCAGTTTTCTATGACTTGATGTTTAGTTTGATGTGACTTAAGATGGGTAGGTACCTAATTCATCCCAGTTTATTAATACGGTCATTGACTTCAAGACATAATAATTCATGATCGAAAACCCTATCAAGCACACATAAATAACCACAACAAACTCTAAATTTATTATCTATGGATCTGACCATCGAAACGCCTCCTAAATGGAGTTGCTGTGGTAAGCCATCATTACGGCTAGGAAGCGGGCTCGAATTCCATCGGCGCACGCGCGGAGAAAGCGGCGGAACTATCTCCGGCCGGCGCGCGCATCTCGCGCCGCGTACACACGGCGGCGATGCCCTTGCATGATCTACCTGTATAATATCCGCGAGCGTTGACCAATATTGCTTTTTGGTGCCAATAATTACGATTATACTCGTAATGCTTAAGTAAGCATTACTGTAATCCTTACTTAATGTTATTATAATTTTCAAAGTTAGTTATTCCACCTTCACGGTCCAACGCCTTAACCGATCGACGGCAAATTTGGATACAGAAATTATAAACATATACTACGACATACTACTTATGATCTTATAAAATATAAACGATAAACTATGCTGACGGTGTCCAGAGCAAAAGCTTAGTGTTTTATTTAAATAACTTGAAAAATGAACCTAAATTTAAACTTATTGACGTTGCCCAATGGGGTGGTAATCCTCTTAACAAGCAAAGGTGATCGTTCGCTCGAGTGAAGGTCCAAGCGGCGAGTTTAAGTAGTCCCGACAGAGCGAACAAAACACATTTTAGCGCGTGTATTCAATTTGACAGCATGACTTCACCAACGTATAAGGCTCCCTAATTGACAATGCACGCGCTAAAATGTGTTTTGTTCGGTCGGTCGGGACTAATTAAACTCGCCGCTTTTATTCGCTCGTTCGTTCGACCGGCCGCCGTTTTTTGAGAGAATAACACACCAGCAAGGCTAGCACATGTTGTCCGCGACTTGTTTGTCGCTCGGATCTCCCTTTCTATCAAGTATGTAACGATAGAGACGCACTGAGCGACAAGCGAGAAAATACAACTTGTGCTACCCGTGCTGGTTTAGTAATATTTTGAATGCGAATGTAAAGACTTACATAGCTGTTGTTGTTTTGTTGTAAAGACTTAGCTCGGAGGGGGCCTAGTCATTTTGTATCGTCATATACTAAACAGGTTTCGACAAAATGTACCTACCTAGTGCCTATTTGTTCTGAGTAATATTTAGTATAAATAAGTATGTACCTATTACGTATTTAACAGGCATCATAAACTTGGTTCGAAACCTTTTTTTAGGGTTCCATAGTCAAACTAGGAACCCTTATAGTTTCGCCATGTCCGTCCATCCGTCCGTCCGTCCGCAGCCTAGCTCAGAGACTCTTAGATTAGTACTAGAAAGCTGTAATTTGGGATGAATATACATATAAGTCACGCCAACTAAGTGGTAAAATAAAATCCTGAAAAACATTTTTTTATGTACCTCCCCGACACGTAACGTGGGCGTGTATTTTTTTTTTCTCGTCTTCCCCATAGTGTGGGGTGTCGTTGGATAGGCCTTTCAAAAATATTGCGGGTATGTGCAATCAATTTTTCGATTAAGGGATCCGTTTTTGAAATATGTATTAAGCTTTAAAGCCCCCCCTCCACCCCGCCCCAAGACTACAAATGCAAAAAGACTAAGTAGACTTGATTGGATCCTGAGATAAAGGCGACTAAAATGTTTATGCCTACTAAAATGATCCTTAACAGCACCAAATAACTTGAAATAGAGAATTGTTCATACTTGTTGTTTTTGAGATGGTGTTTGTGTAGTAACTTCTGCTTCGGCATCGGAACCCTCCACTGAGCATGATCAGCCATGCTCTTGCCCGGTTTCTTATTTATAAGAATACACGCAAAGCGCTGCGCCGCTGCCGCCTACATGTGCTTCTGCGGCTTCTATTAATATATATATATATATATATATATATATATATTCAATATTTTTTATATTCAATATTAAACAAGGTCGAATACTATTCTTTATTGTTACTTATCTTGTAAAACCCTGGATATCCATTTGCTATCGACTGTTTTCAAAATATCCATTAAAAACCTTCCCTAATTGTCTCCTAGCAAATACTCGCCCCTAAGTTCAACTTTGATGATCCCCCAAGCGAAGTAAGATGCGGGCTGTTGCTTCCGATCGTCAATTGGTGGTGTCGGCAGGTGCTCCGTTTCCGTTTCCGGCGAGGCGCGTGCGCAGTTTCTTGAGACGGGAGGGTTCCTCCAACGTTAGGGGAGGACTGAGGACTATTGTCATTGCGATGCAAAAAATCGTATTTTTATGTAGTAGTTTCCGACCGCGATTTTATTAAGCGATTAGGACCTATTTTCTAACACACTAGGGCCTGTCGTTTGATCAGTAGTTAACTCAACTAATTGTTAAAATTCGAAAAAGGAATCGAAAATTTGACACATTTCCTTGAGATTTTAACCATTAGTAACGTTTTTTGACCATTAGTGAGTTTAACTACCGATCAAACAACAGGCCATTAGGGCAGTTTTAAGATTAAAAATCGTAACCAATTGTTAAATATGAACCAAATGAGTCATTTACGATTTGATTTTCGAATTTTAACCATTAGTTCAGTTTAACTACTGATCATAAAAATCGGCCCATAAATAAACTCAAAATAGGCTTGAAAGGGGTTTGGGTAAAAGTTCAAGGTGAGCGGCCATTCGTTAAAGTGGCAAATTATGATATAATTATTAAAAATAAACATATTTTATTATGTAATGATATACTCTTAAGTGCATCGGAGCTGAGATATTTAAATATTCATGCTTGGGCGTACTTTTGTACTAAAAACTGAACACTTAAATCTTTAAAATCTCCGCTCCGATATTATTTAACGCCATAAATTATATATATCTATATGTATTTAGAGGTCCTCTAAATAACTATGTAAGAATCATCCGTGGCCGCTGAAAAAAAATATGACAATATTCTTCAAACAAATTTACCCAATGCCCTTTTAGATACTTATACCATTTTGAGGACAGTAAAATAGTGCCAACGAGCCGGTATGATTATGGAGATGTATCTAGATGGTACGTGGAACTCCTCAAATGGCTAAAAGTACATATCCCGAGTTCAGACTCGATTGATTAAAAAAAAATACTAGCGAGATTAAGATTTTCTAAATTATTTTTTTTGTATAAGTACTTATATAAGTCCGGTTCCGCAGGATGCACAGACAGCCAACGTAAAGTTTTTTCAAGACAAATTTCCCAGGATGACAAATTGTTTCATCACAGCAATTAGTAAACATCGACAATCAAACGTAAATAAAAGATCGCGAAACAAAGCACGTAACGTAACGTAACGCAGCGGTTACGTCGCGTCACCGCCGCCCCGTACAAGGGGCGAAAACGATCACAATCGTGACGCTGACGCAACGTGTGTGACTGCCGGGTATGCGTCTCAAGAGGAGTAAGGTTACATTACCTAATTGTTTGTTGATGACGATTGTTAGATAATCGACGTAACAGTAATATGTGCCGCCGTTGACAGACGTGTTCGTTACTACTTAAGCCGCAAACGCACTGAGAGCGATGGCGGCGCGTTATTTCCATAATATTATCCATAATTTTCAAAAAAAACATTTTAAAAACACATTGTATTATTACACTTTTAACTCTGTATTACATTGTTAGTTAGTTAGTTACAAGTGACGCTAATATAAGCGTTTTAAAAAGCGTGGCCGAGGCGTTTTTGCAGTTTTAATTCTTGCGTTAAAAGGCCCATTTTGCTTCCTGAAATATTATTTACTTAAGGACGCCCGGAATTAATTCCTCGCCACACCTCCTATTTTAACCCTTTAAACGATGAATTTCCAAAAATCCCTTCTCATTGCACCCGGGGGGTATCCATGGAATATTCTCTTGAAATTTCAAGTCCCTAGGTCCAGCAGTTTCGGCTGTGCGTTGATTGATCAGTCAGTCAGAGACCCTACTTTGAAATCGAAGTTCGAAGTTACGTTGGCTCCTCTCGATTTAGGCTCGAATGACGAGTACAGAGATGGAGCTAACGTAACTTCGATTTTCAAAGTAGGGCCTCAGTTTCTTCTTTTATATTATAGTATATTTAGATTTATTTCTTAAATAGTTCGCCGGAGAGCTTGTCAACAAACAGCCACTCATCTCGCAGCTGTAATTTAACCCGTGTTTAAAGCGTATCTTCATGCGTGTGTAGAGAACCTAATAATCGCTATTTCAATATCTCATCCCGAAAATTATTTCTGTCAATAACCGTTCCATAGTATTGTAATTCTTCTACATCGACGCCGTTAGATGTTTTGGTGGATTTTTTAACGCCTGTATTTGTTAAATAGCAAATGTACTTTCCATGGGATTTTGCAATCTCATGAGTCCATGTCATGAATTATTTATTTACGAGGGTATTACCCTTGAGCTGGAAGACCCTGTTGCCTGTCTGGCCGTTGATTGACTTGCGCAGTGACAGCCTTCCTGGCTGTATCCAATCTGTGTGGTGGTACTACCGTAAATCAATGTAGGTATACTATTTTATATTTAAACACTTTTAAAAAATCCATTTGAGTTAACACAACAAAATTAAATCAGAGCATTTATCCTGCTTCAGTTTGGACCATCTTCATTTGATATCTTCAAAGCACACTGTTACTTATGCCATAAAAGCTTACTGTCACGTAAATAAAACCTGCCATGACGACTAATGTGCCAAAGGAAACTTTCCAAAATTGCGGAACATTTCATGTAGGAAAATTTCGGAAACTTCCCTCAATTTTGTATGGGGAGTGAAACTTTCCGTTTCTTAAATTTAAATTTTCTTTATTTCTAGTTCCTTAGAGCTTTTCCAACTTTTTGGAAACTTTCCACAACTTGCAGATCAGTAGCCATGACATCAACAATATGATTACATTATCGAAGCAAGGTAGACTAAACCTAAGCAGAATAACGACACAGTCGATTCAATCTGCTCTGCTCGATTGCTAGTTTTGCTGACCTGAAACTGCAACGTTGCTCGTTTGATGCCATTCATAGGTATTTTTACCTGGGTAAAAGCTTGCCTGACATTTACAATTAGAGTTCCATAGACGGTTACCAAGAATATAAAAGAAGAGTAAACGAAGATACAATTTAGAGGAAGAAAGAACAGTGAAAAACAGGGTGTTGGACATTTGAGAGAATAAAACACATTCCTTTATTATCCTTAGAAACAAAATTATTCTAAAATTGTCGCAAGAGACATTTTCGTGCCTAACTAGGTACCTATGTCAAATTAGAAAAAATAATCAAAATTAAAACTGATACATTTTAAGACATATATCAAATTTCATTAGAATCGAATTAAAAAGCACACAAAACGCAATGTCAAAGCCTAAGACTAACTTACTGTAAAACCTTACCCGGAAGTGTACCTAACTAAGTAAAAACCAAAGAAAAGGTAACATTCGTTTCATATTGGAATCAGTTGACTTTCTTCGACGCTCGGTCGAAAAAGAAGCAAAACATTAAACGTAGGTATTACCAAATACCATTAATACTGGTATGAGAGATGTTTTCACAACCATTGTTGCATTGGATCAAGGCAAAACCCTATTAGTCACCTTAAAATAAAAAAATAAAGGAAGCAAGAAATCTGCTTTCTAATGGCCGTTTAAAGATTAAAGTAATCGTCCTTGATGAAGTCGGCAGCGCGCTCAGCGATCATGACCACGGGAGCGTTCGTGTTTCCCCGGACCACCTTCGGCATGACGCTGGCGTCCACCACCCGCAGCCCTGCCACGCCTATAACCTTCAGTCTTCCGTCCACCACTGTGCCCATGGCGGCCGTTCCCACAGCATGCCATGCCGCCATCGCCATAGCTTTTGTTTTGCATCTTACTTCATCTACATCAGTCAAACCCACGCAGCTTTCAATATCAAGGATGATGACGCGAGCATTCTTAGTTTTAAGGTACGCCGTATCAGCCACGGACCAAGCTACCTTTAGAGCTTCAGGGTACCCGTCCAAGTCGGAGCACTTGCTGAAAGTCCCTGAAAATATCAACGGAGCGCCCAATCGGTCCGCCGGGTTCAGCTCAACCCGGCCTCGTGACGCAGGCTTCAGCAGCACCACGGCTAACGTGATTAATTCGTGTTCCTTCAACTCAGACTGCAGTTTTTGGCAGATGTACTCATTGAAACCCAAAATGTGTATGCATTGGTCATAGAAATTCGTATCCATCGGTATGCAAGACGGATAGATCCCGAACTCTGGCACGTTGCCCTCCTTTGCCTTAATATAAGCTCCCATACTGTTCGTTCTTGAAAGCGAGCCGGTCCGATCGTAAAGATACCTGATCACGTCCATGTGGGTTTCAGAATCCTCCGTGGTACAGGTTCCATTATCCGCTGCCATGAAGTTCAGAACCATTACGTGATCGTGCAGGTTCCTTCCAACCGGTAAATCTTTGACCACGCTTATATTCAAATCTTCCAGATGCTTCTTCGGTCCCAACCCGGAGAGCAACAGTAACTTTGCCGTGTTAAATGTCCCTGCAGATACGATCACTTCCTTAGCAGCGTAAAATATAAATCGATCTTGTCCTAGATGCACTTCGACTCCAGTAGCAGTAACATTTTCAATCAAAATTTTCGTAACAATAGCATCCTTAACCACCTTCAAGTTATCTCTCTTATATTCCTTGTTAAGCATGGCAGTCAGCGTGCTGTCTCTGCGGCCTTCTCGGACAGTATGCGAAAACCGCCCTGCTCCTATGAGCTCCGGGTTCGTCATATCCTTCACCATAGTGAACCCCAGCTCTTTAAATGCATCCAGAAAGATATCGGTCTCATGAGTGGACTCATTGAGACCGGCTACTTCAATTTCTCCATGCCTTCCATGATACTTCATCAGTTCCGGGTCATTGATGATCTTTTCATCAGTAACGTGCTCAGTTTTCTTGAAGTACGAGAGCACGTTGGTCCAGTTCCAGGCATCACCGGCGACTGTGGCCCACTCGTTGTAGTCACGCGGGAAGCCACGGGCGTAGACCATGTCGTTGAGCGAGCCGCTGCCGCCGAGCATCCGGCCGCGCGGCTGGCGCTGGCTGCCGCGGCGCAGCGCCTGGCTGGACATACCATCGTTCACGGTAGTGAAGTTCCAGTCGTATTGGCTCCCCTTTAGCTCGCCGCGAAAGCCTGGGATCTGAATATAGAAAACAACATATTATTTCTACCCTATAATTATAGACTATTTAATCACGTAAAGTCAAAAGTAATGCTTTCGTAAAATTGAATAGAATGATTTTTTTTATTCTACAACAAAAGGACTTGAAAATGGAGTGAGTGGAAATTTCTGTAGGAGACGCCCTAGACGCACATACTGTGATCAGATTCGCGATGTACTGAATAAGGGCCAAATCAAAAGCTCCCGAAACCGACGTACGTGCATGAAGAGGTTGATTAATGTAGAGGAAGCGAAAGTTGTATGTTTAGACCGGGGCACCTGGCGTTCCACAGATTCTGCCTTCCCAGTTGGAAGACAGACGTAAAGGTATGTATGTATGTAAAAGCACTTTGGATTTCTTAAGCAGATAAAGGAACCTCTAGACTGATCTGTTGAATGTTAGTAGCTCCTCGTTTCCCCTCCTGAGCAGGTCATCTAAAAAGCAAAACGCCGAAGTATCTTATTGCCTTAGACGCATTATGTCTGCTTTGCAAATTACCTAAATCGCATTAAGTCTAAGCTCATAATTTTGTGGAAAGAAGCTTCGGTGGTCGGTACTGACGATGGACTCCTGCGGCGGATCCCCGCCGGCCTCCAGCAGCAGCACGGAGCCCGGCAGCCGCGCCAGCCGCGCCGCCAGCGCCGCGCCCGCCGTGCCGCCGCCCACCACCACGAAGTCGAATGTAGACCCATCTGGAAAATCATGGGTATCCATCCATCCATCCAGCACATCCATTGCACAAAGCTACGATTTGTTTTTTTTTCAAAATGGGTAATTTTCAAAAATATTGTACATAATTAGAGGCTTATTGTCTTATTGAAAACCAAATCACGATCGCATCCTTTGTGTAACGAAAGTTAGTCATACAAACTACATGGGTAACTTTCGTTACAAAAAGGAGTCAATTAAGTTTTGTTTTAATTCAAGCCCTAACTATGTATTTTTTTTGAAAAGGACCCTATTCTCAATCGGCGAAGCATCATACTCGGATAGATGATTTCGGAAAGATTAGAAATACAAGGTTAACTGAAAGAGATACCTTCAAGAGATAGATAAGTTAATAGTTCAAATTCAAAATTCAAATATATTTATTTAATTACAGTGAGAATATAAATTACAAACAGAGGATAAAACTAAAATAAGGTGTTAATCACTTTGTACTAATTTACAGACTAAAATTATCTGTGGCTCTGTTGTATACATCGTCTTCATTATCCATACGTCTCCTTCGCGCCTGGACAACATACTAACCTAACCTAACTAACCTAATCTAGCCTAGTAACCTAGCCCAACCTAAGTTATGGTTAGTGAAAGATATAACAAATAAATACTAGCCCAAACAATAATATGCATAATGTACATTAGTCGAATACAAATTAGTTCAACTACAATTTATTCTAAAAGCGTAATATGCCAATCAAAGCAGTAGGCCAAAGTATTATGCGACTGTACTATTATGCTAATACAAATTATGCGAAATCAATTATGCCAAATTAAAATAAGGCGAACGTAAAATGCAAATAGGAATGATATTAGGATTTATGTTGTATAACCTGAGTGTGAAATTAAAACTCTTACTCTCCACTGCGGCGTTTGGCAGCCAGGTCTCCGTCACCAAGCACTGGGAGGCAGCAAAGAAGCGCAGCGCGGCCGCCACCGCCGCGCCCGTCGCGCCACCGCCGCCGCACGGTACCGACATATCTGGGAACGTACGTTATCCTAGTATCCAAACTGGTATGATAATGTTTCAAAGGTGGATTTAATGGGGGGAAGGGGTGAGGGGGTAATGTCGCCTATTTCTATAAAAGACTGACCAGTGCAGCGATGGATCTCTATCTTACCTGATACAGTAGTGAAAAAGTTAGGAGATCGCCGATCCAGTGCCTATTTACCTAAGTTATCTCACAGGAAATACAGATGAAAAACTTTAAATCCAACCCTAGGATTTGAATATAGCTTAGGAGGCAGTGGGCCTGTGGCAGACAAGTACTAGTACGCAGACTGCGTATTGGCCAACGAAGTGTAGTGCGCCCTTTAATTCAGAGCCCGCTGACGCTGAGTCTGTTGTTAAATCGATTTGTTTGTTAATAGATTACTTAATTAGACACATCAACAGAAGAACAAGCAAATGCATCGGTCCTAAGAGACAAATTATGAATAACTAATTAACAGATAAAAACCTAAGTAGCCTATAATAGCAACCTTTTATAGGTTTACTACGTTCATAAATAAAGGACAACAGCAGTTCAAGTGAAAGAAAAACACTTAAGATATTTATAAAGTGTTTAAGTTTCCATGCTAGTTATGAGAAACACCCTGTATTCCAATTTTTTCCCAGTGTTAAGCTTAGGGAAGGAATGCTTGATTTTCGTAAATTATCTTTAGTATTTTAAGCTAAGCAAATTAGAACTTTATAAAAAAATGTATTCTTCACAAAGAACTTCTAGTTCTCTAATTTGTTTCCCCAAATCAACCAATTAAATCGTAATTCATTTATTTACGATAAGTTATCCGTGAAATCTGTCTATGTATGCGCTAAATATTATTGTTCCGTCCGTTTGTAGATTCGGAGACAATAGGCTGAGACAGACGGACAAACAAGCACCCTCTACACCACCTCTCACCTCCCAAGGGATCCTACAAGGGTTCCGTCTTTTCACCTAATTAACGGGACCCTAAGAACTGCTCATTACCGAAGTGGCCTATTTCCCAAGCCGTATCTCTGACGCATGACAGTGACTGTAGTACCTACTGATAGCAATATCGTAATTATCACTATCACGGCAATTAGACTATCACCACTTGATTGGTTATGTTATAAGGTTCTTATCAGGTGAATGACCTACGCTTCTGTTCCATATCATTTTACCGTAAGTTATTGTTGAAATTTTTGTACAGTCGAGTTCATAAATATGTATGTATACACTTTAGTACAGTCAACAGCATAAATAAGTGATCATTTATGTACCTTGTATTGAATATTTATCGATGTATCGATACAAAATTGTGAAACGATTGAAAGCGACAAGGTACATAAATGATCACTTATTTATGCTGTTGACTGTACCTTGTCTATTTAGTGTCATGTTTAAACTGCCATATATGAGTTGTCACAACGATTAAAGTGACAAGTGTATACATATTTATGAGTCTTTTAGTCTGTTACCACTTCACGGCTAAACTAATGAAAGGATTTTGATGCAATTTTAAATATAGTTAAAACCAATTTTCATGATTTTTTGTGATCTGGGAGTCCCGTCATAATGACAGCGTCACTACTTGAGAAATTAATTACGTCAAAATGAATCATTGGCTTTCAGCGACGGTTATATAGTGGCTCAACAATAAAAGTGGTTGACTGTCCTACCCCGGGGAACACCTGTCTTCATATTCACCAAGGAATCTACTACTCATAATGATACATTAAATTTCAATTTTGCGTAATGGTGCGTACACGTAGCGATCCGTTTTACAGGTCCGTTATTTGATGGCGTATGTTAGTTGTATGAGCGAGTTCACACCCAAAACAGTATTCTGGATACAGTAAAAAAGAAGATTACAAGGTGAAAAGATCCGTTAAAACGGATCCTGTAAAAACCGACGTTCTATGTGTACGCGCCGTTAAGCATCATTTGCGCCGCGATAACTAAGCTCGATACGTTTCAGCCAATTTTCATGAAACCGGTATGCCGATGCGGTGTGAGTGAGATGCTAACGAACCAGTTAGTGATCAGTTTTATCACTTCTAAAACGAGTTCTTGTGGGGCAAGAGTCAATGTGAGGAGTTTTTTAATATTTATTGACTTGTATGTCTTGTCTGCACGGGTGGCACAAGTTGTATTTTCTCGCTTGTCGCTCAATGCGTCTCTATCGTTACAGACTAGATGGAAAAGGAGATCCGAGCGATAAACAAGTCGCGGACAACATGTGCTAGCCGTGCTGATCTGCGACATTGAACAGAGCGGTAAAAACGTTATCGTAAACTGCAAAACCGCGTAAGTAACATTTATAATAAGGAGCAAAATGCACCTTTTTTCCAAGACGTTAAGGTTTATTTTGCTCTATAATAAAATTGTTGGTTACGCGGTTTTGCAGTATCACCGACGATTTCGTCTTTGACCAGCTATCATATTGTCAACGTTTTGATAGCTCTTATTTAACTGTCAGTCTGGTCAAAAACGATATGATTTTTACCGTGTCAAATAGAGGCCCCGTTATGGAATTGTCTTTAACTCGGCCACCATTACTGTCAAGTAAATAGGAGCTATCAAAACGTTGACAAGACTTATTAAAGATAGTTTTCACGAAATCATTATTTCTGCGAAACAATATTACTTTTCGCATTTTTTCCCATTCTTAATTTTACCAAAGTTATTTTTTCCCCGGTCGCTTTTTTTCTCGTTCGACTTTTTTCCCAGTCACTTTGTTTCCCGATCGATTTGTATCCCAGTCTCACTTTTTCCCAAAAGTTATTAATAACATCATAATGTTTAGGTTATGTTAGTTTAACAGCAGGCCCGGAGGGCCAAATAATCCAGAAATAGGAGCTCCGCGAAAGCGGAGCTCTGTCAAATTTGATTCATTGGAATCGGAAAAACACGACTGTGAAAATGTGATACTAGGAAAAGAAGCGAATGGATAAAACTCGCAAGGAGAAAAACACGAATGTGTTTGTGAATGGTAATATCACGTTTAGCAGCAAAATGTCGGTGAAACTGCAAAACCGCGTAAGTAACATTTTTAATGAGGAGCAATATGCACCTCTTTTTCTAAGAATTTAAGGTTTATTTTGCTCTATAATAAATTTTTTGGTTACGCGGTTTTGCATTATCACCGACGAAAAGCAGATAAATACACACACAGTCACACGCAAACACACACGCACGCATGCACGCACGCACGCACGCACGCACGCACATAAAGTAGAATAATAGATAAGTCACAGAACATGTAATAAATTCATATTTGTACTGGGTAACTACTGACCAATAAGGAAGAGCGGATGCGTCTTACCACAGGCATGGGGGCATAACACGTACAAAATATAATTCGTGCTTATAATTTGTACTAGATGGCACCACCGGTATCATCAGAAATATTATCTTTTTCATTTCCGCAAATCAAGGGAAAGTTAAGCTTTTATTAATCACATATACCTTAATTTTAATGCAAACATCATTCTTTACATACATTTAAGGCTTTATTTTAGAAACTAAGAATGGCATTTTTTTCGTGACACTGAACGGCCATCATTAGCTATTCAACTTGCTACGTGATATTCTTTAGAATCACTAGATGGTGCTATACGAGGACGTTAGCGCCATCTTGTGTCGTCGGGGTCACTCCCGGTATAGATATTCAATGGACCAACATTAAAGCGTTTCGTTATTTCTTATCCCAAAAATACGAAAATTAATTTATTTTAACACTACTATAAATAACAGAAAGAAATTAAAGAATAAAAATACCTGCACTTCCCAAGTATTTTTCACAATGCGTTTGACTTAAACAAAACTAAAAGTTTATTATAGCAAACAAAACGGAGACATTCTGTTGACGTTTTTTTGTTGAAAATATAAAATTTGTTTGAATTGTTTGTTGTGTTGCGTTTTGCGTTGCGAAGTGTTACGTTCATACGTTGCCCTTTCCTTTGTTTGGTCTCCTGAAAACTTTGGCTATTTTACTGGACTCCGATTTGAGTTATCCTGTTTAAAACGACGACCTGGCTTATTGATCAAATTTCGACGCACAACGACTGCTTTGAATCTGGACTCCGAGATTATTACCCTGTTTGAAACGGCAACCTGGCATTGGAAAACGGACTTTTTGACTATAATTATATTCCACATACGACGATCTTGCTTTGAATTTGGACTCAGAGTTTGTTACCCTATTTGAAACGGCGACCTGGCTTTGGATCACGGACCTTGACAAAATATTCCTTATACGACGATCTTGCTGCGAGTTTGGACTCCGAGTTTTGTGTAACTCCGCGAAAATGCCTTCAAAATGTGCGTATTTCTTGTGCCAGAACAAGTCTTCGGGAAGGTCATTATTTCGCTTCCCAACTACAGATCCTAATCGTTTAAAGGATTGGATTAACAATTGCGGTAAGTTCGTTATTAAACTGTAGTACCTATAAAAAAATGTATTTTTATGATATCTAAGCCACTCCAAGTATAGTGTTATTATTTCAAAGTGGTAATATTTAGGCAAATTGGGATATTTAGTTTCATTTTGATTTGGTTTTTAGAAATCTTGGGACAAATTTGAAATGAAATTCAGTCAAAACATGAAATTAATAATGATTAATACAATGATCATTAGGGATCGGAAATTCGGATGCTTTTATTGTTTTGTTTTTGTTGTTGTATTGATGTTAAGTAGTATGGAGGCGGGTTCTATTTAATTTTTCTAATATATTTCCCGGGTTATTTCCGGAATACCAGAAATTAGGATACATATACACATACGTATTTAAAGTATTTAAATAACATATTTTAGTTGTTTCTTTTTATAAAATATGTGGTTTGTTTAACTAACAGTACCGACACTATTCTTTAACATCAAACTAAATTAAATTTGTTAAGTTACATATTATTCTTATGAAAACTAATGGTACTAACGTTAGCATTTTTGGTAAATCACCAAATTAAAGCAAATATACATAGTCATACAAAATTTAACTGTTTACCAACGTGTAGGTATGTAAACAAAATTGCTGAAAATAGTCATAACCTAAATATTTTGACAGTTATCACTATTTCCTGATGTTTTATACAATCCCGGAATCCCAGAACTTAAATAATTGAAATAATATTTTTAAGAAGCCGACTCCATACTTGCTGAGCTTTTCCCGGAAATTTGCTAATTGTAGGTATAAAAGCATCCGAATTTCCGATCCCTAATGATCAGTCCATCAATGAAAAAATTTGAGCACCCGCTGGGAATTGAGCCCGGGACTGCGCAATTTTTGGATTTCATTAGCTGACAGCAGACGTTTCTGCTTAATTAAAAGTAAAACAAAAAATGTTTTTGGAGTATATTGATATACCAAGAGTATGGTATTTTAAGAGGAAGAATTCATTTCGAATTTTAGGCATTATGAAAAAACATTGTTTAGTTTTTTTATGTTTTGGGAATAGGAGTTGTGATATTTTGTTGCACGGTTGTACCAAAACGGTAGCAAACTTGTCTGATGATTGTAGTTAATCCGATGCATCATGCCTGCAATAGGGAAAGCAAAAAAATGTTGACCTTGCGGTTTACTCAGTGGTAGGTGGTACCTACTGAACCGACGATCCCGGGCTCCAATCCTGGCAAGAAAAAATATTTGTGTGATAACACTGATAACTGTACATATTTATTTTCTAGAATCAGTGGCCCGTTTAAATTACAAGCGGAACTCTCCTTCTAGCAAAAGGAGTTAGAAAGAGACTTCCATTGTAACTTGTAGCTTCATGAAACGGGCCTCAGGACTGCCTGCTTTAGTTTATATTACTCTGTATTTTTGACGTTTATTTTGTGGTGCACAATAAAAAATATTACTCTTACTACTACTACTACTACTACTACTACTACTACTACTAATACAATATACCTAGTTGTCTGGTATGTTGTGTTAAAATTGTCCCATGATATTTATATTTATTTACCTACACTTCAACTTCCACCTTCATATAGGTACAATTTCTTTAATAAACAACCATTACTGTTTTTTTCCAATCTCTCACTGGTATATATCTGTAATGAAATTTTAAAAGTTTTGTTTGGTCTCATGTGTAACGAATGACGTAAATTGTAATCAATAATATAAATTATAAATTATTTTTGCTAATTATTTTGTTGACATAAACATATATAACATAGTTCTTTAATGTTCAATGGTGACTCTTTTAGGTAACATGACCATTACTCACTTAACACCAGAAGCACTCTGCAACAGATACATTTGCAGTGACCATTTTGAGAAGCGACATATACTCAATGAAAATGGAAGACGGAAAAGACTAAGCAATATGGCTGTGCCAATGCACTTCAGAGGAGATCACACAACAGAGACTGCACCACACTCACCGGTCGCATCAACATCACGAGGTAAAACAGGCCTTGTTTCATTATTTGCCCTCCTCTCAAATTTGATTACTTATCTTATCACGTTAAAAATATCTCTGCTCGGGCTGAGATAGTCGATCAACCAAAATGATTTTTCATAATTACATTTTGTCTGATTTTTCCCTGACGGTAAGCAAAACGGGATTCCGTTTGTCAAGTGTGCACGGGTTACAAGGTTTAAAGTACCATCGAACACTCACTTAAGTGACTATTTGCAGGCCGTATGTCACATATGGTGTACCAGAGGTCAGTTAAGTGAGGTGCTGTTTGTACAGATGCATATAATACATTAAAATAATTTAAAAACTGCTTGGCCACATGGTATGCGGTTTAATTGAATTTTAAAATTGTAACTCGTGCGTGCTAGATGGAAAGGCTTTGGTAGATAACTTGTTAAAATTCAAGAAATGAATTACGAGTACCTGTGTAAAAAGCTTACAAAAAAAAAAACAATTCGGACAGCGCTGCCTCTGTCCAAATCTAAGAAAGCGCCTGAGTGGAGTCCTTCTGGTTATTATAAGCATATCTTAAAAATTAAAATTTACAGAAGCTTAATGACTTTGTTCCAGCTCAACAGTCGCCAGAGTTAACCGTGCTGAAACCTATGAAAGTTTACCCTGGCGGTCTTAAAAGAAAAGCAGAGGATATGGAGGAGGAAAATGAAGAAACGTTTTGTTCGACTCCAAAAAAACGCAGACATCAAGTAGATCAAGTAGATACACCAAATTGCAAAAAAATTAAGCTTATCTTGCAAAATACAAAAAAAATTTTGAAGAAAGAACGTAACCAACACGCAAGGCTAAAAAAAAAACTAGACTCAAAAAAAATAATCGACTTAAACAAAGTAAAGTTCAAAAGCGAGGCTTCAAAAATATTGTCATTTATGCAATTAAAGAAAACAAAAAAACCGTGGTCCGAAGCGGAAAAAAAATTCTGCATGTCACTATACTATAAGTCTCCTGCTGCGTATAATCATATGAGGAAGGGAGGCATAGTACTCGCTGCTCCCGCCACCATTCAGACCTGGCTGCAATCAAGTAACTGTTTGCCAGGTCTGAATGATGATATTTTTGACAATATTTATAATAAATTTGAAAATCAATCAATCAAAGAGAAATCCTGTTCGGTGTGTTTTGATGAAATGAGCTTGAAAACTGATTTTGATTATACCATGAAATATGATTTAATTGAAGGGTTTGAAGATTTTGGTGGCGGTGATCGTTCCCCCAAGGAAGCTAAATATGCATTAGTGTTTGTCGCCAGGGGGATTTATAGCAATTGGAAAATCCCTCTGGCGTATTTTCTATCACAAACCAATGTTAACGCCGACAAGTTAAGCCAGTTGATTAAGGCTGTAATCAATAAATTATTTTCGTCAGGGCTCTTGCCAAAAGTGGTTGTATGTGATCAAGCTACCACAAATGTTAAGGCGATGAAGTCCTTGGGGGCCACGATAAATGAGCCTTTCTTTTTTATAGATGATCATAAATTATTTTCTATTTACGACGTGCCTCATCTGATTAAAAGTGTTAGAAATAATTTGATTGACAGTAATTTTGATTTAAATGGTAATGAAATATCGTTTGATGATATAGTAAATGTGTACAATATTGATAAAAATAATAAAAGCAAATCATTACACAAACTGACCTCGGCGCACCTTAGACCCACAAACTTCCAGAAAATGAAAGTGAAGCTGGCTACCCAAGTGTTAAGCCATTCGGTAGCAGCAGCCATACAAACGGCAATGGACAGTGGAGAGCTGAAAAGCGATACAGCCAAAAATACAGCTGATTTTGTGATGATTGTGAATGATTTATTCGATTCTTTAAATTCAAAAAATCAATTTAATAGAAATCCATATAAATGTGCACTAACAAAAAATAATCAATCAATGGTATTTGAAACACTTATGAAAGGAAGAGAATTATTTGGAAATTTAAAAAAAAAAAAGATTAACAAAAAAAATAATATTAAAATGACATGTCCCCCTTGCTTTGACGGCATGCAACAAACTATTAATGCCGTCATTCAGCTCTCCACTGAGGAATTTTCAAAGGGCACCGAGGTCAAATTTATTATGACGTATAGATTGAATCAGGATGTAATAGAAAATTTGTTTGGAATTTATCGCATGAAGGGTGGTTGTAATAGAAATCCAACATCAAAAAGTTTAAGAGCCATATTTCGATCAAATTTATTAAATAATCTGATTAAATTAGACAACACAAATTGCGAATCAGATAATGAAACTTTTATGTCCACAACAGCCAACCTGCAAAATACACAAACACCAGAAGCATCGTGTTCGTATTCAGCTGGTCATGCTGAACGCGAACACGACACCGCCGGCCCCTCTACGTCTTCAGAAGCTACAATTTGGGATGATTCCCAAACGGTAGCTTCTGAAGACTGTTCTTTTCAAGATCCCGCAAACAACACCGAGGCCGAGATAAGTTTAGAAACGTGTTCGGTTGTGTATTTTGCAGGCTGGTTAGGCAAAGTTTGTGTAGATAAATTTGATTGTTCAATTTGTAAACATGATTTGATTAACGAACAAGTTGATTTATTAGATAAGAAACAATTGCTGCTGATTAATAAAACTTATTCCAATTTGATTACACCATCATTGAAATCACCTACTGATGTTTTATTTAATTTAGTTAATAAGTTGATTGATGTTTTCAATAATAAAATCAACACTATGCATGAAATGGGCTTGGTATCAAATTTAATAAACACTGCGAAAAACACTGTTGATCTTCCAAATGATTACCACGATATCAATCATCTAGATTTTTTGATTAAGAAATTATTTTTAGTTAAGATCTATGATTATTGTAAATCGAGGAAATCAACATCCGAATCAAAATCTAAATTGAGAATTCTGCAGCATAATTAATCTCCCCAATAGTCTTAAATTTTTACTGCTGCCATAAATGTACAATTTATTTCATACCTATAACACTTTTTTTTTACCAAAAGTCTTAAAATACCTACTAACTATTAATAAAATAACCCTTGCAGTTCACCCGCTTGTGGCACGGTCACTAAAATGCTGGCCGCGTTTCCCCTTTGCACAGCCGGACTGAGCCGCTGCGCAAAGAAAGAGCCCGCTAAAATAAGTCTTTCCGACACCTCTTTTACAAACCTTCATGGTGTCGGTCTTCCAAAAGTTTCACTAGCAAGTGCCGTCAAAAAGTAGATAATTCATTTAGAAAAGCGTATTGGCGACGCTTGATGGTCTGGGCCCCGTCAGCCGCGGACCAGTAATAAGTCTTAAGAAAATACGGCAACTTATTGATATCGTCAACTCGACGTCGACAATTGTACCTATCCCTAAGGTCTGTTCATTCTTACTTGTCTTATATAGTAAACAACTTTCTAACCTCAAAATTAACCTTTTTATGGCTAAAACAGCTCTTTTATCGTAAATAAAGTAAACTGAGTAAACATTTTGTTTCAAATAGCTGTTTTAGCCAAAAAAATGTTCATTTTGAGGTTAGACAGTTGTTTAATAGGTATATAAGACAAGTAACAATGAACAGACCTTATATACCTATTCAAAAATTTCTTTCACTTTACCACATAGATACCTACCCATTCCCTCAACAACCCACCCTACATTAATAAATCCTCCTACGCCTTATAATAGGCCTAGACCTTTACTATTATAAACCTTGACTATTATAAAAGCTGTTTTATTTTTGTTGCTTCTTACCAATGTCCGTTCTGTTCGATTAACAGTACATTACTACAGAGGCCGGGACAAAAGGGGTTGCCGGCCGAAGACATATAGACAGCCGAGCAAAGCGAGGCCGGATAGGTCTAAGGCGGGCAACCCATATTTCCCGCCGAGGTATGTATAGTGCTTTTCTCAAACATCAAATATAATTATAATTCATTAAAGAAAATTAAACCATAATTACAAAGTCAAATTACTAGGAGTGCATAATAGTAGTTTATGTGGCTGGTGCATAATAAGAGGCATTAAAGCAGGAGTGTGGTTTTATGAAACGAGCCAAAGGCGAGTTTCATAATAGGATCACACGAGTGTTTTAATGCCTAATTATGTATAGCCGCATACATAACTTTATCTACGAGTACATGCATATCATAAGTTTTTTATAATATGTTCAGATATGGCCTGTATTTTTATTAAGTTAGTGTTACTGTTAACTTGTTTGTAGTACCAAAGCATAAATAAAAATGAAATAAAAAACTAATAAAAAACAAACTTTATGTATAATGTACAGATATGGCTTGCATTTTCAAGTTAGTGGTACAGTATTGCCGATACTTTAATGTTTAGGTACCGACACTTTAATGTAAACATTACGATGCACTATACTTTAATGTTAACATTAAGATGCAACCACAGATACAGGTTTCTTAATATAGGCGATTTGCTTATCGCTTCTGAACATTATTGTAGGGAAGTTATGATATGGATGTAGATAAACATTAAAAGTAACCTACAGTACTCAGTCATCCGCGCTTTGTTGGGTGCGCCCGCCCGCCCGCGCCGGTGCCCCGCAGCGCACCGCCCGCCTGCGATCTAAATTGCGCTACGCACCCCTAATTACCTTTGTTCTCCTAGTACATTAGATAAACATGCAAACGCTTTGGTTGGATGCACGGCTTAGTATATTTACAAAAAAAACAGCTATCTAGCCTGTTCATAAACACAGCGGCCATGTTTACACTAAAATAAAAAAAACGCTTATGGGTTTTTTAAATACGCATAGTGGCAGAATGTTATGATGCCTGCGCCACAAATTTATGTGGAATGGAAATTAAAAAATAGGACTTTACCGGCCCTAGGCCTGCACGATTTGTATGAAATTCCATAAACGACCTCTTGTCCTAGCCGCACCTGAAACGTCATACTTGGCGGCCTATTATAAGGAACATAACATCAATATTTCATGGCATGTTTGAAAAAAAATCATAAGAGTTCTGTTTGAACTTTTTACAGAGTTGTCCGATTTTAATAGTACATTACTACAGAGGCCGGGAAGGGGGTTGCCGGCCGAGTTCATATAGCTGGCAACCCCACTTCACGCCGAGGTTTGTATAGTGCTTTTCTCAAACATATAAATAATTCATTAAAAAAAAAAAAACGTACTATGAGTGCATAAACATTAAAAGTAACCTACAGTGCTCAGTCATCCGCGCTGTGCCGGGTGCGCCCGCGGCTCGCCGCCCCGTGCTACATTGCCTGCGATCGAAATTGCGCTACGCACCCCTAATAACTTCTGCCCTCCTGGTACCTGGTGCCTTTATGCAAACGCTTTGGTTGGATGCACGGCTTAGTATATTAAAAAAAAAACTGCTTTTAGCCTGTTCATAAACACAACCGCCATGTTTACACGAAAATTAAAAAAAAAATACTTCCAGGCCTAGCCTTCAATTTTGTATGAAATTCCTTTACAGTTCTCTCGAGGTGTTCCGCCCGCAACGTGATACTTGAGGCCTAAAAAATTTTAAAAAAAAACAAAAAACCGCCTTCAAAAAGCAAAAAATAACTTCTTTAAAATGGTAGGTAAATAGGTCAGTCCAACTGAAGTCTGCTTTTGGTTAAAATATTGTTTGACGCCGACTTCAGTTGGACTGACCTTTTTGAAGGCGGTTTTTTGTTTTTTTAAACATTTATTTTATTTTATACTTTTTAGTGATCCTATTTATGCTGTTACGTAGCTCAACTTCTAAATATTAATAAGAAACTATAGAACATTTCAAGCTCGCCGCAGACAACGCCGCGGGAATGTCATAGTCATATTTAAACCTAAATGTGCTTCGTCATAGTCGCTCAACTTCCTTTATCGAAATATCTTATCGCCACCCTTGAAATAGGTACCGTTAAGGAGTTCCGGTGGCCATCTGTGGTCTTCATCATCAGTTCCACTTCACCATATAGTATTTTTCAAAAGCAAATGCATGAGTTACAGTGAAAAATACCAAAATCGCTATAGGTGTGCCTATAATATTTGAGGAGTTCTCTTGATTTCTCCATGATCCCATCATCAGATCCGGACGTGGTGACAATGGGACCAACTAGAAAGTATACCCATTCGAACAACGAAAAAATTTTTCAAATCGGTCCAGTGGTCTTCGAGTAATCGGGGAACATAAATAAAATAAAAAAAATCCCGACGAATTGAGAACCTCCTCCTTTTTTTGAAGTCGGTTAATAACTAACATCATAACGCCAACATTCTATTGCATATTTTGAGAAAAAAATATGTTTGTGTTTGATAAAGTAATACTTCCGAGGTAATCCATTGTCACCAAATCTGAATCTGATGAGGGGATCCGTGAGGAATTGAGGGAACTCCTCAAATATTATAGGCATAGGCGATTTTAGTATTTTTAGTAACAAGTCCAGCATTTGCATTCATCAAGTATAATTTGGTTAAGTGGAATTGATGATGAAGACTACAAATGGCTACCAGAACTCCTCAACGGAGGTACCTTTTTCAAGGGTTGTGATACGATACCTAGTTGCGCAATTGTAACGAGAACATTTAATTGTTTAAACACAGATTAAATATGACTATGACTTTCCCGAGGCGTTGCTTGTGTAATTAAAGGTCCAGCCACACCGGATGCGTGCGCGTAGACGTGACGTGACGTGCGCGTGCGCTTTCCACTTCGTTGTATAGTAACATGTCGTATGAGAATTCATACTATACACCGCAGTGGAAACCGCACGCGCACGGCACGCCTACGCGCACGCATCCGTTGTGGCTGGGCCTTAATACCTGCCTCCATCAACTCGAAATAAAATTGCAGGTGCCAAACATTGGAAGGTGCCTACAATAGTGTCGTTAACCCTACTTTATAATACCACTAGCCTAGCTGTTGCCCGCGACTCCGTTCGCTCAGAAAAATAAAACATAGCCTATGTTCATCCGGAATAATTATGATTCTAACGTTGAATGAATTCATTCGGTCCAGTAGTTTCGGAGCCTATTCAGTGCAAACAAACAAACAAACAGTAAAATATTTCCTCTTTATAGTATTATTATACTATAAGTCTCGATATGCGTTCTGTACTTCGGGCCCACCGCATAATTTAACCGATCAGAAATGAGTACCTACACTACACATCAGCATGTGTGGTGGTCAAATTTGCCTACAAATACCTACCTATGACTTCGGTTTAGACAGTCAAAAGTCCTTAACCTTTTTTATGTTGTTAGTTACCTACATTTATTGTTAACTACTTAAAAGTAAGTTATAAATTAATTATGGACAATTTTATTGACTATTTTTAGATACCTAAGTATAAGGTTAAAAGTAGGTACACGAATTACTGCACGCACACAGATACCTAACTACACTAGGTAAGACAAAACGCGTCGAGCCACACACAGCACGAGTGACAGTTTACGTGTGTGCCAATTTGCACTCTTCGCTCATGATAAGACGAGGTTACGTCACTTACGTCCGTATTTTTTTGGGCCGTTCCTTTAACAGTGTTCATAAAAGTTGTAGGTACCTACAATGTTGTATGGACGCGCGACGCGTCATCATCACTTAGGTTCTTTAGCTTTTAAATCCCAATACAAGCCTACTAGCTGTCCGCGCCCGGCGCTGCTCGGCCAAATATACAATTTACTTTACGACCTACCTACCAAATTTCTATAAGTACCTACCTTTATAAATAAAAATAAAAACTTAAAAATCGGTCGAGCCGTTTCGGAGGAGTTCGACCACAAACACCGTGACACGAGATTTTTATATAAATAGATTAGGTCCGTTTTTAACAGAGAGGTTCAATCCACATCAGTTTAGTTTAGAGGTAAGGTAAAGTATTTACCTAAATCATAGGTATATATAGGTATAGGTATATATAGGTATAGGTATAGGTATATATATATATATATATATATATATATATATATATGTATATATATATATATATATATATATATATACATACATACACACACACACACACACACACACACACATATATATAATATGTACTATCTATTATTTGCAAACGATTCGCTATCTATATCTAAATCACTAAGAAAGTGAATAAATAAAAATAAATAGACAGGCAGACAAAAGGTAGTTCACGCCAAAAATTGATCACAAGGACCTAAAATTTTTGCAAAAATATGCTTAAAGAATGTAGAATTAGAGTATAGTAATCTGTGGTAGAATCAAGGTTTAGTTTTATATGACGGCACGCTGCTGCGGCGGCAATTTTTCATTGCAGTCACCTTTGAAGCGCGCGCCGCCTTTGTTTAGGTTTTAATAGGCAAGCGGTAGGTAAACCAAATCACACCAAATTAACTCGATCGAATGGATTATCCGTTTAATGTGTAAGCCGATTAAACGCTTACCTAAATGCGCGGGTTTATAAAAATCAGCGCTATAAAAACCTTAAAAAACCCCGGGTTACGGTAAGCGGGTCCGGTCCCTGGCCCTGACCTCAAACTTCAGTTTTACTTCAAATTCTATTGACGTTCTGTCGTTCGTCGGCTGAATCGCAGACGCCATCTATTGCCAGCATGAATTATAATAATAAGCAGCAGCTAGCTACTGCCATCTGTCGAGCTGATTGCGACGTTACGTGCCGTTCATAGCTTAGCAGACATGTCGATTGTGCTCCCTCTGCTGGCGAAACCACAGAAACTTCTAGTGGCGGCGGCTATCGACTTTAGGACGGCAACCATTTTCGATTCGCGACTGAGTATCTGTAGAGTATAGTAATCTGTGCCACAGGTATATTTACTTACAAAAAGAGGTAGCCTCTCAATAAATGATTCGATTTTGATTTCATTTGATAAACTGCCCACTGATTACGCACCGCGCGCCAAATGTGCCCGAGACATGTATCTTTATGTATTAGGTAGGTAAGCGCTGCCTGCCTTTATGGTAATTGTTTATTTACCTTCGTACACTACAACATGTATCCAAACAGCGATATACGCCTTTTTACACAATATCGTTGTACTAAAAAATATAAGTAAAACATTAGTAAATACGTTAGCAAACTTACCTGATTGTTGAGTTTAATTTACTGACACATCGTACCACAACACGACTTTAACTAACGACTGTGTAAATAAAAACGTATTGTTTTAATATAATATATCCCAGACTACCTACCCACTGCGAAACGATACGTAGTTGTTAAATGTACCTGTTCAAGTGAATCCATTGAAATTCCTATCATGACACTTTGGAATAGAACTCATAATGGAGATTGTCTTGGTTGGAAGATTTTTTTCTGTTATTGCAAATTACTCCAAATCGGTCGTAGTGCAAATTGTTTGCAAGAAATGACATTGGCGCGATTATTTTTCCATTTTTATCAGGTAGGTATCTACTGTGAGGTGTTGGGAGACGGATATATCGTAAAAAGGACGGATGTTCTTTTGTTATTTTAGTTCTGATTATTTATCGAACTACGGTGAACAGTAAAGGAAGTCAAACACAACCCTTTTGGGCTTCACAGCAGTCGGGTAACGATTGAGTGTAGAATATTATTGGATAGGTCTCTAACATCGTGTCGCTCTGCCCGTTTTACTTTTAGTAATTTAAACTATCTTCTGCCCGCGACTTCGTCCGCGTAGATTTTGATTATTATTATTCCCTCAGGATTTTTTTTAATATTTCGGGGTGAAAAGTACGTGAAAATTATAAGCTATCTCCATTTCAAATTTCATCCAAATCTGTCCAGCCGTTGCAGCGTGAAGGAGTAACAAACTAACACACACACACAAACTTTCACATTACATCGCAGTACATACACATTTTGCACAATTAGGCTAAGATGTTTACCAGCGTATTGGTGACAGGTTGCAAGCCCATCGCCTAACAGTACTACAAGCCTTTATTCCCCTAGTCGCCTCTTACGATATCCACGGGAAAACATGGAGTGGCACTAGGGCCAGCGCAATCCGGCGGACCGGCTGGGGATATTTCCCTATAAATTTCGTCCGCCGCAATCCGCTGCGATGCTCCGGGGTCGGTTTCAAAGCATTGAAATTTATACCTTATTTCAATTGAAATAGCATTAAATATACATTGTCAAATTTAATATCCTCTGCCGTCCCGTCCGCCGGTTTGCGCAGGCCATTCTAACCCGGCAACCACACGGGCAAGCTAGTTGTAAAACTCACGGACCTAAAAAAAATACGGACGTAACCTAGTCTAATCATGAGTGAAGCACACAAAATGGCCGTCCGTTTACGAGTGTGCGTGCTTTGAGGGTTGCCATATGAATCGTCAATTTGCCCAACTTAATGAAACAATTTTAACTAACATATAATTGAAACCCAACTGTCTTTACGTTTTTCATGTTTAGGAAAGCTATCAGAAATTAATGAGTACCTAATTAAAAAGGGAAAGGGGCCAGATCTTAAGTATCCGAAACCGACGTGCATGCAGGACTCGATGTATGAATGTGGAAGAAGCGAAAGAGATTTGTCAAAATCGTAGCAGGTGGAAAGAAGTGGTCTCTGCCCACCCCTCTGGGAAACAGGCGTGATTTAATGTATGTATGTATGTATTTAAAAAATAACATCTTTAGTAACACACTTTGATTCCGACTTACCTACTTCAAACAATGATTAAAACACTCGCTTTAAAAAGACGAGTCAAACGATTCCAAACTCGACAGTTCCACTATTAGCCATTGAAGAGTTTCTATGACCACCTGTCTCCATCATCATAACAGCTCGATAGTACGATATAATTATACTGTCATCGCAATTACATAAACAAGCATTCAAAAATTCAAGAGAATCTGACAAATTAGAAGTAACTAAGTTAAAACACTTATCCAAGACTTAATTACATTCTTAGATTGTTTGTGACTTAGTTAAAAGTGCATGATAAACCGAACAAATCAAGTCTGTCTCACATAAGCAGGGTTCCGTACCATAAGTAACGGCGTTACAGATTTCCCCACTTTTAGGCAAAAAAATCCGTGAAAAAACTGGCAACACTGGTTGTCACTTTTGTTTGTAATTTGCGTCAAAGTAAATAAACAAATATTTATGAAAAATAACACGAATAATCATAATTTACACCTGATAAGTGATACCGTGTGGCTTTTTATGTTTACTAATGTAGTTTTTACACGTTTTTACAACACAATGCGGCATTTTCTTCGGCGTAAAATTAAATGCCACTCGTGCTATGGCTCGACGCGTAATGGCGGCGGGTTAACAGACCTAGTGTATTTGTGAGACAGTAGATCGTGTATGACGGAACGAAATAACAGACCTTGCATACTTCACACCTTTTAGTGTAACGTTACGTCCGTATTTTTTTAGGTCCGTGGTATAACTATGCCAAATTTCAAGTTCTCTTAAACGACCCAACCGATTTTCATGACACCTAGCTAAAAAACATCCCTATAAACCAAGCTTTCTTTTAAAACCGCGTCCACATAGATAGGTCGTTCAGTTTGGGAGCTTTGGCTTTTGCCACAGACATACACACAAATACACACACACACACACACACACACACACACACACACACACACACATACACACACACGCACGCACGCACGCACGCACGCACGCACGCACGCACGCACGCACGCACGCACGCACGCACGCACGCACGCACACACACACACACACACACACACAAGCACAGACAGACGACGCACAGTTAGGGCCGGTACAGACTGATGCAGTTGACGTAACTGCATCAAAACGTACGTACGTGAACTGCACTCGAACTGCCATTTTGCAGCTGCGTTGCATTTCAAATGCTGTCCGTCTGTCCCGGCCCACACAGATACACAGAAACCCCCTTATAACACCCCTCTGTATTTGTCGGGGGTTGAATACGACCATAAATCTCTTCTAATCTCTTCTATAAATCTTACCGATCTAAAGTAGTTTTTTCTTCGGCGTTCGTCGGCGCAGTTTCACCAAAGCACTCTCAATGCCCCACGTAACAGCTGGTCGCGATTTATATTATGAAAGCGCGAGCCTCATCTTTATCTGATACGGACACGCTATCTCGATGACTCCGAACACTCGGATCTGAGCGATATATGCATGCTCTTAAAATAATACGATAGTGCCTTTATCAATGTACTCGGAAAAATGCAGTTTTGTTTTAAACATTCTTTGGTCAACTCAGCCCACACTCACTCGGCCCGCAGGCCGAGATGCCCTCTATGAAAATTATATATATTTTTTTATAGTCAACTCAGCCCACGTTATTATGCTCCATGGTTATATTGTGGTAATCTACATTGTAAATCACTTTAATTCACATCGATTCTAATTAGCAAAGGGCATTGGGTAAATTTGTTTGAAGAATATTGTCATATTTTTTTTCAGCGGCCACGGATGATTTTTACATAGTTATTTAGAGGGCCTCTAAATACACATAGATATGTATAATTTATGGCGTTAAATAATATCGGAGCGGAGATTTTAAATATTTAAGTATTCCGTTTTTAGTACAAAAGTATGAATATTTAAATATCTCGGCTCCGATGCACTTAATTTAAACATTACATAACAAAATATGTTTATTTTTAATAATGCTATCATAATATACCACTTTTACGAATGGCCGCTCACCTT
Source organism: Acleris literana (assembly GCA_946894065.1). NCBI lineage: Eukaryota > Metazoa > Arthropoda > Insecta > Lepidoptera > Tortricidae > Acleris > Acleris literana. Next base: position 3,245,219 of record OX335670.1, on the reverse strand, counting down.
GAAAATGTATGAATTTTACAAATGACAACACTGTTACCCAAACCCCTTTGTCATCGACATTGACTTATAAGTAACAAACGAAATAATCACTATAGTTACCCATGGAGGAACAAAGTATGAATATTTCTGGTCCTAGTGAAAAGGGTATAAGTCAACTTAACTCGTACTAAAAAGGGTATATATACATAAACATAATTACATTTGATATACATAATTTAAATACCAGAAATAAAAATAAAATCGCTATCCGAAAATTCCGCGTCCGTAAAGTATATAAATCATTTGTTGGTCAATGCATTCATTTCTATAATAAATTACCTGACGAAGTTTTAAAGTTACCCTTTCCAGCACTTAAAAATTACTTGAAAAGGTCGTTAATGTCTAAAGCGTATTATAGGATCGAGGACTATCTAACAGACAAAAATGCATGGCCTAAACCCGAAACTTAGTCAATAATAATTTATTCAAATGCAAAATCTTTATCTTGTCTAGGGGACACCGTTGATGTAGGAAAACATATCGAAACTTTTATGTGGTCGTTTCGCACCATCTTATATACACATAAGTATGTGTTTTCTTTTCTCTCTATCTCTCCCGTAAGATTCTTAATTGGCATGTTTTCCTGCTGAACTACGCATGTTATTTGATACTATATTTAATTTAATATTTATAGCTTTATATAATGCTAGACTAAGTAGTACCATTGTAATAAGAAATATGTTTAAAAAATGACTGACTGCTGAGTTTCTTGCGGCGTTTCTTCTCGGCAGTGGTCTTCTCTTGGGAAGCGCTGGTAGATTCTTGACGTGTAAAAGTGCCCGTGCGGCCTACTTACTGAATAATTTTTTTTTATCTTTTTTTTTAAATCAGAGTATGCTAGACTTAATCCCTTTTTCACTTGATCTTCAGGAGAATTATACCCTTATTCACTAGGACCCCAGATTTTACGGCATTTTCATTGTCTCTTTAGCGGCTGACTATTGCGAAGTTACCAAAAAACTAAATTAAACAAATTTTAGAAAAATAAAATATATTACTTTTTTAATATAAAATGAACACAACAGCACCGTGACTAAATACATAAGTAATTTTATAATTCGTTCGATTCTATGATTGCTTATTTAAAACTCCACATCGTTATACTTTGGTTGACATACTAGAGGACGCTTGCGACATCCTATTTTAACCGCTAGGATATCCAAGGAATATTGCGTCCAAATTTCAAGTCCCTAGGTCCGGCGGGTTCGGCTGTGCGTGGATCGGTCAGTCAGCCAGTCCGTTTCTTCTTTTATATATATAGATTTATCACAGTCTAGTCATTTCTCTGAAACAAAAACATTTTAATATAAGGGAGCATTAATAATGTTTCATTATTGGGAAAAAAGGTTTTGTGAACACAAACTGTGATCAGAGTGTCGAGGAGCGGAATACACGAATTTAGTAATTTTTTCACCCCCGATGCAAAGAGAGGGGTTATAATCAGAGATCGGACAAATGGTCGTCATTGCTCGCAATAATGTGGACATGACTCCAAAGATTTTAATTAAACAAATTAAATTACATTAATTGACTACTTACTTACCCTAAAAATATTTTTTATTCTTTGCAAGGCCGTAATAATTAAATAATACAAAGACTTGTTATAGTGTAGATTTATTGAATTAAATAAACAGTATTTTTTATAATTTTTTCGTGGTTATTTTATTCCTTTTCACGACTAAAATAAACTTTAGTAAATGTTAATGGAGCAAACTTAAGTAGATTAATATTAACGGCCACTCCTCACGTCTTTGTATTATTTATTTATTACTGTCCTGCAAAGGATCAAGATTAAAGTTCAGGTGAGAAATCATTTAATGTAATTTAATTTGTTTAAATAAAATCTTTGGAGTCATGTCCACATTATAAGTTTAACGTGTTTATCTGTGTCTCTGTCCGCAGCATCATAGATCCCTAAAGGAAGAACCGATTTTGATTAAGTATTTTTTAATAAGAAGCAAAATGTGGTTACAGATTTATCAACAAATTTTTAGAGTTGGTAATTCTGTAGCTCTGCCTATCCCACTCTGGGAATGAAGGCGTGAAGGTATGTACGTATGTATGTAATAGAAAGCTAGTTAAAGTGGGGTGGTTCTTAGCCCGCTTTGGTAAAAAAAGGTTGTACCGGTTCAGAGATATCAGCTTTCAAAGTCACAATTTTTTACAAATGCAAAAATCTTTATCAACTCTCACAATGGTTATATTACAACATGTTATGTAGGTAAAACTATTCAATAAAAAATAAATTGGAAACCAGTGTGAGAGCCTGGCGTCTGTACTAGGAGATCCTGTATTGGCAAGTGATTTAACTAAAGATTATAAGAGTGATAGTACCTGCTCTTGCTAAAAATATTTCTTGAGCCAGAAACAAAGTTTACTTGAGCCAGGCCTGGCGCACTCCGCGCTATTCCCTACAAAATGTGCGGCCTGGCACGCGCGGCTAGTCAGTTGGGTGTCACGCGCGCGCTCAACTTGACGCGCCGGCGCTGCCAAAGTAATTCGAGTTTTTGTTTCTGTTTTTTAGTAGGTACCTATGGCCACTCAAAAAGCGAAAGGTACTGCATACGGGTGCTTAAATAATGACAGGAATGTCGATGTCATTATTTAGGCTGCCTAAGGATATCGAACGGTAAGATTATTATTAATATTATTTATAACTTCGATCTAGGTAGGTACATAATCAAATTACTCATTACACTTTTGAACCCTCCCGACGCAAAAAGAGAGGTACTAATTATATTATTTATTTCATTAACGACCCGTCCACGGCTTCGCAGTTTACAACATTCACGCATCAAAAATCAATTACCTACTTACCTTAAAGTGCGTTCAGTGTAAGTAGATCGCCCAGTACTACTGACTGCCTACTATAGCAAGGTCAGCATATACGGGTTTTAGTCAAACATTTATGACTTGATGGATAAAAAAAAGATTGAAAATGACAGCATTTCTCTTTCCCTCCCGTTTATTAGGTATTAATGCCATCGCGTTTCGCATGTATTGTAAACTCCAAGAAATGCTTAAACTTAAGCGAACTACTTAAGAAAACTACTTGAAAAATTCAATGAATAATAAATTCAATTTGTTTTCTCACAACTGCCTGCCCTGCGAACTGGGCGGAGTCAGTAAATAGCCTAAGCAACGAAGACAAATCAGTGGAAAAACCTCGTCTATAAGCGAATTTTGGTATAGTTGTAGGGAATGGTGTTTTAAACCACATACTACAAGTACTGATGGGTGGGGGTGGAGCTAACGGGTGGAGGGGGGTGTAAGGGTCCCTTTTTTTAGTTTTTCGTAAATAACTCCTAAACGGTGGCCCATAGCAAAAAATGTTCCATTACATAATTAATCTACATAAAATTCTCTACAAAAAAGATTCAATACACTTTTTTGCTGGGATCTATATTTAATGAGACATGGAGGGAAAAATTATTCCCGAAAGGCCATATTCGGGTTTGCATAGTAAGTCAGCCCTTACATCAAATGGGCTCGGATTTTTTTGAGAATCCCTCTTATAGTGAAGAATATTTATGCTGAGTATCAACATCTTAATTGAGACAGTTCTCGACTTATGATTACTTAATGTTTTTTTTTTGATGTACTGTTCTTCGGGATGTATTCAAGCTATTTGCTTTAAATTTTGAAATAATGTTCTTTTCATAGATTATCATCGCCTCCCTAAAAACAAATACTAGTTATCATGTAAGAAAAACAAAACATAACCGATTGAATACAGAACTGAATAACATATTGCTGATTTTTGATAGGAAGTACCGCCTGGACAATTTTGATATTTTGGCAAGTAGTAGGCCATTTTATGGACTATTCTGAAAAAAAAATCTAGTGGAGTCACAAGCATATAAAATATAATGTATATTTTTTATTTGATCTTTATTTTCTTTTTTTTATATGACCAAATCTATGAAAAGAACATTATTTCAAAATTTAAACCAAATCGCTTGAATACATCCCGAAAAACAGTACAACATAAAAAAACATTAAGTAATCATAAGTCGAGATCTGTCACAATTAATATGTTGATACTCAGCATAAATATTCTTCACTATAAGAGGTACTCACAAAAAAAAACCGAGCCCATTTGATGTAAGGGCAGACTTACTATGCAAACCCGACTATGGCCTTTCGGGAATCATTTTTCCCTCCACATCTCAATATTAATCCCAGCAAAAAAGTGTATTGAATCTTTTTTGTAGAGAATTTTATGTAGATTAATTATGTAATGGAACATTTTTGGTATGGGCCACCGTTTACGAGTTATTTACGAAAAACTAAAAAAAAGGGACCTTTACACCCCCCTCCACCCGTTAGCTCCATCCCCACTCATCAGTACTTTCAGTATGTGGTTTAAAACACCATTCCCTACAACTAAGCCAAAATTCGCTTATACACGAGTTTTTTCCCCTGAGGGCAGTTTTGAGTCTTCGTAGCTTAGGCTAAAAGATCATGACGGCCGAAATAATACGACTCTCATTGCGCAGATTTAAGGTGCATTTTGCCTTGTTACTAGCGCCCCTACTATCCATAGGAGAAATGTAACCAAAGTCATTTCCGTGCCGTGCAAGATATTATTATCGTTAACGCGTTCTGAGTAGGTTTAAATTCGCATTTTTGCTGTCACAGAGATATCTTTCTGTACTTGTACTTATTCTGTGCTTGAACACTATGATGAAGTATGATGACAAATAGACTATTTAGGTGCGTTTAACACGTTAGCAATTTAATTACGAGAAAGTGTCAGAGTGAATCAGGATAGGTAGATATGTTTTAGAAAGGGTATAGCCGAGTTAGGAAGGCAGTTTCGCCTTTAGCGAGAAAATGATTTTCCTTCTACTCGGATAATTTGCCTTTGTTTACTTTGTAATTTCACCAAAAATTAGCCCCAAAATGGCCGTAGTTTATATTTTAATTAAAAGAAAAGGAAAATCGTTTTTAATTTTTTTTTACTAAACTAGAGGACCGATTTTCTTGAAATTGGTATATATTATGTAAATAGTTAAGGATGTTTTTCAAAAAAAAAAACCTTTTTAATTTTACATTTAAGTGAAAAAAAATCGATTTTAAAATTTTCATAATTTTTTTTTTTACTTGCAAGGTGGCGACACCTTCCAATATTAGGTATTTTGTGAACCATTTAATACTGTACCATATATATTTTTTCCAAAAAATATCACGCGGATCTAAAGGTTAAAGATTACTAATTTGTAACATCTCGTACATATCTTTTCCTACACTACATACGTAGGTTCCAATAGCCGTCATTAAGGTAGTTTATGTACTAATAAAGGTCAGTGACAATGAATCGGACGCGTACTTTCAGCATTAGGTACAGGTAATGATAAATAGTCGTATGATTTCTTTGCATTCTATAATTTCTAGAAATAAAATTGCTGAAATATAACAGCATTCACATTAATACTAATAAATAGGGAGTACATGAAAATATTTCAAATCAAATGACGGCCTCCTAGTTCAGTGGGTAGTGACGCTACTTAGGAAGAAGGTCCCAGGTTGGAATCCTGGTAAGGAGATTTACATATTTGTGTGTTTATCACAAATATTTGTTCTTGATTATTCCATGTGTACATAATAAGTATTTATCTGTCATATGTATTCCTGTTACATAGTATATCGTGGCCCACCAGTACCCACAACATAAGTTTTATTGAGCTTACTGTGTGAGACTAGGTCGATTTGTGTGAGATTCATCATCATCATATCAGCCGTAGGACGCCCACTGCTGGATAGCCCTTGCGATGCGAACTCACACCATGAGGTGTGGGGAAGCAGCGACACCAACAAGAAGGGGGAAGCACTTCTAGAATTTATTGCAAGTAATGACCTGGACATACACAACACAGGTACAACCCCAACCTTTGTAACAAGGGCAAGAGAGGAGGTATTAGATATAACGATAACCTCAGGGGAGATAGGCAAACATGTGAAAGACTGGAGAGTAGACCAGGAAGACAGCATGTCGGACCACAGGAGACTACTGTACGGCCTGAACTACTACACGGAAAGAACAAAGATTAGAAACCCAAGGAAAACAGACTGGGAGAAATATAACAGCATACTAAGTGAGTGGACACCGAGCCACAGAAGCCCAAGAACTAGCGAGGAACTGGACAGGGCCGCTGAGGATCTGAACAGAGCCATCGAGAGCCTACCAGACGGCGTGTCCAGAGAGAACGTGCAACGGAGATAAAGGACAGCCATGGTGGAATAAAGAGATACAGAAACTACGGAAAAGAACTCGTAAGGCGTTAAGACTAGCTCTAAAAAAGGGCAATGATCAAGGCTGGAACGAATATAGGGCTATTAGGAACAAATATACTAATACAAGGGAGAGACTAAGAGCACAAGGATGGAGGACCTTTTCGGGAGAAATACAACGCTACTCAGAGGCGGCAAGAATAGTAAGGGTACTGGCGAACGAGAGATCCTGCCAATTAGGTAGCCTAATCGTAGGCTCGACCGAACTAACAGACCCCAAAACAGTACTACAGCACATGGTAAGCATACATTTCCCCGACTGCAGGGAATACTGCATAGGATAACAGCAATGAGACAACAGGAGCAGGGGAAGCACTAAACCTAAGAATCAGCAAAGACGTAGGGGAATGGGCCATAAATTCCTTCACCCCCTACAAAGCGGCAGGCCCAGATGGAGTGATACCCATACTACTACAAAAGGGACTGAAACACATCTGGAATAGCCTAAAATAAATCTACGAAAAGAGTCTGGAATTAGGTCACATCCCGACCATCTGGAATGAGGTAAAGGTAATATTCCTACCTAAACCAGGAAAGAAAAACTACAAAGACGCAAAATCGTTCAGAAGCATCAGTCTTTCATCATTTGCACTGAAGGCACTGGAGAAGATCATAGATGTGCAGATAAGGACAAGCATGCAAGTAGGTAGATTGCCCCTGCACGGGCATCAGCACGCTTACATAGAAGGGAAATCAACAGAAATAGCCCTTCACAACCTGACCACAAGAATAGAAAGAGCAATAGAAGATAAAGAGCTGGCATTAGGCTGCTTCTTCGATGTGGAGGGCGCATTCGATAGAGCTACCTTTGCTGCAATAGAGAAATGCTTAGGGAGAGACGAAATAGACCCAGCAGTTAGAAAGTGGATAATGGCCATGTTAACAGGTAGAGCGATCACGGCACAACTAGGGGGAGACTCGATAAGGATAAAGACGAGCAGGGGCTTCCCGCAAGGCCACCACTCCTGTGGTGTCTCCTACTAGACTCGCTCATTAGAGAAACAAACAGAGGGGGTATACATATGCAAGCGTACTCGGATGATGGGGTACTCAGCGTAATGAGAGAAGTCATGATTAGAGGGATAAAGCAGGTACTAAACTGGTGTCCAAGCAGAGGGCTAGACCTGAACCCGACCAAGACGAAAATAGTACTCTTCACCAATAAAAGGAAGCTGCCGACTCTGACACCCATCAAAATCAAAGGTGAAGAGATAGAAACACTCAAGGAAATAAAATACCTGGGTGTAGTACTAGACAGCAAACTGCTATACAAGACACATGTAAAGGAGCAATGTAGAAAAGCAATAATAGCCCTATGGAAATGCAGGAAAGCCATAGGAAGAAGATGGGGACTAAAACCACTGATAACACAATGGATCTACAAAGCAGTGGTCTTACCCAGACTGCTGTATGGAGCCATAGTGTGGTGGAATAGAGCGAAAATAAAAGACATAGACAAGGAGCTGACGAAGGTCCAGAGACTAGCATGCCTAATGACAACCGGGGCAATGAGGACAGCTCCCACACAGGCCCTGGAGATAATGGTAGGACTGAACCCTGTACACCTTGAAGTGGAGAAGAGAGCCACAGAACAGTGGTATAGAATAAAAATGAGCAGAGAGTGGATCGGATCCGAGATGGACAAGAGACACGCAAGCATACAAAGGGAGTCAATGGTGAGCATGAATATGCTCATGATTAACAACGACCTAATAAAGAAAAGGAAGACTTTCGACAAGAAATATAGAATCCATATAGGAGAGGGAGATAGTTGGGAGACAGAGATACCGGAACCCAGAGTGACATGCTTCACGGACGGTTCATGGAAGTCCTCAACAAGAAGAGCGGAGGCAGGCATTTATTACCTAGAAGCGAATGAGCACACAACGATACCACTAGGAAGCTTCACCAGTGTGTTCCAGGCAGAAGTGTATGCCATCATGAAGTGTGCACAGAGCCTCAAGGAAAGAAGCAATATAACGGGGAGCCACGTTATAATCTATTCAGACAGCCAAGCAGCACTAAAAGCGTTAGATAATCCAGTAATCAAATCCTCCCTGGTGCAGGAATGCAGAGATGAACTGAATAATCTAGGCATAGAATCCAAAGTAACACTGTCATGGGTACCAGGACACAGTGGAGCAATAGGAAACGAGAAGGCTGATGAGCTGGCCAGAGCAGGGGCGGACCGACAATATCTGGGCCCGGAACCAGCACTTCCGATATCTGCAACGGTAACGAAAGGAGTCATCGCCAGAAGAATAGAGACAAAGACAAATGAGGCGTGGATAAAAACACAAGGGTGCAGACAATCCAAACTCATGATAGGAAGGGTAAATAGGAACAGAACAAGGTATCTACTAAACCTTGGTAAGTACAATCTAAGTATACTGACAGGGATCTTGACTGGACACTATCCACTCAACAGACATTTGACGGTAATAGGACTCAAACAGGATCCTCGATGCCCACACTGTGGCAAAGAGGAAACTAGTCAACACGTTCTAGCCGAGTGTGTAATGTACTCGTCACTGAGATATCGCACATTCGAGGAGGACGCACTGTCAGCAGAGACACTTAAAAGCATTAACCTTCAGGACGCACTATTGTTCTGTAGGAAAACAAGAAGATGGGATCAGTGCTGGATGGGAGCGCCGCAGAGCCAGTAACCTGAGACTGGATCAAGGGGAACAGGGCGGAATGAATGGAGAGCCACTCGACCGCCCGCCTGCCTCGGCGGCGTCCCCACTCATCATCATCATCATCATATGATTTGAAATATTTTCATGTACTCCCTATTTATTAGTATTAATGTGAATGTGTTATATTTCAGCAATTTTATTTCTAGAAATTATAGTATGCAAAGAAATCATACGACTATTTATCATTACCTGTACCTAATGCTGAAAGTACGCGTGAGATTCATTGTCACTGACATTTATTAGTACATAAACTACCTTAATGACGGCTATTGGAACCTACGTATGTAGTGTAGGAAAAGATATGTACGAGATGTTACAAATTAGTAATTTTTAACCTTTAGACCCGCGTGATATTTTTTGGAAAAAATATATGTGGTACAGTATTAAATGGTTCACAAAATATCTAATATTTGAAGGTGCCGCCACCAAGAAAGTAAAAAAAAAAAAAATCGCTTTTTTTTCACTTAAATGTAAAATTAAAAAGTTTTTTTTTTTGAAAAACATCCTTAACTATTTACATAATATATACCAATTTCAAGAAAATCGGTCCACTAGCTTAGTAAAAAAATAATTAAAAACGATTTTCCTTTTTTTTTATTAAAAAAAAACTACGGCCATTTTGAGCCAATATTTGGTAAAATTACAAAGTAAACAAAGGCAAATTATCCGAGTAGAAGGAAAATCATTTTCTCGCCAAAGGCGAAACTGCCTTCCTAACACGGCTATACCCTTTACTATAGGTACTGTTGTTACCTAAATTCAAAGTTTTGGTCACTATACTCTTAGTGTGACTACTAATTTTATTCATTGGGGTTCCGTACAAAAAATGAAAAAAACGGAACCCTTGTAGAATCACGCGTGGCGTGCGTCTGTCTGTCCGTCCGTCTGTCACAGGCAATTTGCTCCGAAATTACTGGACCGATTGAGTTGAAATTTGGTACACATGTAAATTGATGACCCAAACACAGATAAGCAAAGAATTTTTTTTTTATTAAAGAGTCATTTTACGAGGGACAAATTAGGAAATTTAAAAAAAAAGTTTTGCTAACCTGTGTCCTATATCAAATGAAAGGGCTCGTTATGAGGATCTCAAATATATTTTTGTTATTATTGTAAAATAAATAGTTTCGATTTTATTCATGAAAGAAGACGAAAATTGTCCATTTCCCCTGATCTCCGAAACTAGATCCACCTGAACCAGAGAAAGGGAAGCCAGACAGGCGTCGAGTAGCGCGCGTCACGTGACGAAATACCCTCCGTTAAGAAGTTATCACTTCAAAAATAGGGAATATTCATGACTTTTTTTCACAGCTTCAATAAAAGCGGATTTATGTAAGAAACAGTTGAAAAAAAATTGAATAGCTACAAAAATAACCAGGTTATAAGCCAACAAAGAATTATTCCTATCTCTTTCTAGCAAAACCGAATTTAACATGGAGTTTTTATGGCCGACCTTGCTGTTACAAGACGTCACAATGCATATCGGATCTCTCTGTCGAATCGCTGTCTAATTAGCAGTTTAAAGTGCTTGTCATCCGTATTTCTTGGCCGATATTTGTTTTCAATTTTGGTAATCTCTTTGTCGTTATTGACATATTTCCTTGAGAAATGCGATATTCCCTATTATATGTCGGAGGTTTTTATCAATTTAATTTAAAAAAGACATTTGTAATATAAATATGTAGTCCAGTAAGTGGAGAAGTGGGAGCGTGTGTGGGTTACCTCGCAGAGCCCGAAGTGGCCGAGCAAGATGGGCCCGGCGGCGTGCCCGGTGCGGCAGTTCACCGACGTCACGCGGCCCCGCACCTGCGCCTCGTAGTACCTGCGGGCGCCATGTTCGAATGCCGTCAGTGACGGCCGGAGCAGACGCTCGAGTTGGGCGTGAAGCGGAGCGGGGCGTGCGGCGTGCATGTTAAACATATCAAACCCATACTGGTGTCCTGAATGGACGCTGCACAAGACAAGTGTGGTTGACGCTCGCCCGCGACGCTGCCCGCCCCGCTAAACGCTCAGCTTCGAGCGTCCACTCAGGCGGTACACTTAACTTTGTTGTTAATGCGATAAATACTACTGTTGACATCTAAATGCAGAATTTAAATTAATTGTAAACATTAAGTTCGTGCTGTGAAAAGATTTGATTTTTTTAAATTATATTTTTGACCTAATTTTTACCTATTTATTGAAGAAGCATATGGGATTCGAGTTGGCTATTTGACGGTTGGGAGGTATTTTGAAGTTAAGATCCTACTTTGCGTTTTCCAACCATTATTATCTTAAATACGGAACCCTCGGTGCGCGAGTCCGAATCGCACTTGGCCGGTTTTTTATTTATATATAGATTACAAAATCATTTTCACACGTATCAGAACCAATGCAGTAAAACAAGGATGATTTTCTTGGCAACGGGGCGCAATGCCCTCCCAGTCTAAAAGGCTCTAATATTCAATAGCGGAAGCGGCTTCAATTCTCAAGCTAGTGATGAGTCGATAAACGCGCTAACAGTGTTGAGAGCACATCATAAAGTGGAGCTTACCTGACATCCCAGCCGTAGGGGTTCTCGATGGCAACGTAGAAGTCTGGCTCGCGGAGCAGCAGGTAGTTCTGCAGGGATCTGAACGGGGCCGAGGTCGGGTCCAGCGGCGCCATACCGGTCTGCGAGCTGCTGGCGGGCCCGTCCTTGCCTTCCAGCAGCACGCGGGTCTCGGGGCGCGAGCCGTCGCGCGTGTACAGCACCACGTCCAGCGTCTGCTCCTGCGCGCCCGGCAGCAGCTTCGTCACCACGCACACCACCAGCCTCCCGTCCACCTTAAAATCGCAGTGGAACAGCCGCGTGAACCTGTGGCTCAGGTCCATCTCGTCGCACGGGTGCACCGCCAGGCAGGACCCGCCCATGTAGCTGTCCCTCATGTACACCTGGAGGCACTCCGCCTCGTTCGCGACGTAAACGAGCGCCAACTGATCCTTGTCCGGCTTCCGCCCGATGCGGAGCTGGAAGCAGAGCTCCCGCGACGAGCGCCCGGGGCCGGACGAAGCCATGGACGGGGACTCGCCGGGGAGAGCGCTGATGGGGCCGTCTCTTTTGGTTTTTTTCCATCTGAAGCTGTCGAATGTCTTTCTCAAGCTGTTTTTGAATTTGTCTTTGAAGCTTAGTTTCTGGTCGTCGGGCATCTGGTGGTCGACGGTCTCGGCAGGATCGCGGGTTAAGTCGGAATTCGCGCGCTCCACCGGTTTGCTGGGTTTGGCGGGCTTAGCGTACTCAACGGATTTGGCGCGCTCGACCGGCTTGGCGGGCGTGGCTGACTTGGCGCGCTCGACCGGCTTGCCGGGCGTGGAGGACTTGACGCGCTCGGCCGACCTGCCGGGCGTGAAGGACTTGGCGCGCTCGGCCGGCTTGCCGGGCGCGAAGGACTTGGCGCGCACGGCCGGCTTGCCGGGCGCGAAGGACTTGGCGCGCTCAGCCGGCTTACCGGGTGCGGGGGACTTGGCGCGCTCGGCCGGCTTACCGGGCGTGGGGGACTTGGCGCGCTCAGCCGGCTTACCGGGTGCGGGGGACTTGGCGCGCTCGACCGGCTTACCGGGCGTGGAGGACTTGGCGCGCTCGGTCGGCTTGGCAGGCTCGGCAGGCTCGGCCGGCTCGGCCGTCTCGGCAGGCTCGGCCGTCTCGGCAGGCTCGGCCGTCTCGGCAGGCTCGGCCGTCTCGGCAGGCTCGGCCGGCACGGCAGGCTCGGCCGACTCGGCAGGCTCAACCTTACTTCCAGGCTCGGCAGGCTCGGCAGGCTCGGCAGGCTCGGCAGGCTCGGCCGGCTCGGCAGACTCGGCCTTACTTCCAGGCTCGGCGGTCTTGGAGTGCGCGGCCGGCTGGAAATGTTGGTCGCGAGTGCGGAAGGTCTCGCGCAGCTTGGCGCCGCCGAGCGGGTACGGCAGGCCGCGCGCGTGCGCGGTGAGCAGCGCCTGCGTGGAGCTCAGCAGGTAGGCGTGCGGCCCGTGCGCCGCGTTGGGCTGGTAGCACTGGTGCCGCAGGTTGTACCACGCGCCCGTGCCCAGCACCTGTGCCGTGCGATGGCGATGTTTGTAATAAACGGATCGAAAGTCTCGCGTTAGACGCGTTCGGTGCCTCCGGGCCGAGATTTCACGATCCTGACCGTGACAGTTGTGTATTATTTCTTAGCTTACATATAGACCTGTATTGAAAGACTTCAATCACCTGGCGCTGTCAACGTTGCATCGAAAACCGGATTAGCATATGTCCCCTATCACTGTCAGGTTTGTAAAATAGGCCTGAACACATTATGAATTGCAATAAAGTATTGAGTATTGAGTATTGAGTATTGAGTATTGAATATCTAAGTTTTTTTTTGTAACAGACACTTTTGTACAGTTATACCTCTAAGATCACATCATCAGCATAGCCTGCCACCGACGACCAGTTCCTCCTAATAAACATGAACACATGGAAGCATCGTTACATTTGTAAATAATAAGCAGTCTTCGATCAACAATATTCAACGAGATAACCAGTCCCATACAAAATCAAAGCTAAATTCTGTCCGCGTGAATCTATACGTCAGTTGCATTTGTTCACTAACGAGCCGAGACAAACGTTTTAAAACAGTTTTAAGTTCAACATAATAACAACCATGGTACTTAGTAATAAAGTTACAAATCTTCAAAATTTGATCTCATACCTACGACTATTCGTCTCATAACATGAACACTTCAATAAATGTCATCTGCTACTTACAAAGGAAAAAACGTATGTTAAATAAAATCTATTGTATTATCAATCTTATCGTGCAAAAGTAAAGTACTTTTCCCCGTTTTTGCCCTGCGAGTTACATCGTTTTTTATTTATTCACTTTACTTCTTCGAATTTGACTAGCAGAGGTATGGAGTCGCATTGAATTTAAAATTAATGTAAATAGGTACGTAAAAGTTTTGTTGTTTAGTTAAGATTACTTATGTTCAACTACAGCTAAGAATCACCCAGGTGACAAGTACTTATACAAAAAAAAAGTTAATCAAAATCGGTCAAGCCGTTTTGGAGAAGAACAACGCACACCAGAATTATACTATATTTTTTTTTAAAGTAAAATTCCGGTAGATTATTCTCGAACACGAAAAGAAACTGGGCAAAAGCATGTCAGATCATGCGCAGTGTAGGTTTCCGTCACCGTTACTACATACACAAATAACTATTTCGCAGAACAACAAGTGACATCAGCATTACACAGTGTTGTTGAGTAAAAAAAATACTTATGCCCTTGCTTTACACCGGACCGTTTTTTATATTTATTCCATAATTGATTTTAGTCCGCGGTATAAATATCTATATGTACACAGAATTTCGATTTTGTAACTTTGATAGTTTCTAAGGAAAAGTGGTGTGACTTACAAACAGACAGACAAACGGACATAGCGGAACTATAAGGGTTCCTAGTTTGACTTCGGAACTAAAAAGGCCGCTGACGGAAAACACCCGCTGTTCTTGTAACAAAATACCTACCTACCAGGGCCTCTATTAAACACCAAAACCAAATCATCATGGACCTGTTATCGTATTGTCAACGTTTTGATAGGTCTTATTTACTTGACAGTAATGGCGGCCGAGTTGAAAACAGTACCATAACAGGTCAAATACAATTTGGATTTTACTGCCTAGAAATAGAGGCGTAGTAGTGTTACAATAATAAAAAACCACTCCATGCATCTAATGTTCCGTTAAACAGTTTGCGCGTATATTGGCCGACCCTGGCCAAACATTCTTAGCTGAGGTTTCAATGTTGTTCTTTTGTTGGAATTATGGCATTAATCGTTAGTGTAAAGTTTGAAAATAATATATTCTACATGTACTTACCTAAAGTAAGACTCTCCGACCGATACATTTCGTTTTCGATAATTATTTTTGCAACTTTGTGGCATTTTGATGTGTGTTGACATTGGCTGTCTGTCAACAGAACTAATCGAAATTAAGACCTCACGCCGCAATGAGTCGTTAGTATCCAAGAAGTATTTTTTGCGCTGACCCGTTACCTAGTTGGTAATTGTTGATCGAAGTAAGCAGTAATCGGATCTAGTATGCAATTTGGGGTGAACGACCTCATACGTTATGCTTAACATGGATGTGACTCGAGATTTCCCGGGATTTTGGGAAATGAGTTATGGTTAATAATTAATAACTTTTGTCGAGGGTTAAACTAAATAAACAAAATGAAAATGTTTGCTATCATTAGGCATCAATAGGTCATTTATTTTATATGTTCTTTAGATATAACTCTTAAGCAGAAATGTAATTGTATAAATAAACGAGTTTTTACTTTATGAAACAAAATTGAAAAATAAACATCTGCTATTAAGATGTTTATTAATACAACACAATAGCACACTAATTATAATCCCTTAAATAATAAAAAATACTACCTAGACAAAAGGAATTGTAACACGACGAAAACTTAATCTACAAAAAAAAAAAAACTACTATGTTGTAGTCGTGTTTTTATACTTAAAGTAACATACTATTATTTTTTCAATACTTTCAGTCGTTAATCGATTTCTTTTAACAAAAAGACTCGCGGGATTGTAAATCATATTCATATCTATGTTAAAATAACGAACTTGTATATTTACTTAATTAATTTGTAATTTAGGTGCATGCATAGCAAAAAATTTAATGTGAGCGCGATCTCGCCAACAAACTGTCTTGTCAGTTTGGCGGGTTAACTTGTAAAGATTACTTGTTATGTACGCTTTGAAACAATAAATGTAAAAAAAAACTTAAACCCCGGGAAATTGCATCCTAGACCCGATTACTGGTAGTAAAATAAGCATACATGTGGGATGGCATTGTTTTCAGGGTTGGCAACGTGTTTTAAATCTTGGTATTGTAATCTTTAAATTCCAATGAAGCATGTCAGTAGGTGCGCCAAATCGCTTGAAACTTTGTAGCAGTAAAGTTTATAAACAAACAAACATACTACTTTTTATTTTATTCAAAAAGACTCAGTAGTTTTGATTCTATGAACGTTTAAAATTTGGGTCAATAATATTAAAGTAAGTAAGTTTACAGGGCTATAACTTTTTAACCGTTATAAGTAGCCAGTTGAATTTTACACAGAATACGTGTTATTATAAAATCTATCGTTTAAAATTGTACAATGAACAATAAATCAAATCCCAAGAGGGATCTCCATACAAGAAACATGAAATAAATCATTTTGTTTAGCATTTTTATACGGATTGTATTTTTATAATAGCTTCTTATTTTGATGCTATTTTGAGCTTAAATTTTTGTCTAATTTTTGTAGTTTACGACTAAATAGCAATGTCAAGTAAAACTGCTACAAATATGTGACAAAGCTGATTTTATCAACACGATATTTTAAGCGGTCACCCATCCTGTTTTAGACTACGCGTGTAGTTGCTTAACTTTCGAAGGCGAAGTACGGGTTGTATTTGTATAATAGCTTTTTATTTCGGTGTCACATTAAGTTTAGATAATGAGAGCGTCGGTGGCCTAGTGGCTTAGAGGGTCGACTCGTGATCGTAAGGTACCGAGTTCGAACCCCCGCGGTCACCATGTACCAATGAGTTTTTCTAACTTAAGTGCATTACCCGATGCTCTTACGGTGAAGGAAAAACATCGTGAGGAAACCTGCGCATTCGATCAGCTGAGTGTGTAAGAGGGTAATTGCACAAAAGATCCTAAAGGGTCGAAGTGTATCCGAAAGGGCCCATCTGTAAGATAAGATAAGATAAGATAAGTTTAGATAATAATCAAAACTCCATACAAACATATATAGTTTACGAACAAACAGTAAACTGTAGTGAAACTCTTACAAATATGTTAAAAAGTGCCTAGTTTAAATCAACACGATCGATGTTTAGGTAAGCGGTCGTTGCTTAACTTTGGTGGTAGGCTTTTGTTTACAAATTTCCTTTTAATTTAGAATTAATATCGCTACTGTATAAAAGAGTGAACTATAAAACATGAATTTTTGATTGACCAGCAGTAGTTCTGATACTTCGTGTATTCATTTCATCGATTTCAAATTTCGCGCGCGGCCGCTACCAAGTCGATAGGCGTACCTAACTACAACACTCTCGCTTTGCTAGGTCTAGGCATTATTGCCACTATCCCAAAATGTAAAGTGCTTGATTATTATTCTAATTTTATTTAACCAACTTATTCGACAAAAAATACAAATAGAAAAGCCGGTCAGTGACAGACAGTTAGTTATGTAATACAAAATAATAGATAAACATATAGCTACCATGGTAACATCAAAACGAATTCGTAAAAAAATTACGTTTTACAAAGTTAAGCAAGTACAAGCGTAGTCTATAACAGGATGGGTGACCGCCTAAAACATCGTGTTGATAGAATCAGTTGTGTCACATATTTGTAGCAGTTTTACTTGAGATTGCTATTTAGTCGGAAACTACAAATATTAGACAACAATTTAAGCTCAAAATAGCATCAAAATAAGAAGCCATTATAAAAATACAATCCGTATAAAAATGCTAAAAAAAAATATTTATTTCATGTTTCTTGTATGGAGATCCCTCTTGGGATTTGATTTATTGTTCATTGTACAATTTTAAACGTTAGATTTTATAATAACACGTATTCTGTGAAAAATTAAACTGGCTACTTATAACGGTTAAAAATTTATAGCCCTGTAAACTTACTTTTTCATATAAGGGCGCGTACCGCTGTTAAGCGATGACGTCATCATCCGTGAGCGCTAGCCGTCGGGTTTCGAGCGCCGCATACGAAGTTTAAAATTTAATATCTCGAAAACTATTTGACGTATCGAAATGATTTTTTTACAGCTATTTTTAGTTTTGATGAATACTACGGTAAGCCAAAAATCGAAACTGGCTGACATTCTCTATTCTGTGGCCTGTGCGCTCGTCCATTCTATAGAAAAAAAATGTCGAATCAAACCTCTCCATAAAGCCGCCTCTTCTTCCCCTGCCCCTTGCAGAAGGAAGTCTGGAAGGGCAGCGTGCTGGGCAGCTTGGTGTACAGGTAGGGCCACAGGCTGCCCCAGAACGCGCGCTCGCGAAGCAGGAAGCTGTCCAACACCTCGAGCTCAGCTTCCTGGCCCACCGTGCTGATCTGCGAATGCTCGTCGTCGAGCGCCTCGTGCGTCCACGCCGGCGCGAATATGGCCACGGAACAGTCGTTTTTGTAGATAATTTTCAAGGCCTGAAATTTTGAAATTTGCAGGTTTTAGAAAACTCGCGGTCTAGTGAGCAAGGGCAGATATAAGTGCTAATTATCTACTTAAGTATAGCAAAAGAGAGGAAAGGCCTTTGCCCTGCAGTAGGATACTAATGCAAGTAGGTAAATTAGCAAAAAGTATTTGTATGTTTGTCTCGTATACTACCTATATGTGATATTTATTAGGCAAGTTATGCGTTCTCCAGAACAGGGTTAAATAAAGGCCGGTTTACAGTACTGATTTATTAGAACTCGTCAAAAGTTATAATGCCTGCCCTCCACCGCTAATTAATTACCTACAAGCGTATGGAGTTACTATAAAGTCGCGGTATTTCAACTTAAAACGAGTTGAAGCTGAAATGACGCCTTCCATAGCTGAAATTTATAGGCTAGAGGGGTCACCTCTTGCGTGTTAAACTGGCCGCCGCCGATGAAGTTGCGGCCCCACACGTCGATGCCGATGAACACGTCGCGGTGCCGCTCGCCGGCCGCGGCGCGGCTGGCCTGCACATCCCTCTCGCTCCACGCGTAGTTCGTGAAAATGCCGTCACACGCGTCAAAGAACGGCCTGCAAACGTACCGCTACATTCTGGAGGCGGCTTTAGTGGATCGGTTCGCAACAAAACTCGTAGATACCTTCGGCAAGGATGGTATATCGAATCCAGAGGTTTGAGGTAGAATTCTCAGTATAGCGAAATTCAAACGATACCGCCCGAGGCTAAAATAATTTTGATGCCGAATGGCACGTTGCTGTGGCACCTACACAACAGACAAATAGGTGGAGTGAAAAAGTTTATACTGGCTGACGAGAGAAAATTCAGAACCGCCTTTTGCAAACATTTTCCAAGTAAGTCGACGGGCTAAGATATTAGCGCTTTTTTTTCACTCCATACTAGCATCTAATATCGGAGCTTATTTCCAATACCGGTATTTTTCCGATATTGAAACTTTAAATACCGGTTTTCCGGTATTTCGATATTTTTTCGATATTCATACAAAAAAAAATTGTTTTTGAACTGACCTAGATTGCCTCCTTAGGTGGGCGAAGTTTGAGGCCCCGAAAACAATAAATCAGCTCATGCGTAGCAAATATATGTATACTTTAGTTGTTTCTAAATCACAGCACAATCATTCAGAATATCTTGAATTTAAACATAAAATTGTCTTTGCACATGCATGTCATGATTTTAACTGTAAAGTCAAAATCAAGATTTATTTATTGTAGGTAATCATAATGTATGTTCTAGGGATAATTTCAAATAAGTTCATTGTTGCATCGCCAATATTTACAATCTTACCGGTCTTATCGAAATATCGAAATACCGGTATTTTACGAGCTCGAATATCGGTTTATTAATATCGGAATTTTAGTCCGATATTCCGGTTTTTCGATAGTATCGAATACCCGTATTCATGCTCTACTCCATACATTATATTTATAAAAACATTGTTTCCGAGGGACGAGGAATACAGGATGATTTTAACTTTTTATTTCCTAACATTGGACTTCCAAACGCAGCGCGGGATACTTTGCATCATGCTTCATGATGCCTACTGCAAAAAGTGGAATGCGCTTCCGGCGTCGGTATTTCCGAGTGCATACAGCACCTGAACCTATTTAAAGCTAACTAACTAACCTATTTAAACTTTCGGGGTAAGCTCGCTTCATCGTCGACAAAATTTTCGTCCTCCGACGTTAGTCAACAGCAAACCCATTATCAATAAAAAAAACACCTTAAGAATATATTTTCTTGTGAAATCACAGAAAATAATGTATATGACCTATAAAAAAAATGAACGGCTGACTCTGCCCCCCTTGACCGACACGGGGACCATTCTACATAACATTGACACAATTATTGACGCAACTTTTTTAACAAAAAGGGATAAAATTTGGTAACCCAGTAGGAACTTTCCATGGAAATATTTTAAGACACATACGATAATATTTAATGAGTGCGTTTTATGAACGCTATCTTCCTGCCAATTTTTTTATCGGGATACGGTATGTTATATTTATATTGTAAAAATTAAGAAATGCGTTTTGAAAAAAAAACTAACTTGTTCTTTTCGTTGAGCGCGTTCTGCCAGAGCAGTTCGCCGTTCATGTTGACGCTGTCGTACCACAGGAGCACCGGCTCGTGCAGCTCCTGGTGCATCAGCGAGTGCAGGTGCTGTACGAACCGCAACAGCGTCTCCGGCTGCTTCACCTGCGACACAACCATCCGACTACTCCACAAACGTAACGGTGACGAAATATTCCCTATAATACTACTATACTATTATTTTATTTTATTTTGATAAATGTAATGTGATAGAGACGAGTGACAATTCAGTGGTTTTTTTTTGTGGTTTTCACTCCTTGCTGAGCTGGTAAGGTGTATGCTAGTTTGCAAGCTTTGTTAACTGTAATAATATACCTCGTGTGTTCATAAGTTTTGAGACAAACTTTTACTTTAAAAAATATAACAATAATACTTGCAGCTGTCTATTTTTTTTCCAATTTTGAATTTGGAATGTTTGTGTTCTATTTGTATGTTTTTATTATTTATTTCAATTAATTTCCCTGTGATGGCGGGAGCAACTTACTTTCATTTCGCTACATATCGACGGTTCTGTGACTCAACCTCGTATATTGAATATTGTCCAGTATAAACTGACACGCACTAAGTATGCACTCGCGTACTTAGTGAGTGTCAGTTTATACTGGACATAATTCAATATACGAGGATGAGTCACAGAACCGTCGATATGGCGGGAAAAAAAACCAATGGAGATTTTTCATTGAAGGTTTTGGGATTAGCCGTAACTTTATAAACATTAAACCATAAGACGTTACAAGGAGACTTATTCTCTGAAAGATCGCCAAAGGCGTGGTCGCCCGCGGTCTGTAAGGACGATTACGAACATCAAAATAACCAGAGCGCGACTTCGCCGAAATTCATGTCGCACCCAGAAAAAAATCGCTCTGCAGACTAACATTTCGCGTATTGCGGTAAACAAAATACTGAAATACAATCTCAAGATAAAGGCTTACAATCGAAGGAAACTTCACTTGCTTAATGATCGCCTTCGTAAATTACGGCGCGAACGTTGTCCGATGCTGCTTAAGAGACACGACGCGAAAAAAAATACTCTTCACCGATGAGAAAATCTTCACGTTCAAAGAAATGTTCAACCGACAAAACAATAAAGTTTATGCCAAAAGCAGCAAAGATGTTCCAGCTTCAGCACGAAAAATATCGCGTTCCAATTTTCCAGCAAGTGTGATGGTATGGTGGGGTGTTTCGTATGAAGGTGTCTCCATTTTTGCCAACAAAGCGTCGAGGTGCTCGTATAAAGAATCGAGGCTGTTATTTTGAGTAATAATTGCTTATAGTTATTGGTTAATGTATACTTATTATTATCTGTTTTTTTTTTAAATATGACTAACTCAAAAAAAAAAACTATGAACATTTTATTTCGTCTCAAAACTTATGAACACACGAGGTAATTCAAATAAAACCCAGTGACAGGACTCGACTTTGCAAGTAAATTAAGGACGATTTGTTTAAAAAAATAACAAAAATATATAATTTTGCATAATTTATCAGGCTTTACCTAATTACACCCTTAGGGCTAACCATCCAGAGTTATTTAGTAACGTATGAAAATACGAGTATTTGTGTAAATTTTGTTGACATATTCCTAGACAATCAGACCCCTGTATTTCTTTGGGGACCAAATTACGATTACGTTAACATTGCATAGCTAATTGCTACAAGGGAATTTCTTACAATTTCTGGTTAAGATGCATATAAGGGACCAATTATTTAATTAAATATCGAATCACAAGAATATAAACGATAAAATGAATACCCTATTTTCAACATTAAGCAGCCATCCGTCGAACTTCAATGATTTCGCGATAGTGACGAGATACGAGGCGAATTCCTGCCATTCGCTGGGCGTCGACAATATCTCTTCCCATAACTGCGCTCCCACTGCCCACTCAGTGACAACAGTACCTTGAAAAAAAAAACTATTAATTTGTAAAGGTCTAACTTAAAGTGGTGTGTTGGTGATTTATAGTGAGTCATATTTAGCGTAGTTAAGGGTGCGAGAAACCGATGGATGCAAGCGGCGCAGGACCCTCCTTGTGGCAAACTTTGGGGGAGGCCTATGTCCAGCAGTGGACGCTTTCTGATGAAATGATGGACGAGGATGATGAATATTGAATAGATAGCACTGTCCTGTGGGCTGTCTGAAACTTGGCAGGTTTTTACAGTTCATAATACAGCGTCTGGAGCTGGATTAATGTAACAGAGGTGCGCGTAAAGTGTGGGCGACGTGAGCCACCGCCTACCGCGTCGCGGCCCGAGGGACTACTAAACATGTTCCTTTCGTGCTCTATTCGGCCGCTAACACTGTCACAGCGACATCAATGGTTTTTTATAACCTTATTTTTAAAACCCACACAGACTGCATTTCCTCTTATTTTTTTCCTTTTAAAAGCTTACCTAAAACCTTGACCCCGTGTTCATGTCCAACATTGATCCAACCTAGAGGAGGAATGGTGACAAAATGGTGGCTGAAGTAGCAGAATATATCGACTGTGGCCCAGTTGTAGAATGTATATGCTTCATAATTAAAAGTACCATCAATCTTGCTAAAAAAAAGGAAAAGAAAATTATAAAACCCTAGTGCATTAAGCACACATGGTTAGTTGATGGGGGTCGCCAATGTAGCCAGCGTGTTTTTTTGAATAGCATAGCAATGGTGATTAAATAGACCTACGTCCAGCAGTGGGCGCCTTTCAGCAGTTTGCTAGTTTATAACCGTAGCGCAGTTTTAATATGTATTTAGATAAATTATTGAGCAACCTTAGAACCTTGTCATCATCACGCTTGTCAGTTCTTGGTCAGTTTGTTTATTATGACAAGAATTCTGGAATTAAGACATTTTTCATCATTTTTTCCAAATTCTTCTCCAAGATTCTACATAGTTTTACATCAAAAGAATTGCATTAATTATAATTAATAAAAAAGCTTAACCTGCAGAATTAAAATAAACATAAAATAATAATATTATACTTGACATTTAAATCAAAATTATCAATAAATATGGTAAAAAAATAGGAAAGAATTATGACAACAAGCACATGTCGTAATAATTCTGAACATGATAAAATAAATGGCACAAAATGGTCTCGCCATTATTTAATGATGCTGTAACATACATGCAGCAGTTGATTTTCATTTAAATAGATACATCATGGTACAAGATGGTATTAAACTTAATTATGCCCTCTACAATGATAAGTTCCAAATAAGTTGGGATAAAAAGAATGATAAGTTTCTAAGCACTGGGATTAAAAATTGTTGGAAATAAGTTTATAATCCATTATAAGGATTACTAAACAAAAACTTAGCTTATTTACATAATGTTAATTATATGTACAACATACAAGAGCCGAATATTTTCAAAAATTTAGTCAGTAGTTAAGTTGGCAGTACAACTTGAAACAACTTTAACAGCTAATCATTTGCAGTGCTACTTCAAACCTTTTTTATAGAATTGTCAATGGATAAATTTTCATACTTAACCCCTTGTATATCTTGTCACAGATCTGTGCTCAAAGTTTGAATCCTTTTGTACTTCTTTACACTATATTTTGTTGGCCTATATGAAAATCCGAAGAAACTAGAACTTGGTAATTTTTTCACCTGTTCTATGATGGGTTAATGGAAAATTATAAATGGTTAAAATTGTAGTTTTAAGGTTTGTAACCATTAATGGTAAATAAAACCTGATACAAGAAAGAAGACTCACCAATCATCGTGATAGCCGTTAGCCATGTCATGGCACACCAACGTCTTCGGCAGTGAATTCCTCTTATGGCGAGCAACATCTTCGTGGCTTGGGTCGAAATGGCAAAACGTTTCTGGTGCAGTCAGTTCAATTTCTAAATCCTTTCCAGATTTGTTTTGTTTGACAATATCCATGTTCCGTATAGCGTATTCGCTGTGAGGTTTGAGCTCGACGCAAAGGGATCTCCAGACCGGAGGGTCCTTGATGAAGTTTTTAACGTCTCTTGGTGTACGCAAAGGGCTGCACACTAATCCTTCCTCCTCTTCTACTCTCAACATAGAAGATATGGAGTACGCGTACGAAGATAGGGAAATAGCGGAAGCACGGGCCATTTTTAAAGGAACTAAAGAAGAAAGACATTAAAAAACAGAGCACTAGACATTTAATTGACCATATCCGAATTGGGCCGTGTCCAGTTTAGGTATATATAAACAATATAGCCATTTTCAAATTATTGTTTACGTTTTGTTTTCTATCAGATCATCGGCTGGCTATTATTTGACAAGATGAAGACAATGACAGCCGGCTCTTTGGACGTCCACGGCAGAATTGGAGGGTTAAGGCCCATTTACATTATACAACTTTCTTGCACATTCCATACAATACAATTGAGGAAATAAAAAATTGCTCAGTCTAAACCTTACGTTTGGTACAATTCTTAAACACTATTATTGCAACAATATACATACAATTATTGCCGATTCTTGTACAAGAAACTTGCATAATCTAAATGGGCCTTTATTTAGTCCAGGTCAGTCTGCTTATAGTAGGAGAGCTGTTATGCTATTAAGCATTTTGGGGTATATTATGTGTTTGAGACTTCGAGGCACCGTGGAAACTTGTACAGTACTTCTTTAATATTATTTAAATACAAAGAGCCTAAAGCGTATTAGAGCTAACCGAGTTATATTTTGTGTTTTTCTTTGCAAAATCATGTTCTTGAGACATATTGAAAAATTTAAAATCGTTAAATTGAATATCTAAATGGTTCAAAAAATATCAATTAAGTTGGGTCTAAAATTGAGCCAGGTAAATGAAAAAGTCTTTTTCAAATAATCGGAAAAATGTATTTGAGGCACGTGTCGCATATGATCGCGATATGCATGAAAAAGGTTGATGAGTGAACCCCTTTAGTTCCTTGTTATTTTTACAAAGATTTTTACAAAATATTTTTAGACGAAACACGTTTCACGAAGCTGCAAGTTACAAATTACAAGCGGAACTCTCTTTCTAGCAAAAGGAGTTAGAAAGACACTTCCGCTTGTAATTTGTAACTTGTAGCTGTGTGACACGGGCCTCTGGTTGTAGCTTTATAAAACATGACCCTGGTAGGTAAAATGTCCCAGCGAAATGATCTGTCTTTTTGAGAATATTTATTTTTTATTACCAACATTGCTCTGTAAAAATTTCTACGTGCCTCAGATGCATTATTTGGATTTTTTGAAAAAAACGGTTTTCATTCACCTAGTTCAATTTTAGGCCAGACTAAATGATCTAGCTCTTCTATTTTTTAACTGGTTAGATATTCAAATTAATGTTTTTAAATGTATTAAAATGCTTCAAGAACATTTTATGCGAAAAAAATCACTAGGTAGTTTAAAAAATCATAACTCGGTTTAGCCCCAATACCGTTCAGCGGTCTGCCTCTCTGTACTGCCTGTGTAAAAGTTTCCACGGTGCCTCAAACAACTACCCAAAAATGCTTATGAGCTCTTGGACTAGTATTGGCGGATCACAATAAAATAATAATAAGATGGATGGGATAACTGAGATTGTCTGAACCCAGAATCTACAGAGTACATGGGACCAAACCCCTCAAGAAAATTAGAACGATCAGAAATTATAATGATTAATTATACACAAGTATAACTCCGGCTGCAACTGTAATAATCGCATACAATATAATATTTAAGAATAAAATTATTTTATTTCATACAAACGAGTGCGTTTATAACACCTACTTGATGAATATGTTGACTCTCACCAAAATGAAAATTGATTAATAAAAGCGAAGGAACTGCGTTTTTTTTTTAAATAGGCTGTTTAATGGTAAATTGATTGCCACTTTACGAGTAGACAATTCTACCTTGAAACCAATGCCTCAAACTCATTTTTTCAAAATTATACGTCCCTTACCTTCGTTCGATCGCATAATTACTCAATCTAGTCCTAGCGGTACGCCAAAAAATGCTGCAAATGGTGTTAAAAGCATGAAACTCGGAACTATTGATCTTAAGCCATACGAATTCATTTGACCAGTAGCACGAAAAAAAAAACAAAAAAGGAGACGAGTAATGACGTCATCTTTATTTTGTATGGGTTTTTTTTTGATCTGAAACATATCGTGTGTTTTATCTAATGAAAGGGCTTACTAAACCGTTTCTAAAAATATATCACATTATTATATTTCAGTCACTTGTTTTAAATTAAAATAAAATTATTTTCAAAACATACCAAGTTTGGGCTCCTCTCCAGATATGATACGGTTGAATCATTATTTATTAAATATACCTAAAATGATACGTAATAGCCTCATATCCAACACCAAGAAAGCTATTTTAAAAATATTTACATTTAGTATTTTTTTATATTTTTTTAATATTACAAAATGTGATAAAATCACAAGTAGTTGAAACATGTATAAAAAGTTCAATTTTAGATACTGAGGATGATAAATACTAATGCAAAGGAGTTTTCAATTATATTTATATTATTAACTAGCTTTCGCCCGCGGCTCCTTCGGGTTTTTATCCCGGAAAATTGGACAGTTCCCGAGGGAGCAGCGAATAACGACTTCTACGCGGACGGCCATCGTGAGTGACTTGACTAGGTACCAGCGTTGCTAGACTTCCCGATTTTGGCGGAACGTCCCGATTTATCAAAATTAGATTAAATGTGACAGGGTCACTCCCGCTTTTCGGGGATAACTCGACCGTGCGTGCAGCGCAATATCATATTTTTATTAAAATACATTTTCTATGGCTATTTTTGCTATCTATTGTCACGTAAATGTGATTCAAAACTAAAATAAAAAGATAAATATTTAAAAACTTCTGATTTTATTTGTTTTTTTACTATGTCCCGATTTCGACGAAAGAATGCCTCTTTTTTCACTCAAAAAGTTTCAAAATCCCGACTTGGCAAAAAATATTTCTGGCAACGCTGCTAGGTATAGGTACCATTTTATTCAAACGTACCTATATAACTCGTCGCCTTGTTGCTTCAGCGAAGATGAACCACAAAAGTCGAGTAAAGGCACTAACCGCAGGAACAACCGCTCACAGGAACTGCGTTTTTCCATTTGTTGTGGTTTGTGTTGTGCGAGTAGAAAAGAGATGCCATTGTTATTGTTGCTGATAGCAAAATGGCTCAGGAAATATGCCCTAGTTCATTAGGTGATAACATAATTATCGTTACCTATATTTATTCCTATGTTTTATTTATAAGCCTTTGTCCTTTAGGCTCTAGTTTAATTGGAGATAAAGATTGGATATAGGTATTTTAGAGTGGAAAGCAGCAATTCGGTTTCAATATTCTGGACCGGTAGCTCAGATTATAAACAAGTTACCGGTAGAAAGGGGGCTTTCCTGCGTTTTATACTATGTAACCTGTTCACATATTTTAAAGAAGTACCTATCTATTTGAAATCCTAAAAATGTAACATTACCCATTTCATTAATTGTGAGATATTTATCTTCTACCAACTTTATCGGTGGACAAAAATATATTTTCTATTACCTAAATTGAGAAACAAATAATGAAAATGAGAATTTAAATAAAAAAGCAGTTCATGCTACAAACTATTCATTTAAATACATCATCTAGAGTCTGTCTAATGAAAGCTGAACGTGGGAAAAAGCGGCAAATTCAAAAAATCTTGATATGGTATTACCGATCAATGAAGGAATAAACGATATTGATACTTTTATTATTTTATTTATTTTGGTGGGCACAAAGGAAGAGGAAACGCGTACTATATTTTCATATATATTATTACGAGCGCTATATTTTGATGAAAAGCACTTTAGGTAAAATACGATGACAGTGACTGGAGCACATTTGGTTTTTCGAAATATATTTGACATGAAAATATAGTGATCTGCACGTGTAGCACAAGTTGTATTTTCTCGCTTGTCGCTCTGTGCGTCTCTATCGTAACAGACTACATAGTAAGGGAGATCCGAGCGACAAACAAGTCACGAGCAACTTGTGCTAGTCGTGCTGTTGATAGATTTCATTGATACGAGAGGTTTTCGTCTGTGTCGCACACAGCATAATAAAACAATGATGATGAGGAATATTATATTCAACCTTTTTAATAAAGTAATTAGAGGTAACATTATTCTCATCACCCTTACAGCTCTATCTAACGACAATTATATCTTGGAGAAGAAGCGCCGCAAGAAACTCCAGCAGATCATTTTTTCCAATCATAAAATACAATTATTCTTAAAAGTAACATTACAAGGTAGTAAAGTAATTAATAATTATTTCTAACAACACAAACTTAGTCGTTACAAATGTACGCTCAATAACATTGAGTAAATTAAAAATAGTGACTAGGAGAACAACATGACGAGGTCTCTACGTCATCGTCAGGAACGATAACTAAAATAACTAACTGGAAAACAGGTTCTTGCAAGCGTGAACAGACAGGACCCCACTGACAACACCCGTTCACGAGTATGACGCTGATCTCAGCCATCGCCTCCTCAACCATGTGTTTGAAAAGAATAATTAATGAGGGCTAATAAAACAACGGAATCTTTAGCACTCCTGGTATGAAGCGACCTCATCCAGCCACGGTTTCTAACTTGGATAACTTTGATGTTAAAACTATCCGTAATAAAGTCTATGAGTTTTATGTTGTAAAAAAGCAAATTCCGACTCAGAACACTTCTGGCAAATTTGAAAGAAAATATGGGTTTTACAGGCTCCAGATAGACTCTACGTAAAATACTGATGAGCAATGGTTTTGAATAAAAAATAAAATAAAAAAAACGTTCAGTGCTCATAGAACGATATGACATTGCAGTCTTGCGACAATGATCTTGAGAACCAAAGCCACGAAACGTGCCAAAAATAAGCCAATTATATATCTTGATGAAACCTATCTTCATCAAAATCTTGATGAAACCTATCTTAATAAAGCATTAGGCACAAAACCATCTTCTGATCCAGCGTGAACAATAATAAATCGTATTCCAGCTGAGATATTGCCAACTACACCTTGGGTGGAAGGCCCCTGCCACGACTTTTTTGTTTTGTAGTTCTGGTGAACGTAAGTCTCATCCAGGTATATTATTTTTTTACCTTCAGCACGTTTTGATGCAATAGTCCTTAGGTAGCGGTGTCGCCAAGCTGCTATGTCAAAACGCTCAATAAGTATCGAACGTTGTTCAGTATTTTGTTTAAATTCGTATCCAT
Source organism: Acleris literana (assembly GCA_946894065.1). Taxonomy (NCBI): domain Eukaryota; kingdom Metazoa; phylum Arthropoda; class Insecta; order Lepidoptera; family Tortricidae; genus Acleris; species Acleris literana. The sequence goes on along the minus strand of OX335670.1, from coordinate 3,215,684 downwards.
TTGCCATTAGTATTCGGCGTAAAGTCTCAAGGCATCCGGTAAAACCGATGCTTTCTCTCAACTCTGCCAATAAGCATCTGAGTGTAGGCACTTGTTTTTTTACAATATAAAATTCATTTATTTTATTTCGGATAGCTTGGATGTCAAAGCTATCCAAATTAGACACCGTGGCCTTGTGAGGTCGCTTTTTTTACTAAAGACACCGTTGTTTAATTTTCCCTCATTACTTATTCTTTTTAAAGATGAAACACTGATATCTGTAAGAAAAAAGAAAGTGTTAAATAAACAGAACACCATTTAGAAATACATTGTGTGGTTGCGCAGTACAGCCCCATTGTACAGTCCGACAGCCCTAAAAACATTTGGGTTTAGGTGAAATGAAATTGCATCGGTGAGGTTCTAATCGCAACGGTTTAAGAACAAGGAAGACTCATATAACCCGAACATCTTTTATATCTGGCCGATCAAAAATGACATTAAATAAATAGATAAGGTACTAAAGTGTACACATATTTATGAAATCGACTGTACAGTGTACATTTGGTTCATAAACAACAAAATGCTGTTTGCTCCGCACACAGAAAATACATATCAAATAATATGTTTATGATATCTTTTAACTAAACACCTCCTTATTGTTTTATTGAAACTATGAGTGTCAGTTACATTAATCATCTGTCTATTAAATTAATTTAATAAAATTGTGAATGCTAAGAGATTCAACATGATATAGGGACAGACAATAGGTACCTACACCTATTATATAGGGAAAGGTAATGATAATTTTAGTAATTACCGGTCATTGAAGATACTTCTTCCAAATATTTCGTCTGAGTCTGGCAGGCTAACTCAGTTTCCTCAACCTCTTTCAGCTGCTTTACGTTTTCCAGCACACTTTTGTCAACGTGCACGTCCAGGTTTTCTGAAACGAATTTAATTTCGTTTAATTTCTTAATCTCATCGTATAATAGACAGAAAAAGGTAAATTAAACTTAGGATTGCACATAGAGAAATAAGAAGTATCAAAATGAACATGCCGTACTAAAGCCGTACTAACCTATAAATTTGGTCACCGTAACTAAACAATTAATTTTTTGCATCAATAATGCTTTTCTTTCTTCTTGTTTTTCTTTGTACTTCTGTATAATAGTATACAGAATCTCCCGGACACCGCCTCTTATCGTCGACGGCATGATTACTCCGTATTTTTATCAATTTAGATCTCGAATTGACAAGTTTCTAACAACAACAAAGTCCAAACGACATATTAAATAGTGTTGCCAGACTCGTCAGCCAAGAAAAATCCAGGTTCAGCTTTCATTAGACAGACTCTATTAAGCATTTGAGGCGTATTAAGTCGAGTTGCGGAAACAAGCCCGCTATAAAGTACAACACTCCCCGCTCCTCTATTATTAAAAAAACCGGTCAAGTGCGAGTCGGACTCGCGCACCGAGGGTTCCGTATTAAAGGTAATATGCTTGGTAACCGCAAAAGGAAATAATCATTTTGTTATGAACTTTAGTTTCTATGTAATAAGGTCCATTTTGACTAGCCTACATGTTAATACAGACTTTCAATTTTTTTTGTTTTTTTCTTTAAATAATGAAGACTTCATTTTTTTTTACCGTAAAATATAAGTAATTATCTATACGTCAGGATTATGTCAGATTTTTTTATTAATAATCTTCGGAGATAAGGGGGGGGGGGTTTCATTTTTCAACCCCCAATTCTAGACCCCTATCCAATTATTTATAAAATTAATTTCATAATTTTTGAGGCCCCCACAGGCCCCCTGTGCCCTGTTTTATAAAGCTACAAGTAACAATTCTACAGGTCTAAACCGACAACATCGCTGAAATGGCTGGGGCCTGTTTTATAAAGCTACAAAATTACAAGTTACAGGTTACAAGTTTCCATTCGACGCAACCTCGACCAATAACGACCAGAGGCCCGTTTCACGAAGCTACAAGTTACAAATTACAAGCGGAAGTCTCTTTCTAACTCCTTTTGCGAGAAAAGGAGTTCCGCGTGTAATTTGTAACTTGTAGCTTCGTGAAACGGGCCACAGTGGCACGTTTTATAAAGCTACAAGTTAAAATTTTACAGGTGTAATCTGGCAACACTGCTTAAATGGCTGGTCGTCATTGGTCGAGGTTGTGTCAAATGGAAACTGGTAACCTGTAAATTGTAATTTGTAGCTTTATAAAACAGGCTCCAGCCATTTGAGCAGTGTTGCCAGTTTAGACCTGTAAAATTGTTACTTGTAGCTTTGTAAAACGTGCCCCAGTGGCACTAGTCATTGGTCGAGGTTGTGTCAAATGGAAACTTGTAACCTGTAAATTGTAATTTGTAGCTTTATAAAACAGGTCCCAGCTAGTAGGTAGTTTATGGTCTAAACTAGCAACACTGCTCAAATGGCTGGTCGTCATTGGACGTGGTTGTGTGAAATAGAAACTTGTAACCTGTAAATTGTAATTTGTAACTTTATAAAACAGGCCCCTGGGGCACGTTTTATAAAACTACAAGTTACAATTTTACAGGTCTAAACTGGCAATACTGCTCAAATGGCCGGTCGTCATTGGTCGAGGTTGTGTCAAATGGAAACTTGAAACCTGTAAATTGTAATTTGTAGCTTTATAAAACACGCCCCTGGTCTGACAACGCTTTGTATGCGATATTTAGTAAAAGGTAATTTCCTAGCAGGGGCACGTTTAACAAAGCTACAAGTAACAAATTTACAGGTCTAAACTGGCAACACTGCTCAAATGGCTGGCTGTAGCCCGTTTTACGAAGCTACAAGTTACAAATTACAAGCGGAACTCTTTTTCTAGCAAAGGGAGTTCGAAAGAGACTTCCGCTTGTAATTTGTAACTTGTAGCTTCGTGAAACGGGCCTCTGGTCGTCATTGGTCGAGGTTGTGTCAAATGGAAACTTGTAACCTGTAAATTGTAGCTTTATATTATAAAACAGGCCCCAGATATTAATAATGATGTATAAAATTATTATCATTTTTTTTGTTGGGTATTATTATATTCCGATTTCGAATCGAATCAGCGCGAGCCCAACTCACACTTGTTTTTTTTTAGTATTTGTTGTTTTTCTTCAGGGTTTTTCTATGATCATACCAAATTTGACGCTTGTATGTTTTACCGCTTTACGATACAACTAAAATAAAAATACGTTGGAAAAAAACGTTTCTTATAAGGGGACCCCTTTATTATTTCAATTTTTTTTTTTGTTATTTAATCCACCATAATAACACATATTCTGACAAAGAGACCAACTCTATCTATTACGGACATTAAGGTTCAAAAGATACAGCTCTTTTAAGTTAGTACGGGCGGACTGCGGAGGTATATTAATAGGGTCCCGTTGGGTTACCCTGTGGTTACGGAACCCTAAAAAAGGTTGCTGGATAACTATAATGAATCGCACACGAATGAATACGACATGAGAGTTTCATAACAATCATAAAGTTGGCAAATGGTTGGCAATCGCGGACGTATTATGCGGCCGATTAAAATTCCAACATGCCAAACATATAGGTATTGCTGCGGGACGCGAACTATTTAATTTAGTCACATTATACGCTTAAAAAACGGGTTATTTATTGTGCAATAAGTTTGTGAAATTAAAATTAACACAACTAAAATATTAACGCCTTATATTAATAATCCATATACGAACGACCTTTAAATCCTATTACCCCGGAGTTGCAAGTCCTAAATTTAAAATTCCTTTTTTTTCATGAGATTCTCGGAGACATTATTAAGTTCAAATTAAATAAACTGAGGCCCTACTTTGAAATTCGAAGTTCGAAGTTACGTTAGCTCCATCCCTTTCTCTCGATCTAGTCTCAAATAACGAGTGACAGGGATGGAGCTAACGTAACTTCGAACTTCGATTTTCAAAGTAGGGCCTCTGCCTTATTTTTGAAGTTCGAGAAAGTTAAAAAATTGAGGCAAACTTCAGACCAATTTGATTTCTGCTGCTGGCAACCTATAGCTACTATAGCTTTCTGTCAAAAATAAATAGTCAAAGTCAAGTCCAGACATATTAGACATATCTTATATCTTATAATCTTATAATCTTATAATCTGTGGTCAAGTCAAGTCAAACCTGTCAAACTCAAACACAGACACACAGTTTATATTTGGTTTTCATTCCTTTTCTAATGTTCCTTCTTGAATAATAACTATATCAAACTCGAAACTAATTTTATCACATACGAATAGTAAAACTCAAATGCTAACAAAGCATTCATATGTAAAATGTCTTCGTACGAAAATAAGTTCATGCATTCTAATTATCCTCTGTATTATAACAAGTGTACACTTTTTTACTTTTTATGGATATTACAACTACAGTCATGTGGACAGGGATAGCATAGAAACATTACTTTATAAGAGTGTGCACCCTAGCGTAGTGAGAAGAGGAAAGCCTAACTGCACCTATGATAGCATACTACAGAGTACAGAAACAAGGCAAACTTGGGAAATTGCGGACGCCTATGACGATTTTGTACCCCACCATATAGTAAATGGAAGTTACGCCCCGCAGCACTGCAACCCGCTCTTCAGTGTGGCCGTACTCGTCACATACAGAAATAGACAGAAGCAACTTGATATTTTTTTACCTTTTATCCATAATTTTTTGAGAAAACAAAATATTCATTACAAGTAAGTAAATTAGCTTACCCATGAGATATGGTGAAATTAATAGGAACTTTCTAAAATCTTGAATAAATCCTTGATGGACAACCCTCGTAATGTATGTATTTTGTCTATTTCAGAATATACTTAATAGAACAAGAGGATGACAAACCCTGGAACAAAGGTCTTCTGTACAACATTGGTGCTAGACAAGCAATAGCAGACAAGTTCCCATGCCTCATCCTCCACGACGTAGACTTGCTGCCTCTAGACAACAGCAACCTGTATGTGTGCACTACGGAGCCCCGTCATCTAAGCGCCAGTATTGACAAGTTTAGGTTTGTGCTGACCTATGACTGGCTAGTGGGAGGGGTGGTAGCTGTAAAATCAGATCAATATAAAAAACTAAATGGGTTTTCAAACCGTTTCCTTGGATGGGGTGGTGAGGATGATGACTTTTCAATGAGGATAACAGCTCATAATTTCAATATTTTGAGGTGAATAATTTAGTCTTATAATCTTATTATTTTTTTTGAAAAAACTATTTAATGCAGTTTACACCTATTTTCCTTATAATTTTAGGTTTCCTCGTGAAATGTCACGGTACAAAAGTCTCCCTCATCGGCCAGAAGTTAAGAACAAAGATCGTTATCAGATCTTGTGGGAGAATCAAAGAGGAGGTGTGGATGCTGCTGCGCGCGATGGTTTGAGTACAATAAAGTACCGCTACTTACAGGTAACACCACATCAACTGTTCACTCTAGTCAGAGTTCATTTATGATTTATCTCACTAGACCATCTAGTTTGTGTAAGATAAGTGAAGATTTTGTTTTTGCATTTTATATAACAAGGGATAGATAAGATCTTACTTTTTAGGAATTCAATTGCTCAAACAGTGTGTACTGTTAATATTCTTGTCTTCCAACTGATTTGTACATAATCCTGTCCTGAGGGCTCCTTTGTAAAGAATGAATGCAATGTTATATTCTGACATAAGATGATTAATCAGATGCATTTCTGCAGGCTTCATCATTGTATGCAATTGAGTTGAAAATTTTAAGAGGATAGATTATTTCCTCAGTTGTGATTTACAGCTTATTACGTAAGGTTTTTAATGTTCATTGGTTTGTATTACACAAGCATAGAACGTGATTATAGAGTAGTAACATTGATAATGGGCACTTATAAATTTACAACTCATGAATCGGCGGGCTCCAATCACGTGGCTTGAGTTTTTTTTAACAATGTGGTTGACTTATTTTTACATATTTTACATGTGTTATAACATCATCATTTATCAGTCCTGACACAAAATGATTTAACATATAGTAATAAAGTTATTGATGTGCCTTATCTACTAACTAAGAGCGTGAATTTCAAAAGAAATGTATAGTTTTCTATTGTATCCTCTACCACAAACGCCCAAGTTAATAAAAGCTAAGTTAAATATAAGACAAAATAGGTCATTGAAATAACAACTTGATTGTCTAGCTCAGAAGTTTTGATTTATATAAAAGCTTGTTCAGAGATAATACATTTTACATTGGACATCCTCGCGGCTGCTTATCTGCGATGTTTTCAATCTCTGACTGAGCTTATAATAAACAATAAATTTTTATTACAATAAACTTTCTGGATTAGATAATAAAGTCATTATTTTAATGAACTATTTCGTCTTGTTTATATAGAAAGATTTTTTATATTTTAAACTGATAATGGATACAATACAATAGAATACACTGTTTGGAATTTGTATTAGTCCTGCTATTATACTTTCTTCAAAGGATGAATTAAATCCTTTGTCGTGCTCAAGATGTACAAAATGAAAATCTTTTCAAATGGTTGAAACCTGTATATCGTCGGTGATACTGCAAAACCGCGTAACCAACAAATTTATTATAGAGCAAAATAAACCTTAACATCTTAAAAAAAGGTATATTTTGCTCCTCATTCAAAATGTTACTTACGCGGTTTTGCAGTTTCACCGACGATATCCTCTTTCTATATTTTTTTATTTCTTTATATATTTATTAATTTATTAATTATTATGTACCTACTTGGTATTGTAAGAATTATTGTAGAATCATAATACGCATTTTACTTGAAGTTGTTAAGGATGGTTAACTAATTGAAAATTAAAAAATTAAAATTAAAATAAATTCTTAAAAATATTGATTGCTTTACAAATTGCTTATGATTGCCACACTAGGCGAGGCCTGTCCTGTGGGTTCAAGGGCACATGTTCACAGGTCGAAATATTATTTAGATGTTCCCTTGATAATGGACATTTTGTTTTAGGGTTGTATACACATGAGCTGTATTTGCGAGTAAGCACTATCTACATGTGAACTCTGCTAAAAGTACACATATATATATATATTTTTGATGTTAATAATTGGTTGTTGTTAAAGTATACATTATTATATCAAATTATCAAAGTGATATTTTTACAAACAAGTTGGATAATTTTTTACAAATATTGGCTCAAATCATCATAATCACGACATCATAATAAAGAAAGTATACTAGTGTTATTAAATATAAGGTATGATTTTAATACCGCAATATGTCATTGGCACGCATTCTCAGAAGCATGCATATGTATAAATAAATCAATAATCCTGTAACATAAACAGGTCGATTCACAAGAGCTGGCACGAATGGATTGAATGAGTGAACGAAAGTATACAAGTGTGTAAAATAATAACAGGTTTTCGGTTTGAAATTCGAACATCGATTCAAAGGACGGCACTCACCTGCGGCACTCGCACAGTGATAGGTAACATTACTTTTTAACTGACTTCAAGAAAAGGAGGAGGTTCTCAATTCGTCTGTATTTTTTATTTTATTTTCATTCCATTCGTGCCAGCTTTAGTGAATCTACCTACACTATAGGCTAAGCGTTATTATGATATTATTTATGTATGAAGTAAGTATAATATAACACATAATTAATGTTCCATTCTAACCACAGTGCCTAGATTTGGTGCAAGTGTGTATTTAATTAAGAGCCCTGTTTGCTTAGGTATTCAACGAATGTAAACAAATAAAACCGCATGATAAAGTTCATCTGCCAGCCAGTAAAACTGGCACACTGAGAGGTGAAAGTTCAAAAGAGACATTTCGATTGGCCACTGAACAGAGTCGCGTGGTTCAGTTTCTTTAAGTTTATTTGAGCACCTAATCAAATCTTTACATAGTATAAAATGAAGTCGCTTCTGCTTAGGGCTTGCAGTACCGGGCCCGGTTCCTAGCTTCCTTTTCGTGGTTCTAAGCAGGGACGGTACCGGGATTCCCGGGTTACCCGGTTCTTTATATTTTACCTCAAATCACCGCAATCATGGACATTTGAGATATAAAAGCTTTATTTTTTATAAATATGGAATAAAATGATGCACGTTTTCTTAAAAAAAAAACATATCTTGATTAAGTAAAATACTCAATCAATCAAAACTAGAGATCAATTATTGCAAATATGCCGCAAAATATAATGGATGTTGATGCGATGTTGCCGCTTGTGCCGGCGTCGTCGCTCAGGTGTGAATTGGATATATGTATGTGATACGCGCCACGATATTTGTTTGGTATTCATGGAAAGAACCGGGAGAACCGGGATGTAATCTTCAGTGCCGGTTCTTTAGGCACTGTGAAATTCCCGGGTTTTCCCGGGAATTACAGAACCGGGATTTCCCGGGAGGATGCCCTACTTCTGCTGTCTGTTCGCTTAGATCTTTTAAACTACTCAACGGATTTTAATGCAGTTTTCAGCAACAGATAGAGTGATTCAAGAGGAGGGTTTTTATGTATAATAAGTTCTGGATTATGTACGGGTGTTACAGAAAACTGACATAAACCGAAGCGAAGCGAGGGCGGGTCGCTAATAGAGTATAGTTAGTTAATCAAAAGACTGCACATAGCCTGAAGTTTGGTAACTCGTGGATTCGACTAACAATAAATATTGCAGAAGTTAAATACTGACTTATCTTATATGGTAGAGATTTGAAAGAAAGAAAGCATGCCGCTCGAATATGCAGATTTCCTCACGATGCTTTCACTGTCAGAATATCGAGTATTTTACAGTCACAACCCGAGATCGTTGAGCCACTTGCCACCGTTCGTATTTTGGCCGTGTAATGCAACTCGGGTTGAGTCGGTTATACTCGTATATCCAATATGTATTACTCGGCTAAATTATAAAGAGCAATTTGCTTAACATTCCCGTGTTGTGACTATACTTAAGTACCTAAGTAAAACTCATTGGCCGCCACGGAGGTTTTAACTCGGTATGTACCTTAAGATCACAAATCGAGTACTAGGCCACCGACGTTAAAAATGCTGTCTTTTTCTAGCTTACAAATAAAAGTAGGACAGCATTCAACTTCCGCAGTTTTAATCGCTAGTCTATCCGCGCTTAATACTGCCCTCCTAAGCAAAAATGCAATAACTAAATTCAATAGCCAAAGCAGATTCAACTCTCTTCTGATTGTAACAAGGTTGCAATATCTACAGATGTTTTGTTTGAGATAACGCTATTATGCTTAGTAGGGCAGAATAGTACAGTCACCATCAGATATATTGTAGCGGGCGAGGTACTCAAATATTTCGGAGCAGCATTACTTTTCAATAAATTCGTTACACTAGTTATGGTCAATAACACCAGAACATGCAATTTGTTATAAATATAAGAGCAGCGACCTTTCAATAAATTCGGAACATACACTCACGAGCAAAAGTATCGAATCACTTCGCATTTTTTCATGTGTACCCAATATCTTTGTAAATCGGTTTAATGGTGGGAAATTACAAAGATATTGGATGCACATGAAAAAATGCTTAGTGATTCGATACTTTTGCTCGTGAGTATATAACGAGGTAAAAATATCAGAAAGCACAGAACGTCAAAGGTATCTACGCACTCAGGGTGATCATAAAGATCGGAACATTTATGGAAAATATACCTTAAGTCTGTATCACACAGTTTAAATTCGTTACTATAATTATTATGCATGTCGATCTTTGGCATGACGTATTTATGTTTTGTTTGGATTCGACATGCATAATAATTATAGTAACGAATTTAAACTGTGTGATACAGACTTAAGGTATATTTTCCATAAATGTTCCGATCTTTATGATCACCCTGAGTGCGTAGATACCTTTGACGTTCTGTGCTTTCTGATATTTTTACCTCGTTATATGTTCCGAATTTATTGAAAGGTCGCTGCTTTTTATATTTATGACAAACTGCATGTTCTGGTGTTATTGACCATAACTAGTGTAACGAATTTATTGAAAAGTAATGCTGCTCCGAAATATTTGAGTACCTCGCCCGCTACAATATATCTGATGGCGACTGTACTTGAAGGCAATATGAACACATTTAAAGTTGATAGTTTCCAGCTCCTCCGTCCAATAATGAACTATGCACGATATACATGCATGTATCAAGGTTGTAATATTTAAGCTGGAGGAATTTTTAAATTATGTTTTTGAAATCTTTAAAGAACACAGTAATTAACCGCCCATGACGCACATGTGCGTCGAAAATACCAATGTCCAATGACGATCACCCTGTATAAGTAGAACGTATTGCAGTTAATCACAAGTTACTACTGCTACTAACCTGACCTAAATACGCAATAAATATTCAAGATAACCTGAATACTACACGGCTTCAGCAGAAAATAGCGTTCGATAAATTGAAAATCTAAAATTCTTTCGATAAACTCCTAGGGACACCAATAAGTAATAAAGTTATAGAGGGACGTTTTCCATTATTGACAAATCCTATAATGACCCGAATACTGCACCATATTAAATTAACCTAACCTAACCTAACCTAACCAGCACGCATATCCCGGATAGGTAGTGTACCTTCCCCTCTAGGTCTAAGTCAAGTAACCTTAATTTCGGTTATATAGACCAAGAAAGAGTAGATATATTTTCGTACGAATTTTAAAATCATGACAAAAAATTAGTAATAATAATAACATGTTTATTCGAAAGGGACCAACATAATACGTGGTCGATATTCATAAATTAAAGCGTAATATTTTTAAGATAAGATGGGTGAAGACAAGGATAAGAATGGAGTTTTATTCAATCGACGTTTTACCCATGACGACGTATATGTTTAGATATCTATGTTAGTTATTAAAATGTATAAAGTTTATTGCAGTTGTATTGTATTATGTAATTTAAAGATGAGCTCGATTCTAATGACTTGTTTTGAGTTATAAGCGTATGTTGTGTATATATTGTAAATTAGGAGTACAACGCCATATTATTTTTCGAAAAAATATTTAATGATTATAATTAAATTGACCTACTTATTTTATCCAAAGATTCTGTTTCTATATTTACAAGATATTCTGACACGTAACTTAGTTAGGAACAAACTGAGACTTTATGAACTTGCTGTTATTGTGATTGTGATTTTTTTATTGAAAGGGTTTGGGTAAAATTGTTGTCATTCCTAAGTCTTGTATTTTTTAGGTGAGCGGCCATAAGTAAAAGTGGTATATTATTATAGATCTTCGAAATAAACATATTTTGCTGTAGGTATATTGCAATACCTTTTAGTGCATCGGAGCTTATCTCGGCTCCGATATTATTAAACACCTTGAATTATGCATAATTAATTATATTAAAAATGCAGTAAATCAACAGCGGCCGCTGAAATGGTGTTCATCCACACTTACCCAATACCCTTTGGCCTCTTAAAGTCATTTAATGTTCAATTGTTGTTATTGTTAACATTACCTATAAGAGAATATGAAATCACTCCCGCTATATTGCTATGACGCATGTGCGTCATAACTCGACCATTGACGACCATGGGCTTGGAAGTGTTAAATTGTACTAACACTTGTACGTGTAAGTTATGTAATTGAGTATTAATATTATGTTTGTACCATTTGTACAGGTTGTATATAGTTCAGTCAACGCCACAAGTCCCTTTTGCACCTTGTCTCTTTTCCGATCTCAGGGTTGAACCAGGGGCTGCAAAACCGGTTGTATTCAATACCTGTCTACCCGTACATAAGCTGTCACAAGTATTACCGGTATAAAATGAATCCCTACATTCTAATAGGGAATTTGAATGGATTTTTTAAATAGCATTTCTCAACAAAATATGAAAATACCGCAAAAGAGATCACCAAAAGTGAAATTAAAATTAAAATCGCTCAAGTAATACGGATGATACAAGCATTTTAAAATGCAAACTAGACAGAGAGATCCGAAGTGCACCGGTGACCTCATCGTGCAGTACGGCCATATAAACTCCACGTAAAATTCTGTTTTGCTAGAAAGAGATAGGAACAAACCTTTGTTAGCTTATATCTTGGTTATTTTTATAGCTATTCAAAAAATGTTTTTTCTCACCTAGTTCGTTACATGATTCAGCTTTTATTGAAGCTATAAAAAAACATGCATATTCCCTATGGATACTGTTGACATTACGCTTTGGATATTAACGCAATAAAATGTTCTTAAAAAAATTTTAGTACGCCTTGCGTCGAATACAAAATGTGTCACTCACACGCCAAACATGTTTGCTATGCTATGCAAATTACACCTTATTGATACGAAACAAAGTCTCTATTATTCTTGAACTTGTGGCGCGACTTTCAATGGGCGGCCAGAGCCGTCTGTGGCGTCAAAAGTTTAACCGTTAGTCAAAATACCGGTAACAAACAGTCCCTGGTTTGAACACTGAACTGTATTACCCAAAATTCTACCTACCTGCTGCAGCGGAGCTGACGATGTAACGCTCTCACCTCAGCATAGGAAACTTTTGTTTTTGTTTATACTTATTATATAAAGAATAAACCGGTTTATAGACAACAAGTGAACACTTGTACGGTTTTGTTCGCTGTTGCATATAATACATATAAATACTGAAAGCGCCCAGCGCCTCTATTCTAGGCGGTAAATACGATATCGTAGTTTTCCTGTAATGGTATTGTTATGACGTCAGCCGCCATTACTGTCAAGGAAATAAGAGCTATCAAAACGTTGACGATACGATAACAGATCAAATGCGATATTGTTTTTACCGTCTTGAATAGAGCCGCTGGTACTAAAGACATCATGTACTGGTGACGTTGACAAATATGATAAGTGAAACTAATAAAGAACAATAAGCAATACTGATATGGATTTGATTGAGATCGAGTGGGCGATTGTAATTTTGGAATAAAGTCACTATACTTATACACATTAATTATGATTTTTATTCGGCTATTATCACTACATACAAAAACAGAACCAGGTTTAAACACAAAATTGTTGGCAGCCAAAAGTTTTAGTGAATAACCGCCTCTATTATCTTGAAATATAGTTCATAATGCTAGTAGGGTGCCAACAATTAGATGTAATTCAGTAACTGTTTAGACTCTTGGTACAGTCGAGGTTACTGAAAGGCAACTACCTACTCGGCTGATCTCCTTGTTTCCTGACGTTTATGGGCGACGGTGACTGCTTACCGTCAGAGCCTCTATTCTACTGGGTAAACACCATAAAGTCTCTTATTTATTTGACTGACAGTAATGGCGGCTGAGTTAAACACAATAGGTACTTACCATCAAGGACTTTATAAATGTGAATCCACCAAAGAACCTTGTCATAATGACAGCGTCAAGTTTTTTTAGTTTTTTTCTCTCTGTTGTGTTCTGTTCCGTGGCAATCTGTGCAATGGCACAATAAGCCTCTTCTTTGTGTATGTTGTACTCGTCATCTAATTAGGGGATACTCCATTGAGTTCCACTTAATCACTGTCTTCAAACCTGCCTGACAGTACAGACAAGCTGTGTCGTTTAAGCCTGTGGTAAGTCACACTCCCAGCTCCCTCTAGTTTGCTTGCCAGCTCATTGACATGCCTGGATGGATTTGCTGTATGTGGCTATCTCTTGCCTGACGGTCTTGAGGTTTAGATCCAGATGTATAAGTTTGTTGCTTATGTAGTATGGAATGTCCAGCATCATTCTGATTGTCTTATTCTGGAATCTTTGTAGGATTTCAATATTGCTATTACTTGCCGTACCCCACAGTTGTATTCCATGAGTCCATATGGGTTTCAGGATTGTTTTGTATACAGCAATTTTGCGTCAAGTGATGAGATAGAAATTACATAGGAATTAATCGTTGGTTTTATGCGACCAGGTTCTATAGTGGTTCATCAATTAAGTCTGTGACCGTACCGGAACACGTCTAAAGCAATATCGTTTAACGGCGTAGAATAGAGGCCGTGATGGTCCGTCGGATCGTTTGCAATTTATGACTGAAATAAAAATGCAGCCGCCGAAATTTTAAAAATATCTTGCCACGACTACAATTAAATTGAGTCCGTGGCTCGCTACTGTATTTTTAGTAAAACGCGGTTGTTACGGATTGAAATCGAATATTTCGGCGCTCGAATTCGTGCCATGCTGTGGTAAATGTAACGCTCATACGTATTTGGGGATCTATTTAGAAATAAATCAATACTTAAGCCAATAAATAACGGACCGCCAGGCCCTCTGATGATTGCTTCCCGTTACTTACCCCGCAGGCTAAATTGCCCAAAAAACCGGTCAAGTGCGAGTCGGACTCGCGCACCGAGGGTTCCGTATTTAAGATAATACGCTTGGTAACCGCAAAAGAAAATGCTCATTTTGTCATGAACTTTATTTTCTATGCAATAAGGTCCATTTCGACTAGGCTAAATTTAAAACAGATTTTTAAAGTTTTTTTGTTTTTTCTCAAAAACTAAATAGTTAATAAAATAAAACACTTCATTTTATTTTTTCCATAAAATATAAATAATTGTCTATACGCCAGGATTTCTTCAGATTTTTTGATTCATAAACTTCGGAGATAAGCGGGGGGAACGGTTATGTTTTGTAAATTTTTGGGTATAAATCAAAAAGTACATACCAGAAAAAAAAAAAAGTTTTGAAATGTGCAGATTGAGCCCTTTCATATGACACCCCATTTGCTATAATCAAACCACTTTCATTTTTTAACCCACTATACCCCTTTTCAATTATTTATAAAGTTAATTTCATTTTTTAACCGACTTCAAAAAAGGAGGAGGTTATACGTTCCACTGTATGTATTTTTTTTTTATGTATGTTCACCGATTACTCCGTCCATTGTGGACCGATTTTAAAAAATATTTTTTGGTTTGATAGAGTATACTTCCGAGGTGGTCCCATTGTCACCAAATCTGTATCTGCTGAGGGGATCAGTGAGGAATTGAGTTAACTCCTCAAATATTGTAGGGAAACATATAGCGATTTTAGTATTTGGGACTACGTAACAGCGTATTATGATCACTAAAAAGTATAAAATAAAATAAATGTATTAAAAAATAAAAAACCTCCTTCAAAAACGCAAAAAATAACTTCATTAAAATTGTAGGCACCTAATAGGTTAGTCCAACTGATGTCGGCTTTTTTGTTGAAAACGTTGTGGTCGCCGACTTCAGTTGGACTAACCTATTAGGTGCCTACAATTTTAATGAAGTTATTTTTTGCGTTTTTGAAGGCGGTTTTTTGTTGTTTATTGTTTACTAAAAACAGATGCGGGCAAGCAAGTTGTACAACTATGCCAAATTTCAAGTTGATAGCATTTATAGTTGCTGAGAAAACCTGCTTTGACGTACAGAAAGACAGACGGACAACGAAGTCTCACCATAAGGGTTCCTTTTACCATTTTGGTACGGAACCCTAAAAAACCGGGCCAGAGCAGGTCAGACCATGCTCAGTGGAGAGTTCCGAAGCCGTCCTACAAACACAGAAAAGTGCACCAGCAAGAGAGCGTGTCTTCTTGGCATGGTTGTCTGGAAGAGATCGCCGGATAGAGGGAAGACCGCAAAGCAAATTTTGTATTTGGTGTTCAATGCACCTCACGCTAACATCTGAAAAAAATCATTTGCCAAAGAAATATATTTTGACTTTGGTAGAACTTTTGGCTTTTAATATAGAACCAAATAGATATAACAGTGGTACAAATTCCATTCCTAATCATTTAAACTAAAGTATAGGACAGCGGAAACACCTTTGAGTATAAATATAGTTCATCAAAATATTCAAGGGTTTTCCAGCAAAGAATTAGAAGTAGGATTATTTTTAGATACTGAGAATGTACACATTATGTGTATTACTGAACATTGGCTTAGACCAGATCAATTAATTTTTGATTTCGTTAATTTTAAATTAGTTAGTTTTTTTGCCAGAAAATCCGCCATTCATGGTGGTTCGTTAATAATTGTTAAAAGTACCGTTAAATCCAAAGAAAGGAAAGATATTGTTAGGCTATCCATAGAGAGGCTTGTAGAAATCTCATGCATAGAATTAGAAAATTACATAATTATCTGTGTTTACAGACCACCGTCAGCTGATTTTAGCACATTTGAACTCAGTATGGAAAATGTGTTAAATTTAGTATGTAAAACCTAAAAGCATGTTATTGTCTGTGGACATTTTAATGTTAATTTACTGGAATCTTCAAATAATACTATTAAGATCTTAAGTTTATTTAAATCTTTTAACTTAGGTAATTTGTTCTTTAGGAGTTTCAAGTGCTACCTGTTTAGACAATATTTATTGTAATTGCGAGTGTTTGGATAAGGAAATATTTAATTGCTTTAATTCTGATCATAGTGGCCAGAAGGCTTCTTTTTTAAATGATTTTCATCAAGAACCGCAGGCAATAACATACAGACCCATAACTAGCAATCGTTTAGAATTATTCAAAAATAAAGTTGAGAGCAATCTCTGTGGGTTATCCTTTTCAAATAATGATTCTAATAGTATTTATAAAGATTTGTTTGATGTAATTCTTCATCGATTTAACAACAATTTTAAGATGAAAACTGTTTCTGGGTCAAAAACTAAGTTTAGTGAATGAGCTACTGTAGGCATCCATAGAAGTAGAAATAGGCTTTATGAACTATATAGAGAGAGGGAGGAGAACAAGAATGCTGACTTCTTAGTTTACGTTAAGAATTATTCGAGGACCTTCAAGCGAGTTTGCTTAACTCCTAAGTCAAACTTTTTAAGTCTTAAACTCAAAGCTTCTGATAATAAGGTAAAAACGGCGTGGAAAATTATAAATAGAGAAACGGGTAAATCTAAAACTCGTGATAATCAAGTCACCCTAAACAAGGGTGACAAACAAATCACGTCAAACAAAGACGTGGCCTTAGCGTTCGAAGATTATTTCTCCACTATAGCTATTAATACAACGAAATGTCTTCAATCATCTGCGATTGTAGCTCAAAAACTACTTTGTGCTAATGTTACTAAATGTAATGTAACCTTTGATTTTAGCCATGTAGATTCAATTTCTATTGTTAAGGTATTTAAATCGCTCAGATTAAAAAAAACTGAGGATTTATGGGGAGCGTCAGTTAAAGTGATCCATCATGTCATAGATATAATTGCACCACACTTAGCTTTAATCTACAATAATTGCATTTCAGAGGGGGTTTTTCCAAATCTTATGAAATATAGTAAAGTCATACCACTTTTTAAATCGGGCGACATGAGTGATTTAACGAATTTCCGTCCCATTTCTATTCTACCAGTTTTAAGTAAAGTTTTTGAGAAGTTAATGTTAAAAGATATGTTAGGTCACTTCAATAGAAATAAACTGCTTAACAGTAATCAGTTCGGCTTCACCAGAGGACGATCCACAACTGATGCAGCATCTGTACTCATTAAATATATATACAATATTTGGGAGAAATCCTGTGATGCAATAGGAATTTTTTGTGACCTTTCCAAAGCTTTCGATTGCGTAGATCATGTGACTCTTATATTAAAATTAGAACATTATGGTCTGTCAAATAATTCTCTAAATCTTATGTCTTCATATCTTAGTGATAGAACACAAACGGTTGTTGTAAACCAAACACAGTCCATTGGAGCAACTGTTAAATTAGGTGTGCCTCAGGGCTCTATATTAGGTCCTTTCTTATTTCTGGTCTATATAAAGGACTTACCACCCACGATAGATAACCTTTGTGATATTGTGCTATTTGCTGATGATACTTCATTAATTTTCAAGGTGGACCGAAAATCCGTCGATTACAGTAGGATAAACGCCACGCTGGTTAAAGTACTTAATTGGTTTACTATTAACAATTTGCTACTTAACGCTAAGAAAACTAAATGTGTTAGGTTCGTTTTGCCTTATGTTAGACCGGTAGAATCTAATATATTTCTAAATGATGAGTGTTTGGAGATGGTGGACAAGGCGCTTTTCTTAGGGATAACTATAGACAAAAACTTGCAATGGAGTCCCCATATAGCAGTACTAGCAGGTAAATTAAGTTCGGCAGCTTATGCTGTTAGGAACATCAGGCAACTTACCAATGTTGAGACAGCTCGCTTAGTTTATTATAGTTATTTTCATAGTGTTATGTCGTACGGTATTCTGGTTTGGGGAAAAGCTGCTGACATACAGACTATATTCGTGTTACAAAAAAGAGCCATTCGTTCCATATATAACCCATATCACGGGAGTTTACTCCCGTGATTCCTTAAGATTACTATTTAAAGAAATTAGTATTTTGACAGTAGCGTCACAATCTATTTATGAGAATATTATTTATGTCATTAAAAATCAAGACTCTTTTGTTAAGAATTGTGATATACATAATTTGAATACAAGAAATAAAAATAAAATTGCTATTAAAAAATTTCGTGTCCGTAAGGTATATAAATCATTTGTTGGTCAATGCATTCATTTCTATAATAAATTACCTGACGAAGTTTTAAAGTTATCATTTCCAGCACTTAAAAATTACTTGAAAAAGTCGTTGATGTCGAAAGCTTATTATAGGGTCGAGGACTATCTAACAGATAAAAATGCTTGGCCTAAATTAAACACCTAAATAACTTAGTAATAGCTTAGTCAGGAAAATATCTAAACATTGTAGGTATAATTATTGTCTAGGGGACACGGTTTCTGTAGGAGAATGTATCAAAACTATGTGGTTGTTTTGCACCGTCATGGGTAAGTATATGTGTATATATATGTATATATATATATATATATATATATATATATATATATATATAGATATATATATATATATATAATTATTATTATTACTATTTAAGAGTTCATCTGAACATACTGAGTTTTGACACATTTTCCTGCTCAACTACGCATGATATATATATTTTAATGTTAAATTCATTGTTTTATATAATGCTAGGTTAAGTTCTATAATTGTATAAGTAATTTTTTAAAAAAACGACTGACTGTTGAGTTTCTTGCGGCGTTTCTTCTCAGCAGTGGTCTCTTGCGAAGCGCTGGTAGATTTTTGACGTGTAAAAGTGCCCGTGCGGCCTACTTACTGAATAAACATCTTTTATCTTTATCTTTAATGAAGATTATTATAATTGTATCCTATATTATTATACTTTACACTCACCGTTATTCATATTGGTATTAAAAATTACTTTTCCCAAAAATGTCCGGAAATGTTGACATTACTATCTACATAATGAGACGCGAAGTACATAGTTTACAGACAATTCTCAAATTAAAAAAAAAAGAACTGTTGCATACAAATTCCATTACTATCTAGCTTGTAACTTTTTAAAAAGTGAAAAAGCCCATAATAAAATGATAACACAAGTCTTATACATCCAAATTTTATTCGAAACATAACTTTTTTATCTGTGTCTGGAATAGCTTATATTTTTTTTTAAACAAAGCTTGCCTTTCTCCTTGTCATAAACAAAAAGGCGGTAAAGTGTGATGGCTTTTTCACATGAAGTTTCTGTTTGTATGCAATTTAAAAAATGAGTTCAAGCGATGAAAATTTTATTTCAACACAATTTTTTTCTGGCGATTTTTGAGAAAAGCACTATATTTGCCTCGGCAGGAACAGCAATTGCGGGCTTCGTATTTTTAAACGGACTCGCAAGCTCGTCCGTTTAAACCAATACTCGGCCCGCAATTGCCTAGGCAATAATGTACTAATTATTTGCAACCCGTTAAAATGGCCTGCAGTGTAATGGTAAGGGGCGTTTTTCGCGTGAGTGAGATGGAAAAAACTGATGCAACTTGATTTGCATCTGAAGTAAAACTATTACCATACAAGTCTGATCGTGGGTTTTAATCGTGCTTTCGGAAATCATCGGAATCGTTGGTGTATTATGCGCGAACGAAGATTCACGACACGCCTATAAAGCGCGTTCTACTGTACAGTCGAGTTCATAAATATGTATACACTTTAATACCTTGTCACTTTAATCTCTGTGATAATTCGTATATGGCGGTTTGAACATGACTTTAATTAGAGAAGGTACTAAAGTGTATACTTATTTATGAACTCGTCTGTACATAACGTTCTTTACTACCATTACAAAGCGAAAGTGGGCTTGGGCGGGACATATGGCCAGGATGGACGCAAGCCGTTGGACCAGACGTGTATTGGAGTGGAGACTACGCGAAAACACACGAGCACGCGGGAGGCCACCCCAACGCTGGGTGGATGACATCAAACGGCACGCAGGCCGTGACGTGAGCCCGTGACTGGATGCAGAGAGCGCAAAACCGCCAGGAATGGAAGAGAATAGAGGAGGCCTATGTCCAGGATTGGAATAATTAAGGGCTAATATGATGATGATGTAAGTATCGGAGAAACATATTTAATTAAAAATTAATACTAAAACATAGTTAAAAAGGCCATCGGCAAGTAGACAGTAAGCTACGTTAGATGTATTTACATATCAGCTAGAGCGATACGGTCCCGGCCTCGTCCTAAATAAGCATCCAATCACTGCCTATTATTATGAACGCCGCAGTTACGCGTGAAGAGGAATAGAGGAGGCAACCAAAGGTTTACGTTACTCGACGTCGCATGAGCGCGCGGGCTCACATAGAATTATGAAAGTCAACTTAAGTTTGAAATCACTTGGCTCAATGTCATTACATAATGGTAGGTAAAATATTAGATATACAGTGCATAGACATACGCCATCGTATTTGGTTGCGTATTCGTCTTGCTTTCCAATTTGCGATTACTTATCGATGGGTAATTGGGTAGGTACTGAAACTGAAGCTGACCAGAGAAAACAAAACAAATATTACGAGCTTTTCCGACCAAATACAAGATATTATTATGTTTTGCACTACATCTGAACCAAAGACATTAAATATCCTTAGTAGCAATATAATAAGATGAATCCTTAGAAGTACCTGGAAGACCGGTTTTTTCTTCCGAAGATAAGTTGACAGATCGTTTTTTCGCCCCCGTAAACCGTTAGAACCGTTTTTGAGATTGTGATTATACACAAACAAATACAAATATTGCTCGTTTAATAGTATGGGCTTACACCTTAATAGGAATCTCTTTAATCTGAACCTTACGCTGTGGCCACATCCGCGGGATTCGACGAATCGGGTTGTAGTAGAGGAGTCTCCATCTTTTTTGCAAGGGCACTAAGTTATGTTAGTTTTGCAGCAGGCCCGAAGGACCAGACCACCCAGAAAAATGGAGCCCCGCCATAGCGGAGCTCCGTCGACACTAAAGAGTTACATTCCTGAAGTTTGCTGTGTTGACTGTAAAATTGAACCCAAAAAAGGCTTGGCAGTGTCGTTACTTGCAAACGACACTACTAGTAGTGCGACTGGTAGTGTCCTTGCCAAAAGAGGGTAATGGATCTGTGCACATCATAGTCTCTTTCTTCTATGCCAACAAGAATCTTATTGCCCGTACATGTGGCCGCAGCGTTAAACTAAAACTTCCGTGTTATAAACATAAACTCTGTATTTATTTAGGCATGTAAGAGTGCATCTCGCCCCAGCTGCGCCCGGCGGACATCTCCACCGGCAGCGTCATCGCCATGCCGCATTCGTGGCCGATGTTCTCCATCGCGTCTTTTATTATTGCTGCAAGTTTTCATTGATAGGATAAGAATGGAAGTAGGTATAACATTTAGCTTCCCAAGGCCCACCATACAAGGAAAATTGACAATAGAATATGAATCTATTGTGCATGGAATAAAGTCAATTTTCTAATTTGATCGCGAGTCATAAAAACAAAAGAAATTCCACTTTACTTCCTTAGCTTTATCTTTATTTCAATGGCCGTATTATGTAGTTTTAGTACAAGGAGGCTCACGAGCTTTGAGCAGTGATTAAATGATATTGCTATGATATTCTCTTAAGAAATCACTCTTTAACTTACAATAAAAAGTAGTTACTTCAAATAAAATTTACATAGCCAAAGAAACAATTTTGAGCTATTTTACCAATGGGATTAAAGAATGGCATTTAAGAACAAAATAAACTGAATTGTTATGTCCATATAATTATACATATTTTAATTCCAGAAATATTTTTCTAGTATGATGGGCCCACAGATATATAGTATGTGTTTGGGTCTCAGGATATTATAGAAAAGAACCATCATCACAGCAACATACACTCACAAGCAGCTGCCTCCAGCCTCAGCCTCCTGCCTCACCATCTTAGTGCAAAGCACACACTCATAAGCAGCTGTCTCCAGGTGCTCGTCCAGCACCTCCCAGACCAGCTCGCCGTGTATTTGCAGCTCCAACCAACCCCGGACGGAAGCACTGTGAGTCTGCAGCAGCTGTTCCAATGACACCATCATAGTACAAAGCAACACACTCACAAGCAGCTGTCTCCAGGTGCTCGTCCAGCACCTCCCAGACTAGCTCGTCGTGTATCTGCAGCACCAACCGACCCTGGATGGGAGGACTGTGAGTCTGCAGCCGCTGTTCCACTGACACCATCGCTTTCTTGCACAGGTCTGCTGCTGAGCCTGATTAAGAAGAGCATCTTTAGATCGCGAATTGATTCGAGGAAGTCATGAGGATCCTCATAATGAGCTGGCTATTTGACAAAAAGGTATCTTGGCTCGTTTTGTTAGTTTTTTGTAGAGTTTTGTGTTTGTCTCGTTCTGTTAAAAATACAGCTACCCTGCCTACGAAGTTAGCGGTATCGGCTCGATTTCGGGTAAGGGCAGATATACTCCTATGATGATGGAACTGATGGATGAGCGCGAGTATTTGTTTTTGAGTTTTGGATTTTAAGATTTGTAAGTACGTTTTTTTTATACATGTATGTTTCTGGTTATACTCGTATTCATCCATAGCAGTTACAAAAGCCTTTAGACTACGATGTATAAAATGTGTAACATTGTTTTGTGATAGTTATTTTGAGCACACTCCTTCTCTGCCAGGTTTTCGTCGATTCCACAAATGGTTTACTTAGAAACGTATTCATAAACTGATCAGCCCTAGACAAGATACTTAACGCTATCGTAAACAACTGTCGAAAACTGACAAAATATATGGAATTTACATAGTTAAGCGCTCGATACAACCTTCCGGCAGCTTCTTGTCTCTCTTGCATCTCGTCTAGGCCCGCTCGGCTGTAACGCATGCCAAAAGACAACGTCATGCCGTAGAAAAGTGTAATTTGTGAGTCGTCTCAAAACGGGTGTGTCAGTGTTGATGAGTGTTGTGATTGCGGCGATCGGGAGCGTGACCTTGCACGAGGAAGTTGACGGCCTGGCGCTCGGCGTGCGCGCGGCGCGCGGCGTCGGCGCTGGCGATGTGCGGCAAGCGGCGCGCGCGCCCCAGCAGCGAGCGCAGCGCGCCGCCGCCCGCGCGCGCGCCGCCCACCACCGCCACTCCGAACGCCTTCAGACCGGGGAACGTACCTGCCACGACGACTACCTATACCACTAGGCCGGTAACAACTCAATCCTGATACGTTGCACCACCATGGACTTTCTGAATATTGATCATGTTATTTGTTGCGTGTGAAAGAATAAGTATGGCTATACCACCGTTACTCAACGTTTATTAGTAAGAGGGTTAGTATAAAAGCACGTTATAAAACAGAGTCGCTTCCCACATCTGTCTGTCGATTCGGTATATCATATGCACTCCTAAACCACGCAATGGATTTTGATGCAATCTTCAACATCAGTTAACTAAATAATTTTTCACGGAAGGTTTTCATGTAGGTAAGTATAAATAGTAATACATTCTGGTTTACTTACGCGTGTTAGTGAAAACTCACATAAGCCGATGAAAAGCGAGGGCGCGTCGCTAGTTATCAATATTCAGAAACCTCATGGTTATACAATGTTCGGAATGACTTCTTTTCTGTCTAGTACTGTAAGGCTGCGGCTCCACTGAGGCGGAGACGAGCGGAGCGGTGCGAAGCTGTGCCAATATATCTCCGCTCCGCTCCGCACCGCTCCGCTCGTCTCCGCCTCAGTGGAGCCGCACCCTTACTAATACATTTCTAGCAAAAATCAAACTTTTGTTACCAACTGAACTTGTTTTTGACGTTTTTGTAGTTTTCATCTCCTTATTGAGACCAAACTTACGAATCCAAACTAGATGGGTCCACGTTAAGTAAAACGGAGATCCTGTAGCCACCTTTGACTCCATCATCAGATCAGCTCCAAGATACCTTACCTAATATTTCATCATCGTCGAATTTACATATGTAACGTGTATGCGCATCATCAAAAATTTACCGGTAGGTCCCCAGTAAACTTAAAGTACTTGAAAATGGCCGCGGATCATACTGGACCAGTATCAGACTAATGATGACGAAAACCCATACAAGTACACTTAAACTGCCACCAACCCGCTAGGCAAGTCCATTTTGTATGAAAATCAGAGGGGCCTGCCAAGATGCACTACGCTAACGTTTCTATTCGTTTCGTTTTTAACCAATCGCGTCACTGGTAGATCACGTGACTTTTCGTATTACGTCATCTACCAGTGACGCGATTGGTTTAAAAACGAATCGAATAGAAACGTTAGTTAGCGCAATGCATCTTGGCAGGGCCCTCAGAGCTCTTGGCAATGAAAGTCTTAAAGACAGTGTAAGTCCCCTTCATGTGAAATATTATATATCACTGAACAGTAGGTATAATAGAGTAAGTTCCTCACGGTTGAAGCTGCTCATGACTGAGAGTGCCTGCTCGTAGCCGACGTGCAAGATCTCCATGAGCTTGCGCGCGCCTGCGCCGTACAGGCTCGCGTACACGATGCGCTTGGTGCGCTCGCGGTCCTCGCTCGAGATCTCGTCGTCGGGCTTGTTTAACCTGGGAGCGAACAGATATACAGGTTGGACAAAACGTACCTACGCCACCTGGACGGCAACTACCTTAAATATTGGAAATAGCAAATTCTACGCAAATAATAATAATAATCATTGACGATCATTGTCCCGATAGTTGTTTCGGCAAACGGTCTTATAGCGAAGAGTCTCGACCAACACCTCAAGAGACTCTCGCTAGATGGCTGGATCAACGGCCAAATACAGAAGGCAGTACTCCTCGACACGGCACGCATTGTGAGGAGGTTCCTCTCTCTGCAGCCCTAACAGCTTGAGCCCTGCCCCGCTGCCGGCGGCACTCGTAGGTTAGGTTTTTTATAATGTCTATTTTTTTGTATTAGTATTGTTATTTTACTTTTATATTTGAATATTTGTTATAAAAAACCTAATGTACAGGAAATTAAATAAATATCTATAATAATAATAATATTTATTTCAGAATATAAATTGAAAGCAAACGAGACTTTATTTTTGGAAAACAATTATTATAACGAAATTTCTGGATTTTTTAAAATTTGCCTGCCTTGACCGGGAGTTCTACGCAAAGGAGACTTACCTACTTTTATTTTTGAAAACAAAAAATACTGCATCATGAGATTTTTTAACAAAATCCTCTTCCTTAACCGGGAATCGAACTGGTCGAATATGACAAAATAATAAAGAAGGGTATTTTTACGGTATTTATTTAATTTAAAGGTGTATGTGTTATAGACATTAATGATCACTATCAATGACCCTTTCGATCTGTATCATAAAACACGACTTTATTGTTTTATCATATTCGACCAGTTCGACTCCCGATTTTTTTTCAAAAACCCATGATGCAGTATTTTTATTAAAATATAAGTAAGTCTTCTTTGCGTAGAACTTGCTATTTCCAATATTTAGGCTGCGGCTCCACTGAGGCGGAGATGAGCGGAGTTAAGCGGAGATGAGCGGAGTGGAGCGGAGCTGTGCCAATATTAACCAATAGAATCTAAACTAACGTGCGCAAGGCGCGCTCGACGTGACAGCATGCGCCTTCTATTGGTTAATATTGGCACAGCTCCGCTCCGCTCGTCTCCGCCTCAGTGGAGCCGCAGCCTATAGGTACTTGCCGTCTATGTGGCGTTCGTTTTTTCCACCCTACCAATATCAAGAAAAGCTGACGTTAGGATCCTTTCGAGCTCTTAGATCCAGTTCCTGTTATGCCCAGTGCCTATTTAGTGCAGTGATTTAGTAAATATCACGTTAATGATAAAGCCAACTATAAAGTGATATGAGGTCAACTCTCGTACTGGGAGAGTTGGGTACGATGCGACATCCGTCCTCTTCCCAATCCTCGATTCCTCGGAGCTCGCGCGCGGCCTATACTTACCGCATGAATACAGGTAAATAGGAAATCTAACTCGTTTTCCTATCCCTTTAAATGCTGTATGTTACGATCCAATTTACAATGGTAAAATATTGAACTACACCGACCCATAAAGTGGCATAAACGGCATCAATTTGTTTGATAGCTCTTCATAAATTTATGCAGGTTATTAATTGTTTTTCCTCACGGACTCATCAGGGATATTCACGTTAATAAACATGCTTAATTACTTACTAACGGCTACATAAAAGTGCTCCTATCGCTTTTAACATGATACAGGACAAATGACACTGCATATAATAGGGAGGATTATAAATCTAACTGTATAGTAATATTCGTAATCTGTTTTCAGAGAGGATGCTGGTGATCTTTAAAGATCGTGTTCTTGGCCCAAACTTGGCAAAAAAAAGTCTCCCATTAAGAACTAGACTCACCACTTGGCGGCCAGCACTCTGAACAGGTCGCGGCCGCTGCGCAGCGCGTCCAGCAGGGCTTCGTCGGCGGCGGCGTGCGCGAACACGCGGCACTCTATGTGCTTGAAGTCCGCTGCCAGGAGCTGGTGGCCCGGCTGGGACGTGTACACTGAGCGGAAGTTCAGCTGCGGCTCTTGGGAGAAGTGGAAATGGAGAAGTGAGATATCTGAGGCTGATTACTTAAAAGACGGTCACTGCCTTGACAGTTTGTTTGTATTTCTTGGCACAAACAAGATGCAAAACATGTATAAAGTATAGATATAATAGTGATACGCCAAAGCATTCTCTAGCAAGTGGCAACAAAGCATGTAATACCCACCTGAAGTAAAATCAATAAAATCACATAAACCATCCCAAAAATGATTCAGTCATAAATTCTTAATGAAATTCAATTTAGATTTAGAGCTAATTCCAATTTTACAATTATAAACGACCCGTACGTCAGACTCGTAAAGTTTCGGCAAAAAATATAATCAATACTTTTTGCCAATTTGTTCTACCTTGAATATCAGCATCATCAGGGAACATGGTGAGACTGAACGGCGCCTTCGGAATGGCCTGGAGATTTGGGTTACTCGACGCTATGCGACCGGTTGCTGCTGCCGTCTGTACCCTGCTCAAAAATCAACCTCTTAGGACTTGACACACTTAATTGTTTAAAAAAATAAAAGGAAGATCGAAGATACCGATGTATCTTCAGACTCTCGAAATCACTGATTTGCTGGTACAAGAATATTTGGACTTACCAAGTAGGTTTGACCAAACCGTCCTTAACGTGCTGGGCTATGCCGGTGAGGAAGGTCGCGTGAGCTTTATGAAGATGCCGGTATTCCAGGATAAGTTTTGGTAAGGGATGTACAGACACCAAGCCACGTAACTGTTGATATATTTATCATGTAAGTACCTATTTCGACATGTCTTTTATAACCTACAGCATTACCTTAAATTATAATTTAACTTACCATCGTTTCAGAGGTAGACTTCGCTCCTTTTCCAATTGTTTCCTTTATCTTTAAATTACTCTTTGTATCAAGTTGTAGTTCATCATACAGTATCGTTCGAACCTGCAACGTAGAATTTATCTGAAAAGTTTTCCCCGCCGCTTTGTAGCACTCCTGTTCAACCGTCTTTAGCTTTCGTAGCAGAATGTCTTCCATTGATTTTAATTTATCTAAATCTACGTTGACACCATTGTATTCCATATCTGTAAAAGATTTATTTCCTTTATATTCATATTTTGTAGTAACACTATTTAGTTTACTAACATTAAATTTAGTGATACCTATAATGATACCTTGTGGTACACTTCGACAGATTCTTAAATACAATTACCTGTAATGATGGGTAAGAGTCGCATTTCAATGTCAATAAATACATTCCAAACGGAATTCTCCACTAACAACGACCTGAGCCTTGCATGACACTCCTTTAAGAGGGTTATATACCAGGCAGCCTTTTGCAGCGCGCATTCAGTTGCTATAGTGAATTCAGGAGTAAAACCAAGTAGCTTTTGTAGTTCAGTGAAATTTTCTGGAGGGTTGTCTGGATCTATAAGGCTTCCTCCTATCTGTTCATAATAAAAAAAACAATTATAATATTTCATAGTAAGTACGTACTTACCTACTTGATTTTATGATCATTTTATAAATATGATGAAAGAAGCATTACCTTGGCGTCAGTAATATTGAAGGTACTTTGCCTAAGCTTTATGCTATATTTTGATGTCAGAAAAATTAGGATTTGTTTACCATTGTAACAAATAACATGGATCCTTTGTAAAAGCTCTTTCAACAAGCCACTGCAAATAGAGGATTGATTTTTATTAATATAATATTTTTCTAAAAAATAGATATTAGATATTTTGCAATTCCATATTTAATATTTATATTTACCCGCACTCGACATTTTCCTTTAAATAGTAGAACTTCTCGTTAAACTCTATTAAAACTCCTTCGGGAACAGAAGTGTCTTCCGTATGGTGATTATTGAGCTGGCAGAATCCATTGCTAAAAAAGTAATACATGTTTCTTTATTTCACCTTTCTTGTTCCTATAGGTACATGATTGCCTTAAAGAAGTAATTTTTAAACTTACTTGTAGACCAAAATCATAACTACTTCATTGTTCTCCAAGGTAGCCATTTTCTCCATCAGTTGTACATTCGTTTCATCTATTTTGCATACATCGAATGTCATATTTTTCACAGGGATCTGCGATTTTATCGGCGCTACGAACTTCGGTTTACCTTTCTTTTCCTTGACGGTCTCTTTGCTCTTTGATTCATTATTAACATGGGGCATCTGAAATTTCTTTAAAGCCGGAAGCTCTACTTTAGTCACATTCTTCTCTTTATTGGGTAATCCAAACTTCATTTTACCATCTCTTTGAGCTAATCTGGATTGAATAACTTTCTTTGCCTTGTCATTTGTATTTTTCTCAACTTCGATGGGAGGAAATGTTGGTTTAGAAGTGGGCTTCGAGGATTTATGTAATATTTTTGGTTCTTTCGGAGCTAATGTTGTTTGGGCAGCTGACTTAACCTTTTCATTAAGGTTTTTGTCAATTCCAATTGGGCCCGACATAGCTTGGACTTCTGTCTCAGCTTTCTCAATAATTGTTTCAGCAAGTTCGATGTTATCTGATGTATTCTTTGATGTTGTCGTAGTTTCACCATCTATTGTATCTTTCTGTAAGATTTCTTTGAGTAGACTTTCTGACTTCTTAATTTCCAAATTATTAGTTTCGAAAGATTCTTCTTCGGTTATATTACCTGGATTTACATCAGCCAGCCAATTTTTCACCGCCTTCTTATATTTTATCTTTCTACCGCTATTTTTTGTTACATTCCCAATAACATCTTGCTGACAATTCACTTTCTTGACTTTTTTAGAGATTGTGTTAGTAATCTTCGTTTGATTTTTGCGTTTATTTAATCTCTCCTCCGTTACATCACCAGTAGTTGTTTTAGAGTTTTTTATATTTTTTCTAGCGTTCATATTAGCTTTAGGAAACAATATTTTAAAACTGTGAGCGTTATCGCGAGCGTGTTCGTTTGGTTCCCCTAAAGGTTTTGCTACCTTCATTTCTGAGAACAATTCTGTATCAAACATATCATTCCAATTAATATTTCTTTCTTCATTCTTATTTTCCCTGGGTTTAAATGTATCGTCTCTATTTTTAATTCCAGCACTGTCTTTGTTTAAAAAATTTAAGAACTCTTCAGGTGGTTTATCAGCTTTATCAATACATTGCTTACTTAAAAGCAGTTTCTCGTATGGTTTAGTGGTAAAATTAATGACTGGGGTGATCATGTCGTTTGCTGTTAATATTTCGTCTACATTTGTATCAGCAGTTTCTGTTGTTATTAAATTTTCTACAGACGATCGTATGAACGCATTAGGCAAATCATCATGAGTATCATCTTCCTGTGAGAATCGCCCTATGGATACTTCAGGTAAAAAAACTTTCTTAACATTTAAATTGCGACTAAGTGGTATCGACGGTACAGGAAAAGTATCAAAATGTTGTGCACCCTGGTGGATATCATTGTGGGACCCGTCAGCGGTAGACGACGGCACTGGTGAAAATTGACGGAAACTACCGCGAGAGTCTCGTAAGCTGAAAATAATACACATGACATTGGGTGACCATTTTAAATACGAGATTGTTGTGCCTTAAGTTGTATATCCTATTTCTTCTAGCTTTTTGTATCCAGTTAATTATATGTGAAGATATTACATTTATCGTTTGCTACAAAAAAGGCCACCTGCAGCAAAAAAAACAAGTTTTTACTTAAGTAGGTTGATAGGGTTATCTATTTCATGAAAACGGCCAGGTTTAATAACTTATAAAATAAAATAATTACCTATTATTCACAGTGCCTGAACTGGGGCGGTAAAGGAATCATGCTCAGGCACAGGGCGTCTGCGCCCTCAAGTGGCGCGGAAGCAGAAATAGCAAAAGAACATGGGCACTTTTGTACGGAAATTGGGTGTGGCAACAACAGAATTGAAATCTATGTTTAAAATGTGTTCGTTAAATATCATTTCTTACTAGGTATAGCCGTAAATACCTAGCTCCAATACCTACCGGAGATCAAAATTATGGGCACTTGAAAACAAGATATCTATATACTTGGTGCATATAAACTTTGGCTTTATAAATTAAAGTATTTTCTTGAAATCGGAGAGTTGATTTGTCGCACAGATAAATACACAATTAATAAGATACATAACATAAATCGACCTTCGCGTAACTTTTTTCTGTTAAGTTGCTTAATCGAAGTTTATTTTGATGATTATAGTTTTATAATCTCTCATTGGAAAGCATCCCAACAGAGCTATTTATTGAGATACTTTACTTGAAATCGTGCGAGTAACGTGCTGCACGGCTAGCACATGTTGTCCGCGACTTATTTGTCGCTCGGATGTCCCTTTCTATCTAGTCAGTAACGATAGAAATGCACTGAGCGACAAGCGAGAAAATACAACTTGTGCTACCCGTGCTGTTACGATTATTTATCTATACCTAAGTAGGTAACACTTTTAAACCAGTTTTGAAGAAAAACGAACACCACAGTATTGTTATAATATTTTTCTACATCAAACAGACACCCAGTTCTATAATTAATAATATTATATAAGCCAAAGTTTCCATAGACTATATCTTGTTTTCAAGTGCCCGTATTTTAATTCTCCGGTGAGCTATGTATTTGCGGCCATATTGAGAAATTACGTTTTAACTCATTCCTTTTTAATGATATGGTTTCAATTCTGTTGACGCCACAGGCAATTTGCCCGGATGATCCTTTGTTTTCAAAGGCACAGTTATAGAAACTCGCACCGGGCGCATAATAATAGGCTAGTTACGACACTTACCACACAGCTTTTTGAAAATGGCCCAAACGCTGCAACCCTGCAACTGCTTAGGTGTTGAATTCCGGGACTACGCTAACCTTAATGCTTACCTATACTCGTACCTACATGGTCGGGTAACGTTTGGTTTGGTATAACAACTTTTTCATATATTTTCACATGGTCAGTATAAGGATATTTTGATACATAATAATAATAGGAGCCTGCCGTTTGGCGGAAATATGTTTGCCAAAGTATAATTTCCCAACCTTTTCATTTGCCAACCCATTTTTTTTCCTCTAACTGTAAATATTTCAGGTTTTATTTCAGTACCATCGTGTAGAACCCTATAGGTTAGGATAGTTTTTATAAAATTCTGAAATTTTTACGGTAACAGAAAACAAAGCGGGTTGGCAAATGAAACGGTTGGGAAACGATACATTTGGCATACATTATTTCAAAGGTAACCCATAATAATAGGTAATTTAACTTATAAATAGTCTACTCACGTCGAGTTCCTTTTGTATGGATCAAAGCCGAACTGATCGCGCTGTCGGCTCAAATTATCATCAAATCCTGGTACCAAAGCATTTATTATAAGTATAAGAATACTATTTCATATATTAATCGAAAAAGAATCTTTAAGAAATGAAAGAATAAGTTTAAAAACTACCTGTTCGCCAATGTTTGATCAAAGTGTCTAATACATTTCGACCAAACGATGATAAATGTTGTTTGTAACTGTTGGGATTGAATTCAAGAAAATTATGTCTATTCATTCTCGATTCGGTTTTTACCAATTAAGATTTTTAATCTCATCAGTCTGAAAAATACGAAGCGAAACGAGTTTTCCCAATAATTTTAAATTCCCGCCTAAAAGAGTTGTTTTTTCTTAGCTGTCGTAAACAGCAATAAGATTATTAGAGTTTTTACCGGTTAGTGAAACAGTTTCATCATGGGGTCCAAATCGTAGTATGTAGTTTATGATTCATCAGTCGGTCTCCACAAAATATTTTTTAATATAAGACAGCCTAATCGTAAATAATTGTACAATGCGGACTGCTACCAGTGAATTTGTCATCCATCCATTCATCCGTCAATGTCAAAACAAAGCGATCCGATCTGTATATAGGCAAATAGAGCAACGAGGAAAAAACTAAATAATTAACAGTTTTCCGCAACAAAAATACGATAAATATGTGATAATTAGTATCGGCAGTGCCCATTAATCATTAAAATGGCGTTGAATATAGACAGCTGCGATAGCTTGCCTCCAGACGAGGAGCCCAAGTTGAAGTACGATCGAATGGGCAATGATGTGCAAAATATACTGTTAAAGGACGCAGTGAGTTGTATTTACGTGCACACTAAGTTTATATGTCTGGGAACGCAATGGGGCGTGATCCATTTGCTGGACCATGAAGGGAATACGGTTCCGTTGTCACAGGACGGCAAAGACAAGGAGTTGCAGGCTCATGCCGTGGCCGTTAACATGATATCCGTGGACGCGAACGGAGACTACATCGCCAGCTGCTCGGACGACGGAAAGGTGCTGGTCTATGGGCTGTACTCTGATGATAATGCGCACAATTTGACCCTAGGCAGAGTGGTGAAGTCTGTAGCTCTGGATCCTAATTATTACAAATCTGGGTCTGGGAGGAGATTTCTCACAGGTATAACTAGATTAGTACCTGATAATAATAATATGTGTTTATTTATATACACTCATTATGGCATTTTGCCATCAATTATTTACATAATGTGAACCAACAGTTTCCTCTCATCTACATGTTACTGTAAGCTCAGCTGCTATACTGTAAGCTCAAGCTCATTCTGTCCATTTCCTAAAATGTCTCATTTTCAAATTGGCCTTCCAAAAAAAGTGTCTCTTTCCTATAATGTCTGCTATTTGCTTCCCATGCATAACTCCTCAATAATTAACATACATACATACATTAAATCACACCTGTTTCCCAGAGGGGTAGGCAGAGACCACTTCTTTCCACCTGCTACAATAATTAACAATAATACCATAAACTAGTATGTTGTTAGAATCAACATTAAATGGACAAGTTTTTACAATTTGTGGTTAACTTTCAATAGTGTACATTTTTTTCACAAGAATTATTACATTATCTAGTTAAGATTTTGTCCAGAAGTCTTTGTAGGAAACCATTTATTTTTCTGACACAATGAACATTTTTTCAGCTGAAAGTACCATGTTAAAAGAGTTACACTATCCCAAAACCTATTTTTAAATAAAATAAGCTAATAGGGTGAACAGATTGTGACAAAAAAAGGAGATAGCAATACTATGTTTTTTTTATTAAAAGTCATAACTTTTTAACCGTCAAAAATCTAAGTAGAACTTCTCGGTTAAAATTATTGGAAATGACCGCCTCTATGTCCCTGTTCAATTTGATCCACACTTCCAAGGACACCCTGTATAGAATTTGACTGTTTTAATCTATTCTTCCTAGCATGTCGATGGCGTGTTAGATGTGATCTGTCTGTATATAGATATTTGTGTTAGGTAGATTTTAGATATTTGTGTTCTATGTTATAAAATGTTCTTTTTTACATTTGTACCTGTTTTTTTACGATATTTTTTCTTTTATAATCCTCCAAAATCTATCTTAGCTAGTAGTAATCACTATGTGCAACAAATCAATATAATTAAAATAGGAATTATTTTCCTATAAGAACTCCTGCCCTTTTATATGAAAAGTACAATCAGCTAGAAAAAAATCTTAGTAATTACTTTAAATCTGCAAGGATAAATATACAGTTTCATTATTTTAAATAGGATTGTATGGTAAATTTGATTAACACTTTCAGCATCAGAAACCTGCTACCCGTGGCCCGTTTCACGAAGCTACAAGTTACAAATTACAAGCGGAACTCTCTTTCTAGCAAAAGTAGTTAGAAAGAGTACTTGCGCTTGTAATTTGTAAATTGTAGCTTCGTGAAACGGGCCTCTGCTAGTTGTGTTAACTTTTGTTCGTAGGCAGTTTTCACTACAAAGTGGAAAAACACTGGATTACGAATGTAGCATGAAGCGCTGCGCGGCATAATGAATAATATTGAAAGCTTTTTTATGTTTTTAACTTGGTTTTCTGTAAAACCATAAAGATCATTCATAAGCGTTTTCTTGTGGTCATATGTTATTTTTATTTAACCTACTGATTTTCGGTGGAGCCCTTGGGCTGTTTCTTCGTGGTTTGCGGGCATCTGAAGATACCTAACAAACCTAACCTACCTACTTTTACAACCACAATTATTATTTCGTGGTCAAATCTAGGTGCAGTTTTTGTGCAATAGGACAAATATGTTGGACCAATAGAAAACGTGTATTTATTTGTAGATTGTTGGTACCTATCAGGAAAAAACTTTGATTATCACAAAGGAAGTTTAATGATAAATATGCTAATTAACTGCTTTGTTTTTTTTTAGTTTCAAATAGGTTTTGTCCTTGTATTGATAAATAACTAATTTTGTAGCGGCCACTGATAATTTTTATTTTAAAACTTTAGTTGCGGATAAATAAATAAATAATTAATTTAAAAAATATATTGTCAATTAAAAAGAAGAAACACGGCATTCATTACCTCACAGACTCAGCAGGAGTGTTTAATTTTTCAATTTGCTGAATTCGCTCGCATTCTTTCGCAAAATTTGGTAGGTATTTAGGGGTACTTTGACCACTTTATGAATCGATTTTAATGACTATGAAATTCTAAGCCGCAACAGGCAGAAAAAATGGTGATGATGGTCAATATCATTAGTGTTTGACATAAGTTGACTGGAAAGTTAATTATTGTTTGTTGTACATAAGTGGTCAATTTGTGCGATCTCTAAATGATGTTCTTGCTCTTTCAAACTAGACATTTACATTTTTACATTGTAAAGAGTTGGGGAGGGAGCGTCTGCAAAAAAAATATGACATTATTTTTTCCATAGAAATGTGCACCACAAACACCTAAGTTAGGGATATATTTTTTCTGTGACAACAGGCTCAGGTCTCAGCATATGCTGCGAGCTGGGCCAGCTGCACAGCGCTTATAACACAACTTACATATTAATTATGAGCTTTATAATACTAATATTTAATGAAGTAGAATTTTAATTGATTAGCCTGATAAACATTTTTTTTTTAATTATTAATACATTTAATAAATAGAATATATCGAAGCTTACAAGCATACATTTTAATTTGGCTGTTAGGTGGGTGCTAAAACGGCTCATGGATTTTTCCCTTAAGCAATTCTTTTCCCAAACTATGTTAATGGTACATTTCGATGGTTTTTCATGATATTGTATATCACTTGCTTATTTTTGACTTGTCTGCCGAGGGCATTGCCTTCAGTATTTTCAAAATTTAAAATAATATCTATAGTTAGTAAGTAGATTACGATTACTAACTTTGACGATAGGTAGATAGATACCTTTATTAGTATTAGTCATTCCATTAAATAGTAGGATATATAAAAAAACCTATTTTTACATAAAAATAAAAAAAAAATATTAAGTTACGGTGAGGTTGCGTACATTCACGTTACGATCACGCACAAAACTTAGCTTTTATATGGGTAACCATAACGATTCAAAGTGAGCGTTGTTTTTTTTCGTCAATTCCAGGAGACAACAAGTTGACCCTGTACGAGAAGACGTTCCTCTCGCGCCTGCGCAGCACG
The DNA here is from genome assembly GCA_946894065.1 of Acleris literana. Classification (NCBI taxonomy): domain Eukaryota; kingdom Metazoa; phylum Arthropoda; class Insecta; order Lepidoptera; family Tortricidae; genus Acleris; species Acleris literana. The sequence continues at coordinate 3,179,538 of OX335670.1, read as the reverse complement.
GTGCTGTGCGAGTGCGGCGGCTACGTCCAGGCGATGGCCTGGAACGAGCGCTTCGTGGCCTGGGCCTCCGAGGTTGGCGTCCGCGTCTACGACCTCCAGGCCAAGTGCTCCTTGGGCCTCATCCAGTGGGAGAAGACCAACGTCTCCACCATAGAAGACTACCGGTGCAACCTCCTCTGGTCCGACAAAACACTCATGATCGGATGGGTCGACACCATCCGAATATGTGTCATACGAAAACGAAGCCACATAGAACTCCAAACGAGAGACGACACTGAGTACCTCGTGGACCCTGTATATACCTTTCAGACTGATTACTACATTAGCGGATTAGGGCCTTTAGAAAACCAACTAGTGCTTCTAGGAGTACCTAAAGAGTGCGACGCGGAAACGGGGAAAGCGCAAAGACCTGTATTGTCTGTTGCTGACTACATAGATTGCGACTTTAGCGAGGTCTCCACAGACTGTCTAAACATAAGAGGCTACGAAGAATATTCTTGTAACGACTACTATTTAGATATGCTCATAGAAGAAAATAGATTTTTTATAGTATCACCTAAGGATATAGTAATCGCTAGCCCCTACGATATCGACGACCGAGTTAATTGGCTGACTGAACATGGACGATACGAAAAAGCTATAAGTGTTCTTGAAGAGGTTGGAGGTAAAACTTCGAAAAACTCTGTTATGGCAGTTGGAGTAAAGTACTTAGACAATTTGATGTCGAAGCATCTCTATGGAGAAGCGGCTATCCTTTGCGCCAGATTTTGCAAAAGCGACAAGGCCATGTGGGAAAGTCAAATTCTTAAGTTTGCTGGAGTCAATCAGTTAAGATCCATTAGTGCCTATGTCCCTAAAAACCCTGAAAAGGCGTTAAGCTCGCATCTTTACGAACTGATCATTTATGAATACCTAAAGGTTGACCCACAGGGCTTTCTAAAAATTGTCCAGGAATGGAACCCCGCTCTATACAAAACCGGAATGATTATCAGAGAAGTTTTAGACCATCTGATAGCCACGAATGTTGACAAGAACATCTACTTAGAAGCCTTAGCCTTGTTGTATTGTCATCAGAAAGAATACGACAAAGCTTTGAATACGTACTTGAATCTAAAACACAAGGAAGTTTTCACATTAATCACAAAACACAATATGTATAGTGTAATACACGATAAAATTTTAGACCTAATGACTCTCGACTGTGATAAAACTATTTCTATTCTTGTAGGCTCACGCGATAAGATTCCAGTAGACGTTGTGAAAAAACAGCTGGAGAATAACGATATTTATCTGTTCAAATACCTTGACGCGTACAGCAAAGTCGAACCAAACGGAAGATACCATGGAGAACTGGTGAAGCTCTATGCCAAGTACGCTCAGGAAAAACTTTTACCATTCTTAAAAAGTAGCGACAACTATCCTATTGAGAAAGCATTAGATGTGTGCCAGAGCAATAGGTTCTATCCCGAGATGGTGTTCCTACTGGGCCGCGTCGGAAACACGCGGGACGCGTTACAGATCATAATCGAACAACTCAATGATATCAACCAAGCCATCAACTTCTGCCAGGAACATAATGACAGAGAGCTATGGACAGACTTGATTCAGAAGACGGTCAATAAACCAGAGTACGTCTCGCTCCTGTTGAAGAGGATAGGCAATTACGTCGACCCGCGGATGTTGATCGAGAACATTCAGCACGGGTGCGAGATTAAGGATCTAAAAGACTCTTTGGCCAAGATGATGTGCGATTACCACTTGCAGCTGTCAGTGCAGGAAGCCTGTAAGCCTATAACGCTCCGGAACTATTTCGAGTTGCATGAAAAGCTAATTTTAGCTCAGCAGCGAGGTATATCAGTGACGGATGACTTCTTGTGCAGTGTCTGCCAAGGGCGTATTATTATCAGGGACTTGTCGAAGGCGTCAGATCTAATAGTTTACAATTGCCGGCATTCGTTTCACATAGAATGCCTGCCGGACGGAATAGCGAGCACGAACTGCGCAGTTTGCAGCGCGAGTGACGTCACCAACAGAGTGTTCGGTGACCCGAGCGGCTCGAATTGAACTCGCGTTCTTAGGCTTACATTACACGTTAAATAATGATTGCTGCAATTATTTCAAGCGGCAATCACCTCATTGTTGCTTTTAATTATAATAAGAGGATACAATGATGAGGGCGGTTGAAGAGCTTTTACTTTTCGAGTTAAAGAGTTTTGATAACATTTTGTATTTGCCAGTAATCCTGGATGGGCAATAGCTTGGATCTAGCCATAATGAGGATAATAAAGACTCGTTTAAACCAGCGTCATTTTAGGGTTCCGAACCCTTATAGTCTGTCCACACACTCACTTTTTCTCAGAAACTAACAAAGTTACAAAACTTAAATTTTGTACATGTATAGATTTATACCGAGCACTAAGATCAATGATGAAATAAGTAAGAAAAATATTTTTTAGGGTACCGCCCGCATATGTAAAGCAAGGGTAAACGTTTTTTTACTCTAAGACATTATGTAATATATTGTTGGATAGCTATTAAAAACCATTATGTGTATGTCATTATCATATCTTTAGGTTTGGGGGACCGTTTAGCATATATTGAACTCTAAAAGTGCCATTTTCGCTAGAGTTACGTGTCCCCCCCCTCCTACAGCCAAAACTACAAATACTAAAAATCTGGAAAATATCTTAAAATCTGAAAAAACAGCATTCAGCAGCACAGAAATTCGTACTTACTTGTTGTTATTCGAGATAGTTTTTGTGTTTGTGTACCTAACGTCGCCGGAACTCTGCATGGTCCGACATGCTCTTACCCGGATTTTTTCTCTATGCTGAATGGGCATCTTTGAGATTTAGCAAACTTTGTTGACGCGACTAAACCTGAAAAATATTCACCTTTATATATAACTTGCCCAGATACACAGTATAGTATCATCCCTATTTGTAAAAAAAACTGTTGTTAGGCCTGGTTGACACGATCAATTGTATTTTCTTAATGCACAATATTTTCTACCCATCTTGCTTTTTAGTCCTTTACTAAAAAGAGATGGCTAAAGAAACAAAAATATTGCGCAGAGGAGTACAATCGACCCCAGGCATTAGAACATTGATAAGTGATCCATGAAATGTATTATTACGTGAGCTCAAGTTTAGATATAAAGTTCATATTTTAAAAAAATGTACCTAATATTTTTCCATGTAAATCAATTAAGATTAGTTTTTACCTAGATCCGATATTGAACAATATGTTATGTACCTACGTAACGAATAATCATATAAACTAATAAAACTGTGTTGGTGCTTTTGTAATAAAGTGGCTTGTATTATTTTCCATTTGCCAATTATTAAAAATATATCATAACATAATTATTTTTTATTTTATTAAACTATGAGGAATAGCAAATGATCACTCAACTTTTTCAGAAAAGTTTTTTCGATTTGTATCTTTCTAAATTTAGTAAAGTATCCCTAGTACCTACCCATAGTCTTGAAAGATAAACAAATGAAGACATAAATAAAATTTAAAAATCTTGCATTTGATTTACTAAAATAATAATAAAATAAAAAATATTATTATTTTAGTAATATCCTATAAATATGTGTGTGTATTTACACTTTACAACCTTGTCTATTTAAGAGGCTGTATACAAAATTTTGCCGATTTCTCTGATTTACGTGATTTTACAGTTTAAACTGCCATATATAAATTGTCATAGCGATTAAAGTAGGTAACAAGGTACTAAAGTGTACACATAGTTATGAACTCGACTGTAACGAATTTCTGCTTGGTAGCCGCAAAATATTTTTTTATGAACTTTATTTTATATGCAATAAGATCTACTTTGACTAGCCTAAATTTTAATACAGATTTTCTAAAACTGTAAATAATGAACACTTCTTTTTATTTTTCCCGTAACATATAATTAATTATCTATTAGTCAGGATTTTTACAGATTTTTGATTAATAAATTTCGGAGATAAGGGGGGAAAGGTAATTTTTTATGCATTTTTGGCTATAAATCAAAAAGATCACCACACAAAATAAAATAAAAAAAGTTTTTTAAATGTGCAGATTAAGCCCTTTCGTATGACTATATTTGCTATAATCAAACCACTTTAATTTTTCAAGCCCCGCATTCTAGACCCCTTTTCAATTATTTATAAAATTAATTTCATTTTTTTTACTAAAAACAGATGCGTGCAAGAAAATTTTACAACTACAACTATGCCAAATTTCAAGCTGATAGCATTTGTAGTTGCTGAGAAAACCTGCCTTCGCATAGAGAAACGAAGTCTCACCATAAGGGTTCCTTTTTTACCATTTTGGTACAGAACCCTAATAAAAGCGTTAAGGTTTGCAACAACGACAATTTATATCCGGCAACAAAAGAGGTCTTACTCTAATTTTGTTTGATACAATAAGATGTCCGTACTGTCAACGAGCAGTTATTGTTTAAAACATTGCAAGCGCTTCTCCGATTTGTACAATTTTTTTGTACGGATGTTCTATCGCTTTCACTATGTCAATGAATGTGTCACCAATGAGAGAATGAGACAAAGATAACGTGGGTAACGTCGCTTTACCCCACCTCACTTCATCGTCCTTGCCGCCGCTTTCGCCATATTTGTCAAAAGATGACACTTATTCTTTCACTTCTTTTATGTAAAATGGTAGATGTAATTTTAAACTAAGGTATGATCGAGCATTCATCGCTGCTGACTGTACACTTCGGCTATTTCTTCTATTTCTATATTCTAAAGTACCTATTCCAAGCATTTAGTTGTTTAATTTATGTTTAAGTATACGTCGAACTATACTTTATATCATGTGTATATTTATTCAATTCAATTAAAATTTTATAAGTTAAAACATAATATATATATTTTTTTAATCCTGTTTTTGTAAACAACAAAAAATATAGATTTTATTTATACTATGGCTGAACGACTAAGGATCAAAGCCTTTTCCTGCGCTTAAGAAAGAGAGAAAGAGGGATGAATTAAAAACATGAGGTATTCTTACTCACGTTAGTTTAGTTTAGTTCAATGCACAGATTAAAGGGTATGTCTAAAGATGGTTCAAATTGGTTATAAAATAAAATAAAATAAAGTGCGTGTGGTGACTGTGTTGTGTAAAAATGACAGACATGCCTCCTTATCTGGCTTTAAAAGATGAGAAGGGCAGTGGCCAAGGTGATAGCGAAAGTGGTTCTGAGCTTGATGACTGGGATTTGCCTCTCAGCTACGATAAACCTAGACATTTGGAGCCTATAAAGGGGGCTGAACGTGTGGAGCACTCGTGGAGAGTGAAGGAGAAGGTTAGGTTCTGTTTATTATTGCGTAAATTCGGTTCATACAGAACTGCGTATCTACCGTCGCACATGACAACAAACACACATGGGTCGTGCGGAGTTTGGGAAATTGCAAAGAAATATAAATAAACCTTTGTCAAATCTTTACTGTAACATGTATAAATGAATGCTAGTTGAATTCTGCTAATTACAAAACATGTTAGTTAAATTTTAAATCTTATATTAAAGTTGTGTACTCAGTTGTGTCTGAGGTTTGGGTGAGACATTGACATTGACCTCCAAGTATTACAGAGATGACCAAAGGCTTTGGAATGTAGCACAAACTGCACAATTAACGACTTTTGCATAAGTTTGTGGTCATCAGTACATTTAGCTTTATTATGTTAACATTTTTAGGATTTTAGTGTTTTGTTTATCATTTATAGTATTTTTTTGATACAAGACTTTTTATTATTATTGTTATCCATCTTGGCCTGTACGGTACCTACTTATAAATATGAGCCTTGTTGCCAGAAATAAAAGTTTTCTAATCCATTGTAGTGCTGCCGGGGCTCAAAGATGCAAGTTGTTGTAATCTGAATCTTTACTTCTCAGATTTATAACAATCAATGCCAACAAATCATTTTTGTTTTAAATTTGAATGTAAATAAGAAAGCCAGGTTATAAACCCATTGTAAACAGAAAAAAGCTCCAGTGTATACGTCTTATACAATCTGATTATCCTATCCTATTCTTGTTCGCCTTCCTTATATTACAGATCATCTCGTTGTTGGGTAAAAGCCTCAATTCTTCCATGTTTTGTGTTATTGGCAAAGGTGCGTTACCCCTAGGACTGGTATTCTTTAGTTGTGTTCTAATTTACCCACAGTGTTTGTTGTCAGTGATGTTCGGAGTTATGGAAGCGAATTTGTGTTTAATAAATACATAATTACTTACTTAAAGTTGAAAAAATACATAATTTGTAACAGTGTTTTCAAGATCTTACATTAATGTCTTAAAAACATACTTTTTTGGAAAACAGGCATTATCTAAACGGCTTACCAGCATTCTGAAACATTTTAATAACCAGGTTTAATGTGTGTTTCACTTACTTATAAAGAATAATGAAATGCTGTATGAAAGAAATTAATTATGGGAATGTGATAAATTCGCTCCCAGAACTCTGATATTTATCTTTTTCACCTTTGTTTTTTTCCATCTTTTTTCTAAATAGCAAATATAAAAATGCTGTAAAAAAAGCTTAATCCTTGCATATACATAAAAGGCGTTAAAATAGTTCTATTTAATAAAGTTAATATTACGGTTTCATGTATACAGCACATAAAATCATGGCAACGTGATTACTCACTGAGGGTAATTAAGTCTATTTGTATATACCGATACTCCCATCTAATTAAAAAAATAAACTAGCTTTTACCCTTTAAATTTTGTTTGCATAGGATACTAGCACTTTCCGAGACTTCTTCATCTAGATTGAAATTATTTAAAAGTAGCTGTTTGCACTTCGCTGGACAATAAAAAAATTTTTTTGTTCATAATATAGCCTATGACACTCACAAATAACGTGGCTTTTTATTGGTCAAAGAATTTTCAAAATGAGTTCAGTAGATCCAGAGATTACCCCGTACAACGTCAAAAACTTTACCTCTTTATAATATTAGTATAGATTATTTAGGAGTGGAGGACTCAGGGAGGCCTTTGCCAGAAGGCACACAGAAATATAATCACCATTGCAGTTACTGCGATTTTGAGTATTTTTATATTTTGTAAACCTATCTTAATTTGTTCAAACGTTTGTAAGTAGTTGAAAGACAAATATTGAAACATGTAAACATCCTCAGTTCCTCACCATATACATTTGTGTTATTATAGTTGGTAGTAGGATTTATATTATGAATAGGAACTGTAAAATGGGGTGAATACTAGTGAATAGAGATTTGCAGTGTGAATAGGAATACAATCTAAAATAAGTCATAAGTCATAAAATGTTGCTAATAAGTACAAGTTTTAAATTGACAAGTCTGTTGGAAAATGATGTTAAAATCTCTGTCTTATAATTAGTACAGGTAGATTCACTAAAGCTGGCACGAATGGAATGAACAAAAGTAATGTCACCTATCACTGTGTGTTCCAATTTCAAACCGAAAACCTGTTATTATTTTACACACTTGTTTACTTTCGTTCACTCATTCAATCCATTCATTCCAGCTCTTGTGAATCGACCTGTACAATATGCTTTATTTTAGGCTGTACTTCTATTCACCCCATTTTACTGAAGTATAGTTTTAACTTTGATTACTTATGTAAGAAATCAGACAAGAGTAGTAGCAACTTTGCCAAATAAGATATAATATGGAACCGGCAAAAAGTTCTATAATTCCTGATGAAACATTTGCAAAATGAATGGGGTTGTCAGACAATGGCTTTAAGTCCATCATTTGTATGATGAAGTCTCATCCAAATGCTAGGGTTAACTTTAGATGTTTGCTTCAGTACAAGACACACTGCGTAGCGCTGGTTCTGTGCCTCAATGTTGGTGTGGACCCACCCGATGTCGTTAAGACGCAGCCCTGCGCCCGGCTCGAGTGCTGGATTGGTACGTATATCTTGGTTTATATTGTGTCTATCAGGCTTACCCTTGTTTTGTCGACACTCATTTCATAGAACATATCACATTGCAGAATTTTCATTTTATGGACGGGCTTTTCTAGGTGCAGGGGTAAACATTTGTGATAGACACAAATCTAACCTAACCTTCGTTATTATTATTTACGACTAGCTTCTGCCCGCGACTTCAGCCACGTAGATGTTGATTATCGTTATTCCCAAGGGAACAATGAAATTTTCCAGGATGTAATGTAATCCAAAAAAATGTGTTAATCCAGGGTGTAATGCCGGCACCACACTTCGCTATTCGGCTTATGCGCCTAAATTCGACGAAGTGTGGAGGGTTAATTCGTCTATGTTTTCTTTATTCGCACGCATAACGCATAAGCGCGATAGCAAATATTTTAACAAATACGGCGCAGCCGCATAACGAATAGCGAATAGCGAAGTGTGGTGCCGGCATAAGCTATCTCCATTTCAAATTTCATCCAAATCGGTCCAGCTGTTGCAGCGTAAAAGACTAACAAACATCTATACAGCCATACATATAAACTTCGTTTATAATATTAGTAGGATGATCTAAAAAAAACATAGCTTCATCAGAACAGTCTTCCATGAAGTGAATTTCGGTGAAATGATGCATTCGTGAAAAAAAATGTCGATAAAACAACGGGACATCGTGTCTCATTCTATAAGTGTGCCCTACTCTCTACTCCAGTAAACAAAATTGATAACTTTTTATGGAGAATCAGTCATTTTTGTCAAATTGTACTGATTCTCCATGATGTCTCCACTTTCTAGCAACAGCTTGGCATTGGCGTCAGTCTCAGTAATTTTACCCAAGGAGAATGGGCAAATCTGTATGGAACTTGGTCTATGAGCGGCCAAGGATATTTTTTTTATCTGACGATGTGGTATAGTCCTACTATTACTTGGTAAAAGTTTCATTACCGTGACTTAATTGTAATCAGAATAAAAGATGATTTTCTTCTACAATACTTTGCGTAGTTTTCCCGATTAGATGTTAGATCATCAATATATCAAATGTTTAGGAAAGAAGGGAAATCATAACATATATTGATGATCGAACATCTCAAAGGGAAGTATTTAACAACTATCAATATGTTATTTATTTACTATTAGGCAATAAAGTACAACTTACAGATATAATAAGTATACAAATCATAAGTCACGGTGTATAATAAATCTGATACTGGTAACAAAATATCTTCTTGAATGTCTTGATCGAATTCGGACTTAAGTTTAAATAATTCATTTTTAAAAGATACAAATAAAAGTTCTTTACAAAAAGTATTCCTTAATATCAGAGCTCTCATATGACACTAATTTCATCAGTGGCCGCCGATAGGCCAATTTGCCCATTCTCCTTTATTTAGTAGAATCAATCACATTCAGTAGAGTAAGTATATAAGACGGAAAACTTGAACACGGAAAACACACTCTTCCAACTATCGTAGACTGCAGTTTTGCTTGTCATACTCCTTAAGGATAAGATTGTTAAGTCCCAAATCCTGTTAACTATTAAGAAATTCAATTCAAATTCAAAATTCAAAATATTTATTCAGTAAATTGGCCACATGAGGGCTCTTTTACACGTCGGTAACATGGAGTGAATCTACTAGCGCTACATATTAAGCATAATAATTCCGTACTGATATCTGAAATAATGCAAAACAAACGTGGACTGGTAACAACTTTCATTTCTAAAGCACCAGTTGATATGATTTTAACCCGTCGGGCTTTTTATGGTCGTGTTTATCGGTGTGGATAAAACACCTGTCACTTTCTCACCAGTATGTAAGTCCGAGAGGGATGGATGCTTTGTCCATCGTGACAAAGGCGACCATAATACGAGCCCTGATGAAAATAGGGTGTTATAAGTTTAATGTTTATTTATGCGTCTCTCTGTGGCATCGTAGCTTGCGAACGAATGTAGGTACCGATCGAACGCGATTTTTTAAAAATAGAATGCTAGGTAGTTTAATCGGGGTGGTTCTTAGTTTGATAAAATCGGTTGGGTTGTTAGAAGTTATCAGCTCTGATAGTAGGTCGAGATTACATCTGCGGTTTATGTTAACCCAACGTTTTATCGAATTTCACTTCATCGATTTTATCATTTTGTCGAATTGTATTTCATCGAATGCTATTTTCTCTAACTTTAATTACGTAGGTTAGGTTAGACTTGTGACTACCAAAAAATAGCTATTGCGGCGAGAAATGCTTTTCGATGAAATGAAAATTCTGCGTAATGATCGTTGAAAGGTGTTTCGATAAAATAATGGATACCCGCCGTTTATATCTATTTACCTAATCGAAGATGTTATAGTTCGTGAGTCCTCAACAAACGCTAAACATTGAGCATTACGCACTCAAATGTTTATTGCATAAATAGTATTTTCTCTAACTTCCATTACGTAGGTTATCGGATAGACTTGTGACTACCAAAAAAAATTAACTCATGCGGCGTGAAATGCCTTTCGCTGAAATGAAAATTCTGCGTCATGATACGTTCGCTGAAAGGAGTCTCGATAAAATTATCGGTACCCGCCGTATATATCTATTTAATTGAAGATATTATGGCTCGTGAGTCCTCAACAAACGCTAGGCATTGAGCTTTTAATTCTTCGACTACCAGCTGTACTTATTTATGGGGACCTAGTGAAAAAGGGTATAAGGCTGTGGCTCCACTGAAGCGGAGACGAGCGGAGCGGGGCGGAGCTGTGCCAATATTAACCAATAGAAGGCACATGCGGTCACGTCGAGCGCGCCTTGCGCACGTTGGTTAAGATTCTATTGGTTAATATTGGCACAGCTCCGCGCCGCTCTGCTCGTCTCCGCTTCAGTGGAGCCGCAGCCTATGTCGACTTAACTTGTTCTACAAAAAATAATAATACATAAACGTAGTATTCATGACTTAAACCCTTCTTCACTTGATCTTCAGGAGACTTACACCCTTTTTCAATAATGCCCCAGAATTTGTTTAGTGGCTTTAGTAAACTCCATAAAACAGTACGAGTATATTGCGCGTTTTCAGCATATCCATGACCTTGTAACCATTACGAGTGTACGCAGACGCAACTTTAGCCTATATTGCTCTGACCTCGATCTCAATGAGGCAGTATGAGGTCAATGTTAGAGCCGTTTCTAATGTTTAATGCAAATTCACCCTTCAATCACATTAGGAATGATAATTTAAAAAGTTTATTAAAACACGACTGGCGTCTGCGTTTGCACGTAGTATGACGCACCCTGTTCTAAGTATGCTGGCTGTTGCTCGCGACTCCGCCCGCTTAGAACTCGTTTAAATATCGCTCTTCGCTTGAGAACAGACCAATTTTCCAGAGTAAAACGAGGTTCAGGCTATCTCCATACAAAATTTCATGTGTCTCTGTCTGTGGCATGGTAGCTCCCAAATGGATCGACCGACTCGGAAACGGTTTATTTAAAAAAGAAAGCTGCGTCGCTATTGCCTAACGCAATCGCAATCGGCTTCAAAGTTGAACAATTGTGTTCATTTTGTATGCAGATTCGCCGCCGGGATGTCAAAATGAAAACGATTGCGAGTGCGTTAGGCAATAAGCCCTCTGGTTTAATCAGCATGGGTCTTAGGTTTTATGAAAATCCATTGCGTCGTTTAAGAGATATCGAGTTCTAAAAGTAGGGATCGCTATTATTTCGGGGTTTTTATCTATAAGAGAATCATGTGATGCGAAAAACTTGGCGGGAATCTAGACACACGGCAGTGTGTCAGCCAAGTTTGCAATATAATGATGACATGATGTAGCTTTTAACATGCTTATAACCGTAATGAAAAAGATATTGATGACGTTAGAAATAATGGTGGAATGTCATAATTATTATTGATGATGGCTGAATTACTATGTTTTTAATAGTGATTATTTTAAAACAAAAATCTATGTAGCTACGACAGGCTCTTATATATTTCATAAAAACAACAAGACATTACTGTAAAAAAGATCTATTCCTTCAGATCCGCTGTCTCTATCTCCGAGCAAGGCTCTGGAGAACATCGGGCACGCGCTGCAGTCGCAATACGAGCGCTGGCAACCGCGCGCGCGCTACAAGCAGTCCCTGGACCCCACCAGCGATGAGGTGAGACATGTTGGCGTGCTCTCTCTCAGATCCGCTAGCTGTCTCCGAGCAAGGTTCTGGAGAGCATTGGGCACGCGCTGCAGTCGCAGTACGAGCGCTGGCTGCCGCGCGCGCGCTACAAGCAATCTCAAACCCCACCACTGGTGAGGTAAGACCTGTTGGTGTGCCGTCCCTCAGACCCGCTAGCTATCTCCAAGTAAGGCTCCAGAGAACGTCGGGCACACGCTGCAGTCGCAATACGAGCGCTGGCAGCCGCGCGCCCGCTACAAGCAGGCCCTGGACCCCACCAGCGATGAGGTGAGACCTGTTGGTGTACTGTCCCTTAGACCCGCTGCCCGTCTCCGAGGAAAGCACTGGGAACACCGGGCATGCGATGCAGTCACCGGATTTAAATTTTGGAGGGAATATTCTATGGGTATCCTGGGTGCACTAAGACAGGATTATACGAAAATCGTTCTCCAACGGGACGAAATAGATTAGAGGGAAACTAGTTCTACGAGTATACGAAATCGCGGGCGCCCTTTAGTTCGAGCCTTAAGCATATTAAGGTGTCTATGTTATGTCAACCGGCAGTTAGTAAGGATTTAATTCAGACTAATGACATAAGCGTGACGCGTCCGCGAATTAGCGGTAATTAAGGCGCGACGGGCGTCCTCGGGACGGGCGCTCACCCCGGGCGGCGGATAACGCGCCGATTTTCGTGCCCCCGATGGTTCCAGTATCTCTAAGGTCAGACGGGTCAGGACCAAATTCTTTGCGGACTCGCTCAACCTACTGACGGCTAAGAATCGGCTCTTACACTTTTGACACAAGAATTCACAAGATGTTAAATGAAAATATCTCAAAGGCGGAAACGAATTGACAAACTCTTTTCGGTCTTATTGTGTTATGTTCATGAGAAATTTAACCTTAGGGTGGCAGATTGCTTGTTTGGTTGACTATACGAGCGGGAGACCCTATCAATATTATATATGTTGATATTTTTTGTGTAGTTCTAGGATATTCATGCAATTTGTCAGGAGGTTATGTGGGACTCGCCAACCGGCAGCGGCAGAAATACCCACTAAATACCCAGCGAGTCTCCTTCTACGCCGTCTCGTTGGCGAGGGCCGCAGGTTCTGCTTGCGCATTCGATATAATCTAATTATTGTTCTTATATTTTTTCTGTTTAGTTATTTGTGCGCAGTGTATCTGCTACGATTAATAAATAGATAAGTAGGTGCGGTAATAAATTCTAGTGGTACCCTTTGAACTTAGTACGAGCATGTAAATCGATAATAAATGATTGTCTATACTGCTTAACCCAATCAGTTCTGACCATGATCCATGATCCCTAAACTTAATCATCACTGTTTTTATAGATTTCCATTTTTATGATATTAATTTAGTAATGTAATGAGTTTTATACTCATAAAGCGGGCCTAGTATGGCTGCGTCTTTATCGCGCGTCAAATGTGGATAAAGCATCCGTCACTCTCGTACTTATTCACGTGTCAAACACGGACCTAAAAAAAATACGGACGTAACCTAGTCTAATCATGAGTGAAGCACACAAAATGGCCGTCCGCTTACGAGTGTGCGTGCTTTGAGGGTTGCCATATAAATCGTCAATTTTCCCATTTTAATGAAACAATTTTAACTAACATATAATTGAAACCCAACCGTCTTTACGTTTTTCATGTTTAGGAAAGCTATCAGAAATTAATGAGTAATTTAAAAAAAACATCTTTCGTAACACACTTGGATTCCGACTTACCTGCTTCAAACAATGATTAAAACACTCGCTTTAAAAAGACGAGTCAAACGATTCCAAACTCGAAAGATCCCCTATTAGCCATTGAGGAGTTCCTATGACCACCTGTCTCCGTCGTCATAACAGCTCGATAGTACCATATAATCACATTGTCATCGCAATGACATAAACAAGTATGCAAAATTTCAAGAGAATCTGACAAATTAAAGTAACTAAGTTAAAACAGCGAGCCAAGACTTAATTGCATTCTTAGATTGTTTGTGACTTAGTTAAAAGTGTGTAAAAAACCGATCAAAATCAAGTCTAACTCACATAAGCAGGGTTCCGTGCCATAACTAAAGGCGTTACAGATTTCCCGACGTTTAGGAAAAAAAAACCGTGAAAAACTGGCAACACTGGTTGTCATTTTTGTTTGTAATTTGCGTCAAAGTAAACAAACACATATTTATGAAAAATAACACGAAAAATCATAACTTACACGTGATCAGTGATACCGTGTGTCTTTTTATATTTACTAATGTAGTTTCTACACGTTTTTACAACACAATGCGGCATTTTCTTCGGCGTAAAATTAAATGTCACTCGTGCTGTGGCTCGACGCGTAATGGCGGCGGGTTAACAGACCACTGCATTTGTGAGACGGTAGTTCGTGTATGACGGAACGAAATAACAGACCTTGCATACTTCACACCTTTTTAGTGTAACGTTACGTCCGTATTCTTTTAGGTCCGTGGTGTCAAAAGGTGACGGATAACTTTGACGACGCGTCGGTCTAGTTGGTAGTGACCCTACCTATGAAGCTAGCGATCCTGGGTTCGATTCCCGGTCAGGGCAAATATTTGTGTGATGAGTACGAATATTTGTTTCTGAGTCTTGGATGTTTTCTATATATATAACTATTTATTTATCTATATACAGGGCGTCCCACGGCTATGCCACATGGAAGGAAAGTATCTTAAATATTTGTAGCCGGAACATTTTACTGAAAAAAGACATTATTTGAATTTAAAAAACAATTTAAACTGCATTCATAGATATTTAAATAATTACATGGTTGAACCGGGAATCGAACCCGTTACACGATAAAAATAATTACCCTGTAGCTTTATCATACTGATCGAAAGGCTTCATCATAATGATTATTTTTTGCTAAATAATATAGTGTCAGAAATAAAAGGAACACTATGAATTTTAAAATTTTTAATACAAAATTAATCAATTTATCAAATGCTCAAAATGAGTCCCTTCCTGTTGAATACAAAGTCGCACTCTTTTGATTATTTCGCTCCCTGTCGATTTTCTGATCTTGTGGTGGATATTTAGAATAATACGTCTGAGTTCTGTTTGTAGCTCGTGGATACTTTCATACTGGTAATTAGTAATAGGTACTTAAGATAATGTCAGTTGTATTGTATATCCTTACGGCAATGTCAGCTTTTCATTTTTCTGTTCAAAATTTCACATCAAATGTTTCCGAGCCCTGCTTTAAAGTTGGGTTCGCTACTTTGTGCACTGTGTTCTCAATCTGAGCCGTCGAATAATGGAAGTTAATTGAATGATTATGTAAACACTGTTGTGTTTCACCAGGTGAAGAAGCTGTGCTGCTCGCTGCGGCGCAATGCGAAGGACGAGCGAGTGTTGTTCCACTACAACGGGCATGGCGTGCCCAAGCCAACCTCCCAGGGCGAGATATGGGTCTTCAATCGGGTAAGTTATTTATCCTTTTGATCGCCAAAGCCGGCAAATCGCCAAATCCGTGGCCCTGACGCCAAACGTTGGCAATGCCGTCAAACTTCATAGGCCAAACGACTCTGTGGCGTCTGAGACATGGCTTATAACTTCGGTGGTTGGCGTTCAAGTCAGTACCTAAACGGTGAGAAATCCGTTATGGTGAGACTTCGCTGTCTGTTTGTCTGTATGTTACAGCAGCTCTCAGCAACTACAGAAGATACAACTTGAAATTGGGTATATTTATCTCCGAAGCTTATGAGCCGAAAAATCTGAAAAAATCTAGACTTATACAAAATTATTTATAGTTTATGGGAAAGATTTTTAGAAATAAGCAAAAACCTTTAAAAAATCGTGTTAAAATTTGGGTAAGTTTAAATGGACCTTATTGCGTACAAAATAAAGTTCATATTTTTTTAACAATCGTTTCGAACCTTCTTCTAGTTTTATATCTTAAAAACGGAATCCTTAGCGCGCGAGTTCGTTCCGTGAGGTCAGCTATAGTGCTTGACGTGGATCTATGTTTTGCCACAACGTTTGTGACTCTAATAACGATTGGCATAATGTTTTTAATCGTAATAATCGTTTGTCCTAATGATAACTTAATATGATGCAGCTCGATAAAGCTGGTTTGTTGTCAGAAAGCTGTAACAAAGCCAGCAGGTCGGTCGGGGCGCCCGCCGGCCGCTGCCGCTACCCGCGCGCTCTGCTCGCTGAGCTCGTGCGTAAATTGTCGCAGTTCAACCTAACACCCCTTCTCGCTTCACTCGTCGTCGTACGTAACCTGAAAGCTTCGGGCTTTTGGACCTAGCGATTTCTAGTGATCCGTAACTGAAAAGGAAAATACGGTTCCCTTATAGGATCACTTTGTTGTCCATCCGTCCGTTCGTCTGCCTGTCTGTCAAGACCCTTTATCTCGGGAACGCGTGGAGGTATCAAGTTGAAATTAAAACCATATACTCAGGTCTACAGTCCCTTGAATCTGTAAAAAAATCAAACTTCTAAGTAAACTTAAAAAAAACGGCCGATAATGCCGCAAAAAACGTATATTTCGACTCTCTCAAGGGAATCAAAATTTATAGGTTATTTTCCGTTATTTTTTTCTCTATGAAATTTGGCAAGTAATATCATCTTATACTACAAGTATAGGGAAAAATCTGAAACTATACATTTTTAATTATCACACAAAGAAACAGGGTCTTTATGCAAGGAACAGCGGTCCAAATTTTGAATTGAGTTAACCGTGGCATGTGGGTTATCGACTATCGTATGAAAAATCTTAAATACGGAACCGTCGGTGCGCAGTGGCGTGCCTAGGGTTTCAGGATAGGGCAAGCCGAGAGATATGATTTTGTAGTTTTTAAAGTTATTGCGGATAAATGTCTCAATTCGCTTTTTACCAAAATTACAAAAATCGTTCGTGTCTTATTGCAAATAAAATTAATATACCTTTTAATCGTGTCAGCTAAGTTATTTGATTTTTCATAATCAGATAGTATATTCCAAACTTTGTCGTTCGATAATAATATACCTACACTACAACAGCAGCAATATTGTGTTTTTTACACTGATCTAGGTATTAAACATTAAACCATCTTTTACTTATGCGAGAAATGAGAAATAGGTACTGAAAATCTGATGTTTTATCAGCAAAGTTTAAAGAGTTTACCTTTCACTCGCCAAGCCAAATTTGTGCACAGTTTAAATAATCACAATCACAAGATTCACAAGGGAATACTTCCACCATTGCCAATCCAATTGAACAACACATAAAACAAAATACTTAGTGACCGCAGTTGACTCAAACAAAACAATTCACAAAAAACAAATAAGTTAAATTATTGAAGTAAGTAAGCAAGCAAATAAATACAAGTGAAGTCGGCCGTCAACGCGGCTCAACACGCGCATGCGCGAATTTCGCATTTTACTCGACTCGGATACAACTTCAGACGCAAGCAGGGCTTAAAATCTCGTACTATTTCCTATATGAACCTATGAATAGTTATATCTCATTATAAGGCAGTTCTAATGCGTAAGAAAGAGATATACCGGTTAAGATAGAAGCCCCCCTGCAAGCCACCGCGTGCGAGCGGAATGACTAGCCGTGTCTCGAGCGAGTTCGGGTCGTCTCAGCGCGCAGCAGTGCTGCCCGCCGTGCGGCGGAGGAGCGCGATCAAATTCGGTACTACGCTGCTGTTGCATTATTTGAAATTTTTAATGAGAGCGCGAATTGAAATAGTTCGTGACCGTGACCTTTGATTTTTGATCATTGTTATATTTGTAAGGCAAGCCCGGCTTTTGGGCTTGTATGGCAGTCGGTGCGAGAGTCCGACTCGCACTTGACCGGTTTTCAAGCTTCGGTATGGTCGGTCCTTAAGGTTAAGGTTACTTGTATTATTGAGGTGAGCTCGTCTTTTAGTCGTTCTTCTTCTTCTTCTTCTTCTTCTTCTTCTTCTTCTTCTTCTTCTTCTTCTTCTTCTTCTTCTTCTTCTTCTTCTTCTAGTGGTGGTAGGACCCTGTGCAGCGCCCGGATCGTTACGACCATCATATCCTTTAACTTACCGCCAAGCAGCAGCGTTCGCATTGTTGTGTTCCAGTGTGGGGATAAGACAACCGGTAGAATTACTAGCATAGAGAGGCATTCCACCTTAGTCCTTAGGGTTGGCAGCGCATTTGCAGTCTTATATCCTATTATACGGGTGGAAAGTTGAGATGTGGCAGTAAGTGCAGCTACTAGATCCCTTGCTGCTACGCAAAAATCCTCTTAGAATGACAATCGAAATTCACAGATTATTGATAAAATGTACAGATTTTAGTCTTTTTTTTGAAATGCCTATCGGTCCCATGTCCCATCAAAAATCTGTGAATATCGATTGTCATCACTTAAAAGTTACTAAAGGTCTCCTAAGAGCATTTTCGCGTAGCAGCAAGGGATCTATTAGTTGCTCTTACTGCCCCATCCCAACTTTCTACACTAGTCTTAAGTATTCAAATGTCTATGGGTCTCAGACTCCATTTACCATCAGGTGGCCTGAGCGCTAAAAAAAAACCTAGGTGGTCTAGTCAATTTGAATGTTAAGCTAGCGCCTGTGTCGTCTAACAATAAGTGGAACTACTGTGATTGTATTATTAGTTATTAGACAAACAGCACAGAACCTGTCGTGATTTATTTCTACTATTATGTTTAACTTATGCAATAAACTTTTTCATTTTTTTTCATTCTTCGAATGTGTGTTGTCCCCAGGCATATACCCAGTACATCCCGCTGTCGATGTACGACCTGCAGACGTGGATGGGCGCGCCGTCGCTGTACGTGTACGACTGCTCGAGCGCCGGCGTCATCGTCGACAACTTCCGCGCGTTCGCCGACCAGCACGAGCGCGATCTCGAGGTACAGTGCGTCTACGTCGTCAACATCGTATTTTTTTTAGTTTCTGTACTTTCTAGCGGTTGATATCTATTTTCATAATTTCCATCGTTACAGTCATCATCTTTATCGTCGGACTCATCGTCATGATCAGCATCGTC
Source organism: Acleris literana (assembly GCA_946894065.1). Lineage (NCBI taxonomy): Eukaryota > Metazoa > Arthropoda > Insecta > Lepidoptera > Tortricidae > Acleris > Acleris literana. The sequence continues at coordinate 3,160,477 of OX335670.1, read as the reverse complement.
ATCATTATCATTGTCATTGAAATCGTTATCATCGCCGTCTTCATAATCCGAATAATTATCACTATCGCTATCGTCATTGTCATTACCATTAGTCACCGTCGTCATAATCATCATCATTTTTTTTATTTTCAACACCATTGTACCTACGTTAACTACAACAATTATTGTGTTATAAAATAGTCATGTCATTGCCATTATCATTGTCAGCATCACCATTATCATCACTGTTGTCGTCGTCTTCATCATCATTCTCACTGCGACTAAACTTTACACAGCAACATTATTTACACTCTAGACTTGTATTCGGACCTCTCTTACTCCAGGTACAAATGAACAACAAAGCGTCAGACGCCGCCCCGCCGCCGGCGGTGTCGTACAAGAACTGCATCCAGCTGGGCGCGTGCGCGGCCGGGCAGTCCCTGCCCATGAGCCCCGAGCTGCCGGCCGACCTGTTCACGGCGTGCCTCACGACGCCCGTCAAGATGGCCATGAAGTGGTTCGTGCTGCGCCACTCCGCCGGCACCGCCAGCGCCGGCGTCGGCGCGCACCGCCACCAGAATGTACACGACCTCATTGACAAGTGAGTGGTGGCTTTTGAAGAGGCTTTTGCTACAAGATAGTCTTTCTTTACGAGTCAAAGGCCTTTTCATTTGGCCTTGGGCATTCTTGTTATATTACCCGAGATGATGGGCCTAATTCATGTACCAAATTTTTCTCGAATGTGAAGGAAAAAAGAACAAGCCAATTTTTTAAACTCTTACCCTTTTATTCATGAAGTCATAACCCTATTTTAGTTCAGTAAAGCCGAAGCCAAACGAGCGTAATATTTCGGGTTGTGAGTCGCGTAATTTCTGCTACAATTCGGTTTCATACGAAACTCCTGTTTGGTTCAGACGGTGAAATGAGTTCGACTTTCGTATGTAGCGGAAATAGGGGTGTGTCCTGGGTAAAATAATAATAATTCTAATTAGTCCGTCAGTGAGATTATCAAAAAATATTGAACACGTATTTTTTGCTTTTTCAAATCAGGCAAAATTGGCAAATATAACGCGCATCAAAGTTCGGGAGTGGGGGCTCGTGACGTCACAACGTGGTATAAAGTGTGCCACGGCGTGACGTCACGCGAAACTTCAACGCACTTTATCTTCGTCATTTTTTAATTAATTGACAAAAGAAAAAATACGTGTTCAATATTTTTTGATAATATGAATGACGGACTAATTAGATTTTTTTAGGACACCAGCCTATTACGCGGCCGATAATATGCGACTCACAACTCAAAAAAATTCGCTCGTTTGGCTTCACCCTAAGTATTCTTTGTCTCTTTCTCACAAACTCAAATGTTATTACGAAAGATAAGGCCAGAGCATATTTCAAGCACACTTTAGTTATTGCGCGTTTATAAATAAGAAGGTTAATCCTTGTGTCCGCAACACATCCTGCAGGATCCCCGGGCAGGTGACAGACCGGCGCACGATGCTGGGCGAGCTGAACTGGATCTTCACAGCCATCACGGACACCATCGCGTGGAACTCGCTGCCGCCCGACCTGTTCCAGCAGCTCTTCCGCGCGGACCTGCTCACGGCCAGTCTCTGCCGGAACTTTCTGCTAGCGGACCGCATCATGCGGTGAGTGACACGTCAACAGCTGCACGACTTGTGTTCTTGCTCTTTCGATTTTGATTTATTTATTTATTCAGGAAAGCAAACAGCAATAAGTGTGTACAAATACAATATCTCTTATAAATATTAATGAATAACATCAACAGCTTTCACTAAGATACATGAACATTTGCTTTGTTCTACACTTACCTAAACTAAATACCATCGATTTGAAAAAAAAAGACAGTAATATATTATAATAATAAACACCATCACCCACATTTAAAACGGAAATGGTAGAGAAGTAAAATGAATTAGACAAAAACAGTGCACAATAACACGTAATGCATGTAAGTCAGCAATGATAACAGGCTAACCACATATTGTCACACGTAGTCAACCACCTCCCTCACCAGTACCCAGCAGCCCGAGTACATTTTTTTTAAAGTTAAGTCTTGATGCATCGAAAATGTCAACTGAGACCGGCGACTTGTTATACGCATCACAAATGCGTCGGAGGGGATTAGTCGGAAGCACGTTGCTAGCCGCTCATATATACTTGGTTTTATTAATTAAGTTACTGTCTGTATCTCCAGGTCCTATAACTGCACCCCAGTCTCTGCGCCCGCCCTGCCGTCCCTGGCCTCGCACGCGCTGTGGGCAGCCTGGGATCAGACCCTGGACCTGGCTCTGGCTCAGCTGCCGGCCATGCTGGGCCCCAGCCCGCGGCCCTACCGGCACTCGCCCTTCTTCCGCGACCAGCTCACCGCCTTCCAGGTGTGGCTGGACCTCGGCAAGTGTGAGTATTCAGACTGTCGCTGCGGGACGGACTCCGGGTCTAGGCCAGCACTTTGGAAAAACTCAGAAAATCTTGTAGAAACTCGCAGATCTCTGTGTGAAATAGAATAGCTTACAACGGGAGAGCACTCCTATGCCGCTCAAAATTGTATCTGACTAATTAGTTGGTAACATCATAATAAAAGGAGCGGTCGTTTCGAGGCAACGGCATTTTGAGACCGCTGAAAGAATGACAAGTAGTTTGTAGCAGTCGTAATGTCACTCAAGACGGGCATCTTACTGAAGACCGATGTTTAAATGCGACCTAATATGTGTGCGTGTTGATGAATGAAGCGTGTTGCAGCGAGCGCGCTGTCGGGCGCGTGGGCGCGGCCGCCGCCCGACCAGCTGCCCATGGTGCTGCAGGTGCTGCTGAGCACGCTGCACCGCGTGCGCGCGCTGCAGATCCTGTGCCGCTTCCTGGCGCTGGGCGCCTGGGCCGTGCGCGCCGTGCTCGCCGTCGGCATCTTCCCCTACATGCTCAAGCTGCTGCAGGCCTCCGCGCACGACCTGCGCGCCTCCATGGTCTACATCTGGGCGAAGATTATCGCCGTCGACCCGGTGAGTACGCGCCGCCCATGTCCTTGTCCTGTCCCGTATAATTTTGACATGTAATGCAAACTTACATTGTAATTTTTTCATGAAATAAATAAACAAACTAACTAACTACCAAGAAATGACACTCCCTTGGGGCTGATTTTTTACTTTTGAGCACTCGAAAGTGACAAAAAACGGTGTAAACGTATTTTTAAACCATTCTTTTTCTATCAGCAGAAATATGTTTTCACATCTGACGAAGTCAAACGACAAAACAAAAACAAACCACAAATGTTTAATTTTCAAACTAACCTATTTTTGAGTCAGCTTTCGAGTGAGGACTTTCAAAATAATCGTGACATATTTTGGTTGTCTATTGTTTGATTTCGAGCGCTGATGTGTTACTTGACATCATAATAATCAAATTGGCTGACCATAGTTAAGCTCAGTGTTTAAATTATAGCTTGGCAAACACTCCGAAGGACGCCCTTTTATTTTCCAAACAGAAAATGTCTTTCTTAATTTTATCATTTGTTATTTTCAGAGCTGTCAAGTGGACCTCGTTAACGCGAAGGGCCACAAATACTTCCTCTCAATACTCTCAGATTCCACGGTTGATGTAAGTATTTGACCAATGATTACAGTTTTGAGTCCAGAAACTCCAAGAATACAATTAACTTTTTTTATTGCAGAGTGAACACAGGTGCCTCGCAGCCTATGTGTTAGCTGGGATTGTAGATAACTACCCCGCGGGACAAGAAGCGGCTCAGCAGGTATGTGTAGCTATTAAATAGGAGATTATAATTGGTCTCAATTTGGGATTGCTTAGCTGAAGTGAGGGCGGGTGAAGTTCGTTGTTTTTTACCTATTCGTAAAGCCACTAACATCATACTTATGTTACGTTCCGACATCAGAGAGTAAATGCCGCTCCTATACAGTTCACATGGGAAAGAAGCTTTCCGTCCTCAAAATGACTAGGTAGCTAATACGACCAGATCGCTTTGTTACTACATTCTCGATCTGAGTACATCGCTTTGTGCCTAGATCGCTAAACGACTAGATCGCTTTACTATATTCCTGGGCATTTGGCCCTTCGGGCATTTGAAATTACCTAACGAATCTAACCTATGTAGTAACGCAAACGAAGTGGTCATTTTGCAACTTGGACTTTTTGAGATGTGATGTAGTCGCAAAGCGATCTAGTCGTATTTGCTACCTAGCTAACCTAACCTAACCTAACCTAACCAGATGTGGACCTAAAGCGTCTATACTTCACATTACTCGTTCAGTATGAATTGTGGTATATTTTTTCCGCTTTCTATGTCCCCAGGGGTCGATGATCTCGATCTGCCTGGAGCAGCTGTCGGACAGCTCGGCGCTGCTGCGGCAGTGGGCGTGCATCTGCCTGGGCCGGCTGTGGCGCGGCTGCGACGCGGCGCGCTGGGCCGGCGTGCGCGACCTGGCGCACGAGAAGCTGTACCCGCTGCTGCGCGAGCCCGAGCCCGAGGTCAGTGCCGCGACCGGCTCAGTATAAAAGCATACGCAAAATAACTTGTTATTTAATGGCGTGAAGAGTGTTTAGTTGGAGTTTATGATAGGTAATCAAAAAATAAAAATAGTGATGGTATGATCCTCAAAAAATGATGTATTTGGCAGGTGCGCGCGGCATGCGCGTTCGCGCTGGGCACGTTCGTGGCGGCGGGCGGGTGCTGGCCGCGCACGGAGCACGCCAACGCGCTCGACCAGCAGGTCGGCGCCGAGCTGGCGCGCGCGCTGCCCAGCGACGCCTCGCCGCTCGTGCGCGCAGAGATCCTGCACGGTAACTATACACGCGCCGTTCGACAAACGCCCGATTGACAGCCGTGTATTAAGCATATTTGAGGTTTTATTTTATACCGCGCCAACAGCTGTCAGATCGGCCCTCTTAGAACGGCACGACTATACCCGCTCATTAAGAACCTTATAATATATATATATATATATATATGTATATATATATATATATATATAGGGCTGTTGTTTTTTTTTAACTTTTTTTTTATTTTATACTTTTTAGTGATCATAATTATGCTGTTATTCTCCCACTTCTCAATTAATAAGAAACAATAGAACATTTCAATCTCGCCGCAAGCAACGCCGTGGGAAAGTCATAGTCATATATTTAAACCTAAATATGCTTCGTCATAGTCGCTCAACTATCTTAATCGAAATATCTTGTCGCCACCCTCGAAATATATACCGTTTAGGAGTTCCGGTGGCCATCTGTGGTCTTCATCATCAGTTCCACTTCACCAAATAGTGCTTTCCAAGACCAAATACACGAGTTACAGTGAAAAATACCAAAAACGCTATAGGTGTGCCTATAAATTTTGAAGAGTTCCGTCGATTCCTCATGGATTCCACCATCAGATCTTCATTTTGATAAAAATGGGACCAATCGGGAAGCACCAGCTTTCAAATAAAAAAAAGAATCATCAAAATCGGTTCACCCAGTCGAAAATTCTGAGGTAATAAACATTTTTAAATAACAGACGAATTGAGAACCTCCTCCTTTTTTTGAAGTCGGTTAAAAATGATCTTTTCTCAGACAAATCTATGTACAAATCTAACAAAAAGCAAACTGCGTTTGCGTAAACTGATGTTTAAATGCCATTTATATAAATAATAAATAATAAAGATCCTAAAAGAGATCCTTGTGGCACTCCTTGAAAAATCTTCGTTTATTCAGAGAATTCACACGGATTCTCCTTGTTTGATTGCCTGAGACCTGTTTTTCACAAAAAAAAATGTCCACCGAAATAGATCACCATGTACACTAACAATTGCAAAGTTTTTAAAACGGTGTATTGAAGGAAACATAATCAAACGCTTAGGCAAAGTCTGAATATCTGGCGTCAAGTTTAATGCTGTCCATAGCATTTCATACCGCTTTACTTAATAACAATTAGTTATTTAAATTGTGCTGTAAATATGTACCTTTGAAGGAATAGTAATCACAGCACTGTTTTACTCCTGTCAAGTCCTGTCAATATAATTATCAATGTTCAGAAACTTCATGACTGGGCAGCGGTAGGAATGACTTTTTACCTGCCTAGTACAGTCAAGGGTAAAAATAAGTATCCGAGAAAGGTGCAAAAATATGTACACATAGACCTTATTGCCATAGTTATAAGGTCTGTGTCCATATTTTTGAGACTTTGGGGTGTATACATATTTTTGTATGATGAGATTGATGAGTTTCATTGTTTATTTATAGCGCTGCAGTGGTTAGTGTTGATATTCGAGCAGCATTTCATCGCGGTTTACATTCAGGAGAGAATGAGGAAAAGTGACAAGTAAGTATGATTTTAATCATCATCATCATCATCATCATGTCAGCCGAAAGACGTCCACTGCTGGACATAGGCCTCCCCCAAGGCTCTCCACTCAGACCGATCTTGCCCGAAGAATAGCCAAACTTAAGTGGCAGTGGGCGGGGCACATTGCTCGCAGGACTGATGGCCGATGGGGTCAGAAGGTTCTTGAGTGGCGTCCGCGGACCGGGAGACGAGCTGTAGGTAGGCCTCCAACAAGATAGAGTGATTTTAATTAGTAACATTATTTTATACAATAAAATAATCCGCTGTTATCGTCATAATTTGATGTACATGGTGGTGGGTGTAGATCATGATGGTGATGACGATGACGTTGTTGGCGTTGGTGATAATGACGATTACGTTAAAAAATATTGGGAGAACGATAATTTTGGAAATAACGATAGTGATGGCGATGGTAGCGATGGTTAGTAATGTCGATGATGTTTTTTTATGATAATTAATGATTTATTTGCTAGTAACGATGATGGTATTAAAGATGAAAGCATTACTGTTACATATCATAAAATCTATCCAAACATATGCCAAAAAATATTACAAACATTTGATCGTCACAATGCCAAAGGAGATTTTTTTACACAACACCGGAATCTTACCATGATTTTAGCAAATAAAAAACCGAATCTGAAGTTAGTGTAGATGATGATGACGATTATGGTGGTGTTGTTAATAATAATGGTGATAATGATTACGATGATGATGGTGATGTTGATGATGATGATGAAGATGTTGATGATGATGACGGTGACGGTGATGGTGACGATGTTCCCGACGCAGCGAGTCGCGGCGCGGCGGCGGCGGGCCGGTGGACTGCGGGCAGGACGCGCTGGTGGCGGGCGGGCGCGGCGCCGACGCCAAGCGCAAGCCGCAGGCGCAGGCGCTGCCCACCATCGGTCAGTGCTCTCCTAAACCATGGCTCTATTTAAAATACCCTACAATTAGGTTTTTCATATTAAACGTAGTAATGATCAAGTGTAGAAATCATTGCAAAGTCCCTCACTTTATCTTGAAATATTTGGTTTTGTTAACATCTTTACCAATTTCAGTTGCCACAGAATTTACATATTTACTTAGTTTAGTAGCATCAAGGCCTATTACGACTTGAGCGTCCGGGTTGGCAATGCTTAACGCCTTATATCAGATGGTCTACATGCTCAAATTTGACTTTTTCGTGAAATTTCCGCCCTGAAAATGAGGCCGTTATTAGATGCAAACGTGGTGATGGCCTCTTTTAAATATTGTAGTTTTCAACATTTTCACCACGACAAACTCAAGCTTCATAATACGAGGGGTGCCTTTTAAGTTCTGTCGTTTGAAAAAACTAAAGACAATTTAAGTGTTAAATGGTATTTATTGTTTTTCAAAGTAATCACCGTGATATGTAATACACTTTTTCATTCGATCGAACCAGTTTTCGAAACACTTATTCCATTCCGAAGTCGGGGTCTCCAAAATGGCCGTTTTGTATGCCTCAACCGCTTCTTCAGGCGTCCGGTACCGTTGACCACGAAGTCGTTGCTTGATTTTTGGAAAAGTGAAGAAGTCATTAGAGCTTAAGTCTGGACTGTACGTCGGGTGATCCAAATTTTCGACGTTTTGTTCTTTTAAAAACGCAAGTGTCTGCCGGGCGGTGTGCGAGCTAGCATTATCGTGGTGCAGTACTATACGACGTCTTGAGTTATTTTTTCGGAACTCGCCGATAACTTCTGGTAAACAAACAGTGGTATACCAGTCAGCATTAACTGTTTTACGATCTTCGAGCACGATGGTCGCAACGTGGCCACTTTTCGCTACAAACGTGGCGACCATTTTTTTCGAAGTGCTCCGTGAGCGTATTACTTAGGTCGGTTTTGGCTCATCTTGAAACACCCAAACAGTCGACTGCTGTTTAGAATCCGGATCGTAGGCATATATCCAAGATTCGTCACCACTGATAATGTCATAAACGTGTTTAGAGTCTCCTCGGTTGAATTGCCGCAGAGTTTTGCGGCACCATCTAACGCGAGCCGTTTTTTGGTCTTCACTAAGTAAATGTGGTATCCAGCGTGAGATCAATTTTTTTACACCTAAGTGATCATGCAATATATTTTGAACACTGGTCCCTGAAATGCTTAATGAAGCTTCTATCTCGCGGTATGTCGCATGGCGATCTTCGACGATCAGTTGCCGTACAGCATCAATGTTTTCCTGGGTTACAGCTGTTTTTGGTCGGCCTTCACGATGCCTATCACTAAGACTAGAGCAACCACGTTGAAATTCCAAATACCAACGTTCCACAGTCCGGATGCATGGTGCTTCATTTTTAAAAACCGTAGTCAGCTCTTCAAAGCACTGAAGACGCGTTAAACCTCTTTTAAAGTTGTAAAATATTATCGCACGTAAATTTTCCTTCGAAATTTCCATTTTCACAACCGACTTGTCAACTTTGAACCGACGCTGTACTAAAACGAATCGGCCGATCTCGAGACATTCTTTTGTTTTTGAATTCTAAATTCAAATATTTTAAGATGATACTAGTTTTTTTTTAATAATCACGGGAGTTTTGCAAACGACAGAACTTAAAAGGCAGCCCTCGTAGTAACTATAAAAGGCAGGGAACAGTTTTTTTATTTACGGTTCTCATTTTTTTTAAAAACAGCGAAGTAATATTCTTTTTCACGCTACTGGTCAGAAATGTGGCGAAAGATGGTCTGTTCTTGGTCTCCAAGACAATCAATAGTTGTACTTTGAATGGAAATGACTGGCCAGTAAGAACGGTATCGTTAAAAAATAAAAGTAAAAATTGGCGGGAGAGCGTGATTTTTTTAGTACAAGTATTAATTGATTTTTATTTCCTCCCAGTAGTCGTGAAAAGCACTATGTTAAACCTCGGCCGAAAGTGCAAAAGATGGACTTGTACTTTCGAGGGAACTCGAACCAACTCGTCCATCTTTTGTTAACTTTCTAACCTCTACAACAATGTACTATTGTTACTACATGTCAAATGTTCACTATCGACATCAAACCTTCCGAAAACACACACTTCTCACACTGAATGTTGGCAGGCTTTGGGTCGGTGTATATGAAGCTGTGGAGCACGCTGCTCGCGATGGCCAAGGAGCCGCACCCGCAGGTCTCGCAGATGGCCACCGACATCATCAACTACATCTCCAACCAGGTGACTGGCTAGTTTCAGAGCTGCCTAGTTTACGTTCTATTAATGCATTATTTCGTATAAATATAGGGTTATGTTGTCTAAATATTGCACTGGCGTAGTCGGTAGGATCGCTACGAAATAAGAAAATTGAAAATATCACTGACCTATACTATATCACGTTGTCAATAGTCAGTCCAAAGAAATCAAGTGGTAAACATTACCCTCGCTTACGGTAATTTACTGTAAGTTGAAGAAGTTTTGGGCAATTATTGCTCAAAACATCGCCCGTGTGAGTGCAACTTTAGGACGTCAGTCGGTTTGGCGAATTAGCGCAGTCAGTAGAATTAATACTTACGTTTAGGCTTCCGTTCGTGCAAGAATATGATTGAGAATCGAGAGATGTTGTAGCTGGACAACGTGGGCTGCGACATCGAGACGCGCGGGCTGTCGCACGGCTCGCACGGCTCGCACGCGGCGCACGGCTCGGGCGGCTCGTCGTCGCTGCCGCCCTCGCCCAACCTGCACGCGGCGCTCAGCCCGCGCGACCACACGCGCACGCTGCCCTCCGCGCACCACTGTGAGTCACGCCGCTCGCTCGCTCCCCGGGCGTTCCCGGTCCACCACCTCTAACGTGATATTCGTTTGCGCGTTTGACGCGGAACGGAACAAGCGAAATTTTTTAAGTCGAGGACGGCGAATGTCCGTGACTACCAATAAAATTGACGATATAGGCGTTCCTTAGCCCCGGCGTTGCCGATTCAATGGACAATCTGCGTGACTTCCTCGGCATTGTTGTGTCTCTAAACATGCTAAGGCTAACTAAACAAATAATACTAAAACTTCTATACTAGAATCGCCGACACTGAAGCTTAGAAATATGCTGACGCATCGGTTACGGATATAGTGACGTGTCGACTGCGACGTTTCAACGCGTCTTTTACGCTGAACGGTCAGAGGACTCGGACAAGATGCACTACGCTAACTAACGTTTCTATTCGATTCGTTTTTAAACCAATCGCGTCACTGGCAGACCACGTGACTTTTCATATCGCGATTGGTTTAAAAACGAATCGAATAAAAACGTTAATTAGCGTAGTGCATCTTGTCTGAGCCCTCAGATCACGTCCAAAAGACCGCCGTGCAAACACTTTTTGCGATTTTGTCGCAGCTTAATTTGCCCAGTGTCAGTGTATTTTAAACTTCAGTATGGTCGATACTTGCCCGTGGCTCAGTTCGCGTTAATACGCGCCGTTAAACGGCACCATTTTAAGTTGCATTGTTTTTACTTTGTGTCTGCTTTAAACTTATTGACCAATTTTGAATGAATTTAAAGTCGTTTGCATTATGTTTTTTAAACTTCCTAATACGACCCTTGCATGTCATGCTAATATTTTAAGCGTGTACCTCATCTAGAGTCATGGCCACAGCAGTATTCACCAGACTCTCGGTAAGTGTGTGTGTGTGTGTGTGTGTGTGTGTGTGTGTGTGTGCATGCGTTGATTGTGCGTGTGGTGTGTGTTGCAGTCAGCCGGCGCGCGCGCGGCCTGCCCACCACCATTTCCGAGGATTCAATGGCTAGTCGCCAGCGGGATTCTGGGTCGTCTACTTGCAGTAAGTGCTTTTGTTTTTATTCCTACTTGATACGAGAACTAGAAGGTTGTATGCAAAATGGAATTAACATATTGTCAAGGTGAAATGCAACGTTTGTGGCGGAGTTTTAGTCCTAGACTAGTAATTTTGGATTAATGTTTTCAATACCTATTATTTTCATATGGTTTATTATTTTTGTTAGTTATTAGGTTTAAACGTTTTTGAAATTTCCTGATGTATTGTTTAAGACGTTGGTTAGATAGGGTTTAAATAATAAAGGTTCTAGTAAAGAACCTTGAGGCACACCAATCAATTTTCACTATAATTCCTGTGCTAAGTGTCATATGGTGATTGATTCTTTACTTGTATTTTTATAAGTTGAATTTTAGAATAAATATCTGTGTTTATTTTAATATTTTTTGGATGTTTTTCTAGTTTAATTGGTAGTCCATTCAATCAAAAGCTTCACTGTAGTCAGTGTAAACAACATTGTTATCTATGATGTTACAATGCGGTGTTTAATCTCCACAAGTTAGTGAATGTGACGATAATATCGTTCTGCCAATTATTATTTTTTAAGAGGAAGTGGCGCGTAATTGTTCAAATTTGTTCCTCAGCAATGAAAATTGTAGAAAATTAGCGACTGCTTGCGAATTCATCTGCGTAGAAGTCTTTTATTGCTATTCCCCTGGGAACTGTCGAACTTTTCGAGGTAGAAGAACTTCTTCAAGGTTTAAGATATCTCCCAGAAATTCGATTCAGCTGTTTCGCTGCGAAAGCGTAACAAACGAGCAAACAGAATTACTTTAGCATTTATAATATTTGTACGTGTGAAGGTCGCAAATAGATATCGCGGATGTTCCGTGTCCGCAGGCCAGCAGGCGAAGAAGCCGATCGTGTCGACGACGTTCGTGGAGTGGGCCGCGAGCGTGTTCGGGCGCGCGGGCGCGGAGGCGGGCGCGGGCGGCGCGGACTGCGAGTCGCGCGCGCACCACGCGCGCGTGTGGCGCTACCAGCGCAACCGCAGCCTGCGCCGCGAGGCCCAAGGTCAGTGCGAGCTGGCCACCTGCACCGTTATCCTCACGCACTTCATTGAGACCCTAATACAGAAAATAATAATAAAAAATGCTTTTATCACAAGAAACATGCTATCATATTTTTCTTGCAAAAGATGTTTTATATACGTAGACTTGTTTACTGCAACGTGAGGCGTCAAGGTGCACCTACGAGGCACGGGCACGAACTTTCTTGCTTTTCTTTCATTCGCACACTAAAGAAGAGGAAGTTGCCCGTGTTAGTGAACATTAAATTCGTATTATTGTCTGCTATTATAATTTTTGTTTACTAGACAATTAAAAAAAAACGAAAACTTTTTAGGATTTTTATACAACAAACTTAACCCGATCTAGTCTTATTTACATATGAGATAGATATTTTTGAAATTGTAAAAAGTTTACCATTTGACAAGAAGGACATGAATCGACAAAGAAGGACATGAATGACATGTATCGGTGTTGGCGTGCTCAGCGCTGGTGTCGGCGCGCGCGCCGCGGCTGGAGGCGCAGGCGTTCCACTCGCGCTGCGTGCTGCCGCCCGCCGTCATCCTGTTCCACCCCTACGAGCAGCACATCGCGCTCGCCTCCAAGGACAACTTCGGGTACATACCGCACGCGTGCGCCGCGCCGGTTTCACGCCGTTCACGCCGATTTTACGCCGACGCGGCATAGAAAAAATGCCAGTGGCAGCGTAAAATCGGCGTGAAAACGGCGCGTCGCCCGTGTCTAGGACGTACCCCTCCATATTGCTATTACCTAACACCGGCCGACCGCCACGAGGACTCGACCGGTTCCTTTCTTTAGATACAAAACTGAAATCAGGTTCGAGGAAATGTTTTAAGTGTTTATGAACTTTCTTTTATATGCAATTAGGTTCTTATTTACTTACGTAAATTGTAACACGTTTTTTTTCCATTAATTTGTTAATTTCTCAAATACTCACAATTTTGAGAGGTTATACAATAGGAAAATAGTCATGTCATGTCACACGTTGGCAAAATATACGTCGGACGTGGATCGAGAACACCATTTATAATTTAAGATTTACTTTTCCACGAGAGAATTTATTATCTGTCGGATTTTAATTTAACTATACGAGACGTTCTTTGAAAACTTAAAGTCATCTCGACGGTTTGCGTGCGGAGAGCGATGGCGATTCGACGTAACCGTCTCGTCGGTGCTTCTTTGGCGTTGAGTTCGCTGTGTCAAGTTTATTCTCTGTTGGTTCGGTGAATAAGTAAGTGGTGGCGCAGGATCTGGGACTGGGGCACGGCGGCCAAGCTGTGCGTGGGGTCGTGGCGCAAGTCGTGGGGGCGCGTGACGGCGCTGGCCTACCTCAACGCGCACGAGCGCGCGCTGCTGGCCGTCGCCTCGCACGCCGGCCACCTCGCCATCTACAGGTGCGTCATGTTATTTTAAGAGCAGAGGCCCGAATTTTCGTGGCACTTTTCAATAATCTTCTACAATTTTATGTTCAACATGTGTGTTATTTTTAGCAAGTTAAATGTTTCTTAGGCTATTAAAAAAATGATTATCATGTTATTTCCCGCATTAGGTTTACGAAAAATTGCTAATAGTCTATTTTAAAGTTTTACTTATCCATATGTACGTAATTGAAAGTCGATAAATGAGAAGTCACTATGACAGCTCAAAAATGCCACCACAATTCCGGCCTCTGTTTATAAGGGTAAAGGAACGAGCAGGCGGCAATTATACTGCCTTTAAATATGGGCAATACAAAAGGATTTACTTTTATTTATTGTGTTAATTTAATAGCGGTAATTGTTCGAGATCACCCCCCACATCCTGCGTTAGAATGTTTTTCCACCAGATATGGATTAACTTAACAATCATTGGTCGTTTCCGGTCCTCTTTTCCGTCCGTACTCCACTCAAGTGTAAACGCATCCTATAATCTGAAGATTCAGCTATCTAAAACTATATATATAACTACGTAAATAGAAAACGGATCGAATTACACTTGTACCGTACGCGGGTCGTCTACTACTGGCGAAAGAAATGGTCGATACACAAACAGTAAAAGCGCCGTTGACAGCGCCACGGACGGGGTGGCGATTTGAGGAAACTGTTCGCGGTTGTGTTGTAATGTTCGGCTAAGACGAGTTAGATGCGATCGTGTTTGTGTTGGCAGGCCGTCGGGCAGCAGCATGGAGCCCGCGCTGGTGTCGGCGTGGCGCGCGCTCGACGTGCGCCCCGCCGCCGACTACCGCCCGCCGCCCGCGCAGCCGCTCTACAGTGAGTCACACGCACACACATACGGACAACAGATGCACATAGATAGATCGACACAAACTCAAACACGTGCACAGGACACAGAGACTGGCAATCATGAACACAGGGACACGCAGGCATGTACACTAATACATACATACATACATAATCTCACGCCTTCGTTCCCAGAGTGGGGCAGGCAGAGCTACAGAATTACAAACATCTCTAAAAACTTGTTGATAATTCTATAACCACAATTTGCATAATTAGGCTAAGATGTTTACCAGCGTACACTAATACTGATCAATAAAAGGCAGTCATGAACACAGGGAGATATAGAGGCACGCACACTGATACTCATAAATAAATACACAACCAGGCACATTCAGGCGAATAAACAGACGTAGGTACATTAGAGTACAGACATAGACGGACATTAGAGTACAGAGACAGACGGACATTAGAGTACAGAGACAGACTGACATTAGAGTACAGAGACAGACGGACATTAGAGTACAGAGATGGACATTAGAATACAGACATAGACGGACATTAGAGTACAGAGATAGACGGACATTAAAGTACAGAGACAGACGGACATTAGAGTACAGAGATGGACATTAGAATACAGACATAGACGGACATTAGAGTACAGAGACAGACGAACATTAGAGTACAGAGACAGATGAACATTAGAGTACATAGACAGACGGACATAAGAATACAGACATAGACGGACATTAGAGTACAGAGACAGACGGACATTAGAGTACAGAGACAGACGGACATTAGATTACAGAGATGGACATTAGAATACAGACATAGACGGACATTAGAGTACAGAGACAGACGGACATTAGAGTGCAGAGACATAGACAGGCACACGAACGTAGATCAATACACGAAAAGACAAAGAGGCAAATAAACAGACCATTCGAGACACTGTTCTGTGATTGATGGGTAAGATTCAAAAAGTAAGCATGCCGCTCGTAACTCATGCAATTAAATTATCAAACTTTTTGGTCCTTACCCTGATGGGATTATGTTGTATGTTTTGGTTTCATTCATATATGTGGCTTCCGTAACTAATGCCATGCCGTGCCATGACCATGTCCTTGTGCTATTTTCATTGCCAGAAACAGAGATGTCCAAACATGAGATTGATTGTTGAATGTACAATTGTATTTACAAACTTTAATTAATTTGACCATCATTTCAGTTCATGCCAGTTAAAAACCATATTTAACGTATTTCTCTACGAATTTGACACGGTCAAGTTATTTTTAGTCTATGAAAATGCAATTCTGTAACGGTCGCCATTGCATCGTGCCGTGCATTTCCAGTTGTTACTGGACTAACGCATACTAACTCCGAAATGTTCATTCAGCTATTTGAGATTTTGAGTTCTTTCGTTGAAGAAATGATTGATGTGTTATACACATTCATAATACTTTTTTTTTTGTTTGGTAATAACAAAACGGCCGTTTATTATAAGGGGATTCGTATTATACTAGGGCAGTGCTTTTCAAACTTTCGATCGCAATAAACATTAGGATCTGTTCAAAATAGGTGCATTTTTGTAGCATTTGTGTTCAATCGTTTATAGTATTGATTATTCTTTGAAACAGTAAACTTTATTTTATTTTAGTTTTTTTTCTGCTTTACTCATTGAATTCTCTCGAGTTACATTTTTAAACATAATAGACAAACAGTTTTAAACAAAAAATCATTAACTATACTTCGTATGTCATTCCTTGATTACCGGAACAATGACAAAAGAAAGACTACGCCACTATTTTGCAAGCATTTTATCACTACATATCGCTCGTTAAATTCAACAGGAGGAGAAAAAGGAATTCATAGAAAGTTAATTCTTTTTAAACTTATATACAGACTTGAAAATAACCATAGTCTTTTACTAACGCAAAATACAGGCCAGGAAGCCTAGAGTAAGCATCATCAAAAAAATTAAGAATAAAGTTTGAAAGACACTGCCGCCGTAGACAATAGTAGTGGGGGGCCTCGTTGACCGCCGCGCGTGCGCAGGTCTGACGCAGCTGGTCACGGAGCAGTTCCTGCCGCCTGGGGAGCCGCCGCCCGACCGTGAGTCACCACCATCTACCACCACCACCACTCTACAGGGGCCGTATTAGCTATAATCGCATCCTAATTAACTAATTTGACGGATAAACGAGTTGCCAAATGTGTTTGAAAAATAGTAAATATCCGATTAAGATACGTTGAATAAAATTTTCTATTAAAACGTTTTTTTATGTGGCAATATTTGTGCATTTTGAGCGGTTTAACTGATCCGTCTTATTATGTATTCTACAACAGTATCAAAACTTGCCAATTTCCGGGCAATGATCGAAACAGATACAGAGGGTTTTCTACTTGTCTCTCACACGCTCTCATACGCTCTTATTAAGAGCGAGTGAGAAAGAAGTACAACCCGGAAGCACCAAGTGCTCGCTGTCACTTTAGCTGACTGAAACTTGACAGGCTTTGACACTTTAAAGTACGGCCCCAGATCGGATAATCGGAAGCTTGTGTTGTATTCTTTGCTACGCAGAATTAGAGCTCCCCATTATCCGTTCTCTATCATCACACTCACAGCTCGGGTATGAGCGCAAAGCCCCTGTTTCGAACGTATTATGAAAGTAACAGTGCAGTTGACAGGGGCTTTCCGTTTGTACCCCAACTGTACCACTCACCGCTTCTGTAGTCGTTACCGTCTGGGATAAAAATGTCTTTGAAGGTCACGTTTTGGAAGCGTCCTTGTGCATGATCATCTGTGTTCATTTGTGTACCGCGCATTGGATTGCCATCATTCGCATCTCATAAAAAAACATTGGAATGTATTTATTACTAGCGGCTTCGTCCAGTTGCAAATTTCCCACCTACAAGTAGGATTTAAAAAAAAAAACTTTTAAACCTTATCCTGACAATAACGAACACAACAAAAAAGAAATCAGCCAAATCGGTTCAGCCGTTCTCAAGTTACAGCGTGACCAGGAGAAATAGGGGTTCATTTATTATATAGAAGAGAGAAGATTATATGGAGCAGACTTTATAAAAATTTGTTTACGCGCTATTAAACTTTGTACAAAGAGGCATTGCTCTTGAAAGTCTTCGGGCTGTGGCGTAGCTCGGTAGCTAGGGCCACGCGGTGCCGTGCACCTAAAACCTAAACAGTTTAGTTAGGCCCCCAGTTTTTTATTGCACCAGCGGCCCTAGTATGGCTGCGTCTATATCGCGCGTCAGATGTGGATAAAGCATCCGTCACTCTCGTACTTATTTACGTTTCAGAAGGTGACGGATACCTTATCCAAACTTTGTCACGCGATAAACGCAGCCATATTAGGGCCCCAGGTCCTTTGGTTACCTAGCTACGCCTTCAGTTTTGTAGTTATGACTCATTCACTCTTATGCGCGTGTAGTCGACTTTCCTCGAACACAATAGTAGATTGTTCAACAAGAGAATAAAACGAGCCATAATGACACGAGATGTTTAGCCACGCGAGCGAGTGAGCGAGCGAGAGTGGCTATAGTTCGAGTGTCACTATGGTTGTTTAGTCTCGCGTTAAACACTCTACTTTTCACTTTGAATGCGAGGAAAAAAACGACATTCTATACAAAATTACAATATTGAACAAATACACAACAAATATATGTTACAAAGTTTCTGACAAATTTGTTTCGCGGTTGTTAGTTTTTTGTAAAGTGACACTTTACGAAGTGACACAAATGCTTGTATATGATTGTCACTTCGTAAAGTGACACTTTACGAAGTGACACAATGATTGTAAAAATCTTGTTACCTTCCCGACTCGTGTCACCGCGGAGTCGTCCACGGCCCTTGACCACGTATATACAAATCTAGATGCGGATTCAGTTCTAGTTTCTCCCGTCGAGACTAACCTTAGCGACCATCACGCGGTCCGTGTCGAGTTGAGGGGTCGCCGTCGTTTACCATCTACGGTAACTCGCGTCGTCAGAGATTACTCTGCAATGAATCGTGCACACTTTGTTCACGCTATAGAGTGTATAGACTGGACCAGCGTTGTGACATGTAAAAGCTACTCTGCTGAAACTCTAGCTACTTCTTTAACCAACATATTGTTAAGCAAAATTGACATCTGTTTCCCTTTGAAAAAGAAAACTTTCTCTGATAGGGGCAAGTCTTGGGTTACCCAAGACATACTAAATTTAAAATCGTTGCTTTTCGAAATCAGTGAATTAGCACGCTCTTTCCCGTTTAATAATACTCTTCAAAATTGGGTAGAAACTTTACAAATAAAATACACGCGTGCAATTTTAACAAATAAAACTCAATTTTACTCGAACCGCATGAACATGTCCCAAAACTCGTCCAGGGCTATGTGGGATGTTGTCAATAGGGAGAGAGGGAAAACAAATAAACTGCCTTTCGATTTTACAGAGTCTATTGTAGACTCAAAAGGTTTAAAATTCAACTCAAAAAAAGATTTAGTTAATGCTATGAATGCTAGATTTGTGGGTGCTGCCGCCGCATGTGGCGCCCCCTGCGCCGACCTGTCTCGTATGCGAGAGGCGCTGTGTGCGGCGCGCGCGCCTGCCGACCGCTCCATGAGACTCACTCTGTTTACTTGCGATGAGGTATATCGCATAATCGCAACGCGTATACCGCACAAACCAACGAAAGATGTATACGAGGTCTCTATGGAGTTGCTGCATACGGTCGTTGGCACTATCACTCCTGTCCTAGTAAAGTTGTATAATACTTGCCTTACGGAGGGATCTTTCCCAAAAGCATTCAAGGTCAGCAAGATATCTCCTCTTTTCAAAGGAAAAGGGAAAAGAGACAATATCGACGGGTACAGACCCCTGTCTATTATACCAGCTGTTGCAAAGGTGCTGGAGAATGGCCTCAGTTCTCGACTTACGCAATACCTTACATCAATTGACGCTCTGTCCTCTCATCAGTATGCCTACCGATCCGGACGCTCAACGACAGATCTGGCGCGTGATGTGGTGCGCAAAGTCACGGAGGCCCTAGAAGGTAGACAGCAGGTCGCTGTGCTTTGCTGCGACCTTTCAAAGGCATTTGACGTAGCAGATCACAACGTTCTTGCGGCAAAGTTACTGCACTACGGCATACGTGGCAATGCTCACAGACTCCTCACAGACATTTTGCACGAGCGGTCGCAGGTCGTCATTGGTGACGGGGGAAGAACCAGGTCCGATCCGTTGACATCATCCATGGGTGTAGCACAGGGATCATCCGTGTCAAATATACTCTTTTCATTATTACTCAATGACCTTCCAGATGCGATTACAGCTGCCGAAATTCTAATGTACGCCGATGACGTTGCTGGGATTGTGTCTGCCTCAGATGTCGACACGCTGGAAGAAAAACTGAGTGTTGCAGCTACCCAGCTATCGCGCTGGTTTGGTTTTAATGGTCTTGCATTAAACCTAACAAAAACCCACTTCATTAATTTTCGCATAGGAGGCAGAGCAAAGAGGGAAATGCGGGTTAGAGCCGAGGGAATCGCTATCAAGCAAGTAGAAGTAATTTCATTTTTAGGGTTCGAAATAGACAGGAAACTGACGTGGGAATCCCACATCGATAAGCTGTGTCGTCGACTAGGTTGTGCTTGTTTTGCACTGCGCAGACTGGCCCGGGTCGTGCCGCGTGACGTGGCGAGGACCTGCTACTTCGCAACCGTGCACTCGCTCCTGCAATATGGCGCTGAACTGTGGGGCTGTGCTGCTGAGTGGCAGCGCGCATTTCGAGCTCAAAAAAGAGCTGTGCGATCTATTGTACAGGTGAACCAATACACGTCAGCGAAACCCTTGTTTAAAGAACTTGGCATATTGACGTTACCGTCCGTAGTAATCCTGCAAGTGGCAATGTACGTGTATGTTCACCTCGACAGTTATAAAAAGCGCGGGGATATCTCGGCTCGCTTATTGCGCGATCCGTATAGACTCCTACCGGTGCAGCGGCGACTCGCGAAGTCCGACAAAGTAACCCACGTGATGGGCCCGTCGGTCTTTAACCAGCTCCCTGATACAATCACCTCGGCGCCCTCCCTGAACTCTTTTAAGAGAAAACTCAAAGATTGGCTTCTCGAGCACACTTTTTACAGTTTCAATGAGTTCCTTGCATTTAAACATGGATAATGGCGGTTATAGCTCAAGACCCACATATTATAATGATATATTAAATAATTGCATTATTATTAGGTATAAATAATTATGAAATGGTCTTATTATAATATTATTATTGTTTTCTTTTAAGTAAGAAATTGTTTTACGATTATACAAATAAGCTGACATGTAATATAAAATTTATGAATAAAATATGATATGATATGATATGATATATTTAGCCCACTATTTGGACCATGCCTAATAAAATAAAATTATCCTTAATAATTAAATTTAAATAGATTCATATTCGTAATTATTAATCGTGTTTCACGAAATTAAATCGTTTTTTTAAATATTTTTGCACAGTTGTCATTTTGAAGTTATTTCCACGGCCTAAAAATGGTCCATACACAATCACTGAAAATGGCGATAATCCTCCATTCACAAACACCGTGATTGGCTGTTTAGGGGTTCCCAAAGTAAATATTAAAAAAACTTTAATCCCTAGAGATTAATAAGGAGCTTTAGTCCTGATGTGCAGAGATTAAAGTAACATTTTAAGAGCATGAGAAGTGAAAAAGAGTTTTTAAGACCTCATGCATTATAGTCAAATGTGAAAAATAAAAATATGGTGAAGAACAAAGGTCTTCAAAATCTTTAATGTTCTGGTTACACAGTCTTTGGGATGTATTTTTGAAGTCGCTACCATATTTTTTATTGTTGGCTGCACACTGACCATGTGTTATGCATTTCCCGGCGTGACACGACTAATTACACGGAAAATTTTAAACCAGGATAATTGACGTATTATATCCAACAGCAAACAAAAAATCTAGATTAAGTGGTGGAGTGGAACTTGGGGAATTAAATACGTAGAAAATTTGTCAAAACTCCTTGTTACGTAGTTAGTATCGTATCGTAGCGTAGTTGTAATGTAATTTATTCCTAAAATGATCGTAGAATGTACATAAATAAAATGTATTAGTGCTTGCGTAATAAGCAACCGTGGCTGATAAGTCGAGTTCCTGATTAGAGTAGCCGCAACTTAATTTGACACTGACCTTCCTCAGCTAGGAGTTCCTAGTCATGCTACACCACGAAACCTCGCTGGGTTTCGTAGTCTTGGTGTGTTAAAATATGGTCTAAGATCCGAATAGGTGAAGATTTGGACCGGGCTGTTTATTCGACGAAAAGTATTTTATATCAAATTCAATACGCTAAATAATATGTGGCGAATAGGTAGGCTGAAAAAATTCTGTCCAGTACATATATCATTAAAAAAATAATTAAAAAACAACTTTTTTTTTAAATTGCAAATGTTACTTTAATAGACAAATTACATTCTAATCGAAAGTATAAAGTCTATAGAATATGCAAACGTTAGGTTTGGTGCAAATTACTAGTACCGACTTACCTGTTTATACCTGCCTACCCAATAGTTTGACGGGAAACAAATAGTCAAACTAACGTTTGCATATTCTGTAGGCTTCATACTTTCGATTGGTATTTAATTTGTCCATTAAACAAGCTATTGTATTTTTTTTAAACAAAGTTAATTTTTAAATTTTTAAATTAATTATATACTGCACTGAAAATGTTCAGCCTACCTATCCGCCACATATTATTTAGCGTATTAAATTTGATATAAAATTATTTTCATCGAATAAACAGCCCGGTCCAAATCTTCTCCTATTCGGATCTCCTACTAATACAGGCGATCGATAACGTGTGTAAACAATATCCCATTAAACGCTGTTGTTGCCGTCTCTTCGCCCAGTAGGTCGAGCACAAACATCTCAAGCATACGTCACGTTTAAGAATCGCCTTTACTATTAGTATATTTTTCATAGCAGTACAACTCCAACATAATCAGGTACTCATGTACAAGTGATAACGTCTGGAAAAACCGTGTAGTAAATCCGCTCAGCAGTTTATGCTTTGGAAATATTATGTGCAATTATTACATTAGTGTCTATCAATATTATTATTATATTGATTTTGTAAATGACAATGAACCGGTTTTGAAAAAGTCGTCAAGGTAGTCTTTATTTAATAAATTTAGAAAATTTGGGTATCTATAGTACGGCAATGCCGTTATGAATTATAACATAACTTTATTTTGAGTTCCTAGGGTTTTTAGGATTCAAATTTGAAAATTATCTCTCTTTTGAAGTTCAAGATAGGGGAATCATTTTTTTTTTTATTATATTCAAATTTGGTTTTCATAACCCTACAAACCAATGAATTCTCAACTTTTATCTACCGATGTCGGTTCCCAAGCATAAAATATAAATAAAATATGTTAAAACGTAATTTTGAAAATCTGCATTCCTAAAAACCCAGAAAATACCTCCCACAACGACGCTTACAAAAAAGTCATAGCCGCTATCTTAGATCAAAAATTAAACATCTTTTTCGAAATCTGTGTGCCCTATTCAAATTCAAATTCAAATTCAAAACATTTATTTCGAGCAACTAGGATCATATTTAAGATAGTCCAGCAAATTGCTCCTAGAAGGATATTTACAACATATTTCTGAAATGTGCATCCTTGAAATAAACTGCACTTTTTTAAATTTGTTATACAAGTGGCACTTCGATGGGTTTCGCCAATGATTTCGGTTCTTTGATATAGCACCTGGTTACGGATCCGTTTAGAAAATATTAGTGACTGATTAATATAATAAATCTTGCTTTTTATTAAGTTTTATGTATTTTTATTAACTTACATCGAAAAAAAACTTAATTAGTAAAAAGTACCTATTTAAAAATAATTTAAGATCCCTGAATTACTTGTTTACACAAATTGTACTGGTATAAAAAAATTACAAGTATGCTTTCTAGTAGCTACCGTAGCGTTGAATTTAGGCCGCTTATTGTGCGGGTTAAGTAAAACGTCATGTTATTATGACTGCCGCAGCTCGACTGCCTAATGTAATCGAAAGTTAATTTTTAAAGATAAACTGGTTGGGCACATGCATATATTTTAAAAGATATTTCAGATATTGCAGTTTACATGTCAAAGTGACAAGTCAGGCTTACCACAGCAATGCAAGCTCAGATATCTAGAAGGAAATTAACAAATATGAGTCTAAATTATACATCCAATTTATAATAAGTGTTCTTGAACTCGGTATAACAGCCACGGTCATGCTGGTAGTAGAAGTATCCGTCTCTTGGGGCTCGGTGTAATGGGCGGTGTGTTGTAGACAGCTTGCCGGGCGCAGGCGGCGCGGGCGTGGCGGGCGGCTACAGCCCGCCGCCGCCGCCCACGCTGCTGCGCTGGTGCGCGCGCCGCCGCTCGCTCGCGCTGGCCGGGCTCGCCGGCGCCGTGCGCATCTGGGACGCGGAGCACGAGCTGCTGCACTCTAACATCCCCACAGGTACACAACCGCCCGATAGTATGTCCATCCATAGGTACCCGACAACATGCCTATGTGACAACGTCATCACGGGCATCTGAAAGGTGGCTGTTATTTGTTTTCTGGAATGGGGAAAATGCGAATGGAAGAAACGCGTCAGGGGAAATACACTACTGAAAAACTTAATTTGGCAAAAAACGCGATTTAGCCGTTCGTAGTAAATGATGTTTATTTTCAATTTCAAGATAATGAACAAGACTTTTGTAAAGTTTGCAGTTTTAAAAATAAAACCTATTTTGGATTTCAAGATGGAGACATAATTTTCGAAATTAGCATCCTTGAAAACAAAAAAGTGACTAGTATTTCATGCTTTTCCAAGAATTTTATTTCCGCTGCGGTAAATTACGTCTTTGGAAAAAGTCGTCATACTAGTCGTTTTCTAGGTTTCTAAATAGGTATCGGCAAAAACTTAAAAAAAAAAGACATTGCTGCCGTATTTAAGTTTAAAATCGGTTTTCAAATTTTCGAAACCGCTTTCCGAAAAAACAATTGACGATGATGATGACGAGTTTTCCATAAAGTCCTTTTCCGTTATCTTGGAATTTTCAATAAACGTAATTTTTGATATTTTTATTCCATTATTAAAAAAAACTGTGTCATTCAGAATGCGAGAGCGCGGCGACGGCACTGTGGCGCGGCTCGGAGTGGGAGGCGCGCCTGGGCCCGGCGGAGGGCGCGGAGGGCGCGTGGTCGCTGGTGGCGGGCTTCGCCGACGGCTCCGTGCGCGCCTGGGACGAGCGCGCGCCCGGCGTGCGCGCCGCGCTGCACCACCACCGCGCGCCCGTGCTGTGCGCCGCGCCGCGCCAGCACAGCCGCAAGCTCGTCACCGGCTGGTACGCACACGCGCGCGCACGTTCATCTTCCCTTTACCTACTTTATCAACCGGAATACGTCCCCCGGTTCACATAGGCCTCCGAAGCGACCGATTCTGCTCGCATCCGGCAGCTTCGAGCGCCTTCTTCAGGCTATTCCGCCTCGGAGGGAATTCGCTTCCTCGTTCTTCCGCTGCATTCCCGATCGAGACCTTTTCGAACCGGGTAAACACTAAACTTATAATCTGTAATTTTACTAGATGGACGGGAAAATATGAGATATTATATAGCAATAGGTTCATCCGGTTCGTAAACCTATTAAAAAGAAAAAAATAGGTTAATTGTTGCAAAATTCAATGCGATCTTAAACAATGGTAGCTTCTTTCCTTGACATAAAAGCTGACGTGACCCCGTTGATTATTGGCAGCATGAACGGCGAGATCCGCATTTACGACACGCGCAAGATGGAGCCCCTGGAGACGCTGCGCGCGCCCGCGCCGCTCGCCGCCGTCGACGTGCACCCGCTGCTCGACCTCATCGCCTGGTAACACCCCCTCACACTCCCTTACACTCGCTAGAACACACCCGGCACACGTTCACGCAACGTAAACTAGCCTGCGTCGCTATTGCCTAACGCACTCGCAATCACAATCGCCTTCAAAGTGGAACAATTGTTTTCATTTTGTATGCAGATAAGCCTTCGATTTTCAAAATGAAAACGATTGCGATTGCGAGTGCGTTAGGCAATAGCCCCTCTGGTTACATATATCCTCACTCCTCATGGTATTCCCATATACATACTGGTATTTCACACATTTTCCTATCTTCTGACAGACGATCTTTATCTCTTATGCTTAAAATATTTAATAAAGGCACAACGCGTGATGACCTTGAACCCTTCCGACAGAACAAATACAGATGTTTTGCATCCTTTTAGCAATTAGCACTTTATAATCCGGCAGTTTACACAGCCGAATGCCTATGCCTATAATAATCTGGCAGTTCCAACAATCCGGCATAGAGGGAAAATTACCGTTGCCAGATTATCGAGCGCCTACTATATATTCAAGATCCACTTTTCATTCTCATACATAATGTGTTGTACAGTGGATCGGTGAACCAGTCGATCAGTCTGTACGAGTTGGGTGGCACGCCGCTCAACACCATCAAATTCCACGAGGGCTTCATGGGCATGGGCGCGCGCATCGGGCCCGTCTGCTGCCTCGCCTTCCACCCGCTCAGGTCGGTACACGCTCAAACGCCTTTAACAATAGTGTTCATTTTAAATGTGTTTGAGCACCGTATAGGTTTCGGTTACAAGTCGACCCTCTACCATCTTTTGTGCAATTTCCTTTTACACACACATCTGTTCGAAAGTGCCAGATTCTTAGCAAAGTTATTTCCCCAACTACGGTGAAGCAAAAAATGATGGTGATGATTTTAGCAGTCCGTATGTTAGTATGTTCATCTATTCCGTTGTAGCTCCTATAATATCCATGATATTTTGACAAATGATGTGTCGTTCGTTTCATCTTAGTGTCATAGACTAGGTAACGTTATATTAAATCCATAGCGGATTTTACTGGCATAAAATACTAAATAAAAAATACTTACAAATGTATACGGGTAATTTTTTAATAGGAGCACAAATTTTAATATTTTCTTCGCTTACTTAAAAATTAGATAATTAATTTGCAAAAGAAAAACTGATTTTATTGTTGTAATATGTTATATTAACGATACAAAACCAAATATTAAAATTTGTGCACTGAGAAAGGTTTTAGATCTCGAAAAGGTATTATTTATGGATAAGAAATGTATTATTATTATTATTGTACCATTCTTCTGAATTGTTCATATTTCAAATTCGTCACTTTCCAAATTGGTCATTTTCCATTTTCGTCATATTCCAAACTCGTCATTGTAAAGTCGGGTTCTTCCAGTGCGATTAACGAAACGGACACACCAATTGTACAAAATGAAAATCATAACATAAATATGAGGTAGGTTTAGGTTATGGTTAGTTATTCAACTGGCCCAAAGGCCAGTACTCTAAGAAATAAGACTGTGTTAAAGTTGAGCCGTTGTGAAAGAAAAATAGTTGACCTGTTTCAGTTGGTCAGTTTAGTTAATCGTAGTGGAAGAACAGAGGATTTCTATAATAAGTTTATACAGGCGAATGGACATGGTATGACGAATTTGGTATATGACGAAAATGGAAAATGGTCAGTTTGGAAAGTGACGAATCTGGAATATAACTAATTCGCAAGATGACGAATTTGGAACAAATCTATTCAAATAGTAGATTTCGTAGTCGGGATTTAGTTTTAACTGTAACTTGTTCATTCACCGTAAGAGCATGCACTCTTGTGTCGGCTTGAACTCGGCACCATGTCGATACCCCAGTATCGCGAGCGAGCCCCGCAAGCCGCTAGGCCCCGGTTGGTTAGCCGGTGAGTATACGCGCGTCCCCCCGCAGATGCGCGCTGGGCGTGGGCTCGAAGGACTCGACGGTGTCGGTGTACGTGGCCGAGCCGCGCCGGTGACCGCGCGCGCGCGCCGCCGCCGCCCCGCAGCCCAGGTGACACACACACACACACACACACACACACACACACACACACACACACACACACACACACATACGCACACGCACACACGCACACGCACACACACACACACACACGCACACACACACACACACACACACACACACACACACACACACACACACACATAATACTCCATTTACTTTAACGATAGGCTTCTTTAACTCGCACAGTGTCATACAAATGACAAGGACAAAAGATAGAGGCAGTAGCCAAGTGGGCGACAATAATCGATAATCTTCTTAGAACTCGTTCACAATGGTATTTGAAAATAAAAGATTAAGGAGACATCGGTCTGTTTCAGTAGCCGGTTAAACGATAAACAATAAGTCGCAAGAAGGGTAACAAACGCGTCCGCACCGTACAGATGTAAGAGCCGACTGATTACTTCCTCCATTGTGAGTGCGGCTTTAGCGGATTCTCATTAGCCAATCACGTGCAACCGCACTTTTCCTGTGCTAAGTCGTTAAAGTAAATGTAGTATAGTATCTATACTACTCTATTTATTTATTTGTATAAGTATGTTTATCGTTGCCTAGTACCCAGAAAGTAGTTTGGGACTGGGTCAATTTGTGTGAGATCGTCCCCCGATATTTATTAATTATTATTTATTCCTGTTCCAATTTCTATTAAGCTAGTCCCAAATTGAGCTCTCGACTTGGACTTCGGATACTAGACAACAATAAAAAAATTAACGGGATTTGTCTATGGCCTTAACAATTCAGTTACTATCAGATGGCCTGTGTGTTCGTTTGACTTCTCCATGCCATAAAAAATACATAGGGGGACGGAACCCGTAATTATTAGACAACGAACAATAATGGACACTTGATTCTTATTTTACAGAAGATAAGGGTTATTCATTTTTTTCAACAATCTATTTAGGACCGTATCACTTCTTCGATAGCTCGTAGGATTTGCTGGTTTAGGTATGGGATTTATAACTTCTCACTTGCATGAATTAAAATTCGCACGTCAAGTTGCACTTTTTATTAAACATCACCAATATCGCCATTTCTATTCTAGGCCCATCCACACAACTTTTAACCGCCAGTACACTCATAATGTCAGTTGGTGACAGACCGTATGAAATTTGAATTAAGAGTGAAGTGTCCATTACTGGTGCCTGTCAGCTAAAAGTGTCCATCATTCGGCCGTCTCCCTACATACAGACATTAAATCACACGTTTCCCAGAGGGGTAGGCATAATATATACCACTTCTTTCCACCTGCTATGATCCTGACAGATCTCTTTCGCTTCTTCCACATTCATGCATCGAGTCTATGGGAAACGTTTCATAATATGTATGTACAGGTAGCGAGCGCTGCGCGTTACTGCGGTAGCGCCCGGCGACAGGACTCTAGCCACGGCCGACGCTCGGCCGACGCTCGCGACGTACGTCACCGAATCTGTACACTGCATTGTACACTACGTATGGTTCCAATTATTTACCTTTTTTTTTTTCGGAAACTGCCAAGCCTTTTTATTGGATTGTTGTTATAGCCATGGCCAGGAGAAGTAGAATCTATGTTTAACTTCGTTGCTAGAATATAATTTGTCGATTGATTCCGTTCGTAAAGTGAAGTGACCTATGGTTTTTTCAAAAAGTCCCTTTTCGAAATAGCTGTTTCGCAAAGCGTCCCTTTCGCAAAATATCCCATTTCCTATATCTACTTTACGTATTCTCTTGAAGTTGATTTAAAGATGGTATGTCATTTCATTTGAGCATAATTCAAATGATAAGCAGGCTTAAAAAAATAAGATTTTATAGACGGGAGATTTTGAAAAGGGGTTTTTTTGCGAAAGGGTAATTTTGCAAAGAGGACCATATGGTTTGTCACCATTAAATCGACCTGTACCAGTTTAATTTTCAGCCCAAATTGGAAAATAAAGCTTTTTTTTTAACTTAATTGGTAGTTTTCGAAATAAAACTTGGATAGATATTAGGAAACTATTGGACCTGTGCGCATCGTGAAACAAAACTATGTTATCCAGTGTGCTGGCCTCGCAGTGCTCTTTGGTTTCGGCGTCGTTGTGCTAAAAAGTGCAATCTATAATTTGTTAAAATGTTAGAGGAAATTATATTTAAAAAATATATTAGTTTAGGGCCCTTCGAAATTTTAATTAGAAGGCTAAAGTTTTGTCATATATAGCTTTTACAGATGATCGATGGGGCCAAAGAGGTCTCAAATGGCTATTAAGTAACGAAAAACGCAATTTAGCTAGACTGGCATTTGGGCAGTCATCATGGAAGGGCTATCTATGCCCAGCAGTGGATGTCTTTCAGCTGATGTGATGATATAGCTCCAATTTCGTCTTCTATATTCCTTAGAAAAATTGGCTTGAACTTTTGTACATGCCTTAACATATGTAAAACATATCGGAAATATCTATTTCTTAACACAAATTACAAAAGTTGTAAATAAATATGGTTCACCCATGATTCTGCTTCAAAAGTGAATGGTCAGTGTAACTGAATTAATACTACGGTACTCCATGCGCTCTTACCGCGTTTTTCGTCTGAGTGATTTGTTATATAGCGGCGTACGCCGAGACCAAACGACACTGTGGGCACTTATTGGTTCATATAATCTGGTCTTATTATCTAAACAAAATTTATGACTTATAATTAATGAAAAAATGAAGTTTAAGTCTAAAGCAGTCTTTAACTATATACCTACGTATAATTTTCAGGTTATATTTTTTTTTACATAATACAGCAAGTATGAGTGAATAAATAAACCCAAGAGCATTGAAAACGGATCATGGTTAACGTAAATTTGTACGTGCAGCGACCCGTTTCCACTGGTTTGGGTGAAGTTGTAACATTTGGTGCTACGAGCCATGCATCCTCGCGTCTGCACGTAACGCGACGAGCGCGGTGCTCGGCTCTGCCGCGCGACGCTTGACAATCATTAAGTAGTGGTACTCATGGACAATTTAGATGTATAACTTAAAGGTTATTTAATTAAATCTTTACATTGTCGTCAAGTACGTATACAATTTATAATTATATATGTTCATTTATTATGAAAATCTACACGGATTTTAAAATCGGCAGCGGGGCGCCGGGGGTGTCCAATAAGAACACCCATACTGTAGGTAGGTCTACGACGGTTCATTAAGATCGGTTACTTTGACGGAATTATAGATTATAGCGCAGTCGCGCGACGTCGGTGCGTAAAGACAGCTAAATAATAGGAAAGGTACTATTTAGTAACAGCGCTATTAATCTTTTCGACAGCAATATATCCGTCAATGGTGTTGCACCGTTAGTGCGGATATATCTGTCACGGTTCACGCCGCAAAATAAACCTGAGTGTCCGTAAGGTTCAAATTAGGTCTGGTTTTAGCTGTCACTGTCGCGTGAGGGACAACTTTTGTATTTAACATGACGATGTAAAGGATAAGTTTTTCGAAATTGTACAGTTTCTAAGTAGGCTTCTGTTAACCTTCGGGGAGTGAAGATGGCCCATAGAAAGATGTTCGGCTTTAATTTTGATTTGTTTATTTACTGATTATACTCTCACTCACAAGACATTAGCGAAATCATTACGGAACCGCGGTGGACCGCCATTATTAACAAAGAAGAAGTGTTTCCAGCACTTATCACTAGTGCAATACTGATAGGCTGACCAGCTCGGCTAAAGCCTGACCAGAAAAACAAAAACCTGTAATGGGGTCGCCACTACTGCTTTTTTAATCTGTGTTTCGTGAATTGCAATAGAAATGACAGTTCATGTAATTTCCGCAATATGGCGAGGTTTTTTATTTGTCTGGTCAGGCTTTATGTCTGACGTACGTCTGCTCATGTTAAGGGTCAGATTTTTTCTTGCTTACTATAAGGATGATGTCAATTTTGCATTTTATTTTATTACACAATTTCGGAAATTGTATACTTGATAAAACAATTAGCATAGAGGCATCGATGTTAGTCCTCGGACTTGACAACGCATTTGGAATGTTGAGACTTCATCTACTGTCCACCAGGTGGACCAGGAGGATCAGGTGCCCTGGGTGCTCGTATGCCATTAAAAAACTTGTTGTCTTTGCTTTTTCATCACCTTTCGTAAAATATGCTGCATTTTTACGAAACTTAGAACTATATCTGATCCCTATAATCTGTTTCATCATGACAGCCGTATTTCGTAATTTCAATCACTTACTATACTCGCATGCGAGGTACTTAATTATGCTATTAATTATTTAAGTCCCTGAACCGCGTCGCTAGGTGTGTACCAATGTAGTATTTATGTAAAGTTAATGAAACAGGTGTAATACGTGTTTATATGAGCTGTCACAGGAATCATCTGAGATGAAATAAAGTGCAGTTAGGCATGCAAATTGTTAACCTTACAAACACCGGCGCCCCTTTTTTAAATTGACGGACGCTTAGCAATGCTCCAAGGGTTGGTTATTAAAGTCCTCTCGACCAGCGAGTCACGAAGGCGTCCGTCCCCCGAGCAGCTACTCCTAACTACGCCTCGATATATCAATGCAATCAAATAGCCAAATGTATATTCACAAAACGTAACGCTTTAAGAATTCGCCAGTAAGTAATGTTTTGTATATTGGCACTAGGGTAAGGCACACGCAATAAACTTAGGTTAAGAGCCTTAGGGTCGACGGCGAAATTAAGGTTTTCGTGAGGTCGGATCACTGTTTAGAACTGCACGCTGATTGCGCAGCCGCAGTTCTTGCGCCGTTTATTTGCATTTTATACTTTCGCAGTTTTAATACTAAAGAAATATTTCAATTCCGGACCCAAGGCATCCCTTAATAGTATCATAAATATGAGATCGTTTTAGGTTATGTTAGGTCCTTAGCTGGCCCGGAGGCCCAAACCACCCAGGAATAAGAGCTCCGCGGTAGCGGAGTTCCGTCGCCTTTCTGCGAAAGTGTATAAAATGCAAATAAATCTCTTGTGCAAGGTGCACTACTTTTTCCCTTACTTTTTCCTAGAATTCCATATGGACATAAAATAAACTAAAAGTATTGTGCTTTTAATATCTTGATACAGTTTTTTTATCTCACGAAAGCGGGTGGGCCGTAGGTACTTGTAATTGTAATGCGTACAGACACGCACATTACGGCGACGCTTAGCGACGACAGCTGTGGCCCACCCGCTCTGAAGATATTGAAGTGAGTGAGCATTCAGCGTGCAGTTACTGCTTAAGAATATATTTCGAAGTACTGACATGCGACGAACACAATTACGGACGAAGACCCCTTTGGCGTCAAGCCCTATTTATGTCTTATTTTCTGAAATATGTATCTGCCAGATATACCGTTTACACACTTGATGCCACGGGGCCTTCGCAGGTATATTGACCAGATGGTAGCTTGCATCGAGAAATTGTTATTTTATAATGGCCTGCTCCGAAACATAATCGAAACTATCCCTGTTGTACTGTATGCGATAGAGCGAAATGGACCGGAGCTAATTTAAAACTTATTTTTAAGAGTATACACTGGCTAAAATACTCTTCAGGGTAAATATTAATATTAATATTTATTATAATTATGTATTTGTTTTGTGGAAAGTGTCAGTCAGGTGAAGCTTTGGGGGGTAACAAAGACAGTGATTAAAAATCTTCATGGTCTACGTACCTATTTGTAAAAACATTGTTCATATTTATTAAGCCCCGAATAGTGTTTTGGCCGTCACGTACTGCTTTTGCTTTCGTATATTACACTTTAAACTATTACTGATACGGATTGTATGACTAATTTAAGAATTTTTATATAAAACAAAGTAACAGTTTTTTGTTTCAAGTGAATTTTGTGATTAGTGATTTACAGAAAGTTCCTAAGACTTAATAATTACTAGATGCCATTTGTATTGTAATAAGTCTGCGCTCGCGGCGCGTGCGCCGAGCCGCCGAGCGCGCGGACGGATATTGTGTTCTTTATTTATATTTTAGTCGTATACGATGTACCTACCGATGTAGGAGTGCATAATATGGGAATATATAACAAATTATGTGCATGTGTAATTCAAAGAATTTATTTTTAAAGTTGTTTTGATAAGTTTGTACAGCTGACGGGCCGCGGCCGCTAGGTTAAGGATATGACGCGCATTTATTATTGGTCAGTTTATTCCTTTAGCCAGTTCACATGATGGAACAAATATAGAACATTTTAACAACCGAATCAAGTTGTGAAGTTGATGGCCATAAGCATTTTGTTATTAGTCTGCGGAGCGGAGCCATCGGAATGTATTGTAGTATATAATTGATTCGATTAGTGGCTTTTACAAATTGTGTAATTTAATTGTACATTATACAATTTAAAGTTGTTGTTGTTGAAATAAAATATGGTACATAAAGTCTTTGAATTTAATATAGCCAGACAAATGTCCCGCGACAGTGTCGCCAGCGTGTGGGCAAAGTGGAGCAGTGTTGCCGGACTTCGCACGACATATCTGGCGACATCGCACTATAAGTGTCGGCCGCGACATCGCATCAGGCTAAATCGAGCTACTTTTGCGAAACTTTTAGTCGCGTAGCCAGAGAAAAAATACTTATGAGAATATTAAAAGTTAACATTTTTGCCTTTGCATTTTTTGTCGGCTGTAGCCGACGTGGCGTCAGTGGCACGACTTTTAGTTGACGGCCAGAGCCGACTGTGGCGTTGAAAAGGTTAAAAAAGAAATAGAAGTTTTACATTCGCCTACTCGTGCAAAATTTGGTTACTGAATTATCACCTAGTTTTTTAAAATTGTACTCTGTAGCTCTGCCTAGCCCACTCTGGGATTACAGGCGTGAATGTGTGTATGTAGAAGTTGTACGGCTGTGCTTTAGATATTTAGAAATATGGCGCGTACATAATGTAAAAGGTATTAAAGTACATACATACATACATTAACTCATGCCTTCATTCCCAGAGTGGGGTAGGCAGAGCGACTACTAATATTAGCTTTGAATGTTTTTTCTTTAATGACAATATTTGTGGGACTATGAAAATCAAAAAAATACTTGTTTGTCATTCTTATTACTTTATTGGACGAATAAAGAGTAATTTCGTGATTTCCGTACCTACCTAAATCCACATATATTATCAGTCTAAAAAGTTTACAACGTGACGTTAAGATAGTTCTAATTAGGATTCAATTTAATTTTTTTAAACTTTAATTCTTTATACATTACTTACCACACAATATTACTAAATACCTAAAGCACCACCGTAAAACTTCCATTTTTTTTAAAACTTCTATTAAACTCTCAAAACTTTTTCATACATTTTAATGTCCCACGACGCCACTATTTCCACGACATGTCTGACAATGTCGCGTGACACGTGTCGCCGAAGTTGTCCGGCGAAGTTTCACGAAGTCGCCTGACTTCGCCCGACGTCGCTGCTGACACCTGTCGCGCGATGTCGCCAGATATGACCGGCGAAGTTTCACGAAGTCGCCTGACTTCGCCCGACGTCCCTACTGACACCTGTCGCGCGATGTAGCCAGATACGCCATGTGAAGTCGCTCGACATCCACATGTCGCCGACGTTTGTCCCCTAGTGAATCCTTTAGGTAAATAAGCAAAACTTATCATGCTACAAGCAAACATTACAAGAAAAATTAAAGTTCTCCCTTCTAGATGTCTGTACCTATGAAACAACTACAATCTAAAAGGGGTAGTTGTATTCTTAGCATTGCTAGGGATTACTAGCAAAAAGAGATAAACCTAGTTTTGGTCTCAAATCTGATTTTGAGTGGAAAGTATCCATACATTTTAGACAAACTAAACTGAACAAGAGTAACTATAATATATTCTCCTTTAGAGCCAGGTGGAGCTCAATGTGAAAAGTAGTAAGCATGTTAAGATGTGTGATGTATGCATGTCTTTTAGTCACACTCAACCAGATCAGGACATCAGATAGTTTCTGACAAATGCTGAGAAACACATCTTCTACATAGAAGTTGTAGGCAGGAAGGAAAACAAAACATTTTTAAATTAATTTAATGAGAAACAAAATTCTTCGTGACCATTCTACTGACAACAATATCTAATAAATCATTATTACACCCAAGATTGACCTTATTTAACTTGTATGTACTTTTCAAGTCTTTCAAATCTGTATAGAGGCCAAGATCACTCATTGGACACATTTCCCCCTCTATCTGCGGCAGGATCTCGCTGCTAACGTCCTTTTCAACTGTAGTTAGAAAACAAACGAGCAGGTTTTGTTCCTTCTCGATGCCAAACTTGCTCAGACTTTGCGTAATATTTTTGGAAAGTGACAGGTTAAATAGTATCTCAGCGTACACAGTTCTGGTGACCATGGAGCCAAGCCGCGCCGCCAGCACGGCCTTGTTGGCGGCAACCGCCACTTGCAAGGGATCCAGTATCAAACTGGGCTTCACTACAGCACAGTTCCAAACTCCTTTAATAATGTTATTTCTAATCGCCTCGACATTCTGAACGTTTTTAAAAAGGTACATTTTTAAGGATGTGTTGGTATCGGGATCGAGGGCACATGTATACATTTGGGCCGACATTTTTCAATAACAAATTGGTTTTTAATAGGCTGTAAGCCAAAACAACAGTCAATTCAAACGATATACACACATGTGATAATGACACTTGACACTTACTGTCAAGTGTCAAGTTGACAGCTTAAACGTTCTTAAATTCACCAAAATTTTGGATTTTTAGGTACATTATTTATAAAGGCTTGGCTCGTTCAAACATAAAGATTTTTTTATATCAAGTAACAATTTTAAATAAATTAGTTACCGGTGTGATAAAAACAAAACCTGTAAGTTTGAGAATGTGTATGCAAGTTTAAGAGTATTGTTAAAACGCCTTTGTAAAATAGTTCCAAATTTCAAACTCGAAGACCTCTTTACACTATACGGTTTTTTAGCATCTTTCTGAATAAAATTATTTTTATATTATGTTATGATCACTTATTTTCATATTTCATAATGATATTATGAATTATATTATTTTAGGGGGCTTAACGATTCAACAGAGTTGGAGTAATTGTTGGAGCGCAATTTTTTATCTTTCTGTAATATTTATGTACTTGTATTTAGATAGACATATTATTTCTGAATTAGGTACTGAAAATGGTATAAGGTATCTACAAACAAAAACAAAAGACGGTAATTTAAAAGAAGTAATCACTATAGGTCTAACGCATAACTGAGTCTGTTCAGACTAATCTTTGGTAGCAAATCCCGTGTGTGTTTACGGTACGTCAAACGACGTAATAACTTCAGTCGGGCGTCAGCCTTGCGGTCGTCAATACGTGTTAATTGAACAGATCCCTTCAAGTAAACACACACGGGATTTGCTACCAAAGATTAGTCAGAACAGACTCAGTTAAGCGTTAGACCTATAGATACATCGCCATATAGGTGCATCGTATTCCTTTTCCTTCACTTGACCCTAGTTCACCACATTTCACCAACTTGCGTCAGAGCCTTATGCCCTTTTCTTTAGATCGATCATCTATCTGTGTCCTCCAGCCTCCATGGGCCAGTTTTATAAAGCTACAAATTACAAGCTATTCGAGCAGTGTTGCCAGTTTAGACCTGTAAAATTGTAACTTGTAGCTTTATAAAACGCGCTTGGACCTAGCCTATATGTATGTGAGCAAGCCAAGTTTCATCCCAATCCGTTCAGTGGTTGAAGCGTGATTGAGTAACCAACGTCCAAAACACTTTCTCATTTATTTAAACAGTTGCAACAATGAAGTGCAACAAAAGAGTCAAACTGAAAACCGGCTCTGTGTCTTCTGCATCAGCAGGAGCCAGCTCACGCTGAGTCTGACCCTTTTGCCGGAGTGTACCTTTTTAGTTAAGAAGTAGGTAAGACTTCTTCTTCTTATAGTGCCTCTCCAACTAGTGAAGGTTGGCAGCCAGCTCCGCATACATCTGGCGGTCTTTGGCGAGGTTGAAAAGCTCCGCTGCACTTGTGACTCCAGTCCATTCCCGAATGTTTCGCAGCCACGATTTCTTTCTGCGCCCGACAGCTCTTCTTCCAGCAACTTTGCCCATCATTATTAATTGCAGAAGTTCGTATCTTGGGTGCCTAAGTACATGACCTAGATAGGCAACTTTTCTCCTTTTGATGGTCTGCATTAGTTCACGTTTCCTCCCAACTCGACGCAGAACTTCAACATTGGTCACTCGGTCTGTCCAGCTTATGGCCAACATGCGTCTATATGCCCACATTTCAAATGCTTCTGTACGTTTTCGGAGTTGCTCTTTGAGGGTCCAGGGTTCACATCCGTACAGAAGTATGGGCCATATATAGCATTGCAGTAGACGAATGCGTTAAGATATTTTAAGGCTGCGACTGCAAAGTACCCTTTTCATGTTATTAAAAGCACTACGGGCGATTTCAATACGGGTTTTTATTTCGAGGTCACTCTCCCAGTTTTCATCTACCCATGTGCCCAAATATTTATATTTACGCACTCATTCCAATACCCTGCCATCTACAGAAATCACGGGATTTATAACCTTTTTTTTTGTGACCACTAAGATTTTCGTCTTGGAGACATTCATACGCAGACCTGCCTTTAAACTGTATTCATTAACCCGGTTTACAATTTGTTGCAATTCAGCCTCTGTGGGAGCTATCAGGACTGTGTCGTCCGCATATCTAAGATTGTTGACGATACGTCCGTTAATCTTAATGCCACAGTCAAGCTCTTCCAGTGCTTCAGCGATAATTGCCTCCGAGTATAGGTTGAAGAGTGTTGGTGAGAGTACACAACCTTGCCGAACGCCTCTTCTGATCTCCACTTCGTCAGTTTCTTCACCATCTACACGGACGGTCGCTCTCTGGTTCCAGTACAGATTCTGAATAACACGTACATCTTTGCCATCTAACCCAATGTCGTTCAAGATTCCTATAAGATGATCATGCAGCACTCGATCAAACGCTTTTTTGTAATCGATGAAACAAAGGAAAACATCTTGTTGCTCTTGTACTTCCTCCGTTCTTCCATTAGGCGATAAATCTTCTCAGTCATCCACACTTGTTTAGACATCCATTTATCAGGTTTTAAGTGGTCTCTGTTAACAATAACCATCTTGTCTCTCAGTTGGCTCCATCTTTCTCCCACCGATTCATGGTGCTCCACCCGCTTCGAGTTTACCGCCCATGCATTAATGTCATTCGAGACCTTTGGTCTTATTTGCGGGTCATGGATTTTTCTTATGTCTACTTTACTCTTTGAGGCCTTTTTCTTTAATTGTTTAAGGGTACAGGACATTTTGGCGACGACTGGATTATGGTCTGAACTTATATCTGCCCCTGGGTATGTTCGGACACATTTAATGCAGATTCTGTAGCGGCGGTTAATCATCAAGCAAGTAATCAATTTGGTTACGTACTATATGTTGAGAAGTGTGTCGCGGTGACGTCCAAGTATACAGTCTTCTGGCCGGTAGTTGAAAGTGTGTATTAGTAACAACTAGCTCCTTTTCTTGACAGAATTGAACCAGTGTGTCACCTCTGTCATTCCTTTCTCCCAACCCGTATTTTCCAACAATTCCTCGAACCTCACCTTCTCTAATCTTAGCATTAAAGTCACCCATAACCATACAGATCTCATGCCTTTGTGTGTTTTCGAGTAACTGCTCCACTTCTTTGTAAAGTTCTTCGATTTCCTGGTCTGATTTTTCTGCCGTTGGAGCGTAAACTTGGAATATATTGATATTTCTTGGCTTTGCTTCTATTCGGATCAACATGGCACGATTGGATTTAGGCACAAAGCTTACATTGCCATTACCATTTTGCCATTTTTTTTTACCATTTTGGTGTTCATGATCACCCCTACCCCATACAAATTCGACGATTCGTCGGAGCCAGAGTAATACATAACATGGTCGACATCTATCTGGTGCTTGCCATTCCCTTTCCACCTCACATCACTCAATCCCAGTATGTCAATATTCAGGCGCTTCATCTCCTTGACTGCATTGTATTTCTTTTCTGGACGTAAAAGGCTTCGTACATTCCAGGTCGCAATTGTTAAAGTATTCTTAAAACTACGCTCGGGGATTCTTTGCACCCCTGTCCCACTTAAGGGACGCCGAGCACTCGGGGCCGTGGCTTTATAGGACTTTTCCATGGTTTTTATGTGTCGCTGACGACTAGGGAATGTTAGTGCAGTGGTTTCCCGTTGCCTTCTGCACCAGACTTTTAGGAGATATTTCGTCCCCAAAGCCACTGAAACCTCTTCCGACCAGAAGGGTTGCTTATGGCCAGGTGTATGGTTATACCGTAGACAAGACAACGATTGTAAAGGCCGATCGGTTCAGAAACTCTACTTTGAAAATCGAAGTTCGTAGTTACGTTAGCTCTATCTCTTTTATTCGATTTAGTCTCGAATGACGAATGACAGGGATGGAGCTAACGTAACTACGAACTTCTATTTTCAAAGTAGGGCCTCAGGCCGAACTGCGTCAGTTCCGCCTGACCGGACCGAGTGCCCATCCCATACATGTAAAGACTTTACAAGACACCATATAAGAAAACCGTTCAGGCGGACGGATGCGATTTGCCTTCAGTCCAGGCCAAATAACACATACACGGTGCTATTTTGCATCCGGCCAGTTAGACCTGAAGGCAAAACGGATCATGTATGGAGGCCTTAAAGCTGTTTGGGCAATAAAATCAAGCTTTTTCTTTCTTTCTTTATAATATTATTCAGTTTGAATGAAACTAAAACAGCGATATGAGTGATTTGAGTAAATCGTTTATTGATAAGTAAATCATATCTTATAATCTGTAAAGTAAATCGTATAATCGTATCGTGTAAGTAAGCTTCGTAGACACTTGTTTGTTTATTGTTGCCTGTCGGCTGGCTGGTGGTCCATCGCTGTGATAAGGATAAGAAGTACTGTTAACATTTTTTTTGTTTATTCAGCTTAATCAACGTCACGTCTCAGTTGATAAGATATTTATATATTTCTTGCTTTTAAGGCAAATAATTTTCTATCCTGCTTTACCAGGGTCGCAAAACTTACCTCAATAACATACCTAACTTTTATTTCGTTATTTTATCAGCGGAAATCAACACTCATCACGTGAAACTGGCTTAAAATTACATAAATTAAATCAAGATGCTCGGAAGAATCAGCAGGCTGCGATCTTTGTGCGTTGGACGGCGGTGCCTGTCGACGGGCGACAGCTCCGGGCCCGTGGTGTTCGAGAAGCTCGGTGGCGAGGACAAGGGCATCGCGCTGTACGGCCTCAACAGCCCCGCCGCGCGCAACGCGCTCAGCCACGACATGGTGGACGCCATGCGCGAGGTCAACCAGATCCTCCGAGAGGACACTAAGATATCCGTCGTCATCTTCCACAGCATGGTGCCCGGAATATTCTGTGCTGGTAAGAATGTAAAATCCCAACACGACATAACCATTCTAACTTTTTGTGGTTCTCTATTATCTGGGTAAAGCTGGAAGGCTTTAACAAATTGGAAAATAGGCCCAAAGCCCCTGACACATTGGTTCTTCTTAATTATTTATCATTTATATTATTTTTTCAGGTGCAAATTTAAAAGAGAGATACAAGATGTCAGATGACGAAGTAGCCAAGTTTGTCCGTAGATTGAGAGAAACCTTTATTGAGGTTGAAGATCTACCAATGCCCACAATAGCTGCGGTAGAGGGTGTTGCAGTTGGAGGAGGCCTGGAACTCGCTCTGGCTTGTGATATTAGAGTGGTATCGGACTCGGCCAAGTTAGGCCTTGTTGAGACTGGACGAGGTCTTATTCCTGGTGCCGGTGGCACGCAGAGGCTGCCTCGAGTGATTAACCAGAACATTGCTAAAGAGCTGATCTACACATCCAGGATCGTTAGTGGAAAGGATGCCAAGGAGTTAGGCAAGTTGAACTATTACAATCTTATTCATTTTATAAGCATGTTTTAAATTGATTTTACTCTGACATCTTACTTGAATGTGCAGTTTTAACCTAACTGCGCTGAAGACATATCTTGTCGAAATAGATGAAGCATTATAATATTATGCAATTGTTGATACACATCTTATCTTTTCAAATGACTACCTATCAAAATTAGTTTTACCAAATTTCTTATCAATGTTTCTAAATATTGTTATAGGCATTGCAAACCATGTTGTGCCACAAAACAAGAGTAAGAATGCAGCTTATGAGAAGTCCTTAGAGCTAGCCCGTGAGATCATCCCCAATGCTCCGATAGCGCTCCGCTGCGCCAAGCAGGCTATCAATGAGGGGGTGCAACTTGGCATCCGGGAAGGCTATGAGGTGGAGCAGAAATACTACGAACGCAACATTCCCATGAAGGATCGAATTGAGGGCATGCTGTCCTTTATTGAGAAGAGGAAGCCCAAATACCAGGGACATTAAGATTTATAAGTACAACATAAGTTGAAGGTTATAAGTGAAAATGTTTGTTAACATAATGCGCGCATCACAGATGTTTGTTCATCTCTGAGTTTGGTGAGACAGTGGTTTCAAGTGTTGTAATAATTGTTTACATTTTACATTGTTGTCTTATATTGAATGTTATATAATACTTGGTGCTATACAATATTTTTAATGCAATACATATTTTTTGAACATTTTTACCATGTTATAAATAAAATTTAAGAAAAGAAAATATTTTTTTTGGAATGTTTCTAATCTGTTTTACTACGAGCCTGCATGACCTTAATTTTATTATACTTAAACATTTAGAAGTCAATTTGAAT
The DNA here is from genome assembly GCA_946894065.1 of Acleris literana. Lineage (NCBI taxonomy): Eukaryota > Metazoa > Arthropoda > Insecta > Lepidoptera > Tortricidae > Acleris > Acleris literana. The sequence goes on along the minus strand of OX335670.1, from coordinate 3,118,435 downwards.
ATTTTCTTCAGCTGTAGGTGTAATGGTCAAAGGATAATAAATACAGAAATAAGTGCTGCACCAGGCGGGTTATGAAACAAAATGATTTTAATAGAATTGGTACCTAATAGTTAAAAACATAACAATATTATCAAAGGTTGTGCCATTACAACATATACAAATTGAATTAATTACACTTTGCCCACATAGATCATAACAGGTATGAAACATACGTTTGAAAATAATATTTGAAATACTATAACATAAGGCACTTAATTAATTGCATCTGGGTGTCCTCTGGAGAGGTCACTTTGTGTCCTGCAGTTCTCCCATCACAGTAGATCTCATGGTCATTGCCTCCCGGGTCTGTTTTGTCTCCAAAGAAGTGGATCTCATCAAACCCTGCATCTGCTACATGGCTGAGGCAGAAAGTCTTGTCCCACCCAGTGGGGAACACATCTATACTAATTTGTCCACCCAAGGCAAATACAAGATTTGATCCTTCAAATTCTTTCTGCAGGGCTTCTACAAACTTTGCCCTGACATTGTGTTCCTTGTCATATGCAGAAAATTGATCTCTCTCTGTCTGGCCACAAGAGCGCCCCACTGGACAAAGATTGACCAAACCAGACCGAAACTCGACAAAATTTCCTCTTTTGGCTGGTAATTCTATTTTAGACATGTAAGCAAGGGCAAAGTTGATCAGTTTCTGCAATTTCTGTTCACCCATGTGGCTCAGGATGCTCTCCTCACTCTTCAACTGTCCATTCCTGTACTGCACCAATCCATTTTCGCAGAACACGTAGTCAAATTTTGAAGTCACCTCCTCTCCATTCATCTGCTCTTTGATTTTTGAGTAGTCAGAGCCACTGACAAGTCCAATTGACACGTGGGGCTTCACTTTGTTCAGGAGGAATGATATCAGCTCCTCGGAAATTTGTTGACGCGGCTTTGTAAGAGTGCCGTCTACGTCAAACAGGTATAAAACGTTTTTACGTGCGGACATATTGATTTTGATCAGTTTTGGATGTATTAGTGACTTGTTTGTTACAGTTTCCTATTCAAATTTGGGAGGCAAAACAAACCGGTCAATAAGTAGGTCAGGTCGCCGGCTGCGGCGCGGCGGGGCTCGACCCGAGCGTGCCAACCCAACACTTCACTCGGACACGTCAGGCGTCAACATGGGCCGCGTCCCGGCTGTCGCGTACGCGCTGCTGCTGTGTTTATTAGTCACTGAAACAGTGCTATCGGACAAACAACGCAATGTACTTATTCTGCTTGGTAAGTTTTATCAGTAACAACGGATTATTTCCCAATATTTACAATTCAACACAGCACAGTGGGCGCTTTTTGACATTTGGGTTCCGTTTCACGGCTCACGTGTCAGTTCGGTCGGTGTGAGTGCCCTGCTGAAGGTTTTTTACAACAATGGAGCACATGCAGTGGCGGGAGCACTGATTGAAATTCGAAATGTTTCTTAGAATAATATAGTATAATTTCGTTTTTAAAGTAAATACGAATAACTAAATAAACGAGCAACCTAATTAACATGAAGTAAAAACAGCCTATTAAAAATCTGATAGTTTAATCAACACTATCTAACAATAAGTAGTAAAGCTGCGAGCACACTGTCCCGTCGCGAATTCCTAGAGGGGTTGTCTTACTTTGCGTAATATTTACTGCTTTGATACGGTTAAGAAATTTTGTATGCCTAGTTCACTACTAGTTCCGTGAGACTAAATTTTGTGGTGATTTTGTGTGGTTGTAGCGGACGACGGCGGGTTCGAGCTGGGCGCGTACAACAACAAGGTGTGCCAGACGCCGCACATCGACGCGCTGGCGCGCCGCAGCGTCATCTTCAACAACGCTTTCACGTCCGTCAGCAGCTGCTCGCCCAGGTGACCCACTTTCTTAACCAGGCCGTAATTTCCATCAGTTTGTGAAGTAAACGTTTGTTAACAAGGCAGAGCAGCAATAAGGTTTTGGTGGCACCATTGAAAATCAATCCACGACGGCTAATGTGCCATAAATTTTCTATAGTTCTTCTCTTTTATAAATAGACAAACATACTTAAGCCGCAAATACTCTGAGAGCAAAGGCAGCGCGTTACTGTGCATTCCCATAGTAAAAACGCCTCCGCCTCGCTTTGGGAACTGCTTGCATCTGTAGGTAGTTTTAAATGGAAAAATAAATACGCGTTCGCACTCATTACACAAATATTTGCCCTCACCGGAGATCAATCCGCTAGTTTCGTAGTCAGGGTCGCTATAACGTAAAAACTTTGTTTTGAAGAAACATTATAAAATTCGCAACAGAAGTTTATATCTTCTGTAAATAAAAAAAATGCGCGGTGGTTGTTGGCAGTCGCGCGGCGCTGCTGACGGGCGCGCCAAGCCACCAGAACGGCATGTATGGGCTGCACCACGGCGTGCACCACTTCAGCTCGTTCGACAACGTCTCCAGCCTGCCCGCGCGCCTGCATGACCATGGCGTCTACACGGGTCAGTCACAATCGTCTTCCCAATTTTCTTCTTCTCAGCAGTGATGATCTTGTTCGAGGCGCAAGTAGATTCGCTGTCGCTGAACGAACAGCTTTGCAAATGAGAGATGCCGCTAAATCGTCGTAGCCTAGGGTTACACCTGTAACCTCGTCCAACTCTTTTTACCCATATAGTAAGCTCCTTTTTGAGTAAGTTTGCTGGAAACTGACGCGAATCCTTCAAATATGTTTACCGTTGAAAGTCTGTACCGAAGTTGCCTAAAGGCAATCGTATCCTTTGTATCAAATCAGGCACTCATTCCAATGCTAGTGACTGTGTGCTGCAGGCATAATCGGCAAGAAGCACGTGGGCCCCGCCAGCGTGTACCGGTTCGACTTCGAGCAGACGGAGGAGAACAACCCCGTCAACCAGGTGGGGCGCAACATCACACACATGAAGCTGCTGGCGCGCGAGTTCCTGCAGCAGGCCAACCAGCAGAACAAGTAACTCAACAATGCTTTTTAAACCCACGAGATTTTTGAGGAGTGAAACGGGAGATCTTGTGTGGTAAGCATTGAGTTGGTTCTCAGATTAAAGAAAAGTTGTATCCCCTAGGCCTTTCTTCCTGTACGTGGGCTTCCACGACCCGCACCGCTGCGGGCACGAGGCGCCGCAGTTTGGCTCATTCTGCGAGCGCTTCGGCTCGGGCGAGCCCGGCGCCGGCCGCATCCCCGACTGGACGCCTTGGTACTACCAGTGGGACGAGATCGAGCTGCCCTTCCATATACAGGTACTCGTAGATGACGACTTAACTAGATGACCCAGTAGGCCTAGGCATTTCACTAAAATGGCGGTGATAGATTGATTATTCCTTCACTACGTCACCTTACTACAAAGTTTTCTATAGTAAACTATTTTTTTTACCAATTCATATCCGTATTTAGGGCAGCACAATGGAACTGTTAAAATATGTATCGCAAAATTATGAATTGGGCTTGAGTTTTTAAGGAAGTTTTTAATACTTACAAGTAATCATTAATAATCTCGGTCCAGGACACGGAAGCGGCAAGGAGAGATGTGGCGGCTCAGTATACCACCATGTCAAGGCTTGATCAAGGTACCTACTGCTCTGTATTCTGTATTCATGAGAATTAAAACAAAAAAACGCATTTTTTTGTTTCTTATCCCTTTTCACTTCCATCATTAAAAGAAGGTTCCGTTTTGGGAGTAGTGCCCCAAGAGACGAGCATGCTCTTTTTTGAAAGGCCGACAACGCATCTGCGATTCTTCTCCGGTGTTGCAGGCGTCGATGGGCGGCGATGATCACTTTATATCAGGTGACCCGCGAGCTCATTTGTTTCCTCTAGTATAAAAAGACATGATTCCTTCTCATTGATCTACCCTTCTACTTCAGGTGTCGGTCTGATCCTAAAGGAGCTGGAAGCCGCCGGGCACGCGTCCGACACGCTGGTGCTGTACACGTCCGACAACGGCATCCCGTTCCCGTCGGGCCGCACCAACCTGTACGAGCCCGGCCTGCGCGAGCCACTACTCATCGCCTCCCCCCTCCCCGCCGCTCGGAAGAACGAAGCCTCCTACGCGCTGGTCAGTCTGCTGGACATCATGCCCACTGTGCTGGACTGGTTCGGAATGGCAGAGGACCGAGAGGAGAGCAATGAGATCTGGCAGGACGATCAGCCGAAAAGTCTGTTGCCAATTTTGGAGAAAGGTGAGTCCTACATTCCCCGTCTCTCCTACCAGAAATAATGACTCTTACCGGCTCAACCCCGATTCCGCGTTGATAGGTCTGCGAAGACCCTTACAGTGTTATATAGGTAGATCTGTTAGTATCCTTATTTAGTATGCAATTAACCTCGTACCTATTGTAAGAAATTTGTTCTGAGGTGGCTCCTCTCCACAGAACCGCCGCCGTCGGAGACAGACGCGGTGTTCGCGTCGCAGACGCACCACGAGATCACGATGTACTACCCTATGCGCGCCGTGCGCACGCGCCGCTACAAGCTGCTGCACAACCTGAACTACGGCATGCCCTTCCCCATCGACCAGGACCTCTACGTATCGCCAACCTTCCAGGTGAGCCCTGAATTATTAGGGAATTCTCCGTAGAAAAAAAACATTGTTACTATACTGCCCTCCTTAGATAAAAGGGCGATTGTCTCATAGAACGGCGTATGTATTAGTGACCTTATTTCTTAAGATGGGGGCTAAATTTACTTTGACTAACAAATTGCGCAGGAGTCCTTTTTATATACGAGGGCAGTATAATATGCCTGCTTTCGATAAGAGATAATATCTTTTGAACAGGATTGTAATTGATGTGTCGCCAGGATATTCTGAACCGCACGCGCAGCAAGCAGCCGCTGCCGTGGTACAAGACGCTGAAGCAGTACTACTACCGGCCGCAGTGGGAGCTCTACGACCTGCACGCCGACCCCTTCGAGACCAACAACTTGCACGGTACCGTGCCTACTACTGACATATGTTTTTCAGAAGTGGTTTTTAAGTTCGTGTACCAACGCTGCCCAAATAATTGACAAATGGAGACCTGGCATCATACAAGATACCTAAACTCAAAATAGCAGCTATCATTTCACATTAAAACTCATCTCCAATCATTAAAATTGCGTGTTAATTTGCGACACTGAAATAAGAACGTCAGAGTAATATTTAAACAATTAAAATGTTCTTCGGTATAGTCGCTCAACTATCTTAATCGAGATATCTTATCGCCACCCTTGAAATGATACGTTGAGGAGTTCCGGTGGCTATCTGTGGTTTTCATCGTCAGTTCCACTTCACCAAATAATACTTTCTGAATGCAAATGCTGAACTTGTTACTACGAGTAAAAATACTAAAATCGCCATGTGCATGCCTATAACATTTGAGGAGTTCCTACCATTCCCCACGGATCCCCTCATCAGATTCAGATTTGGTGACAATGGGACCACTTCGGAACTATGCTCTATCAAACCAAAACAATTTTTTAATGCAGTCCACAATTTGACAGAGAAATCGGTGAACAGAACATAAATTTAAAAAAAAAATACAGTGAAACATAGAACCTCCTCCTTTATTGAAGTCGGTTAAAAATATAACTCCTGCCGGTAAGTGATCCCAGGTCCATGGACATTTGAAATCTCCCTTGAGGACTATTCCTATAGGACCGATAAACCGAAACACAACAGTTGCGCACACTACTGTTTCGCGGCAGATTATCGGTTAATTATCTCAGGTTATACTTACTTCTAAATAAAACGATTTAAATGGATTACACTTCCCGATGATTGCTACCTTTTATGTCATCGAATGTTAAAAAGAGTTCTTAACATCGGGAAGTTTGAACGGAACCCTGACCAATCACCACTTTGTCACAGTAACATTATAAATTATTTGTTTGATACTTCGACGACTTGAATCTATGTTGTAATTAATATTGATATTCGTACGGGCAGGTGATCCAAAGCTGCAGGGAGTGGAGTCGGCGCTGCGCGAGCGCCTGCTGCGCTGGCAGCGCGCCACGCGGGACCCCTGGCTGTGCGCGCCCGGCGCCGTCATGGAGCCCGGCGCCACCAGCGCGGTCTGCCGCAGCCTCGACAACTCGCTGCTCACCTATCACCCGCGCTAACGCACCAAGCGGAGGCCTAAACCTGTATTTTAACCCTCATCACCCTACCGAATTGTCAGAGCACTAGATTAATGCCGTCTCTATTGTGCTGTGGTGACATCTCCGGAATTTATTGAAACCTCGTGTTGGCGATTCTGCCTTTTACACATAGAAATAAATCCTGCAGATATGGCCCCATCATTAGATTAAATTAAACATAAGGTAAATTCACAATGTAGTTGATGCTAGCGAAAAAATCGCTTCTAAATCAGAACCGCAGTGATATGTCTAAAGTAACTGCAGGAGCCTGTTTTATAAAGCTACAAATTACAATTAACAGGTTTCAAGTTTCGATTCGACACGTCCTCGACCAATGGCGACCAGCCATTTGAGCAGTGTTGCCAGTTTAGACCTGTAAAATTGTAACTTGTAGCTTTATAAAACGTGCCCCAGGTTGAGACTATTCTCAAGCGATTTATTTAAGTCAATTTTACCGTCTAATTTGCGGAAAACCTAAATTATTGATATCTATTAGACACTACCTATTACTCTTCCGGACACACCGTAAGAGTATAGAATAAGACCAACAGAAGCTTGCCAGTAACTAAGGTATGCGTGGCCCTTTGCCCGAAGCCCCCCTAAAGTTATTACTCCTTCAGTGTGTTTATAGCTTACTTACATATTATCTCTCTAAAGTCGTCTGCAAACTCGTACGTTCACTGGAATGTTTTTTCAACACGCATGTAGGAACTCAAAATTCCCATTCATATTATTCTCGTTTTTTTAGGGTTCCGTAGTCAAACTAGGAACCCTTATAGTTTCGCCACGTCTGTCCTTCCGTCCGCAGCCTAGCTCAGAGAGTCATAGTCCATATTAGTGACGCCATCAGAGGTAAATTAAATCTTGAAAAAAAAATTTTTTTTGTGTACCTAACTACCTACCCTACACGTAACGTGGGGATGTCTTTTTTGTCTTCTTTCATAGTGTGGGGTGTCGTTGGATAGGTCTTTCAAAAATATTGCGGATTTGTTAAAACTATTTTTCGATTAAGGCATCCGTTTATGAAATATTAAGATTTAAACCCCCCCCCCCCCCCCCTCTCCTTACAGCCAAAACTACAAATACTAAAAATCTGAAAAATATTTTAAAGGAAAACTACGACCACTAAGTAGACTTGATTGGTTCCTGAGATACAGGCGACTAAAGTGTTTATACTTACTAAAATGACCTAAGACAGCACATTTTACAGGTCTAAACTGGCAACACTGCTCAAATGGCTAGTCGTCATTGGACGAGGTTGTCTCAAATGGAAACTTGTAACCTGTAAATTGTAATATGTAGCTTTATAAAACAGGCCCCAGCCATTTGAGCAGTGTTGCCAGTTTAGACCTGTAAAATTGTAACTTGTAGCTTTATAAAACATGCCCCAGAGGCCCGTTTCATGAAGCTACAAGTTACAAGCGGAAGTCTCTTTTTAACTCCTTTTGCTAGAAAGAGAGTTCCGCTTGTAATTTGTAACTTGTAGCTTCGTGAAACGGACCACAGCTATTTTATTGCGAACCTCTACCTCCTAGTCGTTGGCGTTGATATAGCTTCGCTTTCGCAACACCTCTAAAAACGTCCTTGCTTATTAGGGCTTACGCTGCGGCACACCTTACGGATTCGACGGATATATTCATGTTTTTTTTATATGTCTTTACATGTGTGGCCACTCGATCCGGTCAGGCGGAACTGACGCAGTTCGGCCTGTACATGTATGGGGGGCTTTAGGCACTGGAAACGTCACTGACTGTCACGGATTATCCCCAAATCTAATTTCATCCAAACCAGCTCGGCCGTTTATGTGCGATCGAGTCACAATGTCTAGAACTTGTTAAAAAAAAACATTTGTAGGTACCGAACTTGATGAATCATTTACTTACCTACTATGATTACTTTTAGATGTAAGAAAAACACTGATAATATGTTTGCTTTAAAACTATGATAATGATACTCAATTTTGATCTGACTTATTTAAGTGATAACTTTTTCGTAGTATTAATAAGATATTTTATTTATTTAAAAGCATTTTTGCGATTTACCGTTAAGATTTTATAAACAATTTTAACAACACTAGTAAATAAGAGAGTATAGCGGTTAACCTTCATGAAATTCTATATTGTTTATTCCTAATCCTATTGTCTTTGGAGATAATTAAAACAATTGAATGCATTGTTAACACATTTACTACTTTACATAAAACTAAATACATTAATAAACAGTTCTTAAATTATTATTTGTTTGATTATTCATAGAAATACTTAATTTGTTAAGAACCTATAAAAAAATATAGCACAAAAAGGTAACATTGAGTAACAAAGTAAAAACATTTCCACTTAAATGTAATAAAACAATAATACTAATTGAGATTGCACCTCAAATGTAAAAAAAATACTAAAAAAGTGATAATCAGAATCTGCATTAGTAAAATGGAGTATGTAGATTAGCTTAATATCTAAAGTAATTTCATTTGCCATTCTCTTTTAAATCCAAACTTGCACCCTTGATTCCTTACTCTATCTTATACCCTATTACTATTCAATTTCACTGACGATCAGATCAGAAAAGGTGATACTGTCAAGCTATCATTTAGAATGTTAACAAAGTGCAACAAGGATAAAACTAGTATTCACATGATAATAAATGATTTTCTTCCCCCAGTTAATATATTATGATTGCCTTCCTATTGAAGAACCTTAACAATACAATACTATCATTGTTCAGAGTACAAATAAATAATAACAATATGCAAACCATATGTAAACTACACCAATAACAATAAAGAATGCTTAGTTTTTTTTAAATAAATTATTTGTCATTAATATAATATAACATAAATAATACAAAAATAGAGTATTATTAATGTAATATGACAAATAATTTATAAGTTAATCAGCAATGCTTGCCTAGTTATCATTGGAGAAAGAGATTACAGTTGAAATGGAGTTGGTTGAGTTGTTACTCTTCGAAGTAGTCATCGAGCTGGATGAGGCGGTGCGTTAGCTGCTGGTCCACACGATGGATGTGGTTCATCAACTGCTCATTTTTCGCAGCCTGGGAACAAAGATAGTTTTAGAAAAGCTTAAACAACAAACATGTCATAGGTCCCACCACTATTATTCAATTTTTTTAGAGATTGCGTCTTGAAAACTTTTTAAATGGAAAGTTTAAAAAATAGGACCTGGATTTTAGTAACAGTGGACTACAGGGAAACTTGTTCCTGAATTGAGATGCTAGGATAGAAGGTCATGCCCCTCCCCCGCTCTCTAATTGAAATTCTGAAACTGCCCCTGTATATATTCTGAGACTTTAAACAGAAAGAGAACATCTCATACATACCAGGTTATTGATGCAACCAAGCCGCTTGCTCCGCATGTATGCAATCTTCACCATATACAGAATATACATGTATAATATGATTGACATAACCAGTGCAAAGACTTTCCTCTTGCTGTATAGGAAGGACTGCATTTTAGAGAATCTCTCGTACTTACCCTGAAACAATAAACATGTTCACAACTGTTGGTTAAGACTTTTTCATTTGTTAGTATTTGCAGTATGGTAGCGAACTAAGCTCACGAGTTTTCCCTTCGAGGAATGTTCTTCAGCCGGTTCGTCGTACATTTTGCCGACTGATGAGCGGTTGGTTAACTTGCGAATGTGCAGGGAACTTGTTAAGTAAATGTATTAACACGAAGCGAAGCGGCGCGCACAGTGAATTGTTATTCAGCGTTAGATTAATGATATTCAACGCCGGAAAGCAATACCGTAGGTATTGATTGAACGCTATCCGCCCACTAACGCCCACTTCACAAACAAGCTTTGCGGTATGAAACCTGTGAAATCCTACACAGTGCAGTGTTCACATGATCTGACTGATTTACTCTACTGCAGTGTTATTGTTATTTTACAATACACGTCTCCTATTCTCAAAACATTCGAGATTAGTCACATTCGCTGGAGTCAATACCCTTATAATCTGTGGGACTCAAAATAAAATACTTAAATAATGTCAAAATATAACTCGAAAATCGAATTAGACTAAATTTTGACAATTCCCATCTTGATTATTTCGTTATAATAACATTATTTCATAAAAATATGAATGAGAACTCGTTTAACCAGTAATATTAGGGTAAGTTTTATTGATAAAAATACCTACACTTAAACCAAAATGCAGTAATCACAGCGAATGTGCGCCGGTTGAGGTAAGGATTTTGATCTTAAATTAGATTTTCGAGTTTATACATACGCACCTTTAGAACAATAATGACCTAATTCAAAATTTGTGCTTTCAAACTTCGAATCATAAATTTATTATCATAGAGACGTAACTCGAAATTTAAAATTTCTCAATTAGGTCACTGTTGTTCTGAAGGTGCGATTATTGTTTATTGTATAATTTATGATGGCAATAAAATTGTGTCTGACACTTGACTTGATCCGACATGACTGACATTGACAGAAGTGACAGGCAGTGGCCGCAGTGGTAACCGAAGACCGAACTGAAAAACGTAGTGATTACATTCTCTTTGGTATTGAACAGAGGTTAAGATATTTCTGTTTATTTAACTCTAATAAATCAACTTACTTACTTACTATGAAACTATAAAGTAAACTGTTTTTCTAAGGTCCGTATTGTAAGTTAAGCTGTTATGTCGAAATAATTTCAGATAATGGCAACGAATTACGCGAAGTACACACAGCTTATAAAGGCTTCGAGCACGTACGCTCAGCGCATGAAGCGGCTGTCCAACAGGATCTTCGGTGAAGTGGCTATCCCCACCAACGACAAGTCTATGAAGGTGGTCAAGATGTTCTCGGCGAAGCCCGTGCACTCGAACGAGGAGGTGGTGCACTACTATCCGCGGCACGTGGAGACGCACGCGCTGACGCTGAAGCTGCGGGACTACGGGTTGTTCCGCGATGAGCACCAGGACTTCAAGGAGGAGATGAAGCGGCTGCGCGAGCTGCGCGGGAAGGTTAAAGTGTGGCGGAGGAAGTTAGACGAGAAAAAGGCATGAATTGTTGGCCAGAATTTGAACATACTTGTTAGTGAGAATGTGGTGTTCTTTGTAACTGTGCTTACAATCTGATACTGAACTAGGTATTTTGTAGAATATGAAAATGACTTTCTGAAATACCTGAATGAATTGCTTTTGTTGTTAGTTTGCTAATTGACCAGCAAGGTACAGTCGAACTCAGATGTAGCTGATATTTATAGTTTGTGACGGTCTGTTAATACATTCACGGCCAAGTACCTGACTACTGGGTATTCAATGATGTTGTTCCCACACCACACTACCTGATTGTCCAGTAGTATAGTAGTGTTTGCCACTATGCTGGCGTGTGGTTGGGAATTTGTTTCATGGGCTGGAAGTGAATGTGTTAAATACTAACAATAGGGGCCTCTATTCGAGATCATATTGTTTACGACCTTGCTGCCTTTTTTTTTTCTTTCTTAATTAATGGCATTCACTCCTTGTGTTTAACAAGGTGTATTTCGCCAGTATCGAGTTTTAGACAATCACCATGGAGTTATTAGAGAAACAAGTCCATGGATATCACACGCACGATCACAATCGTACGATTAAAGAGATTTACTCTGGTGGACTAAACAGAAGCACATGGGGTTAGCTCCACGCGCTTCTGTCAAGTCCTTGCTGCCTTTACTGTCAAGTTAATAAGAGCTATCATAATGGATGGATGGATTTTGGTTAAGTGGAGGTAATTATTGTGTAGACAGTGAAGTTGCAGACATGGAACATCATGGAAATCAAGAGCCTACCGCCCTGAATGAGCACTTCAGGGTTAATTTTAATAGAGGCCCTGACTTGTTTTAGACTATTCAGTAGTCAACTAATTGCAAAATGCAGTTCTGTGAACTCTTCAAGGTGTACATAATATAAATTAGATGTAAAATAAACTTTGTGTTACCAGAAAATATTTATTTCCGTACCAGTAGAAAGGAACAAAAATAACAAAACCATCAACAATACATAATCACCATAACATAAAAAATCATTTACAACTCTGTCAGTGTCAACTTTATAATAGGATGTAGTGATGCTAAAATACTACAGGCACAAAGCAAACCCGGGTCAATCTGACTTTTGCAATCAATAATGTTGTTTGGAAGCAACCAAAACATCACCTAAAAATAAGGTAGAATAAGTCAAATCAATAAATAAATATCAGGGAAAATTTCACACAAATATGTAATGTTATTGTACTACATCCATATATGTTTGAAATTAAATACAGAAAAAAAACGCATTATGCATTAGGTACTTCAACCCTAAACAATAAGTTCTCAAAGAGCACATCCAGCATTATTGCATTAGATTGATATTTACCTATATTTTAATTTATAGGCACTAGTTCCACCGCCAGATAGAAAGCGAGTTTTTCGCGCGTTTACGCTGGCTCTACTCGCTCCTCGCTCGTCGGCGACTTGCCGGCAAGAGATTGATTGAAAATTAGCAAATGACCACCAACATGTTAACACTATTCAATTTCAAAATATCCGAATTTTGACTATATCATTATTCTATTAAAGTAACTTAACCCAAAAATAATAAATGGCCACCAAAATAAGTAGACCTTGGTTGGTTAGACCAGAATAGGTAGGCTCCCGCCAGAACTATCATTCGTCGCTCCTTCGCACCACTCGCACACTAGACTTCCCTTTTTTTGTCCGTGGTCCTGCTGCGTAGTCCTACTGACCAATGATTTCTATTTGAATATCAAATTAACCGGGTCGATGCCGTTGGCGCGGAGCTCCTGTTTCTGGGCGTTTCGGCCCTTCGGGCCAGTTGCAGAACTGACATAACCTAAACCTACCTCATACTTATGGTACAATTTTGGTCACTAAGTCTACGCAGTAGGACCACGGGCACAGCACTTCGACTTTCGCTTCGGATGGAAGCTCGCCACCTTCCTAGATCTCGAGGCTCGTGGGCTCTAGCGCTCAGGGCTTACTCGTGAGCTTTTGGCTACGTGGTTTTCTTAAACAATAGGGGTGGGATAGACAATAATTATTAATTAATTAATTAATAATTTATAGCTTTATATATTATTATTTAACATTACAGTAATGTTATATATTAATTAATGACTTTAGGTAAATATTCGATCTGACTCAGTAAACATTTGGAAATTAAAGATATCGAAATCAATTTGTTAATTACATAAGCACGCAACAAGAGAAACATCATATCTACTTAAGTACTTAAATTAGCCCATATGGTCCTAAACATATTCGGCAAATTCAGGTGATCAGTGATCACATAACGCAATTAGGTAAGTATACCGTTTTCTGTCTAATGTTTGACCTCCACATATTTGGGTTGGAGCAAAAACTTTACGTTGGAACCGCTCCCCGGTTTAGTGTAAGGAGGTTTGAAACATTTTCACAGTCCTCAGTAGTAGCTGAGCGTACAGGTCGCTGCACACGTGTCAGCTCGGCGCCGTTCGCTTCAAGGGTTGACTAAACTTGTTCTGAAGCGAGGAGGGGCCGATACGCGCGATTTCCGTGTGATCGACGTTTTAACTTTCACTACAAACAAAGGCGAAAAAGGAGTGCCGCGTGGTACTACTACACTAGCTAACTACACCACGGCCCGGAGCTCCCCCGGGAGCTCGTCCTCACTTTTCATGGGGTACTCGTCGTCGGGGATGTCGTCGTCGTCCAGCATGTCGTAGGCGCCCTCGGCAGCGGGCGCGGCGGTGTAGCGCAGCAGCAGCATGCACAACAGCAGCAGCGCGGCCGTGGGCAGCAGCACCGTCACCACCAGCAGGCGCATGGGCGAGCTGGCCAGGTACACACCCGGCTCGGTCGGATGCGCCCGGTCCCACGTGCCCGGGTACGACGCCATCGTGGAGCGCAGCCAGATCACCAGGCTGCCACAGGGTGCTCGGTCATTTTAAGAGTAGCTATTCTTGTAGGGGTGATCCACGCACTCGCGAGCGAGACCGCCAATAATAGAGGACCAACAAACATGGATCTATTTCACTGGTCGTCGTTCATGCTAGAGATCTTTACACCGGCTGTGCACCTCTCAGAGCGGCTTAGAGATGGACCGACGACGAGTGTTTAAACTGTTTTCAATCCACAAAGTACCTACCTTAATTTTACCGTCTGGTGGGATGCACCTTCGAATATTGTAAACATTTCATGGCGCGCTCACTTTGCTTCGAATATCTCTTTAAAAATCCTCTCACCAAGACAGCGGTCTTCGCGGTGCATCGCTAGTGTAAACAGTCGGCATATGATCGCAGGCGAGATTCGACCGATTGGCTCGCCAATGGATCACCCCCTTAAAGCTGTTTAAGTAGACCAGTATACCTGGGCGGGACGGCGGCGTAGGCGCGCGAGTGGTTGGCGGCGGCGGGCACGGCGGCGGGCTCGGCCAGCAGCAAGAGCGCGGCGTCGAACGGGCCGGGCGGCGCGGGCGTCGGGTGCGGCGACACCGCCCAGCCGCCGGCCGGCTTGTCGTCCAGCGGCGTGTAGTAGCGCGGGTGCATGAAGCGCGCCATCACCGGCCCCGGCCAGTTCAAGTCTAACCAACCAAATTTATGAGGGGTTGTAATATTCATTCTACCATTTATTTACCAGTTAAAAATTCATTCTACCATTTATCTACCAGTTAAAAATTTACTTATGGTCGTCTTCTTGACGCATAAAAATAAGGATTATGTAATTTCCTAGATAGTATATTGGAACCTGCCCGAAGATATCTAAACCATTTGTACATTTACAGCAAGAGCAAGGTAGAGCTAGGTAGAGCAAGGAAGGCTCTAGAGTAGGGTACTAAGTAAGGGGTATTCGTACCTGTTCCAGCGTTTTTTTGTTGTCAGTTTGAACTTTATTTAGGTACCTGTAAATTGCCAGTAAAAGTGTGCGGGTGGCAACAGATAGGAATAACCCCTAAGCATATATAAGATAATGATAACATATTTCAAATGCAATGTATATTGTTTCTGAATAAATGACTATGACTATATGGATCTCTTAAACAATACGAATTTTCAGAGCTTTAGTTTATCGCGTTTAAAGCGATTCGTAGTAACGTCTGTAGAGTTGAATTTATATCGAGGCGGGGCTATCTCTATCAGCATTAGTTTCACCTGAATTTTGGATGTCCATCTCTCGCTCTGCCTAAAAAAGTAATTTTGCATAACGCTCGTCGGGTCGTGACCTGTTTTGACGACGTATTTGCAGAATCTGGGGTCGGTGTCCAGCAGCAGGCGCGCGGGCGCCAGGCGGCGGTTGTCGATGCAGGAGGCGCGCACGAGCAGCCAGTGGCGCGACCACAGCACGGCGTCGCACGCGGCGCCCGGCACGCACAGCGCGGCGCGCGGGGCCCCGGCCGCGGCCAGCGCCGCCAGCAGCGGGTCGCTCGAGCGGCGCGCGCCCGCCGCGACCAGCTCGCAGGACCCCGCGGACAGCCCCCACACCAACATCAACCACACCCACCACATTTTTCACACTCGTGTCACTAGCGGGGTGACAGTGATGCCTACCGGCCAGTTTTTTTGAAATAGGTTATAAAGTTAGTACTCACAGTAAATAGGTGTTTATATGTTTTTCGTAGCAGTTAAATACGGTCAGTCGAGTCTCGATCGGTTAATTCGGACTATGTAATTAAATTCTAGTCTAGTAACGAGTATTTTAGTTATTTATTGTTTCAACAATAAATATTTAATTTAAAGTAGCGGTTGAAACATTACGGCTCGGCTAAACTTATGGATCGCCATAGGTTCTATATTTTCGGATTTAACCCCCCCCACCATGCTACATCGTGGTCCGTCGAACAAAAAAGTGCTAGCTGCCGTAAATATAATAAAATATTATGTTATGCGTGATGTAAATCTCCCAAATTAGTCGGCGCGGAATAGGCTTAAGCCGGTCAGAAAAATCTTTGTGCCCATGCAATAATAGCAGTCTTTCGGATAGGCTTGGCGCGGATTAATGTGGGGAGACCCTTAGTTGGCTGCAGTCGTCAGCCCAGAAAAAAACGCGTTTTAAGGTAGCTCCAGAAATCACCCGCGAAATCTCGCAATGACCCGGTAATACTTAGCCTAGATTGCTCAAAGAAACATAAAGGTCACAGTCGTATCGGTAGATTCACCAAAGCTGGCACGAATGGAATGAACAAAGTAATATCACTGTGTGAGTGCCGTCCTTGGAACCGATGTTCGAATTTCAAACCGAAAACCTGTTATTATTTTACACACTTGTATACTTTCATTCACTCATTCAATCCATTCGTGCCAGCTCTTGTGAATCGACCTGTACCGTGTTACCGCGCATATAAACCTAAATAAGCATTATTTTTCATTAATTAGATAAATATTTTCTTACTGTGGAACTTCACTTAAATAATTTGATCTTATGAGAAATGTAACAATATTTGGAAATATTCAGAAATAGCAGCCAGGTAAAGGTGCCAGTGCCGCCACTACTAGTGCAACTACGTAGGTAGGTACTGATATTATTTTGAGAGCGTAGGATGAGGATAGGTAGTAGGTACCGCGTTCGAACAACGGACATATTGAAAGAAAGAAAGAAAGAAAGAAAGAAAAATCACTTATTCGTATTTATTCTTTATTAGCGTGTTAAGAGTTTGTAAAAGGAGGACAGTGAAACATTTTGCAATTTTAATATCATTATAATGAATGCAGTACGGATATAAACGTCATCATCCCACTTTACTGGTGGTGGCACTGGTGGGGTGTGAACAATTAAACAAGAGAAAAAATAGCCATCATTTATTTGATAACAAAAGTTCATCAGGAAATAAATTGCTGCATGAGACACTCCGACGGGCCGGCGCCGGCCGCCGCGCGCTGCTGCGTCGCGGTGACCGTGGCCGCAGCGGGAAGCGGTCGCCACGGACGCCTTTTGCAGTTTGTAATGATTCCGTCGTCGCGTAATCAACTAATCACAAGGCCGTTGCGTAATCAAAAAATACAATCAATTAACTAGGGACATTGATACCTCGGCTATCACAACTTGCGTTCCGTAAGTTGCTCAGTATATTTCTTTTTAACAATACTAGTGGGCCTGAGTCAATTTTGACAGCTGTCATCCCAGTACAAATTATAACCTCAAACACAACAGGCCAATTTTTTTTGTAATATTGACTAATTTTTGCAAACGAACTGAAGTTGTGCTAGCCGAGGACTGCAACAATCGGGCCATTATAAACTGCGACGTATTTCTCGACGACCGCCAGCACACGCTAGTGCTAACTAGGGTTTACAAAACAGCTGCGCGCCCACATTCGGGTCTGATCGGTGAGGGTGTAGCGGTCTCCGGCTCACGAGGTGAGGCCTGACTGTGGACACGCCATTACTACACCATGCTGTTGCACGTTATGACTCTCCTAAACATTCGGTGACAATCGGTGATCGTCGACAGGGTCATACTTTAGATTTAGACTTCTTGTATATCACTCTAATGCATGACAACGCCGCTCGTAGTCTCTGAATGTCTGGAAAGCTCATGAGACAGCCAGCGCGGCGCCGGCGCGGGCCGGCGGGCTGCGTGAGGGACACAACTGAAGCCGGTACACTCCCGTACGAAAACTACTTCCCGTAAGCGAAGCGTAAGTAGAAAACCCACATAACTGGTAAATTTACATAGTTATGCTATTATCACATCTCTGGAAAAATTAAAGGTGTCCGGGCAGGGGGGGGCCGCAACCGCCACTCACACATTAAAGCTTATTTATTATAAGAAAATAACTATACCTAATTGCGACCCTCCGTCCGCGTTTGTGCTTAAAATAGTAAAAGTTTCGGCGATTCCCCTGTCAAGTCCGGACTGGCTCACAAGCTTAGGTAGATCAATATCAATAAATGTTTCATAAAATTTTACTTTGTGAGTCCAGCCTAACACATTATATTTAAACTTTGACAGTTGGACCGCGAAAATGTAAGGGCCGATGCACACAACAGGCGAGGCGACACAACGTACAAAAGATCGAATCCTACCGACTGCGCCAGTTGTTTTGGGAGACAGTCATCATTATACATAATTGATGTGGTATTCCCATAGCGTGTGGCGTGTCGCGTCGCCTCGCTCCCTGAGGCCCTACTTTAAAAATCGAAGTTCGAAGTTACGTTAGCTCCATCTCTGTCACTCGTCCTTCGAGACTAAATCGAGAGAAAGGGATGGAGCTAACATAACTTCGAACTTCGATTTTTAAAGTAGGGCCTCTGTGCGTGTCGGCCGTCAGCAGTCACGGGCGAGCCACACACAGCGATTGTTACTACACACAAGTTAACCTACCCCCGCGGCCGGCGATCCGTACAAACGTCTAGCTGCCGAATAAGTCAGGACACAGATCAAAATCATGATCGAAGTGAAGTTATGAAATTATAATGCTACTAAATTAAGGCAGAGGATTCAACCTACAACTCTTCCTAAAGCGCGGGAACGCTCTTCCAATTTTGAGCTATACGAGAGCTGAAGTATATGACTAATCATTATATAATAAAACCACTCAAATTAAACTAATTTATAATTTCCTTGAGCATTTGCCTTGTCTCATCCAATGAGACCTAAAAGTCAATCTTTTGTCATACATTTTATTACGATTTGTCAATTAAACGAACTTGACTCAAACTATCAAAAGTGATAGTAGAAATGCAAACCGTATTCCAATTACTTATTAATTAGGGCGGTTCAGCACTACGTCCGATCCGAACCCGTGAAAATACGGATCTATAGAAGAATCGGATGTCGGATGGCTTCCGTCATCCAATTTCTCTATAGATCCGTATTTTCACGGGTTCGGATCGGACGTAGTGCGGAACCGCTCTTACATTAGAATAGTTCCGTCAGAACTCTGTAACAAAATACCCGCATTACGCTAGATTAAACATTTTTGCCGCCAAGTTATAGGCATCCTTACTCTAAAGTACATGTTACATATTTTTTTAATTTTCTTGTTGTACGGACCGCTCGCCGCGCCCGACATATACCTAAACTTAGCCCGCGTCGTGCCGGTGTGCCACCGCAATACAAGCTCTATGCCCACACGATTAAATCTATTCTCCTTCCTATCAAGAGGTAGCACACTCAAAGAATACAATCCTAGCCTAGCGGGCGCGGGCTGCAGGGCCGACGCTCGACTCCGTCAACCGTCAATGGAAAGTTTTGGCAAATCAAAGTCAATCCTACGTTTTTAGGAAAGTAGGAAGGACAATACAGAGACACTTTATTGAGATTATGCCGATGGAAAATCTATAAATATACCGTGCGACCCGCGTTCGCGTCTGCGCTCAAATGTCTTTGAGGACTCAGGCGCGTTTAAAAACCTCCGATAAATGTGACATGTAAAATTGGACCAGAATGTAATTTGTAAATCTTACTTTAGGTTAATAACTATTACGAACATTGTCCACAGGCATCATCCCGCTAAGTTTAGATTTGAACTTACCACACGGTCGTGTGGAGCGCAGCGTCGGCCCTGTCGTCGTTTCCCGGACAGAGCGCCCTCCCGCGTCCTGCTCAGACCGCAGGCCAATACAACAACATCCATCCTTTTCTAATAGCTGTTAAGACGAGGATGAAAGTTTTATAACGAAGCGGCCGAGGAAGCTAACTTCAGGCCTCGTCTAACATGATGGAGCTTGCAAGTACAGTTTTATTTTGAATAAATTAACTAGGTGTTCATTATTTTGACCCACGAGACAAGAAATGTTTTCTTAATGTTAACTCGGCAATAGCCAAATGGTTTCAAAAAAATGCCCAGGTACACATATTTTTCACAGGGCGGCACTTCGTCGCGCTTCGAGCAACATCAGTTACTATGCTTAGTGCATCTTAGCAAGATGCGTAAGTAGGAGGGGTCTGGACCGTTGGAGATAATCTATCAGTGCGCTGAGGGAGTCGACAAAAGAGTGGAGGGTATAAAGTGGGGTCCGAATTCTAATATATAACTTATAGAGTCAATAATATATGGTCCGTTCTGCATTCGGTCAGATATTACAACGCGGGGCATTAACTCGTATTTCATATTATAGTCGGGTTTACGCGAGCGCGTCCGGGTCGCGGGCAGTTTTTTTATAGTATAAAATATTATGTAAACCCCGTCGTACACGTGATATAATAGGTCTCGCTTCGATTTCCGGAGGACGGAGGGAGCTCTGTCGACTGTTAACAGTTCATACTTAGAATCGCATCACCGATGTATTTATCACGAGGCGGGGAGCGGGCGGGCCGCCAGCTCTGCTGTCGACTCGTGTCGTTTGCAGTCCGTTTAATACATGGAAGCGAGCTCGACCGGAACCCGGGTCTCGGCTCCTCGACGGCGGGCGCCGTCGCCGCTAGGTGTAGTCGTTGAAGTCGTCCATGGCGACCTTGCGCGCGGTGTCCTGGCGCGGCGCGTAGGGCTTGGGCGCGCGCGCGGCGGTGGCGAGGCGCTCGTCCTCCACGCGGCGCCGCAGCCGCTTGATGTGCCGCAGCCGCTCCAGCGAGTTGCTCGCGTACACCGCGCCCGCGCCGCCCAGCGACAGCGACTGCGAGATGTGCGACGCCAGCTGCGCACAACACGACACGCTCGTTCACAACATCCGGCTAACCCGACGACTGATGCCCCGCTACTCGATAAATCGGTTAGCGGCTCGTCTGATCGGGCTTAGGCGATCGTAATGAATTCGTGACGGTGACTTTACCGCACACTTAATGCGATCTAAATTGCACTACACACCCCCTAATTACCGTTGCGCTCCTGGTAATTTATTTAAACATGCCATCTCTTCGGTTGAATGAATGGCTTAGAACAAAAGCATATTTAAATGGAAAGGTAAAGCACACAAGTCGAAATATCCAACATTCTCCCTCCGTCCACTAGGATCCATTGTCAGGCTCCATCGATGGAGTCGAGTGAACCTTTTGTGTATTCAGATCCATCAATGGAGTCCAGCGGACTTTATGTGCACTACAATCCATGATTTAAATGTATTTTTTGTTCCTTTGGATCTGTCAGCGGATTTCGAGAAACTACAATGTTTACGTGGATCCATCAATGGATCCTAATAAACTTTTATTATACTCAAATCCATTAATGAATTGTAATAGACTGTAATGTCTTTATAGATCCATCAATACATCCTAATAAACTTTTTATACACACGAATCTATTAATGGATTGCAATAAACTAACGGTCACTAGGATCCATTGGCAGGATCCATCAATGGAGTCGAGTAACCCCTTTTAATTACATAATTCATTTATAAACTTTATCCCGAAATAGGGAGCATGAACTCACGAATTTATAAACAGAGTCAAATTTTGCCACAAAATTGCGTTCAAATGAGAAGTCTGTAAAAAACCTGATAAAAAAAAGAATTCAAACCACAAGAATATAGTTAATACGCCAACATACTTTAGAAATACCAATCTTAAATAAATAAAAGCCTCTACACTGATGTATTATTTTGATTATGTGGAAAAATAAATAAAAATCTTAAAGTCGTCAGAGCCTTAAGATGCCGAAGTATAGGATATTTACCTTACACTATCACCTACAAGTTGTACGCTGCTGAATGCAAAGAAACAATAACACGATGTATATTTTATAACTAAGAAAATAAATACCTATTTTAATTGAAATGATTATTTTTACCATTTATATAACGTACAAGCGTAAAAAAAGTACACATGAATCCATTGATGGATTCTAGACGACATCAAAGTAGATAAAAATCCACGTATGGATCCGGGTGTAAAAAAAGTTCACGTGAATCCATTGATGAATTCTAGACGACATCAAAGTAGATTAAAATACACGTATGGAATCTGTTTAAAAAAAGTTCACATGAATCCATTGATGGATTCTAGACGATATCAAAGTAGATTAAAGTCCACGTACGGAATCTGTTGTACAAAAAGTTCACATGAATCCATTGATGGATTCTAGACGACATCAAAGTAGATTAAAATCTATGTATGGATCCTGTTGTAAAAAAAGTTCACATGAATCCATTGATGGATTTTGGAGGACGTTTTAGTTCACCATAATCCATTATGGATTCTAGTGTACATAAAGTACGCTCGACTCCATTGATGGATCTGAATGCACAAAAGGTTCACTCGACTCCATCGATGGATCCCGCCGATGGATCCTAGTGGACGGAGGGAACATTCAACAAAACAAAATTAAAAGCTCTAGTTTGAAAAAGTCCAACTTTTCGCACGATATACAGCTACGAAAAGTACCACTTTTTGAGCAATGTATTAAAAACTATGTGTCCCCGCTAGACTGGTGCGGGCGGGAGTGGTACTGACCGCGCAGTGCAGCGCGAGCTGGCGGGCGAGCGGCGCGGCGCAGGGGTCGGACACGACGTGCGCGCCGTGCTCCAGGTGCGGCAGGAACTTGGTGCGGATGCGCTCGTCCTTGGTCTTGGTCAGCACGCGGTGCAGCCCGTGCTCCAGCGGCTCCACCACCACGATGCACAGGTTCAGCTGGCCCTGCACAGCGCGCACTCACGTCAGGCCGCGACCCGCTCCAGGCTCATACGGTGAGACCGTCGAAAGGTTGGATACTATCACTATAGTGCCGCCGAACGATAATGTTGACAGCAGTAACACAATGCGGTTATTACGATTTGTTGGATTATTTTCATAAATGCATTTTTTCGTAGTAGCGTCTCATATCGCGTTCTTTCATGACCGTAAATTTAATTATTAATCGTTCTTTATGTAACGTTTTTCGATGTAAGGTTATTTAAGTTTCGCGCTTATTTAAATCGCTGAAATTATTAGTAGATTTTTTGCCATTCCAAAAATCTAATTTGACAGTGTGGACGAAGCTCCGCTTAGCGGAGCTCCTGTTTCTGGGTTATTTATCGCTCCGGGCCTGATATAAAACCGAACCTAACATCTACCTACGTTTTACGATGTAAATAGCGAACATAAAAAAAACGCTGTGTAAAAAATCGCTACATGAAGAAAAGCGACTAAGTAAATAAGAGATTATGAAAGAACGCGATGTGAAAATTCGCTACTATGACATTTATGATATTACTATTCCTTCACATGCAATAAATAAGATTAGCTTTGTTTTTCTGCCGTCAACTTTATCAATACCTATTCAGAATCATCATGGTTGTGCAATGTATCAGGATTGACTTCTTATCGGCCGGGCACCACAGGCCACAAACTTGGCATACCCAAAACTATGTTCTTGAGGCAATTATAGTTATTCATATTTAAAATAACACAATTTCGTTCCAAAAACACTTCAAAGGCTAAACTAAGTTCACCAACCGGTGACTTCTTTAAGGCCCGGGTGTGTGTGTGTATGTGTAAGTTTTTATGGAATTGAGATTGGGCACGCTTGTAGTTCTGGTTAAATGTAAGTGCGTACCTTGATGGTGTGTATGTCGAAGTCGGCGCCGGAGTCGTTGTACACGATGGACACGTAGTCGTTGCCGATGTGCTTGCGCTTCTCGTTGCAGGTGGGGTCCGCGGCCAGCGCCGGCATCGCCGTCGCCACGTGGAACAGCACCTGCGGCCGGGACACACGAGTGTAACAACTGACCAAGCTTTTACCGCTCAAGTTGGGTTTCAAGAGATAGGAGGCTATTCAGTAGAGCCGCGGGACAAAAACTACAGCGATTGTTGAGTTAAGCTGCCCGTGTACAAGTCAATCTGACATTCTACAACAATAAGGTTAAGTTTCCCAAAAGTAACAAATGACTTGACATCTCTAATGACATTGACGACGTCAAGCACATTTTTCTTGAAATTAATTAATTTTCGTGACCGTACACTAAACTACACTCAGTCGAGATAAAATATAACTGTTTTTTCTTGGGCAGTATTTCTCTTGGTTCTGTACATAAATATCAGGTCGACAATGTTACACAGTTTAACCACGATAAACCTATTTAAATACTAAGAAAACATCCAAGATTCAGAACAACAAATAATCACAAAAATATTTGCTCATATCGAGAGTCAAACCCGGGGCGCTAACTTCGCAGGGTGACTAAGAACTAAGCAAACGCGTCGTCTAAAGACCATCGTTTGAAGATCGGTTTCTCTCTTCCCTTCGACAAACGATTTGTACTTCTGATTGTATACTCCTCGAGAAGTATGCTGCTGCTAAACTTTCACACACGTGTGGCGTGCGGCCTCCCCACCTGCATGACGTCGTCGTGCCACACGTAGGTGTACCGGCCGTCGCGGCCGCCCTGCTCCAGGTTCAGGAACAGCGGCCCCGCGCAGTCCATCAGCCCCGCGCCCGCGCCCGACAGCGCCACCAGCGAGCCCAGCTGCCCCAGGAACTCCGCGTATCTGCCCGAGGGGGGATAGGGGTTTAAAAACTGACTTACAACTTAAAACTAAATCCACAGCCCAAACCATTTGTGATAAAAGTTATGACTTGGAGATGCCGCCTTACCTAACACTTCCATATTGATTTTTTAATATTAAAACTTCGTTGTCTTGTTGTCCCGGCCCAACGTAAAGAACGCCCACCTGTAAACATTTAAAGTCAAAAATTACAAACGTTTTTGACGACGACGAGTGAAGCGAGCCAGCGTAGGCTAGATCGTTATTTAATCATATTAGTGATACGTGTCACATTATAACGTCGTCCAGCCTCCTATATCACCATCCTGACAGCGACAGGTGACAGGTGACAATTCGTTATACATTGCAAAGTTAACCAGCTTCCACATCAGTGGGATTCATATCAGCTGGGCCATGTCATTGTCAGGATGGTGAAATAGGGGGCCGGTCTCGGTTTCACACCTCGGACAGTGAGCAGTAACAATTCGGTATCCCACTAATATAATAAATGCGAAAGTTTGTGTGTATGTGTTAGTTTGTGACTCCTTCACGCTGCAACGGCTGGACGGAGTTAATAGTACATTATTGCCTAGGCATGGAAGTAGGTCATTGCGGGCCGAGTATTAGATTAAACGGACGAGCTTGCGAGTCCGTTTAAAAATACGAAGCCCGCAATTGCTGTTCCTGCCGAGGCCAATATAGTGCTTTTCTCAAAAATCGCAAGAAAAAAATAGTGTTGGAGTCAAATCTTCATCGCTTGAACTCATTTTTTGAATTGCATACGAACAGAAACTTCATGTGAAAAAACCATCACTCCTTACCGCCTTTTTGTTTATGACAAGGAGAGACGCAATTTTTGTTTTAAAAAAAACATAATCTATTCCAGGCACAAATAAAAAAGTTATGTTTCGAGTAAAATTTGGATGTATAAGACTTGTGCCCTCATTTTATTATGGCCCTTTTCACTTTTTAAAAAGTTACAAGCTAGATAGTAATGGAATTTGTATGCAACATTGCGGGCTTGTGTAGCGAGCACGCAATGTTTTTTTTTTTAAATTTGAGAACTGTCAGTAAACTATGTACTTCGCGTCTGAATATGTAGATAGGAATGTCAACATTTCCGGACATTTTTGAGATAATGTAATTTAGAGTGGAGATACTCCGGATTAACACACAGGGCTACTTCTAATAAGTCCCCGAGGGAATAACGATGATCGAAATCAACAAGGACGAAGCTGCAGGCAGAAGCTAGAAAATTATAAAGTCGAAATATTCCTACGTCGCTGAGCTTCATTTAAGCTACGCAATGTACACCGAGTCATCAGTTACTATCAGTTTATTGAAACATGGGCGACATTGCACCTTGTAGGTCTCGATGGGCGGCACGCGGTCCAGGTTCTTGATGGTGCGCTCGTGCTGCACGCCCGACACCAGCAGCGGCCGCTCCGCCAGCGGGTTCAGCGCCAGCGGCGCCTCGCCTGCGTCACGACACATACACATTCATTACATCAACAAGTCAACAAGCAGCCGTATGATGGTGATTATTAATTAAATTAGGTGAATTTTTAACCTCAAAGGTCCTCAAAGGAGGGTTCCTCGCCGTTTGTAAAATTTAATAAGAGACAGAAAGAGAAGGGTAACGTTAATTAAGTTAAGAAAGGAACTGTAACGTTAATGTTACATAATATTAACATTTATCCTAATACTAGCTGACCCGGCAAACGTTGTTTTGCCATATAAATAATTTAGGGGTGGACTACCCCTAACATTTAGGGGGATGAAAAATAGATGTTGGCCGATTCTCATAGATACCGGATAAGCACAAAAAATTTCATCAAAATCGGTCAAGCCGTTTCGGAGGAGTATGGCAACGAAAACTGTGACACGAGAATTTTATATATTAGAGATAACTTAACACTATAATACTAAATCAAATATAAGAAACAATAATAATAACTAATGAACTTAAACACTACAATGGTACTAAATATAAAATTATAATGCAACGCCGTAATATGTAAATCCGGTACAACAATAAATAAATATTATTTAATTATGATGTACCAAAAGTACGGCGCAGTGCTCCGACAATCTTCTTGCATAGAAACACGCCGGCTGTCTGATCGCTGCGCCGGGCGCGTCACCATTCCTCTGCCAGAAGCTATCGGTGTCGGGCGAGTGTCGACGCGTTCGCGGCTACCCATTTCGCGTCTTCTTACGAGCTAGCCACAGTGCCCGTGCGACATTACAGTACTTTTATTAATACGTTATTTAAGATTAACTTCCTTCGCCGCAGAGGGTAATCTTTATTTCTTGTTTGTTTACGTACTTTTGTGC
Source organism: Acleris literana (assembly GCA_946894065.1). NCBI lineage: Eukaryota > Metazoa > Arthropoda > Insecta > Lepidoptera > Tortricidae > Acleris > Acleris literana. Next base: position 3,091,660 of record OX335670.1, on the reverse strand, counting down.
CCCGATTAATGGGCGAGTGTTGAACAATATATTATTTCATTCTAGTGTAGTTTTAAGTAGTAAATCATGCAAGTCATTCTCATCTTTCCCATGAATATTTTAATGAGCTTTCTATGCCCACTTAAATTAACCTATGCTTATAGCTGTTACACGTAAATGTTAGTTCACCTTATTTTTCACACTTTTATCTAAATTTTCTAATAAGATTTGTAACTCCGTTCTGATCGTGAGCACCCTCACTAACTACTAGCCGATCCTCCCTTTGCTTCCGCTTGACCAGGGTACTCATCATAATCGGCAATGCGGAGCATATTCTAAAGAGAGTCGTCCATTCGCAGAGTATTACGTTTACGCTAAGAAGCGCCACGCACCTCGCTTTTACTTCCCCGCGGGTGAACGTTGTGCCACTAAGTCGTTCCGGCCTGCTCCATCTTCTCCGCCCAGCACCAGCGCAGCCCATCGGCGCCAGGGGAGTAACGGACTACGAGGGTGAAACCGAGACGGGCTTGTGAACCACGACAGTAAATTATTGTGTAAACTTTTGGTGTTCTTAATTTATTTTTCCAAGTACCACCAACATAGCAAACGTCACAACACCCTCAAGTTAAACTTGGTAAGATTTGGTAAGATTTGGTAGGACACCATCCTCTCTTAGGTGAAATTTGGTAACATGTGATGGGACACTCCCCTTTCTTAAGTGAAATTTTGTAGGACACCCCACTTTCTTAAGTGCTATTTCGTAATACAGTGTGCTAACAGCAACTTGGCTTTTTTTTAAGGAGGTTAAAATAACGTATATCTGTAACGTAACCATGACATTAATTTAATTAATAAACAAATTTTCAGGCTTTCTTAACTTTCTAACAAAAATTTTATTGCCAGCAATGTAAAGCACAGCAATTTGACAAGTGTGAATGACGACATGCCTTGTACTAAGCAACAGCGATACTGATAACGATGAACACGCAGCACATGCAGTAGATTAAAAATGGACAGTATCTAAGAAAATTAATTGTGAAGTTATTTTAATATTTTTTTAATTGATAATACTTGCAAACAATTGTTAAAGCAACATATTATCGGCAGTTTTAATAAATGCCCGCATGCCGGTAACACACTGTATATGGGAGTACACCCATTTCACTCAAAATGCAATTTGTTAGGATACCCCACTTTTTCAAGCTAAATGTGGTAAGATATGAAAGGACCCCCTTCTCACTCAAAGTGTAATTTATTTATTAACAGTAAGGGACACTTCTCTTTTTCAAGTGACATTTGCTAAGATGTGGTAAGTCAACCATCTCTCCGAAGTGAAATTTGATATGATGTGGTAGAACACCCACTCTCTCAATTGAGATTTGGAAAGATGTGGTAAGGCACTCCTGTTTCTCCAGTGAAGTTCGGTAAGATTAGAAGCGAGTTTCGGCGCCGTAGTCGGTCAGCGTATAAGGATATTGTAAAGCTATCGATAGAAAGGATTGTAGAAATTTCTTGCGCAGAACTAGGAAGTTATATAATAATATGTGTTTACAGACCACCGTTGGCTGATTTTTGCACATTTGAATCTACTATGGAACATGTGTTAAAATTAGCATGTAATACCCAGAAGCATGTTATAGTTTGTGGAGATTTTAATATTAACTTACTCGAAACGTCAAATAATACCACTAGGTTACTTAGTTTATTTAAATGTTTTAATTTAGGTAATCTGTTCTTAGAACCCACACGGATAGGTGTTAGTAGTGCAACCTGCTTAGATAATATTTTTTGTAGTTGCGAATGTTTGGATAAAGAAATATTTAATTGTTTTAATTCTGACCATAGTGGTCAGAAGGCATCTTTCATCTATGATTTTTATCAAAAACCTGACACAATAACATACCGACCTATAACTAGTAATCGTTTGGAATTATTCAAAAATAAAGTTCAGAGTAATCTTTCAGTGTTACCTTTTTTACAGAATGAGTGTAATAGTATTTATAAAGACTTCTTCGGCGTAATTCTACATCAATTTAACAAGAATTTTAAAATGAAAACTATTTCTAGGTCGAAAACAAAATTTAGTAAATGGGCTACTGCAGGCATTCATAAAAGTAGAAATAGGCTTTATGACCTATATAGAGAGAGGGAGGACAATAAGAATGCTGACTTCCTAAATTATGTTAAGAATTATTCAAGGACCTTTAAGCAAGTTTGTTTAACTGCCAAGGCAAATTTTCTTAGTCTCAAACTTAAATCATCTGACAACAAGGTAAAAACTGTATGGAATATTATAAATAGAGAAACGGGAAAATCAAAAACTCGTGATAATCAAGTCACTCTGAACACAGGTGACCAACAAATCACGTCAAATAAAGACGTTGCCTTAGCATTCGAAGATTATTTTTCTAATATAGCCATTAATGCTACGAAATGTCTTAAATCATCCGCGGTTGAAGCTCAATCATTACTTAGCACTAATGTCAGTAAATGTAATATAAACTTTGATTTCAGCCCTGTAAATTCAGATTCAATAGTCAAGATATTTAAATCACTTAGTTTAAAAAAGACTGAAGATTTGTGGGGCACATCAGTTAAGGTACTCATTCATATCATAGATGTAATTGGACCCCATCTAGCATTAATCTACAATAATTTCATATCAGAGGGGGTCTTTCCAGATCTCATGAAATATAGTAAAGTAATACCTCTTTTTAAATCGGGCGAGATGAGTGATATAACGAACTTCCGTCCCATTTCCATACTACCAGTTTTAAGTAAAGTCTTTGAGAAAGTAATGCTGAAGGATATGTTAGGTCACTTTAACAGAAATAAACTACTTAACAATAACCAGTTTGGCTTTACCAGAGGTCGATCAACAATTGATGCGGCATCTGTACTCATTAAACATATTATATAACAGTTGGGAGAAATCTTGCGATGCAGTAGGAATATTTTGTAATCTTTCTAAAGCTTTTGATTGCGTGGATCATACGACCCTTATTTTAAAATTAGAACATTATGGATTGTCCAATAAAGCTTTAAGCCTTATGTCTTCTTATCTAAGTGATTGAACTCAAACAGTTGTTGTAAACAAAACGCAATCTGTTGGAGCCACAGTTAAAATAGGTGTGCCTCAAGGTTCTATTTTAGGTCCTTTTTTATTTTTGGTTTACATAAATGACTTGCCACCAACAGTAGATAAACTTTGTGATATTGTACTTTTTGCTGATGATACTTCACTAATTTTCTAGGTAGATAGAAAATCCGTAGACTACATTAGGATTAACACCACACTAGTTAAAGTACTTAATTGGTTTACTAGCAACAATTTGCTACTAAATGCTAAGAAAACGAAATGTGTTAGGTTCGCTTTGCCTAATGTTAAACCGGTACATTCTAGTATTTTTCTAAATGACGAGTGTTTGCAAATGGAAGATAAGGCAATTTTATTAGGCATAACATTAGATAAATATTTGCAATGGAGTCCCCATATAGCTGTACTGGCAGGTAAACTAAGTTCGGCAGCTTACGCCGTTAGGAAAATTAGACAACTAACCAATGTTGAGACAGCTCGCTTAGTCTCCATAGTATCATGTCGTACGGTATTCTGGTTTGGGGTAAGGCAGCTGACATACAAACTATATTTGTGTTACAAAAAAGGGCCATTCGTTCTATTTACAACTTAAACTCCCGTGACTCTTTAAGAGAACTTTTTAAAGAAATTAATATCTTGACTGTAGCGTCTCAATTTATTTATGAGAATATTATTTACGTTATTAGAAATTTAGATTCTTTCACCAAAAATTCTGATATACATAATTTAAATACCAGAAATAAAAATAAAATCGCTATCCGAAAATTCCGCGTCCGTAAAGTATATAAATCATTTGTTGGTCAATGCATTCATTTCTATAATAAATTACCTGACGAAGTTTTAAAGTTACCCTTTCCAGCACTTAAAAGTTACTTGAAAAGGTCGTTAATGTCTAAAGCGTATTATAGGATCGAGGACTATCTAACAGACAAAAATGCATGGCCTAAATCCGAAACTTAGTCAATAATAATTTATTCAAATGCAAAATCTTTATCTTGTCTATGGGACACCGTTGATGTAGGAAAACATATCGAAACTTTTATGTGGTCGTCTCGCACCATCTTATATACACATAAGTATGTGTTTTTTTTTTCTCTATCTCTCCCGTAAGATTCTTAATTGGCATGTTTTCCTGCTGAACTACGCATGTTATTTAATACTATATTTAATTTAATATTTATAGCTTTATATAATGCTAGACTAAGTAGTACCATTGTAATAAGAAATATGTTTAAAAAATGACTGACTGCTGAGTTTCTTGCGGCGTTTCTTCTCGGCAGTGGTCTTCTCTTGGGAAGCGCTGGTAGATTCTTGACGTGTAAAAGTGCCCGTGCGGCCTACTTACTGAATAAATTTCTTTTATCTTTTTTTTTATCTTTTTATTTACAACTTAAACTCCCGTGACTCTTTAAGAGAACTTTTTAAAGAAATTAATATCTTGACTGTAGCGTCTCAATTTATTTATGAGAATATTATTTACGTTATTAGAAATTTAGATTCTTTCACCAAAAATTCTGATATACATAATTTAAATACCAGAAATAAAAATAAAATCGCTATCCGAAAATTCCGCGTCCGTAAAGTATATAAATCATTTGTTGGTCAATGCATTCATTTCTATAATAAATTACCTGACGAAGTTTTAAAGTTACCCTTTCCAGCACTTAAAAATTACTTGAAAAGGTCTTTAATGTCTAAAGCGTATTATAGGGTCGAGGACTATCTAACAGACAAAAATGCATGGCCTAAACCCGAAACTTAGTCTTATCTATTGTAATAAGAAATATGTTTAAAAAATGTCTGTCTGCTGAGTTTCTTGCGTCGTTTCTTCTCGGCAGTGGTCTTCTCTTGGGAAGCGCTGGTAGATTCTTGACGTGTAATTGCTCGTGCGGCCTACTTACTGAATAAATTTCCTTTATCTTTTTTATCTTTATAGTTACCGGGCACGGGCGGCGTGATGGGGTAGGTGCTCATCTTGTGGTAGAGCTGCAGCAGCACGAAGGCCGGCGACACGCCGCCGCCCGCGCCGTGCGCGGTGCGCGCAGGCGCCGGACCGGGCGCGCCCTCCCTGCACCAGTCACGGATACACTATAGCATTCTTACGGGCCTCCACACACTCTTATTGTCAGCACCTGATCTTTTTGATGTATTTGCAAGTCAATGGCTTCGGTACATAAGGTCGGATTTTTATTTCCACAGAAAAAATGTAAACAAAGTTACGTCAATGTCAAAGTGACATTTCAGCGGATCTCAAAGTTCGGGCCAGCAAGAAATATAATATTAAGTTATCATTACGCTCGTACCGTGATATTAAAATAAATTTGAGAAATAATTGAAATTAAAATCACACAAATGAGTCCCCGGTAAGCTATTACGACGGAAGCACGAATTGTTAAGCGAAACGAGTGAAGTGACATCTCACATCAATCAAGCTGCCCTCAACTTGTTGACACGGGTGTATCGAGTCAATGATACCAGTGCAGTAAATAAATTATGCATACAAAAACAGTTTTCTCGTTTTTAATTAATACAACAAAGAATTTATATCAAAATAAAGTTTGCCCTCAATAAATTAACTTCTTCAATTTCGATTACAATACATAGTTTTTTTAAAGAAAGTCGATTTCATATAAATGTGGAATGTTTAAATATTTTGAATACTGCAAATGATTTTCGTTAACGGCAACACTTTTGTTTACATTTTTTCTGCGGGAATAAAAATCAGACCTTACTTATTAGGATACTCATAAGGAGTGGTTCAGTAAAAAAGTTGCAATGTATTATCTGTTTAATTTTTAATTTATTGCTAATTATGAAGCAGATTTGTTTATTATCTGTAGATATCATACTATGAAATAAAAATACAATCATATTGAAATGTATGAGATTCTTTAAGTTTTCTCTATATTTATTGCAGGTACTTTATAACTTTTTGAACAACACAATTTGACAATCTTCGCTTGCAGTTTTCTACCACGCCACAATTGAACTTCCATGTTCACAACTTGTTTCATGCTTTTAGGAATAACATCTTACGGATAAGTTATACCAATAAACTGTATTTTACTTTGGGTAGTAAGGAAGTCTCTCCAATCTAACCTCTGACAGACGTTTTTCTATGGGAGACAAATTTCTATAAAAATGGTAAACACACCAATGTTGAAATTCCATGTGACTACCTCAAAGTGAAGTCAAATCAAAAACGTGAACTATTGATCAAAAGACAATTTAATAAGGTATTAAGCAGCCCGTCACACTTGAAGGGAAAACTATGTTTATGACCAGAGATCGGACAAATGGGTGTCATTGCTCGCAATAATGTGGACATGACACCAAAGATTTTAATTAAACAAATTAAATTACATTAATTGATTTCTTACCTGAACTTTAATCTTGATCCTTTGCAGGACAGTAATAAATAAATAATACAAAGACGTGAGCCATTAATATTATATTAATCTACTTAAGTTTGCTAGATTCACATCCGTGGATTGCGAAAGGAGGGTTTCACCTCATAAGTTCATTTTAGCCGAGAAAAGGAATAAACTAACCATGGGACAATTATAAAAATTACCTACTGTTTATTTGCTTTAATAAATCTACACAATAACAAGTTATTGCATTATTTATTTATTACTGCCTTGCAAAGGATCAAAGTTATTTTTACGGTAAGTAATCAATTAATGTAATTTAATTTGTTTAATTTAAATCTTTGGAGTCATGTCCACGTTATTGCGAGCAATGACGCCCACTTGTCCGATCTCTGTTTATGACAAACACCTCATAAATTCCCCAGAAGACGCTGTTCAAAAAGTTTTAGGTGAGATGTAATATAAAAGGCAAAAACTTGAAATCGCCCGTTCGTTTTTATGACTGTTATTTTTATTTTATTGAATAGTATCTACAGATTAATATAACAAATGCACTGCTTAAAAATTACGACATAATAAAAAAAAAATCCATATTATGTGCTGCTACTTTTTACCGGACCACTCTTTAAAATGCACGAGTACTTCAAGAACTAATTATGTACCGTTGCAAACAGCTTTTTCTACAAGTTTAAAAGGAAATTACAAAGTTTGTTTTAATTAGTTTAAGTTCTTTCTGGGGCACGTTTTATAAAGCTACAAGTATCAATTTTACAGGTCTAAACTGACAACACTAATCAAATGGCCCGTCGTCATTGGTCGAGGTTGTGTCAAATGGAAACTTGTAACCTGTAAATTGTAATTTGTAGCTTTATAAAATTCTTTTAATTGACAGCGACCACATGGAAAAACTAAGGCGTTATACATCATACAGCCTAGTTGATTTATAATTATATTGTTGATTTTTGTGCTTATTAAATATAATCCTCTTTGGTAAGCTTATTGATTTAATATTTATGAGATTTTGATACATTTATATTTTATAATTCGACAAAAAAGTATATAGTGGTGTGTGTGTAGTATTGGAATGCCAATTTATTCCCCAAACACCATTTCTAGTGCCACCTTATTGACATATTGCAAAAGAGCCAAATCGATTAATTTTATTGATCTTTTTTTATTTTATTTTCAAAGTCCTTGTTATGGTAATTAATTCAGCATTGTTCGTATTTTCACACATGGAAATTGTTTTCAAAAACAGTTTTTAATAAGTATTATATATAAAGAGATGTCAGTTGATCACCAAACACCATCACTGACATTGTTCAAAACCGCTGACTACGATAATAACAAAGCTATAATAATCATAAAAGAACTGTTAGTACCATGGCAACGCTCATTATAGAACTATTTTCCCGCTTCGGTTACGCTATAGGTGGTATTGGGATACCGTCAACGATATCAATATAGAGTATGTCGAACTGTGGGTTACCTGTGCCGCCGCGTAGGACTCATGACAGAGATAGTGTTGGAGCGCTTGGAGCGCGCCAGGGGCGGCAGGTCGTCCCGCTCGCGCGCCGACAGCGCGGAGGCGGAGGCGGAGGCGGGCGCGGGCGCGGGCGCGGGCCGCGGCGCCGCAGGCGGCTTGCTCGCGTAGCTCGGGACTATGCTGTCGCTGGCCACCTACACAACACCACACCTCGTACATGCATTATAGTAGCAGCTGATCACTGCCGATTCACCCGCAGTAAATCGCATTGTTATATTTTTTATACTAATTGTTGAATGGTCTAATCTTAACATGCGGGGATGGTTTGTTTCATTGTAATATTTCTATTGAAAACCACTAATGTGTATATCTGTTTTTTTTACCTTTTGTAGCTGATGCGGCTGCGCGGGCGCCGCGTCGACTGAGCCGGACCCTGCGCAGTGTTGATATATTACGCATTCATAAGTACAATAATCAGGGTTATTACTTGTACCAACACTGATGCTGTTATATTTACACTAGAACGTAATGAAGATTCTCATAGCAATCCAGATCAAGATTACTCAACTCATGTTTAACAAATAAAATTATCTTTATCTTTATCTTTATCTTTATCAAGAGCAACATACAAGTGGTACCACGCAAGGCCTTTTTCAATCGGTGTGCAATAAAAATGTTATTAAAATTGGGTAAATGTTATTGATAACCTTGAGAAACTTATCAAGACAAGCGCACGACTGTTGTCTGTGACTGACTCTTGTTGCGTTACTAAGTTTTGTTATGCATTACTAAGTCTCGATGTGTGTAACTGGCACTTGGCGTGTATTACTGACTCTTATTGTGTGTCACTGAGTCCTGCGCTTCTATTCAACACGGTAAAAACAATATCGTATTTGACCTGTTATCGTATTGTCAACGTTTTTATAGCTCTTATTTTCTTGACAGTAATGGCGGCTGACGTCATTACAATACCATTACAGGTAAACTATTATATCGTTTTTACCGCCTAGAATACCGACCCTGTTTTGTGTTACTGAGTATTGTTGTCGTGTCACTGACTGTGTTTGTGCGTTTGCGATACCTGCGGTGTGTTGGTGCCTGGTGTGGTGTGGTCCGGCGACTGACCTGGGTCGGAGTTGTATGTGCAGAGGCTGGGGTGCGGCGCGGGCGGCGGCGCGAGCGGCGAGGAGCCCGACATCTCCTCGGGGATGGCCTCGCACGACACGCGCATGTCGCTCTTCTTCGCCGCTTTCTTCGACGCGTGCAGCGACATCGACGTGCTGCTGCAGCCACATCGAGATACGTTACAATCATCTTTTTTGGAGATCTATTTTACTGTGGTACTTTTGAGCTACCAAAACAGATAAAGAGTAGACGCCACGATGATAGCAATGGAGCATGCAGGATAATAGTCAAATGGTGGCAGGGCTGGTGACCGATTGAACGAGTGATTCAGTGCAATAAGTCACGTTAGCTTCATTACTTTCTTACAATTGAGTCCTGAATAACGGGTAAAAAGGAAAGGACACGCGGAATTGCCAATTCAGTACTTAGAGGTGATTATCCATCCTGGCCTCCAAGCGGAAACCAGATGACGAACCCCCCAAAAGTAGTTTGCAGCGGAAATTGGTTGCGCTGCCATGGCGTTTTTTTTTTTCAAAAACGGCCAAGTGCGAGTCAGATTCGCACCCAGAAGGGTTCCGTTCCATTATATTTATAAAATTTTCTTTTCTTACGTTACATCGGCAATGAATATTTACACCCTGTTAAAATTTCAAGTACGGTTTATAAGACGCAGACGGACGGACAGACGAACAGTGGAGGCTTAGTATAAGGGTTGGCACCCTTCGGGCACGGAATCCTAACAATGATTCGCTAGGCGTGTTGTGTGTGTGTGTGTGTGTGTGTGTGTGTGTGTGTGTGTGTGTGTGTGTGCTCACGGGGTGTCGCCGGAGGGCGCGGGCGCGGGCTCGGGCTCGGGCGCGGGCTCGTCGCGCAGCTTCCACGACGACGACATCTCGGGCGACGAGTTGCTGCGCCGCACCGGGTGACGCGACTTGCCCTGCTCACACACAACACGCTCAAATGATGGACACTCGGCCAAATAAATCACACAATTTTAACATTTTGAGCGCCAAAACCGACAAACACGTCATCGGAAATGCATTGACCCCAAACGTCAGTCGTCTGAGACACGCCGTACTACTTCGCTGCTTGGCGTGCAAAAGGTTAACACACTACCCAAGAAATGGAATTGGCAGTAAATTCAATTCTTCGATGGAATTAATAGACGTATCTTATTGCCTTGATTAACGATGGCCACATAAAATACTTGGCTGACTGTGCAGTAAATACGATACTGACGAGAGGCTAACAGCGGCCACCAATCTAACATAACCGCTTTACATTCCGTACTTTTTTCATTTTTACTTACGAATAAAAAAAACTGTTTTGTTTATATGTGTAACTGTCTATCATCGCCTGGGACCTTGATTTTATTTAAAAAGTTGCTATTTAAAAATTAATCCTAAGGCATGAGCAGTTTGAGAGAAACGGCTATAACATATTGCTTCTTTAACAAAAAAACAAAAAAAAAAGTTAATATAAATCCTGTCTTGTCATACGAGTATACGTCGTTACGTGTAGTGTTATGTGTGTTGTATAAATAAATAAATGTCATATCGTGTCGTTTTGTGGCGTGTCATGACGAATGTAGTCGTGTCGTGTCGTGTCGTGTGGTGGGTACCTCGGGCACGTAGAGCAGCATGTCGTCGTCGTGCGCGGCGCGCACCGGCGAGCCCGGGATGTTGATGGGCTGCGTGCTCATCCTGCGACACACCCACCAACAATACAATCGCATCTCATTACTTTTAACTGCCAGCATTCAAATAACCAGGCCGTAAGCAATCGTTCAACATTTTGACAGGATTTAAATGTATCCAAAAGAATCCTATCAATTGAGAAAACTGTAACTAAAAATAATTAGCGTGTAAAGTTGCTTTAGCGGTATTTTCTGATTTATCTAGAAATGAATTAGTAAATAGTTCATTGTCTGTGAATAAAACGTCAAAGAAATACGGACGGACAGATGGAAACGGCAAAACTATAAGGGTTCCTTGGTCGGCCCTGAACTTTATAAATGAAAGAGTCGCATCGTACACCACATGAATGTTTTTAGATGACTAGGTTGATGTTAGCTAGCCAGTGTTAGTGTTAGTGTGTGTGTGTGTGTGTCGTGGGTGAGCGGGGTACCGGAGCGGCTGCGGCGGGCCGATGCAGTGCGAGGCGGCGTGCGGCGCGCGGCGCTCGCCCGCCACCACCGAGTCCGAGCTGCAACAAAATCAAAAATCAAAATCAAAATTTATTCAGTAAATTGGCCACATACGGGCTCTTTTACACGTCGGTAATATATAGTGAATCGACTACCGCTTCGGACAAGACCATCATTGCGGAGAAGAAGCGCCGCAAGATACTCCAGCAGAAGGTCATTTTTTCAAACATAAAATACAATAATACTTAAAAGTAAGTTACATTACAAGGTAATAAAGCAACAAATATAAATTATTAGAACTATCATAAATAAAAACATAACAAATAAAAAAATTAAAATCATTAAAAATTAAAAACTTTCTGACTTTCTTTACTTTGCTACATACTTATAAGTCGATAAAAATTTGTAGAAATTCATAATTCACTTTCAGTAGTTGATTTGAACTTGATCACTCAAGAAAGTTCTTTAATGATAATTACTAGTACAATTAATCGTATTTGTTCGGTTCTAAAGGGATCTAACATTTGTAAAGCATTTTTGTTCATTATTGGAACTATATGCGTTTGAATTTAAACAGCCGTTCAATAATTTTCAAGTTGATAAGTTGAAACAACCACTTCAGCTCACCTAGATTTGTGAAGGTCCTGCGCTGCCCCCTGCGAGGCCGACGAGCCGCTGCGTGAGCGCGACTCGCTGTCCAGCGCCTGCGCACAGAGAGGGGAGTCTATCATATCATATCATAAACACAACTAGTGAAGATAAAGTAGCAAGCTTTAGATAGCTTTAGCGCGTCCGAAAAGACAAATTGCGCAGTTTAAAAAAAAAAGATTTGTGACTCACGAGCAAAAACAATAATATTTTTGCTTGCCAGTGTAGCTAAACTGGGTCAGCTTAATCTTGATTATTTGACGTGCTTCTATTTTAAAGTAATTTCAGTATAACATTTTGAGTTATAGTTAGTTACAATATGTGCATAGTTTTCTATTTTACATTTCTTAAACTTTACTATAAAAGCCTTAAGATAAATATTTCCAAAACGAGGCATAGGTCGCACCAGGCGCGGCTCACTCCGCGATTTATGTTCATCGCTACACGTACATGCCGGTTGCCCATCTGATGGGTACTATTCAGGGGCTGCCACCAATTTATATGAGTGCGATAAAGACGGGTAGCTAATTGGCCGCCATGATAGAAAGGCACGCCGCGTCATTCGGGTACGCAATTTGAAACAACTATTTATCTCATTCTTACAATAACGTTCGCTACGGATTGCCCTCTTTATCTGTAGAAATATGGCAACGTAGCAACTGTCAGTAATTGGTCCCTAATAGATTTATTATTTTAGAGATAAATAATGAAATAATGTAAATATATGATGTATGAAGAATATACTTTACGAATTGCTCTCTATATTGAATGCAAGAAATAAATGGGCAACACATTATTATTTTATTTTTAGTCGTTGACAGCCCTCACTATCGGCGACGGGGCGAGTGAGCCAATTCATTTTCACCGTTCGTACACAGCCTTAACGTTCCGTTTGGCTCGCGCTGGAGTCGACGACGTCGGAGGGCCATATATCATAATGTTTTGGCTAAAAAAAAAGCGGCTTTTGTAAAGATCAAGGGAGTGAGCCTTCTGTACTTGTACTATTATCTACTCTGTGGTCGCACTCACAACGTTGTGGCGGGAGTCCCCGATGCCGCTGGAGGCGGAGGAGGGCGGCGCGGAGGGCGGCGGCGCCAGCAGCGCGGCCACGTCCTGCAGCGCGCCCTCCGCCAGGCTGTCTCACCCCATCTGCACTCGAGTGTATGTGTGTGTCGCACTCACAACGTTGTGGCGGGAGTCCCCGATGCCGCTGGAGGCGGAGGAGGGCGGCGCGGAGGGCGGCGGCGCCAGCAGCGCGGCCACGTCCTGCAGCGCGCCCTCCGCCAGGCTGTCTCACCCCATCTGCACTCGAGTGTATGTGTGTGTCGCACTCACAACGTTGTGGCGGGAGTCCCCGATGCCGCTGGAGGCGGAGGAGGGCGGCGCGGAGGGCGGCGGCGCCAGCAGCGCGGCCACGTCCTGCAGCGCGCCCTCCGCCAGGCTGTCTCACCCCATCTGCACTCGAGTGTATGTGTGTGTCGCACTCACAACGTTGTGGCGGGAGTCCCCGATGCCGCTGGAGGCGGAGGAGGGCGGCGCGGAGGGCGGCGGCGCCAGCAGCGCGGCCACGTCCTGCAGCGCGCCCTCCGCCAGGCTGTCTCACCCCATCTGCACTCGAGTGTATGTGTGTGTCGCACTCACAACGTTGTGGCGGGAGTCCCCGATGCCGCTGGAGGCGGAGGAGGGCGGCGCGGAGGGCGGCGGCGCCAGCAGCGCGGCCACGTCCTGCAGCGCGCCCTCCGCCAGGCTGTCTCACCCCATCTGCACTCGAGTGTATGTGTGTGTCGCACTCACAACGTTGTGGCGGGAGTCCCCGATGCCGCTGGAGGCGGAGGAGGGCGGCGCGGAGGGCGGCGGCGCCAGCAGCGCGGCCACGTCCTGCAGCGCGCCCTCCGCCAGGCTGTCTCACCCCATCTGCACTCGAGTGTATGTGTGTGTCGCACTCACAACGTTGTGGCGGGAGTCCCCGATGCCGCTGGAGGCGGAGGAGGGCGGCGCGGAGGGCGGCGGCGCCAGCAGCGCGGCCACGTCCTGCAGCGCGCCCTCCGCCAGGCTGTCTCACCCCATCTGCACTCGAGTGTATGTGTGTGTCGCACTCACAACGTTGTGGCGGGAGTCCCCGATGCCGCTGGAGGCGGAGGAGGGCGGCGCGGAGGGCGGCGGCGCCAGCAGCGCGGCCACGTCCTGCAGCGCGCCCTCCGCCAGGCTGTCTCACCCCATCTGCACTCGAGTGTATGTGTGTGTCGCACTCACAACGTTGTGGCGGGAGTCCCCGATGCCGCTGGAGGCGGAGGAGGGCGGCGCGGAGGGCGGCGGCGCCAGCAGCGCGGCCACGTCCTGCAGCGCGCCCTCCGCCAGGCTGTCTCACCCCATCTGCACTCGAGTGTATGTGTGTGTCGCACTCACAACGTTGTGGCGGGAGTCCCCGATGCCGCTGGAGGCGGAGGAGGGCGGCGCGGAGGGCGGCGGCGCCAGCAGCGCGGCCACGTCCTGCAGCGCGCCCTCCGCCAGGCTGTCTCACCCCATCTGCACTCGAGTGTATGTGTGTGTCGCACTCACAACGTTGTGGCGGGAGTCCCCGATGCCGCTGGAGGCGGAGGAGGGCGGCGCGGAGGGCGGCGGCGCCAGCAGCGCGGCCACGTCCTGCAGCGCGCCCTCCGCCAGGCTGTCTCACCCCATCTGCACTCGAGTGTATGTGTGTGTCGCACTCACAACGTTGTGGCGGGAGTCCCCGATGCCGCTGGAGGCGGAGGAGGGCGGCGCGGAGGGCGGCGGCGCCAGCAGCGCGGCCACGTCCTGCAGCGCGCCCTCCGCCAGGCTGTCTCACCCCATCTGCACTCGAGTGTATGTGTGTGTCGCACTCACAACGTTGTGGCGGGAGTCCCCGATGCCGCTGGAGGCGGAGGAGGGCGGCGCGGAGGGCGGCGGCGCCAGCAGCGCGGCCACGTCCTGCAGCGCGCCCTCCGCCAGGCTGTCTCACCCCATCTGCACTCGAGTGTATGTGTGTGTCGCACTCACAACGTTGTGGCGGGAGTCCCCGATGCCGCTGGAGGCGGAGGAGGGCGGCGCGGAGGGCGGCGGCGCCAGCAGCGCGGCCACGTCCTGCAGCGCGCCCTCCGCCAGGCTGTCTCACCCCATCTGCACTCGAGTGTATGTGTGTGTCGCACTCACAACGTTGTGGCGGGAGTCCCCGATGCCGCTGGAGGCGGAGGAGGGCGGCGCGGAGGGCGGCGGCGCCAGCAGCGCGGCCACGTCCTGCAGCGCGCCCTCCGCCAGGCTGTCTCACCCCATCTGCACTCGAGTGTATGTGTGTGTCGCACTCACAACGTTGTGGCGGGAGTCCCCGATGCCGCTGGAGGCGGAGGAGGGCGGCGCGGAGGGCGGCGGCGCCAGCAGCGCGGCCACGTCCTGCAGCGCGCCCTCCGCCAGGCTGTCTCACCCCATCTGCACTCGAGTGTATGTGTGTGTCGCACTCACAACGTTGTGGCGGGAGTCCCCGATGCCGCTGGAGGCGGAGGAGGGCGGCGCGGAGGGCGGCGGCGCCAGCAGCGCGGCCACGTCCTGCAGCGCGCCCTCCGCCAGGCTGTCTCACCCCATCTGCACTCGAGTGTATGTGTGTGTCGCACTCACAACGTTGTGGCGGGAGTCCCCGATGCCGCTGGAGGCGGAGGAGGGCGGCGCGGAGGGCGGCGGCGCCAGCAGCGCGGCCACGTCCTGCAGCGCGCCCTCCGCCAGGCTGTCTCACCCCATCTGCACTCGAGTGTATGTGTGTGTCGCACTCACAACGTTGTGGCGGGAGTCCCCGATGCCGCTGGAGGCGGAGGAGGGCGGCGCGGAGGGCGGCGGCGCCAGCAGCGCGGCCACGTCCTGCAGCGCGCCCTCCGCCAGGCTGTCTCACCCCATCTGCACTCGAGTGTATGTGTGTGTCGCACTCACAACGTTGTGGCGGGAGTCCCCGATGCCGCTGGAGGCGGAGGAGGGCGGCGCGGAGGGCGGCGGCGCCAGCAGCGCGGCCACGTCCTGCAGCGCGCCCTCCGCCAGGCTGTCTCACCCCATCTGCACTCGAGTGTATGTGTGTGTCGCACTCACAACGTTGTGGCGGGAGTCCCCGATGCCGCTGGAGGCGGAGGAGGGCGGCGCGGAGGGCGGCGGCGCCAGCAGCGCGGCCACGTCCTGCAGCGCGCCCTCCGCCAGGCTGTCCCACCCCATCTGCGGACCGACACTTATTGCTGTTGTGCATGTTGCCGCGTACTGCCGCTAACACTTAAGGGGCTTCTAAACGGGCCATATTTTCACTGCAATATGTGGCCGGCAACTATTGGTGTCCCTCTCTTACTCGTACGTTAGAGAAAGACACCAATAGTTGCCGGCCACATATTGCAGTGAAAATATGGCCCGTTTAGAAGCCCCTTTACTCAACGCAAAATCTGATGTCTTACATTGTATAGAATCCATTTATAAGTATCATAAGTTTAAAATATACAGCAGAGCAGCATTTCAAATAAAACATATTTAACGGATAAATTTAGCCCTTTCTCTTTCTTCACTTGAAAATAGACAAGGAGAAAGCTAGCTTTAAATGGCAGATAAAATTACTCATCGACTGTGAAACAGGCCCTAAAAGTACTAGTATCTGTTGAGTTTTAATTAACAATTAATTTTACCGCTAGATGCCGCTGTTACCTATTGTACAACGTGTGATTTCCTAGATTGTTTGTTTAGGATTAAGACACTTGTATTTAAGTGTGTGCGTGCCAGTGCATTACAATTATTACGAGTGATTGTGACCATCGAGTGTGCCCCATAATTTCCGAAAATTAATTTTTTTGGTTACAGAATTTCCATTTCCTTTTTTCCCAATCTTAATTTTTCATAGTCGTGTTTTTTCACTGGCTCCTTTTTCACTGACACATTTTAAACATTCTAGAAATGAATTTTATAGTGTCGACGGAGCTGCACTATCGCGGAGTTCCTATTTCTGCGTGGTTTGGCCCTTCGGCCCTGCTGCAGAACTACCATAACCTAAACCTACCTTGATTTCTCAACCTATTTATAAGTGGAAAAAATTGTAATTCCGAGATATTTTTCGATAGGAAAATATTGCGAATGGAAAAAATTAAGATCGGGGAAAAATGGGAATGGAAATTAAGCAACTAAAATTCGATTTTCGGAAATTATGGGCAACGCTCCAGCGCACTAGCGTTTTCCCAATGGTTATAAAATTGGTGTATTTAGAGATGTACATGAATCGTGTATTTGTGTGTGTTGACCTGGTTCTGCACGCGCATGAGCCAGGAGACGTCGCCGGAGGGCGAGCGCACGTGGATCTCGGCCCAGTCGGCGCACCAGCACGGGCAGCCGCCCGCCGCCGCCAGCTCGCCCGCGCGCGACCACGACGAGTCCTCCGAGTCCTGCACACAAATACAGGGCCTCCATCGGATCGCACTTCGTGGCAAATCTACAGGCTTGTTACGCTAAATGGGGGCAGTGTAAATCATGAGCTCGGGATTAATCTCATCGCGACAGCATTTCAAAATATGACAAATACCGTGTACATAACCGGTTCTGACACGTCTTACTGACACGGTCACGGAACCATATTCCTTGATGATACGTAAAATTAATAAGTAATGCGGGACTTTGTACATTGAAAACACTGTAATAATAACGCACAGCAGAAACTTACCACTTCTTTTGAGATCTTTTCGAATCGTTGTGTAAAATTGTTGAGAGCTTCTACTAGGGGGTTGTACTCCGCCGAGTTTTGCCTGTGGGTCAGACAGAACAGGCGCATTAGCACCGAATTATCGCCCTCACGACGGGTTTTTAACTTACTTTCTACTGAGAGGTTAGCATGTTAGTGCAAACAACAACACATATTCAAATATACTACACAATAGAACAAAACATGCAGATATTTTTGAGCATTACCGTACTTAGACTGGCCAATAAAACCAAGTATTAACAACAACAACACGTGAAAGCATTTATATTGTCTAAATTAAATGTAGCCGTATAGCGAGCCAGATATGCTAATATTTAGAGCAAGCATTTCTGCGAGTCAACAGCAAAACATGCACTTTTCATTTAATAAGAAGCCGAAAGCGATATTCATTGGTTTTATAACGCTGGCTTGGTACTATTCAAACTATCCCTTGATAAACGCTATTGAAAATAGAAAACTTCATCTTTATTTACTCTTGTAGGTAATCCTATCTCTGGTTAGTTACTGACGTTCAAGGATACCATATCTTTGACTCGCTCATTAGACCGCAAGATACTGACACACACATTCCGATCACTTGTACCAAGCATGGCGACCCTTCAGGGGTCTAATTAAGTAATGACGAAAAGGAAAATGATGGTCATAGCGCTGGCACCGGCGGCCCAATCGCGTGGGCGTTAATCGAACGTGTCGTATAAATTACGAAAGTCGAACGATTTGTAACACAAAAAATCTTGTATTTTCCCATAGTAGTACCACCCGTTTCCGATAGTGGCGACCTTTGAAGGGTCGCCATACTTGGTACAAATGACTGGAAATCTTGTGTCAGTATGTCCCGGTCCACATTCCCAAAATGCATTATTTTTAAAACATTCGATTTCCAATATACTGTAATTCTGTAACTAAACATTTGAATTTAGGATTTTACCCTTTATCTTTAATCACGAATCTGTTGTTTTGAGAATTTGGTGAAAAGAGTAGTTTGGTATTTTCAAATTACGGTATTTTGGAAATGAGCCCTTTGATTGTAGCTTGAATATTGGGAAAGGTCGCAAGGGACTAATAAACGGCTTATTATAGAAATAGTTTTGGTATAGAATGTCTTATGTTTAGTTATTTTTATAGCTCATAATTTTGTAAACGGTTATAAAACTTATAAATGTAGACGTTATTAAATCAATGACAAAAGCACCGGACCATGCTAGCATACTAGACGACAAATACAATAAAAAGATGAGCGAAAAACAGAAGCGAAACCTACTTCAACGCAGAACGATAACATAGTAAAAAAATAGATGGCATTCGTAAGTCAATTATGTTTGGTCGAGACCGGCGGCTTCGGATACGGTACTGGAACACCAGGTCATACGATTATGCACGCACGAACCTCTAATAGATATTCTAATCAAATTTAACAGAATATTTATGATTGTTATTCTGAAAAAAATTACGTGACAATATGGATCGTGGATTTATCACGTTAGGTGTCATGCGTAGAGGATACTCAAGATATATAGAATATAAAACGCAGAAAATAAGCAAAAGCGTGTTCAAAAAGCCTAATATGTACAGTCTAATGAGTCCGTCCGGGCGTTGTTGAGCGCGAGGGGCGGCAGGCGGGGACGAGGCAGTAGGGCCAAAACGTTGAACGAGGTTTCGGCCGAGCGTCTGTGCTGCAGCGACGGCTTGCTGTAGCTGAACACGGACCGCGTCAGGGCGCAGCACACGGCAGCGAGGCGACGTCTGTTACCTGGAGCAGAGCGCGCTGGCGGGCTCGGCGCCGCTGAGCGAGGTGCTGGAGGAGGTGTCGGCCGAGCGGCTGTGCTGCAGCGACGGCTTGCTGTAGCTGAACACGGACCGCGTCAGGGCGCAGCACACGGCAGCGAGGCGACGCCTGTTACCTGGAGCAGAGCGCGCTGGCGGGCTCGGCGCCGCTGAGCGAGGTGCTGGAGGAGGTGTCGGCCGAGCGGCTGTGCTGCAGCGACGGCTTGCTGTAGCTGAACACGGACCGCGTCAGGGCGCAGCACACGGCAGCGAGGCGACGCCTGTTACCTGGAGCAGAGCGCGCTGGCGGGCTCGGCGCCGCTGAGCGAGGTGCTGGAGGAGGTGTCGGCCGAGCGGCTGTGCTGCAGCGACGGCTTGCTGTAGCTGAACACGGACCGCATCAGGGCGCAGCACACGGCAGCGGCAGCGGCAAAGCGAACATTGTTACCGGCCGGTTTGTGCGGTCTCTTTTATTACAACGCTTCCACGCCGCTACCGCTGTCATTGCGTTTACATCTATACACCATGGTTAGAAAGGGTGAATTTCGAAAGACTCGACACTGTTATGGCGGCAATGCTGATTTACTGCGGCACGCACCAGCGGCCCACGTGCGACCAATCAGCCTTACCACCAATGAGCGAGGAACAAGTCGCAATCCAATCGTACGACTGCCCCGTGCAATGAATAATGTCTAATGAGCGTTCGTCTTTAAATCTTCAGTGGTAAGAACGCAGGGTAAAACATAATACTTCCCGGACACGAACTGCGATCAGTGTGGACGCTATAACGACGACGACGTGACAAGTATATGAATTTGTGCGCAAAGCCGCAAACGAATAAATCACTGACTCACGGATGAGCAATCGTTGCTCGTCCGTTACGAACGGTGATGATGTCCGTAGTAAAAACGCAGCATTGAAACGAGTGCTAATTTCGAGTATAATAGAGCTATCAATATTTCAAAAACAAAATTACTACTGTTCTTATATGTGCGTAACGTTTCACGCGAAATTCGCCCTTTCTGAACATAGTCTTAAGAACCACATCAGAACCGAATTCGAAAGTACAGACCAGAGTTGCGGTAAATTTTAGTAGTGCACCAGAAGATTCGGAACAGATTCTGTACAATATCCGTATGTTTTCGCATCATAAAAGCGCACACAGTGAAATTAGTTCGCATTCAATTCTGTTAATGAAGCCCACACCACACAGTTAAAACAGACTCGCTTTTGCCAGTCAAGCGTCAAGCCGAATCCCACTGCGGCACATGCTACTCACGTACAAGCTATACACGTCACCCACGTGCGTCGTTCACGCACACACAACACACGTGACGTGACCGATCAACCCACGTCGCTTGTCCATGCGCCGCAGGGGGCAAGTCATGTATCTACGTGCGTGGCTTGTCCATGCGCTGCAGTGAATTGAAAAAAGCCACGCGAGCTGATGTGCATGTACGACACTTCGGAGTAGGCCCCGCGTGTATTAGTGTCGTCATTTCGATGAAGCGAATTTGTACCAGCGTGCGGAGCTCGACCGTGCGCCGCAGTGGGGTCTGGCTTTAGATAGGTTTTAACACACACGTTAAGATAACACTATCACAAGATTAAAACGTTGCTGCAGTCGAGACATCCTATAAAACATCTATTGTGAAAGCGTTTTCGACGTCAGACAGTGACGGTCTATCATAAGGCCTGCGAGAGCGATAGAGATATAGCTTAATGCATCCCCGTCTGCAGAGAATTTTAATCCTGTATACTTAAAAGGGAAGAAAGGCGAGAACAGAGTTATAAATAATCAAAAAAAGGGCTTTTTAAACTTTTTCGCTGCTACTAGATAAACGATGGTGTTCGCTAGTGGTATTCAGCATAGTAGTTAGTTTACTTTATGACCTTAATAAAATATTAAATCAGAGGAGTTATCATCCGAAAATATAACGTTATAAAATCAAATTCTCTGTACCTAATATACTTGTGTAAATCAATGGAATAAGTGTTAGTCAAAAATTGCATTTTTAAATGATGACTTGTTTGTCGCCTTTTCCTTTTTGTAGTCAGCATCTGCTCATCTACCGAATGCAATTCAACGGGTCTCCAAAGTACAGCGGAGAGCCTGTTTCCCACCAAATCGCATCGTCAGATCAGCTTTTGGACTCCATAATATTGTATTCCCACTATTCCTCACCGAGTTTACATTATGTATGAACTTTATTTATATAGCCCATATACCCAAACACCGGGATTAGTTCCAATAGGGTATATGCGTGGAATTTTTAAATCGCATTTCTCAACAAAATATGAAAATACCCTAATAAAGATCACCTCTGCCCCTTTTTCTTAAAGTAATTAAAGCAAAAACCAAACAAAAGCAAGGACTTTTGTCTTTGGCCCTTCAGGCGATTACCAAAAATAATAATGGAGATCACCAAAAGTGAAATTAAAATTAAAATCAGCCAAGAAATACGGATGACACAAGCATTTTAGACTGCTAATTAGACGGGGATTAGACAGAGAGATCCGATATTCACTGTGACGTCAACAGGTTGGGGATATAAATTCCATGTTTTTCCAATTCTGTTTTGCTAGAAAGAGATAGGAAACAATCTTTGTTGGCTTATATTTTGGTTATTGGTGGTTTTTCTCAACTGTTTGTTACATGAATCAGCTTGTATTGAAGCTGTGGAAAAAGACATGAATATTCCCAATTTGTCTCGCAAGAAGAATTAACATACTGACAAATAAACAAACATGTGAACTGAAATAAAAGCTAGTATATAAAGGCTAGTTGACATGTATCGAGTGCTCCGTCAGGTAAGCACCGAGGCCGGGCGGTCGGCGCTGTGGCAACTCAAGACGCCGTAAACTCCGCCCTCATTAGGCAATGCAGAATCGACAAGACAAAATAAAAAAACATATATAACCATTTTTCATAAAATGAAACGAAATTAGTATATATAGAGATTGTCTATTTTGGGGGCATAGAATTATAATTCCATATTCTATTCCATTTTGGTAGCAGTCGGATGATTAAAATTATCTTATTTTCTTATTTTTGGTGGCCAAATTTCTTTTAGCTGTGTGGTTGCCGGCTTAGAATAGTGCCACTCCATGCCTTCCCGTGGATGTCGTAAGAGTCGACTAAGGGAATAAAGGCTTGTAGTACTGTTAGGCGATGTGCTTGCAACCTGTCACTAATACGCTGGTAAACATCTTAGCCTGATTATGCAAAATGTGGTTACAGAATTATCAACAAGCTTTTAGAGTTGTTGGCAATTCTGTAGCTCTGCCTACCCCAAACTGGGAATAAAGGCGTGAGTTTGTGTATGTAAATTTCTTTTAGTCTTATATTTATTTTCGTCATATGTGAATCAAGACTAACTTGAATATTTTAGTTAGGAATGAAGTCCAATTTGAATGTTATCTAATATTAAATACGCAGAAAGTGGAGGCTTATATGAAATAAGATCCAAATGTAGCTTCAAAATTATTTTTCACGTTTAGGTAGGACCTATTTACAATAACTCATATTTCTGAGTGTGCGTTCATAGTAATTGACATAATTCTCTTCGATCTATATTCAATTTGACGAATCAAACTTAATTCTATTTTACGTTATTCGGGTTAGTCAATTTGTCTTGTTAATGTTTTATTTGATTTGAATTGAATTTGATCCTGGTATTTCCATTTACGTAAGCACAGTGAACCTATCTTAACATAAGTTCCTATTAAAACCTGCCAAGTGGGATGGAGATAATAGGGGAACACCCTAAAAAGTCGAATTATTTAATTCCGAATTTGAAAATACCGAATTTCATAATTCCGAATTTTCACAATACCGAAAATATATAAGGCCGCATTATCAAAATCTCGAATTTTATATTACCGAATATGAAAATCACGAAAACGTTTTTCCGAATATTATATTTACGAATGTTGACAATTCCGAATTTTCTTTTTTACAAAAATTATAATTCCGAATATTTGAATTCCAAACTTCACAAACCAGATCAATATAAAATTCGGAATTATGAAACTAACCACTTGAATTGAATTGAAGTATTCTACTTGAAACAAAAGGTAGGTGCGACGACGAGCACGTCACTAAAGGGAGTCATACATTTTCAAGGTGAGTGGCCATTCGTAACAGTGGTAAATTATGATAGAATTATTCAAAATAAACAAATAAACATATTGTGTTATATAGTGTAATACTCTTAAGTGCATCGGAGCCGAGATATTTAAATATTTCTACCTGGGCATACTTTTAGTACCAAAACCTAAATACTTAAATCCTTAATATATCCGTTCCGATATTATTTAAGGCCATACATTATATATATCTATGTTTATTTAGAGGTCCTCTAAATAACTATGTAAAAATCATTCGTGGCCGCTGAAAAAAAAATATGTCAATTTTCTTCATACAAACTTACCCAATGCCCTTTGGTCAATTTCACTAAACCTAACCTAACCTAACCTAACCTATTAAGGTTAGGTTAGAGTTGCATCAAGGCGCGTCGACTACGCGGAACAGGGGCTCCGTCGACTTTGTCGGACATGACATTTCTTACAGTTTTTGAGCATTATGCATGTTAAACATTATACACGGTATTAAGTATACAATATTTTATCAGGCGTTTATTTAAAATAAATAATCTTAGAGAATTCGGGCAGCTAAAATTTCGGAATAATGAAAATTCGGGGTTCGGAATAGGAATAATCGGAATTGTGATATTCGGAAAAATATTTTGCGGGATTTTGATAATTCGGAAATGTGAACTTTCGGAATTTTAAAAAATCGTGATTGTGATGCTTCGTGAAACTAAAATTCGGAATTGTGATGATTCGGAAATTTCAAAATCGGAATTCTGAAATTTGTGTTTATCAAATTCGGAATAAAATATTTCGAGATTATGTAGTGTACCCAGATAATAGATATGTTATTTCATATGGTGTCTCTCTCACTTCCTGGGATTTGGGAGGTTTAAACATTTTATAACACGGTCTATGTGGTACTCACCGCTTGACTTCCGGCGCGGCGGGCGGGGCCTGGAGCGTGCTGGGCGCGCAATCGTTCACTTGCAACTAGGAATTTGGGGTAAACAAATATTTAAAAAAAG
Source organism: Acleris literana (assembly GCA_946894065.1). NCBI lineage: Eukaryota > Metazoa > Arthropoda > Insecta > Lepidoptera > Tortricidae > Acleris > Acleris literana. Next base: position 3,067,199 of record OX335670.1, on the reverse strand, counting down.
AAAACATTGAATTAAGTTTGGGGAGCAATTAAACATAATAGACTACATTTAAAAAAACATTCAATATCACTCCAGTAAAAAATATAAATAAAAAAAAAACAAGTGCGAGCCAGACTCCCGTACCGAGGATTCTATTTAGCCCGAATCTTAGCGTTTTAATTATATGTTGTTTTTCATTAGGCCTTGCAGTATGATCACTAAATCACACCAAATTCAGACCACATTTTATACCGCTGTAACCTTACTTCTAGTTATATGTTTTTTTTTAAATTATATCATAATCTAAAAGATCTGGTACTTAATATTTTTTTACACTTAAATACGCAAAGGGTTAAAGGTAAAGTAAAATGAAATAGTTTGTCTTCCGGCGTGGAGTTACCAGCGGCGGCGCGGCGGCTCGCTCGTCGGCGCCCGGCGCCAGCGGCGGCAGCGGGCTGGCCGCGCTCTCCGCGTGCTGCCGCACCAGCGTCGCGCACCTGCACCACAGCGCGCATTAGTACCGCATGATCACCACAGAGAGCATCGTCGCCGTCCCCCCGTCACCACCCGTCGTTACCTGTCGCACATGCCCTGCTTGAGCGTGTTCATGGCGCAGCCGGCCGTGGTGATGGTGACCAGCTTGTGCCCCACGAGCCACGTCATGGAGTTGCCTCCGGTGAACATCCACTCGGCCGTCTCGCTCCTGGAACGTATCACGTCGTGTCATAGGCGGCGGCTCCGGTCAGTTTAAATTCTATTGGTTACTATTAGCGCAGCTCCGCTCGACTCCGCTCACGCCTCGGTCGAGCCGCAGCCGTAGGCTCGGCTATTTGTCAGTGTAGGTATAGTAACAGGTAGTGATTTGAATTTAAAGGTTAAATATGTACTCGTGTTCTTGAATCTATTGTTTGTATGGATCAGCGGAATGTTTTTTTTTGGAGTTAATAAATAATTTTGCGGGCGATAGGACCTTGTGCAAGGTCAGTCCGGAACGTTACCACAATCTTATCCATTAACCTACCGCCAAACAGCAGTGTTCGCATCGTTATGTTCCCGTTTGGGGATAAGACAGCCGGTGAAATGACTAGCATAGAGGCATTCCATCTTAGTCGTCAGGGTTGGCAACGCATTTGCAGTCTCGTGAATGCGAATGTCTATGGGCCACAGTTTCCACTTAACATCAGGTGGCCTGTGTGCTCGTTTGCCTTCTCTATGCCATAGAAAAAAAGTTTAGTAAATAAATAGTTTATCAAATATCATAAAAAATCATAAACCGCTCTAAGTCATATTATAAATTGTTTAAATCTGCCAAAATCCACGCACAGCAGGTCGACGCAGGTCTCGATAAGCTCCACGTGGAAGGCGGCCGACGCCGCGCCCCCCACGGGCTGGAAGCTATGGCAGCTGTGAGAGTGCTGGGGCCCACCTGTGCGGCTTGACGCTGCAGGGCGAGGAGGTGTACCGCGCCAGCAGGTCGACGCAGGTCTCGGTGAGCTCCACGTGGAAGGCGGCCGACGCCGAGGCCGGCGCCGCGCTCCCCGCGGGCTGGAAGCTATGGCAGCTGTGAGAGTGCTGGGGCCCACCTGTGCGGCTTGACGCTGCAGGGCGAGGAGGTGTACCGCGCCAGCAGGTCGACGCAGGTCTCGGTGAGCTCCACGTGGAAGGCGGCCGACGCCGAGGCCGGCGCCGCGCTCCCCGCGGGCTGGAAGCTATGGCAGCTGTGAGAGTGCTGGGGCCCACCTGTGCGGCTTGACGCTGCAGGGCGAGGAGGTGTACCGCGCCAGCAGGTCGACGCAGGTCTCGGTGAGCTCCACGTGGAAGGCGGCCGACGCCGAGGCCGGCGCCGCGCTCCCCGCGGGCTGGAAGCTATGGCAGCTGTGAGAGTGCTGGGGCCCACCTGTGCGGCTTGACGCTGCAGGGCGAGGAGGTGTACCGCGCCAGCAGGTCGACGCAGGTCTCGGTGAGCTCCACGTGGAAGGCGGCCGACGCCGAGGCCGGCGCCGCGCTCCCCGCGGGCTGGAAGCTATGGCAGCTGTGAGAGTGCTGGGGCCCACCTGTGCGGCTTGACGCTGCAGGGCGAGGAGGTGTACCGCGCCAGCAGGTCGACGCAGGTCTCGGTGAGCTCCACGTGGAAGGCGGCCGACGCCGAGGCCGGCGCCGCGCTCCCCGCGGGCTGGAAGCTATGGCAGCTGTGAGAGTGCTGGGGCCCACCTGTGCGGCTTGACGCTGCAGGGCGAGGAGGTGTACCGCGCCAGCAGGTCGACGCAGGTCTCGGCGAGCTCCACGTGGAAGGCGGCCGACGCCGAGGCCGGCGCCGCGCTCCCCGCGGGCTGGAAGCTATGGCAGCTGTGAGAGTGCTGGGGCCCACCTGTGCGGCTTGACGCTGCAGGGCGAGGAGGTGTACCGCGCCAGCAGGTCGACGCAGGTCTCGGCGAGCTCCACGTGGAAGGCGGCCGACGCCGAGGCCGGCGCCGCGCTCCCCGCGGGCTGGAAGCTATGGCAGCTGTGAGAGTGCTGGGGCCCACCTGTGCGGCTTGACGCTGCAGGGCGAGGAGGTGTACCGCGCCAGCAGGTCGACGCAGGTCTCGGTGAGCTCCACGTGGAAGGCGGCCGACGCCGAGGCCGGCGCCGCGCTCCCCGCGGGCTGGAAGCTATGGCAGCTGTGAGAGTGCTGGGGCCCACCTGTGCGGCTTGACGCTGCAGGGCGAGGAGGTGTACCGCGCCAGCAGGTCGACGCAGGTCTCGGTGAGCTCCACGTGGAAGGCGGCCGACGCCGAGGCCGGCGCCGCGCTCCCCGCGGGCTGGAAGCTATGGCAGCTGTGAGAGTGCTGGGGCCCACCTGTGCGGCTTGACGCTGCAGGGCGAGGAGGTGTACCGCGCCAGCAGGTCGACGCAGGTCTCGGTGAGCTGCACGTGGAAGGCGGCCGACGCCGAGGCCGGCGCCGCGCTCCCCGCGGGCTGGAAGCTATGGCAGCTGTGAGAGTGCTGGGGCCCACCTGTGCGGCTTGACGCTGCAGGGCGAGGAGGTGTACCGCGCCAGCAGGTCGACGCAGGTCTCGGTGAGCTGCACGTGGAAGGCGGCCGACGCCGAGGCCGGCGCCGCGCTCCCCGCGGGCTGGAAGCTATGGCAGCTGTGAGAGTGCTGGGGCCCACCTGTGCGGCTTGACACTGCAGGGCGAGGAGGTGTACCGCGCCAGCAGGTCGACGCAGGTCTCGGTGAGCTCCACGTGGAAGGCGGCCGACGCCGAGGCCGGCGCCGCGCTCCCCGCGGGCTGGAAGCTATGGCAGCTGTGAGAGTGCTGGGGCCCACCTGTGCGGCTTGACGCTGCAGGGCGAGGAGGTGTACCGCGCCAGCAGGTCGACGCAGGTCTCGGTGAGCTGCACGTGGAAGGCGGCCGACGCCGAGGCCGGCGCCGCGCTCCCCGCGGGCTGGAAGCTATGGCAGCTGTGAGAGTGCTGGGGCCCACCTGTGCGGCTTGACGCTGCAGGGCGAGGAGGTGTACCGCGCCAGCAGGTCGACGCAGGTCTCGGTGAGCTGCACGTGGAAGGCGGCCGACGCCGAGGCCTGCGCCGCGCTCCCCGCGGGCTGGAAGCTATGGCAGCTGTGAGAGTGCTGGGGCCCACCTGTGCGGCTTGACGCTGCAGGGCGAGGAGGTGTACCGCGCCAGCAGGTCGACGCAGGTCTCGGTGAGCTGCACGTGGAAGGCGGCCGACGCCGAGGCCGGCGCCGCGCTCCCCGCGGGCTGGAAGCTATGGCAGCTGTGAGAGTGCTGGGGCCCACCTGTGCGGCTTGACGCTGCAGGGCGAGGAGGTGTACCGCGCCAGCAGGTCGACGCAGGTCTCGGTGAGCTCCACGTGGAAGGCGGCCGACGCCGAGGCCGGCGCCGCGCCCCCCACGCTCCCGGCCCCGCCCGGCCCGCGGGCGCCTGCCAGCGGCGTCGACGACACGCCACGCGAACCCTAAAGGCATCGATTATTACTAAATACAATACTATGTTCCAAAACTCAAATAGCTGACATGGGTTGCTTTCAGATAAAAAAAGAATTTTCAAATTCGGTATATAACTGGATGAGAAATCGAGTAACATACAAATACAAAAAATACGGACAAATTGAGAACCACCTTCTTTTTTTGTAGTAGGTTAATTAAAATTCTAGCGCCGATTCGTCTCGCCTCACTGCGCCGGAAGAACACCTTTAGGTTTAGAAGTGTTTCAACCGAAATTAAACCAATTGTTCGTTGCAACTGAGTAGGACCAATAGTTATCCTGTACTAAAGCGCGGACGATACGACCACGAAGAATTTCGTACATTGACCTTAACTGCTGGGAAAAAGGTTTACAATCTATGATGCCGACGATCAATGTCGAAATGCAAGCACGACGGTAACATCATTGTGTGCGAGTGACAGAGACAAGTATTGGTGAATCATTGACGAAATGGTTCGTGTTCGACGCCCACGCTTTAAGAAATTAAAGGATTTTTGTTATTCGATTAATAAAATAAATTTAAAATTCAATATTTTCAAAATGGCGAAACTGAACAGCACGAGAAACATCAGTACATGAGAGTGTAGTTACCAGACTGGAGCTCCGTTTCCGGTTGGAGGAGTCCTCGTTGGCGGGCGGCTGCGCCTTGTGCAGCTGCTCTTGGAACGGGATGATGATGTAGTTGTGCAGGCCCTGCGCGCACGGACACACAGGTATTAATCAGGTGAAACTACTTGTTGTCTCAGCCAAATATTAGAAAAGAACCTTCGGGTGAAGGAAAAATCGGTAAGACTCAAATTTCAAGCAAGTAAAATGGAGTGTGTATTGTGCACAGATTTTAGTTAGTGTAGCGTGAGCTGTAGTGTAGCTGTGTGCTGTAGTGTAGCTGTGTGCTGTAGTGTAGCTGTGTACTGTAGTGTGGCTGTGTGCCGTAGTGAAGCTGTTTGGTGTAGTGTAGCTATGTGCTGTAGTATGGCTGTGTGCCGTAGTTTAGCTGTGTGCTATAGCGTGGATGTATGCTGTAAGTGTGCCTGTGTGCTGTAGTGTAGCTGTGTGTCGTAGTGTAGCTGAGTGCTATAGCGTGGATGTGTGCTATAGTGTAGCTGTGTGCTATAGCGTGGATTTTTGCTGTAGTGTGGCTGTGTGCTGTAGTGTAGCTGCATGCAGTAGTGTGGGTGTGGGCTGTAGTATAGCTGTTTTTTTGTAGTGTGAATGTGTGCTCTAGTGTAGCTGTGTGCTGTAGTGTGACTGTGTGCTGTAGTGAAGCTCTGTGTAGTAGTGTAGCTATGTGCTGTAGTGTGGCTGTGTGCTTTAGTGTAGCTGTGTGCTGTAGTGTAGCTGCGTTCTCACGTGAATGATGAACCGCACGAAGTTGCGCCGGTACGAGAGGCGACACTTGAGGAACCAGGCGGCGACCACGTGGTGCGCGAGCGACACCACGTAGTGGTTGTAGCGCGACGGGTTGGTGTACGGCAGCAGGATCGCGAACACGGACATGTACTGGTCCTCCACGAACGAGGCGAACACGCGCGGCAGCCGCGTCAGTGCTGCAACAGAAACATATCATTTATTAGTCGCTTCTGCAGTAAGACGCAGATTATATAAAGGTCGAAGGGCAATCATTCCATACGTGGTACAACGAACTCGCTGCACTTGTCACTCTCCGGCTCGCGGCTCGGGCTAGAGAGAGGCGGACACTTACTCGACAGGAACTCCAGCATGGGCGAGGCTATGAGCTGCGTGTCGCTGATCTTGGACAGGTCCAGCAGCACCTCGGGCAGCAGCTTCACCATGGTGTCACGCGTCTCCAGCGTGAACAGCGTGAGCGCTGCGAGGTACGGCTGCGGCGTGCGCAGGACTGCAACCGACAGGATCAAGTTAGTCAAGGACTACATAAAATAGCGTGATGAAAAATAAATGACGACTCGAAGCTACTAGACTGGATCGGGGCGACAGGCACCAGTAACCGTGAAGTGTGTGTGTGGGTCGTCGGGCCGGTGAGTGTGACTCACCCATGCCATAGCGCAGCAGGCACCGCACCACGCGCACCTGCGTGAGCGCCTCCAGGAAGCCGTGGTAGGGCGCCAGCGCCGCCAGCGCCGGCAGCGCCGCGCCGTGCAGCTCGGACAGCGACGGCCGCGCCGCGCCGCGCAGGCTCTCCGGCAGGCCCAGGCTGCGGTCCGACACCTGCGCCACACGATACTCAAACAGGGCAGGCCTACACAACTTTAACATCTCCATTACTGTATACAAAGTGGAAAAAACATTATGGGCCCTGGAGGGGAACTGCTTAGATCATTTTACTTAAAAGAAACATCATTAAATTTTTAAAAGTAAAAAATCTGTATTCAAATTCGCTCGTCTCACCCGGATTCGAACTAGCTAAAAATTCAAAAAATAAAAAGGGCATAAACAAGCGTGAGTCACCATGGCGCAGAGCGTGGAGGCCAGCAGGTCGAGGTCCTGCACGCGGCGGCCCACGCACAGCGCGCGCGCCTGCAGCAGCGCCGGCAGCGCGCGCAGGATGTGCTGCAGCACGCTCCAGTCCTTCTCGCGCGTCAGCGCGGTCGTCACGATGCGCGCGCACCGCCCCACCGGCAGCACGCATGTGCCCTGACAACGACGATCAAAATGATACTGATTATTGAACAACTTGAAATAACAGCAAAAAACATACCCTAAGTATCCTGACCTCTGTCCAGCGTCAAAGACGCATTTTTACAAAATGCAAGCTGCATATAAACCCAAAGGTGGTTTACCTAGGGGTGAAGGGTCATCGAACAAACCCGTTATAAATAAGATAAGGCCTGCACAAGCTACGGCAGCCGCCTGAAACGCGTCAACTCACAGGATGCGCTTCTTTAGGCGGAGGATGCGCGTGCTGGCCGCGCGCGGCGAGCGGCTCGGCGAGCAGGGTCGGGGAGCACAGCGGCTTGAGTCGCAGGGCCGCGGCGCCGTATACCGGGTTCCCAGCCGCGTCGTAGCAGAACCCTACGCAGTTGAAAGCGTTTGCGCGGAGGCCTAATATCATGTCCAGGATCTACAACAAGATTATTTTATTGATAAAGTCGAATTTTTTTTTTGTTTAGTTTATTTGAAATGTATATTTTACGTATACTAAAATTTTCGAAGCAGATATAATTATTACGAAAAAAAGTACCTAAACCCAATATAAACAGACATGCATAAAAGCCAAACTATTAATTTACGTTAATTTTATCCTGGTCACGACACCAACATAAGAAAATCCTTCGATTTATCCGAAATACCTTTTTTCTACAAGGTACGTGCGCGGGCGATAGATGGTTCAGTCTATAAGCAGAATCCAGATGGTCTAGCAGCACGAGACAGGCGCGCGCGGCGTGCGCGGCCGGCGCGCGCAGCAAGCGCGCGTGGAACAGCTCCAGGAGCCCTGTCACCGCGAGCGTCACGTCGGCCAGGTCGTCTTCGGGGTCCGCCGCCTCTTCCGACTCGAACGGACGGTTCATTATCTGGAAATTTGGTAATTGTTGTATAACATTAATCAAGGATGAAAGTCAAGGTACCTAAATTTTGTGCCAATATAAGTGCTATATTTACCACGGGATTTCAGCATAAACACAGTATTTGACACAGTTGCAAACAATTTAAATAAAATCATTATCCTGGTCGCGGCACCAAAATACAATAAAACTGATTCCCGTTGTCTCCAAATTGCGTAAACCACCCCAGCCTAAAAAACTCCGAGTACCTTCTCGAGCAGGTCGACGAGGTCGGTAACAGCGTCAGTGGTGGCGAGCACAGCTAACTGTGACAGCGCACGCGCCGCCGCCGCGCGCAATGCTGGTGAGCTGTCGCTGGCACATAGAGAAAGTAGAGGCACGCCCACGCTCGAAAGCACTTCTTCTTCGTAGGCGAATCTGCAACAGATATGCTTTACTTAATGGTCTACGTCGGATTAAAACACAGACTTACCTCTTCTTATTAGTCATAATGTTTGACACGTGAATTTTGCATTAACGATTTACCAGAAATCTGGTATTCCATTCTAGCAAGATAATGATAAGCATGATAAGTCATCAGTGTGTGGGTGACTCTAAGCGCCAGTTCTGCTACAAACATCAGTACACTTTGCGCAACATTGGCTGCATACAAGAATACGACCTATCTATTGACACTAGCGCGTCTCCGGGAGTGCAAAAAGTCGGGTACTCACGAGCTGTAACTATAACCGTAGCAGTTACAGTAACGAGCTTCTAGTGGAGAGCGGGCTCGCGAACCGCGTACACCGTGACGTTACGTGCTACAGTAACAGTTCCGGCTCACTAGGCTCCACTCACCGGTGCCGGCGCAGGAAGGCGAGCAGCTGCGCGAGCGCGTGCAGGCGCACGGCGGGGCGCAGCTCGCGGCGCACGAACTTGTCGCCCAGCGCGCTCGCCGCCGCCAGCCAGTCCGCGCGCGCCGGGCTCAGCGCCGCGCAGCGCAGCCCGATCAGCCGCATCGCCTGCGCCTCCTGCGGCCGAAACAACGTTGCCAATACGACATACATGGCCAAGTCAACCAGGATAGTGGGACCTGGACATCGGTAACATTTTTGGGGCCTATTTGTGGCATAGCTTGGAGAAAACTAACGAGCACACGAGCTACCTGATGGTACGTGGGCGCTGAGACCTACAGACATTTTAAAACTCCAAGACAAAAGTGATGGGGCGTGTCGGTTAAGTCAGCCAGCACACCATTTAATTTTTCATAGAATTCATCTACTCAATAGAGAGCAACAAATCGACTATAACATATTGTTGGCAGTAACATGCCGACTTAACTCTGCCACTAACAGAAGCCAACGGTACAAAGTGCGCAATGTACTCACCGGTCGGTCGTACGCGCAGAAATCCAGCAGGTCGAGTAAGGCGTCGGGGTCGCCGGTGTACTGCCCGTTTTCGTGGAGCTGCTCTATGGTTGTCAGCAGCGCGTGCAGGCGCGAGTGGATCAGCTCGTTCGGGGGATCCAAGCTTTCTGAGAAATAACAATGACGTTTATTAGAAAACCATAGTTCAGTGTTGTAGAAGCCGGAAAGTAAGCAATTGATGGTTAACAATGCTGCTGTTTTAGAATAGTATCGATTCAGCCTCGTATTTGAAGTTACTTTGAAGAAAATTATACGAATAATCTACCCCTTACTAAAGGCGGAAAAAAAGAGAAAACGAGAAAAGTAGATTCCATCTTGAGAGTGTTGCACGACTCAGGAAAGGTCGGAAATGTTACTTTCGTGTGTCTGTTTACTTTGACGTTTTTTGAGATGTGCATCTCGCCTGGAACACCTCGTGCGACCTGCCGCGTGCTCAGAGCTGGACGCACACGTGTCGGCCGGCCCCGTGTCGTGTGTACTCACGGTCATGCTGCAGGGCGCGGCGCAGCACGCGCAGCAGCACGTCCCAGGCGGCGCAGAGCGCGTCGGGCGGCGCGCGCGTCACGAGGCTCTGCACCGCCTGGATCACCTCGTACGTCACCACCGGCTGCTCCGAGCTCACCGCCTGCCAGGATTGATACCGTTTAAAATTAATCGAACAAGAGAAATATAACATTCATTCTACAACCAAAGAGGATTTTCCGATAAAGATCTTTACATTCGGAACCATGTTTTTTCGGGAGCCTATTTTCACAGTCAAAGAAAGTGTAATGAGGTGGCGACCTTATATTATCAGACCCATAAGCTTAGCGTGTCAGTGAGCCGCCCCCATGTACCTGCAGCAGCGCCGGCAGCACGGCCAGCAGCGAGACGCGCAGCGCGTTGACGCGGCGCGGGCCCCAGAGCGCCATGTTGATGTAGAACACGGCGCCGCGCACCGCGCCCGCGTCGCCGCCGCCGCCCGCCAGCGCCACCAGCTCCGCCAGCGCCGCGTGCCCGATGTCCGCGCCCAGCACGCACCGCATCAGCTGACACACAAACATTCCATAGATACGAACACAGTAAACTCAAGGTGCTGTTTGAAACTGGTGCCGTGACCAGGATACTAGTGTGAACAATCTTAATAAAACAAGTAAGTTGTACACGAGATTTTGCTAATCAATGATATACCTACTATCTACCAGGTATTTTCAGATCATTTGTACACTGTTATTCTGGTCACGACACCACTTTCATACAATCAATCAATCAAATCAATCAAAATATTTATTCAGTAAATTGGCCACATACGGGCTCTTTTACACGTCGGTAATATACAGTGAATCTACTAGCGCTTCGGACAAGACCATCATTGCGGAGAAGAAGCGCCGCAAGAAACTCCAGCAGAAGGTCATTTTTTCAAACATAAAATACAATAATACTTAAAAGTAAGTTACATTACAAGGTAATAAAGCAACAAATATAAATTATTAGAACTATCACATATAAAAAAAATACAAATTCAAAATTAAAAACATTACAAATAAATGTAAAAATTATCAAGATTACATGTCAAATACATGAAACTAAAAATAATGACTAGGAGAACAACACGACGAGGTCTCTACGTCAAAAGCCATAACTGGAATCATTAACTGAGCAAAAAGTCCTTGCAGACGTGAACAGACCGGACCCCACAAACAGCACCCGTTCACGAGTATGACGCATATCTCAGCCATCGCCTCCCTCAACCATGTGTTCGGGAAGGTGGCGACCCGATCAACGACGCCGCCGTAAGCAAAGACCTTTGAGCGAGCATGACGTGCTCATGCTGCCGGACAACATAAAAGTAATATTGTGTGATATAGCTGTCCGGCGAGAAACATCACAGTGTGCTCTCATTTAAAAGCGTCTTGTACAGTACCGGCATTGCACTAAAGAGCAGTTAACTCTTTCTTCTGAACACGTCACCAATTTAGACAGAGCCGTATGGCATTTTTTAGTCACAATCGCCGATATCGACAATAATCCTGGTCACGCCACGGCACTTTGAAACTGTCCGTATAACCCAAACATAACGACGGCCTGGGCAACGAGTTCAATAGTAAAGGGGTGAGTTTCCAATCAACACAAAATTTCACACAAATAAACTGATACATTATTAACTGAGAGATGATCTTAAAACTTGTGATGGCCACTGACCTTCCAGCTGGTCTGGCAGTAGTGGTCCAGGTTGACGGCGCGGCAGAGCGCGCCCACGAACGCGGGCAGCGCGGCGCGCGGCAGCAGCGAGTACGCCACCACCGCCTCCAGCAGCGCCAGCGCCGCCACCACCGTACTGCTCTCCGCTGAGTACGCGCACAGGTGACACGCGAAGCTGAAATTATAATTGTTATTTAAATATCACATAATGAACACTCTTTAGATACAAGTCTATAGTAAGAACGCGAAGCGTACCAATACCTGCAACATGTTACCGACACTACCTTTCGTTGCTATACAATCCAATACGAGAAAAACCTCACCAAACCATCTTGAATAGTTATGCTTGAATGATATTATAATTAAGACGGAGCGGAGTAGCAGTCGCTTCGCCTCCCCCGACGTGTATCCCCGCGAACTAGTCGGCGCGGTCGCGGCACTCACTTGACGACGCCGTGCACGATGTCCTCGTCGAGGTAGGTGGCGTTGAACTTGACCACGTTGATGACGAGCGCTAGCAGCTCGCCCAGCGCTGCGCCGCCCGCGCCCTCCGCGCTGCGCAGGCACTCCAGCAGGAACGCGCCCGCCTGCAACACACTTCCTTATGAGAGGGGGGTGGGTGTATTGATTGGTGAGTAAGACGTTGGGTCTTGTGAACACGCCGGTTGTGTCGGATTTACGGTAGTAGTAGCCAGTGACTCCGGGATCTCCATATGAAGTTACCTTCTACACTATGCCCCAGGCTGATTTCGGTCTGTCTGCTCATAAAAAAGAAAAGTATTGGAACAGAGATGTACGAGTAGGTATATCTCTTAAGTCCCCGCGTACTTGTAGAAGTACGAATTAATAATAGTATTTCAGACCTGAGTCCTCACTTAAGTACAAAATATTTTTAATAATTTATTTGTTAACGAGGTATCATAGACACAAAACATACAGAAAAAAATACAAATAACAAGGTATCACTTTAAAAGTTACAAAAAAATATAAGAAATTTCCGTCTCAGGCCGAAGCATTTATCTTATAGTATCTACTTGGGATAGAACATTAGGAATACCGCTATTAACAAAACACAAGACTTACGAGGGTAACTTTCTCATTCTAACAGAAACCTGCATAGCTCTCGGCCTGTCATATCGACTGCTAGGGGCACCAATCAACTCTAGGCTTACAATCGACGGACGTACCTGTTCCTCAAAGCACTCGATATTCTTGCCCGCGTTGGTGAGCGTGTGCAGCAGCTTGAACCGCAGCGCGTCGTCCTCGGCGGCGTGGTGCGCGTGCGTCTCCCGCAGGAACCGGAAGAATATGGTGCGCATCACGGAGCACTCCTGCCCCGCCGCCAGGCAGCCCAGGAACCACAGCGCCGTGTGCCGGTGCTCCGGGTTGGGGTCGTCCAGCAGGTCGCGCGTGCATGTCCACAGCCTCTCCACGCCGCCCTGACATTCATATAAGTCTTTGTCATAACTAGGTATTGGGCCACATTTCACCATGGAATAAGACTTATTAGTCTATACAAATTCGGTGTTTAATCAAGGTATAAGTAGATTCAGTAAAGCTGGCACGAATGGAATGAACAAAATTAATGTCACCTATCACTGTGTGAGTGCCGTCCTTTGAACCGATGTTCCAATTTCAACCCGAAAACCTGTTATTATTTTACACACTTGTATACAGGGTGTTAGGTAATGAGTGGATAATCCTTGAACTACGGATAGAGGGCACTTAGGACGTTATGAAAAAGCTAAAATAGGTCTAGTTAAAGTCGCACGGTTTTCGAGATATTTGGACTTTTAATCGGATTTTTTGTCATTTTTCCTTATGTCCATGTTACGAAAAACCCTTAATTTCATGTATTAATTCATATTTTTTTAACATTTTTCTTGCATGGTTAGAATCACTATGAACTAAGGAAGATTTTAAAGCTACATGCAAAGTTTTTTTCATGACAACTTTTTGAGTAAACTCACTAAGTTACTTTTTCCATACTAAGAAATCCCCGCGTTTGTTTTTCACGTAGTATGGAAAAACAAACTTTGTGCGTTTACTCAAAAAGTTGTCATGAAAAAAAACTGGGCATGTAGCTTTAAAAACTTCCTTAGTTCATAGTGATTCTAACCATGCAAGAAACAACGAAAAAAAAATTGAATTAATACATGAACTTAGGGGTTTTTCGTAACACGGACATAAGGAAAAATTACAAAAAAATCCGATTAAAATGACCAATATCTCGGAAACTATTAACAATTGCTGAACATACATGGCTGTTAAATCGATAGCTTATGAGCTGCTCTATCAGCCCTATTCGGGTTATCCACTATTTACCAAACACCCTGTACTTTCGTTCACTCATTCAATCCATTCGTGCCAGCTCTTGTGAATCGACCTGTACAAGACCTTATTCCGGTTTGGTCGAATGCAACCTTAGATAGATGAAACTCCCGATATAATGGTAACCTCTTCTTTCAGAGCTGATATCTCTTAAATGACCTAACCGATTTTCATGAAACCTAGCTAAGAACCACCGCTAGAAAATCTGCATTCAAATAAAACAAAACGCATCCAAATCAGTTATCCCGTTTAAGAGCTACGGTGCAACAGACAATAGCGGTCAAACTTATAACACCTCTCTTTTTGCAACAGTGGTTGAAAAATTGTGTGGACGATCACGTTGGCGTCGCCAATGTAGGAAGAGAGGCCAATAGAGGCGGGTTTTAAGGCCGTTGGAATAAAGTTGGAAGTTGTTTGGATATCAACTGCTGACTGGGGAAACTTATACTGCCGGATTTAGTTGCGCTGTCTGAGGTTGGCAGCACAGCAGTAGGTTGTCACTGGTGTTGCTAGTCTAGCTAAAAGTTTTCACAGTTTGACTTAGGGCGCGTTCACATAGAACGTCCGTTTTACAGGATCCGTTTTAATGGATCTTTTCACCTTGTAATCTTCTTTTTTACTGGATCCAGAATACTGATTTGGGTGTGAACTCGCTCATACAACTACATACGCCATCAAAATCCCGTTAAAACGGATCCTGTAAAAACGGACGTTCTATGTGAACGCGCCCTTAGTTCCAAACTAAACAACGATGAACAAAATTATATAGACTAATAAATGGTTACATATATAGAAAACATCAGGACTCAGAAAAAAATATTCGCGCTCATCACACAAATATCAGCGAGGATCAATTGACAAAGTTATGAACTGCTCATGGGTCTACGCAAACACGAGGACACCGCGGAGACCCAGCGGCCGCCTCCAGACTGCATAATAGATCATCTCCTGAACACCGTAAAATTGCATTGTCATCCGCCTACGCATGGCTTTTAAGTTTAAAATTGTTATTAAATTATAATAATATTTCCGCTGCTGGCATTGTATTTCGAACTTTCGCCAGGTGCCGCATCTTTTGTTTTATACAAAGCTCGCATACTGTTCAAGGCACTGGATGAAATGAGCTTTTAAATATCTTTAATAATTTTATGAATTGTATACCTCTAAATATGAATAAAATAAAAAAACAACGTTGACTGTATTTTAGTTATAATAGATGTGCCGGGGTAAGCATGAGGTGCGAGGGTGAGGAACAATAAAGCCCATATAGTAGTCACCGTTGCCCTCTCCCCGCACCTCATGCATACCCCGACCCCGGTTCTTAATTAGGTCGGACGCCTACAAGAGCAGATTACCCTAACTTTTAAAGCTTCCGGATCCCCCGTACTGAATTATAATGCCCTCCCTGTATATACTTCTTTTTTTAAAGATTAGAATAAGTGACCGTTTTTTTTGCACACGTTTTCACCTTTAACAAAGTCAAAGAAATTAATAACAATTGTTTCCTCTATAAGTAATTAATAGCAGTCGGATACTTGCCGGCCGTGTTTGACAGCTTGTAAGTAAGGAGAGATCAATGTTTTTTAGTGTTCTGTAATCAACAAGGGACTAACACAAAGTTCCGCCATGTCCATCTGCCCGTCATGCAACTCTAGCGAAAATAACACTTTTCAAGTTAAAAAATTCCTAAACGGTCCCACAAATGTAAAAATTGATAATAACAAGTACTGTCAGCCCAATGGAACCCGGACCCACCATAAAACCGTGTCACAGTGACGTTATGATTCAAGTCATAAGAAGTATCATACAAATTGTTTTATAATGTTTCTGTGACACTGTTCTACGGTGGGTCAGGGTTGCATTGGGCTGATAGTACAATAATGATTTTTGAAGAGCTGTCCAATGATACGTCACTCGATGTTACATATAGAAATACAATTTTTTTAATGTATAATTATGGCAAATTACAGCTTTGTAGTACCAAGAATCTCCGAGATAAACCACGCACTGACGGACAGACGGACGTGGCGTAACTATAAGGTGTCCTTGTTGACTATGGAACCCTAAAAATCAGTGCTCTCTCCCTACATCTACTCCTAGCTGTCAAACTCAGCCGGGATGTTGTGCAAACATTCATACAGTCAAGGAATTTAATTTGTGACCCACCTTAGGTCCAAAGTCAATCTGACATTCTGCAGCAATAAGGTTGAGTTTCCTATCATTTACAAATGACTTGGCGTCTCTATTGACAATGACATCTAAAAGCAGATTTTCTTTGAAATGGGTAGCAAATTAACTTCCGTGACCGTACAAAGAAAACGAAACACAGTGATATATGACAATGATTTGTAATAAAGTCGTAAAAAATAAAGATTTTTGGTTGCTTTCACGGCTCACACAGGCTCAACCTAAGTACTAAATAACTGTAGGTCTTAAAAAGGTCTAAAAAAGTCTGCGGTGTCATGTACCATATATGGAACCCAAACATTTAATATGGACTTTGTTATTATTATAAATGCAATGAACATATTACACTGTTACAATTGTATTTTCCATGCCATAGGTATTTGTATAAAGGTGGCACAAACACAACCCACTAATCTATTGTGGCAGGTTTTGTTTGCGTGAGTCTTTTAAATCTTGATTGACGTGTAAAAGTGCCCGTGCGGCCTACTTACTGAATAAATTTTCTTTTATCTTTTATCTTTTTTATCTTTATCTTTGGAGAACACTTTCAGTAAATTCATAAAAATATATAACATAAACAAAACATAATTAAATTAAAATTTTGTTCCAAACAAACACAGAACAGAACAGTTGGGTTCATAAATATGTGTACACTTTAGTACCTTGTCTGTTTAATGTCATGTTTAAACTCCCATACATGAATTGTCACAGCGTTTAAAGTGTCAAAGTACTATAATGTACACATATTTATGAACTCGAATGTAGGTACTATGGGTACTAGACAATGATATAAATAATTACATAGAGAAATAAATACTTAAAAATACACATGAAACATACAAAACACAGAAACAAATATAGTTTAACTTGTTTTTTGCCATCCTCATGCATTGTCCTCACCCAGTCATTACAAGGTTAGCTAGAAGAGATCCCTTAAAGGGATAAGTTCGCTTGCGTACATAATTTATATTCATATAAGTGTTTTTTGTGAAACAATTTCCTTTTGTGCAATAAAGAGTTTACTTACTTACACATACTTGTGTTCGTCACACAAATATTTGTCCATACCGGGAATTTAACCCGGGACCGCTAGCTTCGTATGAAGGGTCACTAACAACTATGCTATCGCATCATTGTAATGAATGTCTATGAGGTGAAAGACCGCCCCAAGGAAAATAGTAAGTGACAAGCTATAGTTTCTATGTACCACCATGTGAAAGAGGCATGATAAATGTATGGATGTTTATACATTTACTACCAAAAACAAAACAAACAGCATCAGTAGTCGTGTTGTTTAAACAATTCTAAAAATATCAACAGAAATTATGCTATTTCGACTAAGGAAATGCATAATTCCAAACATGTGCGATGGTAGTTGTAAACAACTGCCAATATTGCATCAGCAAATACGTGGTGGATAATAATATTATTCATACAATGAAGCTGCTAACATTGTGTCTTGATTACAACAGAATACAAAATAGATGAGCATGCTGTTGCAGGTGCATTCCGTCCAACATCCAAATTGAAGGCTTACAAAAAATAACATTACAATCTACCCTCTAGAAATAATAAAAATAATACATTTTAAGTAAATAGTAATAATAGCAATTTATTGAATAAGTGGTTCACCTATTCAATATTCCCTCTTCATAAATATAAACCTAATAAAAATGGCAATTACATACTTTTTTACAAGCTACCTTTTTTGTTGGTAATGCGTGGAGATTTGAGGAAAATTTGCATACATCTTTTTTTTCTCTTTTTCACATAAGTTTATTTATACAACTTTTGACATTCAAATCATGATGTCCAAACACTTTTGACTCTGTATTTCTACAGGAGTAATAAAATATCTTGTCATATGTTTACAAAATGAAGACCAATCCTGTAATGTGTGTGCTGAATCCTGGAGACTAAACCATGTTGATTGCTAACCAAACAATAAAGTACTGTTTTGAATACAAGTTAAATATGCTATATTGTATAGAGTTGTTAAGGGTGGTGGTACCTGGTGTATGCGAGTGGAGCGCGCGCGCTCGCCGAGGTCGCGCAGCGCGCGCAGGCGGCGCGTCGGAGCCGCGTCCGCGCGCAGCTCGCGCTCCAGCTCCGCCGACACCACCAGCTCGTGCCCCGCCGGCAGCGGCGCTGCAACCACAAATACGCTCGCTCTTACACCATCCACACCCACAGGACCTCTCTCCGGACGGCGCGCAACAGCCCCATTCGACAAACTTACCAGAAGCTCCCTTTTTGAAGAATACTTTCAACTTGTCCTGCAGCGATTTTGAGTCCCTGTCCCTCGAACTCATATTGCGAACGCCCCGACTACCCCTACAGATCTAAATACGCTACAGGTCACGGCCCCGTACCGTGATTACCTATGGTTGTGATATTGCGAATGAAAAGACATATTTATTAAAAATAATCTCTCTACCGCTCCTTTGCTATTCACCATCTGACAGTTCGCCTTGTCGGTCGGAGCACAGCTGACAGGAGTTGCTCGATACGCCGATTATGAACGCGACGTAAACACCTTCGGAAGAAAAACAAGCGATGACTGGCGCTATTGTGACATATAAACGATTAAATCGTCACGAATTTCTAATCATGGAAAATAAGGTGTGAAATAGAATCATTGTGTTAATTACATGTGTGAAAATACATTGAGTAAACAAAGGTGACAGTTTTAACTATTTCAGAACGAACTCTTTAGCAGTGTTGCCGCTAGTAAAATTATTTGATGGTAGTGCGTTCGAGTAGACGACTTCATTGAAATTAATTTACTAGTAGCCAACATCACAAAAGATTTTAGTGTTCATAATTATACCAAGGCTGAATATCCAATTGCAAGGTTTTCATTTATCAAAATGGTTTTTGTTCAAAGGTTTTATCTATTTTGCAACTCTTAGGAAGGACTGCATTTTCTCGGTCGGTTTAAACGTTGCCCCAGTAAATTTTGGTAATTTTTAATAGCGGCCGCTTTTCTTTTTAGCGCACGTTGTACCTACCTATTTAGGCCGTGAAAAACCGAGTAACTAGGTCATAACTAGGTAGTAATCTAGGTGACGGTGGGAAGACTTATTCGTGAGGTGCTGTTCCTAAAAAATAAATACAGCTAGCAGCAGCAGGACTATATGTATTGGGTTTCTAATATTGTACCTATACTAATGTAATTAGTAATGACCTATACCATAAATAAGACATAGGTGCGGTAACGGTGCTTGTCTGACTCTCACTTAACCGTTTTTATTTGGGCCTTACTTTACCTACATGGGTTTTTTCCTATTGCAAATGTAGGTATTGTTTTCGACTCGTCCTCCATTAGGTACTGTCGAGTTAATAAGAACGTTGACAATACGAAAACAAAATGCGGGGCCGGATTTAGAGGTGTGGAGGCCCTGGGGCAAAAAGAGTGGAGCCTCCTTATTATTTTTCAAGGCCATATAGAATAAAGTTGCAAAGACAATATAGAATAAAGGCCCGGGGATCTAATCTGCTCGGTAAAATCATACCTATCGCTTTTGTCTTGTTATTGTATGGTTTTCAGCTAGAGTTTTTCGTTGACAATGCGATGGTTGTCTGCCTTTTGGCAGAAATATGTTTGGCCGAAGGTATCGTTTCTCAACCGTTTCATTTGCCAACCCGCTTTTAATTCTGTAACTGTAAAAGTGTAAATATTTCAGGATTTTTATAAAAACTAACCTAACCTAACCTATAGGGTTCTACACGATGGTACAGTCGCCATCAGATATATTGTAGCGGGCGAGGTACTCAAATATTTCGGAGCAGCATTACTTTTCAATAAATTCGTTACACTAGTTATGGTCAATAACATCAGAACATGCAATTTGTAATAAATATAAGAATCGAAAAATCGAATCGAATCTAGATTCGAATTCCAAACAAAACATAAATACGTTATGCCAAAGATCGACAATATCGACATGCATAATAATTATAGTAACGAATTTAAACTGTGTGATACAGACTTAAGGTATATTTTCCATAAATGTTCCGATCTTTATGATCACCCTGAGTGCGTAGATACCTTTGACGTTCTGTGCTTTCTGATATTTTTACCTCGTTATATGTTCCGAATTTATTGAAAAGTCGCTGCTCTTATATTTATGACAAATTGCAAGTTCTGGTGTTAGTGACCATAACTAGTATAACGAATTTATTGAAAAGTAATGCTGCTCCGAAATATTTGAGTACCTCGCCCGCTACAATATATCTGATGGCGACTGTACTGAAATAAATCCTGAAATATATACAGTTACTTACAGAAAAAAAAGCGGGTCGGCAACAGTTGGGAAACAATACATTCGGCCAAAAGGCAGGATACCCAATACGATACCATGTCAAATGCAATATGGTTCTACCACGCAGAATACAGCCCCAGATTTGATGTCTCTTTCTTATACATTATAATAGCGGGCTAGATTTCTGCAACGCGACGACGCCTATTTGGCGTAAAGATGTTTTCCCTTTAAAATAGTTAATTGTTATTAGGTTATTTTCCATTGTGTGGTGGCATGTGCTAAGTCGGCGGCAAATTCGATAATGTCGTACTCCGGGCAGCTGAGCCAAATTTAATTAAGCCATTACATAGCTGTTACGTCCATACGAGCTAATTGCGACTCGCTACTAATTATCGTGTGAGAGCTCGCCTTTGTGCCGGCCTGTTGCTGTCTCTGGGTGGACTTGTTATTTGATTTTACGCTAATTAAATGCAATTTCGTTGGAACACATTTGGCTCAGTATACCTAGTAGGTACACATATACAAAGACGCTACTTTCGTAACATTATCTGAGTCTTTGACCTCTAATGTTACGGTATTGTTGCTGACTCGGCCGCCATTGTAAATAAGAGCTATCAAAACGTTGACAATACGATAACAGGTCAAAGACGATAATATAGTCTTTAACGCCTAGAAAGAGGCTCAGGTCAAAAACGATATGGTTCTTACAGTGTTGAATAGAGACCCTGTTCGATTTCTAAAAATCGTAGGTAACAGGCAAATAGGCATTGAATTAAAAACTCCTTTTATACTTAGTTACAGCCGAGTTCATAAATATGTGTACACTTTAGTACCTTGTCACTTTAATCGCTGTGACAATTCATATTCGCCGCTTAAACATGTCATTAAATAGACAAGGTACTAAAGTGTATACGTATTTATGAACTCGTCTGTACTCCATTTGGTTAATGTAAAATTGTAAACAATCAAACCCAACCGCGTGGCTTTGATAAATAGCCAAGCAATTTGCAAACGATTTGGTGTCCTACTGTAATGCCTGCAATTGTATTTACACGAATAATAGCTTTGACATATCAGTGTTCCGCTTCTGCACTTCTTTTCGCACTTGACCGATTTATTGACGTCTGTTTCCTACAATTTCATAGTACAGTCAACATCATAAATAAGTGATCATTTATGTACCTTGTCACTTTAACGTCGTGTTTGAAATGTCATACAAAACTGTGAAACGATTGAAAGCGACAAGGTACATAAATGATCACTTATTTATGCTGTTGACTGTATATTGTGTCAACAGCGCGGCTTAGGGCGAGTTGTTTGATCAGTAGTTGACTGAACTAATGGTTAAAATTCAAAAATCGGATGGAGAATTTGACACATTTGGTTCAGATTTAACAAATGGTTACGATTTTGAACTATTTGTATGTTTAACTAGGTACTGATCAAACAACGGGCCCTTAGACTAGCAATAAATAAACATTGCAGAAGTTGATTTCGCTCAAGGGCGAAATAGAGTAGCAATATAAATTGCAAAAGTTGATGGCAGTCTTACTTTAATTTCAGTTTTAGAGGAACAAGCACAATTTTTGTGTCTTATTCGAACTTAAAAGTTAGATTAAGACAGCAGTCGACTTCTGCAAGTTTTATTGCTAGTCTAAACCTCACTTAACTATTAAAAAGGCAGCAAATTTGTGCTTCCTGCTCTAGAACAGAAGTTAAAATTTGACAGCAATTAACTTCTGCAATTTTTATTAACCCCCGCTTTATGCTACTGAGGGCCGAGTTCACCAACCAATTGAACAGACGGTTAAGTGTTAATCAGCTGTTAATCAATACATTTGACACCCGTTAACCCGCTAACCGTCCGTTTAATTGTTGATGAACTCGGCCCTAAGTACCAATTTCACCACCTGTTACCAATACCAATTTAATCGACTGCTAGTTCATAGATCTTGACAGCTGTTAACGCTCTAATCGTCTGTTAGGTGGTTAAATGGTGAAATTGTTAGTAATTTAGCTGACTGCACGTTCTCAGCTGGGCTCACCCACACAATATTTATATTTAAAACTAATTACAGGAGAGCGATCCTCGTCGAGCTGACAGCGCGGAACCCTTGTCAGCGCCGGATTACCGGGGGCCCGGGCGCAGCGATGGCGGACAGGGGGCCAGCACACCTACTTACTTACATGCGCATGGAAAACTTAAACGGGAAACTTGTAAATACAAGGACGACGCGGGGAGCCAACACTACAAAATTATTCCTGAGATTGACAGATATCGTACAGCCTAAGCAGCTGCAATAGGGGTTGATTTTTGAAAAATCCTTCAAGTGAGAGTCATGTTATTGCAACCTACTTAAGTAACTCTTTCTAGGATCACTGTTTTGAACAACGACAGGCGTGATATTGTATTTCTTAGTATCCGACGGGGCTCCTATTCCTGGGCAATTTGCCCTTCGGGCATTTGAAGTTACCTGATGAACCTGACCTGTACCTAGTAACGCAAACGAAGTGGTCATTTTGCAACTCGGACTTTCGGGGATGTAGTCGCAAAGCGATCAGAGGGCCCTGCCAAGATGCATTGCGCTTACTAACCGTTTCTATTCGTTTCATTTTTAAACCAATCGCGTCACTGTTAGATCACGTGACTTTTCGTATCACGTCATCTACTTACCAGTGACGCGATTGGTTTAAAAACGAATCGAGTAGAAACGTTAGTTAGCGCAATGCATCTTGGCAGGGCCCTTGCTACCTAGTCCTAACGAGATGTGGACCTAAAGCTTCTATCTATACCATTAAAGTTATGTTAGGTAATTAACTAGTTTAAACCCACAAAAGCATTGCAATGGTTTATCTGAAATATTGCGAACTTTGTGCCTCGGTTATTTGTCCATCGACGTTCGTTGTAACGCTAACCAATTTCCCCGCCGTTGTGTGCAATTATTAAGGATCTAATTAACCTTTGTAGTTAATTAGCAGCCGAATTTGAATTCGCAAACCAAACGTTTAAAATAAATACCGCGGGATTTGCGCGCCGCTGGTTAATATAACGCATAACGAGATCGGGATTATTGCTTTTGTTTAATAACTCGATAGCTACCATTAAATGGAATGGTGGATGTCAGCAATTTTGAAAAATAAACACTTTTTTTCATGTTTTGTATTCGAAGAGAGCCCATTGGGCATCTATTAAACTTACCTATGCCTACGCTGTCCGTCTGTCCGTGCGTCCGCCCTAAAAGTAAAGAAATGTATCTTTTGATCCGTAATAGATAGCGGGTTTATTCTGGAATATGTGTTATTACGGTGGAAATCCATTTTTTTTAAATTACACACAGCTCCGCTCCGCTCCTCTCGTCTCCGCCTCAGTGGAGCCGCACCTTAACATAACCTATAGGGTTCTACACGATGGCACTGAAATAAATCCTTTCCTTCCTTTTTTAAGATTTACAGGAAAAAAATTGGGTTGGCAAATGAAAAATTTGGGAAACATATTTCGGCCAAACGGCAGGCTCTCATATACACATAAACTCACAGCCTCATTCCCAGAGTGGGGTAGGCAGAGCTACAGAATTACCAGAGCTCTAAAAATTTGTTGATAATTCTATAACCACTTTTGCTCAATGAGGCTAATTGTAAATTTTAAGATGTTTACCAGCGTATTAGTGACAGGTTGCAAGCCCATCGCCTAACAGTACTACAAGCCTTTATTCCCTTAGTCGCCTCTTACGATATCGACGGGAAGACATGGAGTGGCACTATTCTAAACGGGCAACCACACGGGACAATTTTTTTTTAAATGAATTATAAAGGGAAACAAGAAACGAAACTTATTTATTCAACGTATTTTTATTTTTGTTGTTGGAAAACATACAAGCCTCAAAGTTTTTATAATAATATAACAAGGGCTGAAAAAAAAAAATGCTAAAAATGTTCAAGTGTGAGTTGCGCTCGCGCTGATTCGATTCGAAGTCGAATTCAAATTGGAATACAATAATACCTACTGCGCGGCGGGCCGGGACCCTCGGTGCGCGAGGTCGACCCTCACTTGACCTATTTTACATTTACAATCAGTGATGAAACACAATTTGTATTGACTCTTGGCCTCATAATCAGTGATCGGATCTAGGATGCAATTTGGGGTGAACGACCTCAAACGTTATGCTTAACATGGATGTGACTCGAGATTTCCCGGGATTTTGGGAAATGGGTTATTGTTAATAATTAATAACTTTTGTCGAGGGTTAACCCAATAAACAAATAAAAATAATAAAAATACCATAAAAGACAAGACGTGCAAGTTACGTTCAGTTCTTCTATGCAGTACTGTATTTTTTTTTAGTTATTACATATTTTGTTAATTTTATAGTGTAAACTACTTAAAATTACTAGTTATTTACCTTTTTATAAAGGTAGGTAACAAAAAGATTCGCGGGATTGTAAGTCATATTCATATCCATGTTAAAATAACGGACTTAAATTGCATCCTAGATCCGATCACTGATAATCCACTACGCTTTTACCCCTAATGCAATTGCATTGTTTCTTGACAAGATATCTAATACTTAATCATCAGTGATCGGAATAGGTAGAGTATATTTACCTAATGTTTGCAAAAGGACATAATATAGAGTGGTTACAACCGGTTCAAATATTATTTAATTTTTACTTAACTCCGGATTTCCGGTATTTTTCTGTTACTAGTAAATGTTTTGAAGTTTAGGGAAATATACTCCACCTATTATTTAGATACTTAAAATAAATGAGTTACAGGCCCCTTTTATCACAAACTAACATTAAATTACCCATTCCTAAGTAAATATTACGTATATATTTAGCATTAGAAATACCGGAAATCTGCAATTCAATAAAGATACATTCATATTCCACTCTATATTATGTACTTTTGCAAACTTTAGGTAAATATACTCTACCTATTGCGATCGCTGTCAATCATAGTGTTAACGATATGATAGCAATACGGGAAAAGACAAAGTAAAATAAGCAGGTAGGCCCTGTTAGTCAATTTTTTAACAAACATGGTTTGACCCGGAGACGGACATAAAATATATCCTCGATATTTAGACACTTCCCGCAGCAATCAGAGCCGTGGCAAAAGCTGGTATGAAATACTTTTTTAATTTAAGTATAATAAACGTTTACATTAAATATTTCTGATGTATTTTTAGTTCGTGCCTGTAGTTTCCTGCCTATAGTTCCGAGCAATCAAACCGAGGTCGGTAATGGCAGTGTTTACTACGGACTTGCAATTAACCCGAAACTGATTGCTGGTTATTTACTTTACAGCCTGAAATAACAGGCTTCTAAATATTGCGGTAGAAGCTAAAACGGTCATAAAATGAGATAATTTCGCAGCGACGACAAGAACGGCTTGTAGTTGTAAAATATTGAAACTAGATGGCGCTAGTAGTATCAAATGCACTTGAGATGACACAAAATACAGAGTCTGGCCATCGAAACGTGATACTGAAAATTACCGCGAAATTTAAAAATGTAGCTATAGTAATCGTGAATGAGCTACAAATAAACAATTGTAATGCTTTTGTCATTAACTTTTAACTTAATACCTACTTAATGACCAAAGCATCAACATTGTTTAACTCTAGCCCATACAGGCATACTATAGCTACAATTTTAAATTTCGCGGTCATTGTCAGTATCACGTTTCGATGGCCAGACTCTAGGTATGGGATGAGAAGGTTCGCCAATTTTCAACTTTGTTTTATTTATTTATTTATAATAAACACATTAGAGACATACATACATTCAGAAAGCCAATTACAGGTTCTCGCCGATAGAAATACAGTATCAAATCAATAATATTTGCATCGCATAAAGCCGACATTGGTGCGCCGACTTATCAATAACAACAAATACAATTACTTAGCTTAGATAATATCTACTACGGAGGAAGGGTACAAAAGGGTGTTTAATGCTATTAAGGTCCGAAGTAACTAAACTCGAGTGTGAGTGGACCGGCGCACGCCCTAGATTCAAGGGTTCCGTACCTACCGTGCAACTTTTATTATATTTGGTTTTTATTTAGGGTTTGCACTATAATTACTTACGCCAAGTTTGACACTTTTATATATTACCGATTTTATGAATGAACAAATAAAAACGTTGCAAAAACAAGTCTTGTATAGGGATTCTCACATTTCTTTTTGATTTTAAAGATTTGCTAGGTAATACACCATCATACTCTGACACATGTTCTGTAAAAAGCTTTCGTTGTCCATCTGGAACCGTTTTACTCGATGTTCCGGCTGTCTGTTTGTCTTTCAGTACATACAGCGTCAATCTCAACTGCTGCGTAGACAACTGAGACAACCACCATACTTCAAGTTGATAATTGTATGGTGGTTATCTATAATATCTAAATAGATCATCTACCTACACGGTAAACCGGGCAAGAGCGTGTCGGACCACGCTCAGTGTAGCGTTCCGATACCGTCATTACAAACCAAAAAATCTATCTCGAAGAAGAATAAATACGAATGAATTTTCTATTTAAAGTTTTTTGGTGCTGTCTTAGATGATTTTTAGGGTTCCTAGCTCAAACTACCCTCAACTTTATAACACTTATAGTTTTGCCATGTCCGTCTGTCTGACTGCATGTCACACTCACTTTTCCTCAGAAATTATCAAATTTAAGCATTATTTCCACCAAACGGCCCGCAACGGATCGGAACGGAAAGAATTTTATGGTCTTTAAACGATATTAAATTATGTTCACAGTATTTAAAGTCTATATTACCAAGCCGCGCACAGCAACTTGACCGCGGGCGTCTTCCGCGACTCGCAATCGTAGCCGAAAGACGACAATAATTGTAATAGACGCTATCGGCAATCGCCGCATCCGTCGGTATCCTTTCCGGTCCGATGCAATGCGAGCCGTTTGGTGGAAATCACCCTTTAAAAACCGAAATATTTATTATCAATGATGGAATAAGTAAAAAAAAACCTCCCATACAAATAAAGCACGAGCAAAAAGTTTTACATTATGACATCAAGTGAGGTATCATTTTTTTTTATCAGGGTACAATGTCACACCGATTGAACTAGTCCCAAACTAAGCTCTAAAGGCTTGTACTATGGGTACTAGACAACGATATAAATTCTTATATAGAGAAATACTGAAATATATACTTAAATACATAGAAAACATCCATGACTCAGGAACAAATATTCGCGCTCATCACACAAATGTCTGCCCTTACCGGGATTTGAACCCAGGACCGCTAGTCACTACCAACTAAGCCAGCGCGTCGTCGAATTGGATAGCTCTTAAATAGTTATTTTCATCTCACTAGCTCGGAAAGCTATTTTTGTTTGTTTAATATCTATTGAGAAAATCGCTTTTTATCCACATGTGAAGAAAGAGTTTTGACATTTGAAGGCAGCTTTGGTAATATTTGACAGCTACCAAAACGTAAAACGGTCATTCTCCAGACAGCCATTTCTGTATGTCCTCGGGCTTAAAAAATATAAAACTATTGAATTTGGTATAATTTATATTTTTTGTTCGTAGAAGGTACTCGTATTGAGGTGTACATGAATTTTCAAGTAAACATTCAATACCTTTCTAGGAGAAAAAAAAAATCAATACCCCATTCTCCTAATTAACACCGCGCGTCCCACTTCCGAAATCACTAATATAACTATTTTCCCCGATCATATACAAGAGGAAAGATGAATGAAAGTATTTTTATTAAATGAAAGATAAGATATCCAAATTACAAAAAAAATACCAAATTTATTTAGTAATATATCACTAAGATATAAAATAAAGAAACTTTGTCCAGATACGTATACTAATTCACGCGCCGCTTTCATTCTTGTCCGTGCAAGGCCATTGAAGAAATAGACAGACGTCTGTAATGCATTTTGCGTGAGCAGACACTCATGTCAAGACCCTCTTGAGAGAAAGACGTGTTAATGTTGTGTGGATCGGACACTACAAATGTAAGTATCTAATTCGCATGTTTTGGTTCTCGTAAATGCTAATTAACACGTTCACGTTTTTAAAATCAGCCAATAACTCTATAGCTCTGTAAATTATTGTATACATTAAGAACCTCAGTATTTAACAGTTACTGGATTATGTAGTTTATCACATGTACCTAAAAGAAGTTATATATTTTTTATCAAGAATCCCTAATACACACGTCTAATTCACGGGTCAAAAATGAACTCGTTAATTAGTTTAAGAGTAGTAAAAAGGTTTTTGGTACATAAAAGTATTTTATTTCTAATTGCTCGCTTAAGCTAAACCAGTTTAAATTAATTTACAGGAATAATCTTTTTACAAAAATGTAATTCCCGGAAGAATGATGGCATGATTAGAATGACATATATTATGTCAAACTGATGTTATTAGAGGGGCCCTAACCTTAAAATCATCCTTATGATCGTATCTGTGTGCTTAAGTGTTTGGACAATATGTTTTTTAGAGGTTTTTTATTTTTCCTAGCATATTTCTCTTGGAAAACATGAAAATTTTGCTGACCGCATTAAAAAGTTGCATTTTGACAAAAAGTGACAACTGTAATTCTAATCATGTAAGGAAAATCCTAGGGACCCGGCATCATTCTTCATATTTGTATAAATTATGTATTAAAACCACCCGCAATAATTAAACTATATACTTAAAGTTGAATGTCTGTATGTTATGTTACATAACTTATGTATATAAAGCTTAAACGGCTCGACGGATTTTAGCATTATGAATTATGAGGTGGCCTTAGATTCAATAAAATTAACTAGTTTATTTATATCTTTTTAGTTCATCGGGTTTTTAAATTTTAAATTACTTTTTTTAAAGATAGATAGGGAATGTAAAAAGTAGGAGGAAGAAGTATTATTTTTTCTTTAGCAGATACGGCAATTTATTTGTTATCTAAGGTTTATACCTTAGTTATTATTTTAGTAAAGTTATTAATTCTGATTTTTTTTTTATCGTTTTCATTGTTGATTATAGAACGATTATTTCAGTGAAATATTAGTTAGCTTATTATGTATGTATATCGTGATGGATATTTTATGTTCCTAATAGTTTCAACGTTGCAATATAATAAATATGATAAAATCAATAGACAGTCTGACAGTTTTTGTCTTATTTCCTAAAAATATATATATTTGGCATGAACATTTATCTAATAAACGCGTAGTTTTTTTAATTCGCAAGCAAGTAAACCTAATTAACACATCGCTTTTCTAATTCGCGCGTCACGCAAATATTAAAACCCTTCTAGTTAGTTAACCGCTAATAATAATTAAGTGCCCAATAAATATTAAAGTTTGAATGGTCGATATGTTACTACATTTTGCATAAATTTTATCAAAAACCAAGTGGAAAAAAAGGGCGGTGTTAATTAGACTGAGAACACAATTCTGGAGAATGACCGAAAACGTTAAAATCGCTGAATTTTTAGCATCACAATTAATGAATTGCATCGAGTAAAAAATACTAAATACAGTCTTACAACTTTATTTTAATTCATTAATAATTATTAGCATTCAACATTAACCTTCATTCTTGTTGTAAAAACGGATAAAATGTTCTGACAGTCCAAGTAAGTCGATGTGCGAACAAAACGCTTCCGAAATAATAAAAAAAAACTTAAGTCAAAACTTTTTAATTAAGCAGTCAACGCATAGAGGTAGTAAAGCAGTTTTCCTCCATCTTTGCTTCAACGTTAAATATTCGCATGTTTTTCTAGTTTGTGTTGTTATTAAAAATGAGTGATTCGAAAGACGTATTAACACCTGTGGAATTACGGGAAACCGTGCAAAATGCGGAATTGAGCTTATTTTCCTCGCTGTAGTGAGGTGAAAAGTTTTGTGTTATACACGGGTGAAAAGTTATTTTACGTCTCGTGTGTTGAAACACTCGCTACGCTCAGGATTCTATTTTTGAACCACTCGCTTCGCTCGTGGTCAATCATAGACTCCTTTCGCTAACTCGTGTTTCAAATGAACACTCGCAGGTAAAATACAACTTTCCCCCCTTGTATAACAAATAACTATTGTTATACAAGGGGGGAAAGTTGTATTTTACCTGCGAGTGTTTCAACACACGAGACGTAAAATAACTTTTCACCTGTGTATAACACAAAACTTTTCACCTCACTACAGCGAGGAAAATAAGCTCAATTCCGCATTTTGCACGGTTTCTTATTATTTTACGTTTTGTTAGCTGTCAAATATCACTTAAGCTGCCTTCAAATGTCAAAACTCTTTCTTCACATGTGGATAAAAAGCGATTTTCTCAATAGATATCAAACAAACAAAAAGGGCTTTCCGAGCTAGTGAGATGAAAAAATCTTTACAGTTAATCAGAACAGCACGACACAATTAATAAGGCTCGCGTCGAAGCTCTTACACCGTTGACCAAGAGTCTATTATTGCATAATCCGCGCGCCATATTAGTTGTGTCCTGCTGTATTATCAATTTTTATATTTGGCGGACCGTTTAGGAGATATTGAACTCGAAAAGTGTAATTTTCGCTAGAGTTGCTTGCCCCCCTATAGCCAAAACTACAAGTAACGAAAATCTGAAAAATATCTTAACTAAAGTATAAGTACTATAACGAACTTAAAACGAAAACTATCACGACTAAGGGTATGGTATCCTCGACGGGAGCGCCAAAGTTCAACTAAAATTGCAACTCCTATTATCGGAACTCCGAAAATGAATTTTTTATACCGCTGGAACCGTAAACTTTTCAGAAGTTCTGAAATATTCAATGTGTAGATAAGACTAGGTTAGGTTAGGTTTGATTTATAAAAATCCTGAAAATGTAACAGTTGCTGAAATAAATACGTTAGGAGTTGCGATAATTAGGACTTATGAGTCGTTATGAGTAAAAATAATTAGGTGAGCCAATATGGACCCATCCTCGACACATTCCTGCAATAAGTCGATGGGAGTGTGTAGGTACCTGAGTATAAGTAATTCGACCTGAAGTGAAAGCCCATAATAAATATTGAAATAATTGATTGTGTTAATTATATTTAGAATTGATTTCAGGGGTCGTCTACGTTCGCAGGCCCGCCGGTCGAGTTTAATCTAAACCTCTATAAGTAACCAGCGAAAAACAAACAAAGTACCTACGTAATAGATAACTATATCGCGTGCGGCAGGTTCCGCCCCGGGGCGGGCCGGCCTTGTCGCCGGCCGGTGATTTTTAACAACAAGCCGACGACCTCGTCCGAATTATAATCCAGGGATTTTAGTTTAAGTTGTCCCGTGCGTGCATGCTAAGCCCGCAGTACGTGATATTCATTCATTTTCGTAAATTAAACAGTTGGGAAACGAAAGTCCGGACTTGCGATAGATTGCCTTTCGTCAAAACAGCTTGGCCGAGGTGGTAGGCCAGCTCTGACTATGTCTACGAGTAGGCGCGACCACTTGAGCTCACTCGCTGTTAATTCATCGACGAGACGACGGGCGAGTTGTTGGGAATCAGCGCTGCTCCGCCGGCTGCTCTCCAGAACTTTCTGATTTATTCTCGACGCCTTTTCTTTCATCCTTTATCCCGGATTGGGGGCGGGACTCATTTTGCCGGGACACTAAAGATTTCGCAATCATTGTCCCTTTTATGACGTGATTAAGCAGCACTCGGCACTCGGCGGGCGGCGAACGGAATAATTTATCGACGGAAATTATTTATTCCCTCGCGGGGATAAAAGAATCGTAAGCCCATAATGCAAAAAGTACTTAAGCGATTCTTAGTCGGATTGGATTTTCCCGGCATAAGTAAAAGACCGCGGGGTTTGCTCGGATGGCACTTTTTTTTCCATTAAGCTCGGAACTGGGGAACTGTATTGCTTCAATTTGTTCATCTGCTCTTCCTGTCTGTTGTTATTTGGGGAAAACTTGACTTCTGTACTTTATATCGCGTTGAGATCTTCGAGTTTATAATTAGGTTATTTATTTGGCTGCTTAAAGATAGCATTGTTTCTGGCATTGTATTATTTTTTGGGAGACAAAGTTATAAAATGATAGTGTACATTCGATTTGATTAGGTAAGAGGTACAGACGACTAAAAAGAGATGTACCCGCTCTTTACCGTATTTCATTGTAATAAGGTCCAAAAGTGGATACATCTCTTTGTAGTCGACTGTACCTAAAGGATGTCATGAACAAAGGTGGGCAGTAACTCGTTTATTCGTTAATCATTAATAAACGAAATTACGAGTAACGGATTAACATTTAAGTTACCTTAAAAAATTAATTAAATCAATAAAAAATAGTAGGTACACACTTGTTTTCTAACAAAAAAATAATTGCAAGCAATGTCACTGTGCATTCAATTTAATTAGGTAGTAAAGTCGTGTGACCAAACTAGGACTTGTTTAAAAGTGACCATATAGCAGCCCCAAAGTCAAGGATCGAATACACTTAGTTCTGTCATTTTCTCTCGCTTTGGTTACGAATGGAGAAAGAATATGACGGAGTCCTTCAATTCTTCGATTAAGCGTGAGCATGCGTCACGTTGCACTGGTCACTGCGCTTTGACATATTATTATGGACTAAGGCTCGGATCATTCGATACTTTTGCACATGTAAAATTTTAAAATTATCTTTTGGAATGTTTTAGATTTGTTTTCTAAATTTGCAAATCTGACAAATTAGGAATATTTAATAACTC
Organism: Acleris literana; assembly: GCA_946894065.1. Taxonomy (NCBI): domain Eukaryota; kingdom Metazoa; phylum Arthropoda; class Insecta; order Lepidoptera; family Tortricidae; genus Acleris; species Acleris literana. The sequence continues at coordinate 3,034,702 of OX335670.1, read as the reverse complement.
TCTATGTTTTGCCCCTGTACCAATGTATGCCTTGTACCAAGTAATAACGATGCTGATCACGACACTTACACATAGCTCCAGGACGGGGATGATAGATGATTGATGGTACTTGAAATCTACAAAGTTAAATTCCAGCGTTACGTTAGTTAACTTCGACTTCATTATACCTGCTAATAATTACTTATACAATATGTTATCGTTAGTTAAAGCAGAAGCCCTCATGCCAGTAAAGCACTATAAAGTTTTTAGAATATATTTATACTCGTATTTCACGACTATTTCAATTATTCGTGCTCTTTGTTCAAACCTTTTCGCGTCCTTTGATGTTTTTCTCAAAGTGTCTTAGTTGACGTTTCTTTTTGATAGGCTAACATTACAACATTTCAGGGATGACATCAAATTATTTACACAAAAAGAAGACAACACAATAAAAATGCTACGAAAAATAAAATTACGAGTTAAGAAGTTCTTGGAGGGGTACACCATGTTTTTGATCTACGTAGGTGTGATTATTTTTGTCATATCCCTCTTATCTTTGATTTACGGTTTGCATGAACGGGCGGTTCGCAAGAGGGAGGCGAAATATGCTCTGCTGGAGGCGCAGTACCCGAGTGTGGAGCACCTACGCTGGCGCGTGTGGACGCTGAACACGGAGCAGCACGTGCAGAACGCGGAGCTCCTGAGCGCAGCGGAGGAGCGCAGCCCCTTGCTCGTGGTGCAGGCGGGCCGCGAGCCCGCGAGCCTGGCGGTGCTGCTGCATTCACTGAGCCACGTGCGCGGCATCGAGGCGGCGCTGCTGGTCATCTCCCACAGCTTCTACGATCCGGAGATCAACGAGCTCGTCAGCGGCGTGCGCTTCTGCCGCGTTGTACAGATCTTCTTCCCCAACTCGCTGCAGCTGCACCCGAACAGCTTCCCCGGCCCCGACCCGGGCGACTGCGGCGACTACCGCGACGACCCCTTCTGCGCTCCGCGCGACGCCGCGCTCTGCGAGCACAAGCAGCACTGGTGGTGGACTGCGCACTTCGTGTTCAACTCCTGCTTCTCCTGGAACAAGAAGCACGACGGCGCGGTCGTATTCCTGCAGGATGGCAGCTACGTGGCTCCCGACCTGCTTTACATGCTGCAGTACGCTGAGCGAGCGCTGTCTTATCATCCCGAAGTGGAAGTGATCTCGCTAGGGAGTCCGTACGACGGGGACGCGGACTACGGGTTGTTGAAGGTGGACCCGTGGTGGCCGCCGCACGACCAGGGGCTGGTGTTCAACCGGTCGGTGTGGGAGAAGATCGAGGCGCTGGCGGAGCGGTACTGCGCGCACGACGACACCAGCTGGAGCTACTCGCTGCTGAACGTGTTCGCGGGGTTCCCGCGCGGCTACGCAGACGCGGTGGTGTGCGCGGGGTCGCGCGTGCTGCGCGCCGGCGACCGCAACGGCCCGCGCGACTTGGAGCGGCTGTTCCCGCGAACCGTGCGCTCGTTGGTGCTGGCGGGTCCGGGCGGCCGGCGCAGCACGCGCGTGCGCGCCCCGCCGCGCGGCGCCGGCGGCTGGGCCGACCAGCGCGACCAGCTGCTGTGCCTGGACCCCTTCCTCGCCACCACAACCAACGGCATTCCGATCACTCATTTCAGTCTGCTTAACAGGTCGACTCCTGAAATAATACCGGACCTTCCGACGGCACCTTAAATACGCAGTTACATCTTTAACACGATGCTGACAGTAATGAGCATTCTTCAACAGAGAGTGCGATATAACAAGTAACGTGTTCGAGCGAATCAACGGAAACTGATTCGACCTTTTTTAGGGTTTCTTCGAAGACTAGGTAGATTTTTTGGCAGGATTTCTCAACGAAATATATATTAATTTTATGACTCAATTTGTTGTTGAGTTCAATAAATTATAAACGGCGAATACTCGGTGCTCTGTCACGAGTTAATGGTCTACAATCGCCGCCTTTACAATTTGAAACCTACATCACCTCGTATAACGTGATCTTCTCTACCGAGCGCAACGCTGCTCTCGACGCTGCCTGTGAGGACCTGCGCTGTTATACGCAGGAACAGGAACGCAGGGTTGACAAAAAATGCAAGAAAAAAACAAAAGTGATTATTATTATACTGTCATCATATATATTATATAATTAAGTTTTATACATTTACATTTGTTGTATTTATTTTAATTTAGACATTTATTTAAATTAATATATTAATTAAAAAACTTTTACTTTTGTTGTGTCTTCTCCAGTACCCTTCGCACCTGTTACAAATGCCCTTCATTAAAAAGAGAAGTCTATATATGACCTCTTTGAACAGTGTATCACTTTTTAGGTTTCTTAGTGTGTGTCACTCTGCATTAGTGTGCGTAAGTTTGCAGTCAGTTAAGAGGATTGTGAAGCGCCGCTAAAATCGAAAAAAAATCCATACAAAACTAGCTCCGGGCGAAAACGTTTCTCACCCCCTAAATCAAGTCCGATTTTCACGATTTTTGAATATGTTGTAGTTATTATACAGACCCAGGTCTGTACGTTTCTATTTTTTGTTTTTTATATTTTTTTCGTTCTAAGAAATATTTTCTTGGAAAAGAAAACGTACAGACATAGTTTTTCATGATATCTACAACATATTCAAAAATCGTAAACATCGGACGAGGTTTAAGGGGAGAGAAACGTTTTCGCATTTTGTATGGAGATTTTTAGCTTCACAATCCTCTTAAACAATTTCAATATTAAATGATTAGTTTAAGTTATCACTTCTGTCGGGCGTCCCGAGACGCACACGTTTTTTTTTAAATGAACACGTCTTCGACGGTTGTTTGCGGTGGCTCCCACCAGGCACTAATCATTGCCGTTGCTCTGCGCAAGTAGGTTTTTTTTTTTATGGTTGTAACCTAACCTCTAAAATTAATTGATCTCTTGATCAAAGCATTTAAATTGAAGTAGTTTCAGACATAATTACAAAATAAAAAAATATCTTAATCAGTAGGTAACATTTATGGTACAGTAGAGTTCATAAATATGTAAATACTTTAATACCTTGTCACTTTAATCGCTGTGATAATTCGTATATGGCGGTTTGAACATGACGTTAAATAGACAAGGTAATAAGGTGTGCACTATGGGTCTATATTGACTGACATAATTATTTTTAGTCATAACATAATGTGCCTTAGGTCATAATCATCGCAAGTCATAACGTGTTTTTTTAAAGAAACTGTTACTTTTTCAGATTTTTATAAATCATACCTAACCTAACCTAGCCTTGTCTACATGTTAGATGTTTCAGAACTGCTGAAAAGTTTACAGTTTCAGCGATATAAAAAATTATGACTATCAAAAATTATGTCAACAATTACATTATGACCAATAAAATTATGGGAAACAAAGGGCTCCCGTGTACAATACATTTTTATGAACTTGACTGTACAAAGATATGATCACACTTTTGCTACTTATTCGAATGAAACAAGATGCAAAAGCGTATGCAAAACTTTGCGCTCGACTGTACTTTACTTAATGCTGGAACCGTGCTCGTTACGAGAACTGACACATTTTACAAGATAATGTAGTGTAACTACAATGTTTCCCTACTTTGTATTAAAGGCCGCAGTGGCCGAATAAAGTGCGATGCACCGAAGTGCACGGATCCGGTGCATCTATAAGCCCGGCTCGAGTCGTTCGGCGCGCGCCCGGCCAAGTTGCTCCGACCTTATCAATCCTATAAATAACTGTGGCGCAGGGCTGCCTTTAGATAACAATAAAGAAGCTTTTAAATATTATTAAAATAAAGTTCAAATGAAAAGTGTAACAAGATTTGCAAGGTAACAAAATAATGCGAACCATAATGATAACGGCATTAATCATTAGACTGTGTCGCACCTGAGAGTTCTCAAAAAATATTAATCTAATAATATTAGTGTTTAGTCTCATAAATAAAACAAAAAATGAGAAAAAAACTCTAATACGCACAGCTAGATCAAAACAATATTAACTCAAAATACAGCTGTATTTAAAAATCAACTTTAATACAACGCCCATGAACATGAAACAAAACTAGCAAGGATTTTGAGTTGGTTACTGTTTTGATCTAGCAGTGCGTATATTAGACGAATACTTTTTGAGAAACGGGTTCTGGTATGAGGCCGAGTATGTTGCCACCCATACATAAGAATCATAAGGGATGGCTTTATGTGCTTCCGCGCCGAGAACGTGTGATGGAGATATTTAAAGCGCCTCGATTGCAGCGTCAAATTGAAATAATTGCGGTTTACTTTAAACCACGATATTTATTACGAAAATGGTTTACAAGGATTCAGCAGTTATTACTACTGAACTAATAAACATCATCGTTATAACTTTAAAAAGTCGTAGTGTTTCGAAGATTCAAACAAAACTTTGCGAAAAATGTGTCATGACTGAAAAATAAAACAATCGAGCCTTTTGTTTTTAATCGTATTTTTACGTTTAACAGTTTCAACTCAATATGATCAAGTTTAATATACTAACTAACTAACAAACTAACTCCTAACAGTAACTCGTGGCTCGGGACCTTGAATATGGATCTATAGTTATCTCTTTGGTTATACTTTTTTGAAATGTTTATGTAAATACGCCATACGATTAAATAAATATACGGTCACGGAAGTAATTTGCTACCCATTTCAAAGAAAATCTGCTTGAAGATGTCATTGTCAATAGAGATGCCAAGTCATTTGTAATTGATAGGAAACTCAACCTTATTGCTGTAGAATGTGAGATTGACTTTGGACTTAAGGTGGGTCACAAATTAAATTCCTTGACTGTACTTATCTAATGAACAGCGGGCCTAGTATGGCTGCGACTATATCGCGCGTCAAATGTGGATAAAGCATCCGTTACTCTCGCACTTATTTATGTGCCAGAAGGTGACGGAATGCCTTATCCAAACTTTGTCACGCGATAAACGCAGCCATATTAAGGCCCCAGGGTACATAATAGGCGTTATAGGTTTTGAGATTCAGATCGCAGAACACTATATACGTTAAAACAATATGAATAAGGCCCCGGGATCGGTCAGGGGTTACGGAGAGGGAAATCGCAAGCTCGGGGACACTACTAGTTATTTTTATTTTTATTTGGGGTGCGGATGTCGAGTGCCACCCCTGCGGTGTTGGTCGGCCATCCGTTGTTCGTTGCGCGCCATTTGTTGCCCGCGCCCGCGCCTATTCTTCAGTCACGAGCACGGGCTACGGGCCGCGTAGCAGACGCTACGGCGTAGCACGTGACTTCTATAAAGTTGGCTACACTGTCATATTACAACCATCGTTGTTTGAAATTTATCATATTTCGGGGCCGAGATTCTACGCGGTAAAAACCATACCATAACAGTTCATAGCACGTCACTGCGATTCCTTACCGTAACCGTATTTTGAGCAGCGGTGTGGTCGCTCCTTTAATCGCATAAAAACATTATTAAGGTGGGCCAGAATGCTATTTTGCAACATTTTTGGCACACCCTATACATATATACCTCGACGTCAGTCTACTAGTGACCACGACCGTTGCAACACGATCGAAACGTCGAGGTATTTATGTTTTACGAGGAAAACTCCCGTTTTATATTTATAACAGTACCTATGTGTGAACGTGGCGAAAGGATCACCATGTTTTTCCCTAAGGCATACAAATACCTATGGCATGCAGCTGACGTAACGTGCATGTGCCGCAGTAGGAATATGTACATACATTTTGATGCGCCGGAGTGGAATTTGGCTTGAAACTGCAGTAAATTAGGTATTAATTCTATGTATAAATTATCTTCTTATCTCACAGACGGGCCCTTTCGGATACACTTCGACCCTTTAGGATTTTTTGTGCAATTACCCTCTTACACACTCAGCTGTTCGAATGTGCAGGTTTCCTCACGATGTTTTTCCTTCACCGTAAGAGCATCGGGTAATGCACTTAAGTTAGAAAAACTCATTGGTACATGGTGACCGCGGGGGTTCGAACTCGGTACCTTACGATCACGAGTCGACCCCCTAAGCCACTAGGCCACCGACGCTCTAAATGTATAAATTAATAAAATGTAATATTTTTTGTGGGTTAAATACATTTACACAAGGGCGCTTTTACAAGTCACTATCTATCTGTGTTTCCAAAGCAGGCTTCCCAGTTGAGAAAAGCTTTAGAAATTTGAAAAATGAAAATATTGTGAAACATTTTTATTTGCCAAAACCACATTTTGTTCGACAGAACAAACGGCGATTATACTCATAGCTACCGTAGATTCCACGGGGATATTATTACGAGGATAGATCCGTATCTCGAGGCATTAAGGGCCATATCCGCGGCCCGCTGGCCGGGTAAGCCTCGCTGATTCATCGATATTGGACCAGGCTTTCTCTTTATTACTCGTATCTTAGGCGTTCCTCTCTGAGCCGTGCAGGTAACATCGGTAACATGGACCATAGAACTGTAACACAGTGACGGTATAAACCACATCGGAGGAATGTTCAAACAAAATATCACTGTGACACAGTTCTATGATGTGTCATGGTTTCATTTTTCCTATTATACATCGCTCCAAGGATGCGGTAGCGGCGAGGACAACACAGCAATAATGCTGAACACATGACATTATATCGTATCGTCAATGTTACGTGACATCGCCTAAAGTCGTATTTTATATTAAATAAAATGGTTTTTATTTGTTTGTTATTTGGTGGTTGTTTATTATCCGTCAGCCAAATAAACGGGCCTTAAACTTTGATCAAACAAAAAGTCAAATGAGTCGAAACTCGACGGATCCACTATAAGGCATTAAGAGGTTGCTGTGGCCACCTTCCGTCTCCATCATCATACAGCTCGAAGGTACCATACACTTCATACCTACAACGAGGCCTCAACCACTATGTACTTTTCACCTATGTTCTTACCGAATAAATGATTTTTGATTTTGTTTTTTATTGTATTGTTATCGGAATCGCACAAGTGTACATTTCAAGTCAATCCGACAATCAGAAGTAGGTAACATTAACACCCAAGATTTGGATGCATTTACGAGTATTTTGTTAGTTTGTAGCTACAAGCTTGCTACAAGCGAAGTTAATATAAGTTGTATTGTATTTCAACCTTATCATTTTATACTGTGCCAGCAAAATTTTACTTTGGGTGGAATACCCGTACTTGGCCGTGGGTACACTGCAGAGGGCAGCGATTACAAGCGCACAAATGAAGACGTAAATGAGTAGGTTTTTAAGGAAACCTTAAAATTACCATTTTTGTATTTCCAGAATATTCCTGTGTTCAAATTCGTTATTTCTATTAAATACCACCAACCAGCCCTCGCTTCGCTCCGGTAACGGTAAAATTTCTGTTACATCGGTACATAGACCAGAATTTGGTGTACCTACTTACATAAAAACCTTCCGTGAAAAAAATATCTCACTGATGGTGAAAACATCATGAAAATCCGTTTAGTTGTTTTGAGATTATCGCAAATACACAGACAGACGCGACGGCGGGGAGACTTGGTTTTATAATAGGTAGTGATATAATTTATAACTTTACGTAGGTTACGCTAGGATTGATTAACAAGCGACGTCGAAAAAAAAATCTTCTATCAAACAAATTGCGTTTGGAATTATGCAAATTTGGGATTTCGATAAATTCGGAATATAACTCTTTGGAGTTATGTAGGCGAGCGGCGCGGCGAGCGTGGCGGCGAGCGTGGCGGCGAGCGGGGCGGAGGGCAGTGAACACCACACGCAGCACCACGCACCAAACTAGGCTCCAGGCTTGTACTCAGGGTACTATACTCCATTTACTTTAACGATCTAGTACTGGAAAAGTGCAGTTGCACGTGATTGGCTAATGAGAATCGGCTAAAGCCGCACTCATAATGGAGTAATCAGTCGGCTCTTACGGTTATCTGTACGGTGCGGACGCGTTAGTTTTCCTTTCTTGCGACTTATTGTTTATCGTTTTGCGACTTGGCTAGTGAAACGGACCGATGTCTCCTTAATCTTTTATATTAATACTATCGTGCACGAGTCCTAAGAAGATTATCGTTTGTTGTCGTCCACTTGGCTACCTGCCTCTACCTATCTTTTATCCTTGTCATTTCACTGCGCGGGTGACAAAAGCCTATACTAGGTCGTTAAAGTAAATGGAGTATAGACGACGAAATACGCATTTAAATAGAGAAAAACATACTTGAATACATAGAAAACATCCAAGACTCGGAAACAAGTAGTCTTAAACAAAATAAAGTCATGGCTCGGACCAGTCGTCACTCTCATACTGAAATATTCATACTTATGTTTTCTTTGAATCCTCCAACAGTATTATTATAATCCGCTTCCGCCTGTGGCCGAGCCCGCCGCGGGACGGCCCGCCATAAATATTGAAATGATTTTAAAAGTAAATCCTCCTCGAGCCATTCCAATGAGATCGGACCTTCATTGATTTATGCCGTGTCGTATCCATCTGAGGACCTATTTTAAATAAATCTCTAAAAAGGGAACAGAGCACAAAAAAAGATTGAAAGACTGTAAACCTATTTACCGACTTTTTTTAGTACTGTGGACCTCAGTAACTACATGCCTGGTGGTTTGTACAGTTGAACTCAAAGGTAGCTGTACATCTTAGTACCATGTCGTGGAAACGTCGTAAGAGTCGTTTGAATTTAGTATACCAATAGCTGCGACAACTTACTTAATGTAAGGCCTTAAACAAGATACATAACTCTACGTAAACGATTTTCAAAATTGTCAAAATTTATGGGATTGGCGTAAGCGTCAATTGTATACATTTTTGACAAAGATAACGTTCTCAAAATTCGCAATGCATCTCGTCACGGCCACAGCTTCTTTAGACTTCCACCGTACTCTTGATAATGTACCTTCAACCAATTTGATTCCTAGGCCATAAATCATAAGAAGTCTCTTACGTTTGGTTCACAACCGCCACCTTAACATAGTCCATAGTGGCCTAGGGATCAAAATGGTTGACTGTGCATAGTATCTGGGCGAACGAGTGCCGCTCGGGTTAAACCGAGCTTTCCCAAAAATTACCAATTGACAGATCGATTTCTTATCAGTTATGACGAAAAACCCCTATAAGCATACCTGGGATAACTCGGGGCAAGTTCTAGGGATTTGATATTGATAAAAAAGATGTGGATATAATTAAATTAATACATGTGCACATTGAACATTCTCGATTACTATAAAGAGGTTCGATGTCATATCTGATATCGAGCCTCTTAAGATAATAAAAGCATGCGGATGTCATTTCAATCAAAATGTCAATTTACTGTCAGTACCATTCATATCTTAGAGTAAGAATAATATACGAGGTAATATGTGAACCACCATGAAAAAGTAAACAGTCTTATAAAAGCAAGCAAGCATCAGTTAATGGTCCCGAGGAGTAACTTAGCTGTTTTTCGCAATAATGTTGTAGGAATGGCGGTAAGAATTTATAATAAGCTTCCGTCTGCTATATCTGAGCTACCTCTACCCAAATTCAAACGTGCCCGCTTAAAGTGGCTCTCTAATAATAATTTCTACTCGTTGCGAGAATATTTAAACTAATGAAAACTAAACTCAAATTAATGTTGATTATTGACATATCAATGCTAAGTAAATTATCATCCTTTATTTTATTATATTTTAATTGTATTATGGTTCGGTTATATGAAAAATTATAATTACGTTTATGAAGGCTAGTTGAATTGTTAATTGTGTATTCATTGTAAGTAATAATTTTGTTTTGTATTTTGCATGCCTACTACAATAAGGTAAACATTACTGAAACTATGTATCTGTCTTCCATCTTCAATAATGTACCTACGTGATGTTTTAGCAAAATAAATGAATTTGAATTTTTGAATTTTTTGAATTTGAAAGGTGAAGAAATTTCAATGACCAACATGAATGAGAAATTGGCTTCGAGTCATTATAAATATTTTAAGAAAGCCCCGTCGACCACTGCGGACGTTGAGAGAACGTTTAGCAGTTTAAAGTGGATATTTTCATCTAGTCGGCAATCATTAATACCGACGAATATGGTTTTAGTTTGTTTATTTTTTTATTTAAAAATGAGGAGAAAATAAGTAATATTTATTTACTTTAAGATGTTGGCAGTAACATAGATATATTTTTTTTGTCGATAAAATATTTTGCTACATCACTTTCGTATAGATGCCCCTAGTTATCCCAGATATGCCTATAAGTGAACAACTAATTCATATAGTTATGTAAACAAGAAAAGGTCCCTATATTAACTGACGTGGTATACGTCTCACAGGCGTCACTATTATTTTGACTTCATGTTGCCATGGCATAAGTGTTACTTTGAGAATGCTTTGAAACCACCTCGTCAATTAAAGGTTAAGAAAAGATACTTGTACCTAACATTATAATAAGTAAGTATGTGTTGTCTCAATTGTTCAAACTATTGACATTTATCTCGTCTCGGATAATGTCGCGGGTCCGAGTATCGTCGCGAATAAATCGTGAACACGTAAGAGCCGCTCGTCCCTCCTTTCCACTTCATTCTTGTTTCGAATAAAACAACTTAAATGTCTGTAGGAAACGTCCTTCAAACTCGGCCAGCCGGGCTTATCCGAGGACTCTAGACAGCGGTATTATTTACGACAAAACGGAGTTTGAAGAGTAGGGGGTTAGGGAGAAGTCAATGTAGAACCTATTTTGGCATTACGGCTCATAGAAGTTGATAAAAATGGAAGGTCGACTTATCCTGGGCCTCTATTCTAGGCGGTCTTTAACCCGTATCTTTGTTCTAATCATAATCATGTTCGACCGCTATTCGTGTCAAGTAAAGAGCTATCAAAACGTTAACATCCTTGCTAGCCTAGTCAGAATCTCGGCCCTGGTCCGCTACGCCATTTGTTTATAAACTAGCTTCTGCCAGCGACTTCGTCCGCAAAGATTTCCATTATCGTTATTTCCTCAGGGAATTTTGATTCATTCATTTTCCTATGTGTTAAACTAGGGTATGAGCTATCTCCATTTCAAATTTCATCCAAATCCGCCCAGCCGTTGCAGCGTGGAGTAAAAAACAAACATACAAACTTTCGCATTTATAATATTAGAAGGATATCCAGAGAATGATGAACTACTAAATTTAAAAATTGCTGTAAGTGTAGGGTTTATATTACACTGGTTTGTATTTTCTAGTGAAGGCGACGCCTTTTGCTTTAAATAATAACAACACTACTGATGACTATCTCCTCCTACGTGTCAAGTTTCGACTTCCCCTGCGTTCGTTAAAGTAAATAAAATAGGCTTTAGATGGTCTAGTTTTGAGCAAGCGTCCTGTTTAGGGAAGATTTAAGGGTTTGTAGGTGTCACGAATGTTTGCGACGTGAGCGAAACTTCAGGATGCCAGAAGCCCTAGCCAAGATGCAAACGATACAAACTTTTTTATTTTCGATAGAGTGATAACTCAGAATGTATGGGATGACATTCTCGTGCGTAGTCAACTTTGATACCATATATTTCGAGTGATAGAAAAGAAAAACGTTAGTAGCGTCTGCATGTTGACTCCGGCCCCTGGACATTCGTTTTATTCATCAATTCCATTTTATTATTTAAAATAGATTATTGAGTTATCAAGAATATCGAATATTTAGCACGTAAATAGTACATTACTGCACAGACCGGAAAATAGGCCGTTGCGGGACGAGTAGAGTTAGCGTGGCCGAGACGCAGTCGAGGCCGCGCTATATACGAGTCCAGCAACTGCCCTTCCTGGTCGAGGCTTGTATAGTGCTTTTCTCCAACAATGTGAGGAAATTTAACACAATTGTTAATAATATTAAACACAGTCCCAACATTTCCTTGAAAAAAAAAACAGAAACGCACGATTTAGAATGACACTGAAATAAAGCATTAAATTAAATCACAAATGTAAACGTAATAAATTCAATTTGAATAAAATATAGTTTAAACTATAACATTTATTACGCGTTTATGTTATTTCGGCAATTTATTTTATTTAATAACGCAATTTCTATTAATTAAACGTCAAACTATGTGACACACTTTATACGTTGTAAACGCTGTTTGAAAAGGCTTAACTTTTTAGTCTATGACATTTAAAAAGTAAAATATACAAGGAAGAATTTTGATTGTACGAGTGTTTGGCTGTTTGGAGATAGTTATCCTAGTCCAAATATGGTTTTAAAAAGTAAAACACCGGGTACGTAATGAAACTTCATACACTTTCGCGGCCGCTGCCGTTGGTAAATAATAACTTTGTTTTTTTTTTAATTTTGCCTGGGCCTGATACTTAGAACTTCGCGGGCTGATTTGACAACAGAAAGGTTAACATTTCCGAGCATGTTGGAGAAAATTAACCTTGTTATGCATACTCCGACGTGATACCATTACTGACGCTTGGAAAGGTATAACCCGGCAAATTTACGTATGGTATCAACATGGTAATGATTTAAATTCCTCTCGAATGACATTGTTGAAATGAGAAGAAATAAGTATTTTTAATATGGTTATGGGGTCGTTATGGAGTTTTCAATGCTAAACGATTCAGCTGAAAAAGGAATAATATCACTGTTACTACTATAGTGAACATATTTTTACGGGTAGAAAAGTTTAGGTACTTTACCATACCTACATAAAAAAAGCTCACGAGAGCATGTTGGACCATGGTCCAGTATGAGCTAAATGGTATGAACATGCTCAATGAAGGGTTCCACCGCCGTTGCAAATTTTTGCGCTAATTTTCTGTAAAAAGTTATTTGGTGCAAAATTTTAGTGATAGTTTCCCATGTAAATTTGGTATTTTAGGGACTTGTCCCACTGCCAGCGACTACTTTTTCGCTCAAGAAACAAAACAATAGTACATTATTGCCTGGGCATGGAAGTAGGCAATTGCTGTTCTTGCTGAGGCAAATATAGTGCTTTTCTCAAAAATCGCAAGAAAAATTTTGTGTTGGAGTCAAACCTTGAACTCATTTTTTGAATTGCATATAAACAGAAACTTCATGTGAAAAAACCATCACTCCTTACCGCCTTTTTGTTTATGACAAGGAGAAACGCAATTCTTGGTTTTTAAAAAAAACATAAGCTATTCCAGGCACAAATAAAAAAGTGTGTTTGTTTGTGCCCTCATTTTATTACGGCCCTTTTCACTTTTTGAAAAGTTACAAGATAGATAGTAATGGAATTTGTATGCAACATTGCGGGCTTGTGTAGCGAGCACGCAATGTTTTTTTTTAAATCTGAGAACTGTCAGTAAACTATGTACTTCGCGTCTCAATATGTAGATAGGAATGTCAACATTTCCGGACATTTTTGAGAAAAATATATAAATACCGTGTCGATAAAAGAGACAAATATATTTTTCACAACACTGCTCGGAAATATGGCCATAGATGGTCTTGTTTGGGGTCACAAAACGTCATTTATAAGGACAGACCAAGAATGTTTTTGTCGGCGTGTTTGCTGATTGGTCGAGAACATTGTTGTCCAACTTTAAGAACCAATGAAAATTAATCAATCAATGTTTGTGTCATAGCTCCTTAAAATGAAAAATTGAAATCGACCAATCAGAACACACCATTTTGTGTCGTAAAATATTAGGTGTATTTTTGCTAAAAGATACACAGACTAAAAACTACGTCAGTGCTTTTTTTTTAAATGTAAATCAAACTTGGCCCCTAATCTCGAACCACTAGAGATGAAATTACATGGGAGATATGGCGAAACAAATACAATTTTATATGGAGTTGACATCTTCATCTCGTATGTTAGTTTATTAATCTCGAGTGCCACGAGAATAGAGGCCCAGATTAAAAAAAAGTTATCTATGGTAAAATTGGCGGTTATGTCACATTAACATGAATTAAAATTTGAGTTTTGAATATGATCTTTTATTTTATTTCCTCTCAGTAGTTGTGAAAGCACTATGTCTGCCTCGGTAGAAAGTGCAATTTATGTACTCGTACACTAGAGGGCCTCAACTACGTTTCGGCCCTCTATATGACTCGTCCAAATATCGCGTACTTTCTATCCTCTGCAACAATGTACTATAATAGTTGGTCGCTAGCTGTTCACAGTAGTTTGTCGAAACAAAAAAAATCCCCTTTAAAATTAAGCGTGACTATGGAACTATAAAAATAGTTTGGATAAAGCAATTTGCAATACACGTTATCGAACGCGCGCTCAAAATAGTCCGCCGTCGACGCGGACGGAACGTTGTTCGCAGCCGTGGCCAAACCAATTACAATTGCAGAGATATTCAGGGGGGGGGCGTGGGAATCAATGGCCGCCGGGGAGCCCTCGCACCAAGAGGCGAGTGATTTTGATCGAAACCTACTTCGTTTTGTAACAATCGTACTAATATTATAAATGCGAAATTTTGTGTTTCAGCTTGTTACTGAAATTTGAAATTGAGATAGCTATTATCCCAGATTAGATAAGTTAGATAGATACTCTGGATTAACCCAATGGCTACTTATCATCCCGAAATTTTTAAAAGTTCCCGAGGGTAGTTATAACGATTCTCCAAATCTACACGGACGCAGTCGCGGGCAGAAGCTAGTATCTTATAACTAACGTTTGCCCTTGACCCGATCTGTAGCTCTTTTTATTTTAGCATGTGTTTTTTTTATTTAATAGCGCCAACTAAGTAACGTAAGTGGCTGTATCTAGGCATAGCCATACCCTTCTCAAGGATCTCCACGAGAAAATCGACGCTGTACAGTAAAATAACGAAGATGTTGAGCTCTTTAGAGCCTTGGCAGTGTTCTAATTATGCTTGTAACATTTATATTGGTTGACTGTACTGTGACTGGACTCTAACGGACTGTAAAATTGAAGTAGTGGGTGTCGTCGTTGATTAAAAGGTAAAGCTTATACATATATACCATCCGTACGTCAGTCGTCTATTCGTTGTCATGTTACTCGACGTATTTTTTATTTTTTACAATTGAATTAGCGTTGGTTCTGTGTTATAGCAACCCACGCAAAAACTAAATTGCACTGCACCGGTATAGTGTGACTTTTGTAACAACGATTTGGTACCACATTGACCCGTCGGGCTCAATCACAGCTGCGAACAACAAACAACGTGTGACGCCGGTGACCGGACCGCTCCGGTGGAAGAGGAACCACAAACAGAGAGCAGGTAACGTTACTTCCGTTGCCAAAACACCACAAGTTTTATTCAATCTCGAAAGTAAAGTAATTCTTTCTCGGTAAGTAATAAGGTAGTGGTTTAATTGAACCCCGTTACAGATAAGATCTTTTGAAAGTGTAAACCACAATCTGCGGCTCGGTTTGCAGAGCGAGGAGCACACGGCCCGCGCCGCGTAAAGGCTGCGTCTCAAATTAGTCGAGTCTCGGTTCCTTTGAGCCCGCGGCGGCGTTAGTTTGGGTTAAATAACTAGATTCAGTAATTACGAGTAAGTTTGTAACATAGATTTTCCGTGCGTGGCTTTGGGCACTAATATGGCGGGGTTTGGAACGTTCTTGTATTAAAATTAAATGCCAACACAACGCGATGTCTCAAAACATCCGCCGGCTCCGCTGTACCTGAAGCATACAGCTACGATATTCCCTGACAATGGTTTTAGGGTGAAGCCAGACGTGCGTAATTTTTTTGAGTTGTAAGGCTGCGGCTCCACTGAGGCGGAAACGAGCGGAGCTGTGCCAATATTAACCAATAGAATCTAAACTAACGTGCGCAAGGCGAGCTCCACGTGACCGCATGCGCCTTCTATTGGTTAATATTGGCACATCTCCGCACCGCTCCGCTCGTCTCCGCCTCAGTGGAGCCGCAGCCTAAGTCGCGTAATATCTACTGCATACAAAAGTCCAGATGATTTTGAGTCACCGTGTGAACCAAACAGGACTTTTGTATGAAACCGAATGTAGTAGAAATTACGCGGCTCACAACTCAAAAAATTACGCTCGTGTGGCTTCACCCTAAAACGATTGTGGGAATATCGTAGCTGTATGCTTCAGGTACAGTGGAGCTGGCGGAGGTTTTGAGATCCGGCGTTGTGTTTTTCCAACCGATATTGGTACCTGTATATAGTGTAAAAACTATTACAAATATCGTAACTTCTATACCTAGTTTTTTTCATCTGTAGGTGTGCATAAAAAAAAGCCTCGAGTCCCATAATGAAGACTTGAGTCTTTTCTAAAACTTGACTTGTGTTTTCAGGACTCGATAACACTCGAAAAAGGACTCGACTCACGACTAAAAAGACTCGGAAGTCTTTTAAGCTCAGAGTTAGCGTTGAAAAAGTCCGGAAAAAATCCCGTCTTTTTCCAAACAACTCGTTTTTTTCGGATTTTTATGGAAAAATACAATGAAATTTTCTGCTCTTATTTTAATCTATATTCGGTCTTATTTTTAACTACAAAAGAGCGACCTCCATGACATGGAGGCAGAAGCAATTGAAATAGGTGGCGAGAGTGACACTAGTGACAGTGATTGACTATGAATAAGTTGCCATATTCTTTTGTTATTTTTCCTAAAAAACCAGAAAAAAACGGAAAAAAACGAACATTTGAAAAGCTCAAAGAAAAAACATTTCTTTTTTTCCGCAATTTTCAACGCTACCCAGAGTTCCGTAAATATGAGTCGAGTTCTTGCAGTGCAGACTTCGAAAACTCGAGTCGTTACAACACTACTAGATACCCATAGAGAGACGCGCTACATGAATATCAAGTTTTTAAATTGGATTTTAACTCTTGTTTTAAATTAAAAACCTAAAAAAACTACGTATATTTTTAAAAAATCGTCTGTCTTAACCGGGACTCGAACCGGTCGGTCAAATGCGGTAAAATAACATGCCGTATTTTATGATGCAGATCGAAAGGGTTACCGATATGGTTCATTTACCTCTAAATAACAAATACGATCAAAATAACGGAAGGCCACGAATACTAGCATTTACCATTTAACTTTGTTTTGACCCGTCACGGGAAATGTACCGCAGCTACCTTAAATATTGGAAATAGCAAATTTTACGCAATGGAGACTTACTTTTATTTTAGAATATGTAAATACTGCATTTATGGTTTTAAGATGAATCTTAAAATACGGCATGTTATTTCTGTCATATTTGGCCTGTTCGATTCCCGGTTAAGCCAGGCTATTTTTCAAAAACCATAAATGCAGAGTTTATAGTTTTTAAAAATAAAGGAAAGTCTCCTTTACACATAATGTGCTATTTCCAATATTTAAGGTAGTTGCCTTCCATGTGGCATTCGAACTTTCCACCCTGTATAGTCTGCTTGTATGCTAGGACAACAGCGTAACAGATACAAGTCGCTACACACTGTTTAAAGAGTCAAGATAACCTGGTACCTGTGGTAAGAACTAAGAAGTAGAGCTCGTTTAGTTGAATATTAATCAGTGAAAATCAGCTGCTGTAGGTTGTGTTTGGTGAAATTAACATAACAGCCATTTGTTATCGTTTAAATCCAATGCTAGATAATGTAGCTACCGGGCGCCTATTGTACAATTTATGTGATGGTTATTGAGGTGCCGCATGCGTTAATTTGTTTTGAATCATTGGTGTCGGCTTACAAAATAAGTAATGTATTGAAGTTAAGAGCAGAACAAAACAAATCCTTGCGCTTTAATAAAACATTGTCTCCGCTCCTTCACGACGAAATAAAAAATAATTCCTGTCTGTTGCCTGCAGACTGTGCGTGTGATTGTTATGTACCTCCTATAAAATATTTGGGTGTTGTTCTTGATGAGATGAGACACTGTCCTTTAGTGGGTTAAGTAGCAAAACATCTACTTAAAATCAAATATTAGAAGTTGATATGATCAAAATTTATATAGTCAAATTGGATATTGTACGCAATTAATAACATCTTATATCATAAGTTTAAAATTTCTACGATATAAATTCATAACATTTATAATCTATACTGCTCACTATGTATAACGTTCAAAATACATAAAGTCAAATAATATAACGTACGAAATTCAGAAAAAAATAGTGTCATAAATATGAGGTAGGTTTAGGTTACGTAGTTACTTCAGCCGGCCCGAAGGGCCAGAAGTAGGAGCTCCGCGCTAGCGTAGCTCCGTCGACTCTGTTTCTGATATTGAAATAGATATTAAACTAAAATTCATAAACGTATTCGTGTTGCGAATGTTATACATTAACAACAATATCCATTCAGGCTTTCTACATTCTAGACATATCGCACCTTTAGAACAATAGTGACCTAATTCAAAATTTGTGCTTTCAAACTTCGAATCATAAATTTATTATCATAGAGACCTAACTCGAAATTTAAAATTTCTCAATTAGGTCACTATTGTTCTGAAGGTGCGATTACCAAGTTCATGTCAATTAATCATATTAATTTGGTACTTGGATATTATATTCATTCGACCAGTCATGTTGTATGTATTTCGAATGTTATAGATTTTAATCATTATTCATTAAGACTTTCGACATTCTAAACGTATGTGTATCAACTTAATAACACTTGGTTTTAGATGTTTTGCTACGTAACCCTTCAGTGTTAGGAAGTTAATTTACATTTTCAAAAAGTTACGAAGTGTTATGAACAAGCAACTCCTAAAGCCCACGTACCTAGTATTCGCCCAGTCTGTATTAACCTACGGTATCCCTTCATGCATGAGAAGCGGCAACCAGCACCCATATGATTCATCTCGATAGGGCTCAGCGTTCACTTTTAAAAGTCATGTACTCAAAGCCTCGCAGGCACCCAAGCTGCGAGCTTTATAGAGAGCGCTGTGCTTAGCGTATACTGTACTTCTGCGCTCCACCACTATTGCGCACATAATTATTATTAAATCTCCGGAATACTCAGAGCGCCTACTAAAACGAAAATTCATAATTGGTTTTCCTGTCCTTAAGTCTAGTCTTGCCAGGAGACATGTGCTTAAGTAAATATATATAAGAAAATAAATACATCTGTAAATGTTCTCTGAGAGATGTCAAAATAAAGCTTGAAATTTGCTAACCACTATGAACTAGGTACAACGACACTGAAATTTCGCACATTCACACCTCCTCACACAAATGCACTCATTCATATATACAAATACGTGCACATTCACAAAAACGCGCACATATTCACGCAGTCACTTTATATAATAACTATTTCTTAACGTTATTTTATCATTCTGTTTTTGATTTAAGTTTTGTCCATCATTGTCTCCCGTACAACTCAGTTTTTATAATTGACGTTTTACATTTCTTATTCATGCAGAAAACAAATAACATTCCGTAACGCGTTTGTTAACCAAATATTAGTCGTACAATAGTGTCAGCCCACGAGACAGGCTAGACGTCGCGGATAATTTTAGTCTGTAAATTACAACCCATTGCTTAAAACCTCATTTTACTTATAAATTCTGTTTGAAAGTAATTTATACTCTCTCTGTAAGTTAATAAATATATTTGATTTGAAGTCTACAGAGCTATTTGTCGAATAGAATAGACTTATGACGTTTTCGCTACCGAAAACCTTACCCACCGAATATGAATTCTCATAATTTCAAGAAAACATTGCGTGGGCCGGGGCTTGTTAAAGGCACGTAAATGTCGAGGTTCGCTAGAACCTCGTTACTGGAGGGTTTGTTTTTCCAAAGAATTACTGAGCTCGTAAATGTTGCGTTTACTCAGTATCGAACAGGGCTTTTTTCCGATTTGTTAGCCCATCTCGCTTCTACAAATATTTGTAGACAATTTTTTTCCAGCCACAATGCCACAGGTACCATTACAACTGTAAAGTTAAACTACACTTGGATATGCCGACTAACAAAAGGTCAAGATTCAGAGGTTAATTTGTGTCGGTATCAGATTAAAATTAAAGAAATTTCTCTTCCTTTAAAACGTTAACGTCGGGCCCTATCTCAATTTATAATCGATTCTTAAATATGAAAGTTTTCTTTGTCGTCAGCGGATTACATCACCCTTTGACGAACTTCGCGGGATAACAAGCATCGAACCCCAGCCTTTGCGTTTTAAGAAACAGGAAATATTGGTCCTGTCTTTTTCCTACTCTTAACAATACCTAAAAGAGGGAAAAGGATAAAACTAAGAAGACTGCTTATTTTTTGCTTCCGTGTTCTTCGGCTCTCATTGCTTCGATCCGAACGCTTAATTACATCTTTTCTTTTCAACTCCTTAATCAGTTTTGTTGACACTTTTAATAGACTTTAGATAAAACGAAGGAACGTTTCTTCAAAAGTAGATAAGCGTCGTGTCCTTTTAAACCGTCTACACCTTTTGTTGGGAAGCTAACTTCCCCGCTATTTTTTATTCGGTAATTTTACTCTTCGTCATCATCGTATCAGCCGAGAAACGTCCTCTGCTGGACGCTGCCGTCCTGCCTCTCCCAAGGATCTCGACGACGACGGTTGGTTTTGTGCTGCTCGCATCCATCGGCTTCCCGCGATCTTCAAGGGATGATGACTGTGCCTATAGCATACCCTTTACAAGCAACAACCTCTCATTTAACGCTCCACTCCTAAGGATTGTGTCATAGATATAATTTCGTAGATACAGACATAGATATGTTCTCTGAGAGCGCGAACAAATTTAGAACTAAATTAATGATACAGCTACATCTCTAATGGCCTGTTGTTTGACGGTAGTTAAACTAACTAATGGTCAAAAAACTTTACTAATGGTTAAAATCTCAAGGAAATATGTCAAATTTTAGATTCCTTTTTCGAATTTTAACAATTAGTTGAGTTAACTACTGATGAAACAACAGGCCCTAATTCTAATTTTGCATATTATGATATCATCTTAACTTATCTACCGAAATGAAATGCAAATGCTGTGTACAGTCGAGTTCATAAATATGTGTACACTTTAGTACCTTGTATATTTAATGTCATGTTCAAACTGCCATATATGAATTGTCACAGCGATTAAAGTGACAAGGTACTAAAGTATACACATATTTATGAAATCGACTGTACAATCATTATTGTGTTGTTACCGTTTAAGTGTCTATTGTATCACCTTAATTTTAAATGATTGATGTCCAACATGTTATTGTACCTAATAAATGAATAACACCAATAAATATATTAGTTATAACCTCTAGTATTTATAATATTTCACAGCCTATTGAGTCCCAATGCTGGGCAAACACCTCCACCACAGTCTTCGGTCAGAGCACTGTAGAAGTGTAGTTTGTGAACAAACCAACGTTCATTCAACGACAGAGTTTTCTCCTTTAATGGATGGCTTTAGGTGACCCGCAGAAAGGAGGGAACTTTAAAACGAATCGAGGGAAAGTTCGTGTTCAGCCAGAGGATCCTATCAAATACAACGCTCGAAACTTCCCGGTGGGATATCCCTCTCACTCCTCATTAGTGCCTGAATCGTGAAAAGAGACAGCTCGCGAACCGAGAATTTTAGAGTAAAACAAGAATAGGGCCTTAGAGGAGGCGGTTAAATAGTTTTATTTACGTCCGGGAAGCCAGTTTCCTTGTTCTTTTGCAAAACTCGCCTCGCTCGTCGTTTCAGGCACTGGCCTTACAAGTATGGCGTTCGAATTGACAACATTATGATTTTTATAAAGCTATATATTCGTCAAATCAGGTAAGTCAGTTCTTTTGGTTTTAAACAGAAAACTTTTAATAATTTTATTACTTTTGGTAGGCGATTCAATTTTATTTGTTCTAGTATGATGGACCGAAGAGGTATCGCAAGTGGGGGGGGGGGGGGGGGGCTTGTCCTTCATGCGCCAGCGCAGAAGGCAGAGGTACCACTAAAAGTTATTGATGCAGCTGTTTTTAAAGCACATTCTCTATGGGTCACATATCCTGTGCACCTTCTTCTAGCTATGACCGTGACACCAATACAACCAAATCAAACAACCTTTGTACTCTCCGACGCAGGGAGAGGGGTGGTATAAGTTCGACACACCCATCTGTGTGTCGTATCTCTCAGTGGTAACGTATCTCCCAAACAGTTGGACCAAATTGGAATATTAAAAGTAATTCTTGTAAAGAAATGAAATGTTATCGGGATGGTTCTTGGTTAGGTCACATAAAAGACAGTTGTGCCTTCTCGGAGATATCCGTTCTGGAAGAAGTGTTCACCATTATATCGTGAGTCTATATAATATCTATTTAATAATTGTGTACATTATGTAGCCATAATATATTAAATATTACATAATATTTATTTAACAAACATTGAAAACATATACTGACATGTATAATAATTTGAAATCAAACAAACACTTTCGGTGTTATTATTACAGAAAACTTAGACACGCCTACACGTCCAAAATTATAGTTTTCTATGGAATGACATTAAGACAAAAAGTCAGGAGCAAAGTAATTAGACAGAGAACTAAGATAACAGATGCCCTCTCACAAGCTCTAAAATTGAAATGGCAGTGGGCAGGTCACGTATCGAGATACACAGACACCAGGTGGACAGTTAATACTACAAGGTGGAAAGGGCCAATCGGCAAAAGAAGGGTAGGGAGACCGAAAAAACGTTGGGCTGAAGATATTACCGAATTTATAGGGAAGGACTGGCAAACTATCGGCAAGGACAGAGCTAAGTGGAAAAGACTGGAGGAGGCCTTCACCCGAGGAGGGGTCCATATCGAATAGCAAACTAACTCTTACTAACAATTAGAAAATAAGTAAATAGCTGACTAAACACTAACAAACAAAATACCACATTTGAAATGTAAATTAAGGATATGGAAATAAAGGTTTTTTTTTTTTTTTTTTTTTATTATTATTATTTTGGAATGACATTTACTAAACTAGTGTTCAACGGTTGTATACCGTGTTTTGTAGTACTTAACACCGTTTGTGGTTAAGAAGCTATCGCTAAAGTGTTCAAAATTTTACAAACATAATGAGTGGCCCCTCGGCCGCGCTACGCCGGCGATCGAAAGAAAACACCCCGATATGCAAGTGCTCGATTGGAAATTTTTAATTGCAACTTCCCCCGACCCCGCCCAGTTTGCGCCCCTACCGCTGAACTTGCTCTAACTGTTGTTTTTCTTGGAAATTCTGCAAAACTGAGGATTCATGAAGTGGATGGAGTTTTAATTGCGCGTGGTCAATTCAGAACAATTAATTCTTTAATAGAATCAGTTTTATTAGTTTTAGCGTCTAGTTAGAAAGAAGTTATAATTATAGCTTGAAACTATCTTTGTATATCATTCATGTCTCTTATTATAAAACAAGAAGACGTGAGTGAAGGCGAGCATAACACTTCACCAAAGCGATGTTAATAAACGTATTGTATCGGCGAGTACTCCGAGTAGCGCCTGCGCCCCGCGCGAGCTCATCTCTCCGTATATCCAATATAAATTTTAAGACTTCAGCTCATTGTGAAGTTAGTTTAAAATCGATTTGCTATCAGAGGCAACAACTTCTCTGTACCTCTAGCATTGATGATGTTTACGGGCGACGGTGACTGCTTACCAGGTACCTGCTCAGGTGGTTCGTCTGCTCGTTTGCATATTACGGATATATAAAAAAAGTGTGAGTTAACAAAAACGTTAATAAATTACAAAGTTTGCTTTAAAAGTATCAGTAACAGTAGCGTTCTGAGAGTTGCCAGGGCTTCTATTGTAGGCGGTAAAAAACACATCGTTTTTGACCTGTTATGGTGAAATAGTTTTTAACTCCGACGCCATTACTGTCAAGTAAATAACAGCTACTTATCAAAACATTGACAATATGATAACGGGTCAAAGACGATACGGTTTTTACCGCCTTTGAATCTCGGCCCAGGAACGCTTGCGGCAACTGGCTGTTAGGTCATCACAGTTTATTTTAAGTTATTTTTAAACAGCATTTCCAAGTGAAGAAAATCTTTGTCGTTATTGAAACGGCCATAGCATGTCGAAAATTATATTTTGACCGCAAAAATCTCTTTCTATTCCATTTTGTTCAGGAACTCAAAACCAATTTCAGACAGAGCTTCGTGTTTTCCTTCAAATCATTCTAGTTTCCTCTGAATATGACGAGGCCTTCCTATATTGAAACGAACGTTATTTTCGTCTGACGCGCGCGCCTGCGACTCTTATATTTTAATTGCGTTGTTTTTTGTTTGCATGTTGATCTAGTTAACAACGTCATTAAGTTTTAGTAGAATAACAAAAATTTTGAAATTAAATACGCAATTATACGTATTATAGTGCGTATTAACGAGGACAATAGCATGCCAATATACATGCCTATACGTTAGTGGGTCACTGTCGACCCCGATATATTCAACCAAGCACATATTATTAGCACAGATGTTAATTCTGTTGTCTCTGTTTAATCGGCTGCGAATGCCGAAGAGGTGTAAGCACCATACAGCATGTGGTAAACATGTTGATGGACCTTAAATTTTTTTGAAGTTATTAATTAATATTTCACGTCGGCGGGGCTATTTACACTGAAGGGTTAAATGTGCGCCTTTTACAGTAGCAATCTAAATTTCTATGAAGTAATCAAAAATGGTTATATAACGTTAAATTTCTAATCGTTAAGATTTATCCCTTGGTCAATTTTTTTTCGAAACAATGGCCGAAGAAGCCTTTTAAACGTCTGTATGTATATTTGCAGCAACCTGTAGTAGAAAGTAAAGTGAATGTAAGACGAGAACATAAAAGAGAAAGGCAAGAAAAATATGAAACGGTGTGGCGTTACAGAAAGATGGAGGGAAATTGTTGGATGGAAACGAAACAAAAAGAAGAGCTCACATATTGTCTAAGAAAAGAGAACACTGATAAAAATGTTGAGACGGATGGTTGGCATTAGATACTACGACACAAACACAATACAAAACTAAAGAAAAAGAAAATAAAAAATGTTCTGGGTAATTAATTTATCTACTAAAAAAACAAAAAACCGCCTTCAAAAACGCAATAAAATAACTTCTTTAAAATTGTAGGCACGTAATAGGTTAGTCCAACTGATGTCGGCTTTTTGTTGAAAATGTTGTGATCGGTTTTTTGTTTTTTAAAACATTTATTTTATTTTATTCTTTTTAGTGATCATAATACGCTGTTACGTAGTCCCACTTCTTAGTTGAAATGAAACTTTAAGTTATTTCAAGCGCGCCGCAAGCAACGCCGCGGGAAAGTCATAGTCATATTTCAATAACCTCCTTTTTTGAAGTCGGTTAACAAGTAAATATTCTTCGTTGTAGTCGCTCAACTATCTTAATCGAGATATCTTATCGCCACCCTTGAAATCGGTACCGTTAAGGAGTTCCGGTGGCGATCTGTGGCCTTCATCATCAGTTCCACTTCACCAAATGGTACTTTCTGAATGCAAATGCTGGACTTGTTACTAAAAATACTAAAATCGCTATATGTTTGCCTACAATATTTGAGGAGTTCCCTCAATTCCTCACGGATCCTCTCATCAAATTCAGATTTGGTGACAATGGGACCACCTCGAAAGTATACTCTATCAAACCAAAAAAAAATATTTGAAATCGGTCTACAATTGACGGAGTAATCGGTGAAAATACATAAAAAAAAAACATACAGTGGAACGTATAACCTCCTCCTTTTTTGAAGTCGGTTAAAAAACCTAAAGAAGACTCACTCCACGGATAAGAACGCGGCTCGTAAATTATAATGTAATAAGATGGTGATGATGATGATTCACCCACAAGTCATATCATTAATGTGCTCTTTTAAGATAATGCATGGAGAAGAGATGACCTGGGTAATCGGTCTGATTATTATAATCGGGTGCCTGTGTCTAACTCGCTGCCTATATTGTGATTAGCATACGAGTATACTAGGATACTTTTAGGCTTCGAAAATTTGTTGGTTCCCAATAATTTAGTCGTCGTCGATAAGATAAGTTCGATGCAGATGAAGTCGCGGGTAAGGAAAATATTTTAATAAAAGAACATTTGTAACAAAAACTATTTCTTATTGTACAAAAAATAACGGGGGCTTCTCAAAAATCTTGATCCACAGGCCCTGCGGTGCGGAGGGCCTTCCCTCTGTGTCTTTTACCGCATTTTATCATTGGGACTGTGGGAGTGATCCGATAAATGATTCGGATTAATCCGCTTGATTCCACCATCGTACAACTCGTGCCAAACTATCATCTCATCAACACCATCTTGATATTTAGAAATCCACCACGGTGCGTTTTCCGAGAGCATTTTTACAATGAACCTTATCTATGGAGAATCAGCTCTCGGCATCAGTATTTCCGAATCAATACCATTGGGGGCCTTCAAAAGACGAGCCTACTTTTTTTTCAAAGGCCGGCAGCGCACTTGCGGCTCTGGTGTTGCGGGTGATTATGGGTCGCAGATGGGATGATAGTCTGTCTCCCTTTTCCCATAAAAAAACACGACTGATTTGAGGAATTTTGGTAAGCCTCAATAAGTCTGCAAAGCAGTGTACATCTCAGAATACGGGTATTTCTTCGGTCAATTTAATTTTAAGTAGCGATTGTCATTTTCGCAGATGCTTATACATATCTGGGTATAAATACATGTATATGTAATAAAAACCGGCCAAGTGCGAGTCGGCATCGCGCACGAAGGGTTCCGTACCATTAAGTATCCTATAATAAATCACGTTTTTTTTATGGGAGCCCCCCTTAAATATTTATTTTATTTTAATTTAATTATTTATTTTTAATGTGAATGTACAACTAAATATTCTGTGAATAATTCCAGCGTCTACCTGTTGCCCATTTTAATATCGAGCAAAAATCGGCAAGAACTCACGTTTGTTGTATGGGAGCCCCCTTAAATATTTATTTTATTCTGTTTTTAGTATCGTTTACTTATTTATTCATGAAAATATTAATATGATTTATGAGATACATCCTGGTGACCGACATACATACAAACATACAGACAGACTGACAGACGGACAGTGGAGTCTTAGTAATAGGGTTCCGTTTTTATCCTTTATGCAATACCAAAGTCGCATAAATTACTATTATTTAAGTAGAGTTACTGTTGTTTACTTTTATTTAACTTTAAATTTTTAATCCTAGCTAATACAATCTTAAAAGTAAAGATTATATCAAAGACTGTTTAGTTTTTTAAGTCTTTTGGAAATAAAAAGTGATTTTTTTTTTATGAAAAAGAAATTACACCCAGGCGGCGCCGACTGCTACAATTTAAAATATAATCGAAGAATTTTTTATCACCCTGTACCTAGTAATAATTCACACGCGACCCAAATATCTCATTTGCTTACTTTAAAATATCGCGACGATACTTCCGCACCTGTTCAATTACATCAAACAAAATAACAGGGTTCCGTGTTTGGTTGAACAGCTGATGTTTTCGGCGGGTGCGCATGGGAGTGACGTCTAATATTTGTAAATAGATGGCACTTTATTGCCAATTCCGAACAGCGTCCCGCCAGTCGGTGGTGAGAACGCAAGGACAGAGCACCCCTGATCAGACATAGTTAAAGGGACCAGACATAGTTGTAAAGGGAGTGAAAAGAAAATGTATCCAGTATATAGGAGCGTAGAGCGAGCGATGCTTGTGCGGGTTTTCTTGCTGAGCCTGCTGGCGGCTCTGGCTGCGTGCAGCGACGAACAGCGCTATCACTTGACAGGTAGGGAGTTTAATCATTGTTATGTCAGTGGGAAGACGGGACCAGGGCCAGGTTGCCTCTCCACCTTGTTCTACCCGCGCCCCGTGTTCCACCATGCGTCCATTCGAGAACACTGGCCACACTTACCGCGCCGTTGATTGTTGGTTGGTTTGGTTGGTTGGTGGTTCTATGAGTTATTATACATTTATTGCATTTGTACAAAAAAACTATATACTTATACTTACACTTAGGTTTCCATGATATCATAAATTATGCATACAGTAGTCGTTCGATCATTTTCATTATTATTTGCCGTTGTAGGTTTTATGCTGGCTAAATACGAGTAATTAACGTCCATTATCGTACACCAAATTGTAATGGCGGATGCCCACTATGTCCTGGTAGAAGTATCCCGGATTGTATTCAAACATAACATGAAGTGCATAAACATTATATTATTAAGTTTGACATCGTATTTTACCGAATAAGTTCGTATTAGTTTTGCTCCTCTATCTAGGCTATACTGAGGCTAAAATAAATACATACATACATACATTAAATCACGCCTGTTTCCCAGAGGGGTAGGCAGAGACCACTTCTTTCCACCTGCTACGATCCTGACAAATCTCTTTCGCTTCTTCCACATTCACGCATCGAGTCATGCATGCACGTCGGTTTCAAAACAAATAAAAAATAAACAAATAATAAATATATTTATATATATTTTTTATTAATATATTTATTTTAAAGCACTAATTATTATTTAAATAAAAAGAAAAGAGACTTCTAATACAACAATACAATTACTGAAGTCCTCACAACGTGTATAATCAAATCAAATCAAATCAAATCAAAATCATTTATTTCAGCCATCTTTGGACCATAATAATAATAAAGTGTTAGTAAATTAAATTAAAAATTAAACCTAATGTTAGTAATGTTCTAACTATGCACATACCTAAGCTAACCTACTTGGATTGATGTGCCAGTACGTCAATCAGACAACAATGATTCACATACTGGAAATCGAACCTCTGGGCGAACATCGCCAAGATGCTGTTGGAGCTGGCCCGCACCCTGCGCACCAGGGATGTGCAGCGTTTTCGCATGGTGGCGTATAATGTTACGTCCATATTATTTAACATGACAATGTTAAATTTTACCCAAAACCGAAACGATTTCGTAGCTCATGTCAACTTCTAACAGAACACAGAAGATGTGAGGTGTGAGGCGATGCTTAAATCACGCAGCTGTCAAACATTTTCCATACAAATTTAGCTCCGTCCGGGCGATAACGTATCTCACCGCCTGAATCAAGTCCAATTTCCACGATTTTTCCACGATATTGCAGTTGTTATGAAAATCTAGGTTTTTACGAGCCCTTTTTTATGTTTTTTATTTGATCCTTTCCAATAAATATTTTTCTTGGAATTACTGGAAACGATAAAGTACGAGAAACCATTTTCAAAATTAAGTAACATTGTTACTACTTCACGTTACGTGTCGACACTTGTCGACACAAGCGAACCACTTTGTGACCTGAGGGCCGATTTTTGAATTTCGAGCGCTCGAAAGTGAGCAAAATCTGTGAAACCGTATTTTTGAAATTACGAGCGATAGAAAATTTAAAGACGAGTGGTCCACACCATTCGTTTTCAACTCTACCGCTCGTATTTCAAAAAACGATTTCACTGATTTTACTCACTTTCGAGCGCTCGAAAGTCAAAAATCGGCCCCCTGTTGTGACTACAATATTTTCATGTAGATAAAAACATTATTATTTTCATTAATTACTAAGTTATATTCGTTTATTCTTGCT
The DNA here is from genome assembly GCA_946894065.1 of Acleris literana. Classification (NCBI taxonomy): domain Eukaryota; kingdom Metazoa; phylum Arthropoda; class Insecta; order Lepidoptera; family Tortricidae; genus Acleris; species Acleris literana. Next base: position 3,005,336 of record OX335670.1, on the reverse strand, counting down.
CATTGATGTAATTGTAAGCATGAACATTTGTTGTTCTATTCATGCAGGGGAGTCTAAGCTGTGAAAAATAAAATGAAGTTGTCTAATTTTACAGTTTTGGATTAAATATCGAACATGTACACTTTACCGAAGCACGACAAAACGGTCCAGTACACTTTTACCTTGTAGTTTGTCACTATTTTATATTTTGTTATAACGATTCTTACAGTTGGTGCCAACACTGATGACCTGAGGAAACGAAACCGAGTCAATCAATCAATCAATCAATAAATTTATTTCTAAAATATAGGCAACAATAATAGTACAATTGTAAAAGTAGGTAAGGAGCCGTGTCTATCTGATAAAACTATCGGTACGATCACCGGCATATAGACCATGTTATAATCAGATGCAGTCATTAACCAACCCACAAATATAGTTAAGACTAGGATTACTGTGCATAGGCGTCTTGATTCCATATGAGCCTAACAAGACGTTTATTACACGAGCTAAGATGTAAGTTGAATCACTAAAGAACTTGCTGTTGTTACTATAAGCTTTGGTTGATATAACTAATATCATAACTATTGTATTCATTTTATGTCAACTAAGAGAAAATCTCTCTTGGTTGGCTCACATTTTTTTGACTGTACGCTATTGTAGCTCGTTATGAACCTGCGAGTGTTTCCAGATGAGTACGACTTCATCGTGGTGGGCGCGGGCACGGCTGGCGCCGTGGTGGCCAGCCGGCTGGCCGAGCAGCCGGAGCTGCGCGTGCTGCTGCTGGAGGCGGGCGGGGAGCCGCCGCTCATGTCCAAGGCGAGTGCCGGTCGTACGAACTCGGGACTTTGGCCTCTTTGCTAGACGGCAAACTAAATTGGAATACATCTTTAACCCCAGTATTCTTTTATTAAGCCATTAAAAACGTTTCTACTGTACCTATATTTTACATTGTTTTCAATATATATTTGTTAAACCTATACGGCTACTATGTAATATTAGAGTTGATCTTAAATATCTTCCTGAACAATCTTAAAAAATATATATTTTTAGATATTTACTTTAAAGTATAATGTAAGACAGTTTCGAAGCATACATATTCGTCTAATTGGTTTTTAAATGACCGTAGGTAAATAATTATAAAATTGTGCATAGGTATGTATACTAATTGGCTTGATAATCGATTCAAAATGTTGTATCCACCAAAGATACCATATAATTATTTAGTCACACTTCCGTTTTCTTAATGCGCTATTGATATTGCAGGTCCAGGGGCTCTCAGCCCTGATATCGAGCAAATACAAATGGAATTACGAAGCAGATACAGCTCCGACGGTGTGCCGCGCGCAGCGGTTAAGGCTGCCGTTGCCGCTCGGCAAGATGCTGGGCGGCTGTAGCGGCGTCAGCAGCATGGTGCACGCGCTCGGCCACGCCCGCGACTTTGATTCCTGGGCGGCCGCCGGCGGCGCGTCCTGGGGCCCACTGAGCATGGTGAAGTACCTCAAGAAGATTGAGTCCGTTGACGACGCGGAAATAATCAACGCTCCATACGGCAGCTTGCGAGGCCGCCACGGAAAAATACGCGTCACGAAGGAAGTCAACAGGAATCACACACTCAAGTACTTCAAGGCGTTCTTCGAAATAGGTCACAAAATCTCGTATGACTATAATATGGGGCTTGAACCGACATTCGCCGAAGCCCAGCGCACGTTCTCCAACGGCGTCCGCTCAAGCGCGTACAGGGCGTACCTGGCGGAGCGCGCTGCCCGGCCCAACCTGCGCTTGCTCACGCACACGCTCGTCTCCAGAGTCCTCTTCGACAAGAACAATAATGCGGTCGCTGTCGAGGCTCTCTCTGAAGATGGCGCTCTCGTAACATTCAAGGCCAAAAATCAAATCATACTCTCAGCGGGCGCGATCAATACCCCACAGATCCTACTGCAGTCCGGTATTGGGCCAAAAGAACACCTGAAGGAACTAAACATCAGCGCGGTGGCCCACTTGGCCGTGGGAGAAAACCTTCAAGACCACGTTGTAGTCCCGGTTCTACTTAAAGTTGAAAAAGATTTGGAGCACGGAATCAAACATAGCCATGATATATACGAGTTACCCAATTTGATGATGGGGTTCGTCGCATTCAATAAGACCGCAAACTCTCAGCCAGATTACCAGGTGATGAGCTCTGTAATGGAGAGAGGGTCAAACCAACCGCTGATACTGTGCACCGAGAGCGGCTTGCGCGAGCGCGTGTGCGAGCAGTTCCACAGCGCCTCCAAACGCCACGAGGTGCTGTACACGCTGGTGTCGCTGCTGCACCCGGAGTCCCGCGGCCGCGTACGCCTGCGCAGCACCGACCCCACTCAAGCGCCCAACATCTACATGGGCTATTACGACAAGCGTCAAGACTTAGAGCGTCACACGACGTACGTGGAGGACTTCCTGCGTGTGGTGAACACCGCGTCTCTGAAGAGCGCGAGTCCGGAGGTGGTCGATGCGAAGCTGGAGGAGTGCGAAGGGTACCCGTTCGGCAGCCGCGGGTACTGGCGCTGCTACGTGCAGCACATGGCGGGGTCGGGGCACCACGCGGCGGGCTCGGCGGCGCTGGGCGCCGTGCTGGACGCGCGGCTGTGCGTGCGGCACGTGCAGCGCCTGCGCGTCGTGGACGCCAGCGCCGTGCCCGTGCTGCCCAGCGGGAACCTTAACGCGCCCACCGCGCTGCTGGCCGAGCACGCCGTCGACCTCATCGAGCGGGACCGTTGTGGAGTTGACACTTACGAGTACGTCAACATTGTTAACGAAAAATCTAAATCCTCAAAAACAATTCCCCATGTCCCAAATGTTATCCGTTAAACTGTTAAAGGGATAAGCTGCGATACATGCGATACAAGCAGTACCTAGTTTGTACGTTAGTTTGATATTGTTCGTTTCCACTAAATATGACAATTGTATCTGTGTGATTGAAGCATCAAATAAACGTTTTATCTATCTATCTAAATTCGCCGTTGTACTTGTTTTTGAAGTGATAACTTCTTATGGGAGGGTAAACCGCTTCGTTACGTAACGCGTTATGGCGCCAGTCTGTCTGGCTTCCCTTTCTCTCACGCATACGGCGGCGGGCGGGGCGGAGCGGTATAGTTCAACTTAGATTAGTTTAAGTTATCAGTTCTGTCGGGCGTCCCGAGACGCACACTTTTTTTATGTTGCCTGTGTTTTGTATTTCTTTTTTTATTCTTGTACAATAAAGTGTATGGATACATACAGACAATTAAATTATTTTAAATTTAATAGTTACTTGTGCCTCAATAAATGAAGTGATGACTTTCTTTGGTCTAAATCTTTCCTATTTAATTTAAAACTTAACTTCATGTAAAAATTACCTAATTAAATACCTTATTCTATAGTATCAAAATCTCTACTATACATAAGCTATAACATTTATAATTTAGGATATCACCTTAATCTCACTTTCTATAGTGTCTCCTCATGCGTAACAGAAGACTAAAATAAATATTCGGCATTAATCATCGTGTGGCACATATTTCGACAGTTCTTTTTAAAAACACTTTAATGTTTCTAAGCATTTATTTTGATTAGGTGAATATTTTCGGAAATAATCGCTCCGAAAGTTGCATGAATTGTGTCCCCCCCTCCCCTTTATCTTATAAACCTTAAGTCCAAAACATATGAAACATACAGGGCGTCCCAAGACTATGGGACATGAAGGGAAAGTACCTTAAATATCATAGATAAGATATTTTGCTGAAAGAAGACTTTATGTTATTTTTAAAAGTTAGTAATACTGCATTCAAAGGTGTTCTAAAAATTATTTGCTTCGTCTGGGAACCGAACCGACTTAAATGTGAAAAAATATCACCCGTATTTTTATGATGCCAATCGAAAGAATGAACAAAAAATAATAATTCTTCTTAAGTAACATAGTATCTTAAAAGAAAGGAATAACGTAAAATGTTTGATACAAATTTCAAGAACATTATTTATTACCGACGACGACGACCGAAAAATAGCGATATTATCATTCCATAGATAGAACTGCTTATTCGCAAATAAGTACCCACTTAATAAACGACTTACTGGCACAGTTTTTCTTATTATAGGTGCACGTGCATTACTTCACCGTTACATTACTTCTTTTGGGGATACGTGAAAGATTTGCTATACAAAAAGCAATACGACAACGTGGGCAAGTAACAAACAGAATTGAGCCATATCATATCGAGTATTCACCATAATATGTTTAGAAAATCAACGAGCAACGGACTTATTAAAAGATTGGCGATTTGCATAAGACAAGAGGGATCACATTTTGAGCATTTAATTAATTAATTTGCAGGAAATTAATTAATTTACAAAAAAATAAATGTTTAAAAAAACAAAAAACCACCTTCAAAAAGCAAAAAATAACTTCTTTAAAATGGTAGGTAAATGGGTCAGTCGAACTGAAGTCTGCTTTTGGTTAAAATATTGTTGCACGCCGACTTCAGTTGGACTGACCTATTTACCTACCATTTTAAAGAAGTTATTTTTTGCTTTTTGAAGGCGGTTTTTTGTTTTTTTTTAAACATTTATTTTATTTTATACTTTTTAGTGATCCTATTTATGCTGTTACGTAGCTCCACTTCTAAATATTAATAAGAAACTATAGAACATTACAAGCTCGCCACAGACAACGCCGCGGGAATGTCATAGTCATATTTAAACCTAAATGTGCTTCGTCATAGTCGCTCAACTTCCTTTATCGAAATATCTTATCGCCACCCTTGAAATAGGTACCGTTAAGGAGTTCCGGTGGCCATCTGTGGTCTTCATCATCAGTTCCACTTCACCATATAGTACTTTTCAAAAGCAAATGCATGAGTTACAGTGAAAAATATCAAAATCGCTATAGGTGTGCCTATAATATTTGAGGAGTTCTCTTGATTTCTCCATGATCCCATCATCAGATCCTGACGTGGTGACAATGGGACCAACTAGAAAGTATACCCATTCGAACAACGAAAAAATGTTTTAAATCGGTCCAGTGGTCTTCGAGTAATCGGGGAATATACATTTAAAAAAAAAACCCGACGAATTGAGAACCTCCTCCTTTTTTTGAAGTCGGTTAAAAATACTCTACTGACTTCGTCAGTTTTATGTATATTTTAATTTGATTAAAATGATTAATTTCACGTTGTTCCTTTCTTTTTAACCGACTTCAAAAAAAGGAGGAGGTTCTCAATTCGTCGGGTTTTTTTTTTTTCTTTTTTTTTTTTATGTATGTTCCCCGATTACTCGAAGACCACTGGACCGATTTGAAAAATTTTTTCGTTGTTCGACTGGGTATACTTTCTAGTTGGTCCCATTGTCACCACGTCAGGATCTGATGATGGGATCATGGAGAAATCAAGAGAACTCCTCAAATATTATAGGCACACCTATAGCGATTTTGGTATTTTTCACTGTAACTCATGCATTTGCTTTTGAAAAGTACTATATGGTGAAGTGGAACTGATGATGAAGACCACAGATGGCCACCGGAACTCCTTAACGGTACCTATTTCAAGGGTGGCGATAAGATATTTCGATAAAGGAAGTTGAGCGAGTATGACGAAGCACATTTAGGTTTAAATATGACTATGACATTCCCGCGGCGTTGTCTGCGGCGAGCTTGAAATGTTCTATAGTTTCTTATTAATATTTAGAAGTGGAGCTACGTACCAGCATAAATAGGATCACTAAAAAGTATAAAATAAAATAAATGTTTAAAAAAACAAAAAACCGCCTTCAAAAAGCAAAAAATAACTTCTTTAAAATGGTAGGTAAATAGGTCAGTCTAACTGAAGTCGGCGTCCAACAATATTTTAACCAAAAGCAGACTTCAGTTAGACTGACCTATTTACCTACCATTTTAAAGAAGTTATTTTTTGCTTTTTGAAGGCGGTTTTTTGTTTTTAAGATACTATGTTACTTAAGAAGAATTATTATTTTTTGTTCATTCTTTCGATTGGCATCATAAAAATACGGGTATTTTTTTTTTCACATTTAGGTCGGTTCGGTTCCCAGACGAAGCAAATAATTTTTAGAACATCTTTGAATGCAGTATTACTAACTTTTAAAAATAGCATAAAGTCTTCTTTCAGTAAAATATCCAATCTACGATATTTAAGGTACTTTCCCTTCATGTCCCATAGTCTTGGGACGCCCTGTATACTATCTATGAAAATTATTTTTACATGATCGATTATGGATATACCGTTTTTGTGTTATTGCCGAAAAACTGCGCTTCTCAACAAAAGGACGTAAGTGCCATGAAGATGACGCTCTTTTGCTGGTGCACTTTTTGACATAGTTTTTGTGTAGTACCGTCTTCGGACCCCTACATTGAGCATGGTCAGACATGCTCTTGCCCGGTTTTTTTTCTTGTCTATTGCTCAAAATGTATGGGACCACGTGGTCTATCGTAACGTACGAAAATGTCATCCCATACAATTTGAGTGATACAAAAAAAAACGTTAGTATCGTTTGCATCTTGGCTAGAGCCCCAGCCCGAAACAAAATCTACTACTGAAAATTAAACTTAATAAGATACAATGTATGGAGTGCCTCTAAATGAGCCTACTCTTTTCTCAAAGGCCGGCAGCGCACCTGCGATGCCTCTGGTGTTGCGGGTGTTTATGGGTCGCGAGGATCACTTATTTACAAATACTATATATATATATCTCTACTATAAATATTATTAAGCACAATTACATTTTGAGTAAACTAACTTTGGACGCTTACATACTCATTTTGATTCAACTTCAGAAAGGTCATTTCAAGTCCGAATTTCAAGTGGTCGATTTTCTTGTTAACCCTTAAACTTAAATGCATGATTTAATTTTTTTAGTCGCTTTTTATTATTATTACACATAATATTGTACTGATTATAGTTAAACATTTTCGAGTTTTTGTTATGTAGGATGCATCCTACATCATGCATTTAAGGGATAACGTAAATGACAGTAAATCCAATTAAGGGATGACTGACTATTTGATGAATATTTGACTCTCATTGGCACACATCGCATGGCACAGATGAACTACACAATATTCCTTCTAGTCTGTAATGGAGTAAAGTTTTAAATGTAGTTGTACCGTAATGTCTGTGTCACCTTCCGTGTTTTCAGCGAGCGGTCCCGACGGCAGGCTAGCACATGCTGAGTTGCGACCGTTTTCACATCGGTCATTACTACGGCATGTCATCTCTTCTTCTTTTTTTTTCTTTTTAAATGTTATTATTATTTTTGTCTGTGGGACTGTTGTGAATAAATGTTTTTATTTTATTTTCTTTCTTTTCATTCCGGATAATCTAAGAAACTTGTTTTTTTTCTTGATGCAATGGTCAGATTCAATACTCCGAGAAGCGTTATACAAAACAACAACCCTAAAGGTGTGACTGCTAGTAGTGTTAATAATGGAACTAAGATAAATGTGTAGGTATAGTTCTGCCTGTGGTTTTTTTTACGTCATGGCGAAGGCGGGCGAGCACACAGGCCCAGGTGGCCTGAGACCCATGGACATTTACGTTCTCTCTCTACCCGCCGAACTCAAACGCGAACCATCTGACGAAATATTTAGGCGCCGGCTTAGGAATCTTTCGTTGGATAACGCAGTCTATTGGGTGAATGAGTATATGAAACTTGACTTATAAATAAGATTAAATTTTTAATTTTTAATGTACTCTGTATTTGTGTTGACTTTTACTATTATTATTTAATCTATTTTTGACGACCTCAATGTGACTGCATATAATTTGACATGTCATGTAATTTATACTGTGTTATATTGAGTAATAATTTAAAATCTGAATCTGAATCAAGACTATTACAATCTTAAGTCCCCCACGCGTTGCCAACCCCGAGGACCAAGATGGAATGCCTCTATGTTAGTAAATTTATCGGTATTGTTATCCCCATACCGGAACAAAATAATGCAAACATTGCTGCTTGGCGCCGGGTCAAAGGATAAGATGGTGGTAGTGGTCCGGACGGACCTGCACAAAGTCCTGACACCACTCGACTACACACAGCTTAATTATTGTTATAATACAAATGGCAAGATATCGAACTGGTGGTCGTCGAGGCAGGCATCCGAAGACGAGGACGAGGACCTGCTCGAAGGTGGAGGAGCAAAGTGAGCGAAGTCGAGCCCACACCATGTTGGTAAAATTGCACTAAGGACCCGAAAGAGACTCCAACATGTAGTATAACTTCATGTAACTAAATAATGAACAAATACAGAAGCTAAACTTTCTTCAATTAAATTATACAATAATACAATTTATTTCCGTGCAAAATATAGAGCCAGAATAAGTCGTTGTTTGAACTGGGGCACGGCAGTTCTGGGAACAGTGCAGTTGTAAGCTGCCGCGATATTTGAACTGCAAATTAGGGTTACCTTGTTCCAGCGGAGGAACAAACAAACAACAAGCGGCGAGCAGCGCGGCGAGTCGTTAGCGCCGCCGCCGCGCCCTCCGTGCCCGGGAGCGCACCCGACAAATTACCTGTACCTCGGTTTTTGCACACTTTTCGAGGAAAACCAGGATAAGTAATTAGTTACGAAAACTAGAGTAGTTAGTTGAATATTACTCATTGTTTCTCTAGTTTTTCAAAGAAACGTGTACAAATTTGACCGTTATTTAAAACAATGGAATAATATTTTAGGCAACAATGCCGATAATAATATTTACAAGTCCTTACATACCTCAAATAATGCGAATATAATAAGAACCGTCAAACACTACATACCTAGTTGAGTCAACCACAGAATAAAGACTAAAGGCATAGAAACCGTACTAAATAAGCAGAAAATACATTATGGTTCACTTCTTTTTACGTATGGTTTTCACTGTGAGTTGGAAAAAGATGAATCTATAGCTGTTCTTTCGTTATTTGGTACATCGTCACAAGTAAGGCGTGATTTAGACCTATTAACACCTATAGTATTTGGACCTATTGACAAGGAAAGACAAATCCTTCCTAAAGACAAAGAAGTCCCTGTGTAAAACCTTGTGACAATGACAGTTAAAGAAGAAAAAACAGCCTACTTTTTGTTTAATTTTTTCTCATGAAATACGTAATCTAAAAAGTAGAGAAAGATAGCTGACGCAAAGTACGTCTTGTAGTCCGGTTTCTATGCTATATGGTCTTATTCTGTGGAGTCAACATTGTACCCTGTAATAATGACGGCGTCGATTCACAATAATATAAATAAATAATACATATCGGGGCACAATCTCACACAAATTGACCTAGTCCCAAACTAATCTCTACTTAGGCTTGTAATATGGAGATACTCGTGCTCATCCATCACACAAATATTTTCCCATACCGGGGATCGAACCCGGTATGCAGGGTCACTACCAACTAGGCTAAACGTGTAGTTATACAGTTGTTTTCTTTAGCCTTTGTTTGTGTCCCACTGCAGGGCAAAGGCGTCCCCTCTTTATTGCCATTCTTCCCGATTGATTGTCATACAGCTATTAAGTGAAAATTAACTAATTATTAAGTATTGACTTTCTGCGTCAGTGGCTGAATAAATAAAACTGTTGACACAACTACAAGTAATTTTATTCCAATAGCTCTAGCCGTCTTAGAAAATCCGCTACAGTGAACGAATGAAATAATCGGTTTAAATGACCGCCAGCTCCCGGACTGACGCTTCGCTCTAACGTGGTATAGTTGTCTACGTATAATATGTTTTTCTACCATTACCTTTCATTTTGTAACTGTATTTATTCTGATTCCTTTGTTAATTCCGTAAATGTAATAATTCCTAATGAATCATTATATTAGTTTGAAGTGTGATACAAAAAGGCTCAAAGGTTTTGAGCGATCAAAACCCTAGTTCCGAAGGTATCCGAGCGCATAGGGTGGGAAACCCTGCGCTCTCTCTAATGGGCCATTTGACTGAGGATCCCTCCTACCAGCTGAGCCATCCAATAGCCGAAAACACCATCAGGGCGTCAGCGTTGAGTGCCGTGAAATGGTCCTGTGGCGCCCCAACACGACGGAGACGGCATCTCGTTGGTTATTTACACGGCATTCTGCGTCCAATGCTCTAGAATCCGTCATCCCCACCCTAGCCCTGGAGGTGGGATGCGTTACTGAATTTTCCCAAAGATAAAATAACCGTTGTCCTAGAAGAATCTTTCTAAGTTTCTCGTTTCTACTTTATTGCTATTTTGCTCCACGTTAGCACTCAATCCCACATCACAAATACAAACGCTGTGTTGAAATAAAGTAACTACTTCGCAAAATCGCTTCAACTTCACTTGATCCTTTTCAATTCATTTCGCCAGAGGCGTCTTAAAAGCTTTGGCGGCGCTCTTCAGACAGCGCAGAGACAGCCGTCCGTGGCAACAGCTAGCTCCTAGCTCCAACGCGTGGCAGCTGGTTTATAGGTTAGTAAATCACTTGAGGAATGTGTGTGTTGTGTAGCGGTAAGCCAGCACAATCATGATTTAAAACTAGAATATCGCATACATGTCGGTGTTTTGTGTCAGCGACCAAATCAAAATTGAAATTGATGTTTTATTTAGTAGCAAGTTACAGTCAAGTTTCCTAAAAAAATCGAATTCGTCCGTCATTTACATTATCAAAAAATATTGAACACGTATTTTTTCGTTTGTCAATTAAACAAAAAATGACCCAGAAGAAGGGCGTTGAAGTTTCGCCCCCATTCCCGAACTTTGATGCTCGTTATATTTGTAAAATTTGATTGATTTGATATAGCAAAAATACGTGTTCAATATTTTTTGATAATCTTACTGACGGACTAATTAGAATTATATATTTTTTACCCAGGAAACACCCCTGTTGGAGCTGTCATAACGTCGACAAATTATGACGATGCGAGTATCCAAGTAAGAGGGGTTAGTACGATGTGGAATGGATAACATGACAAAAGCAATATGGTTTTATAGGAATAGAGTCCCAAGAAGATGATTTTAATAGTATTACCTGTCTCCTTTCTCAACACGTAATTCAAATCTCGGTTTGTTTACACCAATGGCGCACACTAAGCCTTTCTTTGCAGAGATCCCCGGCCACTCAGAGAACGATAAAATATTTACTCCCGCGCCGCGAGCGCCCAGGGCGGGCATCATCTCAACAGCCATTGTTGTAAATCCTTCTTTTTGTTTGCTCCCAATCCCTCCCCAGACATAAATATACAATGCTTTTATTACATTTATCCAATCGATCCGTCAGTTTGTACGCTGCTCGTATTTGCGACAATGTATACACATGGGACATGCCTGTCCATTAGTCCCATGTTTGTTTAGGGTCATACATTTGGTTATGGATTGTCGTTATTTATTGTATCCCATTAGACTGCTCAGAGAGCGTCAGAGAGCGTCAGGGAGCGTCAGAGCGCGTCCGAAAAACTGGGCAAAGAGTCAAATGATGATGAGTATGTAGACGTTTCAGTGACGCTCACCCTTGACTTGTGTAAAAGCGCTTGCGCGTTTAGGGCAACTGTCCGCGTCTCCGTACGATATTTACTGATGATTTTAATTAGCAGTGTTATGTGTCTTGCTCGTCGCAATTTTTGACGTTTTGGTATCAATTGACGTTCATTATTTTTAATGTATAGTATAACATTGATCACTTTCTGATAGTGCCTAAGGGTGAGTATCCACCAGAGCTGTGCGAGGTAGCGGAGCGGTGTGCGAATCCACCAATAGGAGAGCTGCGCTAAGCGAGGCTAGTTAAATTAAGTACCTTAATTCTATTGGTGTAGAGTTCATCGTTCACCGCTCCACTACCTGGCACAGCTCTCGTGGATACACACCCTAATTCTGTTTCGTAATATCCCAAGAATCGTCTTGTTCCGCGAAAGGCAGAAGCTAGTATATCGTGTACGAGCTCGTTCCCACTATGTCGTATGTCGGATTCCGATTTTAATCGGGTGTCGGCGCCTCTGTTCCCACTATGTCCGATGTCGGATTCCGATTTTAATCGGGTGTCGGCGCCTCTGTTCCCACTATGTCCGATGTCGGATTCCGATTTTAACCGGGTGTCGGCGCCTCTGTTCCCACTAGTCGGCGGTTGGCCACTATGGCAGCCACGCGCGGGCGGAACAAGGGGTGCGGGCGGGGCGGGGTTAGCCCCGACATCCGACCAATGTGAAAAGCGTCATACTTACTCAAAGGCGAGCGAGTTCCGACACGAATTTTACCCGGACGGGACGGCTGGCAAAACACGATATTTTTTGTCGGATCGACATGACACAAAATCGTTGTCGGACGAGTGTGAATAGCTTCATATAAAACGTTCTGCCACTGGAACGACCGATTAAAATCCGGACCGAATCCGGATACGACATAGTGGGAACGAGCATTAACGAACATGCTAGCAATCCTGGAACAGCGGGAAGTGGGTCAAACGGACGATACGCGGATACGAGTGGAAATGTTAAAGCGCGGATTTATTCCCGGGAACGTGAGACGCCGGGACGACTGGATGCCGCGCGCAGCGAGGGATAAAAGGGGGATGTGCTGTTTATTTGGGGAAAACTAACTCCGGCCGCGGCAGGCGAAGTCGGCGGGTGTTTAGAAGGATGATCTACCTAATAAGAGATTATTTATTGATCTTCTTCCATAATTATTAGAGTTAAGGATAAGTAAACCACTTAAAACAAAAATAAAACTCTAGGTCTAAATAAAAAAAGAATGCGTTCATCATCTAGAATGAAAAAGCAAGCAATAAAAATAGTCTGCTATAAAAAAAATACACAAAAGTCTATATTACTTGAAAGCCTTTATTTTATCCATATCAGTGGTTACGTTTGGGAGTTACGATACCACACACAGACACACAGATACCCAGATAGACCGGCGTTAAACTTATAACACCCCTCTGTTTGCGTCAGGGGGTAAAAATCAGTAAATCCAAGCATGTTTGGGGCTTGTCGTATTTTAGAATTATTAGAATAATAGGGTGATGTCGTATCTATACTAAGTCTTTCTGTACACTATCGATGGTTCAATGTCTGCTCCCTGTCACCCGATCGTTCACCGGCCGCCCGCCCGGCGCGCCGGACGCGCCTTGACAGGTTTTTAATGGCCGTCCGCGGGCCGGCGCCGGACGCCGCCGGATCGCGGAGTGACAGCCGGACGGGGTGACACCTGGCGGCGTGACACGGGGAAGCCTGAAGTAAGCTTTGACGGAGGTAGACTGTTGTGAAAAGCCTCTTTTGACATCGGTTTAGGAGCTGTATAATATCGAAACCGAAACGATCAGCTTTATAAAAGTAGATTTACTTATTAGGTTTTATTTTATTGACCGTATACGAAAACCGAGAAATTATTACAGCGATAAAGTCTAGGTTACCTTTTTTTTTTTTGCAAAACTTAGAATTGAATTTTTAACATAATCTAGTTGTTTTGACCGGTTCACCCTTGTTTACATTAAACATGGAATTCTTCTAATCCGCCATTTCATTTTTGGAATAAAATTAAATAAAGAAATAAAAGTTGATTTGTAAAATATCAACAAGATACGCCGCGGCCGTTCGCACTTGCTTGTAGTCTCAACAGTAACTTATGGTAATCAATCTTCAGGATTTCCTGAAAACAAAAAAGCCTCAGCACAAAACAGTTTGCAGTGCACGGTGATTCCCCCGTAGGCCATAAATCCAAAAAAGTTATGAGCGTATCCCGGTCTGATTGTTTACTAAAACGAGTCGCTAATACCCAACCTACTAAAAATTATAAATAGCAAAGTCATTAAATGAAATTAACTGGTTCAACGTGCCTCCCAACTGAGGCACGCCACCAAGGGCCATAGTGAAGTAGTGACGGTGCGGAACACACCAACTACGCAAGATCAATTCCAAAAAAAAATAATGAAATTATCATTCACTTTTGTGCAATGAAAGTGACCGCATCTCCACCCTAATTAGCAGTACGTTTGTGTCGGCCCAACTTAGTCACTTTGTTACTTTGTGGTATTGTTATTAACCGCGTCTTTACTCAAGGCTATAATATGGAGGTGCAAGTTCAAGGTATGTACTTTAGTTATTAATAATATTCACGTAACAATATTTTTATTTGTATTTTATATGTTTTTTTTACTAGAGGTCTATTGTTTCGCTTGATTTTTCCTGAAGTATGGCTTCACATAGAGCTATAATTTTTCGCCGACCTATGTCGACCCTGAGACATATATCATTTTAAAGAGGCAGATATATGAAATTAGTTATATGACTTTCATCTGCGTCTTGTTGCAATTTTTTAGGTTATGGAAGTGCCAATATATACATGTCCACATAGACAAAAAATAGGATTTTTTGTAAAATTTATATTTCTTTGTTTCAGAATTTTTTTTCAAGTTTTCCTTTTCGAGACGTTTCATTTTCAGTATTTAAAATTCTAAAGAGGGAAATGAAACTGAAAAATTTCTTCAAGTTCTTGATACTTTGATTGAAACTGCAAAACTTTCGGATAACATCGAAAATATTGAATGAGAGACATTAAGTGATAGAATAAGGAATTTATGAAAACGAATTTCACTTACTGGGCAAAAGTACATCGTTCAAAGTCTAAATTATTAGAAACACATACAGATTGGTTAGGTGTAATAGAACATGTTGACATAAAGCAGTGTATTTAGATTACCAGTTAAAAAGGAGGATTGTGGATGGTATTTTCGTTTATTCACTGGTACTTATTTTTAGGGTTCCGTACCTCGGAAGGAAAAAACGGAACCCTTATAGGATCACTTTGTTGTCCGTCTGTCTGTCCGTCTGTCTGTCTGTCTGTCTGTCTGTCTGTCTGTCTGTCTGTCTGTCTGTCTGTCTGTCTGTCTGTCCGACTGTCTGTCTGTCTGTCAAGACCCTTTATCACGGGAACGCGTGGAGGTATCAAGTTGAAATTAAAACCATATACTCAAGTCTACAGTCCCTTGAAGTTGTGAAAAAATCTAAATTTAAAAGTAACGTAAAAAAATACGGCCGTTTTTGACACTCGGAATCAAAATGTATAGGGTATTTTCCGTTGACGTATAGATCTATGAAATTTGGCAAGTTATACCGTCTTGTACTACAAGTATAGGAAAAAATCTGAAAACTATACATTTTAATAGAATCATAAAAAAACACGGTCTGTATGCAAGGAACGGCGGTTCAAATTTTGAATTGAGTTAACTGTGTCATGTGCGGAACCCTCGGTGGGCGAGTAGTACTCGCACTTGTCCAGTTTTTTCCATTAAATTCGCAGTATGAATATAATGTTTTAGACTATACGTATGTCCAAACAACCCTCATCATCATCATGACACATTTTTATTTCAAAAATATTCATGTATTTGTGTTATACATATATAAAAATATAATTTATTGTAAATTTAATATTCCTAGAACAGTAATTAATAATTTAAAATCAAAGAAATAACTTATTTCGGAGTTGAGGTATTTATGACCGCCTTTGTATGGGAGCGGAATCACCGTGCAGTGCAGTGATACATTTTATGAAAGTACCTACTAAGTACTACGTATACATAGACGCGACTGTGCAGCGTCACCCCGAGGATCGGCTCGCGCGTACTGCAAAAACCGGGCCGTATATTCATCCATCCTCGTCTATCTTACCTGCCGTCAGGTCAGCCGTTTAATTTAAAGCATAACGTCCGTCACTCCTGGCGCCGAGCCAGTGGCCGCTTCCCCGCGACTCTTAATACGCCCCACCCGGAGCAGCAGGGGGTTAGAGACTGAAGGATGTAGGGTCTGAGCGGGGGTTCACCGTAACTCGAGCAGAGTACGAGGTGGTTATGAGCCTCCTTTGCCGGTTTATCCTTATTTGAAATATTGTTACATAATTACACAATAGAATAAAAACTTTACAACACTTTTAATTCACTTATTCATGTATGCATTATATCAAAATGGGAGGAGAATCTCATACAAATTGACATAAATGTTAACTAAGCTCTGGGCTGTTGTAAGTACTCAGGGTAGAGGACGATAAACCTGGTTAAGTATGTATAGGAAAATACGTAGAAAACATCCAAGACTCAGGAACAAATTATACTCGCGCTCGTCACACAATTTTGCCGATACCGGGAATCCAAGCCGGGACCGCTACAACATTGCAATAAAAATGAAATGAGCGTCGCTCAGTTTTGCAGGTACTACCTACTTACACTCATGCATTTACTGAAACCCTTTATTGCACAGATAAACAAATACGTACAGTAGTACCACAAATATAAGTTTCAACGATGTACCTGCGCAGTAAGCATTTTTTTGGAAGGCGCGAAAACGTTTAACCCAATTAGAAGGCAGGACGTTTGCGCGGGTAAAACCTGCGACGGCTATTGGTCAAATGTTTGGCAGCCATTGCGTTTATTTAGCGGCACGTCAGTTGTTATTCGTGTTAGACGTCATTGCATATTCTACCTTACGCGTAACACAACAAGGTCAGTATTGAATTGATGTTTGTGTTCGTTTATGTTCGGCATTAGTCGGACTTGTCTGCGTGAACCAAGAATGCCGACGTAACTTATATTTGTGGTATTACTGTACCGATACCACGCACACGGCGAACGGATGCACTAACTCGGACGCGATTTTTGTATAAAGAAAGCTAATTCAATTAGGATGGTTCATATTTATCAGTTAAGCCGTTTATAGATACTCTAGCTCCGAAGGTAGGATTCATAAGTCATGAGTAATTTATTATTAAAACCAATTTACACGTTGAAAAGATACATGGATGGATTATTCCAATATGGTAACATAACCGACATCGGCATTGTATCAGCGCTAGCTTCAGCCCACGACTTCGTCTGCGTGGAAAACTAACGAATTCATAGCTTTTAACGATTAATTTCCCGTACGAGTGAAATGTTTTGTCGGAATAAAAACTATCCTATGTTTTATTCCAGGGCCTAACCTATATGTGTGTCAAGTTTCATCCCGATCCGTTCAGTTGTTAAAGCGTGATCGAGTAACAAAGATACAAACATACAAAGTTTCTCATTTATAATAATAGTAAGTTAAATAAGATTCATAACGAAAAACAGACATAGTCGCAGGTATTAGTTTGAGAACAGAACAAGGCCACTCGTGTCTCGGTGCAGCACTAGCGCAAACTCTTGAGAGAAGCCGATATCTCCCCCCCCCCCTCTCCGCGTGCTCCGACATGCGACATATCTCAGAATTTGCGAGAATTTGTCACCGGATACAGTAACCACTCAGCCAACACAGATTAACCCTAAACGCCCCGTTCGAGACCCGACCCTGCTCCCTTATAATAAGGTCGATAAGGGCTCGATTAGACGCGCTCTCGAGTTAATTAGCGAGTTGTAAACAATACGGGGACATGTAAGACGACGCTGGCGGGGGCGCGGGGGGAAACATTCGCGCCTAATTAGATTCCGTTGTAAGATACGTTCGTTTCATTAGAAAAGAGTCGAGTATTTGGCATATGGTTACTTTTTGGATAGCGTACAATTGTGATATATGATGTTGTTTTAGTTGAAGTTATAATTGAGCTGCACTCGCGAGTGCTCCGGGTAAAGGCGCAGGTACACCTTAGCATTTACTTGTAACGATTCACTATAGTCCGGTCATTCTAAGATGATTCCTGTGACAGCTCCTGTTTGAACACGTAATTATAGTGCCCGGCCGATAACTCAATCCTGCCACCTGTCATTCTGATACAAATTATAACCTGAAACTCAAGAATCCCACTAATATTATAAGAACTATAAATGCGAAAGTTTGTTCGTGTGTTAGTGTATTACTCATATACGCTGCAACGGCTTTACAGGTTGGGATGTAATTTGAAATGAAAGATAGCTGATATCCTGGATTAATACATAGGCTAATTTTCATCCCAGAAAATCAAAATCTACGCGGACGAAGTCGCGGGCAGAGCTAGTAGGTCTGTTAACCCCCGACTCAAAAAGGGGGGTGATATAAGTTTAACGTGTCTGTTTGTGGCATTGTAGTTCCCGAAAGGATGGACAGATTCGGACTCGGTTTTGTATAAAGAAAGCTAGTTAAATAGGCTCGGTTCTTATAGCTAGCTTTCATAAAAATCGGATGGGCCGTTTAAGAGATATCAAATGAACTAGTAGTTGCGTTGAATCGGGTTTATCCATTTATAATGGTTATAAAATACCTTGCTTGCGAGTATAGTACGAATTTGAAGTACTCATAAGTCACATCTTTAGAATTATAGTGACCTAATTCACAAATGTTGGATTTCGAGTTAGTTCTCTATAGTAATTAAATATATATCTCAAAGTCGACAGCTGAAATGTTGAATTAGGTCACTGTAATTCTAAAGGTGCGAAGTGTTTGAAATTACAAAGTACGGCTGCCACGGGAATCAAACTAGACTGATCCAACTATAGTTAGGCAACGTAAAATGCGATAGATCCAAGTTTTGAACATACGTTTTTTTTATTGAATCATATCGATCAAACATTTATTTACAAGTGAATGTTCGCCAGTAACACTGAAACTCTATTCCATTTCGTATTAGCCTATATTGTTTTAATATGGTAATCATATTATTCACGTTATGAAATATTTATTCACTTGATACTTAAAGTTCGCACAACGTCGATAATGTCTTTACTGTATCAACGCAAGATAGTCTAAACCAAAGAAAAAGCCCTGCCATTGTCAAAAATAACCTCAGTTATCTCAGTCAAAAGCTCGACGCGGCATTTGTTCATACGAGTACACTAACCCTAAGCAACCAAATACTTCCGGTGCGAGCATTAACTTGTTCTCATTAAAAGTGGATGCTCAGGTTTATTTGCGCCTTAAGACGACGTTGAGATGCGAGTCCTGAGTGCCGCAACGCGTTCAGCGCCGGAGGCTCCCCCGGACCGTGACACCGCATGCAGCCGCCGGTCGCGGGCAGGGAACGACCCCACAGATGTTGTTAGCAAGAACAGGATACAGGGTGTCCGGAGTCACTGAGGGCCCTCGCGCGGCCACCACCTGCGGTGAACGTCCTTAACTTGCAGCACATACGTGTTCTTAACCGTAATTACCTTTTCACGTCTGGGACAAGATAGGTTGAATTAATATTGTTTTTATCACACTTGCTCGTAAATAGTGTCCTAATATGCTAGAAAAGTCGACCGTAAATCCAAAATAATACCCTATCGTGCGTAATAGGTATACCATATATATAATACGTGGACTCAAACTATCATAATACGTCAGGACCCCAGTTCTTGTGCCATTCGATATGAAGTTTCATTCGAGATGAAAATGTCAGTTGCATACAATTTCCTAAAAATCTCGCATATAAACTATTGATCTCGACTGTCACTAGAATCGGACTCCTGAACCCGTTTGACATTATCTGTGATAAGTCATAGACAATGATGTAGTCTGCCGCTTATTTATAAATACTGATTTTAAACTGTGTGATTCCAAAATAATAATTAGAAGGGTTTCTTTGTGCACATATTAAAATTTATATATCAATAAAAAACTTGTCGCCATCAGAAGAAATGGATAATGCGACTGCGCCGGACATCGCCAACGCGGCTAAAATTATTAGTGAAAATCGAAAGTTAAAAATATGATCTTTTATCTGATTTTATTTCATTTCCTCGCAATTGTGATGAAAAACATTGTATGTTACACGGGTGGTAAAGGAAATACAAAGCTCGAGTCATTAAAACCCTCAGCCTTCGGTTCGGCTTCGGGCTTCTAACAGACTCTTATTTGTAATTCTGTCTTTACCACCCTTAATACACCATGTACTATATTGTTGGAGTTAAAGTATTTCTTGCGTCAGAAATAAAAGTAAAAATGTATTTTAAGCAAGGAGTAATTAAAATAATATAACTTATACAAATATTTAAAGAAATAATGAAATATAGATTGTTTAACACACATTTACACGTATTTATAACACGTTAAAGAATTTAAAAATAGGTTCCTATAACTTTATCGCAACACCTTTCGACATTACGAAGATATTTCTCATTTCATCGCAGGGCATTTCTCGCCGCATGCATTTTTTTGGTAGTCACAAGTCTAATCTAACTAACCGAGCCCACGTAGGTAATTAAAGTTTGGAGATATCCTGAAACTATCATGGGTTCAGCAGATAATAGCGTTAAATGAAATGAGATTTGATGAAATCGATGAAGTGAAATTCAATAAAATGGTGGGTTACCCTTAAAAATAATCAAATGCCAAATTGTGTCCAACACGGAGCCACTCTGCATTTTGCCATGATTTTTATTGGTCCTTAGGTACTTGAAAAACCTCACTATCCTTTAAAGATCGATCTAAATTAAAACATACGTACCGTAAACGCGCAATCAAGGCCTCATGTCCAAATACTCATCAGCCGTATAATGCAATCGTTGTTAGCAACAGAGGCACCGACAGCACTGCAGCGGCGCGGTCGGGTGCAATAACTGCAATATGGTGGCATATTTGAGCCAGCGGATGCATCGCCGAGTGCACGGAACAGCCTTGACTTCTTAGCTTAGAGTGCGGTGGCGCCAGAAAATACACTGTATTAACACAATCAGCATCAACGACCCACTATCGGGTCCATTGTTCGTGGCAGATTTTCGCTACATAGCTGAATAGAGCTGCTACAAGCTACAGCGTAGCACTCGTAGCAGTGGCTGGCCGTGAACGTGCTAATGGCCGTATTAACAAACTCATCTGCCGCGAGATGCCGTCTCAAGCGCGCCGGAAATGTCAGTTTTTTTTGACTTCACGATTATTTTTTTAAAACGGGCATTATATTTAAGGCCAGATTATGAATAGAAATAAATACCAATGTTTGAAGAGTGCAATACCCTAAATTTCAATTATATGTGGCTCAGATGATGCTTATCGCGAATTGAAATTTAAGTTCGATACCTTGCAGTTTCAATTTGCGTAAGAATTATGTGTTCTTCACGCAAAATATTTTTTTGCAATATATCTCTACTAGGCACTCGTAATCACATGGTACAAATACTTAACAAAAACATAATTATGCAGACATGTAATCCTTGAGAAATAAAATGAGTTATTTTTGGATACTGTTAGGTACGAGTACTTTTGCCAAATTATATACAAAACTTGCTTAAATTTACGAAACCATACTAGCTCAAGCATTTAATTTACTCCCAATATTCTTAGGTAAGTAATGAGATGGCACATTCAGATGAATTCTGGGTGGGAGCTGGCGTCATTTGGCTTTGCAGTAGGAACGTTGCAGGCCGTAATCGCCTCAACACGAGTAACGTGAGATACGAGTACTACCTCAGGCCGGTGTCGGATCGCCAAGCTTGTCTTTGCTTTTGAGCATGGATTAGGTTCAAAATAGAGGGGGTTTAAATACGCACGACATGTTTCTGTTGGAATAAACTGGGATTGTAATAACATTGATTCTGATGGTGGTAACATCTTGGGCCCTAGACAAGATGCATTACGCTAACTAGCGTTTCTATTAGATTCGTTTTAAACCAATCGCGTTCCAGTGACGCGATTGGTTTAAAAACGAATCGAATAGAAACGCTAGTAAGCGTAGTGCATCTTGGCAGGACCCTCTTATATTTCTTTTTTGTAAGTTGGCTATACTGCATCCTTTAATGGTGTCCGTACCTGAGCGGTGTCTGTGACAAATAAAACCACACGTTGCAAAATTATTTTTCATTATTTAATGAACATGAGTTAACCCCATATACTTCTGTTTTTTTTTTAATTTTTCAGTTATTAAACTTTGAAAATAAGGGCCTTTATAGGCAATAAATGAAAAAGTACGGTACCATAAAGTATTAAGTAATGACTGTTCTGATTGAGCCCTTTTGATATGACTTCCATTTGTTACAATAAAGTCACGGGCATTTTTCAACCTCCATCTTAAACCCCTTCTTCAATATCTACTTATGCAAGCAAGTCTTCAAACCTTTGCCAAATTCCAAGTTGATCTAGACACACTGCGGCAGTGTGTCCGGGCAAGTTCGAAGAAAAAGCCGCGCGACCCTGCAGCGTGTATGTTTACAAGAACCCATCCAGGCTTTATTTTCTACCCTAATAACTTTTTTCCCAGTGCTAGCTTTTACTAAGAATAAATGCTGTGAAATACAAGTACATACAGACACGAAGTGTCCCTTGAAAAGAGAAGCATCTTAATTAGTCTGATTTTTGTTTTGTGTGTAATTATGGTACACGAAGGATGTCAAAATCAGAATACTCAGAATGAAGAACTGTTATATATTTTTCACGCTACTGGTCGGAAATGTGGCGAAAGATGGTCTGTTCTTGGTCCCGAAAACAATCAATAGTTGTACTTTGAATGAGCAGGCCTTCTATGAATTGAAACTGGACAACTAAAACATAGTTGGTCTGTTCCATTGAGCAAGTCGACCAATCACATCGGTCCGCTGATCATTGATTCGACCAATCAGAACACGACTTGTGCTGCATATGAAATTAAATTGGCCAATGAGAAGTCGTTTTATTTTTTAATAATATTCATCCCTTCACGGATAGGCAAAGGAAACAGATTCCATACAGCCATATATATCTGTTTTTAATTATCTGGAATATAGTTCTGGCACGGTCAGAGTCGTCAGTTTAAAAACGCCTTTGAATGACTGGCCAGTAAGAACGGTATCGTTCAAAAATAAAAGTAAAAATTGGCGGGAGAGCGTAATTTTTTTAGTACGAGTAGTAATTGATTTTTATTTCCTCCCAGTAGTCGTGAAAAGCACTTTGTTAAGCCTCGGCCGAAAGTGCAATAGATGGACTCGTACTTTCGAGGGCCTCCGCTACGCGTCTCGGCCCTCGAACCAACTCGTCCATCTTTTGCTAACTTTCTAACCTCTACAGCAATGTACTATTGAAGAACAGTTAAAAAATTAACAAGCCAACGAAAATTTAGCAATTCAGTCCACGTCTCGATTATAAACACCCGTCTTCAATAAACATTACCGGGATGGAGTTTCGGGAGTATGTTCACGTGTGGCGGTTGTGACGCGCCTCACGTGCCGCTGTCGGGGCCGTGTCGGGGCCGTGTCGGGACGAGTGGGGCGCGTCGGGTGTTCCCTCGCCGGGGATCAAAGGTGTAGGGCCTGTCAAGACAGTTTTGAGCCCGGTCGTTAGGACGTTACGTGACCTGGTCAGTAAGTCAGTAAGCTCAAGTTTAATACGATTACAAATAATCCCAGTATCACTAGTTTAAATGCTGTGATATAGTTAGATTATTCGTCAATTATTTGAACCGCAATTACCATTAGATTGAAGTAAATAACTAAGTGTTACAAAGTGATAGTTTGATATGACCACAAATTCAGTGGCGGTTAGGACCGTGTTGTGCTCCGGTAAAAAAACAACCAGTGACATGACTAGCATAGAGGCATTATTTTTGACGACGCGTTGGCCTGTTGGTAGTTTGTAGTGACCCTGCCTACGAAGCTAGCGGTCCCGGGTTCGATTCCCGATATAGGCAAATATGTGTGGGATGAGCTCGAGTATTTACCTATTTCTGAGTCTTGGATATTTTCTATGTATTTAAGTACTAGCTTCTGCCCGCGACTTCCTCCGCGTAGAATTTGTAATTTTGCCATCCCACGGGAACAGTGATTTATTTCGGGATTCAAGGTAGCCCTGTGTGTATAAGCAAACTCTATTCCTAATTGTATGTAACCAAATTCGTCCATCCCTTTTAGCAAAGAAGTAACAAACACTCGCACGCATAACCGTTCGCATTTATAATATATGTAGTATAAGATGTGAATAGGTAGGTACATCCAGCGCACAGAATCCGCCGAAATCGTAGTCAATAAAAATACCCTCGGTTTGTGAGTCCTACTCGCACCTGACCAGTTTTCAGTATTTGTCGTTTTTTAGGTTTTGTACTACTTATACTATACTATCAATTAATCATACCATTTTTTACGATATAACAAAAATAAAAATGGATTGCAGATTTTTTTATCACAATTTTGTATTTGCATAATACAATCTGACAATATCCCAAACAAAGCAATAAGGACGAAGTTTTTCGATGAATTGAGCGCATTGAGCGCGAGCGGGCTTTGTCGCTCCTATTTAAACTCCCGGCGGCCGCTACGCTGCGAAGAACTTTTTTGCGTAATTTAATGTATAAACTAAAGTAGCACAATTTCACACTAAACGAATTATATGATTTAAAAGATTTGTAAAGTATTATAGTAGTTTAGGTTTTAAAGTTGTAGGTAATTATGTAGCTCTGCCTACCCCACTCTGGGATTATAGACGTGAAGGTACGTATGTGTATTATAGTAGATGTATTATCTTATCTTATACCGCACCTTATATCGTACCTACCCCCAGTACATTACAGCTATTATCATTATCATAGCTCATAGCTATCATTTTATTTAACTTCGATATAATACTTCTACCTCCCCCATTTCACCCCCTTAGGTATATTTTTTCAGAATCGCTGAAAGTTATATTTTTTATTTGTAAATAGGAGCCTACCCATATATACCAATTTTCACGTTTATAACTTCAAAAATGACGGAACTCTCATACTTACTAAATTCTACACCCTCCATGCTTTACCCCTTAGGGGTAGTTTTTCCAAAATCACAAAATGCTATATTTTTTATTTGTAAATAGCTTCTGCCCGCGACTTCTTCCGCGTAGATTGCAATGATGTATTTATCCGGGCTCAATTTGGGGTATACCTAAGCTATCTTAATTTCAAACTTCATCCAAATCCATCCATTCGTTGCAGCAGCGTGAAGAAGTAACAAACTAACACACAAACTTTTGCATTTATAATATTTAATGATCGGCGATCGTTAGCATTTTATGTCTCTTTAACGTCAAACGTAATTACTAATATAGATAAGTCTCATTAGTAGGATTAGTAGGATACTCGCATTAATAGGATTAGTGGATAATAGAATAGCTTTTGCTCCCTCGGGAACGCTCCAATTTTCCCGGGATAAAAACTATCCTATGACCTATTTCAGGGCCTAACCTATATGTGTGCCAAGTTTCATCTCGATCCGTCCAGCCGTTGGAGCGTGAAAGACGGACAAACATACACACTTTCACATTTATAATATTAGTATGGATATGGATTGATTTCTCTACTTTTCTAGGTTAATTTGTGTAAGACTGTCCCTTGATACTTTATTTTATTCTGTCTGAGTACACAGGGCAACGCATTTGCAGTCTTGAGATCGCAAACGTTTAGGTCTCAGAGCCTACTTAACGTCAGAAGGCATGTGTGTTAGTCAGCCTTCACCGTGCTAAAATAAGATGAAACTCCTGAGTATTGCAGAACGTTAACAAACTTAAGGCAGATCTGAATCTTGCAAAATTACATTGCGAACTGCTGCTTTAAAAAAAAAAACCCGTCTCAATTGTATGTAAACCAGACTTCAAAGGAAAATATCCTTTGTATTGTAATCGAGAAGATGAATTTTTAAAATTAAATTTAGATGCGGTTTTTGAGTCAGACCTGGCTTCTGTTGTCAATTTACCCTCGGTGCCTTCACACCGACGTAATTACGCGTAACACCCAGCAGGAATGATGCCGCGCCGGGAGCGAGCTCCGCTGCGTGTGAACAAATAAAACGGTCCTTTGAGGATGTTTAATGTAACTGCGAAGGCGCACGAGTGTCGCTTTGATACCCGCCGCTGAAAACTTTCTGAACAAGATCAAGGGCTCTATTCTAGCCCCTATTGAAATTGTATTATTGAAAACACGGCTGGCTTTACTGACAAGATAATAAGAGCTAATGTTTATGATATGATAAGATTACGGGAAAAGCATTTGGCCAGACCAATTTAAAAAACTCGCTCTGTGCCTCTATTCTAGGCGGTAAAAACCACATCGTGTTTGACCTCTTAGTTATGGTGTTCTTTTTAAGTCGGCCGCCACTACTGTGAAGTAAATAAGAGCTATTAAAACTTTGACAATACGATGACATGCCCTACACGATATGGTTTTTACCACCTAAAATCTCGGCCCTGCACCTTTATTCTTGGCGGTAAAATCCAAATCGTCTTTGACCTGTTTCTGTATTAGTTTTTAAGTCGGCCGTCATTACTGTCAAGTAAATAAGAGCTATCAAAACGTTGACAATATGATAATAGGTCAAAAATGATATGGTTTTTACCGAGTTGAATAGAGGTCCTGGATGTGTGTTCTGATTCCTGCCGTAGTTCAATCACTGGCGTAAGATTATGCGGTTTTATAAAATTGGGTATCTAGTTAATCTACGATGTACATTTTAATAGTAGATTGTTCCACAAGAGACTAAAACAAGCCATATTGACAAGATATGGCTTGTCAATATGGCAAGCCATATGGCAAGCCACGTGAGCGAGCGGGCGAGCGAGAGTGGCTATAGTTCGAGTGTCATTATGGTTGTTTAGTCTCGCGTTAAACACTCTACTTTTCACTTTGAATGCGAGGAAAAAAAACGACGTTCAGTGCCGGAGTAGCCACGTAGCAAGAGTAGCAAATGCTGCGGGCCCCGCGCATTGGGTGGCCCCGCGCACCCACCGCTAACCTCTAAAATGCTTGCCTGGTAGAAATTCTCCTGTTTTAGTACTTACATCAGTATGCGTGTACTCATATCCATCAGGGTTGATGATAGGATGAATAATCCAGTCGATATTCTCGAGCAGAATAACCTAAAAAAACCCCCACGCAAAATAGGCGCATATATAAGTCGCCTTGTTGCGGAAAAGAGCCCGCCACAACCTGTAACCTAAAACAAACCAGGGGTCAAAATTTGCTACGGACCCCATTGCTTGCTCAATCCGGCACTGACGACGTTCTTTACAAAATTACAATATTGATTATAAGAAAGTTTGTTACAAATTTGTTCCGCGGTTTTCTTTTTGTGAAGTGCCGCTTTAAATGCTTGCATATTTAGCCAACAGGTTTAAACTTGAAAACTATTTTAAACTGATTGGACCATTCATAATAAAATGAATTCATCCTTAATATAATTAAATAGATTCATATTCGTAAACATTAATCGTGTTTCAAGAAATTAAATCGTTTTTTTTAAATATTTTTGCACAGTTGTAATTTTGAGGTTATTTCCACTGCCTAAAAATGGTCCATACACAATCACTGAAAATGGAGATAATCCTCCATTCACAAACACCGTGATTGGCTGTTTAGAGGTTTCCAAAGTTAATTAAAAAAAAAACTTTAATCCATAGAGAATTAATAAGGAGTTTTAGTCCCGATGTGCATAGACTAAAGTAACATTTTAAGAGCATGAGAAGTGAAAAATAAATTTAATCAAGATGTAATTATCTGTTAGAAATCCTCAGTAAATAAATACCTAAAACTTACTATGACGCGACAACTATCTTGGCCGTCGAGTTGAAATGACAGTTTAAGGCAAATTGGCTTGCCGGCGAAATGAAACGATGACAAAGTCAGAAAAACCCTGCTCAAGTAAAAAGGTGTCCCGCTCTCATAATATGTTAATCTAAGCAGCCAATCGCGGCGTAATCAGCGGGCGGCGCGGCGCGGCGCGGCGCGTTGACGGCGCTCAGTATTCATGAGCCCATTAGCATCGTCCTGCCGCCACTTCATGACAGCGGCTTCAAGTTCACCTGCGAGCTCGTCGGCCATTTTGTTTTGACCTCCACTACAGTTGACTATAGTTGGGTCTATCCAGGTGGATCCCTGTGACAGCTCATATAAACACGTTTTAGGTCAGTCTATTGGTTCTTCACTTTTCTGCATTTTCTAAGCAATAAGTCATAACATTTTCGTTGTGTTTTGAAAACAAGGAAACAGCGAAATGTTACACGGTCGTGAGAAAACCCTGGTACCTGACTGCCGAAAACGAAGGGTAATGTTTCTCACCTGTATGCTATCTACAGGTCTAACGAGTACCTGACTGAGTCTGTTCCGACTCATCGTTGGTTGCGAATCCCGTGTGCGTCTTACTTGAAGCGAGCTGTTCAATACACGTACCTATTGACGACAGCAAGGCCGACGCCCGACTGAAGTTATGCGTCGTTTAACGTTCCATAAACACACCCCTCCCGTGCCGCTCCCATACCTCAGGAACAGACTCAGTTATGCGTTAGGCCTGTCTATACTGTTACAAATGTAACAATGTGTCCCAGAAGCTTAACTTAGCGTGAAGAATATCTGACATGTTCTTATGCCTTCAGTATACAAACGTGGACCTTTATTCTATTTCATCAATCTTCGATTTCGCAATCACACTGTTGACGTTATTCCAGCTCTTATAGTTAAGTTAATAAGAGCTGCTATTACGTACAATATAATCACGATATCGAAGCAAAATGGGCAAACCAACGTAGAATAAAGGCTCGAAGGATCGCTAAAATTAGCGAGATATGATCCCGCGCGGAGACCTAATTTCATACATATGTATGAGTGTGAGGGAGCCGCGGTATCGGCGAGCGACAATTGCGATAAAAAAGGTCTCGTGTGTGCTCTTTTACATCTTGTAACCCCCGGCGCAAATAGAGGGGTGTTATAAGTTTAACGTCCGTATGAACAATTGTTCCTCTTAAGATTAAATACAAATATAGAAATGACTATGATAACCTATTTAACTACTGAAGGGTGATGTCTATATTATTAACGTTGACTTAGCAATCGTAACACAGTAAAGCAACAAGTTAACTCATTTAAATGAAAAGCAAACAAACTATCATATAATAAAACAAAATTAAATTTTCAATACTCAGACGTAACAACGAGTACGATAAAAGGGTGTGGACGCGTACATTGCCTGGGCCGGTATTCTAGACGGTAAGAACGATATCGTAGTTTTCCTGTTATGGTATTGTTATGACGTCAGCCGCCATTACTGTCAAGAAAATAAGAGCTATCAAAACGTTGACAATACGATAACAGATCAAATGCGATATGGTTTTTACCGTGTTGAATAGAGGCCCTGGTATCTTAAATAGGTTTCTATGTCAACTAATAAAGTAAACTTGAAAATGCAACATGTAGACAGGTAAAGAACATACCTACTGAAACGATATTTATTTAATAAAAAAAGAAAAATATAATACAATCTTAATAAATAAAACGTATTATTAACAAACCGTAGAACTCATGAATACTCTTAACTCATAAAATCTTTGATTAATTTAAGATTACAAGTTAAGATAATTTAATAATGTATTTGTTTTTTGTGTAAGAAATAAACAAATTTCTTTTTTATCTGTGTGTCTGGCTGCGGCTCGATTCGAAGCGATTTTTTTAAAATACAATGGTTGTTTTTCGGGCGGTACGCTTAAGAGTAATCAGATTTGAAAGGGAGTTTTTATGTTTATTCACATCGACGTGTAGTAGGTATAATAAGCCCGCAGAGTCTCGATAATTACTAAATACATAGTATAATTGAAAATTAAGTAAGTAAGCAGCGAGCGAGTTTACGGGAACATGAGCTCGGCGGCGCCGGCGCGCCGACTCGATCGCCGCGAGCCGGCTCAAGCGGTTCTTATTCATACAATTTGGGCCGTTTACCGACGATCAGCGTCTCTGAGCCAACGCCGGCTCTAACCGTTCACGTACAAAGTTTAAATTAGTTTGGCGACGATCGCATCGTCGCCGTTGTGAGGTGGGACTTTGAAAGCAATTCAACTTTGCTACTTAGGAATATGTTTTTGATAGAAAAAGTGCGGTTATTCGTCAACATTACGGGTATTGTGGGGGGGGGGAGCTCGGGAAGGGGGGCGGCCGTCAGCGACTTATTCATAATATTCGTATTCTTTGTTTGATTACATTTGGCAGGCTTTACTGGAATTTATTAAAGTTGGAAAAAAATAAGGGAATGGATGGTAACTAGCAATAACTTTTAATAATATTTTGTGGCAAATGCTAGAGAAATTAATCAAAGTAAAGTTTTTCAATTTGCAGAAGAAATAAATCCGTGTCAACTAGAAGTAAGAAATTGATTTAAACGTAAAATGAATGGCATTAGCATCGAAAAAAAAAATACAATTAGTGGTCGGATCCGTAAAGTTACCTACTTCACAAATGAAAAAGTGCCAATACCCTATGATAAACTTACTTACGTAACCCATATAACCTTCTCTTTAACAGAGCCATTAAAAATATTTTAACGATATAACTTTTTCAATTTCCAATTATTCTACAAAGATAAGAGCCGCCCGGGCGGAGCGGCGCCGCAATAAAAATTGATATAAAAATAACAAAGTATTTCTGAAGCCGATATTGTCGGCGCCATTACATAGAAAAGGCTACTAAGAATATTTTTTTCATCTGAATGGGAGCAATTTTCTCCGTAAAAAAATAGGCTACATTACATCCCCGTATTTTTTTTAATAGATTTTTTTTTACTGTAATGTATATCTACTCTACGATGACTCTAGGAACTTGTCACATGATATTTAACGATTACCTAATTTAGTAATTCCATGTCTCTCGAAAAGATCATTTACGAAATTAATTTAGCGCTTACAAAAAAGGAAGGAAACATGGCAAGGAACTTGCACTCTTTTCTAAATCATCTCTAGTAAGTCTGTGGATCCCCCTCCCGCACTAGGCCGCCCTGTCACCGCACGCGCCCATTGACATCAAAAAATTCTAGAATATTAAACTTAAATTTCATACAGAAAATACAATTTGAAAGCTCGCCTCGTTTGAATTGAGTTTTTTATTTCAAT
Source organism: Acleris literana (assembly GCA_946894065.1). NCBI lineage: Eukaryota > Metazoa > Arthropoda > Insecta > Lepidoptera > Tortricidae > Acleris > Acleris literana. The sequence goes on along the minus strand of OX335670.1, from coordinate 2,974,682 downwards.
TGCGCATTCCGCCAACCTGGAGCGTAACGAGCGCTGGCACCCTGCCGGCAGGGCTGGCGCCGCGCCCTGCCGCTCCACACCATCTGCACTATGCACCACTCAAAACATCCTTTACCTACCACTTAATCTAGTCGTTCCTCTGAAACGTATTAATAGTCATAAAATGATGGTAAATGGAGCTTGAAAAGCACGTGTTTCCGTTGAGTTAAAAAGTGGTTTTGAAAGAGTGTTGAGTTCCGCGCCAACCCTGCTGGCAGGCCGCCAGCCGCCTGCGCCACAACTCAGTCGTAAGCCCGAGTGTAAATTCGACTTAACTGCTCACTTATACACAGTAAAGGTAAAGAGACGAAGCACAGCCTAGCTCTTGAAACCTTCAGGCTATTGTTTCATAAAGTCATGAATTCGGACTCTAAAGGGGTTAACTTAGAATAACGCTCTGTATTCTGCATATTTTGGCACAGCTCGAAAGAGGCAACCGGCTTTCCTTACTGTCCAATCTATCATGTAAACGGTGGGTCCTGTATTTCTTCCTAGTCGTGGCAAAGCGCTAGAACAAGTAATACGAGTACGCTTGATATACGAGTATATCCTACATAGCGCTCTGGCCTGCGCCGGCCGGCGGGAGTAATCGAATAGTTTGACATCTTGTTTAGATTTGTTCTTCTGTTCGAGCCGGCGGAAGTTCGCCCGAGCCGCCGAGCCGAGCCGTCGCCGACTCGGGCGGAAGAAGTTTGCATAGGTTGCGATGCGACGTCGTTAGTCGTTGTTGCCGGAGCCGGCGGCTCGCAGCCTACCTGACGAACCGGGGAGCTCAGCTTATTGGGTTCGAACAGTACTGTGACATACATCTTTAACTTGCCAGGTATAAGGATGTGTGTATGATAGGGGCGAGTTATTTATGATCGCATGTACGAGTATACCTATTGATTTTGACTTACTAAACAATTAGCACGTGATTGCTGCTGCAGCAGTTTACATTTGGTCCGGTATTCAATTATTCATATTTGTCTAACTTAACTTAATTAGCGATAATAAAATATCGTGAAAACAAACGGTCGTCCAAACTCCATAGTATACATGTCATAGTGATGGTGTGTGGAAAAACAACTATGTCAACGAATGATGTAGGTTTTGCCATCCACCTGGTCGGTCAGTAATTAAAACCATGACCTTTAAGTCCTCATTTTATAATATATTCTCGGCGGATTAGTCCTCCCGTTCATTCGTCGTGTCCGCCGTGCTCCTCGCCTCGTCGTTAACGAAGACCACAAACTCGGGATAATCTAATTCTACTAATCAGAGCTGATTGGAGCTCGCTAATCGCCGCAGACGCAGCCCGAGTCCTGCGGCTGATGACGCGAGCTCGAGAGACCTTGACACATGGTAACTGGACGCAAACAGTATAGTGCACTGAACATTTGGGATTGATCTTTGTAGCATGTGTAAACTCAGGGGTCCCGTTAATTTGACCAAAAGTGCGTTTAACAAACGTATAATTTCGCAAAACCGTATTTGTGCCTTCATTAGTAATTACATATTACATAGGTTTCATGGGCTTTGCAAATAGCTTATGTTAGACTTCTGACCAATAAAATGTAAAATAATGTGGCAGGAAGAACCTCTTTCAAATGAAAGTTTGTAAAAAAATATAGTTTGCCAAATGATCATCATGGTAAAATACTGTAAAACATTAGTGAACCGTACACTTAGGTATCTCTTACTCGTATGCAATGATATAATATAAAAAGAGGTAGATATGATACCTATACGGTATTCCGCGTGTAAAAATGGCCCGGCTTACGCACACATACTCAGTAAATATTTCAATTACACACTAATACATAAGTGACAAGTGAAAGCAGGATGGTATGCTAATTTCCGGGAGCGAAACAGTCGAGTGTATGTTGCTCTGCAGACTAGTTCACGGTTCCGTTGACGGCGCAAGACTAAGTAAAGGTGTACCAATTGGCTTGGTTTTAGGGTGCCACTATCGAAGTGCGTATAACATATCTACCTCTTTTTATATTATATCATTGCTCGTATGCATAAAACACGTTTGGAACTACGATCGAATGTAACGGCATCAGGTCGGCCACATGTTTTATGTTTCATTTGTTAAGTTTATTTTTGTCCTTTTATTAGATGTTTGAATAAACATTTTCTTTCTTTCTCTTCTCAATCATACAAAACGTAAAATTGAATAGTTTCAAATCGCGTGCGCAAGGATCCTAGAGCCGACTGATTTGAAACGAATGTCCCGCTCACAGATTACTATACTCTACAGATACTCAGTCGCGAATCGAAAATGGTTGCCGTCCTAAAGTCGATAGCCGCCGCCACTATAAGTTTCTGTGGTTTCGCCAGCAGTGGCAGCACAATCGACATGTCTGCTAAGCTATGAACGGCACGTAACCTCGCAATCAGTTCGACAGATGGCAGTTTTGTCAAAGCTTTATGAATTGCCGCCGCCGCAGCGCGCCGTCATATAAAACTAAACGTTGATTCTACATTCTTTAAGCATATCTTTGCAAAAATATTGGGTCCTTGTGATCAAGTTTTGGCGTGAACTACCTTTTGTTTGCCTATCTATTTATTCACTTTCTTAGTGATTTGCAAACGATGTGCGCATCGCCGTAGTTAGACTAGTAAGTGAAAGAACAGAATAATTATTTATTATACTTGTACTATACATATATATATAATATATATATATATATATATATATATATATATATATATATATTTACATATATGTACATATATAATTTACGTAAGTACTTTAGCTCTAAACTGATGCGGTTTGAACCTCCGTTAAAAACGAACTGATCTATTTATTATATAAAAATCTCGTGTCACGGTGTTTGTGGTTGAACTCCTCCGAAACGGCTCGACCGATTTTTATAAATTTTTTTTTTTATTTATATAGATAGATAGGTACTTATAGGAATTTGGTAGGTCGTAATAGTTATTTGTGTATCAAGGAAGCAAAATGACATATTTATGGCGAGGGCGTACATTGAATCCTGAACAAAGCGTGACGAAGCGAAGGATTCTAAAATAGAATCCTGAGCGTAGTGAGGGATTCAAGTGTTAACGCCCAAGGTGGAAATAATTTTGCTACTGTGTGACACATACTGCTTTTCACATCACCTATAAGGAAAATAAAAGATCATCATCATCATCATCATCATCATCATCATCATCATCAATTCATCACCATCATCACCATCATCGGCATCATCATCATCAATTCATCACCATAACCATCAGCATCATCACCATCATCATCATCATCATCATCATCATCATCATCATCTTGATCATCATCATCATCATCATCATCATCATCATCATCATCATCATCATCATCATCATCATCATCATCATCATCATCATCATCATCATCATAATAATCATCATCATCATCATCATCATCAATTCATCACCATCATCACCATCATCGGCATCACCATCATCATCATCAATTCATCACCATAACCATCAGCATCATCACCATCACAATCACCATCGTCATCATCATCATCATCATGCTAATAAAATAGGATGCACATGTATAATCGATTGTGAAAAAGTTGTAATCGATTAAGTATTGGCGGCCCGGGCGCGGACAGCTAGTAGGTTTATATTGGGATTTAAAAGCTAAAGAACCTAAGTGATGACGCGTCACGCGTCCATACAACATTGTACCAACAACTTTTATGAACACTATTAAAGTACATACCTAAAAAAATACGGACGTGTTTCCTCGTCTTATCATGAGTCAAAAATGCAAATTGGCATACACGTAAACTGCGTGCGTTTTTAGTGTAGGTATCTGTGTGCATGCGGTAAATCGTGTACCTACCTATAACGAACGAAATTGCCGACCTTGCAAGCTTCATTCCTGTCTAAGGCAACGTTACGTCCTTTTTTTTAGGTCCGTGCACTAAATATATTTTATTTTTACTCATCTAAAATTGTCAATAAAATTGTCCTTAATTTATATCTTACTTTTAAGTAGGTAGGTAACAATAAATGTAGGTAACTAACAATAAAAATGTTTAAGGACTTTTGACTGTCTAAATCGAAGTCATAGGTAGGTATTTGTAGGCAAATGTGACCACCTATGTCACTATACAACGCAGTGTAAATCGCAAGCGCACGTCACGTCTACGCGCACGCATCCGGTGTGGCTGGACCTTTAATTAAACAAGCAACGCCTCGGGAAAGTCATAGTCATATTTAAACAATTAAACATTCACGTTACAATTGCTGAACCTGAACTATCTTAATCGAGGTATCTTATCGCCACCCTTGAAATAGGTACCTACCGTTGAGGAGTTCAGGAGGCCATTTGTGGTCTTCATCATCAGTTCCACTTCACCAAATGATACTTGCTGAATGCAAATGCTGGACTTGTTACTAAAAATACTAAAATCGCTGTATGTACCTATGCCTATGATATTTGAGGAGTTCCCTCAATTCCTCACGGATCCCCTCATCAGATTCAGATTTAGACTCATGATTGGTGACAATGGGATTACCTAGGAAGTATACTCTATCAAACCAAAAAAAAAATGTAACTCTGTAAAAAGTTCAAACTGAGAAACTTTTTTTTTAGTCGGTTAAATAACTAAAACCTCCTTAGTGTAACAAATACTTTTATGAAAACCACATCAAAATCGGTTCAGCCAAACGCGAGATAATCGCGAACATACATACATACAGGACAAATTGAGATGAGAACCTCCTTTTTTTTTGAAGTCGGTTAAAAATAGTCGCAGTTGCATATAGATAGCTATACAAACTACAATTATGTTCACTTGTTTCACTAATGAATGATGGACAGATACGAAAAACACGAGAGTAAGAAAGATAACTTTTAGTTTTGTTTGTGTCAACGCATAGTGAAAAATACTTGGGAAGTTGTGGTGTTAAAATAAATAAACTTTCGTATTTTTGGAATAAGAAATAGAGTCTGTCTAATGAAAGCTGAACCTGGGAAAAAGCGGCAAATTCAAAAAATCTTGATATGGTATTACCGATCAATGAAGGAATAAACGATATTGATACTTTTATTATTTTATTTATTTTGGTGGGCACAAAGGAAGAGGAAACGCGTACTATATTTTCATATATATTATTACGAGCGCTATATTTTGATGAAAAGCACTTTAGGTAAAATACGATGACAGTGACTGGAGCACATTTGGTTTTTCGAAATATATTTGACATGAAAATATAGTGATCTGCACGTGTAGCACAAGTTGTATTTTCTCGCTTGTCGCTCTGTGCGTCTCTATCGTAACAGACTAGATAGTAAGGGAGATCCGAGCGACAAACAAGTCACGAGCAACTTGTGCTAGTCGTGCTGTTGATAGATTTCATTGATACGAGAGGTTTTCGTCTGTGTCGCACACAGCATAATAAAACAATGATGATGAGGAATATTATATTCAACCTTTTTAATAAAGTAATTAGAGGTAACATTATTCTCATCACCCTTACACCTCTATCTAACGACAATTATATCTTGGAGAAGAAGCGCCGCAAGAAACTCCAGCAGATCATTTTTTCCAATCATAAAATACAATTATTCTTAAAAGTAACATTACAAGGTAGTAAAGTAATTAATAATTATTTCTAACAACACAAACTTAGTCGTTACAAATGTACGCTCAATAACATTGAGTAAATTAAAAATAGTGACTAGGAGAACAACATGACGAGGTCTCTACGTCAGGAACGATAACTAAAATAACTAACTGGAAAACAGGTTCTTGCAAGCGTGAACAGACAGGACCCCACTGACAACACCCGTTCACGAGTATGACGTATTTGTATGATGTATTTTCCCTCATTACTTATTCTTTTTAAAGATGAAACACTGATATCTGTAAGAAGAAAGAAAGTGTTAAATAAACAGAACACCATTTAGAAATACATTGTGTGGTTGCGCAGTACAGCCCCATTGTACAGTCCGACAGCCCTAAAAACATTTGGGTTTAGGTGAAATGAAATTGCATCGGTGAGGTTCTAATCGCAACGGTTTAAGAACAAGGAAGACTCATATAACCCGAACATCTTTTATATCTGGCCGATCAAAAATGACATTAAATAAATAGATAAGGTACTAAAGTGTACACATATTTATGAAATCGACTGTACAGTGTACATTTGGTTCATAAACAACAAAATGCTGTTTGCTCCGCACACAGAAAATACATATCAAATAATATGTTTATGATATCTTTTAACTAAACACCTCCTTATTGTTTTATTGAAACTATGAGTGTCAGTTACATTAATCATCTGTCTATTAAATTAATTTAATAAAATTGTGAATGCTAAGAGATTCAACATGATATAGGGACAGACAATAGGTACCTACACCTATTATATAGGGAAAGACAATGATAATTTTAGTAATTACCGGTCATTGAAGATACTTCTTCCAAATATTTCGTCTGAGTCTGGCAGGCTAACTCAGTTTCCTCAACCTCTTTCAGCTGCTTTACGTTTTCCAGCACACTTTTGTCAACGTGCACGTCCAGGTTTTCTGAAACGAATTTAATTTCGTTTAATTTCTTAATCTCATCGTATAATAGACAGAAAAAGGTAAATTAAACTTAGGATTGCACATAGAGAAATAAGAAGTATCAAAATGAACATGCCGTACTAAAGCCGTACTAACCTATAAATTTGGTCACCGTAACTAAACAATTAATTTTTTGCATCAATAATGCTTTTCTTTCTTCTTGTTTTTCTTTGTACTTCTGTATAATAGTATACAGAATCTCCCGGACACCGCCTCTTATCGTCGACGGCATGATTACTCCGTATTTTTATCAATTTAGATCTCGAATTGACAAGTTTCTAACAACAACAAAGTCCAAACGTCATATTAAATAGTGTTGCCAGACTCGTCAGCCAAGAAAAATCCAGGTTCAGCTTTCATTAGACAGACTCTAACATTAATTAAATGTTGTTCCATTGAATATCTATACCGGGAGTGACCGCGACGACACAAGTCGGCGCTAACGTCCTCGTATAAGCACCATCTAGCGGATGTAATGAATATCACGTAGCAAGTTCAATAGCTAATGATGGCCGTTCAGTGTACCGCAAAAAAATGCCATTCTTAGTGTCTAAAATAAAGCCTTAAATTTATGTAAAGAATGATGTTTGCATTTAAATTAAGGTATATCTGATTAATAAAAGCTTAACTTTTCCTTGATTAACGGAAATGAAGAAAATAATATTCCTGATGATACTGGTGGTGCCATCTAGTACAAATTATAAGCACGAATTATAATTTGTACGTGTTATGCCCCCATGTCCCGCTGCAGGACATTCCGCTTCGTCGTTGCAGTTTGCGTCGCGGCCGACAAGTTTACTGCCGACGGCCGGACATACGCGTCCGCCGCGACTTCAGCTGCTTGTTAAACTTTATATTCTACTGAGCTAACCTAGTTACCCATACAAGAAGTGTAAGTCGCCGACGGGGCTAGTTCTGCGACAAGTTTTACTACCTGACTTGTCCATCTTTCGGTTAGTACGTGAAATCTTTAGTACAGTCGACGTCATCAATATGTTTACACTTTAGTACCTTGTCTATTTAACGTCATGTTTTAACTGCCATATGAAATTGTCATAGCGGATAAAGCGACAAGGTACTAAAGTGTAAACATATCTTTGACGTCGAATGTACAAAAAATGTAACAATTACAATACTAAATAAGATACTTAACTTTAGCTTTACTTAACTCTAGCGTGGAAGGATTCTTTAATTACCTACTGTTAGCAATTTATTTGATTTATCGATGTTGTACGCAATCTACACAATATAACTCTTTCGTGACTGAGTGACTGACTGAAACAGCACAGCCTAAACCGCTGCACCTAGGGAACCTAGGGGAACACTTAGAAAGGATTTCTAGAAAATCTACTCCCGACGGGAAGAAATAAAGGGAGTAGCGGGAAATTAATCCTACGCGTACGTAAGCCCAGGCATCCGTTGGTTGCATTTAACTAAAAACACAGCGTTTACAGAATATCACTGTCACTTTGTATTATTTATCGACGAGCTCTCTCTCGTAGAGCTGGAAGTATAGCGTTCTACTTTGAAGCAATTAAGAGCGTCGAACGTTGAACGGTAAAGTTCCAAAAGCAATCAACTATCTTTTAGAGCTCTGTAGAACTTAATAACCTTATATCTAACTTCTCTTACTAAATGAACAGTGGTGTCACTTTAAGACATAAGTTGGTTTGGCTCTTCAGCTGATTTATTACACAATTTCGTAAAGTATGTCAATTCAAACCTGGAGGCCTGAAGGCACTGGTTAAACCGCCGGCGAGTAAGCGATGACTATCGGCGATTTTCTCGGCCAAGAAACGAACAAAAGATAATCGCTCCAGTGTAAATAAAAGAGAGAGATATATATTTATAGTTCATCGTCGGCGAGGACTCTCTCTACTAGTTTAGCGAAACAAAAGCATAGATCCCTTATTGGTAAAAGAGACACAAATATTATTAGTTAGACCAGTGCCTAATATGGCTGCGTTTATCGTGTGACAAAATGTGGCCATACTAGGCCCGCTGATGTTAAAAAGAGGCATGTTACAGGCCGCGAACCCGCGCACTCCCTCGGGTTATATTAACGCTAGTTTATTTTGAATTGATGAGAAAGAAAAGATTATTTTGAAATTGATAATGTAAACGATACTTGATATCAGTTACCTACTCGAACTTATGAGGACTTTTCTACGGCATTGAGAAGGCAAACGAGCACACTGGCACCTTGTAGTGAGTGGGATCGACCCATTAGACATTGTTGGATCTCTATTGGATAGCATAATTTTTTTACGCATAACGTATCTTTACGCATAAAATCGTTTGACCTAAAACGGTTTTTACAATAGAAACGGTTTTATTTTAATAATTATAAAAAACTAACCTAACCTAACCTAACCTAATCTACAAAAACCTAACCTAATTTACTAAATTCTGCAATGTCAGCCTAAAAGGGAGTTATGCGAAAAAATATATAAGCGAAAAGTAAATATGCGTAAAAAAAATATGCGTTCCAAGGGGATCCCGACATTGTTGCATGCACATTATGGTTGGACCTGTGGTCGTGGAGTGCAAGTGACAGGGACTAGTGGGGTCAGTGTACGAAATTCTTGACGTTCCGGTACCGTAGTATAGATAATAGAGTATACTCGTATAGTTACTATACTTATTTATTTAAGTATTTGCTTTGACTATCTTCTATTAATACGTTTGGCAAGCTGTCAAACCCTCGGCCGAACTCAAGGTTAATACATGACCATTTAATTAGATATCGACTCCAATCGAGTGCCGCGGACAGCTGGCAGTTGGGAGGGGGTCTCCTACTTATTACCTCGTGGCGTGGCTCTGGCATGCCCTTAATTACTTGCAAGCCGAATTCGAATTAATCACCGCTTATTGTTATGAGCAAAATACGCTTCTACGGTCAACAACTTTAATTATTGAGCACCTATAGAACCCTGTCGCAGGAAGACAATCGTTAATTTTGACGTTATTTCTTTAGACTTGAAGATGTCATTATGACAGGGTTCTATAGGTGTTCAACAATTAAAGTTGTTGACCGTACGAGTAATACGTTACAACACAAAACATAGTCCAACGTTTTTTGACAAAGTGAAGAATGGGCACCTGGAGCCAATTATTAAATCTTCTCCGGTGTCTAAAGCTCACCAAAATGGCCGATTCTTACTGATTTCAAGATCTACTTATTTTGTGTTTTTGGATAAACACCGGTGACTAAAATTCGCACTATAGTCTATTCTATAGTCTTTTTATTTATTTATTTATTAAAATTCTCTTAATTAACTCTAACAGTCATGCTATACGTATTAATTACAAATGAGAAAAAGACATTTTGAAGAACTTACAGGGTAGTTAAAGCATTATCTACACTTGGACTGAGCTTAAGGTGACAATTGTCTCCAAGTGCCGACTGGCTAATGCGTAGAAACGCGACTCAGATGTGTAAAAAATATTAAGTTGGCTTATCTTTACCACTTCACTTTTAAACCAGATCACCGAGTGAGTTAGGGACTGTTTCACAGCTGTCAGGTAAGTATTATCTATCCGTTAAAGATATCTGGTCGTATGGTTTGAAAAAATATGAATGCAATTTTTGACAATAGCGTGTTGGCGTCATTCAAGGTAATACTTAGTCACAGCTCGCTTCATCAGCGGTTCGAGGGAAATTCGTATTGCTGAATTGTTCTTTCTGCATGTTTTGACCCGGCGACGGCCGTTTACCCGGAGACAATCGTGTCCGGCGCCGCCCGCCGCCCGCGCGCGCGCCGAGTCAGCGGGCTGGCTGCGAACAATGCCGTCGTTAGCGCGGCCGCTGCGGCGGGCGCCCGCCGCCAACACGCTCACTTCCTGAGGTTATATTAATGCCGTGTTCTTTTAAATTGATGAGATGAAGAAAATTATTTTCTAGTTAAAAATGTAAATGTATGCATTTTAGCTGTGATCCTGATGGGCATATTGCTGCTGCACTTGGTGGATGATGATTGACCTTTTAACATTCTCCTAGAGCCGTTGTTGAAGTATGATGAAATATGAACACTGATTTGAGATTATCACATCGATTTAATCTTATGAATATATTAATTACATAAAAGTCACTGTCCATCAAAACAAGTTAATATAGTGATCTCTCTTACGCACTTTTGTAAGTGTGTCACTGCGTCAGTTAAAAAAATCGTGTGCTTCTCTGGACGCCCTACAAAAGTGATAACCAATCTAAATCTCTGGGTTAGAGTGAGAGAGGAGGAGCCTGCCTGCCGCTGCCGTATGCGTGAGAGAAAGGGAAGCCAGACAGACTGTCTAGTAACGCGCGTTACGTAACCAAATGGTTTACCCTCCTAAAGAAGTTATCACTTCAAAAAGCCTTCCTCGACGACCTGGCTCTGGCCGCGGCGGCCGCCCGCACGGCCCGCGCTCCGCTGACGGCGCGGCGTGGACGCGGCGGCGCGTCGTCAGTTAGTGCACCATTGTGCAGCGCACAGGTAAATGCTTGTGCAGCGATGTTCAGCATGCGCCCGTCGGCAGCAACCACTGACCCAGAGGAAGTTCAATGTATTTAGTAAATTGTTCAGTGTTCAGACATAAACAGCTCAAAGAGGTTAGAACATGATTTTCTGCTGATGAAGTTGTATAAAATCAACATGTCAAAGTCAAATATCTTTATTTTGCTTAAAATGTGGTGCAGTATGCAATGCTGAGAAGATCATAAGATCGTAGAGGGGCATCTATACCCTGTACAGTGTTTATTATTTCACCATCCTATCGTACTCCAGTATTCCAGTTAGTTATTTTAGGTATCGTTCCTGACGTAGAGACTTCGTCGTGTTGCTCTACAAATTTTTTTATTTTTATTTTTATTGACCTTACATTTGTAAACATTTTATTTTGTGCTATTTTAATAACCATTGTTTGTTACTTTATTACCATGTAGTTAATGTAATTAACTTTTAAGTATTATTGTATTTGATGATTTTCGTGAATGATAGTATTGTCCGAAGTGCTAGTATAGATTCACTCCATTTACCGACGTGTAAAGTGTGGCCAATTTAGGTACTGAATAAATATTAAGAATTTGCAATTTTGGAATTTATTAAAAATATAAATGCAATTATTTTTTGATTTTTAACTTACGAATCTACGGGGAACTTTAGACGTGTTTCCGGATCATGGGAGCAGTACGTGTTCCGGAGTGGAGGTTATGACTAGCAATGGGATTCCTCCATATTAACCCACAGAGTTGGCGACACATTGCTACCTTAAAAATCCACGGGTCTCGGACTCCGTGAACCATCAGGTGACCGTTGGGCACCTTCGGGTACGCAACCATGAAAGGATCGACTTCGCCTAATAGAATACGCTGAAGCTGCGTAAATCGCAAAGAGTAATTTTAAATGACGTTCTTTTGGATGATGTCACGCCGGTCGGTGCAAAAGACGCGTTTAAAACGTGACGCAGTAGACGCATCACTGCGTCAATGGTGCGACAGCGTATTTTAAGCTTCGGTGTGGTTGTTCCTTGATGAAGTATGACAAAGCTTTTTTAAAATACTATCTTATCCACTCACTTTTTACGACTACATCCATTTTCCCATCTCAAATACCTATAGTATCAACTTTGTACTCGTTGTTAATTAATTTTAGTTTTGTGAGGGCCTGTGTTACGTGAGTGTGTGTATGTCTGTGTGGTCGGCACGCGATGGGAGCTGATTGTACAGCCGCGACGTCAATTAATACATGAATATGGAACTAACTATAATTTTACCATACCTACTTCATTTGAATATTCTAATGCCTTTGTTTTGGATGTAACGGAGCAATTTGTGAGGCCCCGGGTCGCCATCAATATCGATTTGAATACACCACAAGTTCTGTCACCTATAATGTATGTATATGTTATATGTATGTATGTATGTATAGGTAAATGTGCGCAATAAACCCCATTCAATTCTTTGCTGCGATCATTGTAAAATTAAGGTCGTGCAGTCGAATTTTTTCAGGTATATAACGGTAGTTTTCATTAAGTCGTATTAAGTTTTATCTTCGATTAGCGACCCACCCTCGCTTCGCTTCGGTGTATGTGAGTTTTCCGTAATACCCGAACATAATCCAGAATTAATCATACATTAAACCCTGCGCTGCCCCCCAGGCTTCCTCATAGGAAATCCTCAGGGACTCCAGTTCTTGGTGTACCGAGAGACGCCACATTGTCCTAGGACGTCCTCGTGGATGCCTATGACATGAAATTCGTTCCGCAATCTCGGAATACGCTGTTGTGATGATGCAACTATGTAGTCGTTTGTCATTTGTTTATTTCGGCGACTGATTCTCCAATCACCGGCGCTGTGTAGATCAGAGTCAGCGACGCGATTGACATGGTAATGCCACTTCGACACACGATACCCGAGGAAATTGATACTGTCCTTGCCCACCTATAGCTCCACGGTTTGAGCGCAAGAGAGATAGCGGCAGTGAAATCCCGATCATTCTAGGACAGGCTAGTAGAGTTAACGGCGCGTGTAAATCAATCGGTGTTGGATGCAGCAAAAAATGCACTCGCGTTGCCATCGACATGGCTAGGTACTCTATCGACATGCCTATATAAACTAACGTTTTTTCCCACGTAATTGTATACATAGGTAGCATCTGTTAGGCTGGCAACATACTTAAAAACTGGGCACGTTTTGTTACTTAGTTTGTTGACATGTAGGTCATTGTTTACTTAGTTAAATCCAACAACGGTAGGTATTAAGGGGTCCATATTGGCTCACCTAATTATTTTTACTCATAACGACTCATAAGTCCTAATTATCGCAACTCCTAACGTATTTATTTCAGCAACTGTTACATTTTCAGGATTTTTATAAATCAAACCTAACCTAACCTAGTCTTATCTACACATTGAATATTTCAGAACTTCTGAAAAGTTTACGGTTTCAGCGGTATAAAAATTTTATTTTCGGAGTTCCGATAATAGGAGTTGCAATTTTAGTTGAACTTTGGCGCTCCCGGTATTAAGCTTTCAATAAAGGGGTTTGGGTAAAAGTGTTGTCATTTGTAAAAGTCACACATTTTCAAGGTTAGCGGCCATTCGTAAAAGTGGTAAATTATGGTAGAATTATTCAAAATAAACATATTTTGTTATGTAATTTAATACTCTTAAGTGCATCGGAGCCGAGATATTTAAATATTCATACCTGGACGTAATTTTAGTAACAAAAACTGGATACTTAAATCTTTAATATCTCCGCTCCGATATTATTTAACGCCATAAATTATATAAATCTATGTGTATTTAGAGGTCCTCTAAATAACTACAGGTCGATTCACAAGAGTTGGCACGAAAGGATTGAATGAGTGAACGTAAGTATACAAGTGTGTAAAATAATAACAGGGTTTCGGTTTGAAATTCGAACGTCGGTTCAAAGGACGGCACTCACACAGTGATAGGTGACTTTACTTTTGTTCAGTCCATTCGTGCCAACTTTAGTGAATCTATATGTAGGTTAAAATCATCCGTGGCCGCTGAAAAAAACATGACAACATTGTTCATACAAAATTACCCAATGCCCTTTCTTGTATTAATGACGTTATTGCAAAAAAGGCATAACGTATGGAAAAGAAATGCTCGTTGAACGTCTATTGTCACGTCCGCGTTACTAATATAATAACATGCGGTTAGTTCGTGGCGACTCGTTGGCAGAGACGGGGCTTCTGTTGTTCGCTTATTCCCGACTTTTAATACCAGATTCTCAATATACCTACTAGAATCTCGTATTGAAACATCGATATTGGGAAATTGTCTTTACCCAATATTTCGAATCTGGTGTTTCGGGAATTGATAAAAGAGTATTTTAAAACTCTGGTATATATTTTGGGAATGAGCAGTGTTGTTACAGCGTTTTCAATCCAAGACGGCGCACCCCGCCATTCAAATTGACTTTGCAAGGTTGCTTCAATGTATGAAAGATGAAGTACCTAGTGGGGCGAGACGTTGTGTATTAAAACACTAAAGCGGAGCGGGATGTGCTGCGGGGGGAGAAGAGCGCGCAATGTGACCAGTAGTCGCGATAGCTATCACCTTCTCCCCCGCCGCTCCTGTCACCTCGCATGGCCGCGCGCGAACTTGTTACACTACAAAGTTGGTTATTAGTTAGCTTTAATTTTTAGCGTGCACTTCCATTTTCTCGCGTGATCTTCAACACGCCCACACTCGGGTCGCGAGGCGTGATGACATCACGCGACTATTCGGGGTCAAGAGGTATAATTTCTAACTTAATTGACTGTTACCTCGGGAAATGTCACAACTTTGGTATAAAAACATGGCGATATCCCGCTTCGACGGCTTATCTATCACACTAATTAGAAACAAAGATAGCTTTTAACCAGAATTAATACATAGGTTACTTTTCATCCTGCAAAAATACACCCCGTGGTATGGTCAACGCAAACGAAGTCGTGGGCAGAAAGGCACAATGTTTACAATTAACGATTTTCGAGTGTTGTATAAGTTCTGTTGTTTATTAATCTTCACTATTATTGTTAACAGAAAGGTTACCTATTTAATATTTAATCTTCATTCTAAAAAAAACTTATCATGCCATTGACCCCGGCTGTTATCTCGGCCCGGGGTCTCCGCGGTCGCGTGCGCGCCCCGAAGCTGCGCCGGCGCTTGTAATTACACGCTGCGGCTCACGTGCCTAATGGACGCCATTACCGCCCGACAACTACGCCTGAGGTTGGCGTGCATCGTGCACTAGTTTAAAAGTGTAATTTTAATTTTTAAATACGGAGTAGTTTGTACTCGCATGTAGGTGTAGCGTAACAGCCGCACTAACAACAACATCGATCGTGCCTACAGCCCCCACACACGACGACACAGCTGTACGTGTCCCGATTACATTACTTTTCAGAGGCGAAGAAGCTCGTAGAGTATGTACGAGTTAAGACCGGAGTAACTTCTAGGGTCGAGCGAGTGGTTGGAGCCCCGCCGCAAGGTTAATTTTCAGTCATTTGAGGTGAAAATACCGACCAAAGATCAGTCGACCTTTTTAAAGCAGGAATTCTGGCCGAGGGGTGTCATATTTCGGCGATTTCGTAGTCATGTTAATTTTAAGTTATATATTGTTATGTAAATATGGGCCTTGTTGTCTAAAATACAGTTATTCTTTTCTATTATGTATAGTAAATTCTAAACGTTACAATGAAAAATACCAAAATCGCTATAGGTGTGCTTATAAATTTTGAAGAGTTCCGTCGATTCCTCATGGATTCCACCATCAAATCTTCATTTTGATAAGAATGGGACCAATCGGGAAGCACCAGCTTTTAAATAAAAAAAGAATCATCGAAATCGGTTCACCTAGTCGAAAGTTCTGAGGTAACAAACATTAAAAAAAAAAAACAGACGAATTGAGAACCTCCTCCTTTTTTTGAAGTCGGTTAAAAACCAAACGAATGTTATTTTATTTATCGTGGTTTTTACATAAAGTTATTTAAAAAACACACAGGTTATGTCTAATAGTAAGTTGAACAATACGCCTGAGAGCCTTTGCATTCGCCTTGTTTGTTTGTAGTTATCACGCTGCGTAATAATCCCGAGACTGATAAGATAACTGATAACGTATCAAAAGTGTTTTTTCCCTGTGAGAGCATATGTGTTCATGTTGCGCGTTGAACTAAAGATAGGGGAGGTCGAGCGTGCGATTTCAAGCTATACAGTTTAATTAGTTTAATCAATGTACGTACAAGTAAACAACTATGTTATTGCTGCGATACCACCACTCTAGAGGTATGCTAATAATGGTGATACGGAAAATGTAACATACAAATGTGAATGCAATAATAAAGTATATAAATGATAAAGCGTAGTAATGGCGACCTCTTTCAGAGCCGATATCTTTTATAAACACAAACCGATTTTCATGAAATCTAAGAACATTCCCGGTTAATCAAGTATAGGGAATAGGTATGTATGGATTTTTTTCAACGAAAGGTGAAAATACCAAAAGTGAAATTAAAATTAAAATCGGCCAAGAAATACGTATTACATAAGCATTTTAAACTGCTAATTGGACAGCGATTACATGGAGGGATCCGATATGCACTGTGACGTCATGTAACAGGTCGGCCATATAAACTCCATGTTAAATTCTATTTTACTAAAAAGAGATGGGGACAAATCTTTGTTGGCTATTTTTCAAAAAATGATTTTTCTCAACTGTTTATTCCATGAATAAGCTATTATTGAAATTGTGAAAAAAAACATGAATGTTCCCTATTCTTTAAAAAAAACCGCATAGCCACGTAGCTTCCTAGTAGTAGAATAAACGGATTCGGACGCAGTTTTTATTTAAGAAAGCTAGTTTACTTCAGATGGTGCTCAAGCAGGTTTTATAACCAATCGACTGTGTCGTTCAATTTAAGATATATAATTTCTGAAAGTGGAGATCACCATTATAGCAGGGGTTTTTAACTATTTAGGTATAAGCATAGATGATGATATCCGCAGTAGAACTAAGGTTACCGACATAGCCCGAAGAGTATCCAAACTTAAGTGGCAGTGGGCGGGGCACATTGCTCGCAGGACTGATGGCCGATGGGGTCAGAAGGTTCTTAAGCGGTGTCCACGGACCGGGAGACGAGCTGTAGGTAGGCCTCCAACAAGATGGAGTGACGACCTTGTAAAGATCGCGGGAACGCGGTGGATGCGAAAAGCACAAGACCGGTCTGAGTGGAGAGCCTTGGGGGAGGCCTATGTCCAGCAGTGGACGTCTTTCGGCTGACATGATGATGATGATGATGATAGATAAATAACGTATCTATGGTATAAGAGAACCAACCTGTACCTCTCCCCCTCCAGCAGCCGGCGCCGCGTCGGGTGCGGAGCCAATCATAATTACCGAGACAAAATAATCCGATTACGATCGGTGATTAGACAAGACATCTGACGCAGGACGACTTCAAAGAGGGTATTCATTAGCGCTGCGCCTGACGGCCGGAGCTGTTTGAAACAGAATAGGCTCTCAGTTTAATTTTTAAATAGTAAGGATTTTTTAAACGTTGCCTTTTAAGGTTTCTCTAACTTCTAGAAAATAAGGTAAGTAATAAATAATAAATAAATTAATATCAGAAGACAATGTTACACCAATTGACCTACTCGCAAACTAAGCTCTGAGCTGTACTAGGGTAGGTATTACCGTATTAGACCACGATATAAATCTAATATATAAAATTCTCGTGTCAGTGTTTGTAACAAAACTCCGAAACGGCTTGACCGATTCTTATGAAATTTGTATGTATATTCAGTAGATCTGAGAATAGGACGTAAAGTATATTTCATAAGGTTTGTATGAAAAAACACACCCGGGCGACGCCGGGCGCGGAAAGCTAGTACCTACTTATATAAAGAAATAACTACATAAATACATAGAAAACATCCATGATTCAGGAAAAAAAAAAGGGTTTTACGATTTCACCCAGCGGTAAGTGCCGCCCGTGGACACAGTTCTATTTCAAGATACCTACCTAAACTCGAAAATCTAATTCAACCACGACCAAAATCCTAACCTCAACGGGCGCACATTTGCTGTGATTACTGCATTTTGGTTTAAGTGTAGGTATTTTCATCAATAAAAATGGGTATCATTTAATCGAGCAGCAAAATATTCTTATTTTAGTGAACAGAAATATGTATTTGGTCAGCCAAAATAGCTAGTTGGTAAGCAACTAATGGTTAGCAAACATTTATAAATCTGTCTGCAATTAATGATATACTAAACTGCTCTAAATTATTTTGGTCAGCAAATTAAATATTTGAGCTGCATTGAGCGACCCACAGTTAATCAAATTTTGGTAAGCAATCAGTAGGTAAGCAAAATATTTCATTTTGTCCATCAATAAAAGGGGGGCAAATTTACTGCCGTGCCGGCAACGCACATGTGCCAAACCCACCATCAAATTTACAAATTTAACAGTCGACGGAGCTCCGCTTACGCGGAGCTCCTATTTCTGGGTTGTTCTGGCCCTCCGAGCCTGATATAAAAACGAACCTAACCCACCTGATATTTATGATACAAATTTTGTTAATCTAGGGTGTGATTGTGATTTCTTAATTTCTTTGACAAAACTTAACTTGAAATTATTACTAGCCTCAAAAATACCAACGCTTGGGTGCTCGCGTCACGTATTCTGATTTCGCTCCGCCCACAATAATGAACACTGCTGATTTTTCAAACTAAATGCAATCCACTTATTTATATAGATAACCATTATTGTAATATGCACACCTCTCAATTAAACTGCTTACAGACATGTTTTCTCTGCTGACCAATTGTTAAATCTTGCTGCCCAAGTAATTATTTTGCAGCTCGACTGTTTATTAGGCAGGCAAATGATAAAAAGAGCAGATTGATTATTGGTTAAAATGCCGTTTGTAAATTGTTTGCTGAACAAGAGTTGTCGCCCGATTTTTATTTATTGCCAAATCTTTGTATGCTGCCCAAATGAGATCATTGCTTATTTTTTTGCGAATCAATTTTAATAACGGCTGACCATTTAATTACTTCCCAATAAAAATTACCCTTATATTACTAGTTACACGAGTTCTCATTCATGTTTTTATGAAATAATGTTAAAATAACTAAATAATCAAGATGGGAACTGTCAGACTTTGGTCTTGAATTAGATTTTCGAGTATACATCATAATATTATGGATGTTTGTTTTGTGCGTTAAGTTATCACCCATTATTATTTTTATTCTTATTAATTTTATACCTATTCATAATTAAAAAAATCATTTAAACCTTTAACTGATTTAAAAACTGATAGGAAAAAATAGGCATCCCTCGGGCCCGCTCGCGCTATCAGGCAAGAGCGTAACTCACAGATATCATACAACGTAATGATTGCGCTGGCCCGCGTCACGATAACCGATACGACCTCTTTGTATCGCGAGACTCATATAAAATGTGCATATCTCTGCAATTTTTCGCATAATTTTACTATGTACAGTGGCTGGTGATGCAGGCGGAGCGAGCCCGGCGGAGCGATGGCGATTTACGAGAGGCCAATGATGTGTGTCGTCTTCAATAAGATAACATTTGTTGCACTATTTTGGAGTAATTTGTTAGTCTAACTACCTAAATCGAGTAAGCCGATTAGATGAAGTTTTTTTTACAGAATGTTCGTTTTTAGGTTTTGAATCTGGTAGTTATAGTTCAAGCCTGTGATATTCGACAAAGGCCCACCCTCTGGTGAATTACTTAATTTTCATTTTACTCACTCATCTCGACTGTACTTATTTATTTAATTTTTATTGCACAAAGCAATAACCTTAATATACAAAAGGCGAACATACATACATACTTATCATTAGTTATCATAGACCCACCGAATTTGGAATTCTACCTGGTCCTATATAGATTATGAGATGAACAATAGGTACGAGTACCAACAGTAGAGTCGGCAAAAAAAGCTTGTCTCCATGATATAATTTTTGACAGAAACTAATTTGTTTATAGAATAAATAAAGACATTCACAGCCACATAACATTTACGAAAAGATCCCAAATTAAAAAACGACTCACTCGACAAGCTAATAATATTGTACTTCGTCCACCCAGAACATTATATGGGAAAAGGAATATAGTTTACGAAGGAGCGCAGCTGTATAATAAATTGCCGAATCAAGTAAAAGATGCAAAATCTATAATGGTATTTAAAAAAGCACTAAAACAACATATTTTAAATAAATAAGAATAACATAGTTATTCTAAATAAATATAAACCATTATTTCATTAAAATAAAAGGTAGTAAATTAAAATACTTAAACCAATCATCAATTCTCACAATTTTAATATACTACGGCTTCCCCTAAAAACATCGATATAATATTAATACCTATAAAATGAACTTAAATGTATATATTTAAGTTAATATTTATTATCTCGGCATTGAAAGTTAAACCGCTCGTATGTAACCGATAGTTAACTGTTGTAACAAAATATCATGGTTTAACTGGCCTGTAGAACTAGTAGCTAAATAATTATTCTATAGCACTCATTGTCTCCGACTACCCGTTTTTATTATACTTTATGTTAGTTATAGCATTTGGTCTACCGTTCTTGCATGCTACCCTCTTACCTAGATCTAAGTTAAATAACATTGTTTCTCAGTAAGTGATTTATGTAAATCTTATGAGAAATAAATATCTTAAACCATAATAAGTAATGTTATCCCGCCAACGCCGGCGGCGGCGCCGCGCGCGTTCGCCGATTATGAGACTCATGAGTGGTGATAAGGGTGTATTGGAGGTTTACCTTAGATATGGAAGAACCTCGATATGCGCACACTGGGAGAGTAGGTAGGTACATTATTTGATGGGTATATAATCACCAAGGCTTTTACCCAGCGGCGGGAGCGTGTCGTGGGCCAATTAAGATGGCAGGTTAGTGATCCTTAATTCGAAACGAAAGAAAGGGATTGAGATATAGTTTTCCCAATTCATAAAGGCGCGCTCCGCCGCTCAAGTCGACGTTGCATGATTGCGTCAACGTGCCTACGTTAATTTAGGAAGTGGAGCGCGCTGCCGTGGATTGCAAAGTTACTTCGAATTTAAATTTTCAAATCAGGGCCCCATTCGAAGTGTACGGTGGGAACAACACTTTATAATTATAGTTACAGCGATAAATGAATTCTCCCGGATAAAACCGCCCGTTGACTTTTTTTAAAAAAACCGTATTATTTATTTGCGATTTCCGCACAAGTGTTTCGAGTTGTAATTTTCATGTAGATTATGAATAACGTATTGGTTTTGCTGAATTTTAAAATCCCAGCGGCCAATTCGTTTGCGCGCCTCCGGCGCCGCCGCCAACAAGTTTGTGTATATTGCCGGTAACGAGTATTTTATTGGATTGTGTGCCCGGGGCGGGGGAGGGCGGGGGGAGGCGGGGGATCCATTGAAATGCGCAGGGAATCGAACCTACAATCGAGTTAGCGACGAATCCCGCCGCAGAACTAGGTGGCGTGTAAAACCTAATTCATATTTGAATAGTGTCATACCGACTAGGTACTACTATATTCAGGAGGTCGCCTATTTTTACCCGACTGCGTCAGAAGGTGGGTTATGTTTTTCGAGCGTATGTATGTATGTATGTATGTATGTATGTATGTATGTCTATTTCTGGGCACGCTCTGCAGCCTAAACGGCTTGACGGATTTTAACATACGATGTGTCATTCGATTCGTCTTAATTGCCGAAGTGACATAGGGTATATAATATTTCAATATGGCGACCGCGGAAAAAAATATGGAGGGGGAATAACAAAAATATTATAATAACAATATGGGTATCAAATGAAAGCTATTAAATAGCCCATTCCAAATACATATACAATATAATACTTTTATGCTACTATTTTGACAGGAAAGTAAAAAAAACGTAAATGATAAGTAATAAACTCCTTTCGCTAGAATATTGTATATGTCACTTGTAGTTTCG
Source organism: Acleris literana (assembly GCA_946894065.1). Taxonomy (NCBI): domain Eukaryota; kingdom Metazoa; phylum Arthropoda; class Insecta; order Lepidoptera; family Tortricidae; genus Acleris; species Acleris literana. The sequence continues at coordinate 2,952,593 of OX335670.1, read as the reverse complement.
CGACATTAAAAATTTAAGCTCCAGAGCTCATATATATTGCTTGGTAATAATTAATTAAACCACTATTTTATTAATAAGAACTAAAAAGAGTTAAATAAATTAAATTATTAAAAATAAACAAAAAACCCGACTGCAATAAACAAAAAAACTGAAAAGCGAAAAACAAGCTCTATAATCTATACAAAATTGTAAGAGCATGCACTTATTGATATTTATAATAATTGAAATTTAACTTGAATATTGGAAAAGGTACCTATTGCAGGCGGGGAGAAGCAATGAATTTCAAAAGCTATTTCTTGAAAAAAATTAACGTTTGGACTAGCTTGGCCCCTCCTGGAACACCTTTTCCAATATTCAAGTTAAATTTAAATTGTTATAAATATCAATAAGTACATGCTCTTACAATTTTCTATAGATTATAGAGCTTGTTTTTCGCTTTTCAGTTATTTTGTTTATTGCAGTCGGGTTTTTTGTTTATTTTTTTAAGGATGTATTGTACCTCTTTAATAACAATGTAAAATACTAAATTTTATGAATAAATATCTGAATCTCAATCTGAATCTGCTCTCGCTGTGCCAATATTACTTGTTTACGCTGCATTCGCGCTGAAAACATATTTTTAATTAACAACAGGATTTTAATATTTCATCCAACATAGTATCTACCTAAACTCAACGTTTTAACGCTCAACCAAAACAAAGGAAAAGGTTGAAGTCTTTATCCATCGTGTATCTTTATGATGTTATTTAAAGCTGGTATTGTGGCAAGGCTCTCTAGATGGATATAGATTTCCATCAAAATCAGTGAAGCCGTGAGCTTTACAAACAAGGTGGGTTGCCTTTACGGAGGTTAGGTAGCCGTAGAATCGTACGTACATGTTCCTTCTCTATCGATTTTGGTACCGAAATACATTTTCAATTAGATAATATAGTACCTAACACAATAAGAGGAATAATATACATAATGATCCTGAAAAGAGATACAATTTTATCTTTTACAATAATAATATTTGTTGACCTTTAATTAATTTTTATTTCTAACGAGATCATCGTTATTTCTTATAATTTGTCATGCCATGTAATTTATACTGTAACATTATATAGAGCAGTAAAGTCTGAATCTGAATGTGAATCCGGTCACCTGCCGAGTTCCATGCAAACTAACAAACAATATAAATCTCGCGCGGCGGGCGCCGGCCCTCGGCCGCATTCATTAACCGAGCCGGGCGTTCATATACAACTCCATACTCGTACTGACCTGGCCAGGCGCTCTGACCTCCCCCTCTGTCCACATCCAACTACTGACAGACGTCGCAAGAGCCAAGGGCAGGTCTAAAAAACTGGTCACCTCGCATTACTTGAGTTCTTCGTCCAGATTTCACGGGTCTCCCCGGGTAATTAATGAAAAAAAGATAGAAAGAAAACATTTATTCACAACAATAACACACATAAATATAACATAAAAAACAAGGACAAGAAACTACGGATAGTGTAAGTAATTGTTGCGAAACGGTCCCGTAATGCAGCTTTGGAACAGGCTTCAGCGGGGAATTTAAGGGGGTAGGTCCCACCGCATTGGTGCAGCGGCTGCAGCATGCACGCGGTGACCGCGAAGATGTTCACTTTAACGTGGACACTTGGGCTGATGGCACTCGGAACTGACGCACTTCGGACTTTAATGATCACAATATTAACAAAAAATAACTTCTTTAAAATGGTAGGTAAATAGGTCAGTCCAACTGAAGTCTGCTTTTGGTTAAAATATTGTTGGACGCCGACTTCAGTTGGACTGACCTATTTACCTACCATTTTAAAGAAGTTATTTTTTGCTTTTTGAAGGCGGGTTTTTGTTTTTTTAAACATTTATTTTATTTTATACTTTTTAGTGATCCTATTTATGCTGTTACGTAGCTCCACTTCTAAATATTAATGAGAAACTATAGAACATTTCAAGCTCGCCGCAGACAACGCCGCGGGAATGTCATAGTCATATTTAAACCTAAATGTGCTTCGGCATAGTCGCTCAACTACCTTAATCGAAATATCTTATCGCCACCCTTGAAATAGGTACCGTTAAGGAGTTCCGGTGGCCATTTGTGGTCTTCATCAGCAAATGCACGAGTTACAGTGAAAAATACCGAAATCGCTATAAATGTGCCTATAATATTTGAGGAGTTGTCTTGATTTCTCCAAGATCCCATCATCAGATCCTGACGTCTTGACACTGGATTAAAAAGTATACCCATTCAAACAACGAAAAAATTTTTCAAATCGGTCCAGTGGTCTTCGAGTAATCGGGGAAAATATATTTTAAAAAAAACCCGACGAATTGAGAACGTCCTCCTTTTTTTGAAGTCGGTTAAATTTTTTATTTAAAACCAGTCGCTGTTCTTGTTCAAAAATAATTTACTTTTTCTACCTTATAATACTTTGTAGAAAATTTTCGTATTTATAATGAGTGAAATGGAACCCTGATCCACTATACAACTGTGTCACTGTAACGTTATATTATTATATTAAATTGTATGAATTGTTAAACAAAATGTTACTGTGACACAGTTTTATGGTGGTTCAGGGATTCATTTTGCCGTACTGTGTCTTTTTAAAATAACTAAGAAGTAACTCTTTTTTAACGTACCTATGACTTATCCTTATAAATTGTGCATTAAACTGTTCATCTTCACTGTCTTCGTAAAAGCAAACTGTAAAAGTAAGTATGTCATATTTGTAGCTAATTAAATGAAACAGGTATTAGCGTTATTTTTTCACAGACTTGATCAAATCAGGGTGAAGTTATGTAATCATCCGCAATTGACAACATTTAAAAAAAAAGCATTTTTGTTTTTTCGCGTTTATAATAGCTGGTTAAAAATTAGACTACCCGTGTTTCTCGGTTTTTCAACAGAAACAGAACTGACTGTCATGTCATGTCACTTGTCAACCATAACAACTGTAACAACATAAATTCGTTGCCTTTGGGCAGATTGCGGCTATCCGCTTTTACAAATCCGTTAGTCACTTTCATTTTAAATAGCGTATATCAAAACAATAGTATACGAGAATCGAAAGCGTGTCGTTAGAATCAAGTAATCCGTCAGACAGCTGAAAAATGGATATGGCAGTTGTATATTTTTTGCAATTCCTGTGGTATTAAATGGACTAAGGGCACTATAAGTGTATTCCTAACATTCACAATCCAACTTTTTTTACTGTTTTTCCTAAATATAAAAAAAACTACTGCATAAAAAAAACAAAAATATTTTTAATGTAATCAGCAGTGAAAAATCTACAAACGGTATTTTATTTTACTACCTTAGCACATATGAATTGTTGTCAATTCATTATAACCGAACTACCTGATTAAACCGGCGACACACTCACTCGAGGCAACCCCGTGGCCCTTCCTGCCAAGCAACTAGGCCGCACCGGCTCAGGCAGGTCACCGTGTTGGCCACGAGCCCACCTCAGACTTCCAAGGTTCCATCTGGACATTGATGTCTTTAGTAAAAAAAAAACACTTGTTTACTGGAATCTGTACTGTTTTCTTTATATCGACAATCGTGGCAATATGTATAAGTTGAATATCAAAATAGTTCTGTGAAGGCTATAACTTTAGAATAACTCTAGCGATTTTCATGAAACTTAGCTAACAATAAGAACCACCGCTAGATAACCTGAGGGCCCTGCCAAGATGCATTGCGGTAACTAACGTTTCTATTCGTTTCGTTTTTAAACCAATCACGTCACTGGTAGATCACGTGACTTTTCGTATCACGTCATCTACCAGTGACGCGATTGGTTTAAAAACAAGTCGAATAGAAACGCTAGTTAGGACAATGCATCTTGGCAGGGCCTTCTGCTTTCAAATAAAGAATACCGCAACCAAATTGGTTCACCCATTTAAGAGCTACGGTGCCGCAGATACCCACACAGACAGACACAGACACTCACAGACACACACACACACACATAGCGGAACAAACTTATAACACCGCTCTTTTTGCGTATGGGATATCGTATAAAATATGGGAGAACGCAACATCTCAAAAATATGTCAATGTAATACTTAAGAACTTCGTAACATTTATGAGATGATTATTTCGAAGAGATAAATATTTTTGCACTTGACTGTACTAAGCATGTGCGCCGGTGAACTACGTGTAGTTGTGACTCTGTCCGCTTATACTCGTAGGTGGTTCATCGGTATTTCCTCGGGAACTGTTTAATTTTCCGGGATATCATTTTACCAAATTTCACCATCAATAAACTCACTCTCACATGTAAAACATCCGTAAATACATAGGTATAAGACAATATTTAAGAGACCATGTATTTTACTGTATTCTGACAAATAAATTAATTTGAATTTGAATTCGAAGAATAAGGAAATAAGGGTAATATCATCGTCCGTGTCCGCAACTTGGAGTTACAGCGATGTTTAAATTCCGACATCGTTTTATCTTAGATGCTCATTTACTTGATTTAATATTATACTGACTAGAACTCACTATCACTCCTCCGACCAATCACTGGAATTTGCCACTTTTTGCATTCGTATTATTAATTTCAATTCATCAAGACATTTTTGGCATTCCAGTTATAACAAAATCACCCCCCTCTTGCTTGCTTGCTGTAAAATGGCTCAATTTTGTGCCCGAGGTCATTATCGCGCGCCGCTCGCGTCGCCGCGTTGTTTAATGCATGCCGAATGCACTTGCACTCCGCACCACCCTCCGGGAAATACCTGCTCTTTTCGCTCTCAAGCTCGCATCTCACTATTTTGGTACATTTAAAATTAAACTTTATAATTCTCTGTTCAAGGTTTTGTATAGTTTTTTAAGATACGAGGTTGGGAAGGTGAGCGCTAGGTATGCAACCGTATTAAAATTGCAGCTCGCCTGCAAATAGCCGAGTCTGCGTCTCAGTGAAGACGCGATTGTGTGCACTGCACTGCTGGAAGGAATGTAAGTATTCTAAATTCCTTACTTGTTTCTCAAGAACTCGTCGCCTAGTGTAGCGTGTCCTAAAATTATATGACTTTTAAGTTCAGGGATGATAAAGGTTAACCAGCAGATTTTTAAATTTAAACATCTTATGGTAGAGGAGGCCATACAAGCCAGAGAGTCTCGTCTCCTGATGGAAAGTAATTACCGCCACCCGTAGACTCCCGCAGCGAAGGAAGGCAGGTTTCAATAAAGAGGTGGCTCGTCTCGTCTCTGAAGGTGTCTGCCGGCCGTATTATTAAACTGATCTCGACTAATACTCGCCTCAAAATGCGTCCATTGTCTCAGTTTTCTATGGCTAGACATTTACTTTGACGTATCTCGTAACGGGCATCTCGATGAAGAGAGTGACGGCACGTAATAATTACTAACATTACTGTGGTGTAAGCAGTGACCTACATCGGGAACAATATGTCTGATTCTCATAAAATCCTAAATGTATTAATGTCTCGACCAACCTCTGTTAAGAAGCCATCAGATTTAGCGTCTACCTCTGAATCCCGCGTGATAAGCGTATTACACTCGCCGGTAATAGAACCCAGGCTCGCTGCGCCCGCCGGCGCCGGCGCCGCGCCGTGGCCCGGAAGATCGGATGAGCGTTAATAACTCTATCCGATGAAGCCGACGGTCGGCGTCTCGGCGACGACTGACGACCCTCGGCGGCTGACATACAACTGAAGAGACACTCTCAAATCTTAAACTAGCAGTTCCTAGCCAACTCTAAGAACTAATATAATATAAGTTTACTTTTGTATGATGCGTGTGCATTCATTTCAAATAAGTAGGTGTAAGAAATATTTGACCAGCAAGCAAGTACCTAATGATAAAAACGGGTTACCTTTGTTTCGGCGAAATATGTTTGCCAAATGTATCGTTTCCCAACTTTTCATTTGCCAACCCGCTTTGTTTTCTAACCTAACCTAACCTAACCTATAGGGTTCTACACGATGGTACTGAAATAAATTCTGAAAAATTTATATAACAATGGGTTGGCAAATGAAAAAGTTGGGATATGATACATTTGGCAAACATATTTTTGCCAAACGGCAGGCTCCCGATAAATACATACCTAGTCAGTCAACGTCATAAGTAGGTGATAGATACGTAGGGCAGGTATTATTTAACTTCTTTTGACATATCACTAATAGAACCACGATACACGATAAGCGGGATGTTACTGTGGCAGCCGACGAGGAACGGGTTAATTTGGGTGCAAGCGGTGCCGGCTGCCTCGCCACTGCCTCGCCGCTGCACATAGATAGGTTTTTAGGTTTTATGCGGCCAAAATTGAAGTTTTTAAAGTAGTTACAAATACAAAATGTAATATCTCTCTACGTTAACAATAGAACAGGCGATAATAAACCGGTCCTTTTGGCTTCGATACCTGCGCGGGGTGCGTGCGCAGGTAGTCGGAACTTGTTAGTCTCCCGCTACGCACGCGCTCCCGCTGTTTACGCTTTTAAAGTGACCTATTTTTCGACGTGAATATTTTTAATTTTAAGACAGTTATCAAAGTTAACAATATGGATTCCAGTGGTTCAGGTAAATAACATTATTTACTACAAAAAATTTCAAATTAGTACAATAAAAACACCTTTATTTTGAAGCTTCTAAACATATTACGTTTTCTTGAAAAAATATTCTTGATTTTTCAATTTAAAAGCAATTTAGTTATGTTATCGCTTCCTCTCGCCCATAAATTATTATGTATCATAATACTTAACACTCTTTTCTTATGATTCTGATAAAAATCAGCTGCAGTTAGGTGCAGTTAGGGTAAAAAAAATGATGTTGAAATATGTACCAAAAAAAATTTATTTTTTCTTTTTCGTCGTAGGTTCTCCTGCCTCATCCGGAACAAAATTAGTCACCCGTCAATTTCTTTACGATAAAATGCAAAGCCAGAATTTAATAAATATGGACGAAAAATTGGCCTATTTAGAAAATTACCTGTTTTCTTCCTATGGTGACAGAGAAGAAAATATAAAAAAACTAAAGCAAAATATTGCTTACTTCAAGACTGCCATAAAGAAAAAATGGTCTAGAGCACAAAGAAAAGAAGATAATTTCTTAAAATCAAACCAGTCATGGTTAAATGGGAAGTTTGAAATCCCAATCCAAGCGCAAAATCATCCAGGCCGCCCTTCAAAATCATTTGAAGAGTCAAGTGAAAGAAGCAAGCGTCGCAAAATTGAAGTGGTACGCTCGGCCGTAGAAGACGATTCTGTTATCATTCATGCTGCTCAGTCAACTTTGAGAGCTAAGGGACTTCGAAATGCATCAGAAATCCTTAAAGAAATTACAAAGTCGCCAACGAGGGCAGAAAAATACAGAAATGCCTACAAGTCATCGAGTGAACCCGAAAAACACAATATATTAACACCTCAAGAAGCATTGGCAATGTTTGTAGAAGCCGACCTTACACGACAGCAGTATGAAATCATACGTAAGACGAATAAGTCGCTTTATCCTTGCTACGACAGATTATTAGAGGCCAAAAAAGAATGCTATCCGCCTGAACAAGATATAAAAGTGACCAGTCTGTATGCAGAAAGTACTTTGCAAAGTCTTATTGATATAACTCTTATGCGCCTTTCAATGTACTTAGAGGAAGTACTTCTAACTGCTAGTGAAGAAGATAGACAAACTTTAACTATTATAAATAAATGGGGATGTGATGGCTCCCAGCAAGCTAGATATAAACAAAAGTATGAAAACCCTGCTGATTCGGACGCCAATATATTTTTGAGCTCATTTGTCCCTTTACAAATATTTTGTGGCAAGGATAACAAAAAAGTCATTTGGGAGAATCCTTCTCCATCATCCCCCCGGTATTGCCGTCCTATAAGGTTCAGATTTCTGAAAGAATCCTTGGATGTGACGAAAGACGAAATCAATTACGTTGAAGAATCGGTAAAAAATTTGGTTCCTACCGAAATCGAAATAAATGGAAATAAATTTACGTACAAGCACATTTTCAAGATGACTATGGTTGACGGCAAGGTTTGCAATGCAGCAACCGACAACAAGTCTACCAGTCGATGCTTTATTTGTAAAGCCACATCAAAAGATTTTAACAATTTAAGCAAAAAATATGATGTAAGTCCTGAAACTTTAGACTTTGGAATATCTGTGCTACATGCCAGAATCAGAATTTTTGAGAGTGTTTTGCACTTGGGCTATAAACTAGAAGTTCAAAAATACAGAAAAAAAAAAACGACGAAAGAAAAAGCCTTGGAATTGGCCGCTAAACAAAAAATCCAAGACAGATTTAAAATTGAAACCGGGTTACTCATTGACATGCCCAAGTCCAACTTTGGGAACACCAATGACGGAAATACCGCCCGTAGATTTTTCGAGAACCCCCAATTGGCCTCCGACATAACTGGAGTGAACTTCGATTTAATTTACAGACTAAAAGTAATTTTAGAAACCATTTCAAGTGGATACGTTATTGACGCCAAAAAATATGATGAGTATGCACTTGATACCGCCAAATTATACGTGCAGCATTATTGTTGGCACCCGATGACCCCTACTTTGCACAAAGTGCTCATACATGGTGCTGCTATAATAGACAATTCACTTCTCCCAATAGGCCAATTGTCGGAGGAGGCTCAAGAGGCCCGAAATAAGCACTTTCGAATGTATAGAGAAAATTACGCCAGAAAATTTTCCCGCGAGCAGTGTAACCGCGACATTTATAATAAACTAATATTGAGCTCTGATCCGCTCATAAGTAGTATAAGCATACAACAAAGAAGGAGAAAAAAAATATCTAAATCCTTTTCTCCGGAAACTTTAGAGATGATTTTACCCACCAAACCTAACTCCGCTTCACCAGAATCTTCGGACGATGAGGATCTGCAGTAACAAATAGGCATGGAGTAGGTATATGTCTACGGGATACGTGAATTAATTAGTCTTTACATATATAAAATATATTTTTTACGTCTGTGACATACGGTTTTTGTTTTTGTTTTCATAAATGTTTTTTTTTTAATACATAATTAAAATTTCAACAGAAAATTGTTTTTTATTATCAATTATATCATTTAGAATAGTTATATCAATTAAAATAATTTTGGCCGCGTAAAACCTGAAAACCTATCTGTGTGCGCTGCCTTGCCGCCTTTGTCTCGGCGCACGACCAAGCTGGGCCGTCGAAGATAACATCGCCATCGCTTTAAACTACATCTCGCTGATGCAGCAGTCGATCGATCAGATAATAGCGAGGAAGAGCATCTATGCTGGTTAGTGCAAAGGGGCAATGAATTATACCGAAGGTTATAATAGATATTATCATTATCACGTCCGTCTCTCTGGCGATTAGTTGATTCACACGATAACACTTAACACACACATTAAAGCTTATGAAAGCAATAATGATTACGTTTTAATTATGACAAAAAATGTTTAATGGTGGAAAGGAGTAGTAAAACAAGATTATAGATAACTTTTCAACAATACTCATGCAGAATGAAACTCTACTTAATTTACAACAATAAACAAATAAAAAGAACTACCTCTACATTATTAATAATGATAAATTACTGTTTGTGACAGTGTAGTACTCATCCACCTTGTACTCGTACAGTTGGGCAGGCTACTGCCGACAACAGGGTGGCTCTGCCACTAGAGCACGGCCACGACATACCAAGTCTAATAAAATCAAGTCCTGGAAAACAAACCCAGCGTGAGAACTAGACCGCAGTTTGTTCCATCGCGATACTCGGATCCAGCTGAGACTTAAAGCCTGTCATTTTAAAACTGTCAGTTACACGTACCGTCCATTACGCAAGGTGCATTATCACTCAATCAGTCACGCCGCAGCGAATATTGGACTGATAATGGATCACCATTAACTGCAAGAGCCGGCGCGGGAGTTATCACCAATTGAAATGGGATATAGTTTTTGCCGTGGCCCGCCCGCTCCCCCGGCGTAGTCCGCCCGCTCCCCCTGCGTGCCCGCATGCCGGCCACGTCCGCCGAATTTGATGGGATTACCCAAAATAATACGCGGCTGTACTGTAGTACACTCTCCGTATTATCCATTGGTTGAATAACTAACGTCATTATGTTAACAGTTCACACTATTTGGATCAGAGTTTTTAATGATTACTTTTTGTGCCTTTCCGCTATGCTATGCTAGGATATTTTATATTATATTATTGTACCTAGTTTCACGAAAGCTATACCGCTCAAATGGAATAATGTCACATGGTGTTTTTTTTTGGTTTCGAAGTGTAACTAGGAACCTTTATAGTGTCGCCGATTTACTAATGTGTTGCTGATATTTTTTGTCATATTTTTTGTCTTCGTTGAGGCGATGGCCTCCAAAACCCAAATTCCCTTAACATTGATTATACTTTGATTATAAGAGTAGTAGCTACCGACTGACGGCAATTTTACAATTAAAAAAATGAATTGCAGCATGTTACTTGGCAAATATGTTTTCGCAGAAGTTCCTTTCGCATATTTACTTTCAGCATGCTACTCATATAACATCGCATATTTTTTAAATTCAGAATCATACTTTGGTATACTATCGATGACAATAATCTTAATCAAATAAAAATCTTAAAAATTAAATTTATTGCACAAAAGAATACACTCACACTTTCTTTTCAATGTGACACTCGTGGATGTTATTATGAAACTCGCATTACGGCTCATTTCATAAAACCACACTCGTGTATTAATGCGTCTCATTATGCACCAGCCACATAAACGAATAAAAGAAAAACTATCATAGCGACTACAGTGTTTACACCTACCGTTAACTGGGGTTATTTACTTTGGTCAAATTCAAAGTTTAACAAGAAATTTTATAGAAACTAATAGGCAAAATGATAAAATAAAAATATACAATAATGAGCTTTTCTTGTTTTTTCCACTTGATTAATTAGAAACAATGACCTTGAAACCAAATAAAAACACTATTTTCAAAGTTAAACTATGAATACTGTGAAACCACTAAATACTTCAATGAATACCTCAAGTGAACCCCCTGAAAAGCACGTAAAATCTGAAGAAATATAGAATAGATGTTGTTCTTTTTCGATATCACCTACATTAGATTTGTTTAACATTAGACGCCATTCAAATAACATATGTTTTTGCATAACATACGTACATTTGAAGTTTTTTTACCTCAAAAATTAAGACAAAAAGCACACTAACAATTCATAGTTTTTTCTATACGAAACAGACAGTAACACGCGCACTACGAGTACTTTTTTTAGGAGCAACTATTGCCGTTACCAATGGCGAAAAAAATTATATGGAGGCGTATACCAACTCCTCAAAAAATACACGTTTGTATGAAATGGTAGTTGCTATCAAAGTCACCCAGTAAATCAAAATAACCCCGGTTTACGGTACCCACTGAGAGGTATCACTTAACAATTAGAAAATTAGTTCATACTTGTTCTTTTTAAAATGTGTTTTTGTGTTTGTAGTAGCGGCGTTGGAACCCTACTCTGAGTATGGTTCGACTCGCCTTGCCCGGTTTTTTATCTTGAGCATAAAACATAGTATTTTGTCGGGAAAGTCCAGGACATTTCGCATCCTCAGCTAGCTACATTAGTCAGCTTACTGCGGCGGTGTTTCTGGACCGCTGCAACTTGGGGACCTTCAAAAGACGAGCATACTCTTTTCTCCAAGGCCAGCAACGCAGCTGCAATACCTCTCCTGGTACGAGTATTGCAGGTGTCCATTGGCAGCGGTGTTTGCCCACGCTTGCATAAAAAAAACTTACATGTTCCCTAGATCAGTAAAACGCGTAACATCTGTAGGAGGCAATCTATGTTTCGCCCGGTCAGCGGCTCCAGCGCTGCCCGTCAGCGGCCTTCTTAAAAGTTCGCAGCGCCTGAAGCTCCCGCAGCTCAGCCCCATTGAGCGGCGCTCGGCTGAGCTCTCGCGAGTTAGATATCTTTTCATACTTAAATATAACGCGATTGGAAAAGAACTTGTGTACACGTTGGAGGGTTTCAGTATTGAGTTTACTCATCAACTACTTACTAACTTGGTTTAGCTCAGGATGGATTATATAAGGTTTACATTACAGCCGATTTATTAAGCTCTATACTTACATTTATAATTCTCCCTCGCCTTGGAAGCACTATTTTTTTTCCAAAATCGACCCCCTACCGGGAAGAAATAGGAGGAATAGCTGGAAACTAATTCTACGTGTACAAAAGTGTCGCATGTCCTCTAGTTCATGATTTAGATAATATATAATTTCGAATTAGATCACGTAACGTAACCTCAAAGTCGTCCAAAACATGAATTTTGGTAAAGTTTTGACAGTAAATATATCTTTATCTTTATCTTTACCTTTATCTTTAATGTATCGATCACGAGATTATACAAATTCATAAAAAAATTATGGTTTAAAAAAAACAAAAAACTGCCATCAATAACTATTGGTTTTCATAATCAGTTCCAAATCCAAATGCAAATGCTGGACTGGTTACTGAAAATACAAAATCGCAATGAGTATGCCTATAATTCTGAGGAGTTCCCTCAATTTCTCACGGATCCCCTCTTGAAATACTAACTTGGTAACAATAGAACCAACTTAAGAATAGGTACACTACCGAACAAAAAAATTATTTTCAAAATTGGTCCACAATTGACGGAGTAATCGCGTCACAAACACATCGACAATAAACTTTATTTATTATTGATAATGGGTGTGCTCTTGACTAACTCTTGTCCTTGGAGCGCGACGATTCTGTACATACAGTGGAATTGGGAACCTCATCTTTTTTGAAGTCGATTACAAAATAAGGTTTTGTCAACCAATTGTTTTGAATTCCCGCTGAGACCCTGCGCCCCCCGGGCTCCATCAGGAGACCGGCTCCGGAACTCCAGAGAAGGGGTGTTATTCTTTTAAAAACGGCGCTCGGTCGGTCGAACGAGTGAACACACCGGCGACTTTTAAGTACAATACACATTTTAGCGCGTGCATTCTCGATAAGGCACTGTCTTGTGCGCTCTGACGGGACTACTTAAACTCGCCGGCGTGGCGCGTTCACTCGTTCACTCATTCGACCGACCGAGCGCCGTTTTTAAGAGAAATACACCCCCTGTTCGGGCCGGTGCGGTTTTTAGCGACTCCCAACAAATCGGCCTCGGACTGCGACTGCATAAATAACAATAACTTCCTCACCGCATGGCCCGCGCCCCAGCAATAGGCATCACTCGCCCTGAGAGCTCAGAAGCTCCGAGCGATGGTTTCGTTACGGTTATGTTTGTGTGTTTGTCCGTATGTTTAGTTCGAATCTTGCAAGTCATTTTTGAACCAGTTCCCGTTATTGAAATAGGCTATTTGGAATAAATATGTAAACCCGATTTGATGTTTTTAAATATATCGTTCAATTTTTAACTGGAAGAATCTTTTGTATTTCTCTGTATTTTGTGTTTTTTAATTTTCCTGTTTGTACAACAAAGTATTTTACATTTATACCTACATACGAAGCAAAGTTAGCTCGAAGAGATTATTTAAAGGGATAAATTGTCCTTTATACAGTTACAGTGAACCAATTTAGATTTTTAAGCCACTATGGACTATTAAACTGACGTCAGCGAAAAAGTAAGAAATTTTTCATTGTATTGCATTATAAAAAATAATGTCTAGGATCTGATCTGACGTTAGAATCGGGAGGTAGCAACAGGATCTCCGCCGAGCTAGGACCCGCCACCACCTCGCCGCTCGCCCGCCGACGGTGGAGCACCGCCCGGCGCCGCTGCGCCCGCGGCCCGCCCGACCGATCATCGGATTCGGATTTACATGCCGTTCCGAGTAGTTATGATTTATCGCCTGAGTTGAGGCCGGGCGGCGCCCGCGCCGGAGCGCGAGCAGCAGCACCCACAATCACACGCTGATTCATTGCCTTTACAAACTATTATTAAATAAGTTTCGAGTTTCGAGCGATTGTAACGTAAAAATAAACATTTTGGTAGCATGTACTGGTTTACTACTTATACACCGTAGAATCGCTTGGCTCGCTCACAGATCATCTTTTTTCCCTACTACCTAATCCGGCAGGTAACGTTTTATTCTAACATGACTGCCAAATAGGGACGTAATCTTTTTGCCTAGTACGTACTTACACTACTTAGGGCCACTTGCACAGAAAATTTAACACTGGGTTACGTACGACACTAACCGCCCGTTTCACATTCGACAAGTAAAGCATATTTGACAGATAAATTTAGCCCTTTCTCTTTCTTACACTTAAAACTAGACAAGGAGAGAGTCAACTTTAAATGGCTGATAAATTTACTCGTCGATTGTGAAACAGGCCCTTACTCGAGTTAGTAAACGTCAGATTCATACGACAACTGTCATTGTAGCTCTGGTTCGTGAGAGTACATTTTCTGTGCAAGTGGCCCTTAAAGGGCTTCAATTCTACTCGGCAAAACCATATCTCCTTCGACATGTTATCATATTGTCGTTACGATAGCTCTTATTTATTTAACAGTAACGGAGGTCGAGTGGAAACATTTTGTCTTTTTGTCTCTGTCCCCTTTCGTAGAGGCTTTCGGAGACAGTATCGAAATATTAGTCCTAGCGCTAAAAATATCACTGGGCACGATATAAAATGTAAATGCCGAATGCTCTGAAAAAAAAAGCGTGTAAAAAATATATTTCACATAAATAGTACCACGGAAATATAAAGACCCTTGCAGTGGGGTTTTTAAATCTTTCGATTCGTTGGACATGTAATTATTCCCACGGTCGCACGACCTGGCGGATTATTCGCGGTGGTCGTACAAACATCGCGGCCATGACGCGGTCGTTGCTGCGGGCGCTCGCTGCAGGCGCCGCGTCCCCGTCTCTCGCCGGACGCCGCTCTACTTTCCACGCCGCGCGACCAACATAATATATTTACGAGCTTTGTGCCGAAACTCTGGGAAAAGGACCGTCACTGGCGTGGGAGCTTTTCTCAGAAAGTAGGACCAAGTTCCCTACCGTTGTCTGTATCCAGAGGGCCTAATATGGCTGCGTTTATCGAGAGACAAAATTCGCATAACACATCCGTCACTTTCTGACACGTGTATAAGTACGAGAGTGACGAATGCTTTATCCACATTTTGTCACGCGATAAACGCAACCCTACTAGGCCCGCAACTGCGACATCTCAGACGTCACTTCTGTGAAAACAATAAATCAATCAAATCACTCAACCAATGCATTTGTGTGCGATGGTCTCCTGTTTTTGATAGATCGATTTTTCGCTGTCGTAAGCCCTTGTATTACCAATTTCATCGAATTTGTTAGAGCTGTTTCGTGATTGAGGCACTGGCCCGCAAAACTAAGTATCACCCTTTTAATACTAGCTAGTATTAAAAGTGTGATACTTAGTTTTGCGGGCCAGTGTACATATACATATATATGTATACAAATATTGCTCGTTTAATAGTACGTCTAGTGTATAATATCTTTGAATAAGTTTCACTTTGTTTTAGGCCATAGCTATTTTTTTCAACAATTTGAGCTCTATACAGGGTGGAAAAAACGAGCGCCACATGGATGGCAACTAAGTTAAATATTGGAAATAGCAAATTCTACGCAAATGAGACTTACGTTTATTTTGAAAAAATAAAATACTGCCTTTGGAATTTTTGAAAATTCGTGTGCCTTAACCGGGAATCGAACTGTTCGAATATGACAAAATAATAACGAAGGGTTTTTTACAGTCATTATTTAATTTAAAGGTGTATGTGTTATAGATATAAATGATCACTATCATATCATAAAACACAACTTTATTTTTCAATCATATTCGTCCAGTTCGATTCCTGGTTAAGGAAGAGGATTTTTTCTCAAAAATCCAATAATGCATTATTTTTATTCTTTAAAATAAAAGTAAATCTCCTTTGCTTACAACTTGCTATTTCCAATATTTAAGGTGTTTGCCGTTCATGTGGCATTCGTTTTTTCCACCCTGTATAAGCGAGATGGCATAAAACAAATTAGAATAGAACAGAAATAATAGCTGTTATAGAATCAGTAAGAAATATAGTGTTATTTATTTACACCCAATCGCATTTTTCGTTCGTCTTTGTGCGTACACCATCTTCATATAAGTGAATAGTAAAACAAATTTATATTTTGTTAAAAAAAGAATTTACTTGTACACTTAGGTACTTACCGTGCAGTTTGAACCCTGTTATTCGGGCAGCGCGTCCCTGAGGCCCTACTTTGAAATTCGAAGTTCGAAGTTACGTTAGCTCCATCCCTGTCACTCGTCATTCGAGACTAAATCGAGAGAAAGGGATGAAGCTATCGTAATTTCGAACTTCGAATTTCAAAGTAGGGCCTCTGTTGCGACGTACAATAAAGCGACGGCCCTAAGCTGCCTCGGCGCGGAGGGCAGTTTATGAAATACAGATTTAGCGCGTCGCGTCGTAGTTTTATGGTTCACGTTTGTAATTAGTTACCGCAGCAGTCGAGCGGCGGCAGTAAACGGACTAACGATGTGTAGAATAACGTAGCTGCATTTTGCGGCCAATTGCCGTCGTATAAATATTTGTTGTTCTTCGTTTATTGTCGGTTGTTAATATTATTCACGAGTGCCGCTGTCACGCACGCCGCGCCACGTCGTGATTGGCCGTAAATCGCCGAGCCGCCGCGCGGTCATGCTTCTCGTTTCCGATTCGAAACAACTTTACGAATCGAACAGCTGTCGATACTTTTACCGTATTTTGAATGCTGAAAGATATGTTCATTCGACAACAAAATTGGAAATATTCTTATACATTGTAACTGAAGGCGGGTCAGGGTTGGAAGCGCGCCGCTCACACTGTAATCCGTTAGAACTTCCTTTCAAAATAACCAGCGAAATTATGTAAACGTATTTTACGTAGACGAGATCGCGGTCTAGCATTTGAACGCTTTAAACTCCATAAAACGCAGTCTTGCTTTTAAAAGGAAGAAATCCGGCGCGGCGAGGGTGGCGGCGAACAAAGCCGCAGTTGGCCGCGGGATTTCACGACAAATTGAACGTTTGGACGAATTTTACTACTAACGAAACTGCGGGGCGGCGCCCGGGCGCCCGCCACAACATTTATTGGCAAAAATTGGGCTCAGCCGTTTTTTCCATCCATTTCCTTTATTGATTGATGCCTTTGAAATTCATATTGAAATGAGGAAAACAATAATTTTGACTCAGCCTTAATTTGATGAAATAATCATTATACGAACGTTCGTAGAAACGTTTATGCCGGGCACATCTACAAATGGGATGCGTTTCAATTATTCTAAAAACATTTTGCATAATTTAATTTATCTACCTAAGAAATGATTATCAAACGCCCAGCATAAAAAAAATGAATTTTTTTTTGTAGCAGAACGGTCAATTAATATATAAATACAACACTCATTATCATAACAATATTTTGTATGACATTAATAATGCCACTTGGTATAACATACATTAAGTAAATATAAACTAATTATAATGATATTAAATTAAATTTAAAATTGTGCAAAACGTGGTTACAGAATAGAGAATGTCAGCCAGTTTAGATTTTTGGCTTACCGTATTATTCATTAAAAACTAAAAATAGCTGTAAAAAAATCATTTCGATACGTCAAATAGGTTTCGAGATATTAAATTTTAAACTTCGTATGTGGCGTACGAAACCCGGCGGCTAGCGCTCACGGATGATGACGTCATCGCTTAGCAGCGGTACGCGCCCTTATATGAAAAAGTAAGTTTACAGGGCTATAACTTTTTAACCGTTATAAGTAGCCAGTTGAATTTTTCACAGAGTACGTGTTATTATAAAATCTATCGTTTAAAATTATATAATGAACAATAAATCAAATCCCAAGAGGGGTCTCCATACAAGAAACATGAAAATAAAACATTTTTTTTAGCATTTTTATACGGATTGTATTTTTTTTTATAATGGCTTCTTATTTTGATGCTATTTTAAGCTTAAATTGTAGTCTAATTTTCGTAGTATCCGACTAAATAGCAATCTCAAGTAAAACTGCTACAAATATGTGACAAAACTGATTTTATCAACACGATGTTTTAGGCGGCACCCATCCTGTTATAGACTACGCTTGTACTTGCTTGCTCTGAAGTATCAGTATGCATATTAAATATTACATAAGGTTACTATTATACTATTTGTTCATAATGTAATTACGGGTTAGAGCCATTGATCGTTAGGTTTCAAGACATTATGCATTTTGTTGTTATAAATTTTACCTGTATATCCTTTGTTTAATGGGTACCTACTGAACGAAATTACGCAATTCGTGCTCTAAATGAAAATTAGTACCTACATATGTGAATATTTGGCAGTTCCAATAATATTACATGCATACGTGTCGAATTGTTAACCTCCTCTTTTTGAAGTCGGTTAATAAAAATGATGCGTTCATAAATGCAGAGGTTAAATGTGACTGACATTTAATTTTCGCATAGGTACTCGTCCTTGTGGATTAAACTAAACTACGTTTCTCTCCTGCGAGGGCGAATGTACCTAAGTAATAATTAACTAAATACGTATTTGGTTATCTTGCCAAAATACACATCCTAGCGGTGAATTTAAAAGTATAGTACTTCTAGGTTGGCTGTGGCTGTGCTGGGATTACACTGAGCAAATGTTTCCACACGTTCAGTTTCGTGTGTCGATAGCGATCTGTCTCGCTGGGCGCGTCAAAGTCGCCCATCTGTTGATTAGTCGCTGCGCCCGCGCTACACCCGCGCTACACCCGCGCTACGCTCGCCGCCCGACCGCTGCATGTATCAGGGGTCGCGAAATGCATCAGCACTTTTCACAGCTTTTTGGTTTCCTATTTTGAGCCGCAGTCGTCCATTAAAAAAGAAAGTAGGCCACGTGGATTCATTTGCATGTTTGCATCTACCCGAGCTTTGGGGCTCGCCGCCGGCCAAAGTGCAAGCGAGTAAATAAACTATCATTTGACTAAGTAGCTATTTGGTGCTGTCTTAGATGATTTTGAGAAGGTTGAAACAGTTTAGTGGCCTGTATCTCAGGAACTAATGAATTCTACTTAATGGTGATAGTTTTCTTATTAAATTCGTTATAAGTGCTTTCATTTAACATGTTTTTCAGATTTTTATTACTTGTAGGGCTTTAGGCGGGGAGGGAAGGGGGAAGGAGGGGGGGGGGGGGGCACGCAACCCTAGTGAAAATTACAAGTTTCAAGTTCAATATTTCCTAAACGGTGCCCCAAAACTAAAATCTTTATTTAATGATTTTTTAAGAGCTGTCCACTGATACTTCATTCAATGTTATAAGTAAAAGAGTAAAATACCTTTGCTTTACATGTTATAAAAGGTACTCGAATTTTTTTGTTCAACGGTTTATTTTTACGCATTCGTCAGCAACAACAACAACTGGGCGAAAGAGGCACCAAATAGGGACTAGTTTTTTTTTTTACTATTTTGTCGGCGTAATTTTAATATATTAACGACCTATGCCAAATTACAGCTTTGTAGCACCAAGAGTTTCTGAGTTAAGCCGCGGACAGACGGACAGATGGAAACACGGATATTGCGAAACTATAATAAGGGTTTCTTGTTGTTGTAAAAACTAAATCAAAAGTAGATACGACACAAATTAGTGGCCCACAATTTTTTTTGAGGTCCGTACCAGCAAATAAATAAATAAAATAAAAATAAAAATAAAAATAATTTATTTTCAGATTTCTCGAGATCCATAGGTTGTTAGTTACAAAAATACTTAAAACACTACGTTAGTACATTAATATTAAAAAGTTACATAAACTATTTCAGTCTTAAGACATGAAGGCCGGTGTATCGGCGGAGAATATCCGAATCCCACCTCCCTGCTATCATTTCCAGTATGCTATTTGTGCTCCCCCTCATCTGCCTCACCACAGAGGCCGTCTTCTTACGTACTACTGCATAAAAATCCTCTAAGCTAGCTCCGGCAAACATCCCAGAGGCGCTGCAGAATCGAGGAAGCCCAAACAGCATCCTGAAAATGTTATTATATTGGATTCGCAGGGTATTGTAGGGCCTCAGCCTGAAACTAGCCCACAGGCCGCACGTATAGAAACTTTGACAGTAAGCTCTAAATAAAGTCAGCTTCACTTGAGCACTGCAACGCGCGAACCTATGCGCCAGCATCCCGCCTCGGACCGACAACGCCCTGCGCTCCCGCTCGATATCGAGATCGTCTTTCAGGTCCTCGGTCACAATATGACCTAGGTATTTAAAATGTGTAACACAATTTAAAGGAACTCCGTTTAACATTATTTTGGGCAAGTAGGCTGGACACTTAATTTTACCTTTGAAAATCATGAACTCACTTTTAGTAGCGTTGTACTTCAAACCGTGCTGTTGTGCATACATCTCGCATGTAGTAATAAGCTTTTTAAGGCCTGATACTGACGGGCTCAGCAGCACCATATCGTCCGCGGAACTAATATTATTTACGCAAACATTATCAATCCTACAGCCGGCACGCATGCTGCTGAGCCGCTCAATCAGTTCATTCACGTATAAATTAAACAATCTAGGTGAGGTTAACCCCCCCTGCCTCACCCCACACTTAAGCACATATGGATCTGAATATTCTCTACCACATTTTACCACGTTTATCTGATTGCTATACCAGTGAGACATAATTCCTGTCACAGCCGAATTTATGCCCGTCTCCTTCAGCTTTGACCACAGTATATCATACGACACGGTATCAAAAGCCTTAGAAAGATCTAAGAAACAAGCATAAATGGGAGTATTTCTCTTATCATAATAGCTTACTGTATGTTTTAAGGCTAATATTGCACTCTCAGTAGATAGTCCTTCACGAAAGCCCAATTGAGCGTCATGTAATTTGACATGTAGGTTTAAAAATGTGTCAAGAATCCTGTCTAGTACCTTTGCGGTGACTGTAGCCAAAGAAATCGGCCTATAATTGCTTTTATCCGCGAGATCTCCTGTAGGATTCTTAACTAGGGGAATGACCACAGTTTTCATCAAATCCGGAGGCAAATAAGTGTGTCTCACGCAGAGTGTGAACAGCATAGATAATAACCTCCCAATGTGCGAGCCCGCGTGCTGGAGGTGCTCAATGCTGAGTCCGTCGTGCCCCGGAGACTTACCTCTTTTCATGTTAGCTATAGCTAGTCTAACGTCTTTAGCGGAGACTACAATTGACTGACCTGTCAGACTGGACTCATCATTGAACCCCTCCCGCACGGGTTGGTAGGGGGGCTCCATCTTAAAATAATCCCTGAAAATGTTAGCGACATGTTTGGGTTCACTAACGCCATCCACACTGGCCGACAGACTTGGTTAGTAACTCATTTTTTTGGTACTTTTCCAAAACTTTGCAAACTGTTTAGTTGAATGTTGTGTTGCCAATATGTTGAAAATCTAACTTAGCTTGCTTGTGACTGTTTGATACATGTTTATTCCAACCCAGAATACTTTTACCTTTGTTATTCACACTCGACTTATGTACACTACTCTCTACAGATGCTCTCGTTAGTGCGCTTATTATGTCACCGTATAGTTGATAAATAACGCTTCTGTGTGAAATATCTTGACACATACTATCTGCACAGTAGTGAAGTTCATGCGGAAAATCTACAACTTTTAAATAGTTATTACATAGCTCTGAGTACTTAGCAATCTGTTCGGAGCTTCTTACTCCCCATCACACTTTATTACATAATTCATTTTTTGGTATCTCTTTTGACCTAATTACGTCCGTGTTACATTCGATTTTTAATGGATAGTGATCAGACCAGTATACATCATATAGAACCTCGATATTATTTAACGTGTACCATGCAGAAGTACTTACCACACAGTGATCCAACCACCTTTGGCATCCGTGCGCATCACTCACAAACATATGCGTTCCAGACGATGTACCTAGCCGAATCACATCCGCACATAACCATTGCCTTTCATTACAAAAATTTTACATTTCTTCGCAAAATGGAGCCGATGGATGTGCATTGTAATCGCCCAACATGTACACATTTTCAACATTGTTGTCTTCTATTACAGCATTCATTTCGCCCAAACATTGCGTAAAAATTGGCAAATTATCCGGCACATCGGTCGGCATATATACACATAACACTATGAACTCCTTTCGCGCCTTAGTTACAACTTTTATTCCAGTAATACGCTCACTACTGCACTTTATAACGTTAACACTGTGAAACGCACTATTCCGCCAGAGAAGCGCCACGCCACCGTGAGGCCTACCGCGAAGAACGCCAGCTGACAAGTCCACCGCCGATTTTCCTGTGTAACTGAATTCCTTATCAATTTGTCCTAGGAAGGCCAGGTCATGAGGCAGTAGCCAGGTTTCCTGAGCAAAGCCGTCGATTATTAAGCTATTAAAATAGAAAAAATAATTTTTACTCCGATAAAACAACGAAGTTGAAAGACATTTTAGTTCTTTTCTCAACCAACATCACCGACCTCACAACAACATTGTAGACCCTAATTTTAATACGGGCCTACTTGTCATTTCGTTTTTGTTGGTTAAGTTAAGTTGTTGTAAGTACTCTTACTTGTATGTATATAAATATGTTATTTCATAATTTTGAGTTTATTTCTGTTTGAAGTGGTTTTTTTTAAATTGCTTTTAAATTAAGGATCGACAACACCGAAACTTTAATTAAATACTCGTCACAATGTCACTTTTTTAAAGCGTCTTTTCCGCCGACCCGTGTAAATAACCGAACTGTACTGTGTGTAAATAACACCATGTACTGTATGTATAAAGCAGGTGTAGTTATTGTGATTTTGACGCAATTCACTTTAGGCACCTATAGCGTATTTTAAACTACGGTATGATCAATCCTTACAACCCCATTAAGTTGAAGTATGTTTATGTATGGCCCTTGTACGATAAGGGCAGAACTCTGACGTCATTCCGGCTGTTTGACGGTTATTATTATAACTATTTTCCTTTGCAGAATGTACTTTTGTAGCTCCCCTCGCCCCCACTTCCCACCCCCGCAGGCCGCTAAAGCTTGCTCCTCGCCGGCTGGCGGCTGTAACGCACGCCAGATCGTATTTCATACTTCTTTCACACTTTGTTTACGTTTTCCGGGGAGGAGGCTGGCGTCTCGCTCGCACGCTGCACTCACAAGTGGAATGGAAACACTCGTCTCTGTTTATTTGCGGTGCGCTGATAACTTTAATGGAGATTTATTAATATTCCGTATTTCCCGCAGCTTCCATTCCCGACTCGTTCCCGGCCGCGTTAAATATCACTTCGCCGGGGTTTCATTTGGTTCCCATGCACTTAGGCGACGCTAGACACTGGAGCGGGTCGCGCGGCGCTGGCTGCGCGCCAGACGCTTTCGAAAAATGTGCCGACGGCGTTCTCTAACGTAAGTGCATAATATAAACAATCAAGTCGAAAAATGTAATAAAGTGTTAATGTAGCTGGTATGGTAGCATTTCGAGCATAATCAGAGGAACAGGTACCCTGACCTACTCTTGGCCGCCTACCGATTATTGGCCCATGAGCTAGATGATATAGATGAGATGATAAGGTAATACTTAGAGACGATAATTCAACAATCACTAGGTGCCAGCAACTGGTATTTTAAAGGATAGTTACTAGATTTAACCTACGCCTCGTTGCTGAGAAGTCCTCCTGTAACGAGCGGGCCGAGGCGGTCCCAACGGTGGCCCTGTGCGGGTTGGGGCTCGGTACACAGCTAAACTAGGCAGTAATAAGGCAGGTGTCGTCTTCAACCTTTCTTCAACTATTTATAATAATCGAAATTGAAAGAAAGGAAATTGCGTGACAGATTTATTATCCATCGTGGGTAGGTAGGAAATATGTAAACTATATTAAACCGAAAAAAAATCGTAGGTCTTAGGCAGGATTCGAACCTAGATCTCGTCTGGCTCTCCGGGCCGACGCAGGCGCATTACCACTTATGCCACCAAGACCCTACTAAACATTCACGAAATTAGTGATTGTTTTTTTTTTCATACTCGGAGGGTATGCGCCTGCATCGGGCCGGAGAGCCAGAGGAGATGTAGGTTCGAATCCTACCGAAGACCGACGGAACTTTTCGCTTTAATATAGTTTAGAATTTCGTAACAGACGTTTCTGTAAAATTAAAATTTCTTTAAATATGTCAAACCTATGACAGTTATTACAAACTATCCGATACAACTATTGGCATGTAATGAAGTTTCAACTTAATTCTGCCCAACCAGCAAAACTGTCGAATAAGAATTCCTTTAATCAACTTGTAGTCGAATAACAGCTGAGTTAAAGTTGTCAGAACACCAATATGTCGTATAATCGTGGTAATTTCGACTATTTGGCAATTTTTACTAAATTGTGCAATAATTATATCGAATAAACGTTTACAGCGCTCTGTAAAAGCACTTTTACTCTACCTTTGGAAAGATGCTGAGTTAAAGTGGTTACATTACTTTTACTCAGCAGTTTTGTTCTATAACAGTTATGTAAGAGCTATTGAGTTGCTAATTCACTGCGCTTGGGTGCTTTTATACGGCTATTACTCGACTCATTGTACCGTTTCTATAAAAGCTGAGCACATTACTTTTACTCAGCAGTTTTGTTCTATTAAAGTTATGTAACAGCTATTGAATTGCTAATTTGCTGCGATTGGGCGCTTTTATGCGGCTTTTACTCGAAAGATTGTTCCGATTCTATAAAAGCTGAGTAAAAGCAATCTATTTACTTTTTAGCAGCATTGCCGCTATTACAGACTGCTTATATGACAAGTCGAGTCAAATTCTTTAATAGGACCTGAATTGCATAGAATGCTTTTAGTCGACTTTTACTCAGCTTAGAGCACTATTAGAAGCATCAAAAAAAATATTTACAGCACAAATTCGCCCATATTGGGTTGGTTTATTAACAAAGAAGTTCTTGGCGTATTATTAATTGTGATTGGAAAGAAGTTAAAAGAAGTGATGCTTTTCGTAAAAGAGTTAAAGAAACGTTCAGAGAGATGAAAGAAACTGCAAATTTCATCAAGCCTGATTTGACATCAACGTGTCAATCGTCAAGCGGAAACCGTATCGATGTGAGTGGTTCCGTAGACTCAAATTTTCCACATAGTGACGAGGATGGACGAAATTTTGATTTTATTATAGAAACGAGCCAAGCAGAAACAATTGATAGTGGTTCCGCAGATGTATATAATATGAATTCCACATCCACGTACCAGTAGACCACCATTTTGAATACAAAAAAGTTTAAAAAAACAAAGACCCGCCTTCAAAAAGCAAAAAATAACTTCTTTAAAATGGTAGGTAAAAGCTCAGTCCAACTGAAGTCGGCTTTTTACCCACCATTTTAAAGAAGTTATTTTTTGCTCTTTGAAGGGCGTTTTTGTTTTTTTTACTTTTTTTATTTTATACTTTTTAGTGATCATTATTATTATTATGCTATTGTTCTCCCACTTCTCAATTAATAAGAAACTATAGAGCATTTCAATCTCGCCGCAAGCAACGCCGTGAGAAAGTCATAGTCATATATTTAAACCTAAATATGCTTCGTCATAGTTGCTCAACTATCTTAATCGAAATATTTTGTCGCCACCCTTGAAATATATACCATTTAGGAGTTCCGGTGGCCATCTGTGGTCTTCATCATCAGTTCCACTTCACCAAATAGTGCTTTCCAAGAGCAAATACACAAGTTACAATTAAAAACACCAAAATCGCTATAGCGCCTATAAATTTTGAAGAGTTCCGTCAATTCCTCATGAACTCCATCATCAGATCTTCAGGTTGATAATAATGGGACCAAACTGAAAGCGCCAGCTTTTAAATAAAAAAAGAATCATCAAAATCGGTTCACCCGGTCGAAAGTTCTGAGGTAACCAGGGCTTGGAACCGGTTCAAAAAATACCGGTACTTTACCGGTATTTAAAGGTATTTTTCATTTAGGTTCAAGAGAACCGATAAATATAAATACCGGTAATCCAAAGAACAGGTAAATACGAATACCGGTATTTGTACCTTAAAATACCGGTTCCTAATAAAGGTTCCAGCTACGTTGCCGTTTTGTGCAACAAGGTCAAGTCTCGTCGGCGGCTCGATGCTCGCGCCGCTGCTTTGGTTGTCGACTTGTCACCGTGTACCTACACCGAACGCGGCGTTGTTGCCGGGCGGCGCCTTTGGCTTGCAGCTTTTGAACAATTTCAAATTTCAATCGTGTCATTAGTCCTACGACCTTGGCAGCGCCGCGTCAAAATGAATCTAAATCCGAAGCTCCGGGTGTACCAAAGCACTAAAAAAGACTGACCAAAAGTGCAAAGTGGTGGTGGTGGTGGTGGTGTTGGTGGTGGTGGTGGTGGTGGTGGTGGTGGTGGTGGTGGTGGTGGTGGTGGTTATGATGGTGATGATGGTGATGGTGATGATGGTGATGATGGTGGTGGTGGTGATGATGGTGATTATGGTGATGATGGTGATGATGATGGTGATGATAGTGATGATAGTGATGATGGTGATGATGGTGATGATGGTGGTGATGGTAGAGATGGTGGTGATGGTGGTGATGGTGGTGATGGTGGTGATGGTGGTGATGGAGGTGATGGTGGTGATGGTGGTGATGGTGGTGATGGTGGTGATAGTGGTGGTGATGGTGATGATGGTGGTGATGGTGGTGATGGTGGTGATGGTGGTGATGGTGGTGATGGTGGTGATGATGGTGGTGATGATGGTGATGATGATGATGATCATCTCCTTCATCATTACCATCATCATCACCATCATCAGCACCATATTCATCACCATCGTCATCTTCACCACCATCATCATCATCACCACCATCACCATCACCATCATCATCATCACCATCATCATGATCATCAACTAAAATCGTCTTACATATCAGTCTTTTTTCAGTGGTTACGCTCCATAACCTACTTAACAAATAATGATAATATAATGACTGAAGGAGTAGACATAGGTAGTAAACTAAAATGTGTAATTACACTTACCGTCACCGCCCATTGAAAAACTCGGCAATACCTACTTATTTATAATCTAAAACACAAATCCAAATGTCAAAATTTTAATCGAAATAATATTATGTTAGCGTGCGTCAAGCCGTCGACTATCGACAAGTAACCTAAATCTAACTGACCGACCATCAGGCCATTTGCCGCTTGAAACATAGGTACCATGCCTATACTATTCTGTCTTTTTTATCCCTTCCTCGCACTTATACCCACTATTACTGAATACCGGTATTTGTACCGGTATTCGAGCCTTATTGGTACCGGTATAGAACCGGTAAAATACCTGTATTTCTTACAAAATACCGGTACAACGAGTACCGGTACCTAGCGTGGTACCGGTACCCACGGTACCGGTACCTAGACTGGTACAGGTTCCCAATCAAGGTCACAGTACCGGTTCTCAAAAATACCGGTATTTCAAGCCCTGGAGGTAACAAACATTAAAAAATAGACGAATTGAGAACTTCCTTCTTTTTTTGAAGTCGGTTAAAAAGGAAGTAAAATGCTCTACACACAATTAAAACAACAACTTATGGAACCCTAAAATCTGTCTAACATGGCTGCATCATGTGCTGTAATTGTAATACAAACACCTTTATTCGAGTTATAGTCGTATGAATGAGATGCAATAGAAATTGGATAGCAAAAATGGTTGGTCTTTCAATATATTTTAAATAAATTATTTATAGTTTATTTAAATTAAAAGAATTGGGAAGGCGCATAAATATATATGAACGGTGACCTCTGGTTTAATCAGTAAAATTATTTTCGCAAGTTTTTCTATATAATTAACGCTACGTAAACAATATTTAAAATTTAAGAACTATCGTGGTAAGGTATAAAGAACATTACTTACTTTTTTTTCTGTCTTGAACTTCTGTCAGATTCGATTCAACCCCAAATGATTGATGTCATAGAGAATTAGTATCGAATCATAGCAATCGGCTGCCATTTTAGAACAAATTTGCTGAGTAAAAGCAATTCGGTTGCTATTATAGAACAAATTTGCTGAGTAAAAGCTATTCGGTTGCTATTATAGAACAAATTTGTTCAGTAAAAGCAATTCCGGTGCTATTTTAGAACAAAATTGCTGAGTAAAAGCTATTCGGTTGCTATTATAGAACAAATTTGTTCAGTAAAAGCAATTCCGTTTCTATTATAGATCAAATTAGCTGACAAAAGCGATTCGGTTGCTATTATAGAATAAATTTGCTGAGTAAAGGTAAACTTCTCCCTTTAATGGAACAAATCGTATTCTTTTTTGCTTTTATTCAACGTTTATTGCACTTTTTTGCTTATTATACGGCACTTACTCCACTCTTACAGGACTTTAGGCTGAATAAACTGCGCCTAATTCGGGTCGAGTAAACGTTTACAGCGCTTTTACTCGACTATTTTTAGCATTTTTATAACATTGAAAGCAAAAATAGAAACGTGCTCTCGACTTTTATAGCACATCATTTTGTTGGTTGGGTGTATACTAACCCCAAAAAAAACGTGCCCCTAGTTTTGAGATGTGCCACTAAACCACTGGACTGCGACTGCTCCCAAAAATGATTACCATACCTAAGGTGAACGCATTTCACTAAAATAGGTAAAACGAAGGGTATTTAAGACACGGCAATAAAGTGCAATTACCAATCAAAAGACCACAGATGATAACCTACAACTAAATGATAACTAACTAGATACTTATTAATAACTCCGATATTACTGATAAGGGTTATTATTCGAGCGTTTCATCCTCACTATTGTGGACATATTTTTGAAGAATTGGGCGTATATTTTGATGCCGTTTTTGGATATTAGTTAGATGTAAGTAAACTTAGATACCTAACAAGAAACGAAATCGAAATCTGCAGCCATTTCGACAAAAATGTGACCACGAAAGTGATTCCCCCCACATAATGACCCATAAACCAATTCATGCCAATGTCACCAAAAACAACAACGTGTTGTTTTTGTGGGGACAAAAACAACTAGAACTCTTGGAGAATATTTATTGACCAGGCGCAACCTCGCCGAACCTCTCGTCCACATCGTCGCCCCAGAGCAAGCTGTCCGGCAGCTTCTCGCAGATGAAGCTGTAGGGGTGCTCGCACCAGAGGTCGTCGAATTTTCCGGAGCGGTACACGCCGCCGCAGAACTGCCCACCCGTCGAGTTGTTGGGCTCTCCGCCCTGGAACTGGCTGTACCCGGCCTGCTCCAGGGTTTCACCTGGAACACAAACAGTTATGAAGATTCCGCTTTACATAGAATGTGAAAGATGTTACGGATTCTGCTTCTCTTTCAACTAATTAAATGGTTTGCTAGTGAAGGAATGATGTCGCTATTCGGAAATAATAAACTAGTGTAGGCACGCTATTCTGAACCACTAAACCTTTTCGTCATAATTAGGTTCTTCTATCCGACCACAGTCACAATAAAATATATCCGGGCAGATTAGGTGCTCAAAAACATCTAAGCTTATCTGTTAAACTGACTGCTAAAGCGTTCAGATATTATGTAATTAGCCTTGCATGCTTCTTCATTTGATAGCGACGGTACCAGGACCCCATAAATATTGCAGCGTGTTCCTCGGTGTGAACTAAGTATAAATGTTTTGAGTTTTCCAAGGACTGACCGTGCACGGTGCGCCAGTCGCCGTGCTCGTTCCAGTCGTGGAAGCCGACGTAGACGATGTCTTTGCCGAAGGGCGAGCGCGTAGGCACGCGGTGCGTGGGGAAGCGCGCGAACAGCTCGCGCACGGCGCCCGCCTCCGCCTCGCTGTTGATCACCGCCAGGTGCGCGCCCTCCGCCGCGCACGCCATGTACGCGCGCGACCACGTGCGCGCTGTCGTGTGGAACTTGTAGCACGAGCCCGTGCGCGCGTCCAACGTGTATTCTAGAAACATATCGATGTTTGAAAACATCTTGCATCGCTTTTACATAAAATTGTTTAAAATAGGGCCTAAAAGCACGCGTTCTTATAAAGGCAAAAAGTAATTATTTCACATGATGATACGCCGTTAAATTAAACATCTTAAGAGATAGACGCACATTGGGAAATTTATGTCTATGCCTATTACGATTTATAAATAAAAACCTTGAAATTTAACAGCATTTTTCCGATGTGAAAGCCAGCAGAGTAGTAAAAATGCTAATTTTTCAATAACATTACCTCACGGATCTATTCTTGGTCTCACTTATTTGATTGTATAAACAATAATAACATAACTCTATGGGTAACGGCATTCATTAGTGTCATGCACAAACTGTGCAGTCAGTTCGGTATGATAAAAGTATTTACCATTCAATCGTTCAGTTTTGTTCAATAATGCTAAATTTCGCACTTTCCATGCTGAAATCGGAACCGTACCATTGTCAAAGGTTCCGCAAGCGTTGAGCAGTAGCCCGGGCGTCTTCTTGCGGAAGCACGCGTAGGGGAAGGGCTCGGCGCAGGAGACGTCGGCGAGCGCGCCGTCGGGCCGCAGCAGCAGGCACTGCTCCGCGTCGTGCGCGTTGTCCGGCTCTCCCGCTGCCCAGCGGTGCGGGATGCGCGCCAGCGGCGTGCCTGGGGGGGGTGGGAGAAACTTACTCACTCATCATTTAAGTTTTTATCGCTTTCTTGCCTGTCTGCTAGCTGAAATTTTTATTCAAAGTTTAAAATTTTCAACAGTCTTCATACATACACGTACCTATAGGTACGCATGTTATTTTACGCCTGGCTCGTGTCCATTTATTTTATGGCAAGGAGAAGGCAACCGAGCACACGGGCGTCGTAGTGGTTAGTGTGCGCTGAGGCCTGTACACTTTTGCCATCTTAATGCTATGTCTGACTTTAGGGGACCTTTTCGGGATAAGTGAAAGATCCTTGGTCCCGCAATTTCTTAAATTATGGTATGGTAACAATGATGATGATGATTGATTGTATGACCACATCCGCACGTGTCTCTACAACTTGAAGTAAGCGGTTGCTCGTACCCTCGACGGAGGCGAAGTCCCCGCGCGAGAAGGTGGCATGGATGCCGGTGTAGAGGCCGCAGTCCTCGGCGCCGCCGCGCATCACGGTCTTCAGCGCCGCCGCGAACGCCGCCGTCAGCGGTGACGCCAGCGTGCCGCCTGCCGGCACCAGTCACAACAGTAGATAGAATCAATCAATGGAACGTGTCAAAACTATATTAAACATTAATTAAAATAATAACATAAGCAGCGTATGACCAACGTTACACTAGCACTATAAAAACATTGCTTTAGCCGGCGAAATATACCGGGAAAAAATTAGGATCCATATTTCTAAATTACGTAGATAACTTTAAACCGTCTGATATTACGGCAAACCTTATTTTTAGAGCTGATAATTCTTGAACAGCTTAACTGATTTTAATTAAAGTTAGCTAGAATCGCACCGAACAAACTGGCTTTTCATATAAACAAATTGATTCCGAATCGGTACATCAGCTTGGGATCTACGATACCCCAGATGGACACAGATACTCACGGCAGACTTATAACCTTCCTCTATTTGCATCGAGGATTATAAAATCCCCTAATAGTTAGTCCACTTGAGCCGTAATACAAAATGATCTTGAATTACATATCCAGTTCAATAAATATCGTAATAATAATAAATAATATCGAAACAAGTCAGGGTTATTACTGTTCACACAAGTTAGACAACGTTAAGCTAGAAAGCCTTGAGATATAAGTTGCAAGAGGCGCCCATCGGATTCACAGTATTGAGACCGGTCGGTGCCGGAGCCAGGCAGCGGTTACCTTCGAGATGGCAGCGCAGGCGCGCCTCGTGCCAGTTGGCGGGCACGCGGTGCAGCTTGAGCCAGCCGCCCACCTCGGTGAAGAAGCCGTAGTCGCTGCGGTACCGCGCTCCATCTGACGAACACACACTTATGTCATTTAATCAAAGACTTTGGAAATTATTTATTTATTTATTTTTATGGAACTGTAACAAATTACAAACTGACACTTTTTTACAAATATTATATTTATATATTGTATTATATTGTAAAGTAGTTAGTTTATTAATTCAAAATAACACTTGTAAAGTTTATCGATCATATTATATTGCTTATTTACAACCTCCTTATAAAACAAGGGAAAACATATTATTGTATCTTTTACTGAATGATTGATAATTATAAACCTTTTCTAGAATCTTGATTTCTCAATTGGGTATTAGCTGAAAGTTGAATTGAATTGCAAATGCAATGTACAACTAAAGACACGAGGCATAAAATAGTGAAGGACCCACCTAGCGACACCGCGGCGAGCAGCAGAAGCGTTAGCATACACAACCTCATGATTAATAATACAGTATTTTAATTTGAATGTTTTAAATGAATGATTGGAAATGTGTGGTGTCTGCTTGGGCCGGTGTGGCCGGGCGGAGCAGAGATGCAAGACTGGGGCTAGCGATGGAGTCTATCTGCAAGAAGATGCAATACCTACGGAATCGTTATCGGCGAGTGACTTCGCGGTCTTCCGGTCTGACCGCGATGTACTTGCCCGGAACATAAACACAGATAAACCTCCATTATTGTATGGTCGCTGAATTCTTGACCTCAACCTTTTCTACATTTAGAAACCACATTCCATCTTAAGTAAATATGAGTATTTGCTTCTCCTCAATCTCGTCACGGTACACGATAGGAAAGATGAGGTATTCTGCATAGTGATAGTTGGATGGTCTAAAGTACATCACTTTCGAATAATCTAACACGTTATTTCACAACAGATGTTTACACATAAATAATTTGATTTGATTTGATTTCTTCTCTCGCGTTATTTTAGGGATTCAGGTGGGTAGCGAAATTATCGCATTGACCAATATTTATGACCAATATTATGGTCACAAATAGGGTCAATGTCCAATTTAGAAACTTTAAAAAAGGGTAGTTTAAAGATTGTATTGTATTTCAATTTATTTTTCTGACCGTATCACGCACATCGTTAACCTGATAATATTTTTCTTATGTAAGACTATTATTATCATTTGCAAATGTCGGAGTTCGCTTAGTGGTTATCGGGCCGGTCGCGGCGCGGCCCGGCGGGCGGCGTCAGCCGGACACGGCGCAGCTGCTGCGAGTGGCGACACTGTCGCCAAGATCGCGTTTGCATGTCGTCTGCAAATAATAGCGAATATTCATGACTTTTTTTCACAGCTTCAATAAAAGCTGATTCATGTATAGCTATCAAAATATCCAAGATAAGCCAATAAAGATTTGTTGCTATCTCTTTCTAGCAAAACATAATTTAACATGGGATTTATATGGTCGACGTGTCACGGATCGGATTTCTCTGTCTAATTCGCAGTTTTGCTTGTTTGTTTAATTTTAATTTAACTTTTAATCTCTTTTACTCCTATCTCTCCCTGGGAGGCTGGCAAAAACGCGCAGACATACTCGCGTGCTGGGGCCCGCGGTGTACAACCGCTTGCCCGAGACAATTACAACGGCGCCTAGTAACGCAGCGTTTAAAAATAGACTAAATAAATGGTTGATCGAGCGAGCATTTTACAGCCTTGACGAATTTATGTCTTTCAAATGACGTTATTACGTAAATTTATCTATTTTATGCATTAATTAATTTATACAATATTGTAATCTAATTTGAACTTAATCTGACGTTTAATTTGACATTCTCAATAAAGAAGTATCAAGTATCAAGTATCAAGTATTTTGTTGCGGAATGCGATTTGAAAAATTCATGCATTTTCCATATTGTAATCCATCCACGTTTAAAATCGTTCGTTTTACGACCCCAATTTGATTACTCCCATTATAGGCTTAAGTTTAAACCGCCATAAGGTTGCTCACTCGGAGAATCTTTTTATGAAAGCCTTCACAAACAGTTTACCGAGATGATAACCGGCACCTCCCTCGGCGACGTCATCTTCGTATCCTCCACAAATCCCCCTTAATCCTTTAAAGGATTAACGATTAATATTGATGCATTGTTACACATCACCATTATTCGTTAACTATCTTATATAACTATCTCTATGTTTACAAACCTTGTACCGAATTGTACTTGAAAAATACTCAAACATTTCGGATTCAAAGCAAGTTAACGATTTGTGCGAGTTTTGCCGTCGTCTTGAAACTCGTGTAAGTTCGCGGCGTTCTAAAAGTTACTCAAAACTGCCGGTTGTTCAGTTCCTCGTATATTTTATTATTCGCCGTATTCTATTTTTTAAATTTCAGTAGTGACGTCGCCTTTATACAAGACAATTAACTGAAGAAGACAAACTGACACTTTAGCCGTAATTCATTATATCATGAAAACATTTCGACTAGAGCACATTTAGTCAATCGCGTTTTGTACATTTTGGCCACAGAGTATTCTGTCCTGAAAACTTTCAGACATACTGACGCTTTAGCCGTAATTCATTCTACTCGTATCGAGAAAACATTTCGACTAGAGCACATTTAGTCAATCACGTTTTGTACATTTTGGCCACAGAGTAAAACTTTCAGACAAATTGACAATTTAGGCGTAATGCATTCTATCGGGTAAACATTTTGACTAAAAGAAATGTTGTCCATAGCATATTTTGCCTTTAAAATATTCAGACAATATGATCTGGTGGCACAAACATTTTGTACTTTTTGACAAAATTACATCTCAACCTTTTATGCATTTTGGCATTTGTACCAAAATGACCTGTTACCGTTTATACCTGCCTACCCAATAGTTTGACGGGAAAAAAATAGTCAACCTCACGTTTGTTTGTTCTATAGGCTTCATACTTTCGATTGGTATGTAATTTGTCTATTGAACAAGCTATTGCAATTTTTTTAAACAAAGTAAATTTTTATTTTTTTAATTAATTATACGGGCTGTTTTTTTGGTCTGCAACTTCCACAATAGGGTTACTATATTCATGATTCCGAGCTCAAATTTTTTTTATAAAAAAATTTTTTTTTCGTGAATAAAGTGTTAAATCATTTAATTGATAAAAATATGGGTCTGCAAGAAAAATTACTTCTGAACAATCGGGAAATGTTTGATGTTGTAAACATTTACTTTGTGAGTGGTCAAAACATTGCTGGCACCGTTAGAATTTGAACCGAACGATTTCCTAATCGGCAGGCCATTACGCGCTACACTGTAAGGTCTATCGCTAGCAACCTTTACGAGTGGGGCACTTTTGAAACGCCACGCCATGCTCAAGGTTTGTTAATTTTTAACAATCGTACAAAACTGATTCACCTTTTTAAATACGCCAAAGACAAATCTTGCGGTTTTGTAATCCATAACGTTATTCTGTAGTTAAATGCCATTTCAGAACGAATTTTAACAACAATAATCTACAATTTTTTAACCTAAACCGTGTTTGTAATCTTTGCCGGTCCTGCCCGTAACAAGTATGAAGGACAAGATGAATCATAAACATTGTGCGCGGTGATTACGTCGGTAGTCTTCGGTGAACACGGCGCATGGTAACCACAATGAAGTGAAATAATGGGAAAAATTTAAAATGCTATTTCTCTGACCTCCTAAGGCTTTTTAATTTTTTAATGTGATATTCGGATTCAGCATTAATTAAACTATCTCTCCTTTTTTGGAAGTTGTCGACCAAAAAAACACCCTGTATACCGGATTGAAATTTTTCAGCCTACCTATTCACCATACATTACTTAGCATTTTAAAATTGGTATAAAATACCTTTTATCGAATAAACAGCCCGGTGCAAATCGTTTCCTATTCGGATATCCTACTAATATAATGTAAATATGTTCTACAAACTATTTTGAAGATAAACATCAAAATCCAAACACAAACTGCTGGCTTACACAGCTTGATTACCACGAGACCGAACTTCTTCTTGCCGTGACAAAATAGGCAACTATTGTAGAAACTACTGTAGAATCGTATCTATGTATTTATTTAGCACATAATTAATCTAATACAACACACACGTACACACGGACAGCTCATACATAACATGAAATAGCAATAATGTAAATGTTAAATGTTGCTTGTTTAAATAGGTTGTGTTAATGTGATTTCGAAGGAAACTGCATCCTGTAACACAGGGTTTCCTAGCTCAGGATGCAGGGTCGTGATGTATCCACTGAAATGTTTCATATGTACAATAAACTTTTTTTCATTTTCATTTTTTCATTTTCAAACAACACACAAATAAATAAGTAAATATCAGAGGACAATCTCACATCATTGACCTAGTCCCAAAGTAATCTCTAGGCTTTTAGTATGGGTACTACACAACAATAAACATTCTTAACTAAAAAATACATAAAAAAACATCCAAGACTCGGAAACAAATACTCGCTTATCACTCAATTTTTGGTCTTATAAAGAATCAAACCAGGGACCGCTAGCTTCATATGCAGAGTCACTACTTAGCCTTACCTTCACAAAAAACATCACAAAAACTGGTTTACGAGTAAATAACGACGGCACAAGACGCGAAACAAAGTTTTCTGTAGCGCAGAGTACTCGTGCACACTTATTCAAGACGAAAGTTCCGTTTTGGACTTAAAAGTATACTAGGACAATGCATATTTACAAGTTCCGCACAAAAACTTGCGAGCTCGCTTATTATATAAATATAGGTTGTTTCACAAAGAAGTAGGACCGGGTTTATGTTGGCCGGCCGGCCGTGCATTAGCGGGTCCGCCAAGTTCGGCTAAAGCCGCTGCGGAGCGAGGCAGCAGCCGCGTCGGGCGAGACGCGACCGTCTTACCACTTTTGATGAAACTTTCTTACAAGTTTCAAACTCATCGCAAGTTATAATGTAAATGGTGGATGTACCTGCGCACTAAGTGTGACGTATGCTATGGCTAAGTATGACGTATGAATCTAGTTTCCGCGGTGCACGATCTGTATCGCTTAAGAGGGAGTGCTGCGGCTCGGCTAGTCAGCAGCGGCGGTGCTGTGAGAAATGCATGCTGTGTAATTTTGCGAATCATAAAATATAAACTCCTTTCTAAGGGATTTTATAAAGACTACGTGACTTACGTGTCAAACTTCTTAAGAAATTTAAAAAAGATAGGTACTTAAAGCATGTAGAGCTGAAATCGCCTCACGCAGACGTTCCTCTATGCCGAGGGCCGAGATAAAAGATCAAAGTAATCTTGCAAATACTAAACCAACTAACTGTCAACCTACCGCAGAAACCCTTCATGGTTGCAACATCATTTTATTTACATTAGTGGCTAAAATAAAATATACAACCTGTTCGTATTACGCAAAGGTGAATTCGGAAAACCGTCCCAGCACACTATTAACCGGACTGTTTATAATTTTGTCCGAAAAAAACATAAGCCAAATAATTCTGTTAGCTGCAGATTATAATTAAATCCAGTGCATAGAACCGCCAACAAAGCGCTGTGCTGCACAAAGCCGCCGCAGGTCGCGTCGCGTGCGCTGTCGTGCACTGGCGGCGAGGGGGTTAGACGCGTCGCTTCGCGTCGCCACGTCGCTGACGCGCGCTGCGCCGACAAAGGCGGGCCGGCCCCCGGGCGCGAGTACCTGCGAGTGCCTGTCGTGTGACTCACTTGACAAGTGTGAATTAGCAAGAGTCGCAAAGATTTCCCAACCGTGTTGCTATTTACTAGCGTTTCAATCAACTTCTTATGTTGCGATGCCAAATAAAGAATAATCGATACAAATATTTTTAGCTTAAAGTGAGTATTTGTCGGTTTGTTTGCTGGAGTTTTAATATAGATCAATAAAATTATACATTTTATCTAGAAAAAATTCATATCCACCATGTGAAAATGGCGAATAGCCGGCCTTTTGCTAAGTAAGTTTCTTTAATTATATAGATTTATTGGAGTAAACGTGTAATATTCAGTTTGCTATGCAAATACATTTTTTCTATTTTGGTACGTAAGTATTGAATGGCTAATGCATAAATTCAGAGCAACAATTTCTCACATTAGTCAGCATTAGGGTAACATTCCGTGGCTGGTCCGGCGTGAACGCGAAGGTCCGAAGCGCCCACTCCGCAAATTGGCCGAGATTGGAATACAGCGCGCTGTCATTAGTCGCTGCATGGCCACGCGCGCGGCGCCGGCGCGGGGGGGCGGGGCAGCTGCGGTCGCGCGGGGGCTGGTACACTTCGTGAATGAACCACTTAGGTGATTCAATTGAACACCGTTGATTTCAGAACGAATTATTAGACTTCGAAATCGAGGGAAAGTATGTCGATTTTTTCGAGTGTTATTTGGTAACCATATTGCCACAATATTTTGGTAGTAAACACCATATCAATTAAAATGGCACTCAAGTTAGGACATGACAAGGGAGGGCATACCGTAGATTCTACGGCGTGGAACTTTAAATTTTATGTACTTTTAAGTTAGAAATAGGTTGATCTCAGGGACGAATTTTTGAACTGAACTAACGGTTAAAATTCGAAAATCGTTAATTGCTAGTTAAATACAATTATAGAATTTTATTAAATGAAATCAATTTTTATTCAGGACAGCTTCAATGTCGTCATAGCTGAGAGTTGCAAGCCATCAAACACAGCTTTCTTACAACGAAATAGTCTTAAGTGATAGATATTAATACTTTAATTTATTCTATTATATGTATACACGAGCGGAAAGGACAGGGATTGATTACCTACTGGCTACTTGAGAGTTACTAGGGGGGAGTGGGGCTACATCGTGTTTTCTTCTTCGTGTTAACAAGAGTGGGTATAAATTTTAGAGATTTGTGTACTTGTACTATGGTTAGGAGGATGTACAATTTTCTCATTGATAATAAGTCAGATGTATTGTAAACGTCACTCGTGGGATATTTAAACATTTCTCTTCTTCTCTTCTTCTCTTTTTTTCTGTGATTTACATGTACATTTGATTCAGATTTAGCAATTGGTTACGATTTTTAACAATTACTTTTAACTAGATACTGATCAAAAAATCGGCCATTACACGTGTCTTACTCACTTAAATAAGTAGTAAAAGGAAAGTATAATTCGTTGCTCGGTGACGTGCACAAACTCAAAAGCAAGAACCTTAAACCTAAAGAAACCTTAAATTATATAATTAAAAAAAAAACTTTAAAATAATTTGTTAAAATTTTATTCATTACTTTGTTTTATGTTACTTTACATGTCCGTTTGAACTCTTTTGTGATTGTGATTTCGCTGTATAAAGTCAACCGACTCCATGGGTTTCAAGGTAAAGGCTCAGCCTAGTTTGAAATCCACCGGATACTGCTCTGTTTGTAACTATGTGACTTGTGTAAATAAACAATATTCTTATTCTTATTCTTATTCTTAAGACAAACGGGTCCCTGTACGTACAAAGTTTCGAACATTCCGATCCATTTTAATTGCTCGCGCGTCTGTCGCATATTTGTTTAACGCAACTTCAGTGCAACAACCGAGTCAGTCAGTGGTGTTCTGGAGCATAACTCGGCTCGAAGCGGTCACGTAGCGGCGCTACGCCGTAGCGTGTAGTACTTGATCCTGCTACGACTGGCACCGGCTGTTTGCATTTTATTTTTCAAATCTCTTCCATTGTACGAAGTTTCTGTCTAGTCCGCCGAGACTCGTATGCTGCACAGTGTGTCCCTTTCACCATAAGTTTGTTAGAAAGGATAGTCGGAGATTGTGCTGGCTATGTTGTTGCAGCAGATGAAAGTGCATTCGGCTGCAGCGGCGGGCTGCGAGTTGATTAAATAACTTGTTCGTACTGTATGATTTTTGTTATTGTCGAACTTGTTTAACTGGTAGTTCAGCGCGCGGCGCTTTGTGTTCGGCGCTTCGCAAGTGCACCCCGCGCCCGCCTGGTGACTGCCCTCGCATTGAAGATCCATATCCTTGCTATAAGTATTATAAATTGCGAGCGTGTGTCTGTCCACTTGTTTTGTGTTCACGGTTCGCCGTTTCAACTGACCGACGTGAAATTTGCTGCAGGGGCCTTTTAAAAAAAAAACTTACATAATAGTTAAGAACAGATAAAGCTTCAATTAAAATCCTTAATTTTTTTCTTTCCTATCGAAAGTTAACCATAATATGATTTAAATATAATAATTTTCATTGCAAAATGAAAAAAAATAAGGACTTTATTTGAGGCCTAACTGTCCTTAACTATGTACAAAAACTGTCCTTAATTTGAAAAGGCCCACCGGGACAGCTGTAGGTACTACTCATATGTGATAATTTGACAATTTCTGTGGGAATTGACGATAAACTACTTATACACGGACCGAATCTAGTAAGATTAGTTATTATTTTATACTTTTTCTTGAAATGATGAGGTTAAAATAGGATATTTCTGAATGACATGTTTTAGTGTAGGTAATTGATCAAGGGACGCTTTCTAGCGCTTTAAATGTATTACATTATTGGTTAAAATTCAATAAAAATTGATTTGTTTTTCAACAAAAAAATTACTAACTTCTCCTGCGCAAATTAAATAATCAGCCAAAATAATACTCGATATTTTGATTAAAAGGGCCGGCCATTTTTCAGGCCCTCAATTTTTAATGAGCCCTGCAATTAAGTGTCTACTTTAGTTTCCCGAGCAGCGGCGGGATCCGGTTTGCGACGTCGTTATTATTCATTTTGATAATTGGGGGCGGGGCACCGAGAAAAGGGCTAGAAAAAACCGGCCAAGTACGAGTCGGATTCGCGAGGGAAGAGTTCTATACCACCGTCCAATACTACCAAGCAAAAAACGCTGAAAAATCCACCCCCTTTATGGGACCCCTTTAGTTATTAACTACATTTTATTTTTATTTTTTTCAGTTATTACAGCTAAAAACATATTTCGCACTCTGTACGGAACCCTAAAAACAAAGTCTTGAAGAACACGTTTATTTTATAAAAATGTTCCTAACTTCTGAAAAAGAGCCGTCTCCTTTTCGTGACTCAATGTGTAACCAAACAGCGCCCGCAGTAGCACGAGGGCGATGATTGGCGTTTCGTGAGGTAATTATTACGACTTCTAGTTTTTCTGTGTTAGTTGCCTATAGTTTTTGTTTATTGTTGTGTTAAGTTGGTCGTTGAGTCATGGAATGAGTTACATTGGATCTCCTTATATCCCACCACGAGACTACGTCTGATTTTAACTTCCAACACAAAAAAACGCCACAAAAGATCGACGCCATGTTTGTCTGTGTATCTCTGGTCTGAGGCATAGTAGTTTCCAAATCTTCCCATCTGACTTTACATGTTTTTTTTTAAATAGAAAGCTGGTGGTACTGGGGTGGTTCTTAGCTCGGTTGGATGACAATCGGGGAGGCTGTTTAAGAGGTTTCTGAAATGATGACGAGGGTTTATTTATTACGACGAAAAAGGGAAATACGCATACTTTTGCTTTAACTACACTATTATTTGTTCATATATCTTTATTAAGTCTCCTCGACATCATACAGTATAATTTTGACAAATCTAGTCACGTCAGCTTTGGAGAGCGCTGAGTCCTGAATTCATTAAAAGTATTTGTAGTTCGGTGATTCAATCAACCCGGAGGAACTCCCGGAATATTTTAATGATAATTTACTTCTTCAGCACTCGCCCCCCGCGCCCCGTAGCGCCCCGCCGCGCCCCGCCGCGCCCCGCCGCACCGGCCATCGGTTGCACGATGCATAGCACAGTCCTTCACAATAGGTCTCATAAGAACTATACGGCAGACATGAACTGCAAAATAGTGATACAATAAATTTTGCAACAGATTTCTTTAAAATAATTACATTTTGCTACAAGGAGAGTTGACTTAATGAATAGTCCGGGCAGCTCACTTTGTGGTGTATGAAAAGTCTACAATAAATCCGACATCGGGGATTTTTTGAGTTTCAGTCGGCAAGAAAAGATTATCTCAGAAATTATTATTTTATTTTCTGTGTTAGATTTGGGAGCTGTGCCACTCGTGTTGTCCCGCTCGTGCTAAGTTGCATACGAGGCTCACTCTCATGGTCGTTCATGCGAACTTAAACAAAACATTCAAAAAAGTCGCCTTGACTATGTTGTATTTAGACTTTAATTATAGGAGAAAACATAGTACCTATTGTTAGTTGTAATACGGTGTACGGACCTACAACTTAAGTACATTCAATATTTTTATATGAACTATGATCACCGCCGCCCATGGACACCTGCAACACCAGGGGCCGGTCTCCCAAAAAGTGTTAGTCTAATATTATTAGTGTTTTGTCTCATTTTTTAGTTTTATTTACGAGACAAAACACTCATAATATTAGACTAACACTTTTTGGGAAACGGGCCCCAGGAGAGGAATAGCAGATGCGTTGCGTTGCAGCCAATTGGTGGGATATAGT
Organism: Acleris literana; assembly: GCA_946894065.1. Classification (NCBI taxonomy): domain Eukaryota; kingdom Metazoa; phylum Arthropoda; class Insecta; order Lepidoptera; family Tortricidae; genus Acleris; species Acleris literana. Next base: position 2,910,318 of record OX335670.1, on the reverse strand, counting down.
GTGCCGATTATTTGAAGGTCCCGCGTGAATCGTGTTCCGATCCCGCCGAGTTGGATTCCTTGATTATCTCGCGCGTGGCGGCGCCGGCTGTCGGCCGAGGGCGACCACGCGCCCACCACGTGATGGCCCCGCGGCGGCGGCTCTTTATTATCCGGCCGAGAGGCCTCGCCCAGCTATGTACCAGTATTATAAGTCGTGGGTAATTTTTAGTGCCTATTTAGGTTTACAAACTTGTTTTAAGGTGCTTTTCCACCGGCAGCGCGAGACGAGACGAGGCGGGACGAGAATTGAAATTTGTATTGAAAAATCGCGCACGCTCCACGCGCGCGCGCGGTGGAAATGGGTGTTTTAATACAAATAAAAACTCCCGCGCCACCTCGTCTCGTCTCGCGCCGTCGGTGGAAAAGCACCTTTAAGCTTAAGTTTTATTTTATTAACCCCCGACGGAAAAAGGGAGGAGTTACAAGTTTTATCGCTATGTGTGTATGTTTGTGTGTGTCTATCAGGGTCTCCGACTCTCTCTCTCTCTCAGACCTATCGACTCGAAATCGGTTTGAGCCGGTAAGAACAAATTTTATGTCCATGTAATAAGAGCGAAAACGACGTCGTTTCGTTTGCAACGCCGAATCGAGCCGAGCGACGTCTTTTTCACTCTTATTGCACGGACATTCCGAATTTTCATTTTTCCGAAAGCTTCCGAAAGTTACGCTGAAGCTACTCGTATTTTAGATTAAACGCATAATTTAATTGCTATACTTAGGTTAGGTTAGGTTTTATTTATACCTAAGTGATATCAAGAAACGAAGTCTTCTATCAGAACATTGCGCTGGGAATTATGAAAATTCGGGATTCTGATCAATTCGGAATTATGACTCTTCGGAATTATGTAGCGTAACCTCAATAAACAGATGCAGCAATACAACACAGGCACTACTGGTACGTATGTGATGGGCAAAATCATTAAACTTTGCCTAACAGAAAATAGGTGTATGGCGGGTAAACTTCATTTTCTGTATGTTTAATAATCTTTCATAAGTGACATTTATACATTGGTCTTATTTAGTACGAGAACCTCGGACGCAGGTGCAAAATGCAGGTTCAGACGCTCGCACCGCTACTGAACGAGATATACACGTCGGCGTTTGTTTATTGCTTTTCACTTCATTAGCCGCGTGCATGACGGCCGCACTTTACAAAGTTTACAGCGCCACTCGACGCGGCGCCACATAAACACGACTTTACTTTCTCAAACTTACTTATCAGTAAATTACCTAATAGTATCTTGTCTCGTCCCGAACAAAGTGTCGACTTGAGCTTGTTGCGCTGTACTCGGGGCGAGACAAAGTAGCGGGGAACACAATATTGCAGTGTCCCTAATGAGTGTCCCGACGCGCCGGGGCGTCACCTCGCGGCTGTAACACGTCGTGTCACCTAGCGTTGTATCGTTATAATTATTACTTACATTGTAAACAGACGGTTATATTCAACCAGTAACCATAAACGGCTTTGTAGCGTATTTAATTACTTAATACGTAATTTAATAAAAATACTACATATCAGAGTATTTATTAGAGAACTAATTTTATTGAGGGCGACCGATTGCGATTAAAAATTAAAAATATTTTGTCAAAGTTGCATGAAGTTTTCTAATCGGAATTTAGAGATTCGTGTTTATGAAATATGAAATGAAATATTTCGAGATTATGTAGTGTTACCCACTGTGAAGATACCAATATAAAATTGAATTGTTGATCTGTAATCAACCGAATAAATTAAATACAATTAAATAAATTAGTCAACGCCCGCGACCTATATTCCACTTTGTAATTTCCCCTGTTGTTATCGTAATGTTAACAATAACTACGATAGTTCCTATTTTTCTTGACAGTGAAGGCGGCCGAGGCGCCACCAATACAAAATTATTGCAATAGGGTTGGTGTGTTTTATGTAGTATGTATCCTCGCGATTGGCGACGTCGCCCGCGCCCCGCGCCCCGCGCCCCCCAGCTACAGCTTCGACGTGATGCATGCAGTCCGTTTGCAAAAGCATCCATTACTGCATACGGTGGTCGTTAGTCGCGGAGCAACGTGTCAGCGCTCGCCCGACCATTGATTGGTCGCAATTACTGTAATGAGCGGGAAAACTCCCCGCGGGTCGCTCACACGGCCGCCGGAAACGGACAACACCGTCGACCTGCCGGGGGGCAAGGGGGGGCATCCAGCGTGGGGTATCACACGAATTATGAACGATACAGCGAGCGGGATTGAGTTGATTAGATTTAACGCGTTGTTCTGCACCGCAACTATCTACTCAGAGTAAATGCGGAAGTAAGCATTCTACCTGTTTGGGTATTCTCGTCCAACAAAACGCATAAACATTATATTCGGTACATTAAGTTGGGAGGTCGTAGAGGTGATTGGCAAGGTCGTTAATACCTCGTTAAAGAAATAACGTAAATTACGGCGAAGTTAACATTTAAGCAATTAAACTCCGCCAGAGCCGCTCGAACCACACCGAGTTATCAAAAATGCGGCGTCGGACGAACTTCACTGGTTGTACCGCTTTTTACATGTAGTTAGGTGTTATTCTAACTAATGGCAATCGCATTTAAAACAAACGTTTAAAGACGAGACTAGCCTCGATAAACGAGCTTTTACAGCTTTGGAGCGCGTCAGTTGCTTAAAGCTCTTAGCACTAATCTCTCTCTAAAAATCGCTCCACGTCACATTAGTTAATTAGTAAACATGGCGGCACAGCCGTGAAGGCATATCATAAAATGGAATAATAATTTATTTCAACTTAATAACATATTTCACAAAGTCAGGCAAGTATTGTGTTACCTAAAAGTACTTGAAGAATTATGTATTTTACTCACTGTATTAGTAAAAACTATATTACGGAAGAAGATAGTAGCAAATTTTCTACGTGTATATGTGAGACCACGCTTTGCCGATCGCCGAATAACACCAACATGCTAGTAACGGGCGCGACTGCCAGTTGTTAATATGAACTTGCAGTTGTACCCGTAAGCAGTAACATTTGTACAGCACAGGGCAGTCCAAGTCACGCGACGAAGGACCTGTGTCTCCGAGAAGCATTTGTAACTGAGGTATACTTGGCTCGACGTTCACTCGACATGAACTTAACTGTATTGTGAGGTGGAAGGACATCTGTGTTTACGCACAGTTGCTGGAACGCTAATCATCAGCCACTGAACGTCCGGTGTGAAACGCGCGACTGAAACCGCGCAGTGTGCGCGCGGCCTAGCGGCTCCCGGCATCGCAACAGTTATTAAAGCAAGTTTAAACTTCGGAATAACGCGGAAATCCTCCGAGCGGCACGCGCGCCGTTTGCATTCATTACTTTTACAGCTGAGTGAAAAAGTCGCCGTTTAAGTTTTTTGCAGTTAATATGCAAAAATTTGCTTACTTTCTGCACAAAATACAATGTTGGCGGACTTGCTGGTCCAGTAGTTTTAGTTCCGGATTTATATTCTGGGGTGTTGTTTGCACCTCTAGCAAGTCTAAACTCAAGAGACGCGCAGGCAATCAATAATATTTAGCATACATAGGTAAATTAAGCTAGCCTGGTAAATAGGGTCAAGAAAAGTCACGGTCCGAGGCTTCAGAGAAATCCTACGTCAAGTTGCCGATTGTCACGTTCATTTACGAGTGTAGGCACAGGGTAACAGTTTAACTGTCTTATACCTGCAGAGGAGTACTAGGAGGGAGGTAAGAGAGATTTAATACATAAAGGAGTAGGGCCCGCCGCGGCTCTCCATTATTTACCGCGCCGAGATTACTCCGGGGAGCTCCCGCCGGCCGGCGTCCGGATCGGCTACGGGTCCTAAGTATGCACGCCGTTGCTTGATCGCTTCCTGGCTGAATTACATCGACGACGCTCGACCGCAGGTCCCAGACTAGAACATCAACACACGTCACTGCCAGATTTACTATTATTTTCCAAAGCGAAATTTTGATATTTTAGTACATGATACGCTCATGTATTTGTGTATGCGTATTCAAGAAATGCATATTGGTAGATTTTTTTTACAAAATACCAAGGGGAATGAACGTTTACTTGCTGCACGTACGATGCGGCACCGTAGCACGCAGCACAATCCGGCACGGCGCGGCACGAGGCGGCACAGAGCCGCTCCCGGATACCCGGCCGGCGGTCCCCGGGCGGACAGCCGGATACCCGGACACACGGGCGATGCCGCGCCGCGGCCACAACTTATTTGCATACAGCCCTTGCCATGCAGCACACGGCGCGCCAGTCAGTACCTGTGATGTCACGTCCTGTTTGAATTAACCATATTTCAACTAGTAGCAATCCTTATTTCGGTGGTACGAGTGGGACCTCATGCAGGGCATCGCTACCGCCACCTACCCCCCCACCAATCAGCACCGTTCAAAATGTTGTGATCAGTTGAGAGTTATTTTAATAAGCAGTCTGTAAAATTACAAGCTTTAAGGCATTCGAAAAAAGCCCTCAAGATTGGCAAGCTTACGAAATCGACGAAAAAGAAGAAGAAGAAAATTGTTAGGACTTGCGACGTCAGCCGCCCGCGCGCCCCCACCCGGCCCGCTACTACCTTCTGCCTTCTGCAGGAGGCCCAAGATGCTGGATAGGTCCAACAACTATTATTAGTGATAAACTATAGTATTTATTAGGGAGTAATAAATGTTTTTACATAACCTTTTTTGACAAAGCTTTGTTACCGACTCGGCAGACCTACTATATAGGAATTGGTCGGGGAACTCATATGACCACTTTTCACCTCCATTATTAAATTGCCATTTGAACAAATTACTCTTTAAAGTTTCAAATCGAAAGGATAATATAAGAATTATGTTAGTGATTTTAACATAATTCTTGATACTGATTGGTATTCTTGGTTAAAAACAATTATTTATGTTCACCAATCAACTTTGTCATTTGTCGCCGCGGCGGTAAACAGAGTTAATTAATTCCAATATTGGTCTCGGAATAAAATATCATTAACGCCTGAAATCATTGTTTACTTTGTGTTAGTATTGTTATTATAGTCATTACTGTCACGTGGGTATGTTTAGAGCCCTAGGGCTTCGAGGCTAACACAACACGGCGCTCGTTATCAAGGGAGACCTAGGACATGTTTACATGTCGCTGCGGGGCTGCGCGGGGCCTGCGGGCTGAGGCAGGGGGGAGGAGAGGGGGAGTTCAGTTCTTTATTAATCTAGATAACGATGAGTAATAGACTAAGCGCGCGCGCCGCCGCCGCCGCCGCCGCTCCCTATTAAAACTGCTCCGGAGCTTCAAGCAGACTTTTTGTTTTAGGAAGTAATTATGACTCGAACGCGCTAGAACATGCGCAAATTGGTGATTTAACGACTTTCCTATTGTTATAAAGCCATGGTCGGGGTGAAACTTTTCAACCTTAGTAATAAACCTCCTCAAAAGACTTAACAAACGAGTGTCCGACAGATCCGTTTATCAGATTTAATGGTTTGTTTTAAACGCCTTTCGAAAACTATCAAAATGTGTAATAAGCGGCTGTCGCGGCCGTCCGGCGCCCGTCCGGCGCCCGTCCGGCGCCCGTCCGGCGCCCGTCCGGCGCCCGTCCGGCGCCCCCAGCTCACGTCAACCCTATTTTGTTTGACTTCGGGAGTCGTCGTCTAGCCCGCTAGCTTCAGTGAACGTGGCCCGCTGTCGTATGCACCTCTACCTGTGTCAAACACGTTATTGTACTCTGATACAAAGGAAATGGAAACACAAATGATATGCACGAAGGCTAATTTATCCTTCATAGTTAGGTACTATTTAAACAGATCGTGTGATTTGTCTTCCCCAATCTATGTACAGTGACTAACTCGGGGTTATACTTCTCTCTCGCTCGCTCTCAGTCGCTCAACGCTTATCTAGATCCGAACTATTTAAGAGCAGTTCCAAAATTTAATCCCACTCTAAATTAACCCACGGAGTTTTACACAAGGAACTATGAAATTTTTACAGCTGTTCAATGAAGGAGATCTTAAAAGGGCATAGATTTCCCCTCCTGGAACCACACCCTCGACTTTCTCAGTAGTTTACGATATGGCATGATTTTTTAAACACCTGCTTTATCCATTTATGTACGTGCGATGTTGAACAGTTAATTAATATTACTCCGAGTACATGGAGTGTTCGCGCCGCCGGCAGTAAACAGCACTCAGCGAGCGGCGGTCGCCGCCGGAAGTGATCGCGAGCAAATTACCCTGCGCCGGATATGAGCAGGGCCCTCCCCGCCCGCGCCCGCGCCCCCCGGGCACCCCGGAGGCGCAACAGTTGAGCCGGCGGCATCGGCTAATGGGTGCGTGGGCAAAAACCACAGAGCACGCGTCGAATGGGTTTGGGTTACTACACGAACCCAGGAGTCGCGTTGTCGGGTCCGCCGCCTGAGACGAACTGTATTCGACGTTGCAGGCGATGACACCGAGCTATGCGGAAAGTATTTTTTTCCTATTTCCTATTAAAAATGTTGTTAAAAATTTAATTTATCACAGCAACCAACGACAAGGAGACTTATTTAGAACCCCTTCGGCTTCCAATACAATACAATAGAAATACTCTTTATTGAACACCAAAAAAACAAAACACAGAACAGTACATTTAACTATAGGTATACAACAGGTGGTCTTCCTTCGGCTTCCGTTTAGTATCGTCGCTGAGGAACCCACGACATAACCCTTACCGAAGACTGATGAATTTTTACTGATGGACATACAAAGGTTAAGCAGTGTTTTTTGTGAGATCGATATCAGTTTCTAGATCTTATTTAAAAAAAAATGACCTTAAACAAATCAATTTGTCGTTGCATGGCACTTGCATGGAACCAGCTCTTTTATCTTTTTACCAACGTCTGGCCAAAGACGCGTGTGCACCACAAGCGCCTGCGCGCCGCAGCTCTGCGCTATGAGACGAAACGTTCAGGCGCAACCTCCCTCGATCACCTTGTGTCGGACAACCCCCGCTGTACTCAGATAAGTTCCGACTTCACGAGACTTAAAATTAGGCTTTAATCAGATTTATTTTGATTTTATGTTTTATTTTATTTATGTATCTGTAACACTTTTAGTTTTTATGTTAACAATTAAATATTATATTGAATAATTAATCAATCTTAAATAATCTATTTCATGCGCCCTCATGGGCTACCCGCAGGGGTTGCGGCGGTGCGCGCTGATGGCCGGGACCACCTGTGGGGTTCAGGAGCTTGCGAGTGCGCACAACCTCGTGGTCCACCTACCACAAGCCACCGCAGCGGTTAACTAGGTGGTCTCACAGCGGCTGTGAGACCACGTGTACAAAAGTACAAACACAACTCACACGTAAGCAGTTGGACGTAAGCACTACTTTATACAATTTCAAAATGACTTCTATGCCTAATCCGGGGGTATATCAGGGTTATATCTTTTTCCAGCACCAGATTTTTGCGCTTTAATGACACTATTAGAGTTAGATGGGCGTTTCTTTAAAAGTTTGCAACTAATTAAGGACTAAAATTAAGAAACGTTAGTTTTTCCGCTGAGTTACGAAAATTTGCTATATATAGTCGAGGACCATTTTTGAAGAATTAGAATGCAAGCGGCAAATCATGTAACAGTTGGGGTGCCACCGTTATCCGAGGGTAAAGACCCTGCAGAATACGGATCTGCCTGTCGTCATTCCGAAACGCGCGGCCCATACAACATTTTTCGTCGTACATTTTGTAAATCGTTGTTCCGGTACCCTAAAAAAGGTCCGATTGTTATGGTTTTTTAATATGTTGTGAAGGACAATATGGTAATAGTAACCCAAATTTTTCGTCTCTCCAGCTCCATGTCTATCTCCGCTTTCTTGAAAAAACTGTCACTTTTTTCCATTAATTCTAGTGCTAATCATGGTTCTGCAATATTGTAGAATACAAAATTTGCTAAACCACTAATTTTCGTAACTCAGCGGAAAAGTTAACGATTCTTAATTTCAGTCCTTAACTAGGCACAAACGTTTAAAGAAACGCCCAGATAGCGTTCTAACACCGCCCTTCTAACACTTAAATAGGCGCCTAAATGTTACTTGAGCCCGGGTTAAGCATAACGTTACAGGTTAAACAATCAAGATTGGTAAATTTAACGAGCTTAGCTTTTGGTTCTCTATCGTTTGACCGAATTTCATATGCAATAATTTTATTTGCCCGAATTTCATATGACATAATTTTATATGCCATTACGATCATGTGCCATTTTTTCTGAAACCGTGAACACATTGTCATAAAACAAACCTAACCTAACCCAACGGGCTCTATACGATGGCATGTTAAAATTACCTGAAAGGTTTACGATATCAGAAAAAATGTCTTTATGTCAAATAAAATTATTTATATTGTGGAAAATGGAGGTCATTGATAATTATGGCAAATAAAATTAGTGCAAATGAAATTATGAATAATGAAGGGATATCATAGCTTTAAAAAAAAAACAAGTTCATAATGCTTTTTCGAGATAATTAAAAGAGACGGAACTAAATAAACACCGAGTATGGCCTGACATGCCCTTAGCCGGCTTTTTACAATACGACCTTTCCGGCAATAGTGAGTAAAAGCCACCGGAACGTTAACCTTAATTATGATAGCATGATCTAAGAGTAGGCACGTGAAGTTACCAGTTAGTTAGTTAGACGAAAATCTTAATTTTAAGAAGCATATTGTGGCGATAGCCGCCAGGGTGCGTAAACTCATTTACACAATGAAGTTTTTAAGAAATTCTGCCTACAGGCAACTGATGAAACTGGTTTATCTTAACTTCGCCAGCCTATCTTAAATTACTGCATCCACGCTTGGGGTGGCTGCTCAAAATCAACCATGATACCTTTGGAGAGAGCACAAAGAGCGGTATTAAAGGTATCCCTTCGAAAACTCCGGCGGTTCCCGACAGAGGATCTGTATAGGGAAGCACAAGTTTTAAGTGTCCGTAGACTATTTATGATGCGAGTTACAACGTTTGTGCATAAGCAAACTTTGAGTTTGCCGACATATCCTGACATGATTAAAAGACGAGTTTTTAAGTTGCCTACTCCATCATTTAAAACCTCCTTTGCTAAACGGTTTAAAGCTTTTATTTTCCCCCATATTTATAATGTAGTATTAAAAAATTGTGATATAAAGCGCTGCCGGGTTGCTGAGGCTGCAAAGCAAATACGAAGTCTTTTGCTATCGTGGAATTACGATTAGGTCGAAGAAGCGTTGAGGTAAGCGTCAGTGGTCGCAGCTATCGTTGCCGACCGATCCCAAGAGTTGACCACTCGTAGGGCTACCACCTCTCCTTCTCTTTCTCCTTCACACTTACACACACTTAATACACATTTACACCTACACTTCACACTCTATCCCCTACATTCCACACAAAATAACAATTACAGCAGCTCTTAGTTTTATATTCATATATATTATGTAAATCAGTGAGGTAACTAGAATTTATCCCGTCTTTTTAAACAAGAATACCTACCAACTTAAGTTTTGGTCATAAATAATGTTTTAGTTCTGATATTTGCCGCACTGTTTAAGATACTCTCGTGTATGTTCTGATTCCCACGATACAGGCTACGCCTAGTGTGGGAGTCACCGCTATCCTGTAAAACCTGCATTAACTGTGTTTTTCTGTTAATAAATATATTTGTATTTGTTTGTATTTGTAAGTACCTCTACTTCACGTCCCTACTTATTTGGTTTTAACTTTTTTCAAATTCGCTCTCTTTTCTTTAAATAACGTAGGTACTTGGAATACTGAAAAAGGGTTATCTAAATATTTATTCTAAATACTTACAAATTTATCTATTTATTTATTTAATGTTATAAATTACTTTTAAATCATAAATTATAATCAAATTCTTACTTTGAATGTTAACGGTGAACACGAGTACAAGATAACGGTAGTTTATTCTGATCCGAAATAATCGGAGTAATAGTGACCTGTCCTCATCAACGAACTGTACTGTACAGTCGTTGATGCTAGGTACCCTGCTGACGTCCCCATAGCGGCGCGGTGCCCGGCGCAGCCACCTGGGGCCCTAGCCAATATGCAAACACTACTAACGTACCTCTATTTCTTTTCTATCGAAAAATGTATGACATAACCGTTGACACGTGGTTTATCGAACAAGAATGTCATCGCTTACATTTTGAGCGATAGAATTGAAAAACGTTAGTAGCTTTTGCAGCTTGGCTAGGGCCCCAGCCCGGTACGACGCGGCGCTCGGCGCTCGGCGGCGCCGCGGCCGGAAAATGTAATCGTATTATGTTCAAGAGGAAATTGCATTTTTGCAATGTAATGACATATTTTGTCAGGACGTCGCAGAATTGGAATGGCATTTCGAATAACTTGAATTTGTTCTAAAGTGGAGCAAACTACGCTTGAAGACATGTTCATAGTTTATTATTGCTTAGGTAGATGTACGAAACAACCTCTAACACAGTCATGAGGCAGAAACTGAGGAATGCCCATATTAAAGAGAGATCACAACGGGTTACTCACGGAAGTTTTATGTTAAAAAAGGAATGTCCATTTTTGGGATGTTGTTCCAAGCACTGAAAACCCATTAGTTTATTCTTCGCGTGTAGAAACCTCTTAGCGGAGAACGGCTCAACCTATTTTGGTATGACCGTGTACGTAATAATCACCTACCGGCGAAGGTGCTAACTACATTTGTATTATTGATCCTAGTTGAGTGGAACACGGCAAAACCAATATTAAAAGCTGCTAGCTCCGCATGTCCGTGCTATGTGTCTATGTAACAGAAACGCCAGTACACTTTTTTTACTTTGGAATTAACTTGAGTCAGTCAAATATTAGTTAGTACTAATAGTTTATAAAAGAAATCATTTGGTAAAAGATATGAAGGTCTACCTTAGTCGGTATCTCGTATTAGGTATAGTTAAATGCAGTTCAGTAGTATTCATGACGGATGGATTGAAAATACTCTTCGTTGATATTCTTATAGTCTTTAGTTGAACTAAGATCCACGTTGAAGTAGATCTGGTGCGGCGGACGCGTCATCGTCGAGAAGCTCACGGCTGAGAGCGGAGCGCCGCCCCGCGCCGCACCGCGCCGCGCCGCGCGCGTTAAGCGCAGCCCTGTAAGGTCGGATTTTTATTCCCACAGAAAAAATGTAAACCAAGGTTTTGCCGTTAACGAAAAACATTTGCTGTTTTCAAAATATTTAAACTTTCCACATTTATAAGAAATCGACTTTCTATAAAAATACTATATTTATATTGTAATCAAGATTGAAGAATTTAATTTGTTGATGGCAAACTTAATTTGGATGCGAAAAGCACAAGACTGGTCTGAGTAGAGAGCCTTGGGGGAGGCCTATGTCCAGCAGTGGACGTCTTTCGGCTGACATGATGAAACTTAATTTTGATATAAATTCTTTGTTGTATTAATTTAAAACGAGAAAACTGTTTTTGTATGCATAATTTATTTACTGCACTGGTATCATTGACTCGATACACCTGTGTCAACAAGTCGAGGGCCGCTTGATTGATGTGAGACGTAACTTCACTCGCTTGGCTTCACAATTCGTTCTCCCGTCGTAATCGCTTTCCAGGGACTCATTTGTGCGATTTTAATTTCAATTATTTCTTAATTATTTTTTTATATCACGATACAAGCGAAATGATAACTTAATATTATATTTCTTGCTGGCCCAAACTTTGAGATTCCCTGAAATGTCATTTTGACAGTGACGTAACTTTGTTTACATATTTTCTGTAGGAATAAAAATCCGACCTTAGTGTCCGCGACTCCTGAGGCGACAGATCTAATCCACCGCAGACTCCGCCGCCGAGCTATAAAATGAAGCCGCAGATACAATGTTGCGTCAGGTTTCCTTGAAATGAACTCTCAGAAGAGAAAAGTCCCTGACGGGAGCATTTCTTTAATTACTTCTGAAGTTAGCTCACTACCGCGCTGATCCCGACTGGGCCTTTATTCCACACGATACTAGTCCTTCTATATTAGACATTATGGTTGCTCTTATTTATTTATTTATTTATTAGGCAAACCAACTAAATATGTACATTACATTTTAAATAATACATACCTACCGTTTACAGAGTTCCACAATACACATCTAAATTATAGGTTAGCACCGCATTCACAATTTTAAAAGCAAGCTACACAATAAAGCAATAGTGGGAAATATCACAATAAACGGAAAGGCTTAATATTGTGATGGGTATAAGGTGATATTTTGAAATGTACCTAAACTAATTGAATTTATGTCTACATTTCTACAGTTCTTAAAAATACTATTGTAAAACGTACATTATAGTACAGAAACGGAATATTTTTTTCCATATCTTTTTCGGCATTTACTTGGCATTAAGAGCCGTCATAAGTGACGAAAGTGTGATTGTTATACCGTAAAGAAGCAAAATGGGCTAAATCGAAGTGGTGCAAGGGGCAGAACTCGTGTCGCCTGAGCTGTATACACAGGAGCAAGAACCTGTCTTGGGGATTTGTAAATGAAATTAAGTATCTTTAAGACTGACCTGCAATAAGGTCTCCTGTGGGTGGCCCTAGATAAGATGCATTCTGCGAACGTAATCATTAAGCAATATCAATATTGTATCGCGAACGCGACGGTAAATGAAAGTAATAAAAATAACAACTCAATATAGGTGCATGTCCAGTCGTAACTATATTCTTTAACCGAATATAGTGATTTCGTTAATAGCAGACTTTAAAGTCGGCGACCAAATTTTTCACCCAAAGATTCATTTTTTAAGCTCTTGACACGACCATCGGGCAGCTGACGTCAATCGTCTACATGAATGTTTGTGAAACGGCGTACTAATTGAAACATATTTTACTGTACACGCAACTTGTGTTAATACCGGTATTAACATAACAAGAGACAGTATAGCTAGCTGGCAAATATAACGGAGTACCTACGTACCTTTGATAAATGTAGGTAATTTGAATTACAATAGCTGTTAATAGGTCGTTCGAACTGAGTTGAAAACTTCCTTAAAGTAGACGATATACATTTTCACGTACGACTAACTTCACTGAACATTATTACGGGCTTTGTTATCTCTACACTAACAAAATTCAATACAATAAAATATGTTTTACGTGCACTCGTAAAACAAAAGAATCGCCTTACGTTTCAAGATACAAACTAACCCAATGAAAATGTTGAGCATTTTAGTGCCTCGTCATAAACGTCACACGAAACACAGAACGACAAGCGCGCTGGCCAACGGCATCGACTGACGGGGCTGTCAGCTGCTCATCATGTTTATGCCCTGCCTGTACGTGTGATCCCAACGTTATTAACAACGACCCAAAGCACAGAGAGCTATGCCTGATGACGACACGAGCCCTCAGAGACATACGTTTTGTCGTCAGTCCGCCGTGCTTAAGCAGACAGAAAACTCTACTGAAACCACGAACATTTACAATGTACTTATACATTTCTGGTGATTGCCAACGCACAGTTTTCAAGTTCCAGCTTCAAAAACAAATGTCGCTTGAATACTGTAAAGAGTGTGGAGAATCAATTTCAAACTGGCCGCGAGAACCAGCAGGCTGTCGTCAGACTACTAACCAGAAGATTTATTATAAACTATGTTAAAATCCTCTCCTTCACCAAGTCCACCTTGCACGGCAGGTACGCCGGCGGATTGGCATCGCCTTCTGGTCCACGGTTGCCGATAGAAAACTGTTTAATCTTCTAGGCTCTCCGCGCAGTAACCACGATGGGAGACAGTTCACTCGCAGACAAACATTGTCGATTATTGTTTTAATATATTTATTTAATAAGTATAATACCTACAAACGAAATTTGACTCAAAGATCTCCCAATCGGCGTAGCGGGTTTCAAGCAAACTTGATATACAGCAAAATCACATTTGCGCGATTTTGCGCTATAGATGTTTTTAAAGAGATTTATTGTACTAAAATATGTTTGTTTATTATCGTCATATATAAAGCACAAACAAGATGTACACATAGCTGAGAAGCATCAAATTATATGCAATGGGTACGTAATAAATAGGCCGTAGACTAAAAAACCCTGATGAACTAGAACAAAGCGTTGTGCCGTGCGATAATGCGCGCCGCGACGTCGCGCGCCGCGCCGCCCCGCGCCGCGCCGCGCCCCTCATTATCTGATAAGCCTTCGTGCCGCGGCAATTGGACGCGACCCCGAATTGCCGATGTCTCTATTAGACAGTCAGACAGTACGTTTGAACTGTTTCAGCTGTAAAAATGTTAACAGACCGCGAGAACACGCGATCGAAGCGAACGAGGAGCCTAATTCTTTAAAGCTTACAGTGGCCCAAGATGCAATACGCTAACTCGCGTTTCTATTCGGTTCGTTTTAAACCAATCACGTCACTGGTAGATGACGAGATACGAAGAGTCAGGGCCTCAGATACACTACGATAGATATATTTCTCAAAGGCCAATAGTTCCCTTCCTTCCTGAGTATCTTGTGTTCCCTTCCGGAGGTACCAACGCGCCTCAGAGAAAAGCGAACTGTGCACCTGGGAGTAAGGTTGCTGTACTTTGAGTTGTGATGCCAATTTAACAATATAATGTCAACAAAAGAAGGATCAATTAAGAGAGTTGAAGCTAAAAAAATATCTTACAAAATGCGATAACGTTTCTCTCCCTTTAAATATAATCCGATTTTTACGATTTTTGAATATGTTGCAGATATTATGAAAAACTAGGTCTGTACGTTTTCCTTAACAAGAAAATAAATAATATAAAATAAAAAATAACGGAAACGTACAGACATCGTTTTTTCATAATAAAAAACACATACCTAAGTACTTAATAGAAAACGGACTCAGGTGCTACATAATAAATAATCGTTGAGTTTGGACTCGATTTAGGGGGTGAGAGATGCGCGTTATCACCCGGAGCTAAACTTCTATGGATTTTTTTGCCATCTCTGCTCGATTTTCGTATCTCCATTTTAAAAGTAATAGTGATTAACGATAGCAATATCGTTGAAATATCGCAAACTCGCACATTAATTGAAACTCCAGCAAGAACCCGTTTCGTTATCATTAGACTCATGAATTAAGGATTTTGTACAGGCTTCTGGATATAATGAAGTGGTGGAAGGACCTGCGCAGGCCCGTCCGGATCGCCGCCATCGTCATCCTTTGACCTGCGAAGAAGCTACGTCCGCAATGTTCGCATTTTTGTAACCGGTCCGATCTGGGGATAAGAGTAGCGGTGAAATTACTATACGGCATTCCATCTTGGGCCTTACGCCTTATCGTGAACTAAACTAATAAACCTGTATTCCTAACGGACACACCGGAGGCGAACCGGGACTTAGCCATTTAGATGTCGGACGACACGCTAGCTGTGATGTTTGTGTGTTTTGACAAATTTGACCAATTCTGCGTGCGAACCTTGTGCGTGAAAATTTGTAATAACAATACAATGTATAATATGAATTTAGTGGGTGGTTGTTATTGTAAATCACGCATAAATGAATATAAGTACATTTAAAACACTAGATAAATAGTCTGGTACTGGTCACGCACACAGTAAAGTCTAGACAACGTTTCGATATGCGCAAGTGTTTCGGTTCGGTCCGCTTCAATTTCGATTCCGAGGCCCATGTGCCATAGGCATCAAGGTCGGCCACGCACTGCAGTCTTATGATTGCAGTCTTGTGATAGTAGTCTTAAGAAAGCCATTGTCTATGGGTCACAGTCCGTCTCAGATTGCCTTTACCATCGGTGGCCTGCGAGCTCGGGTATGTTCATTTATTGTCAATTTATTTAGCAAATGTTGGGACACTTCACTTTTCACTGCTTCTAAGCCCTTATCCTTAACTGATAAAGAACCGGTCAAGTGCAGGTTGGGCTCGAGGATTCCGTATCTTAATCTTATTTGTATGAAATATAAAAAACCTAATAAAGACCACCCGCTGCTGCTCGATGCCGTCGTCTGTCAGAAGCGGCACGGCGGCGGGACATATCTCAGTATATTTTCACTAAATGCCATTTCTATACTTTTTGATTCTTTGCCTGTAGGTTTTTCACCAACCGCATTACAAAGTTTAACTTGATACAACATTTATCCAATCCCACAAAAACCATTAAGTAGTGATCAACTCTTTTATTATTTCTGTTACAAATTTAATACTTTGTGGAAGATATTTCAGTAGTTTCTAGGGAGGACAGGGTTGAGACCAATTACCAGGTGAGATTAATTACTCAAATACTTTCCTTTGCGTCTCACATTAATCACTAAAATATCACCTAACTACTGATATAACTTGAGGACCTCCCGCCCCACCACGCGCGAGCTATTTTCTGGGGCGTGGCAGAGTCGTTCAACTCAGAGATGCGGACCTCAACACATCTCACGGGCAGGCCGACGCTAGCTACCCCTTCCAATGCTATGCGAAGTTGGTCCGCTGCCTACCCGCCGCCTCAGTGGGGGTGTTAGCTGGTGGCTCCAGCACCCTCCGGTGACTGCCGGTCCGGTCAAGCAAAAATACAGGAGTATATTTTTTATTTTCACATTATGTCGGTTCGACTCCGTGGTCAAGTGCGACTCTGAGTCGCGCACCGAGGGTTCTCTGTTTAAGATAATATGGTTGGAAAACGCAAAAGAAAATACTTATTTTGTTATGAACTTTATTATCCATGCAATAAGGTCCATTTTGAGTATCCTAAATTTTAATACAGATTTTCAAAGTTTTTTTATATTTTTTACAAAACTGTAAAGTTGGACAACTACATTTTATTTTTTATAATATAATCGCTTTCATTTAAAACCGCCCATTCTAGACCCCTTTTTAAATATTTAGTTTGATAAATAGCTTCTATAGTTTCTGAGACCGACAGACAGACACCGAAGTCTCACCATAAGGGTTCCTTTTAACAATTTTGGTACGGAACCCTAAAAATCCAGCGTTACTAACTTTTAGAAAAAAAAAAATTTCTCCATACAACAGAATGTCCTATCTGCAATATTTAAGGTAGGTACCTACATACTTTCCCTTCGTGTCGTATAGCTGTAGGATGCCCTGTCACGCCCTGTGTAGCCTAAAATAATAGTCCTTGTACTAAACACTCTACCATTCCAAATTTCAGCCCAATAACTTAAGAGAAAGAGAGTATTGACAACCAGACGGACAGGCGGAAAACTAACTCATGTTATAAAGATTCCTCTTTTATGGTTTCGTAAACTAGGAACCCTCATAGTTTCGCTATGTCCATCCGCAGCTTAGCTCAGAGTCAGAAACTTAGTTCTAGGAAGCCGTAATTTGGCATGGTTATTCATATAAGTACTGGATGCACAAGGAAATACTCAAATTATCTTGGCACCCGGCGGTTTGGAAAACGAAAAGGGCGATGCGTCAGCCGTGTGTATACATATACACGACATAATTATTTGCAGTAGCTTATACCTCCCATAACTCAAAACCTAAATCTAAAGCTAATTTAATCTACAAAATATCAATCCTAAGTTTCATAAATTAAGCTTTCATAGTTCTTAAGAAGAGAGATATCGTGAAGGAAACGTCTCGATCAAGCAAACCGGAAGCCACGACCAGCCGTGTGTATCGTCCCAACACCGACCGTCCCAACACCGCAGACGGACGAACGGATGAACAGAAGGACATGACAAAACTATAAGGGTTCCTTGTTGATTACGGAACCCTAAAAAATGGGTAGCTACTCGCATAACATCAAACGTTATAAAGTGATTAAGGAGGTCTTTTCCCTACCTAGTTAGTTTTAGAAATACCATACATATTTAAAATATGTTGTAGTAAAATAACGCTCGCTGCGGAACTGTAAATGATTAAAATATAATGTAAAGCCTCTTTATATAAAAACGAGTAGTCAGTAGATATATAGTGAACGCTTGTGGACGATCCCTCGCGGTGCCCGCCGCTCTACATATACTCCGCGGCGCTCGCGCGGAGCAACACTCTGTGTCAAGCTTCAACACTGATTTGTTGTTGCGTTGTAAATTGGCCATCCGAGCGAGGGCTGAAAGCATAAGCAGTTTTCCCGGGCCGGTGCAGAGACGGCCGAATAGAGGTACGACACGCACGCTAAGTTATCATCCGCTGCAGCCATTTGCTCTGAGGCAGGCATAGGGTATGTTCCATTTCATTCTGTATTAGTTCAACAGCACATCGCGTTTTGGTTATTTATAAGCCCGTTTGATCTAAAATCAAGTATATTTTATTATGTCATATAGCATGATATATTTTTCACTTCTCATGCTCTTAAAATGTTACTTTAGTCTATGCACATCGGGACTAAAGCTTCTTATTAATCTCTAGGGATTAAAGTTTTTTTTTTTATTTACTTTGGAAACCTCTAAACCAGGGGTCGGCAAGTAATTTTAGGTGGGGTCCGGATACTGTGGGAAAATTTCAACGAGGTCCAGATAAAAACAAAAGTATTAAGTTAGATTCTATGTGGCTTAAAAATATTATTTCAATTAATAAAGGTATAGTATACCTTATCTATGTATTAATTTATACTTGGTATGCAATACATTACAATATTTGGCGGTCCAAGGTTCGACCTTTCGCGGTCCGCAAACGGACCGCGGTCCGCCTGTTGCTGACCGTTGCTCTAAACAGCCAATCACGGTGTTTGTGAATGGAGGATTATCGCCATTTTCAGTGATTGTGTATGGACCATTTTTAGGCAGTGGAAATAACCTCAAAATGACAACTGTGCAAAAATATAACGATTTAATTTCTTGAAACACGATTAATGATTACGAATATGAATCTATTTAATTATATTAAGGATGAATTCATTTTATTATGCATGGTCCAATTAGTTTTAAAATAGTTTTCAAGTTTGAACCTGTTGGCTAAATATGCAAGCATTTAAAGCGGCACTTCACAAAAAAAGAATACGAAAAAACCGCGGAACAAATTTGTAACAAACTTTCTTATAATCAATATTGTAATTTTGTAAAGAACGTCGCCAGTGCCGGATTGAGCAAGCAAGGGGTCCGTAGCAAATTCTATAAAGAGACCCGGTTTGTTTTAGGTTACAGGTTGTGGCGGGCTCTTTTCCGCAACAAGGCGACTTATATATGCGTCTATTTTGCGTGGGGTTTTTTTTTAAAGTTATTCTGCTGGAGAATATCGACTGGATTATTTATCCTATCATCAACCCTGATGGATATGAGTACACGCATACTGATGCAAATACTAAAACAGGAGAACCAACCAGACAAGCATTTTAGAGGTTAGCGGTGGGTGCGCGGGGCCACCCAATGCGCGGGGTCTGTAGCATTTGCTACTCTTGTTACGTGGCTAATCCGGCACAGAACGTCGTTTTTTTGCCTCGCATTCAAAGTGAAAAGTACAGTGTTTAACGCAAGACTAAACAACCATAATGACACTCGAACTATAGCCACTCTCGCTCGCCCGCTCGCTCGCGTGGCTAAATATCTCTTGCCATTATGGCTTGTTTCAGTCTCTTGTGGAACAATCTACTATTAAAAGCAGGTTTTACATCGGTGCAATTATATAATGATGATTTAATATAAACATTATAATCTCGAAACTGATTGTCTATAAAATCAAAGTCAAACTTACTAGCTTTAATTTTTTTGCCAAAATATGAAATAATTATTTTCTCAAACTCACGAAATGTCTAAACTCCAAACGAAGGCGAAGAGACATGTAGGTTCAGGTTAGGTTAGCAACAGGCCTAAAGGCCCAATTAACCCACAAAAAGGGGCAACGCCAATTTGGGTAACTACATGAGGCCTCTTTACACGTCGGTATTATCGTGTGGAACTTCTAGCGCTTCGGGCAATATATTTTAGATCCCGAGTTTCAATACAAAATCAGCGGGCCTATATTGGTCTTGTTTATCGATGTGGATAATCGTGGATAAAACATCTTTCACTTCCTGACCAATATGTTAGAGCGAGAGTGAGGGATGCTTTTTTATCCACGTGACAAAGGCCACCATAATACGAGCTCTGTAGGTGCATAGAATAGGCGCAGGTGCGGCGAGAACCCGGTTGCTGTACACTCAGTTACGTGAATAAAACTTGCAAAGAGTTTCAAGATTCTCATTTTTATTTTACCTTGGGCCTTCATTAAAATGATTTTAATTAATTACTCTCAACCGGTTACTTTACTAAAATGCATGTATATAGGTAATTAAATCTAACATCTCAATCTATTTAGAGATAAAACTTGAGGAAAAGTTTCATTCTAATGTTACTGTACATACATACATATTATAGTACATTACTACAGAGGCCAGGACAAAAGGGGTTGCCGGCCGAAGACATATAGACGGCCGAGCAAAGCGAGGCCGGATAGGTCTGAGGCGGGCAACCCCATATTTCCCGCCGAGGTATGTAGAGTGCTTTCTGAAACATAATAATAATTCATTAAAAAAATTAAAACAAATATTACAAAGTCAAATTACTAGGAGTGCATAAACATTAAAAGTAACCTACAGTGCTCAGTCATCCGCGCTGTGTCGTGTGCGCCCGCCTGCCCGCCGGTGCCCCGCAGCGCACCGCCTGCGATCTAAGTTGCGCTACGCACCACTAATTACCTTTGTTCTCCTGGTACTTTAAATACACATGCAAACGCTTTGGTTGGATGCACGGCTTAGTATATTTAAAAAAAACAGCTATCTAGCCTGTTCATAAACACACCCGCCATGTTTAAACTAAAATTACAAAAAATCGTTTATTGTTTTTTTTAATGCGCATAGTGGCAGAATGTCATGATGCCTGTGTACCCACAAATTTATGTGGAATGGAAATTTAAAAAAAGAGGACTTTGCCGGCCTAGGCCTGCACGATTTGTATGAAATTCCATTAACGACCTCTTGTCCTAGCCGCACCTGAAACTTCATACTTGGCGGCCTATTATAAGGAACATAACATCAATATTTCATTGCATGTTTGAGAAAAGTAGATTATACTTACTTTTTTTTTTCTACTTAATATATCACTCACGTGGGTTTGGTACACTATGGTTTGGTCCCCTCCAGGGCCGCCCCGCCCCGCCGCGGCTGGGGTCCTCAGTTATTATCTACAAGCAAGTGAATCGGCCGTAAGGCAACGGTGCTAAATCCTGCATTAATATCCGCTGAGTAAATCACGCGCCCGGTCCATTTCCGCGGGCGTCACATTACATGTCCAGGAGCACTCGCGACCCACCCCAACGGATTCAAAGGAGTATCTATGCAGCGGTTCATATGATTGGTATCACAGGAAGCCAAGTCTCGCAGGCGGTCGGTGAACAGCTGCAGCGACACGTCACTTACTGTTGTCATTGTTTTGTTCTGGTGCGAGGATAATTCAACCGGTGGAATGACCAGCATAGAGGCGTTCTATCTTAGTCCTCAGGGCCGGCATTGCATTTGCAGTCTTAGGATCTGTCTTAAGATGGCAAATATCTATGGGCCTCAGATCTCAGTAACCATCGTCGATCAGGTGGCATATGTGCTCGTTTGCCTTTTCCATGACATAAAATGTGCACTTTGGCACCGCATATCAGAGTTGGGATAATTCTTAGTCGGTTAATCATTAGTCATCCATCACAGCTTAAAATTACTATTAAATAAAACTTACAAATTAGTTGATGCGGTGTATAAATGATAATTACACGTTTGATCTACTTGAATTCATTTAAAACGACTGGTCCGAAGATGCCAAGATGGAACCCTTATAACACCATCCGCGTGTCCAGACGGCCTTCAGTCACATTCTATTTACACCGAAACCAGTAAAGGAAAAAAAGTTATTCCTAAATATGTGTACACTTTACTTCCTTGTCAAATTAATCACTGTGACAATTCATATATGGCATTTTAAACATGACATTAAATGCACAAGGTACTAAAGTGTACACACATTTATGAACAAGACTGTACTAGATAGCTTTTGAGATATAAAAGAAAATTAAAGAAATCAACCATTTCCGCCCGCTCCCCTTGTCTCTGAAGTAATGAACGAGCCCTAATTTATTATTTTGGAGTATTCCATCATTACTTATTACCTAGATTTCCAGTATGACCCTTCTCCCCGGAGGAGTAGATTTACTGAACACATCCCATAATATTTATCGGTAATAGGGATCCAATACTTGCAATCCTGAGCTTCCACAGTAAATTTTCGTGCCGGCGTGTTGAACCTCTTGGAAAATCTCACCAGATTATGAATGTATGTAAATTCTTTATTGTACAAAAAAAGAAACAATACAATAAATTGAAATATGGAATTCCAAAGGTAAAGATGCAACTGTAGAACACCATGAAGGTTGCGAAGATTAATATAACTTAATGTATGTTATGAAGAGACCGAAGGACTTCTACGTTAACAATTTTGAATATTAAAATATGTCAATAGCAAATATCTTCAAACGTAAACAACCAATGGCTTCAAAGGTGGGCAAACTATTTACTTACACGTTACATTCGCAGAGGGGCTGCTGTGTACATAAAGGAAAATTGTTAAATAACAGAAAAATATGTTAGGATTTTAAATATTACGTACAAAACACATTGTACAATACAAATATGATTAGTGTGTAAGCTGTGGATTAGCGTTGAAAATGACTTGTAAAATACAAGTATCATTCAAACGCCACTGTATTTTTGTGTAATCACAAAAAGTTTCTTTTTTCCATACTAGATGAAAAACAAACATGGGGTACAATTAGTACGGGGAAAGTAACTTTGTGTGATAACACAAAAAGTCGTCATGAAAAAAAACTGGCATGTACCTTTAAAAACATCCAAAGTTCATAATGATTCTATCAATGTAAGAAACCACTGAAAAAATATTAAAATAATACATGGGTTTTTCATAACATATTATGGACATAAGGAAAAATTACAAAAGTTCCGATTAAAATGATCAATATCTCCGAAAATACTTAAAATCGCTGAACATACAGGGGGTGATTCGGATGCCCCTTAAGATGCTCTACCTCTGGACTTTCGATGTACACTTTATCCTGGGCACACTGTATATTATCCAACATTGGGCGCAAAAAAAGTTGACATGCTCTTATACCTCTAGTAATAAAGGCGTGTCAGATATTTTGGCGCCCAATGTTGGATAATATACGAGTATTATTGCTTGTGGCAAGCAAGTAGCCATTAGTAGAATATGACGTGTTCAATCGAATGTCGTTCATCTAAACCGATGTCGATACTCCAAATGTCTCCTCACGCGGCAGTAAACTGCGTTTTATGGCGAAAGGGTTGGAATTTTTACGGACAGTAAATCTGAATAATCCTGAGGGATCAGATAGTGGGCACTTCGCAAGAAAATGATTTCAGGCTGTCCAACCCGTATCTTTAACTTTGATAGTTTAGTATAAAGTATTGATCAAACTTTAATATGATAAGTTTCATTTTTATACAAAACTAGCTTCTGCCCGCGACTTCGTCCGCTTAGAATTAGTAATTTTGCCATCCCACGGGAACACTGATTTATTTCGGGATTCAAGGTAGCCTATGCATTAATCTAGTGTATATCTAAGCAAACTCTATTCCAAATTGTATCCAACCAAATTCGTCCATCCGTTTTAACAAACTCACGCACGCATAACCTTTCGCGTTGATAATACACGTAGGGCAGGATGTAAATAGGTACATCCAGCGCACACAATCGCTCTGGCCGAAATCGTAGTCGATAAAAATACCCTCGGTGCGGGAGTCCGACTCGCACCTGACCGGTTTTCAGTATTTATAGTTTTTTAGGGTTTGTACTATGTACCTACATATAATCATACCAAATTTTACGCTTGTGTGCTTTACCGTTTATACGATACAACAAAAAGTTTTTTTAATCTTAATTTTGTATTGAATAATACCTACAAACTGACAATATCCCAAACAAAGCAAGAAGGACGAAGTTCTTCGATCAATGAGCGCGAGCGGGCTTTGCCACTCCTATACACTCCCGGCGTCCGCGACACGCTGCGAAGAACTTTGTCGCTGTATAATTATACTTTCATGTATTAAATAAAGTCGCACAATTCCACACTGAACGAATTTTATGATTTAGATGTTAGTGCGCAAGGTATTGTAGTGCCCAATTAGTTTTTACTTCTAATGTTGAATAGGTAATAAAAAGTAGTTAGTGTATTTAATCTTTTACATGTTTAATTTTCGGCACTGGGTGGTCGAAAAATAATTTACCCTAACCAACCCTATTCGGATTCTGGACGGTCAAAAAAAAAATTCTTTACCCTAACTAACTGCATTCGGAGTACCCCATGTCATACCAGGGTGATCAAAAAAAAACCTAACCGACTGTACTTACTCCCAGTACGTTACAGCTATTACCATAGCGCGTAGCTATTAGTTTACTTAACTTCAATACATAATTGTATCACCCATTTCAACCCTTTAGGAATATTGTTTTCAAAATCGCCAAAAGCAATACTTTTTTATTTATGAGTAGGTAGTAATACTCGTACCAATTGTAACATTTCTAATTACGAAAATGACGAAACTCTCATATAAAATTTCACACCCCCCTTTTATCCCTTAAGGGTAGTTTTTCCAAAATGTCTGAAAGCTATAATTATGTTATTTGTAAAAAGTACCCTATATACCAATTGTCACGTTTCTAACTGCAAAAATTACGAAACTGATACAAAATTCTACAAACTCCTTTTACCCCTTAGGGTTTATAACATTAATAGGATTAGTAGGATACTCGTATTAGTAGGATTAGTGGATAATAGCTTCTGAACGCGTCTTCGTCCGCTTAGATTTCGATTATAGTTATTCCCTCGGGCCCTTTTAAATTTTCCCGGATGAAAAGTAGATATTAGTAGGATTAGTGGGATACTCGTATTAGTAGGATTAGGGATAATAGCTTCTGAACGCGTCTTCGTCCGCTTAGATTTCGATTATAGTTATTCCCACGGGCCCTTTTAAATTTTCCCGGATGAAAAGTAGATATTAGTAGGATTAGTGGGATACTCGTATTAGTAGGATTAGGGATAATAGCTTCTGAACGCGTCTTCGTCCGCTTAGATTTCGATTATACTTATTCCCTCGGGAACTTTTAAATTTCCTGGGATGAAAAGTAGATATTAGTAGGATTAGTAGGATACTAGTATTAGTAGGATTAGTGAATAATAGCTTCTGAACGCGTCTTCGTCCGCTTAGATTTCGATTATAGTTATTCCCTCGGGCCCTTTTAAATTTTCCCGGATGAAAAGTAGATATTAGTAGGATTAGTGGGATACTCGTATTAGTAGGATTAGGGATAATAGCTTCTGAACGCGTCTTCGTCCGCTTAGATTTCGATTATACTTATTCCCTCGGGAACTTTTAAATTTCCTGGGATGAAAAGTAGATATTAGTAGGATTAGTAGGATACTAGTATTAGTAGGATTAGTGAATAATAGCTTCTGAACGCGTCTTCGTCCGCTTAGATTTCGATTATACTTATTCCCTCGGGAACTTTTAAATTTCCTGGGATGAAAAGTAGATATTAGTGGGATTAGTAGGATACTAGTATTAGTAGGATTAGTGGATAATAGCTTCTGAACGCGTCTTCGTCCGCTTAGATTTCGATTATACTTATTCCCTCGGGAACTTTTAAATTTTCCTGGATGAAAAGTAGATATTAGTAGGATTTGTGGGATACTCGTATTAGTAGGATTAGTGGATAATAGCTTCTGAACGCGTCTTCGTCCGCTTAGATTTCGATTATACTTATTCCCTCGGGAACTTTTAAATTTCCTGGGATGAAAAGTAGATATTAGTAGGATTAGTAGGATACTAGTATTAGTAGGATTAGTGGATAATAGCTTCTGAACGCGTCTTCGTCCGCTTAGATTTCGATTATAGTTATTCCCTCGGGAACTTTTAAACTTTCCGGGATGAAAAGTATGTGTTAATCCAGGGTATAAGCTATCTCCATTCCAAATTTCATCCAAATCCGTCCAGCCGTTGCAGCGTGAAGATGTAACAAACAAAAACACTAATTTTCGCATTTATAATATTAGTAGGATTATCGGCAATATCCCTGTCGCTGGCAGCACAACGGTCGCCACCGCCCGTGAGTAGCATAGCATGCTGCATGTTATCC
Source organism: Acleris literana (assembly GCA_946894065.1). NCBI lineage: Eukaryota > Metazoa > Arthropoda > Insecta > Lepidoptera > Tortricidae > Acleris > Acleris literana. The sequence goes on along the minus strand of OX335670.1, from coordinate 2,884,198 downwards.
TCTTCACAAACTTCGTCGCTTTTCGTGAAGGGCAAATGTGACTTGACCCGCGCGCTCGTAAGCCGTAATTGTTACCTACCTCCTTCCAACATCGGCAGAGAGTGATATGTTTTTTTTAGGAGGACATCAACCGGGAAGCATTAGTGCCAGTGAGTGGTATCCACAGTAATGGAGCTAGACAAATTGCTTTCATCTCGTGCCGTTATTTTTAACGGCATTTAGAAAAGTTGAAGTTATAACAATAAACATCGGTCAAATGCGAGTCGGATTCTCGCACCGCCGCCGCGTCATCAGTCATCATGTTCCGATTTGAATTCCATTTGGAAACCAATGGGCGCGCCCCCGACTCACACTTCTTTTTTTTTAGTATTTGTTATTTTTTAAGTTGATAATATTTAATAGGAAGTAATTAAATGGTCAGCCGTTATTAAAATTGATTCGCAAAAAAAATAGCCAAGTAACTCATTTGGGCAGCATACAAAGATTTGGTTGGCAATAAATAAAAATCGGGCAAATTGTTAAAAATGTTAAAATGTTCAGCAAACAATTTACAAACGGTTAACACTTTAACCAATATCAATCTGCTTTTTATCATTTGTTTGCCTAATAAACAGTCGAGCTGCAAAATAATTACTTGGGCAGCAAGATTTTACAATTGGTCAGCAGAGAAAACATGTCTGTAAGCAGTTTAATTGAGAGGTGTGCATATTAAAATAATGGTTATCTAAATAAATAAGTGGATTGCGTTTAGTTTGAAAAATCAGCAGTGTTCGTTATTGTGGGCGCAGCAAATCAGACCACGTGACGCGAGCACCGAAGCGTTGGTATTTTTGAGGCTAGTAGTAATTACAAGTTAAGTTTTGTCACACAAATTTAGAAATCACGATCACACCCTAGTTTAACTGAAATTTGTATCATAAATATGAGGTAGGTTAGATTCGTTTTTATATCAGGCCCGGAGGGCCAGAACGACCCAGAAATAGGAGCTCCGTCGACTCTCTTTTTGTAAATTTGATGGCGGGTTTGGTATATATGCGTTGCAGTAAATTTGCTACCTTTTTTTTGATGGACAAAATGAAATATTTTGCTTACCTACTGATTGCTTACCAAAATTTGATTAACTGCGGTTCCCTCAATACAGCTCAAATACATATTTAATTTGCTGACCAAAATAATTTAGTGCGGTTCAGTATATCATTAATTGCAGACAGATTTATAAATGTTTGCTAACCATAAGTTGCTTACCAACTAGCTATTTTAGCTGACCAAATACATATTTCTGTTCACCAAAATAAGAATATTTTGCTGATCGATTAAATGATACCCATATTTAATGTTCAGATAAAAGTAAAAAATGAGGTAAACAACAACACTTTCAATAAAAAATTTGGGTGCCCAAGGAATATTCCATCTAAATTTCAAGTCCCTGGGTTCAACGGTTTAGGCTTTGTGTTGTCTAGTCAGTCAGTCAGTCACGGAAGAGTATAGTAGTAAGTAGTAAATAAATATGTGTAAAGATTTTAGGTTTTGTCTTTGTAATTTTTTTTTAATATGTTTGTATTTTTACAGATCACAACACATTTGGCAGTGTGAAGGCGGTAGGCTCGCGGGTTGCGGCTGAGCGATGTGGCCGGCGTGGATGCGCGCGCGGCACGTGCGCGGCGTGGTCGGCGCACTGCAGGCGCTGCTGGCGTCGTTGGCGCTGTTCCTGAGCGCTGGCGTGCGCCCGCCGCTGCAGGCCAGCGTGCCCGGTGAGTGCGCGACCGCCGGTCGCTGCAGGCGCTGCTGGCGTCGCTGGCGCTGTTCCTGAGCGCTGGCGTGGGCCCGCCGCTGCAGGCCAGCGTGCCCGGTGAGTGCGCGACCGCCGGTCGCTGCAGGCGCTGCTGCCGTCGCTGGCGCTGTTCCTGAGCGCTGGCGTGCGCCCGCCACTGCAGGCCAGCGTGCCCGGTGAGTGCGCGACCGCCGGTCGCTGCTGGCGCTGCTGGCGTCGCTGGCGCTGTTCCTGAGCGCTGGCGTGCGCCCGCCACTGCAGGCCAGCGTGCCCGGTGAGTGCGCGACCGCCGGTCGCTGCAGGCGCTGATGGCGTCGCTGGCGCTGTTCCTGAGCGCTGGAGTGCGCCCGCCGCTGCAGGCCAGCGTGCTTGGTGAGTGCGCGACCGCCGGTCGCTGCAGGCGCTGCTGGCGTCGCTGGCGCTGTTCCTGAGCGCCGGCGTGCGCCCGCCGCTGCAGGCCAGCGTGCCCGGTGAGTGCGCGACCGCCGGTCGCTGCAGGCGCTGCTGGCGTCACTCGCGCTGTTCCTGACGGCGTGCGCCCGCCGCTGCAGTCCAGCGTGCCCAGTGAGCGCGCGACCGCCAGTCGCTGCAGGCGCTGCTGGCGTCGCTGGCGCTGTTCCTGAGCGCTGGCGTGCGCCCGCCGCTGCAGGCCAGCGTGCCCGGTGAGTGCGCGACCGCCAGTCGCTGCAGGCGCTGCTGGCGTCGCTGGCGCTGTTCCTGAGCGCCGGCGTGCGCCTGCCACCGCAGACCAGCGTGCCCGGTGAGTGCGCGACCGCCGGCCGCTGCAAGCGCGGTGTGGCTAGTCAAGGCGCGGGGCCGTGGGGCAAACCGCCGCACAGCGGCCAGCTTGGTGAAAAACACGAAGTGAAGAATCGCTATTTTAACTTCCATGGTTCAACTCATACTTGCAATAAATCTTCACAAATATTTTCTGTTCAAATACTTAGATGGAGCAGAGTATGACTTCATAATCGTCGGCGCGGGCACCGCGGGCTGCATCCTCGCGCGCCGTCTGTCGGAGGTCGCGCGCTTCCGCGTGCTGCTGCTGGAGGCCGGCGGGGACCCGCCCGTTGAGGCCCAGGTGAGGGGCAGCTCATACGGCATATAACATGTACCTATGTTATAATATGTATTTTCAGCGATTTTTACTAGTTTCGAAAATTTCGAATCGGGTTTCTAAACTTGTTTGGTTTCATCATAGCCTCTGCAGCCTTATTTTATCGTTCATGATTCATTGTTGCTTCAGCTCCCGGGGCTGTACACCTACATCCCGGGCTCCAAGGCCGACTGGAACTACGACACCGTCAACGACGGCTACTCCAGCCAGGCGCACATCACCAAGTCCATAAAGCTGACGCGCGGCAAGATGCTGGGCGGCTCCAGCAGCGCCAACTTCATGCTGCACGTGCGCGGGAACCCCGCCGACTTCGACGGCTGGGCCGACGACAGCCCCGGCTGGCAGTGGGAGAACGCGCTCAAGTACTTCATGAAAAGCGAAAACTTGCAGGATGAAGAGATAATGAACTCTGAATTTAGAAAATATCACAGCGACAAAGGCCCGATGGACGTGACTAGAAAGATTGACAGAAACAAAACTCAGAAGTACTTCGACGCCTTTCAAGAACTGGGTTACGAGGTTCTGCTGGATGCCAACAGCGACCGCCAGCTCGTGTTCTCCGAAGGCCAGTACATAGTGGCTCATGGACTGCGCCAGAGCACCTACATCAGCTTCCTCGCCCCGGTAGCCAATCGGCCCAACCTAGACATTTTCAAGCATGCTCTAGCCACTAAAGTGCTCTTTGATAATAACAGAAACGCCGTAGCAATTGAAGTTATGCTTCAAACTGGGAAAACGATAAATATCAAAGCTACTAAAGAAATTATCCTGTCAGCAGGAGCCATAAACACGCCTCAAATTCTGATGCTTTCTGGTTTAGGGCCGAGGAAACACCTGCAACAGTTCAATATTAGCGTTGTAGCAGACTTACCAGTGGGGGAGAACCTGCACGACCACATCACGGCTCCGATTTACCTGACGGCTGAGCGGAGCGCGCCTCAGGATGAGCCGGTGGACTTGCGCGAGTATGGGCTTCCAACTATTACCGGCTACGTCGCCCTTAACAAATCGCAACTGGTGCCTGACTATCAAATCACGGCTTACACCATCGGTGCCGGGTCGAAAGACCCTCTTATTAATTGCGCTAAAATTTACGAGCTCGAAGACGAGATTTGCGATACCCTAGACAAAGCTATCGACGGGTACAACATCTTGTTCACCGAAGTCAATCTGATGCACCCGGAGTCGCGCGGCCACGTCCGGCTGCGCAGCGCAGACCCCACAGCCGCGCCGGAGATATACTTGGGCTATTATTCGAAAGATAGGGATCTGGAGGTACACGCGAGAAGTATACAAGATTATTTAAAAGTGTTGAACACGACGTATTTTAGGAGTATGAAGTCGAAGGTGGTGGATTTGAAGCTGCGTGGTTGTGCCGGGCTGGTATTCGGGAGCCACGAGTACTGGCGGTGCTACGCGCGGGAGGTGGCATGCACGGTGTGGCACCCGGTGGGCTCGGCGGCGATGGGCCGCGTGTTGGACGCGCGCCTGCGCGTGCGAGGCGTGCGGCAGCTGCGCGCCGTCGACGCCAGCGCGGTGCCCGCCATCACCAGCGGGAACACCAACGCGCCCGTCGCCATGCTGGCCGAGCGCGCCGCCGACCTCATAAAGGAGGACCACGGCATGCCTGTACAATCCTATTAACTTATATTATCTGTTTAATTTCATCTTACAGATTCGTTGTTGTGCAATTTTACGCGAATAAACCTTTACAAACCAAGCAAAGGCCATTCCCATTTCATACATTTTACTTGTTTCTGCGTTACAGCTGACATAACTAGAGTCTACTACAATACTAGAATCCATAGCAGCAATGTTCATAAAAATAACTATTATCTATTTTAGCTCTACCCAAGAAAAGGTGAGTATAGCCTATTACACGTAACGTATCTTCCCGTTGCAGCGAAAACAGTTAACGTCGTTTAATATTTTAGCTAGACGTGACCATTTCCAAAGACGATTGTTGTATTCCGTATTCATTGGTGCCGCGCTGCAGGTCTTTCTTCGCAAACAGCGCGGCTCAAAGCGAGCGGTGAGGCGATTAGCGGCGCTCGCCGCTGAACGAATGTGCATGTGCAAGCCTATGTTTGCAGCCGCGGCTGCAACTGGCGAGAAGTTAGTACAGCTAAATATTTTGTTCCCTTTTTGTGTGTGTGTGTGTGTGTATTCATGTACAAATAGATAGCAATCGCAACTAACGTCTGCTCTCACTCCCCGCATCAGCACCATTCAGCTCCGCAAGTGTACGCGTTCATTTGTTCTATTGATTGAAAGATTAATCAATCAATGTTCCTTTTAAGTGATTCATTTTTTATGCCGGCTTGTATTGTCAAATAAATATTGTTAAATCTCTTTAGTTAAGAATGTCAAATGAAAGACAGACAACCTCGTAATCGCCTCCATTTTGAACGCGGGCCACAAAGCCCAGCACAGAATGGGCCGCGCACGCTCGGCTGTTGTGGAATCGTTTCTATACCCCGCAGACTCACGAGCACTGGAATTCCGCCGGATTCAAAGCAACGATCTTTGTCAAACTCCAAAACGAATAAATATTACGATAGTCAACATCAAAAGAAGACATAATTACCTAACCTACATTCGTTTCTTGTCGCTTTCCGCCACGTAAACAATGTCAAACAAGAATATGAAATAGTTAATGCGATAACGTTACAAGAATGAGAAACTGTTTTTGACTTAGACTATACACTGAGTCGAGCTAACAACCCGTGTGTTTTGTATTAAGTAGGTATGTTATATTTTTTCAAATATTTTATGAAAAAATGGTGTTTCACTTAACAGGGCCGATATAAACTGCTTTATAAAGGCCCTTTAAAACAATAAATGAAAAAAATACGTATCTTTTATGTGCACTTATTAATTACTTATTCATAAACAAATATGTCAGGGTGTCCCGGCCGACGACCGCGTGAATGACATGGAGTGACATTGATAGTTCAAAGCAAGAAAAAAGTCACCTTTTATTTATTAACTTAGTCGTGTCGTTGACCCGGTTAAAATGTGATTCCACCGATACTAAAGTGTTTCCAAATAACAATCTCGCTAACGTAAGGATATTGTTTGTCAGTGCACCCCTCATCTAATATTTCCTGCAAAATGTTAAGCTCTCTTCGTCCAGAGGGCTCAGACAAGACGCACTACGCTAACTAACGTTTCTATTCGATTCGTTTTTAAACCAATCGCGTCACTGGAAGATGACGTGATACGAAAAGTCACGTGGTCTACCAGTGACGCGATTGGTTTAAAAACGAATCGAATGGAAACGTTAGTTAGCGTAGTGCATCTTGTCTGAGCCCTCTGTTAGTTTATTTTATTCTATGCGTCAGTCGCGGAAGCTTTTTATTACGGTTCCGTAGTCAACAAAGAACCCTTATAGTTTCGCTATGTTCGCGTCTCTCCGTCTGTCTCCCCGCGGATTAACTTAGAGACTCTTGGTACTACAAAGCTGTAATTTGGCAAATTAATACATTTAAACTACGTTGACGAAGTAGTAAAATAAAATCTTATAAAATAGTAGATTATACACCGAGGGGATAAAGCACTGATTTGCGGGCGCGATATTGAATCCTGAGCAAATGATTCCAGATTTAACTCCCGAGCGTAGAGAGGGTGTTACGAGTTAAAACGGAGTCCTGAGTGCAGCGAGGGATTCAAGCTCGCCCAAGACGAAAACAGCTATCGAAACAAGAATACTCTACTTTTCTCACCTTTTGCGAGACAATAAAAAGCAAGGCTACTTACTTGAAACAACATTTTATTAAAATTTAAAGTACCTTATTTAAAAAAAACTGGCTAGTGCAAGTTGGACTCGCGCACGACGGTTTCGTACCATTATCTATAAAGAATCACGTTTGTTATATGGGAGCCCCCTTAAATATTTATTTTATTTTAATTGAATTAGGTACCTATTTATTTGTAAAGTGAATATACAACTAAATATTATGTCAATATTTCAAGCGTCTACCTGTTGCCGATATTATTATCGAGCATAAAAAGGCAAAAAAATCACGTTTGTATTTTTTCATACGAATTCAAATCTCACCATTAACCAGCAGCGGGTTATAATGAGATTCAGTACCATACCGGCCGAGGGCTATAATGACTTACTTTAGGTGAGGTTTGCATGATATATAATTGGTCAATTTCGAGCATATGGTGTGAAAAAAATATTTTGTGTGCCTCTCATACCTACATGTAAAGCAAACGTAGGTATTTTTTTTACATTATCTCTTTGGGTATCATTGGCTAGCTCTTGAATTTTTTTACATATATGTTTTTAGCAATTTTTAGATTTAGGGGACCGTTCAGGAAATAATGTACTCGAAAAGTGTAATTGTCGGTAGAGTTGCCTGCCCCGAGAGATCGCTTTAATCAGCTGTCAGTTGGCGCGCCACTCGAGCCTCGGTCGACGATGGCTGCAGCGGAAAGCTCTTTCCGGGGTTTTTACTGTGTGGCGTCACGGACTGTGGAAACTACAACGACGGGTTTTAGGTTAACGGCGCTGGCGCCGCTTACAGCCGGACGTAGAGGAGTGGCGGCGCATCACCGCACTATACTATCCGCAGCACCAATTGGCGAGTCGGGTAGTAAAAGTCAGTTTCATTTATTTTGCGTGCTACCTGTACGGCTAGCACAAGTTGTAGTTTCTCGCTTGTCGCTCAGTGCATCTCTGTCATTACAGACTAGATAGAAAGGGAGATCCGAACGACAAACAAGTCGCGGACAACTTGTGCTAGCCTTCCTGCACTACGTCTGGGAGTCCCGCTCCATAAGGCCGAGTAGGTGCGAAAGAGATAGCACGATTCCGATGATTTATGATCTGACTCGCCACTTGAGGCTGCGGATAGTATAGTCGCACTACGCACTGGGGGCCTAGTGAACATGCGTAACACCTAGTTGGCGATTTTCTAAAATCGACAATATGTATAGGATTGACGTACCTAAGCTATGAGGGCCCTGCCAAGATGCATTGCGCTAACTAACGTTTCTACTCGTTTCTTTTTTAAACCAATCGCGTGACTTTTCGTATCACGTCATCTACCAGTGACGCGATTAGTTTAAAAACGAATCGAATAGAAACCCTAGTTAGCGTAATGCATCTTGGCAGGGCCCTCTGTTGACAGATCGCGTCGACTGCCTATGTCAACTCCATACATTTCGAGTCTATAGAAAACAGAAACCTTAACAGCGTTCGCATCTTGGCTATATTCTCTTAAAAACGCGTCTATCCAGCGAGCGAACTCATACGAGCGATATTAAGTAGCTTAGAACTCTAGGCTACCTAATCGTGAATACTTTATAAAACCGGAAAATGTTATTTGCATTGCACGTTTTTCCAGAACGACATAAACTCGCCGGTCATTAATTCATCCGGCGAATTACAAAGTGAGTTCTGAGGAGAATAAAATGGCTGTGCTTAGCGGGGGTGCCCTGCGCTTCGTCTATATTTTATGTTATTTGGAGTACGTTCTCTAATTTTAAATATAAACCTAAATGTATAAATGTCGGGCTCGATTCTAGTCCAACAAGAATAGAGTTTGACCTTATAAATTAAATGGGGTCGTTTGAACACCTATACCTATACCTAAAGAGCGCGTTCCTCGACGGAGTCATAACATCTCGCTATCGTGCGGTATTCTACCGCCGGGCCAGGCCGGGAGGGCACAGGCGGGACCGACGTCGGAGCGAGCCCCGGAGGTGGCGTGATTGTAAATAAAATGTAGATTCACAGATACTCGGGCGCTTCTCTCGAGATAGAATTCGTATCAATCGTTTCGCCCGTCGCGGGGACGGGGACGGCTGTATTATACGGCTGCTCTGAATTAACATTGGAACGCATTTTTAAGCATAATTTACGAAAGTAAGCGGCGGCGAGCGGGATAATCCTTCCAGGATGCTCAATTAGAATTAGCCCAATGGAGCTTTTTTTGAAGGCGGAATATTGATGCGGGTTCATGTAGAAAAACACTATTGCTATGCGTACATACAACATTGAGGCTAGAGACACGTGTCAATTACAGATTTAACGTAATCATTTCAATCTTTAAGTTCAGGGTTGTTATTCTCTTGAAAACGGCGTTGGGTCGGTTGAACGAGTGAACGAGTAAACGCGACTCCGCTTACACAAACCGGCGACACGCGCTAAACTGTGTTTTGTACGCTCTGACGGGACTACTTAAACTCGCCGGATGTTATAAACTGCGCCCCGTTCTCTCGTTCGATCGACGGAACGCCGTTTTTGAGAGAATAACACCCAGCATCGAGCCGGAGCTAGCGCCCTACCATTTGAAAACTTAATATTATTAGGCACGTGTGTCGCTCAAAACATCCATTTTGAATAAAATGTTCAAGCGGCGTTTACATTGAGCACGGTTATTCCGGCGCGCTGCACCGCGGCGCAGCGGCTGCATAATGCACCGCGCGAGACAGGAGGAAGACGCATGGCCTGCAGTTCTGCATGTTTATATCGGGAAATGCACCAACTGGAGATATTTATAGGCCAGCGCCTTTATTCCACATTGTACTAGCGATCTCGCTCTGATATCGTAATTAAATTGTAGAAGTTATAACACCTCTCATTCACCTGACGAAAGACAGATGTTCACAGTGTTCACTGAAGTTTGATCCCATCGGTACGTCTGCTGTCCTTATCGCTAGCCAATAGTGTACTTTGTCACATTCCTAGATTTCTAGTCCGAATATTAAATTCTTTCGCTGGATATAATATACACATATGCGCTACTTATATGGACGACTCTTTAAATTACAGTAATAAAACAGTATCGGGACAATTCAGATTTCGCTTCCTTTATATTTTAACGACCGGGAGAGATAAAGCTACGAGAAAAATATAAGAAATTGCGAGTTTGTGTGGAAATATTGAGAGTATAGTACCCATCCCGAGCGCACCGGAGCGCACGCCGCGTTGTGCAAGTCAACATGCATCGCTTTGTTGAGAACGCGAGGGAACATTCTTTGTGTATGCAAATGCCTTTCGTTAGCGGCGCCCAAACAACGACACGTTACAATAAACACCGCGTCAAACCAACTTGCTTCACGAGAGAGCACACAGCACAACACAGTCAAGTATTCCCTGGTAAATACCTCACTTGGTGCAGCGCCTTTGTGTGCCGGCTCGATTATGCGCGCGGAGTATATTCCCGCTTGAGTCTGTCTGTACATAAACAAATATTATGATAGGTACGGTCATGGACCTTAATTTGCTAACCATTTCAAAGAAAATCTTGAAGATGTCATTGTCATTAGAGATGCCAAGTCATTTGTAATTCAACCTTATAGGAAACTCAACATTATTGCTGTAAAATGTCAGATTGAATTTGGAACGAAGGTGGGTGACAAATTACATTCCTTGACTGTACCTAGTTAAGTGTTTGAAGCCAGTTGAGCGAATTATGTCAGCCACAGATGAGATATACAACACACAAGCATTCATGTGGTAGTACTTTGTGCAGGCTCCGCCCGAGCCGCTACCACCTCTTACCCAGTCCGCGGCAGGGTTGTCGCCAAGCAGCAGTGTGCGTAATAATGTGCACCGGTAAACAGTGACCGCCCAACCATCTTAATATCTTATGTTATCTTGAAATATTGGGCCCTTTACTTCGGTCCTCTAGGATCTTTAGTGCAATTACTTACACACTCAGCTGTTCGAATGTGCAGGATTCCTTACGATGCTTTTCCTGCACCGTAAGATTATTGTACATCGGGTATTGTACTTAAGTTAGAAAAACTGGAATTGGTACATTGCGACCGCGTGGGTTCGAACGCGGTACCTTTTGATCACGAGTCGACCCCCTAAGCCAGCCTCGAGGCATCATCTGCAGTAGCCATGGCCGCAGGCCCCGCAGCCCACTCTCCACCAGGCGCAGGCGGTCGGTTAGCTTTTTAGTATTCTCTTTGCCCTAAATTTGTGTTCAAAATTCGCCAGTGCTTTCTACTTATTATATGTATTACCTATAACAGTACTCATTCAAGCGTATCGCGTAAAACGGTAAAAACGACCAACTATGTGAAAACATTGATAGACGTCGTGGCATTTCACCTTAAATTTCAAGCCAGCTGTGTCAGTTGGACCCATTGCCTTCTGAATTCGCTTAAATGTTTCTTTGTTGCACTTACCCTTACTGTCTCTATCAAGATTGCAAGGTGTTGGCAAATGCAACAAACGCGTCGTGTAGCGAGCGAGGCATCGAGCCACTCGAGCCACTCGAGCACTCGAGCTCTCGAGCCGCTGCGCTGACGCGACAGGCCCGAGTGCTCGACTCGGCTCGTGTAGCAAGCTAAAGCTGTTTGAGTTACTGCCATCCTGGAACATTGAAACATTGTGTTTAATTGCTGTAAAGGATTTCTTTATTCATTCGTTGGCGCATTTTGACGCAGTCGATGGCTATCTCTGTGGGGTTATTCTGTATCACAACAATGTCGGTGAATGAACTTAGATGAAACCATTCAAAGTCGAACACCTGATGCTTAGTTGGGTTTGGGTGCACCTAGAGTTCGATATCTAAATTTGAACAGGCGCTACAGTTTCATGGATCAAACGGGGCGGTTCGTCGGAGAACGACGCCCTCTGCACGCATCGCGGTGTAGAGTACATGTTAGTAAATATGTTTTAATAGTTGTTGGTGTACATTTGTCTAGTATTTAGTACTCATGCACAGCCTAGCCTAGGCCTAGTGCCTGTTGGCACAGCCTATGAGACCGAAAAAGATAGATATATTTAAGTATTCAGTAGGCTGTTAGTTCAGTAGACAGTAAAACCACCGTATTGATAGTACTCGGCTAAGTAACCTACCTAACCTGACCTAACTACGCCCTTATCCAATGTTCAGGTACTCGCGAAAACAACAAGATTCCAGCGGAAAATAGCTTTCGGTGGCATGAAATGGTCAAATAACTAATACGTTTGTCTGATAATTTAAGCGCGTCGTGACTCGTGATTCATATCGACTTTCACTTCGTGTCTCAATTAGTAAAACTTGTCAGTATCCAGAGACACTGTAGAGCGTCGGAATAGCCCCGTTCGTTCAATCGTTTTGTTCCAGTGGACGCTATTGTACGAGTAACACTGAACTTTTAACACAGAAGGCAAAGCTGGCAGCAACTTGGATTGCTGTTAACGGCCCTAAAAGGAGCTTTTAACTCCTTCCGAACTTCTTACTCGCGCAGTGTTCTCGCGGGCCGCGGCTCCCAGTTGATGAAGGTTCGGAGAGTTCGCATTTATATTTTAAACTGATTTAAAAGTCATATCGAACTTTGGCTTTGCACATTCCGTTTACGAAAATTATAGTATTCTTTAAAAAAAACATTTTATTAATCGGACGTTAGGTACCGTACGGTAGAATGAACAAGGCTTAGGATCTTGGAAGCGCTTCTATGTCACAAGGACGAATTTGTCAGAGGGCAACCGTGAAAGGTGCTAGTCATACTTCGATAAGAGAGAGGCTGCCGACGCTGACGGCTCTGATACAATTCATGGTTGCGCGCGTCGCCCGCGCCCGACATCCCGCGACGCCCGCTGCTCTGTGACATCGGTTAAAGCCGCGGTTAGCCTATTAATAAGTTTAGTAACCTGCCTGGCGTTGGGTTCGTAGAGAGTTCTTCTAGGCATTATTTCAAATGGATGTTATTGACCTTACATTAGTAATGATTTCGTTTGTGCTAGTTGCCGGTTAACTGGAACAGTGCCACTCCATGTCTTCCCGACTAAGGGAATACTGGCTTGTAGTACTGTTAGGCGATGGGCTTGCAACCTGACACTGATACGCTGGTAAACATCTGGTAAGCCTAGATAATTGTGCAAAATGTGGTTACAAAATTATCAACAAATTTTTGGTTATTCTATAGCTCTGCCTACCCCACTCTGGGAATGAAGGCGTGAGTTTATGTATGTATGTATGTATTACTTTATTAGGTACCTTGTAATGTAATGTAACTAACTTTTAAGTATTGTTGTATTTTATAATTGAAGAAATTACCTTCTGATGGAGTTTCTTGCGGCGCTTCTTCTCCGATCTTGTCCGAAGCGCTTTTAGAGTCACTCTACATATATTACCGATGTGTAAAAGATCCCTCATGTGGCCAATTTACTCAATAAACATTTTGAATTTTAATTTTCTGTTGTATTCTTATCAAGACAGTCTCGGCCTCGGTGGACCAGTCCAGGCCGGGACTGTCCGTCTGAATCGCGGGATATTTTAATCAAATCCTTGTCATTTGGCCGTCTGTTGTGAGTGGCGCCTGCAGCTCCCCCCGTCCACTCCCGGCCTCCACCCTTGGCGCTTCACACCACCCAAGACGGCGCACTACTCGCGCGACTCCATTTTAATTTTAATTAATTCATTCATACTTTGAGTCGAGAAAGTGTTGCAAATCTGGGTCTGATTGCAGCGTTCTGGAATAAAGGCGCTGCCGTCGCTTGATGTCTTTTTTATATATCTCTTTAAAACAAGCTTGCGTTGGCTGGTGTACAGGATCATAAAGTAAATAAAAACCCCAGACATACTGACCCTGCCCCACCGACGTTTTTTATCAAACCTAACTAAGAATTACCGCGATTAAACTAGCTTTCTATTTTAAACAACTGCGTCCATTCAGTCCATCCTTTTGGGAGCTACTATGCCACACGGACACCTAGACGCACAAACACACCTGTTAAACTTATCTCTGTTTGTGTGGGATTAAAATTGAGTAAGTGGTAGTGACCGCACGACGGCCCGGCTGAATTATCTTTTACATGATAAAAAAGCTGAAATACAGGTGAAAGTTTTTGATGTGGGGTTTCATAAAATAAAAATGATTTGGGGAGTGTTTACCTTTACCTTAAAAGTTTGGGAACTCTTTTCTATGTAGAGCTAATTTGCATTCGATATTGAAAATTTCAATAATTCATTTATTCTAAGGAGCACTTGCCTGAAAAGTCTACCTACTCGAGTGTAAAGGTCAATCTAGATTGGAGATTTAAACAAAATACATCTTTACGGTGTAAGTAGCCGTATAATGATTTTGCATTTTAAATTTGCTAGGCACTTCACACACGCTTGCTGACTGAACGCAACGACGAATGACACTGACTGGCTGGCTGGCTGGCTGGCTGGCTGGCTGGCTCCCGCCGCGCACACGACCGTCCACTCAGCGCATCCCTTCCAACTCACACCTTAACATAAATACTAGCAACCTGGTTACTAGTATGTATTTATGATAGTAAATAAATTAAGTCGCTATTGCTGGCACTTCATTATTTTTGTTCCTAATGTTATGCATGATCATCTTTAAAATAATTGATTTATTTTTGAAACTTAATCATTTAAATATCTATCAGCTACCTACAGATTATTCTGAGGTACTCTCCTGAGACTGCCCAATACGTGTGGGACGCTGATGGAGGCGAGGGGCGCCCTATCTGTTATTCTTAGGTATCTGCGAACTGTAGGTCCAACGCCACACTCACGCTCTCACCTATATGTTCGCTTATATTTCCGATGCATGTTTTATTTGAGACACGATGAACCTGACGTCCAACGACTAATGTAATATCATTTAATCCTAACATTACAAACAGAACGACACGGTAGCCTAGTTGGTAGTGACCTGCCTACGAAGCTAGCGGTCCCGGGTGCAAATCCCGGCAAGGGCAGATATTTGTGTAACGAGATGAGAGAACTAAACATCCAAGACTCTGGAACAAATACTCCCATTTGTTCCTGAGTCTTGGATGTTTACTTTGTACTTGAATATTGAAGTATGTATTTGTCTATATAAGTAAGTTTATCGTTGTCTAGTTCCCAAGCCTAGGGCGTAGTTTGGGACTCGGTCGAGTTGTGTGACGTAATCGCGGGTATTGTTCTTAAGTTGGGAAAACCCATTAGTCCATGGCGACCGCTGGCGCTGGGGCCGAGCTGTACGTTACGATCACGCGGCGAGTCTTCACTGAACTGGACCGCCGACGCTCTTACCGAGCGGAGGGGAAGGTTGGGACACATAGCAATTTAATAAAACAATTTATAATAACAAAAATATAATTATCTTCGTCCTGACTCAAATCACAATGTTCGATCGTTTTTTTTCCGTCGCCGCGCCGCGCCGGGCGTTACATCGTAATAGAGCTTTTACATACTATTTTAAATGTGAAAGTTATTGAGAATGGTCGTCACATGGTTTAGGCGCCGTATACAAGTAGGTACAGGGGCGCTATTTTACTCGGTAAAACCATATTGGCTTAGACATGTTATTGTTTTTAACTCGGCCGCCATTACTGTCAAGTGTAAATATGGACCATCGTAACAATGTCAATACAATAGCAATAACTTTTAAAAAGGCCTTCGGGTTTGTCCTTCTCTCTCACTCGCTCAGCACTCGTTTTATGCGAGTCTCGAGTTGAACCGAACCCGAACACTTTTTAAGTGCTGTTGCAGTGCGTGAATAAACAATTTTGCTAAGGATAAATAGCCTTAACTAATTGATCGAACAGTCCAAAGTAAATAAGTAAATTTGAAACGATTGGCCTGTTAATAACCTGCCCGGCGAGCTGTATCGCGGCGACTCGCGGCCCTGCGGTCCGCCCGCTCTTTCTACCACATTCTACCTATAGTATAATTATCTTGATACTACAATGAACTAGCGATGATTCAAATCGTAGAAATAAATATTTTACAAGTAATATGAGCCAGAGATGAGAAACAAACGATATTTTTAATGCTTATTTACATAGGTATACTTAGGTAGGTACTCGTAGTGCCGACCGAGAATTCGAACCGAACATAAGCTGCCTGCAAAAGTGGGGTGGCGCGGGTCGCACCGCGCACGACTCGCAAGACGCCGATGTCCACACGTTAGTAATTTTTAGGGTGTCAGGGTAGTTAACAAAAATCCTCTCGGTTTATTTTATACATACCTAATTAATAAGACAGCACAAATCAAACAAGTTTATAAGTATAAAAAGTCAATTGAATAATTTTCTGTCCGCTGTAACAGACACGGTAAATACCGATTCGATACGAAAGTTTCCGGTTCGCCGATCCACCCGCGAGACGTCACAGACTGGCGTCACTTAACATACGAGTATCACATGAGGTTCGATCACAAACGTTCCCGCTGCGGGCCCCCGGGCCGGATGGACTAGCTGGCGGCGAGCAGCAGCGCCAGCGCGGCCAGCGCGGCGAGGGCGGCGGCGCGGCGCGGCGCGCGCGAGGACAGCGCGCTGGCGTGGCACTCGGCGGCGTCGGGCGGCAGCGCCAGCAGCGCGCGGGGCCCGGCCGCGCCCGCGCACGTGGAGCGCCGCGCCGCCGCCGCCGCGCCGCGCGCGCCCGCGCCCACCTCGCGCGTCCAGCGCCGCAGCCACGCGCCCAGCCACGCCGCGCCGCAGCCGCAGCGCAGCCCGCGCTCGCGCACCACCAGCCCGCCTGCCCGAACACGACACGCATTCGACGACACCATATTTATATAAAAAACATTTATCTACACTCATATCATAAGTCCTCTATTATGCGTTCAAAACCCGTAGGCGACGACCAGCATTACCTGTGGTGGTAGTAAGTGACAGCGATGACAGCTGTTAATGTTGGAAGATGTTCCAAATTTGGATCTCATTACCTTACAATATTCGATAACGTAATTTCAAAATTACGTTACAGCTGTCATCGCTGTCACCTGCTAACACAGGTAATGAAATGCTGGTCATTTACCTTTCGGCTTCTGAACCCATCTTAGGGTACTTATAATATGTCTGTAGATAAAGTATTGTACGAGACTCTACGTAATTAGCATTACGCAACCGTCACGTAAACTACTATTACATTTTAAAATAAATAAATATCAAGGAAACAATGTCACACCAATTGACCTAGTCCCAAATTAAGCTCTAGGTTTTTTTAACTGTGCAGAAATAGTAATTTACGTGACGGTTGCGTAATGCCAATTACGCGTACAATATCGCGTACAATATATTATAAGTACTCTAAGATGGGTTCAGAAGCCGAAAGGCAAATGACCAGCATTACCTTACAGCTGTGGTAGTAGGTGACAGCGATAACAGCTGTAACGTAATTTTGAAATTACGTTATCGAATATTGTAAGGTAATGAGATCCAAATTTGGAACATCTTCCAAAATTAACAGCTGTCATCGCTGTCACCTACTACCACAGGTAATGCTGGTGGTTACCTACGGGTTTTGAACGCATAATAGAGGACTTATGATATGTGTGTAGATAAACAATAGTACCTACATTGAATTTGTATGGTTGTTTTTATTATTTCTGATGTTTTGACTTATAGTTATTTATTAAAATAATTGCTAATTTGGTTGCATGTTACTTTTAGGACGATCCTTAACGGTGATAACTCCTTAGTTTTGTATTTTTATTATTGTTATCCTGACTTCTTATTTCTATTTTTGACTATATTTTTGTGTATATGTCTTTTGATTCCCGATTGTTACCATGTCTACATTTTCCTATTTCTACAGATTTTCGATTTAACAGAACCTATTGCACCCAGTTGTCTTAACGCTTTATATTCATACAGGGGCACGTTTTATAAAGCTACAAGTTACAATTTTACAAGTCTAAACTTGCAACACTGCTCAAATGGCTGGTCGTCATTGGACGAGGTTCTGTCAAATGGAAACTTATACCCTGTAAATTGTAATTTGTAGCTTTATAAAACAGGCCCCTGGCGTTAATGGTTTTATTACCCGATTGAAATACTTAGAAAAGATTAACGTGTCCAATGGATAACATTCATCTATGCAATATTTCTTCTATATAATATGTTTTAATCTTTTAATATTTATTTGGACACATACATATTATTCAAAAAATAGATTAACCAGTAAAGTTGCCACAGATTACATAATGTAGGTCTTCTTCTCTCGGCGTAGCTCAACGGTGTTACTGCGTTCGCAGTTGTTTCTACTATGATTAAATACTTTGTCTCTGTCGGTGAGAACCTTTAGTAGGCGTTTCATTATGTAATAATAATAATTATTATTATTTTATTATAGACAGACAGTTGGCATTGATATGTCTAAATCTTCGTTCACTGCACGAATTAAGTTTCTATCTAGTTTTGTAAGCTGTTCGATCTCCAATAAATAATAAATAAATGAATAAAATTAATATGTATATAAAAGAAGAATGCGTAATTTTCATAGAAAACCTTCATAAATTTATGAATGTGTATAATTTTATGTGTTTTAAAAAACGTGATGTCCTCAATCAGTATAAAAATATAAATTTCAGTTTAACTATAGCTAAAGAAGACTCACCCGAAAGCAGTTTGGTGGCATGCCGGTTCCAGCCGGTGAGGTTGGGGTAGAGCGCGGCGGGCGCGAGCGCCGCCAGCGCGTTCCCGCTGAGCTCCAGCGCCAGCTGCGGCACGCGCGCTAGCCGCGCCGCCAGCCCCGCGGGCAGCGCCGCCACGCGCGTGTCCCGCAGCCGCAGCGTCAGCGCGCGCGCGCGACCCAGCGGCGCCAGCGCGCGCGCCGAGAGCTCCCGCAGCGCCGCGCCGCACACCTCCGCCACGCGCAGCTTGGACGCGTCCAGCCCCGACAGCTGCCCGTCCAGCGTCGCGTCCCGGGCGTGCAGCGTCAACGCCTGCAGTTGTGGCGCCGCCGCGAGCGCCGCCCCCGGCGACCCGGCCCGCCCCGCATCCAGCTCGAGCGCGCGCAGAGCCCGCAGCGGCCGCAGCGCGCGCGGGTCCAGCGCCTCCAGCGCGTGTAGCCCGTGCATGTGCAGCCGCAGCAGCCGGGGAAGCCCCTCGAATGCCCCGCTCTGCACGCGCACCAGGGGGTTGTTAGACACGTCCAGCACGGCCAGGCGCGGCAGCGCGGCCCACAGCGCCGGCTGCAGTGATGTGAGCCGGTTGTGTGATAAGTTGAGTCCCCGCAGTTCGGCAAGCGCGCGCATGTCTGATTCGCGGCACGCGGCAATCGCGTTTCCGCTAAGATCGAGTTCGCGGAGTGAAGCCAGGGGCAGCGCTGGCACCGCGCGCAGCCCGGCAGCGGCCAGTGTGAGCCAGCGCAGACGCGGAACCGGGTGCAACAGCTCGCGGTAGTTAGCTGTGAGCGTGTTGTGTGAGAGGTCCAAACGACGCAGGCGGCCTAGCCCAGCCAGCGCGGCGTCGGGCAGCACACGCAACGCCGTGCGAGCTAGGCCCAGTTCGCGAAGAAATCCGACGCCGGCTAAGGCGGCGGCGTCCAACCGCCCAAAGGCGTTCCCGGCCAACTCGAGGCGGCGCAGCGTAAAGCCCACCCGGGCTACCGCGGCGGCAGGTAGCGCGCCCAGCCGGTTGTCTCGCAGGTCAAGCGCCTCCAGCAGCGTGCCCGCCAGCGCACCGGGTGGCAGTGCGCGCAGCTGGTTCCCGGCCAGGCGAAGTGTGCGCAGGCGCCGCAGAGTGCGGAACTGGTCGGGCGCCAGTGCACTGAGGCGGTTGTGTGCCAGGTCTAGCTCCTGCAGCGTCGGCGTGGCGGCCAGCGCGCGCCGCCGCAGGCCCTCCAGTGCGTTTCCCCGCAGGCTAAGCACAGCCAGGCGGGGCAGCGCTCGCGCACCGAGCTCATCCAGTGCGGCTAGTCGGTTGTACGCTAGCAACAAACGGCGCAGGTGTGCAGCGATGCCGTCGAAGAAGGCGGCAGGCAGACTTTCAAGCGCGTTGTATGACAGGTCAAGCACGCTGATGGGAGCGCTACCGCCTCCTTCCAGCGTCGAAATCTGGTTGTGGCTTACGTTGACCGAGAAGTTGGTCTCGTCGGCGGCGACGCGCTGGAACGCGTCGGTGGTGAGCCGCGTCAGGCGGTTGTGCTGCAGCTCGAGCGCCTGCAGCCGCGGCAGCATGCGAAAAGCGCCCGCGGCCACGGTCTCCACAGCATTTCCCGCGAGGCTCAAAAAAACAAGGTTATTGAGATTCGAAAAACACTGCTCGCTCACATTCCGCATGCGATTGTACGAGAGGTCGACACTCTGCAGCTCGGTGAATATCGAGAGGAACTCACCGTCAATCGAGTTTATATAGTTGTAAGCTAGCCTGAGCTCTTTCAACGCGCTCGAACCGTTTCCCCAGGCGGCGTCGCTCGGGAAGGCAACTATCTTGTTGAAGTCTAAGTTGAGATACTCCAGGTGTGGGAGGGCGAGGAGGTCGGCGGCGGCAACGCGGTGGATATCGTTGTTGTCGAGAGCCAGCCAGGTGAGGGCGGGCGGCGCGCGCGGCAACCCGCCAGCCCACAACGCGCGCGGCAGACCGCCGCCCGGCAGCGCGCCCGCTAGCTCCAGCACGGCCAGCCCGCGCAGCGCTGCCAGCGCGCCCGCCTCAAGCGTAAATAAGTCATTGAAGCTCAGCGCCAACTCGCGCAGTGGCAGCGCTGGGAAGGCACCGTTGGCCAGAGATGCCAGTCGGTTGCCGCGCAAGCTGAGCGTATCCAGCACCCCCGCCCACGCGCCGAACGCGGTCGCAGACACGTGTGCGATTCGGTTGTACCCCAGATCCAGGTGCGTCAGCGAATCCGGCGCCAGCCCCTGTAGCCCCTCCGGGAACTCTGCTAGCATGTTACCCGCTAGCGACAGCGAGTAAAGTTTAGGTGGCAAAGCCGGCACCTCCATTAGCTGGTTGTATGCGACTGAGAGCCGCTGCAAACGCGTTAGATTACGAAGAGCTAACGGTAGGGTTGTCATCTCGTTGTAATCTAGGTCCAGCTGATGCAAATCGTGGGATAGCGCATCCAGCACTAGCTCTGAAACTGATGCGAGTCGGTTGTAGGAGACCGAAAGCTTTTCTAATCGTCCACACTCGAGCACGAACGCCGGCAACGTCGTCAGGTCGTTGAGGTCGAGGATCAAGTGCCTTAGCTGTAGTCGACCGAAGTCGAGCTGGAAGTCGTCGGTAAGAGAGTTGTGCGCGAGGTCAAGCGTGTGCGCGCGGGCCAGCGCCGGCGGCGGGCACGCGGCCGCACGCAGCATGTTGTCGCGCAGCGCGAGGTGTGCCAGGCGCGGAAGCTCGGCTAGCAACGCGCACGGTGGCGCCGTCAGCAGGTTGTCAGAGAGCCGCAGGAGTGCCAGGTTGCGTGGCAGCGCGCCCGCGTGCAGCTCGCGCAACCGGTTACCATCCAGCTCTAGCTGCACGAGCGCGCGCAGTGGCGCCAGTGCGCCGGCGCGCAGCGTCGTCAGCCGGTTGTTGCTGAGCGACAGGCTGGTCAGTGATTCGGCCAGACCGCCCCACTCCGCGGCTGGGTCAAGGTCGCTGATGAAATTACTGAAAAGAAAGGAAGTCATGGTTTCTTCAGGTCGGCAACAGACGAACTCGAGGGGTCGTAGTCCGGTACTCACTTTTGTAAATTGAGCCAATTCAAGACCTTTAGATCTCGCAGCGCCTCGAGCGGCACTTCAGTAAATTCATTGTGCCCCAGGTCGAGCGATGCCAGTGAAGACCTCATCGAACTGCCGGCATAAACGCATTGGATTTAAAACGGCCTGGCATCAATTTTGACGTAAAACATTTAGATTACTGTAAGTACAGTGAGGATGGTGATGGTACCGACGCGAGCGCGGCGGGGTGCAGCGCGTCGAGCCGGCAGCCCACGAGCACCAGCGTGAGCAGCGCGCGCGCGTCCAGCGCCGTCTCCTCGAGCGCGCCCAGCCGCGCGCCCCACACCGACACGTGCCGCGCGCTCGCCTCTGCAACATGCACACACGCTGTAGGTACCAGAACTAGCATAGCATAGCGATGAGAGGTAAAAATTACAGAACCTCCATTCTGCATTATTTAGATGATGTTGCAAGTAAGCCTGCATTTCTAACATACAAATATGAGAGTTTTTTAAGTTTTGTTTTAATCCAATATTACAGGCCAATATTTGATACAAATCCCTCAAAGACGGATAAACACCGGGCTCTTCGATTAGGAGTATGTAAGTAAAATGAAGACTTGAGCTGAGGTGTTTATAAAGTCAAGGCGCTTTCTGCAGTGCGACCCGCAACCAATCCAAACATATCGCGATGAGTGTTTAGGTGAAAATTTGTAAATGACCTAGTTTATTATGCACTATTAAATATATTTAGTGACAAGTAGGCTGTTAGTTTTCCGAATATAAATAAAATAAGGGCTTTCATATAAAGCGTAAGCAGCGCGCGGCCTGCCGCGTCTATGTAACTGAGCCGTCACGATTGGATCTACTTTTTCCCTAAGTGTGATACAGTACCGGTTTCAGGGAACCGGTGAAAGGGCACGGCGTCGCAGGTGAAGTAGTCTTCAGCGCACGAGCAAAGCGGCGCGGCGGCACAGGGCGCGGCGGGGCGGGGCAGCGGCGCGGCGCGGCGCGGCAGGCCCAGCGCCAGCAGCGCCAGCAGCCACGCCAGCCGCGCCGCGCCATCACCGCGCCCCCGCACCACGCTGCCGCCTGCCGACACACGAGTGTTCAGGGACCGCATCTTATACGATCTCAAAAGAAGGCCGACGCCTACCTATAAAACAACTCGAGCTACTTATTTAAAAGTAAAACTTTTACGACCAACTAGGTAGTAGGTACTTGATCGTAATACTCGTACTTTTACTTTAAAATACATTAACTCGTATGCGCGTTCATTTAAGATATTTTCCAGATTTTAGTACTTATTTACATCCAACTAAGTACAGAATTAAACATTAATACAATTAAAAATTAAAACTAAATGTATTTAAATTAAAATTAAACTAAGCTACTCAAATAGTTTTGGCTGAAGGGGTGGGGACACTTAACTCTAGCAAAAATTAGAGTTTAATATTATCCTAAAAGTCACACAATATCTAAAAATGGATAATGTTATGACATTTACATAACTTTGTAACTTTACGTTGACATTTTAAAACTTATAAAGTTTCTGAGAAAAAGTGAGTTGACATACAGACGGACAGACGGACATGGCGAAACTATTTTTTTTATTATTATTAGGTTCGCAAACTGGACGTTGCAGCATTATGACTTATAATAAAAATAGAACTAAACAAACAAGTTTGGCTGCATGCCCTTCTAGGTGCGAACACAACATGCACACGAGTAATTGCACTTAATACTTAGTGATAGTTAATAAAGTAACAAACAAATTAAGAATTTAGAAAATACAAAGTAATGCATTATTGTACTAGATGATTGCTTACAATTTAGAAAAGAAAAATTGTTTAATATTTTTGACCGATGCACTGAAGATGTCTCGCTCCTGGCAATCATCGTTGTAGGTTGCACACATGCGAAACAATGGCGAATGACGGCTGTAGTTGGTGCGACATGGCGGGAGACTAAAGGTTTTACGGTTATGCAGGCGGCTACTAATTCGTGGTATAGAAAATTTTACGTTTTTGAGAAGGTCAGGGCTGTCCACTGCCCCGCATATTATTTTGTGGAGGCAAATTATGTCAGCAGCTTTGCGCCTTGTTACAAGGGGGATCATTTTGTAGTGTTCGAGTCTCGAATCGTAAGATGTTAAGTTCCGGCAGCTATTATTGGCGTAACACAAACAGTATAAAAACTTTTTTGCAGTTAACTATTTAAGGGTTCCTAGTTAGACTTCGGAGCCCTCAAAAGAGTGACATAGGTACGTACATAAAACAAATTGAAAACCTCATGTTTTTACGTTGGTAGGAAAGAAACAAGATTACAAGCTTACATTCAATTATTTTATTTATTTAATAGCTTTTGCCCGCGACTTCGTCCGCGTAGAACTCGTTTATCGCAGTTAAGTAGATTAATAGTTTTAAGTAATTTTATAATTTGACGTCGCCCCTGGCCAGAATGATCTTTTAAACACATTAAGTACCAAAACCAAGCTAACGAGTCCATCCTCGGGCCTGCGGCAAGTGCAGACACCTGGGGCCTGTTTTATAAAGCTACAAATTACAATTTACAGGTTACAGGTTTCCATTTGACACAACCTCGACCAATGACGACCAGCCATTTGAGCAGTGTTGCCAGTTTAGACCTGTAAAATTGTAACTTGTAGTTTTATAAAACTTGCCCCTGTACCCCTACCATGAGTTACAATTACCGTACTCGCTAGCGAGTCGAATGCTCTGTTCTGTCCCTCGCATTCTATAAGGATACTGCGAGGTCTGCGAGGGACAGAGCATTCGACTCACTGGCGAGTACGGTAATTGTAACTCATGGTAGGGGTACTGGTTGCCACCGTCCGACCCTATCGTCAGACCGTCTCTTATAGACACCATTATATCGCGCCCGCGTCAATCGTTTTCCGCTCAAAACCGATTGGATGTTTAAAGTAAAGAATACTACTAATAAGTAATAGGAAGGGAAATACTACACGTATAGAAGAATAAAATAGGAAATATTAGTAGAATAAAGTAGGATTTGAAGGATGTACGAGTACAAATATCACTATTTAAGTATATTCTCTTAACAAGAACTGGTTCAATGTGGGCTTGAAAGATGATTGCTTCGATATCGTTATGATACTGTTGACAGTACGACGGGTCTTGACTTATTCGCTTGACCCTTGCCCCGGGTTTAGTTGCAACTTTACTTTTGTGATATTTTTAGATAGTATTTAGGAATCGCGCCCTCATCGAACGACCAACTGCGCGACGGCCCGCCCACGTGGCGCTCGACTTGACTAACTCGCGGGTAGGTTGGGGGTGCTACGCGCTACGGGTTTTTATTGCTACGCGGCAGCCGTTTATTTGCTGAAAATTAAGTCATACTGTAAAAAAACTTATTGTATGCATAATAAATCGTTAGACTTACGTATGTTAAGTTCTCTGTTTTAATAATTTTCGGATCTACCTAGTATCCTAAGATATTTGTGTACTATACGAAGGAGAAGTGAAAGTTTTTAACTTCGCATCCACCTGGACTTCTGAAAAAACTTGACCATAACTTTGACATTTATGTTTTTGGACCGTAACTTTTACGCTCACAAAACTTAGTAAAGTTGTACAGAACAACCTTACAGAGCACTACGGCAGGACACGAGAGGGCAGTGGAGCACGCGCGCGTCAGCACTCTCGCGCGGCGCTGGCTAGCTCGGGTCGCCCCTGCAGGCGGGCGCTGTCGACGGCGGCCGCGAGCCGACTGCCGGCGCGGCAGGCCGGCCCTGCCGCCGACAAAGCTGGCCGGCCGTTTGCCGTCGACATACGGCTGCATAAGCTGCTATCGCATCAGAGGGCCTAGCCAAGATGCAAACGCCGCTAACGTTTTCCTTTGCTATCGTATTGGAATGTAGGTATGGGATCTGGGATCACAAATTGATCACGTGGTTTATTTCAATGAATAGCTAAATGCTAGCTAACTTCCTTATTTTCGATTGGCTTTTGACGTGCATTCTGATCTGTATTTTATAGTGCGAAATAGAAAACTATTCGAGGCTTCAAGGTGACATAAAATAGTACATTGTATAACTAGGGTCTAAAATAAGCCATACCTCTAGTACCACGAGCGAAAGTAATGAGTTTTGCAATATATTGATGTGAAATATTTAAATTTGCCGAAATTTTTAAATGTGGTATAACTTTTCATCGGTAGATGATATACTTATTCATATATGTATATATATTCTTAAAGAGAATTAAAATCTCTACAAGCTAAGTCTTCTTCTTCGTCGTTTTCACTCTTGACAGAGTGGGGGTGGTCATCATATCAGGCGCTGGTGGAAAGCTTCACAACTCGGCGCCACTACTCTCTGACAGCTGCCTTCCTCGTGCAAGCTATGCAGGGGGCTGTTTTCTACAAACGATATATGCAAGTTGGAGAGAAATGTAAGAAAAAATAAGTGAGGTCAAAAATACATTTTTGAAAATCGACCGCTTTTTGGAGCTCATACTCGTACTCGTATCTAGACAACGATTGTAAATAGGTGGAAAATGTATATAATCAAAGTTGTAGAGAATTTTATCAGATTTAATAATGCCATTACAACACCATTTCCTATGACGTATCGTTTTCAAGATGTAAACAAAAAACTAAAAAAAACGGGACCTTCTTTGTGCCCCCTAGGGCTCACCTCCGAGGGGTGGGGACTTTTAGTATATTTATCTCCTATCTAGTCCAAACAAAGTTCCGAAGTCAAACTTTCTGCTTTCAACTTTTCCAGCCACAATTTTTCGTTGCCAGGACTAAACGTTCCGATTGACAGTCGATGTGTATTGTGATTGGTGGATATAATTTGGTGAATTATTTTGATTGGTCAAATTAAAATGTTTTGTAAATGTAAATCATTATATTTTCCCTAGGGAAAATATGAATATAATGTATTCTCTAGGGTTTACATGTACTACTTTAGTGTCTCTTGATAAGTCTAATATGACACACTTTTTGAGCATGAGAAGTGAAAATGTATATAGTAATGTCTAGGCGGGGCAGTGCCCTGGGGCCCCCAAGCTCGGGGGGGGCTAAACCTGCTTAGCAAACCTCGTATCGCACTAGCTAGTTTACCAGCTGATGATACATAATTATAATTATTTATGATAAAGTAGCTTTGCATTTTTTAACCCTTTACCTACGGGCCTTGAATCACCCAGTCACCGCTCAATACGGGCATGTTTTGGCGAGCGTGAGCGGATGGGCATAATTTGACTTACTTGAAACTTTTGAACTATTACAGCTACACACTTGAAATTTCACACACACATTGAGTATAATGTGCTTAATCAATAAATAATCACTCGAAGTAATAATATTCAATTTTTTTTCTGATATCAAGCAATATATCAGTCACGAAGAAATTGAAGATTTTCAAGTTACTACTCGCGGATTTCGCAAGTTTAAGTTTAAAAACATTAGTTTATAGTATGTTTAACACAAATAAACACTTAAATGACGATTTATCTTAAAATAATGCATAAATATCTATCACTTAAAACGTTGCACAAAAACAATTTGCCACTTATGAAAAATAGTGATGTGCCTATATCGACACAGTTGTCGATATGTCGATAACCTAGTACACCCTCGATTATGGGGAAAAATTCGAGCAATAATTTGCCATTGTGTATAAATTATAAAAACCAAGTTATGATTGTGGTGTAATTATTTATTAGGTAGTATAATACCTAATAATGTTTTCATAACATGTTAAATTATAATATTTGAACTAAAAACGGTGAAATAAACTAAAAATAAAACTCAAAACACTCCCACGCCGTACTCTCACAAGAAGTCGATGAAATCAAGTCGAGTCGATGAACAACACTATTGTCCGCCATATTGAGTTCAATTATTTGCACTTCTGCAGTACGGGTGTCAACCCCAGTTGACAGCAAAAAAGCGGTAATTTTAAAAATATTTTTATGTCAGTGCCATCTACCGACACATTATGATATTTTTTCCTTTGCATCTATAATAATCCCAATACATAATGTGACCGCTATTACCAAGATACAAGGTCTCGTTTTGTTTAAAAAAATTATTAAACATGACCCTCGATTCGATCAACTATAGTTGACACCCGTACTGCAGTGGTGTTACCTTACTGGCAACTCTGGTTGACACCCGTAGGTAAAGGGTTAAATATTTATAGAACCTAAACAGTTTAGCCCCCAGTCTTTTTTGCCCCAGGGCCCTTGCTCACCGAGCTACGCCACTGATCAATGGCTTATTCTACTCGTTAAACCGCTAAAGTTAATAAGTATATCGTTAGTAGAAGTTTATATAGTGCTATCATCATTTATCATTATACCCTATACGTCTAGGGTCAGTTCAGGCATAAATTGTATTTATTTGTTGAATAAAATATCTCACAATCTATAGGTAGTTATTCGTAAAGTCGAGTTCATAAATATGTGTACACTTTAGTACCTTGTCTATTTAATGTCATGTTTAAACTGCCATACACGAATTGACACAGCGACTAAAGTGACAAGTTACTAAAGTGTACACATATTTATGAACTCGACTGAACTTTCATGAACCCTAAAACACTAGGTACCTACACATTTTTTTATTCGTTTAAGAACCAAGACATAAAAACTCCCTGTCTTCAAAAAATTGCGATTAAATAAGATTAATTGCTCCATGTCAGCCACTACCATAATATACCTTGTAAGTATGAACCTACCTACTAGGTATTCTGACCCCCACCCAACGGTATTTATTAGAATGTACCTACTGGCATTAACCAGCGCTTCTGTAGCCATTTAGTTGTGATGCAATAGCTATATACCTAGGTAATCTATGTCTACTTCTACACACACACAAGACCGTGTAGTACAGGGATAACTAAAAGTTAACTATATCACGTTGCCGGTTCCAACAACATGACTATTTTAGGGGAAAGCTAACGCCATCTCTTGAGAAGTAGCATTTAAGGTTTTGCTGAAATGCCATTGCAAAATCAATAGTTAGTTCAATTTATGTAGGTACATAAATTGCCGTAGTTATATATAGCGCAATAAATCAATTCATATTTTTTTGTGATAAATACGTTTTTAATCCTAAAACAAGAGTTCGCAAGTTACGGCCATCCGTCGATAGATGGCGGAACTAACCCCTGAACACTTCTTACTACTCACGTAAAGATAAAGGATCATGAAGCTCACTTGTAGCAAAATGTTCGTTAAGTACGCTTGTCGCAGCTAGAGAAGACATGCAAAATGTTTTATTTCTTGTTTTTATTCGACATAAATCAAGGTAATTTTCTAATCTAATGATTGCATCGCCGCCTTCTTTACGGGATACATACTTCTTGTTCTGGGTTGTAATAAACGTTGTTTATTAAAATAGTCATTCAATTACACAATCATTAAGTATTGAAAATTATTTTTTCCAAATCACCCAATTATGTACCAACCCAGTTATTGGCACCTAGTTATGTAGAATGATCAACTCTAATCACCTGAAATAAAGTTCATAGTGCCGATAATCGGATGTGCTGGAAGGGTACCAGTGGGACAGTTTTCCCTAGGTTCAAAATTTAAAGAATTCAAGCGCCATGTGCATGTGCTGTTGTCATATTTTCAGTTTTTGTAAGATTTTTGAAGATCCTTGAGGAATATCGAGATGAAAAACACCCTCGGTGATGGAACCAGCGACGAACGAGGACCAATAATGGACACTTCATTCTTTTGATACAAAAGATAAGGTTATTCATTTACTTGGAGACAATCAATTTACAACCTTATGATCTTTGAATTAAGAGTTAAGTGTCCATTATTGGTGCCTTCAGCTAAGTGTCCAACATTGGTGCCGTCACCTACTTATCCTTTGTCCGTCTCCTAATTCAAATTCAAATTCAAATTTCCTTTATTTCGTCAACATAGGTAACAGGTAGGTGACAAAGGTTTATATGTCGTACAACAATGCTGAGCCGTTTAGGCATTCGAAATCTTGTTTAAAGCAAGCATCTTATTCATGTGTCAGACTACCACTAGTGTCAAAACAGAACAAACAATCAAACACATCTTCACATTTGTAATATCAAGCAGAAGGTAGGTAGGTACTCGTCGCTTTTGCGCTGGACTCCATCCGCGTAAAAATAGTTGCTCGCTATTCCGGGGAACTGCCCAATTTTTCTAAATAAAGCGCACCTGCCATAATGTCCGTCTCCGGGCTCTGCGCCCAACCTCGCGTCAATCGGTAGCGGCGGTGAACCGTGAACACGGAACAAACATACAAGCACACTTTATTAATATGATAATCACAATAATATTCCTATTGCAAAAGTTTGTATGTGCAGACACACCAGCCACGTTATTTAAATTAACTGTTAAATACACACTCCATTAAAAAACAAAAAACCGCCTTCAAAAACGCAAAAAATAACTTCTTTAAAATTCTAGGCACCTAATAGGTTAGTCCAACTGATGTCGGCTTTTTGTTGAAAATGTTGTGGTCGCCGACTTCAGTTGGACTAACCTATTAGGTGCCTAGAATTTTAAAGAAGTTATTTTTTGCGTTTTTGAAGGCGGTTTTTTGTTTTTTAAAACATTTATTTTATTTTATACTTTTTAGTGATCATAATACGCTGTTACGTAGTCCCACTTCTTAGTTGAAATGAAACTTTAACTTAGGTATATCAAGCGCGCCGCAAGCAACGCCGCGGGAAAGTCATAGTCATATTTCAACAAGTAAATATTATTCGTTGTAGGTAGTCGCTCAACTATCTTAATCGAGATATCTTATCGCCACCCTTGAAATCGGTACCATTGAGGAGTTCCGGTGGCCATCTGTGGTCTTCATCATCAGTTCCACTACACCAAATGATACTTTCTGAATGCAAATGCTGGACTTGTTACTAAAAATACTAAAATCGTTATATGTTTGCCTACAATATTTGAGGAGTTCCCTCAATTCCTCACTGATCCCCTCATCAGATACAGATTTGGTGACAATGGGACCACCTCGGAAGTATATTCTATCAAACCAAAAAAAAAATTTTGAAATCGGTCTACAATTGACGGAGTAATCGGTGAACATACATAAAAAAAAAAAAACATACAGTGGAACGTATAACCTCCTCCTTTTTTGAAGTCGGTTAAAAAGCACCCACAAGGGTCCGAGGTCAAACATATTCCTACATTATATTGATTATTCATAATATACTAAATAACGCATGGATCTTTGATCCTTGGACATTTTTGGTGTGTGTAGAATGTAGATACTTAAATAAAAAACCCCCCCGATTTAATCGCCAAATTCCCTTCTTTCAGAGCCGATCTTTCATTGCCTAGCGCCCTCAACCAAACTATGTCGCGATGCCGACGCTTCCTCAAGCATGACGCCGATGGGCGTCCACGGCATCCACGGTAACCCAAATGTGGCGTCGATCACGCGGCAGCGGCATCCAGTTAAAGTTAAATTTGACGCAGATTGGCGTAAGCGGCATCTAGCTAAAGCCAAATGTGACGCCGATCAACGTCAGGCTCCAGCGTAGTTAAATTGACAGGAATCGGCGTCACCGGCATCCGAGATCAAATTTTAGTAATAACAAAATATGTAGTGGAGTTCATAACATATACGCTTTAGTACCTTGTCACTTTAATCGCTGTGACAATTCATATTAGGGCAGTTTAAGATGACATTCAATAGACAAGGTACTAAAGTGTACTGATATTTGTGAACTCGACTGTATGTTTTCTAAAATTTCAAAGTACGATATTTATTTACGAAACATTCCATGGAATCGTTAGTGAGAATCTGACGCCGATTGGCGTCCACGGCATTCCGTTACGGCAAAGAAAGATGCCGATCGGCGTCATTGGCAATGAGTGGCTGACTTGGCTGTGGCCCTAACGGTTTTCATAAAACATAGCTTACGAGTAGAACCATGTTAGAACCATTTCGATTAAACTAGATTTATTTTATTTAAAATCCGAATTAGCATCCGAAGCCGTCAATCTATTTGAGAGCTACGATGACACAGACCGACTCAGAAATATTATTTACAAAATATAACACCCCTCTTTATGCGTCGGGTCGGGGGCGCGGCGTAAAGGCAGGTTTAGACGGTCAATTACAGACTCCTAATTCGAGGCAAGTCAATGCTGACCCGATACTGACATAGTGTAAATTGATTTGTTGTCTCGATGCGACAGCGCTGTACTCAATAATCAATTTACACTATGTCAGTATTGAGTCAGCACTGACATGCCTCGAATTTAAATAATTGACCCATGCCCGGTTGCTATATTCTCAAGAAACGAATCGTTTTCCTTACGGTGGGTTTAGACCAAGCGAACGAACAAGAATTCTATGGCATTATCTCTTACGTTTTCGTTGTCAAAATAAAGACAAAACATGTTCTAGAGCATTCGCTCGTTTGGTCTAAACCGACCCTTACGGGCAGTAGCGTTATGACATATGCTACATACAAAATGTGTAAAATTTTAACGAGACGTCACAACTCTACCAACGGTTTTAAATATTGGAACGCGCGCGCCGGGCAGCCGCGCGCGCGCCAGCGTGACCACGACGGCCAGAGAAAATAACATAGGGTTTAGTGCAAAATTCACCAACAATTCAACAATTTGATTATAAATTAATAGTTCACTTATCTGAAATTCATATCCAATTTTTGGTAAACTGTGCACAAAGAATAGTAGTAAATGATAGACATGCTTGGTTTTGTTTTTTATTTATACTTAGTCATAGGATCACTTCACCTCCTTCACCTGCAGACCTGCAACAACAAACGACGCGTCAGTCAGTACGCGGACCAGAGCGACCGTCCCGGTCGGGTACAGGATCAACCACATTATTGGCAATGAGGCATTTTCTTTCAGCCCTTAGGGTTCGGCTATTCTCTGCTTGTTCACAGTTTGAACAGACAGACAAACATTATATTATTAAAATAAAAGTCATGGTGAATCCTAAAAACCTTGTAAATTCATCTGTTAATAACTTGGATAACCAATGTGACAACATACAACAGACAGGGACATGCCAGAAACACGACGTGGTGCCAGTACCGTGATGATGTAATGAAAGGGAATTCCCTATTGCTTGATCATAATGGTAACCATCTATTTCCAATCACTAGCAAGTATTGTTTGGGCATAAGTTTGGGCATAAGAATGTTTTATGAAAAGTACTGCTACAATACCTAGTCGGTTACTAAGTTCTGTTACTAAGGTTGACACAAAAAAAACTAACTTATGTTTATTTTTTAATTTAAATTTTTATAAAAATTAAAAGCTTAATTAATGTACATTTTAAAGAACAAATAATTATTCTTGTTAGTTGCCGCAATTTCCGACACGATCTTTTAACATTCACAGCCGGCATCGATGAAATTACGCATAACTTTTCAGTAAATTTCACTTTTTGAAAACGTTTAAAAGTTAGTCTTTGTTTCCCAAAGAACTTTTTTTGTATAATATTATAAAACAACCTATCTTTGTATATGTTTGAGACCAAAATTATTTTTCTCAACATGAATTAATTCCAACTTATGAAGCAAGAGATTTGGTGTGTTTTCGTATTTCTGCAAAATCACGTGAAATCGTAAAGTCGATTTAATGAGACATCAAGATTGAGTGTACAAGCGGATCTTTAGTTGCTTGGAATATATTTGTATCAGAATTCAAAGCTACAAGTCTGTTCAATATTTCACGCAAATTTGAACTCTCTACAAGAACTCTTACAAAAGTTGTGACCGTTATCAGTATCATCGTCGTGCGTGATTTGAACTATGATTTTCTCGGCCGAAATGGGAATACTTTAAGCTCGCACATCAAATAATTGCAATAGTTTAGAATACATTATTTTAATTCATATTCTATATAAATCAAAGTTTTGATTAATATACAGGTTTATGCCAAACTCCTTTAAAATATTTTTTAAATTGTAATAAATCTCAGTAACAGAACTTAGTAACCGACTAGGTAATTATAATGGAAAAAACCACAAAAGTTTAAACATGAGCGGTTGGAGTGTGTGATTACAGAATTAAAACTTTGGTATTCCTCTCTTTTATTAATTTTTGCCAAAACTCAACATGGTTAAGAATAACAAAATTTTAACTGAGTACTTCACATTGATATTAATTAAGTGTAGTAATAAGTTGCTGTGTAAAATTTCATTTTCGAGCCAAGCTTTTTTTGCTGACAGTACTTTTTTTAGTTCAGTCATCATCTGCCAAGTGTAAGTACAGCAGAGATCCTGTTGAAAGGTTATACAAGTTTAGAAAATGGCCAATAAACCAATCTAAACTCATCCTCTCATATACCTGTCTCTTTAGAGCCCTCGGTAATAGATATACTGTGTTACTTCC
Organism: Acleris literana; assembly: GCA_946894065.1. Classification (NCBI taxonomy): domain Eukaryota; kingdom Metazoa; phylum Arthropoda; class Insecta; order Lepidoptera; family Tortricidae; genus Acleris; species Acleris literana. The sequence goes on along the minus strand of OX335670.1, from coordinate 2,850,599 downwards.
ACTTGTTATCTGTTAACTGTGACATTTGTAGACTCCAAATGTCATGTTTGGTGACCTAAACCTCTTTTTACTTAAAATATTGTTGGTACTGCATGATTGACAGCTAATACACTAGACATGCTGGATGGGTGGTGTACCTGGGGGCAGGCTCTGCTTCAGCTTCTCAGCCTTCTCCTTGTCGGTGATGACCAGCGTGTACAGGAAGCGCGAGCAGCGCACCTTGAACTTCACATTCTCTGGGTTCTTCTTTATCTTGACGGCTGCAACACAGAACACACCCATTTTATACAGGGTCTACTGTTTTTAGAGGTCTAAGATCAACCTGTATATTGACAATCTTTTGCTCTATCTAAACAGCCTACCATGGGTCAAGTTAAACCTCGTAAGGCCCCGCATACATTTTTTTTTACATAATACAGCCATTGGAATAAAAATCCTTTACTAAGGAAATAACATGGATTTTCTTAAATTTATGTGACTGACAATAGAATGAGAAAGTTGACTATGATACCATAGGAATGTGATGCCATGTTAGTGCCCAAACCTTCAATAATTTAACTATTCTTTCATTATTTCCAAAAGAAAATCTAATTTTATAATTTTTAGGTAATTAAAATTATTCTTTATCTTATGGTTATGTTATGTTGAAACGGTTTACCCTTGAATCACCCACACACATTTCACCGAATTTTGATTTCATTGAACAGACATTTCCACGTGCAGGAGTTATAATTTTTTGGTGGTCACCGGTCTAACCTAACCTAACCTACGTAACCCATGCTCAAAATAACCTATGAATGAATATAATATATGAATAAATTGATGAAATGAAAATTCAATGAAACAACGCATTCTTGAAATGAGTGTCGGTGATTCAAGGAGCACCCATGTGGAAACATTTGATTAGTAATATTACTCAGTAATTTGTACACAACTACACCTTCACAATTAAATTAGCCATAACTTAACCATAACTTTTTTTTACATATGCGGAAATGACAAAAATACTGAAACCAGATGCAAAATTTTGAAAAGTTTCAGAAAACTAAGATTATCTCAAAAATTGTTGGATTTTTACTGGACCCATGTTAGGCTGTTTAGAAAAATAAAGAGCAGGGGACAATCTCACAAAAATTGACCTAGCCCCAAACTAAGCTACAGGCTTGTACAGTCAGCGTCCTATATACCGAACTAATTGAGCACTTTGGTATGTTACCTTATAAATGACACTGACTGTACCATGGGTACTAGACAGCGATATAAATGCTTATACAGAGAAATAAATACTTGTAAGCATAGAAAACATCCAAGACCCAGAAACAAATATTCAGGCTCGTCACACAAATATTCACCCATACCGGGAATCGAACCTGGGACTGCTGGCTTCGTAAGCAGGGTCACTACCTCTTAGGCCAACGCTTCATATAAAGATAGTGCAGAGTGCAGGGCAAAGATAGTGCAGACTTCTCGATACACAGTTTGATCTTAGACTTCTGAATACAGGACACTGTGTACAATCACCCTGGCAAATTAGAGGAGGATTAACAGAAATAAGAGAGCTTTATATCATAATAATATCTTAAATTTAGATCGGCCAGAATTATTTCAGTGTTTATTTGCTACAGCCACCAAAATAATAGTAAGACAATCTTGTGGGCATCAGAACGAAGAAAAATGTAACAACTAAGGAATGTTTTGTTAATTGATTGCACACGTTGATCAAAATTCGACTTCACACTTTGGCAGATAACTACACTATTTCAATCTTTTGATATTATGATTTCCAAGGGGTTCGGAAATTGCGACCACTCACATTTAGCGTCTTTCCTTCTCGCCTTCAGGAGGAAATCTTTGATATCTTTGATTTCACGCGGCTGAAACAGAAATACATTCTATCAGCAACAGACCGCAGCCCTGGTAGCGGACGGCAGCGCCAGATAATAACAACAAGAGAGGTTATGTGGCAATAAGATATCTAAACAACAACAAACTAACACAGCTCTGATGCCAAAGAACACAGTATTTGGAATTACGCCGTTAAAACGTACTGATTACCACAATTATAACGATATTAAGGGATATTTACCATGTTGAAGTTGTTCCGAGGATTGACAAGTACCTGGAAGAAAATACGACTTCGGTCAGGAAAATCTTACTTCACACGTATTCCAAGTCACAGTCTACGTTTACTTTTATAGATAAACAGCGAAATGCAATCGAAACTTAAAAGATTTACACGGATTTACGAATAAGTATAGGGAATTCGCACTTCACTCACCTGTCAAACTTTCTGAAAGAACTTGGCAATTTTGACATTGACAGACGCTAATGACGTTTTTGTGGTATGGGTACGTTCCTAGTTACGCACAGTTTCCATTCGGTTACAAGTCACAAGGCAATTTTTGCCCGGTCATAATACAACATGAGCGTAATTCGGATTGCTATAATATCTAAAGATAGGATTGCCATGCCTAAAAATAAAAAAGCTACCTATATAAGTAACATAATGTGTGAGATTATATAATATAAAATAACGTCGCTATTTCTGTCATTCGGTTTGACGGCTGAGGTGTTATAAACAACGATATAGATTTAAATGTGGTGATTTTTTACCTGAATTTAGAAAATGTCTTCCGGATAAAACGTGCCCCAGGGGCGTGTTTTATAAAGTTACAAATTACAATTCACAGGTTACAAGTTTACATTTGACACAACCTCGACCAATGACGACCAGCTATTTGAGCATTGTTGCCAGTTTAGACCTGTAAAATTGTAACTTGTAGCTTTTTAAAACGTGCCGCCTATTTTATACATAATCTCACGCCTTCGTTCCCAGAGTGGGGTAGGCAGAGCTACAGAATTACAAACATCTCTAAAAACTTGTTGATAATTCTATAACCACAATTTGCACAATTAGGCTAAGATGTTATATTTTATAAAGCTACAAATTACAATTTACAGGTTACAAGTTCCATTTGACACAACCTCGACCAATGAAGACCAGCCATTTGAGCAGTGTTGCCAGTTTAGACCTATAAAAAAGTTACCTGTAGCTTTGTAAAACGCGCCCTTGATCTCCATAAAAGCTTTGGCCTAAGAAAAAATTGTGACGGATAATTATAGAATTTGGTTTATTTTATGTAGATAAATATTTAAAACTAGAGGACGCCCGCGACTTCGTACGCGTAGAATTAGTTTCCCGCTACTCCCCCTATTTTAACCCCTTAGGGGATGAATTTTCAAAAATACTTTCTTAGTGCTCACTTACATCATGAAAGGAACCCCTGTACCAAATTTCAAGTTTCTAGGTACAGTAGTTTCGGCTGTGCGTTGATATCTATGTCAGTCAGTCAGGTTTGCCTTTTATATATATAGAAGAAGACAAAGCTGTGATGTTAGTTTTTCTGAAGAACTTGTCTCGCAAGATGTCTTTTTTACAAAGTATCTTAATAGATGGCTGTATTTTTCGTATAAGTTCCCTAAATGAATAAGTAATAAAATACTGAATTTAAATCTCATACAAGATCTGGCTTTGTCCTTTCATTTTACATCCTTGTCAGCATCATTTTTAAATAATTTTTCGGTACTGGTAAATCAAGTTGCAACTGTGTCAGGAGGTAGAGAGTGTCCTTTTCGGAAGAAAAGACCTTGGACTATATCTTTAGATTGCAATTCACGAAGACACTATAAAATATTAACAGGTAAGGTTCTAACTAGACTTTACGTTGGAGGTACTTATTTCAATTTCTCTTCGCTATACAAATTGTGCACTAACTAACTTCCCACTTAACATTAAAATAAGGTTGCAGTAGATAGGCACACAATAATATTTTTTCAATAGTTAGTAATATTTATTTGTAAGCGCGGTCGTCAAGAGAAAGCTGCCTGCAGGTTCTGCTGATAGAGGCGACGCTCGGCCGCCAGCGCCGCGTCGCGCCCTCCGAGCCAGGCGGCCAGCCCAACGCGCTCTGACGCCACCTCGACGTAGCGCGCGCCGCCCGTTCCGTCGGCTGTCACCACCGACTCCACACTCGTGTCATCTGGAAATAAGTACAGTCAACAGCATAAATAAGTGATCATTTATGTACCTTGTCACTTTAACATCGTGTTTTAAATGTCATACAAAATTGTGAAATGATTGAAAGCGACAAGGTACATAAATGATCACTTATTTATAACAAATAAGACTCTAGTTTCTTAAAAAAGTCCTTTACCACTTTTGGACCTTAACGTCATGCAAATAAAGTCGAAAAGTGGTAAAGGATTTTTTTGGTGGACAAACAAACGAGCATACCACAAAAGGAGGGCCAAGGCAGAAGTGGCAACGTCCAGCATGACCTGAGCTCGAGGAGTACGTGGTGCGTGTGCGCTGCGCCGTGCCTCGGCGCCGCGCGCGTGCCCGGCGGAGCATAGTAGTCGTGCGCGGCGACGGCGCCGCGGCCGGCGCAGCGCGCGCCGCACGCGAACCGTACCGCGTAGCGCCACGACGTGTAGTTGTTCCACTCCCCCTCGACGACCCACGATTCACTGAAAACAACCATTCGTATAAATAGTTTACCGGGACGTGAGAGTAAACTATCGTTTTTGGTAATAGTGGATTGATCGTTGTCTTCAGAGGGTTAAAGAGTCAAACTGTTATTTTTTAACTAGTACATACTTTGTTAAACTTTAAATAAAGAACCGGCATACATTAGTTGTGCTGGCAATGTTGCAATTTTTTATTTTATTAAGTATAAAAGTGAATCAAGTGATTTCAGATTTTCTGCAATGGGAATCACTCGACTTGCATGTGTGGGTAGAGCGCGCGCACGTTGTTGAAGTCTGCGAGGTGCCTGGCGAGTGCGTGCGGCGGCACGCGCGGGGCGGCGCCCGCCAGCTCGGCGCGCAGCGGCAAGCGCACCGCACCCGTCGCCAGCAGCGCGAGCGCCGCCACCAGCGAGCGCCAGCCGACGACGCGCCCGCGCCAGTGACGAGGCAGCAGCATGCTTTCTGCGGGAAACAAACATTTAAAGATAAAAAAGTGATTACCTACTTCTTATCGTAATCTACACTCACGATTACATCCCTCTCGTATAGAAAAGTAATATTAGTTAAAGCAAATTAACATAAAACATCGGCATCATCTCATTACAGTCGAGAGCAATCCAGTGCTGCATCTCCCCACCCCTGTAGCCCGCTTCAGCGAATAAAGCAGGGTTTCTACTGTGAGCGGAGCGGACCCCGTATGGACTCGGTTTAGCATACTACGGTGTCTTCAAGAGGTTTGCTCGCGGTGCAAACACTTGAAGTGACCGATGTATGCTAAACCGAGTCCGTACGGGGCCCGCTCCGCTCGCAGTGGCAACCCTGGATAACGCTTTAGTCTTCGCGTTCTCCGGATTCTCACACCCGTTACCGGTTGTCGGTACTGTGGGTCCACATGCAGTCGCTCACTTCATCTTCCGGTGTGCTGCGGCTACCACTATATCCTCTGAATCCGCTCTCTGTTACAAGCTTTTTTTATGCAACATTCGGTTCTTATGCTAATCTCGTCATTTCAGACTTTCCAAAACTTTATTTTATTTGATTTAGTTTGAAGCACATATTATTATAATCCGATTTAAATTTAAATTTCACTCTGTTTGTTTTTGCTGAGCTTATGCGAGTAGGTACATAATTAACTATGTAAATGTACCTAAAAATAGGACAGTCGGTTGTTTCACCCCAAATCCAATATAAATAGTTTTAACCGGAAGGTGGGTACAGTCGGCCTTATAAGTAGCTTCACACTTTAGTACTTTGTCACTTTAACGTCATGTTTGTACTAAGTAGGTATAGGTAATCTGGCAAAGGCGTTAAAGTGACAAGGTATGAAAGTGTGCCGCTGTATAAGGCTGAATGTACAAACCTATGAATTAGCTACAACTGAATTAAAACACTCAATAAATAACTTTTTATCCACCGTAACAATAATACCGTACAAAATTGCTCTTTATTGCATGAAGGACGCGCGACTGGCACACATCGGAAACGTCGCAGAACTCGCAGATAACAGCATCCGCAAGAGCCCGGGCGCACGATCTGCGCTCGCGGGGCGCAAGTTAAAGCTACAAACGCAAACTAAACAATGAACCAACTTGTGGCTGCGGCGCCTGCGACTGCGACCCGCGAGCGGCCGCGCCCCGCCCCCGCCCGACACGCTCAGCGGCATCTCACCAGATGTTAGATATTTTTAGAGCATCGCGCTCATGTAAACAATTCTGTTACCTACTAATTAAACCTAGCTCCTTAACTATTTAAATTAAAAATACCTAGGTAGTTTTTTGATGAAACATCTGGATGTTAAGAAAATATTTAGATTTAGTTTTATCTATTGGGTGACTCCTAAGTTGTGAACCCAAATATGTTTTTCTGGCTTTTTACGGTTAGTTAAAACACTCGTACGTAACACTATGCAAAAATCTGTAAATGTATTTAGCAATCCATACATATACATACTTACATACATAGTAATATTATTGTTCTGATTGGGTTCGCGGTGAATGTTAAAACAAGAGAGGAATTTAATAGTTGTTTATTGACTTAGAAGTTCTAATGTTATAAAAGTCTTTAGAAACTATGTTAGTTAAAAATGTTAAGAAATGTTAAAATGTTATAAATGTTATGATCGAATGCACCCGGTCGCGGCAGTTCCGAAATATGCACTAACTAATAATTACTCTATGTCGGCGCTCGATGCGCCGCCGATAGAATGCTGACTTACAACTTTACCGTTTACAACAGCCGTTTAGGCTGCGAGCGTGCCCAGAAATATACATACGCTCGAAAAACATAACCCTCCTTCTGACGCAAACAAAAAACAAAAAAATCGGGACCTTCTTTGTGCTCCCCCCCTAGGGCTCACCCCCGAGGGGTGGGGACTTTTAGTATGTTTATCTCCTAACTAGTTCAAATAAAGTTCCGAAGTCAAAATTTCTGCTTTCAACTTTTCCATCCACACCCCCCTTTCAAGCACTCGTTTACCACAGTATTAGGATAGTTTCTGTCATATGCATTCTATGTATAGTTCGGTCAATTTATTAAGGATAATCTCTACAACAGTAGAACCATAAATATAAATACTAGATTGCGACGCCGTTCAGTAATTAAAGTGAAAAATTAACTCTCTTTATATCATGCCTATTATTACGCAGACCAAGACCAAATCGGAACGTGTGCAAACCGCTGTGGCTCCGACGCCTCCGACGTTCCTACCTAATTAGTATTAAAATTCAGCAGTTATTTATACGTTTTTACCCGACTGCGTTAGAAGGAGGGTTATGTTTTTCGAGCGTATGTATATTTCTGGGCACGCTCGCAGCCTAAACGGCTTGACGGATTTTAATATACGATTCGTCTTAATTGTCGGCTTCGATTTTAAACATAAATTTAGATGAGCGCGAGTGGTTACAGGCCTCACTTCCAGTGCGATCCGGTGGTTTAGGCATCAGGTCCGTCTCTGGTGTCGCTCTGCCCGCGTTTCTGTCTTCAGTACATAGCACTCAAAATTTAATTCAGAAAATTCTTTCGGCCTCAATTTCCAATCTTAACATCCCCCTCGTTTTGAACAGGCCAGAGATCCATGGCTTGTAGCCTGCCCGAATACCGAGCTCCCCAAAACTCCTACTTCTCAAAGGTTGTGGGGCGGACCAATCTGCAAGCAAGTACGGTACGGAATCAACTCTTAGAAACGTGCAACAGCTACGCAGATCGTGCCCGTCTCCTAGCGGTTGGAGTGCGGGAATCGGATTTATGGTTACAGGCGCTCCCATCGTCGAACACTGGAACTCTTTTAGATTCATCTACTTTCAGAATTGCAACTTCACTCCGCTTGGGTGCGCACTGTTGTGCTCCTCACCATTGCCAGTGTGGAGCTAGCGTCGATCGGCTTGGTCACCACGGCTTGTCCTGCGCGAGAAGCGCTGGCAGATTCTCCCATCACTCCAGCCTTAATGACATTATCCGCCGGGCTTTTACCAGCGCCAACTGTGCGGCCATTTTGGAACCAAATGGTGTCATGCGTGACGATGGTAAAAGACCTGATGGGATGACCCTTATTCCGTGAAAGTTGGGCCGTCCATTTGTGTGGGATGCTACTTGCGTGGACACCCTTGCGCCGTCACACCTTCCCGGATCGAGAATAAAAGGCCCAGCCACACCGGATGCGTGCACGTAGACGTGACGTCCGCGTGCGGTTTCCACTGCGGTGTACAGTATGAATTCTCATACGACATGTCACTATACAACGCAGTGGAAAGAGCACGCGCACGTCACGTCTACGCGCACGTATCTGGTGTGGCTGAGTCTTAAGGCTGGATCCGCGGCAGAATCAGCGGAGACCCTGAAAAGACGCAAGTACAGTCAGCTCGATAGAAGCTACGTATTTGAGCCTTTTGGGGTCGAAACTTTAGGACCGTGGGGATCAGGAGCTCATAATTTTTTTTAAGATCTTTCAAAGCGCCTGGTCGACTCATCTCGTGACAAAAATGCTGTCCATTATTAAGCATTGGTGGATTTACAAAGATTAAGCATTGCCATTCAACGTGGCAATGCTGCCAGCATTTTGGGAACGATGCCCACTGGCAGCGGTTAATTAGATAAGTGTAGTTTTAAGTTAATTTTAGGTATATTTTAAAAGTAATTGTACTATTAAATCGGATTAAAAATTAAATTCTACTATATGACTTCGGAAGTCAAAGATATGTTGGGGACTAAAATATATAAAATTGACATATTTTTAAATAGATAATTATATAAATGTATGTTTGTCAGTGTTACTAATATAATGTCGAAGTGACATAGGATATATAATATTTCAATATGGCGTCCGCGAAAACAAAAGGAGAGGAATAATTTCTTAATTTTTGTTTAACAATATGGGTATCAAATGAAAGCTATTAAATAGCCCATTCCAAATATATATATACATTATAACACTTTGATGATATCATTTTGACAGGAAATAAATGTTAAGTAATAAACTACTTTTGCTAGAAAGAGACGACATTACAACATTAAAATACACCTAAGTGTGAGGAACATTTTTGTTATAATGACGAAATACAGTGATATATAATGTGGAGCAAGAAAAAGTGGAAATCAACAAAGTTTAACATTGCACCGGTAAGTTTCAAGTTTTTATTGAAATATCGGTCAGTATTAACAATATTGCGTATTTTCAGTATGTAACATATTATTATTAAACAATAGGCCAGGATTAATCATGCGTTATATTAAGATTGTGATTTTAGATATTTTCTTACTTAATTAAATAGTACTTTATACATATAGATAAAGCTTTGTTTAGTAATTATCGACCTATAACGCTTATACCGATCACATCAAAGATATTTGAGAAGGCCATTCACAAGAGGATCATGTCATTTTTAGATAAATATAAAATATTGACAAGCGAACAAAATGGATTCCAAAAAAATAAATGTACTACTCTTGCTACTTTTAACGTAATCAATAATGTTATTAGAAGTGTAGATAAAAAATGCCAACGGTTGTAATATTCTTTGACATGACAAAAGCTTTTGACTACGTGTCGCATAACGTTTTGATTAACAAGCTTTATAGTTACGGAATTAGAGGCCCAGCACTAAGTTGGATTAAGTCCTACTTATCGGATAGACAACAATGTTTTATGATCGGGAGCTCCGAATTTTCAACAATAAACTACCATAGATCCTCTTACCTTGTGAACGCTCAGGGAGTACCACAAGGTAGCGTACTGGGGCCACTACTATTTCTATTATATATTAATGATTTGCCCGATATAATGACTCATAAATGTACTCTTTTCGCAGACGACTTATCAATTTTAGTGACATGTAATGATATAAATAGTTATAACGATGACCTAAATAATACAATTAAATTAGTTATAGAATGGCTTCAATTTAATAATTTGTATATTAATCTTGAGAAAACACAATTTGTACAGTTTCGTAACGTAAGGACTAGAAACTTGACTCTAGATGTACGTTTCAATAACACACAAATCAAAGAAGCTAAAGTTGTTAAATTTTTAGGATTAACTTTGGACATAAATTGTAATTGGAAAAATCATATTGACGTAGTGTGTAATAAAATTATGACCTTTGTATATGTGTTAAGACGACTTCGTAATATCTCCGACTTAGATACAATTTTAATGGCATATCACGGATATATTGCGTCGATACTAAGATATGGCCTACTTTTATGGGGTAATTCTACTGAAGCCGACAGGGCATTCATTGCACAAAAGAAATGCTTAAGGGCAATTTATGGCATTACTTCCCAAGAGTCATGTAAACCAATTTTTGAAAATCATGCAATTTTAACGTTACCGTGTATGTATATTTTTGAGGCAGCTTTATTTGTTAAAAAACATCCTGAGCTGTTCAATAAAGCTATAGACGTATACCCAAGGTGCACAAGAAATCCGAACAGACTTGTATTAGACTTTGCCCCAAAAAGTGCTCTCTTCATGAAAAATAGTTATAACATGTGCATAAGAATTTTTAATGCAATTCCAGAAAACTTTAAGCCTTTGCCTTTAAACTTATACAAAAGACAACTTTTTCGATGGCTCAAAGAGCGGATGTTTTATTCGACAAATGCCCTCTTTAACATGAACTCAACGTAATGTACTTATATAATAATTATTAAGTGGCCTAAAATGTTGGTATCTGTGGGCGTAATCTAACAATACATATTATAGTTTTAAGATTATTTTGCATGCTAGTATATAGCTAAATATGTCTTTGCACTGGAATTGTTTCAAACTTTACCAGCTTTTGTACCATATTTATGCAAATAAAGGAACTTTGACATATAGGGTTGTTCGTGAATCGTGATTGAAATATCGATAAATAAGTTACGGTGGATACTTTCGGCCTATTCGTCAGTTTTTATTAAATAACTAGCTAGTACCCGGCGCCTTGCTACCAATACTTTTTTTTTGTTTTCGGTTTGGTGACCAGTGATTTAGACATATCAGTGTCAACTGCCTTTCAAAATAATAATAATAATATCCGATCACTACCAAACTTTAGAGGATCACTTCGGATACCCTAGCAAGGGGTATCCGAAGATTGCCTGTAAACTTCATTAAAATCGGTCCAGCCGTTTTGGAGTCCATAGGGGACATACATACAGATAATATATTGTTGAGGATAATTCCGTTATTTTCTTTTCAGCCACATGCCATTCAAGATAATTCTACTACATTGACTAAAAATACGCCATATCTTACTCCTTTATCTTTATAACGTTTTATGGACGCCGAGGAAGCAGTGGCTGCGTTTGACAAGGCCGTCGAAGACACCCCTAAGGACGCATGGGCAAAGTGCTTTCCTCAGTGATTCCATCGGATCCTGCGATTTATTGATGTGAATGGACACTATTTTGAAAAGATGTAATAAAACTAATTACTTGTTAGTTTGCTCAGTTTTTGATATTCTAAGAACTTTCAGTTTGACCCTATTATAAATTACATTGATTGAGCTACATACTACTTTACTTTACTCCTTTTTAGCTATTTGTCTTTTGTTTTTTTTATAGCGTTAGGTTTTTTTTGTGTGCAGTCAAAACACTGACACACACAAAGTAGGTAGGTTAGGTTTGTTAGGTAACTTCAAATGCCCGAAGGGTAAACAGCCCAGAAATAGGAGCCCCGCACAGCGGGACTCCGCCAACTTGTTGGATAAGGAAGGAATTTAGAAAATAAATAGGGCAGTTGCGAACTTACACCACTTAGGTACTTCATAAGACCAACTGCGTTTTAGACCACTTGCTACTTCTGGTTTATCGATAAACATGATTACTACCACCATCACTATAACATCTGACAATCCGCCATTTTATGTTCCATAAACGTCAAAAACTGGCACGTTTTTTTCGTAGGTATTTCGGGTCCTTTAGTTTCTATAGTCAAAGGTTTAACGCTTTTCAGTTGTTTTTTATATGGTCGGCAGTAAATAAATACCTAACTGTGCTCAACACTTGGTCTGCAATTATATATTTATAGATATGTACAGTGCTACCATTTTCTAGCGAAAACATTTAAAGCCACTTTTGTATATTAAAAAAGAATATATTAATAATAATGGAACTATAATGGAACGTAGCGTATCCACAGATGATTATAAAGGTATGTGAACGTATCACGTCTGGCAATACCAACAAGAAGCGTCGAGATGACATTTTGACAGGTCGTCGGCCATTGGCATCACTTAATGTTTATTATATTAACGGCGATCGGCATCGATGAGAGAGGCCGACCGAGCGACATGAACCAGCGACCGGCCACCGACGGCGGCGTCGGCGGGCGCGGGAGAGTTCGTCGGAGGCGCGCGGCACAGTGTTGAGCGCGGCAGCATGGAGCGCGGCGTCGTGCGCTCCAGCGCCAGGCTGAGCTGCGGGAACGGCTCCGCCAGCAGCAACGGCAACAGTAACGGCACCGGCGGCGGCGGCGACGGCGCGGCCGAGGCGGCACGGCGCGCGGCGGCGGCAGCGCTGGCGGCCGAGCGGCGCGCGCGAGCCGCCGACCGCGCGCGCGAGGTGGAGGACAGCCCGCGAGAGCTTCGCGACAAGTGCCGCGTACTGGCGCGAGCCGTGCGCCGGGCGCGCCACCTCGTGGTCAGTCACACGCACGCACGGCAGTCCTCCACATTCATGTCATTACTTTCAAATGTTAGGGACGTTTTCAAGGAAGCCTCCTAAGTATTAGTGCTGAATTGTCTGTTAAATGTTGAATATGTTGCTATACTGCTAGGTACACACTTGACTGAATCTAGTAAACAAGACGATAAGTTTTTATCTACTTTGTACCTATCTTGTATAAGACTACCTGGAATATGGAAAGTATATTTATTTTCCATAAGTCATAACATGTAAGTATCCCATGTATCCAGGCTGTGGAGTCCATGTGTACTGAATTGTATAAATCTATTTAGGAGCAGGGTTGGTTACAAAACAAATATGTATATTATGAGGTCCCTCTTACACATTCATGTGTTCCAATATGCAGGATTCTACAATGTTTTCTTTCAGCATAAGAGCATCAGATAATTTACTAACTTTATCCACTGCTGAGATTCAAACTCTGTACATTACGATCACGAGTCAACACCTGCTCCACTAGGCAATCGACACTCTTACTTGAATATAAAAGACTAATGATGTGCATTCATAGTACAATCTACTAACAATGCTCTAGACTCAAGTTATCATACTATCAACTCATTATTGTCCAGAGATACTGTGTGCAGCAGACCTGTTGTGTCTATTATTATGGCATCTGGGCATCAGTTTAGATGCTCAATGTGGATATTTTGTCTAAGTTGTGTCAAGAGGTGCGCAGTGTGCACAGATGATGCCTGTCATTAATTTGATTGATTGATTATGTGTTATTAGCATCACATTCCAGGATTGCTTAGGCAACAACTAATATGTCATTCTTTAAAGTTCTCCCTAATTACATTCAATATGCTGGACTACAGATCAATCTTCTTTCGTTGTACAGTCTAGTCGGTGGAGGTTTTGTCAGGTCTTTGCTAGTTGCTATTCACTGGTAGATTTGACTCTGCTTGGAAGTAAGTGAAATTGAAATTGGAAGTAAGATCTCTCGTAAGAACAAGATGTGTAGGTGAAGGTTGTATTAGTTGGTGTTGACCCTAGTAGGTGTGGTTGGTATGGACCTGGCTATGAAGCTAGAGGTCCCGGGTTCAGATATTGCTGTGATAAGTGTTAGTGTTTGCTTCAGAGTCTTGGATATTTTCTATGTATGCAAGTATGTATGTATTTTTCCATATATACTCAAAAATTCAAGACAAAAATCTGTCCGTTCCCATCTTGATTATTTAGATTTTTGACATGATTTCATAAAAACATGAAAAAGAACTTGTGTAACCAGTAATATTAGGGTAAGTTTTATTGATAAAAATCCTACACTTAAACCAAAAGGCAGTAATCACAGCGAATGGGCAATTAAGGCTAAGATTTTGGTCTTGAATTAGATTTTCGAGTTAAAGTAAGTTTATCGTTGTCCAGTACCCACAGTACGAGCCTCGAGCTTAGTTTAGTACGAGGTCCATTTGTGTGATATCCGCTAATATTTAATTTAATTCAAAAATTTGGACTGAGAGGGATGGTCACATGAAGTTGATGATGAAGGATTCTGGAAATTGCCTCGCCTGAGGCTGCCTCTAGTCCGTACACACCTTCACAAAAATGACTGCTTTAAAGTTAATATTTTGCAGATGAATCCCTGAATCAAAAAAAAAACTTTATATACCTACCCCAACTGTTATTGATAAAGCTATTCAATGAATTAATAGACAAAAAAAATAATCATTCATGTTTTACATGTATGGGTGCTTTTTTTATTTAACAACTTTGTCGGCGTGATTGATTAATATGTATAACCATGCAACATTACAGCTTTGTAGTAGCAACAGTTAATCTGACAGACATAGGGAAACTATAAAGACTTTGTTGTTTACTACGGAACCCTAAAAATCTGCATTTCTTTATTGCTATTAAATTCCATTAATATCTAAAGTACTCGGTCACTCAAACTAGTTGCTCAATAACTAGCATTCTGGTTTAATATCAATGCTTTAAGTAAACGACTTCAGGGAATTCCTCAATTGACTGCTACTGTAATGAAGGCATAATCAAAATAATTAATTTTGTGCTTTAACAGGTTAATTTTATGGCAAGATTCTGAAGAGTTATTTGATATGCTATAAAAACTACGACATTAGTTGTTGGACTGCAAATTATCGTAAGTAAAGAGTATGCGGTGCGCAGGTGTACACGGGCGCGGGCATCAGCACGGCGGCGGACATCCCGGACTACCGCGGGCCGCGCGGCGTGTGGACGCGGCTGCAGCGCGGCGAGGACATCGGCCGCGTGGAGGTGTCGCGCGCGCGCCCCACCTACACGCACATGGCGCTCGCCGCGCTCGTCGCGCAGGGCTTGGTCAGTACCGCACCCCCGCCTCCCGCACGGCTGGGCTATATTAAGTGCATATTATGCATCAAAAGAAAAGCGATTCAGGTATTAAATTAGCGTAAACCGTGTGCGTTCCGACGGCAGGTGAAGTTCGTGGTGTCGCAGAACTGCGACGGGCTGCACGTGCGCGCGGGGCTGCCGCGGCGCGCGCTGGCCGAGCTGCACGGCGACATGTTCGCCGAGCGCTGCGCCGCGCCGCGCTGCCGCCGCGTGCTGCTGCGCGCCTTCGACACGACGCAGCGCACGCGCCGCTACGCGCACGCCACGCGCCGCACCTGTCCCGCGCCGCGCTGCGGCCGGCCGCTGCGCGACACCATCGTGCACTTCGGCGAGCGCGCGCGCGCCGCCTGGCCGCTCAACTGGGCCGGCGCGCTGCGCCACGCCGCCGCCGCCGACGTCATCCTGTGCCTCGGCTCCAGCCTCAAGGTGCGCCCCCGCCCCGAGAGCTCGTTCGCCCGAAAACCGATTTTATAGGTATTCCCGATACAATCTGACGATCGGTTTCGTGAGTCGCGCGAACGACCTCTCGGGCCCTCCCCGGCGGTCCGGCGGGCGCCGTGTCGATAACGAACCGCGGGCGTGTGGCAGGTGCTGCGGCGCTACCCGGCGCTGTGGAGCATGACGCGGCCGGCGCGCGCGCGCCCGGCGCTGTACATCGTGAACCTGCAGTGGACGCCCAAGGACGCCGGCGCGGCGCTGAAGATCAACGCGCGCTGCGACGCCGTGCTGCGCGAGCTGGCGCGGCGCCTGCGCCTGCGCGTGCCGCGCTACTCGGCCGCGCGCGACCCGCTGCTGGCGCACGCCACGCCGCTGGCGCCGGCCGAGGCGCACACGTGCTCGCGGCCCGCGCTGCCCGTGCCGCCGCCCGCGCTCCAGGTGCCGGCCGGCGACCGCTCGCTCGACGAGTCGTCGGACCGCTCGGACCGCTCGGACGGCTCGAGCCGCTCGGACAGCTCGGACTCCGGCGCCGGCTCGGACTCGGACGACGCGCTGCCGCTGCGCCGTCTGCAGGAGCGCCTGCGCGCGCCCGCGCCCCGCGAGCCCGAGATCGAGCTGGAGGTCAAGCTGGAGCCGAAGCCGGAACCGAAGCTCGAGTTGGAGCTGAAGCTGGAGATGAAGCCGGAGGAGGACGACGACGAAGAGCTCAAATCGTTTGAGGTGAATATACTGGCTTTTAACAGCTCGGTTCTTACGTGTAAAGGGAGTTACTGAATGCTCAGGTTCACTTTGTCCATATTCCCACCTTGTCCGCATTCCCATGTCATCCACATTCCCATTTCGTCCACATTCTCATGTCGTCCACATTGTTATTTCGTCCACATTCCCATTTCGTTCACATTCCCAACAACTAGTGAACAACCGAGTGATCAAATTGATATCGAACAGCCCTATAATTCTAAGTTAGGCTGTAGACGAGTTAGGAATGTAGATTAATTGGGAATGCGGACAAGTTGGGGATGAGTACGAGTTGGGATAGGAACGACACAGGAAGTGGATAATTTGGGAATGTGGTCGAGACGAGAATGTGGACGAAATGGGAATATGGACAAAGTGAATCTGAGCGTTACATGGTGGGATTTAAATGTAATTTATAACGTTCGCAGTATGATTCCCTAGATTTGCTTGTAAATGGCTTGCATCCCCAAATGAAGAAATACCAAAAAAATATTTTATGTCGTCAGTGAAATAGAGTAGATGAGAAGATTGATTTCGATAAATTGATATCGTTTATGAAGCGAGTGAACAATAAAGTCTTTAATAAAGATCCCAGCGGTGTCGCCGGGCATGGACTACCACGAGGAGGTGAAATTATCCACGGCAACAATTAGCTTGGGATTTTTTATCGATATTAAGACGCGAACCGCTGAAGAAGGTCCTCTCTTATACTGGCCTTTGAGGAGTTTTGAACTTTTGATATAATACATAACTCGGATATCGATCTGGACAGTCTAGTTTGTTACATCTAATTTTGAACCGTTTTTATGCTCGGGTGAAATAAAAGCTGATCTCTCCGACTCGGGCGCGCGGGACAGTTTTTAGGAGGGGGGTAATAAAAGAAGCCGTTTTCGAGGGCGAGCGCCTGCAATGATATTCGGTTATCGAGCGGCGCGTCGATGTAGCCGGTTTTGACTTTACGTGACAGGTGTCGCTGGTGTCGGGCCCGGCGCGCATCCTGCTGCGCGCGCGGCACGCGGGCGGCGCGCGCAAGGAGCAGGAGGACGAGGGCGGCGGGGCGGGCGCGCGCCTGCGCCGGCTGCTCGCGCTCGGGCCGCGGCCGGCGCTCGGGCCGCGGCCGGCGCCCGCGCGCCCCGCCGACGCCGAGCCCGACGCGGCCGAGCTGCTCGCGCGCAGCGCCGCCGCCGCGTTCTTCGCGCGCGCCGTGCTCGTGTGCCGCGCGCAGCTGTACCCCGGCCTGCACACGATCATCGCGCCGCCGCCGCGCGCGCCCGCGCCGCAGCCGGAGTGCGCGTGGTGCGCGCGCAGGTTCGGCGCGCGCCGCTGCCTGTGGTACCCGCGCCTCGACCCGCTCGCGCCGGGCCGCGTGTGGCGGCGCGCGCGCGGGCGCCGCTACCTGTGCACGTGCTGCCCGCGCGACGACGACGCGGCGCCCGAGCCGGACGACGGCGCCGAGGGCGGCTGGTACGGCAAGGGCTACCGCAAGGGCCGCCGCCGGCGCCGGTAGCGCCCGCCGCCCGCTCCGGGGACGGTCGTGTGAATACTGCCGATATTTATTTTTTATACCGCGGTGAAGTGACGCGCGACGCGATGCGATCAAAAAAGTCGACGGCGTAGCCCGCCCTCGCGATTCTGATATGACATTTCTGAGCGGGTCGCGCCCGAACGTGCGGTTATCTTATAGAGACAGCCGAAACGACTCGACGATTAACGAAAGGAACCGATACCTTTCGTAAAAATAGTCGATCGCTCTCGTATCGACTGGAACGTTTCTAGACTAACGGTTGTGATCGAAGTGCTTCTGGACACTCTATGATTATTATAATTACCTCCTCCGATGTCTCGCTGCGCGGGATGTGTCGCGAGTGATTCGATCGTTTCCCCGAACTAGTCTATTCTTCGTAGCAAACTTTCCATATGCATTTTTCTTCCGCGATAGTGTTCCTATTCTTAAACTTGATTTATTGTAATTTTTCGCAATACCTTTATTTCTTATGTGATATTGTTGCTATACCGGCATCTGTCTAATTTAAGTATTACATTTATATTATTATTATATTTCCCAAGAGTCATTTCGTATCATAATCTCATGGAATCCTATATCCTTCTGGTTTTACTGTAGCTAGTTAAAATGAGATTGAAAAAATTGGGGGATACGCTTCTGACAATATTTGATCATATTAAAACTGAATAAATACAGATTGCGAATTATGCCTCTAGTATTATTCGCGAACATTTGAAAAAGATATTGTGTAAGCACGCCAGTAGGTTATTCTGACACTGGTAATATTAGCAAATAATAAAAGAAACTGATTGAGTAAATACGCAATTACGAAATGAAGACTCTGCTAAAATTTGCGAATAATAAAAAACTGATAGAGTATATACGCAATTGCATAATTAAGACTATTGGCAATACTTCCGAAGGATAAAAAAGGTGAATAGGTAGAAATTTAAGTGGGAAAAAATGCAGATGGAAAGTTTGCTACGCGAAATTAACGAGTTAGGAGAAACGATCTAACTACTCCGTGTCGCATGCAGTTAAATATGATCAAACTTTTAGTCACATTTTTACGTAATTCTAGTAATGCCATTAAAATGTTAATGTTTGTTGCGTGCAGCCCGACGCAGGGGCGCGCTCGAGCTGGTGACAGTACATTACCTCACAAATTGAACACTGTAAAGTAAAACGATTCTTAATCTAAATAATAATTAAGATTTTATTAGGGAATTGCATGGACAAATGTGTCAACATTTTATTACTAATAAAAATAAATTGATAAATAAGGTTGTGGTTTTAATCTTTTTCACTTCTCATTCTCTTAAAATATTACTTTAGTCTCTGCACATCGGGACTAAAGCTCCTTATTAATCTCTAGGGATTAAAGTAAACTTTTTTTAATTTACTTTGGAAACCCCTAAACAGCCAATCACTGTTTGTGAATGGAGGATTATTGCCGTTATTGCCATTTTCAGTGATTGTCTATAGACCATTTTTAGGCAATGGAAATAACCTCAAAATGACAACTGCAAAAATATTTATAAAAACGATTTAATTACGTGAAACACGAATAATAATTACGAATATGAATCTATTTAATTATATTAAGGATGAATTCATTTTATTATGCATGGTGCAATTAGTCTTAAAATAGGTTTCAAGTTTGAACCTGTTGGCTAAATATGCAAGCATTTAAAGCGGCACTGTACAAAAAAAAAAGATAAACCGCGGAACGAAGTACCTAGTAAGAAACTTTCTTATAATCAATATTGTAATTTTGTATAGAACGTCGTCAGTGCCGGATTGAGCAAGCACGGAGTCCGTAGCAAATTCTATAAAGAGACCCCGGTTTGCTTTAGGTTACAGGTTGTGGCGGGCTCTTTTCTGCAACTTTACTGGGCGACTTAGATATGCGCCTATTGTGTGGGGATTTGTTTTAGGTTATTCTGCTGGAGAATATCGAGTGGATTATTCATCCTATCGTCAACCCGGATGGATATGAGTACACGCATACTGATGTAAGTACCAAAACAGGAGAATAGTGGCCTTTATACGTAAAGATCGGACCGCGGGAAAAGCCACTCGCCATTCCAATCTCCGCTCCGAACCGTAAATTTTTACTATTTTACTATTACAGTTGCATTTACACGTAGGGTTCGGCAAGAAGATTGGAATGGCGCGTGGCCTTTCCCGCGGTCCGAACTCTACGTGTACAGGCCGCTTTTTTAGAAGTCAGACGTGGGTGCGCGAGGCCGCCCAATGCGCGAGGCCCGTAGCATTTGCTACTCTTTCTACGTGGCTAATCTGGCACTGAACGTCGTTTTTTTTCCTCGCATTCAAAGTGAAAAGTAGAGTGTTTAACGCGAGACTAAACAACCATAATGACACTCGAACTATAGCCACTCTCGCTCGCGTGGCTAAATATCTCTTGTCATTATGGATTGTTTTAGTCCCTTGTTGAACAATCTACTATTACAGCTGACCCTTACAAACTCGACTGACTATCCTGCTCGGCTGGCCAGCGGTCACGGGGCATGAGACGGGAGCCCGCGACTGCTACTCACAATGTTAACAGCTCCTCCATTCAACCGTTTTGTATTTTTTACCTCATGATTGCTGTTGTGCACTTGGCGGTAAAGGTGGTTTTATATTTTTCTCACACATGCTCGGAAATGTTAACCTTAAGCTAGAAACAAATTATCGGACGCGGCTTACGGACGCGGCTGACGGCCGCGACTGATAAGTGTGCTGACAAAAACATCCAGCGCGCCAGATATCTATCGGACGTCCGAACGCTCAAGGTTACGTCCACGGCTTACGTCCGATAGTTTGCACAATTCAGTGTATATTCATTATCTAGATACGTAGGTATAAGTCGCGGTTGTCAGCCGCGTCCGTAAGTCGCGTCCGATAATTTGTTTCTAGCTTTACTGTTGTAAAATCAGACCGCGAAGTTCTGAGTTCCAGGTCCAGGCAAAATTAAAAAAACTAAATTATTATTTACCAACGGCAGCGGCCGCGAAAGTGTATGAAATTTCATTACGTACCTGGTGTTTTACTTTTTAAAACCATGTTTGGACTATGATAACTATCTCCAAACAGCCAAACACTCGTGCAATCAAAATTCTTCCTTGTATATTTTCGTAAAGGGAGAATAGAATAGAGTGGCATTGGACTAGTAGCCGGTGGGAAGTCTGAGATGCGTTTATACATAAATACGTATGTATAAACGAGATGCACTTACTTTTACCTGTCCCTCTCGCGCGTATACGTTTTCGACTTGTTGGCCACGAAAAAATGTGGCAAGCAAACCCTGACAGCTGATGCGAGTCGTATGAGTTTTTAGTGGTTGTTAGCCCCTCCTTCCCCACGGCACTACTAAGCCGCACTACTGACCAATGATTTCTATTTCTAATTAAAATTTGACGGAGTCGACGGAGCTCCGCTATCGCGGAGCTCCTTTTTCTGGGTGGTTTGGCCCTTCGGGCCTGCTGAACAACTAACATAACCTAAACCTACCTCATATTTATGATACTAGTTTTGGTCAGTAGTGCGGTTTAGTAGTGCCGTGGGGCAGTCCCCTTTTTAGCTGTTTTCAGAGTTTTTTTGCAAAATACAAGGGTGAAGTTTACGTGTAATGTGCTAATGAACAATTTCGTGATTGTGAATTGCAGTATTTTAGGCTGTATCAGCCGGAGTGAGCCGAAATATGAGCACATAACCTTCATACGTAAGTGGATGCATTATACTATTATTGTGGTCCTATAAATCCTGATTGACAATGTAAACATTACGACGCCCCCGGACAATAAGTCGGCAATCGCAAAAAGTAAATTTTACAGGAAAAAATAGTTACTGATTTTGTTCAATATCTTTACAACCAGAGGGAGTACTAAAGACATTGATATATCAAACGAAAGCTATTTTTTTAAAGAATATAATTTATACAATTATACTTTATAATACGCATTCAGTATTAAGCAATGAGAGAAAATGCATTTTACAGATAATGAGTTAAAATTTATTCCCAGTAATAGTGACTTACTGGATTATTGTGGTAAATATTATAAAAGTTTTGATTTGTAACTGCATAACATGGACATTTATAACGATATTTTTTGTTTGAAGGGCTAAACGTAATATGTCATTACTAAGGTTTTTATAGTAATTTAAAACCAGGCAAAATAACGGCATTGTATGATAGCTTTGTTGTTCTCGGGAATGTAAAACCTACATATTCAAGTAAACGTGCAATACTGAATGACATCGAAATAATAAAATAACATAGTGTAAAAGAAAACTATCATAAGTTATAAGTATAATAATGTCCAAATTGTAATACATACATGCTTATATAACTACTTATAAACAAATGTCAATACAGTCCACACCATGAAGTTAGTATTAAATAGATCGTTTAGAGAAACGCACGCATTTTATTTAAAATTTACTCCTATAACGAAACTCGACCCTATCGTAATAAACATATGGTCCATAATCGAACCGGATTGAGGAGACGGGTCGAGCGAGCCGAGAACAAAAGAGCCTGCATTCCTGAGAGATAAGGAGTGACCGGGCGATGAGTTTTTAAAAAATTTTAACTAAGTGCGTAATTACGTGCAAATCTTATGTGGAATTGAACTTAAATGTGCGTTTATACCTACTTAATACGAGACAATGAGTGAGTGAGTGACATTAACAAACTGAGTGCTGTGTTATTTCGCAAGTAACTGTTAAGTTCATGTTATTTTCGAGCTTGATCTATTGCGAGTTACGAGATACGAATTACGAGTTATTATTGAGTTGAGGTTATTATGGAGGGACTTTGTGCGTATCAAGATGAGTTATTCGAGAATTTAAAGAGGGCTGAGAAAAACTTTAAGAAGTCACCGAAAGAACGAATTACGACATCGTATTTAGAAACTAGATTAGAAACGCTAGAACAGCTGTTTAAGGACTTTAAAGACGGACATAAAACGATTATTTCGGAGGCAACAAAGGAGAAAAAAGAAGCATATTTACGTAACAACGATTATGAGGAATTTGAAGAATTGTATACTCAATACAAAAGTAATTTGCGTGAACACTTGCAACCGATATTGACGGTTAGTTCGGCAACGTCACCAATATCGTGTTTAAATGATAAAAATGGCGAAGTGAAGTTACCGCGCATACAATTACCAATATTTACTGGCAAATACGAGGAATGGCAGACCTTTTATGATATGTTTTTGTCGTTAATTCATGAAAATAAGAGTTTATCGTCAGTTCAAAAATTACACTACCTTAAAGGTAATTTAAGTGGAGAGTCCTTGAACCTTTTACGTAATTTTTCAACAACAGGAGCCAACTACGAAGAGGCATGGGCACTGTTAGTGCGACGTTACAACAATAAAAGGTATAATTCTAATGCAGTTATGAGAATTTTGTTCACGCAAAAAAAAGTATACTCGGAATCGACTAGTGCTATTAAACAATTACTAGATACGACATCTACATGTCTGAAGTCGTTACAGAATATGAAAATAAGCACTGAAGGTTGGGATCCAATTATAGTCCATCTTGTGGTCTCAAAGTTAGACATAGAGTCTATTAAACAATGGGAGAATCAACTTAACACCATGAGCAACGACTTACCTACTTGGTCAGAATTACGAGATTTTTTGGAGTATAGATTCCGATCACTTGAGATGATTGACACTAACGTGACACGTCCAGCGCCTGCGCCGAAACCTGTACCTAAGCCAAAAGTATTCCATTCAGCGGTCGGGACGGATAAACTTAAAAATAAAGTAAACAAGTGTGCTATGTGTCATGAACCCCACTATTTGTACTATTGCAAAAAGTTTGAGCAACTGAGTGCGAGAGACAGGCAAGATTTTGTACAGAATAAAAATCTATGTTTTAATTGTTTATCGCCCACTCATGCAGTGATAAATTGTCGTCAATCAGTGAGCTGTAAAAAATGTGGAAAGCGACATAACACTAGACTACATTTCGAGAAGGAGGACAAACAAGAGATTCAGTCATCAAGCGAGGTTACGACGAGCGCGGCAATATCCAGTGAGCCACCGGGAGCGAAGCCCATCCAGAGTACATCACGAGGTGAACCTACCGTTACAGCTGCCTTTTCAAGAGAGGAGATTCATCCCGCTGGCGTTCTATTGGCGACAGCTGTAGTCAAGGTAATAAAGAATAATGGTTGTAAACTAACAATTAGGTCTCTTTTAGATCAAGGTTCACAAGCCTCTTTTATAACAGAGGCTTCAGTTCAATTGCTAGGACTAACACGTAAACCAGTTAGTGGTTGGGTGTCAGGGCTGGGAGATGGTCGTACTAAAATTAAATATATGGTCTCATTTGACGTCGAATCGCGTACTAATCCTGATGTTAAGCTTAGAGTCAACGCGTATGTATTAAATTCTTTAACGTCACTGCTTCCATCTACACGTCTTAGTCCTCCAGAGTGGATTGAAATAAAAAATCTGCCGCTAGCAGATCCCACGTACGCCATGCCAGGGAAGATTGACGCGTTACTAGGAGCTGAAGTTTACGGCGAAATATTACTGGATGGTATTATGAAGTCTTCGCAATGTAATTTAATAGCACAGAATACAGTTTTTGGTTGGATTTTGTCTGGGAAAATATCTGGAGAAGATGGAGATCTATTAAATGATAACCTCGTTAGTATGCATGTACAGATGAGAGAGGATGAGTTACTAAAACAATTTTGGGAGTTAGAGAATGAGCCAAACTTGATACAAAAGGAATTAACAAAGAGTGAGAAACTATGTGAGGATTTTTTTGATGCAACTACAGTTCGAGACAGAGAAGGTAAATTCATAGTGAGAATGCCTTTCACAACCGAGAATCCGCAATGCCTACAAGGTCATTCACGAGAAATTGCTATTAAGCGATTAGAAATATTAGAGAAAAAACTAACAAAAAATCCAATCCTGAGAAAAGAATATAATCTAGTGATGAGAGAATACTTAGATTTAAATCACATGGTTTTAGTAGAAGATGGAGACATAGAGAATCCGAGAGCCCTATATCTACCACACCATGCAGTTGTGAGAAACGACAAGGATACAACAAAGGTGCGTGTTGTATTTGACGCGTCGTGCAAAGGAGATAACCACGTTGCTTTAAATGATGACTTGTTAGTGGGACCGAAACTTCAGGCAGACCTGAGACACATTTTAATGAGATGGAGAAGGCATGAGATAGGTATAGTTGCAGATATAGTTAAGATGTACCGAATGATAAAGGTTGCTGACGATGACATTAACTTTCAGAGAATTGTCTGGAGGTTTGATCCATCTGAACCAATTAAACACTACAAACTTTTGAGGTTAACGTTTGGAACAGCATGTGCGCCATATTTGGCAGTTAAATCACTGCAGAGGCTGGCAGAATTAGAAGAGCCTAATTTTCCTATAGCAGCTAAGATCGCAAAGGAAGATTATTATATGGACGACCTCATGACTGGAGCTGCTACCCATGCCGACGCATTAACTATTTATGAACAAATGACGGGCTTGATGCATGCCGGTGGATTTCAGATGCAGAAGTGGAACAGTAATAGTGAACATTTTCTAGAGCAAATTGAGGAAAAGGATCAAATTGAGATCAAGACTAAACCAATTAAAATCAACAATCTAATCAAAGTATTAGGGATTAATTGGAATAAAGAAACTGATAATTTTGAATACATTCTTAACTTACCAGAGCCTAATGAACTAATTACTAAGAGGCAGGTCTTATCAGATGTCGCTAAGTTATACGATCCTCTAGGTTGGATCGCTCCCGTGGTTATTACTGCTAAAGTTTTCATACAAAAGTTATGGAAATCAGGTCACGGTTGGGATGACCACTTGGCAGAGGAGCTGCTTCAGCAATGGTTAGAGTATCGGGCAAATCTACTAAATTTAGAGGATTTAAAATTACCGAGATGGATGAACGTTACTCGTTCATCGAAAGTTGAGCTACATGGCTTTTCAGATGCCTCGAAAATAGCCTTTTCTGCTGCAATATATATTCGAACCACTGATAAATTTAATCATGTTCACGTACATTTAGTGACTGCGAAAACAAAAGTTGCGCCTATAGAGAAGGAGATCTCTATACCCAGACTGGAACTCTGCGGAGCAGCGTTGGCAGCGAAACTAATGTTTGAAGTATCGCAAGTGTTAAATGTGCCCAAGGAGAAATTATATGGTTGGACCGATTCCACGATTGTGCTAGCGTGGCTTAAGGGTGGTTCTAGCCGTTGGAGTACTTTCGTAAGTAATAGAGTATCAACAATATTAAACATATTAGAGTTTGAACAATGGGGCCATGTAAGTACACACACGAACCCCGCTGATTGCGCGTCAAGAGGGTTACAGCCTAAAGAGTTAGCTAGCTACGAGCTGTGGTGGAAGGGGCCGCAATGGTTGTGTAATCACACAATTAACATCGACACATCATTTGTGGGAGACACACAGGAAGAGCAAAGAATCCAGTCTTTAGCTGTTATATCTGAGGTAAACGAGGAACGTATTTGGTTAAAGTATTCGTCATTACCAAATATGTTAAGAGTCCTGTCGTATTGCAGAAGAGTATTATCTTTAAAAGTACCAAAAGGGCAACGTCCTCTAAGGCCGAAATATATAACTACAGAGGAATTAAATCAAACTTTATTAATATGTATTAAACAAGTCCAGGACCAAGAGTTTTCGAGTGAAATAAAACAATTAAAAACTGTAGGTTGCGTACAAAAAAAGAGCAAGCTCCGTACTCTTTGTCCCATTTTGGATCAAAATGGGATTGTAAGAGTAGGCGGACGCATTACGCAATCGAACATTCATTACGAGACGAAACATCCTATAATTATGCCTGGTAAAAATCATCTTACTTGGCTTTTAGTGTTGGATGCTCATCAAAAAACGTTGCATGGAGGTCCGGGTTTAATGTTAAGCAGCTTGAGGAGTAGGTACTGGATAATTCGTGTAAAGGATCTCGTTAAAAGAGTTTATAGAAAATGTGTTGTTTATATGAGATATTCAAATAAAAAACATATTCAAATTATGGGGCTTTTGCCTGAGGTTCGGCTAAAACCCAGCAAGCCTTTCAAGGCCACTGGAGTGGATTATTGTGGTCCAGTTAATATCAGGTTCTCACCAGGCAGAGGATCCAAATCATACAAAGGCTATATTTGCCTATTTATATGTATGGTGACCCGCGCGGTGCACCTAGAAGCAGTCACCGACTTAACGGCAAAGGGATTTATTGCTGCTTTTCGGAGATTCACATCCCGAAGAGGACACTGTCAGGATTTGTATAGCGATAATGGCACCAACTTTGTTGGTGCAGATAACCAACTGAGAGAAATGTTTGACAGTGCCAAGTCGTCAATTCCAACGGAAATTGCAGAGTTACTTACGTTAGAAAGCACAAAGTGGCATTTCATACCCCCTCATTCACCAAACTTTGGAGGGCTGTGGGAAGCGGGCGTTCGCAGCACAAAGACGCATTTAAGAAAAGTAGTTGGAAGTAGTACCCTGACGTATGAAGAACTGTCGACGGTTTTAACGCAAGTAGAAGCGTGCTTAAATTCGAGACCAATATCTTTACTTAGTGACGACCCCAGCGATCCACTTCCCTTAACACCTGGTCATTTTCTTGTAGGTGAACCTCTCTTAAATATAACTGATGAGGATTATGCTAAGTACAATATAACAGGATTAGATAGATGGAGATTAACTCAAAAAATGGTCAATGACTTTTGGAAAAGATGGTACAAAGAATATTTAGTAACTTTAAATAATAGATATAAATGGAACACTAAAACAAATGAGCCGGAGATTAATGATATTGTAATTGTAAAAGACGATAATATTCCGGCTGCTAAATGGATACTTGGTCGAATAATTAAAAAACATACCGGACCTGATAATGTAACGCGCGTAGTAACAATTCAATGTAAAAATGGTGAACTTAAAAGACCAATTAGTAAGGTTTGTATAATAACCAAATAACCCTAATTGTTTTTTTTAATTGGTGTTTCCTTATTATAATTAGATGTTTATAAAGCAAAGTTATACCATCCTAATTATGTTTAGATTTTTATTAATGTCTTTAAAAGATAAATAGTATGTCTGAGTAGTTACCAACCACCGCACATGCTAATTTTATTTTGTTTACTTTGTAAAAACATCAACATAATATGTGATATGATAACTGTTGTTAGTAGCTTTTCTTACTGAGTTCTGTTCACTTACTGGTTGTGAGTAGTGTAGCGGTGGTAGGCGGTTAAATGTAAATACTTTCTTTACAACTATAATATTAAGTTATAATTAAGTAAGTAATATTTTTTATAGTTAATCCTACTAACTATAAATGAATTTTTAGGTATAATGCTTCAATGCATATAAATATAGGTATGTAAATGTAAATAAAGTTTAGTGTTAGCACCTTAGGCTTAATAGTTCGGTTTGAATGTAATAAGACTTGACGTGTATAATAATTACATTAGTACTTATAGGATAAAGAACCTTGTTCTTTGGTGGGCGGAATGTCCAAATTGTAATACATACATGCTTATATAACTACTTATAAACAAATGTCAATACAGTCCACACCATGAAGTTAGTATTAAATAGATCGTTTAGAGAAACGCACGCATTTTATTTAAAATTTACTCCTATAACGAAACTCGACCCTATCGTAATAAACAATAAGATTTAATAATTAAAATAATCGAAAATAATAATAATTATTATTATTAGCCTTTATTTGCTGTAATTATAATTATTTACATGTCATTATCACTATTCAAGTTATGATTAGTCAATTTTATGTTATGCTTGTCACTAATAAAGGATATAAAATGTTAGTTATTCTCTGTTTTTACATTCTTTCTGGAACTTGTCATATATGAATATTTATGTCTTTCCTTCCCTTTTTTCTTTAGTTAGCGCGCCCCTTGGATGAAGGCCTCCTCCAGTCTTCTCCATTCTTTCCTGTCTCTTGTCCTACTCCATGCTCGTCCTATTAATGCGTCTAAATTATTGCTCCATCGCAATTTGGCCTTCCTTTGGATCTCTTGCCATCTCTGGGGACCAGTCTGTTACTTTTTTTGACCAGAGAGTGGATATGACCAGCCCATTTCCATTTAAGTTTGCGTATTTTAACTGTTACATCTCGCACCCTAATTTGATTTCTAATATGGATATTTCTTATTTTATATATTCGTTTCTTATGTAATATGCTCCTATCCATATTATGTTGACATATCTACCTCAAGTTTAAGTTCATTTTTCTTTGTTAGGGCCTAGGTTGTGCTTTTCATAATTTCTTTTAAGGCCCAATATTTATTCCAGGATTTTTTTATTATTCTTTATATTATTTTGGACATATCTTCCTGCAAAGATATTAATTCCACTAGGTATATTTAGTCTCCTATGTAATCTTTTGTGAAATTTCTGACATTTATAGGCGGTTTGTTGCTGTTCGGTAGTATTTTAGTTTTGGATACATTCATGGTTAACCCCAGTTTCCTACTCTCTGTTGCCAGATTGTTAAGTATTACTTCAAGGGTATTTGGATCTTTTGCAAATAAAAACACTATCATCGGCAAATTTACAGTTGATCATCGATTCACTTTCAATTTTTATACCTTTTCCATTCCAGTTTATGTTGCAGAACATGCTTTCCAATGCAGCATTAAACAATTATGGGGAAAGAAAGCCCTGTTTTACTCCTCTTGTAAGTTTAAATTCTCTCCCTTCTTTTTCCAGCTTGATTTTCGCTGCGTTGGTGTTAATATATCGCCTTGATGATACGGTTTTTTTTTTCCCGTGTTCCCCGTACTAGCAAAGCTTGATGTATGCCATTGTGTTCTAAGCTTTCAAACGCCTTGGTATAGTCAATAAAGGCTATGTATATTTTCTTCTCGTATTCATTATATTTCTCTATAATTTGGTTGAGTGTGTGTATAATATGATCTATGGTTGAGAAGCCGTGTCGAAAGCCAGCTTATTCTATGGATTGACTAGAATCCAGGGATTTTTCTATCCGTTTAGGATAATATAGGAATAGGTCTGTAGTTGTTTATGCTACCTATGTCTCCCTTTTTATGCAGAAGTGTAATAACAGCAATATGGAAGTGGAACCCTCTGTAAAGGAGACAGATATTTATTTATACCTGGATAGCTGAGACACTGGGTAAGTCCCTGCAGTTATCCAGGTTTCACTCTATCGGTCTGTCTCATTTACAGAGGGTTCCAGGTGAGAATAGATGTTATTTCAGTTAGACGATTATTAAATTAAATAACATATTTTTAAATATTTTATAGTTGTAATTTTTAACAATAATCAAAAAAGGTAGGTACTTAATAAACAAAAATAATCGAGTAGGTACGTAATCTTATAAACAGTTCAAAAATGCATACAAAATGCGTCAATCAAAAAAATCTGTCATTATAGTTTTGGTCATACTGCTTCGCGTCTAGTTTTTTTTACTAAATTTACTTCCAAAGTTATTTCGTCATCATCTTCATTTTCCAATGAAAACGAGAAGACATGACCAACTTCATCGCGTGTCTTTCCACTTTCATATAAGGATATTAACTTTAGTTTTTATCATTACAAGCCTTCGTTTCTGCATTTTTCAAATAAATATCCGTACGATAGCAAAACCAAACTGAAACTGGAGGTCATTTAGGCACAATTAACTAAGTGCGGAATTTGGGGGTCAACTAAGGATTAATAAACAAAACTGAAATTTATCTGCAAAAATGTCCAAGTTAGACAGGTACCTAATAAATTGACGTTATCTCAGTTACAGAGGTCTACCTATAAATTAAAAGAAAACATTGTAGCAAAGTATTCTTTAAAATATAGTCTCAGTAAAAGAGGTAAAATTCTCTCACCGTCTCAATTCAGTGCTAGAGTGTCAGGACCTCAACATGAGTTCCAGCTATGGAGGTTTCTCATTTATCCTGGTCCCACTTAACCAAGTTGTACTGTATCTGGATATCTAAGACACTGAGTAAGTAGAATACCTCTTTAAGTGAGACAAATTTGCAGGTCCTAGTTATCCAGATTTCACAATTTTTAGCCATAGTTTCAGCATATTTTAAAACTTTGCATTTTGTCGGTTCCATAGCACCTAATAATTAATTTATTTACACGTTTTGGTAGGTAACACACTCAATAGATTCACAGGTAAGAAACTATGTTTTATTTTGTCACTGACACGTAAACACAAACACATTTTTTTTTAACCAGACGCACCAATCAATAATTACACGTCACTTTCGGTCAATAGAAATTTGCAACTGTTTATAAACAAACAAACATTACGCGTTGCCGGTGCGAGAACAGACACGTGAAGGGGCGCGGCATGTATCTATTACTTTCTAATGTTTAATCAAAGACAGAGAACAACGTACCTTATGATGGCTGAGCGGCAAAAAGACAGACGATATATTGGGTTCGTGACATGATCTGATTTGGTATTAAATAGTACACGCAAGTACCTGTTACGAATATTTACGAACGAATTATTTCTCTTTAAAACTTTGTTAGTAGCTATTGCCGTGTTAAGTTTATTAAATTAAATACGGTATTATCGTTTACCAAAAACTTCATAAAAATATTGACGCCAATAAACCGGTTATCGCATCGTACCAAATATCAAAGTAATAAATATATTTGTATTGATCTGTAGCGACACTTTTCTCGTAACATTTTGATTTTGCAGTTTCCCTACAATAAACACGTCATTCTTAATATCTTCTTTAATTGCATTAAAAAAAATCTGAAAAAAATATATATGATGTATTCTGACCCGCTGATTCCGAATTTTGCATAACAATAAAATGTCCATAATATCACATTGCCGACTTATTGTTCGGGGGCGTCGACAACTAATTATTTTAAATAACGTCTCCTAGTTACATTTTAACATAAAAAAGGATCGGTTTTGTGTTCAAATATATCGTATTTTTCTTCCGCTAACCGTCCGATTTATATTGATAACGATAATACATAGTAATCCGTGTGATTGCTGACATTTAAATTTAGTCGTATAAAAACAATTTCGTGTTGTCATCCATCTAAAATGCATTTTACCCAATAAACGGGGTAATATATAATTATGATATTATTAGGTATTTTGTTATACTAATAAAACAAGTTTTGTTGATTTGACATAGTATTTTTTTTACGACTTAACTCTTATAATCCCTGAAATTTACCTTTTTACGTTCGCAAAATTTTAGAACATTTTTTAATATTTTTCAGATACCCATCTGATACTGAAGCAAGGAAGCTTTGGATTATAGCTACATGTAGCATAAATTGGCAACCAACAAAGTTTTCTTGTATCTGCTCAGAAAACTTCGAAGCACATAGTTAATATAATATATGACTGTACCTTCTGTAACAAATATTTAAGTATATAAATAAACATTTGCACAAACATGCAAGTGGCATTTTAATCGTAGGCATTTCAGACCTAGAAACATATGTAGAATTCTATAATTACTGTAGATGTTTTGACTGTTCGATATTGTAACTTTCGATATTCAAATACGTACATACATTTGGAGGTTAGGTGGTTGCGAATGTGATTTTAAACAGTAAGCAACGCCGTATGAAAATTATAGTGTATTATGTTCTAGAACCAATGTCACAAGCACGAGGATTATATTTCCGACTCTCAATTGACCGGTTGTTGAAGTCAGGTAATAAGTAGCTATTGGGGAAATTTTACAAATTGTTGGCAACTCAGAATTGATTGCATATATACCACACTTATATGTATAGATACTATCTCCATCTCAAAGGTATACGCGCGGGCCAAGTCTATTCTATACTCTGTTTACGATGTCCGTGAAGTTAGCAGATCATTTTCCAGAAAATCAATAATAAATCGAAGTTCTATTGGCATGCGGGATAGTTCTATAGTTCCTGATACTTTTTAAACATAGTTCTGGCGATTTAAGCCGAAAAAATGAAAAGCGTTTTTATGTGAAAATGCTCTGTTAACTTCATGCACATAGCATATCATTTTTCTTCAAATTAAAAAACAAGAGGTGTTTTGGCATCGCACAGCAGAGTTCTATAGTTCTAGACACATTTTGGAAAAGTTCAAGACGATTATAACAACAAAAAAATGTTTTACTTGCAATGAAAACGCTCTGCTACGTTCACGCACATAGCATATCATTTTTCAGTAAATCAAAAATCAAAAAGTATTTGGGCATCGTACAGCAGTGTTCTATAGTTCTAAATCGAATAATAAAAAAATAATAAGAAAATGGAGTACTTATTACAAAAATGATCTGCTAACTTCACATATCGACGGTAAAAAGCGTAAACGCTGTAACCCGCAAAATCAAACTTTACACCAGAGCAAAAAAACTATTGAAATTTTACAAAAAAAATCATATCTTTTTTTTTATTTGAGCGATCGGTGCCATTTTTATACTACATAAGTATTTTCAAATTCCCTATTAGATCATATGCCTGTCGTGTACCAGAAGTGACTAGGTTTCTTTTTAGTGTCGGTTACAGCAACCTGACTTTTTTTTTCAATACGATAAAACGCTGTTAATGATTTTGTTAAATGTATGGAAAGGTGATAATCAGTGTGATTTCTAATAAGCGTAAGTGATGTAACCACCATTCTTTAAATGTTGAGCACTGCCTAAATTGATGTTACGCTGCAGTGCTTGCAGTTTAAAAAAATCATAATTGTATTCAATGATAGATGTCAAAAAAGGTTATTGATATTAAAACGACGTAAATATGAGATAACATTTATTAATCCTTTTTTTAAATGTTATCCTAAAGAATTAATTAATACGAATGTGTTTGTATGTGTATGTAAATATATTTTCAATCCTCCATTAGATATAAACATCCGAACATCTATATATAAATATACATGCTTATAAACATTTACAATACAAGTCTAGTTGAAAAAAAAGAAATACATTTATTTTAACGATAATAATGCATCGCTACAAACATTTCGTATAAAAGAAATATATTATTATGATAAATTAAATATCACAAGTTAACTTACTCATGAAATAAAGTCAATTAAAATTAAAAACATCAATGTTTAACAAACTGAAAAGTTTAAGACACTATACTAGCGTTTCTTCAAACTAATAACTATTATCAAAGTATTGTTAAAATTCGTAAAGTAGTTTTAATTACTTATAATTATGTAAGGCAACACTTAATTCTCAGAATTTATCATACTGAGTATTATGCTCTACTAGGCGGTTAGCAAAAGTTCTGGGCTTAACTTTGGTCTTAAACGGTTCAAATAACTTTGTATGCGATAGATCCGAGGAGTTCTAGCCACTAAGTAATCTAGGGCCTAGAACTCCTCAGATCTATCGCAAGCTTGGTCACCTTAAACGTTTGAAACCAAAATAAACCCCAGAACTCTAGCCCACCGCCTAGCAGAGCATAGGCGTATCTTCGATTTTACGATCGTTAATATGACATCATGAAAAATATAAGCAAGTAATCTAGGGCCTAGAACTCCTCAGATCTATCGCAAACATGGTCATTGTAAACGTTTGAGATCAAAATAAATTCCAGAACTTTAGCTTACTGCCTAGCAGAGCATAGAATATAGATTTTTTATATGATATCATGAAAAATATAAAACGGTGATCAAGATGCTAGAACTCCTATGACCTTTCGCAAACACAATCATTTAAATTGTTTAAGTTCAAAATGTAGCCCAGAACTATAGCCAATTGCCTAGCAGAGCATACGCGTATCGGGGAATGGAAGATTTTCCATAAGACATCATGAAAAAAATATACAAGTGATCTAGGGCTTGAGCTCCTCAGCCCATTCGCAAATATCGCGATTTAAACCGTTTGTGACCAAAATAAAGCCCAGAACTCTAGCCAACCGCCCAGCAGAGCATTAGGCGTTTCTAGGAATTTACGATTTTTTGTGTCATCATGAAAAATATAAACAAGTGATCTAGTTAGTGGCTAGAACTCCTCGGATCTATCGCATGCAAAGTTACTTGAACCGTTTAAGACCAAAGTTAAGTCCAGCAGAACTCTTGCTAACCGCCTAGCAGAGCGTATGTGAAGTTAGCACATCAGTTTTGTAATAAGTGCTTGATTTTCTTTATATTTTTTTATTAATCTATCTAGAACTATAGAACTCTGCTGTATGATGCCCAAACACTTTTTGATTTTTGATTTACTGAAAAATGATATGTGCGTGAAGTTAGCAGAGCATTTTCATTGCAAGCAAAACATTTTTTTTTGTTTGTTGTGTGTCTAGAACTATAGAACTCTGCTGTGCGATGCCAATCACCTCTTGTTTTTTAATTTGAAGAAAAATGATATGCTATGTGCGTGAAGTTAGCAGAGCATTTTCACGTAAAAACGCGTTTCATTTTTTCGGCTTAAATCGCCAGAACTATGTTTAAAAAGTATCCGGAACTATAGAACTATCCCGTATGCCAGTAGAACTTCCATTTATTTTTGATTTTCTGGAAAATGATCTGCTAACTTCACGGACATACTTAACCGCGAATCGAACAGGTCAAATATGACGGAAATAACATGCCGTATTTTAAGATGAAAATCGAAAGGTTCTTTCATAGCGATGATTAGATTAGAGTATCTTGTCTTTTCAGTATTCTTTAACCCCCTTACTAATAAACGTTGAGTAACGGTGGTATAGCTATACAATGTTTTGTCCTTATCTGTCATTGTGACATTTGAATTTGACAGATAAGGACAAAACATTGTATAGCTATACCACCGTTACTCAACGTTTATTAGTAAGGGTGTAAATGTTTAGGTAATAACAATTCACAATACAAGTTATTCTTAATTTTCACGGTCTTTATTTAATTCATGGTATGTATTGTAAACTATCGCTATGAAAGACCCTTTTGATTTTCATCTTAAAATACGGCTCGTTATTTCTGTCATATTTGACCTGTTCGATTCCCGGTTAAGTGAGGCGATTTTCCAAAAATCCATAAATGCAGTATTTATTATTTTCTAAAATAAAAGTAAGTCACCATTGCGTAAAATTTGTTATTTCCAATATTTAAGGTAGCTGCGGTACATTTCCCGTGACGGGTCAAAACAAAGTTAAATGATAATTGCTAGTATTCATGGCCTTCCGTTATTTTGATTGTGTTTGTTATTTAGAGATACATATCAGTAACCCTTTCGATCTGCATCATAAAATAAGGCATGATATTTTACCGCATTTGACCGACCGGTTCGAGTCCCGGTTGAGACAGACGATTTTTCATAAATCCATAAATGCAGAATTTATAGCTTTTAAAAATAAAGGAAAGTCTCCTTTACACAAAATGTGTTATTTCTAATATTTAAGGTAGTTGCCTTCCATGTTGCATTCGAACTTTCCACCCTGTATACCAATTTTTTTCCGCAAATGTCGCATGAATACGGGAAAAAAGATTTGTTAAGTACTTAACATCTTTGTGCAAATTGTTTCCCACATATTTTGCATGAATATGGCTTGTGTCCACTATGAAGCGACACATCGTCGGTGAAACTGCAAAACCGCGTAAGTAACATTTTTAATGAGAAGCAAACTGCACCTTTTTTCTAAGATGTTAAGGTTTATTTTGCTCTATAGTAAATTTGTTGGTTACGCGGTTTTGCAGTTTCATCGACGACATGCTTTTGCAAATTAGATTTCAAAGTAAAATTTCTGTGGCATATATCACATGTGTAATCTTTTGCACTCTGTCATATACATATGTATGACGACTGCCACTTATTGAAACCGTTTTCTTGCAGACATTACATCAGAAAGGTTTCTCTCCTGTGTGCACCCTTATATGAATAATAAGGTCAGCCTTCCTTTTGCATTGCTTGTTGCAAGTGTCACAAACATAACTCTTCACATTGTTTCGGCCTGCAAGAGGTCTTTGATTCGGTAAACGGGCTGGCACCTTAGCGTGGCTGTGCAAGTGGCTAATGAGAGAAGAGCGATGTCCAAATACTTTATGACAAGTGTTGCATGCATATATATTCTTTTCGATACAGAGCCGCTCAAGCAGCACGTTGCAAGATTTAACCACAGGCTGCTGGGGGTTATGCCCCCAATTTTCTGGCGGGTCATTTGTTACTTTGAACAGGTCCTTGCATGTATGGCCCGGTGATAGTCTCAGATCCATGTGAGTTTGCACATGCTCTATTAAATAAGGTTTTCGCATGTTATTACCGCAAATATCACAACTGTAAATGTCTTCTTTGGTGTAAACATCATTAACCTCTTCTAAATGAGTGATACAGTTAGAGTTTTGGGTGAATGTTTTGATAGAAGTCTTATGTGGTTGTGCTTTCCCGGGATCAAGCATACGTTCCAATTTAACATAACAAACTTGGAGGACGAGCTGTTCCATGCAGCTGTCGTAAAGGTGTGGGCGACCGGTTGAACCACTCCACTCGAGGGCGGTGTAATTTGGAGCGCCCAAAAGGTCTGAGGTATCTATACCACTCTGCACTAGCGCCTCATTGTCACTTACGAGGTCACTCTCAAGTCCATCATCACTGTCATGTACTAGTCCGGGGTGTGGGTCTCGAGAGCGCTCGCCAGGTGCTCGGGGGTGCGCGAACGCGAGGTCCTGTGGCTGCAGGTGCTCGGGCCCCAGCACTAGCTCGCCCTTGACGGCGTGCCCCGAGTACAGCTCGTAGCGCTCGTCCTCCTGCTTCACGCGCTCGCACGTCACGCTCAACGCGCAATCCCAGGACCCTTCTGGCTCCGGCTCTTTCTTCACGCACACGCTCTGCTCTATGTCGACGGACATCGTCGCTTGATTATACTTTTGTTACGCTTACCTAAAGGGCAGCAGAATGACAACAATAAT
The DNA here is from genome assembly GCA_946894065.1 of Acleris literana. Classification (NCBI taxonomy): domain Eukaryota; kingdom Metazoa; phylum Arthropoda; class Insecta; order Lepidoptera; family Tortricidae; genus Acleris; species Acleris literana. Next base: position 2,812,998 of record OX335670.1, on the reverse strand, counting down.
ATTATCTATGTTCACATAATTAAATAACTTGTCTCTAGATGTTTAAAAGTGGAAATAGAACCGAGTTTCAGTTAGTAAACAAAACCAACCCGCGAATAATAAATTCGAGTTTGACACTGACACCTGAAAATCGAAGTTCGAAATTACGTTAACTCCATCCCTTTCTCTCGATTTAGTTTCCAATTGGTTTCCAATGACGAGTGACAGGAATGGGGCTAACGTAACTTCGAACTTCGATTTTCAAAGTAGGACAATTTAGTAAGTAGTTCGAGCTGTTCGAGAACGTTTGACAAACTCTATTTCTTTTTGGTCAATTTCATAAATGCCATGGTCGATGCACAAGCACGGCGCCTCTATTCTAGGCTGTATTTTTTTTTTTATTAATAAAAAAAAACATCCTTGACATATTGTGGTATTGTTTTTTTTTCCACATGCTCGGAAAATACCGTTATTATGTTATTATTTACCAATTGTAGCGGCCGCGAAAATGTATGTAATTTAGGCTGGCCGCATACACACGTTTTCCGTACTCTATTTCCTAATGCGGAATTTCGATTTGGAATTCCGTGATACTAGGTTTAAAGATCATTTATTCTCATTAAGAATTAACAATTCACTTATTATGAGTTTTAAACTATAAGTATAAAGAAAAGAGGGTAATTCTATACATAAAAAGAGGGTAAATCTATGCAACACTCCAACCGCATTTTGCCGGTGCATTGTCGAGATCCGTGCGCGGAGTTGTAAACAAGATAACGAAATCATTGAGTTATGTAGACTGGAAGTGGCATAGCGTACTTGCTTTGTATTCCGTTTTGTCACTAGGTGATTATGTGATATCTGAAGGGATATCATTATGATAGTTTTTTTTATTTTGCTAATATATTATATATTATTTCTATGTTATAGTTATTTTTATATATTATTTCTGTGCATTTTGTATTTGTTTATACGCATATACGTTAAGTCTGGTAGGTAAGTTTTTTTTAAAAATTATATTTTTCTTTAATTAAGTTACGACACTTCCGAAACGTCGATGTAAATAGATTAAGATATAATATAGTTTTAAGCGATTAAGTCTCGTTTCATTTAGAAAATGTGTTCATGAAAGTTTAAATCAGTATATATTTCCTTACGTATTAATATTTAATATATGTTTTTTGAGCATTTTTTTGAAACGATATACTGACTTGGTATTCTTTATATGTTTAGGGAGCTTGTTGTACAGCTGAGCACCTTCATACAACAAGCATTTTTTCCCATAGTTCGTTCGTGGTGAACGTAGAATTAGATCGTTCGCGTTTCTAAGTTGCATTTTTTGTTTGGTTTTCTTTTTCGTAAAGTTTATTTCAGTGTATATTTTTTTATGTAAAATTTTGTGAACTAAAATACATGTGTTGTATATGTACGATTGCATTATGTTTAGTAATTTAGTTTCTTTATATATTTTGTGGGACGATGTTAGGTAGTTGTATTGAAATAGAGTTTTTATTAATTTATTTTGAGTTATTTGTATTGCATTAAGATTAGTTTTAGCGGCCGTGCCCCAAACTTCAATTAGATAGTCGAGATGGGGTTTAACCAATGCGTTGTATATAGTATATCGCACTTGTTGTGGAAGAAATCTAGCAATTCCACGTAGTGCTCCCATTAATGAGGTCATTTTTGACTTAATTTTTTTTATGTGTGGTTTCCAATTTAGGTTTTTATCCAAGATTAGGCCAAGGTATTTTTCTTTATCTACGTGTTTAATTATCTGATTGTCTATTTGTAAGGGATCGTAGTCAGATATTTTCTTGTTTTTTGCCAAAAATATTATGTAATTAGTTTTGTTTATATTTATTGTAAGTAAGTTATTTTTAAACCACTCATTTAGAAGATTGAGGTCACTTTGTGCTTCCGTTATGACGTGTGTGATTGTATTACCAAAATAAAATAGACTTGTGTCATCAGCGTATAGTGTAATATCCCCTCTTAGACCCACCTGGTTTATGTCGTTTATGTAAATAAGAAATAATAGAGGACCTAAGATGGATCCTTGAGGCACTCCGCATGTAAGTTCTTTCGGGCTGCTTTCGTGTTCACCTATTTTTACAATTTGATAGCGTTCAGATAAATACGAGTCAATCATTTTGTGTGCAATTTTGTTAACACCTATAGCATTTAGTTTGTTAAGTAGTAGTTCATGACTAATTGTATCGAAGGCTTTCTTCAGATCTATGAAAACTCCGAGAACTACTTGTTTTTGATCGATATTCATTTTTATTTTGGTAACAAGATCTATGGTAGCTGAGAGCGTATTAGACTTATTTCTAAAACCATATTGTTTTTTGTAAAGAAAGTTTGTTGAGTTTAAGTATGTGACAAGACGATTATAAATATTTTTTTCGTAAATTTTTGAAATTACTGTGAGTATAGAAATCGGCCTATAGTTACCGGGGTCAGATTTGTTTCCTGATTTATAGAGAGGTGTAACTTTTGCAATTTTTAGACTATTCGGAAAGGTTCCTATTTTTAAACTTGTATTTATGCATTTAACAAGTTCATCGCTGATCAAATCTTTAACGCATCCAAGTGATTTTGCATTAATGCCATCCAAACCGGTGCTCACATTAAGTTTAAGATTGTCTATGATGCTTCTTACTTCGTCCACTGTAGTTGGAGTTATTTGTGTAAGCTCGTAGTTTGCCATTCTGTGTAAAGGGGCTGTTGCTGGAGTCATCTGATGCTTATTTTTGATATCCTGGGCTAATGTAGATCCGATAGTTGAAAAGAATTCGTTGAAAGTTTCGCATATTTCCTTTTCGTCAGTAGTAATTCCATTATTAGTTTTGTAGATTAGTGGGGACAGAAACCTCTTTTACTTTGTTATTAGTAAGACTGTTAATAAGGGTCCACATTTTTGAAGGTTTTCCTTTACAGTCCATGAACCTTCTACTGTAATATAAGTTTTTCGCCTTTTGAATATTGACGGTTACAGTATTTCGAGCCTTTTTAAACTGTTCTTCAACTTGTTTATCATTTGGTTTACGTTTTAAAGATTGCCATATAATGTTTCTATAGTTTATTTCTTGCATAATATCTTTATTTATCCAGTCCTGTCTTGGCTGGTTGAGTATTTTAGTCTTAGTAATTCTGCTCTTGTGTATGTTCAATAAAAGTTTCTTTTCCAGTAAAGCATATTCACTGTGTTCATTTTTGCCATCATCAGCTAGGACCATTCTATACAATGCTTCGTAGTTTATTGCTGTATATTTTTGTCTCTTGACATGTTGCGGTTCATACTTTTTAGCTTCGAAATAGATGTGCTTATGGTCTGACATAGCTGAGTCTATAATTGCTAAGTGAAAGTTATTTTCAGTAAGGTTCGACCACACGTGGTCTAGAATTGTTTTCGTGTCAGAAGTTTCACGTGTGCAGTATTTTTGATCTATTTTGTTTATTATTTCATATCCATTTTCTGATAAGACTCTTTTGTAATCTGTAGCCTTTTTTTCTTTACTAAGCAAATCGAAATTGAAGTCACCAAATACGATGGATCTCTTGCTTTTTTGTAATTGTACCGAAAATGTGTCGAGGAAGTCATTAACGTTTCCATGATTGGTTCTGTAGATAGCGCCAACATCCACAGAAAATTTACTTAGGTGTATCCATAGGTAGTGGTTGTCATTTAACGATAGTTCATCGATAACGTGGTGCTTTAGATTTTTGTGCGCAAAAATTGAAACTCCACCGCCTTTGGTTCCAGACCTGTAGTTATAGTAATGGGTATAGCCTGCAAGTTGTAATCTTTGAGCTTCTTCTGGAGATTTAATCCATGTTTCGGTAAGTACAATAATATGTATAGTGTATTTAAATGATTGTATCACACATTTTAATTCGTCGAACTTCCCAGGTTTCACTATACTACGAGTATTTGCATAAAAACATTTTAATGAACCTTTAGTAGTTACGAGGTTTTGATAGGTATCAGTCACTTGGTGTGTTGTCCTGTTTGATGTTACTTTCTGATCGGCTCCGGCTTTCGGTTCGGTATTTGCTGATTGAAGTTTTTTGATGTTATTACTTTGGGGACCCCTTTGATATATTTGATTATTAAATCTTTTTCTCCATTTGCAGTGCGAGATGCAAGTTCATCCTTCAAGCTTTTCAAAAAGTCTGTTTGGTAAGGCGTTTGGTCTCCGAATATTTTAATTGATTCACTTTTCAAAGTGTTTTTCTTTCTCAAAATTGATATAGCGGTTTCTTGTGTCTCAAAGCATACTTTGACGAGGCGGCTCTTGTCTTGATTAGGCTTTCCCAAGCGGAAAATCTTTGTAGGTTCTGGACATTCAGGATAAATTTTCTCTATTATATTTATTACATCTGTTTTGTCCGCTTCAGTTTTTTCAGCTTCTTCAAGTTCGTTTTGTTCGGGCATCCCTGCTACAATTATATTTTTAGCTCTTTGGCTGCGCTCTTTTATTTCAGCCATAATATCTTCACACGGAAGAGATGTAGTAGTAGTAGCAGTCAAAGTAGTTGCATGGAGTTGCTGTAAGCTTGATTCTAGGGTGTCCATCCTCATTTCAGTCTGTCTAGCGAAGTCAACCAAACCCGTCACTTCTGACTTTAATTTATTCTGTTCTGTATTTAAAGTATTGACTGTGGCTCTAATATTTCTTGCATCGTCTTTTATTAAAGCGACATCTTCATGTAATTTGTTTAGACTTTCCGTTTGTGTATTATTTACAGATTTTAGGTATAACATCATTTCAGACATTTGTTTTCGTATTTCAGCAAGTTCGCATTTAATCTGGTCATTTTCATCATTTTGCTTACGCTTGTGACGAAAAGTCATTCTTGAAGCATCTACGTGTTCATTATATAAATTTGCACTGGTCAACTCCGGAACCGATCCACCGCGCTCAGCGCTTGGGTCACTTCCAGTAGGTGAACGCACTGTGTACACGTTGATGCGTGTTTACTCACAGTCGCCGAAGTCACTACTACACCGCTGCGCAAGCAAGATACAAAATAATTGCGAACCTCTCTTTTACCCGAGGGGGTGAAGAGCCGTTACGGCGTCGGCGATGCGGCGTGCGCGGGAGCACAACGTCGTTGGTGTGTAACAATTTCACAAATCACTGTCGGTCTTAAGTTTCAACGCACAGAGTTCAAAGTAGATTGTCCGTAATTAATTATTTTTGTAATTAAAACGTACACACGTCTGCTTTCTATGCAGTTGGGGGAGGATACTAGCGCAAACGTTCGTTTTTCTTTATTCGGAGTTTATACAATCAGTACGGATAGTGATAGCGTGGTGATCGCACGACGATTTATTAGCAATAAAATAAATAAAATAAAATATATTTATTTCAGACCATGGAATCCATATATGGTTAGTATTATACACAGAACTTAAATAACTATGTTAGTACCAAAAATTGCATATACAAAAATACGTCCGATGCGTGCGGCGCGGGCGCGATACTGAATAGAAATTTCCGAACGGCACAAACAAAATGTATGCAAATGCTGCGTTCCGCATTACGTCATTAGGTTTTTTCTAGATGGTTTCTCCGAACGCGCCGGCTTACATTCGAAACGTACGTACGGAATTTGTTCCGTTCGGAAAAAAAACGAACATGTGCGTCAGTTAATGTATCTTATATTGATTCCATGCATTCGGATGTCCGAATACGTCCGAAAACGAATTCGGCAATCAAATACAGAAAACGTGTGTATGCGGCCGGCCTTAATTACCTACGAACGGTGTACTTTTTAAAACCATGTTTGGACTAGGATAACTAGTAATCAAAATTCTTCCATGTTTATTTTAAAGGGGTGATAGACGGGCGACTAGGTACTCCGTACTTGGACATTTTCACGAAAAAGTGCACCCAATTAAGAACTAAAATTAAGGAACTTTAACTTTGTCAGTTTCCGCGGCCGTCAATGTACAATACAATATAATACAATACAAAACACTTTATTGTACACTAAATAAAAAAACAAAACAGAGAAACAGCACATTTAAAAAAATAATTTAATATAATTCATGATTTTATGTCCTCTAGGGGGCGCCAATTTTATTTTTATTTGGCACCACCTAATCTATGACCAGCCGATAATCAAGACGCTTCCAACGAAACCTCGTATGTCAAATAATGATAAGTAATTAAAAAGTTACGAGGGAACAGATGAACATACATACAAACATGCTGGTAAAAACCATAACACTTGTTTTTTTTTTTTTGTTTTTTTTTTTGGGCTTTCTATCGCACCAGAGTAACATTTAAGTTTAACTCGGATTGTAGCATCGTTCCCTTAGCAAATACTTTAATACTATATCGAAAATGAGTACAGCTGGCGCCATCTGTAGTAAAATCGTTACATTATATTCGTTAATCATGTATTTAACTTAAATACGTTCTGTAGGAAGCGGTAGCCACACTAATTCCCGTATAATAAAACAAAATACTTTAATTTCATATCGAAAATGAATAAAGGTTGCGCCATCTGCCATCGAGTAGCTTAATTACATTCGTTAATAATCTGATTCATACGGAAATTTGGATTTCAATAGATCAGAATAACATTGACCTTTAATTCGGATTGAAAATAGCGGTAGCCGCAATCTTTCCCTTAAAAAATACTAATATCTTATATCGACAATGAGTACAGCTACCGCCATCGTTGTCAATTTGCTAACAATCATGTTGATATTGATTGATATGGGAATTTTGCTATTAATAGAAAACAAAATAATTTAAATTGGTATACAGGGCGTCCCAAGACTATGGGACATGAAGGGAAAGTACCTTAAATATCGTACATAGGATATTTTACTGAAAGAAGACTTTATGTTATTTTTAAAAGTTAGTAATACTGCATTCAAAGATGTTCTAAAAACTATTTGCTTCATCTGGGAATCGAACCGAGCTAAATGTGAAAAAAAAAACACCCGTATTTTTATGATGCCAATCGAAAGAATGAACAAAAAATAATAATTCTTCTTAAGTAACATAGTATCTTAAAAGAAAGTAACAACGTGATATTAATCATTTTAATCAAATTAAAAACATACATGAAACTGCCGAAGTCAGTAGAGTATTTTTTGTAAATTAATTAATTTCTTGCAAATTAATTAATTAAATGCTCAAAATGTGTTCCCTCTTGTCTTATGCAAATCGCCAATCTTTTAATAAGTCCGTTGCTCGTTGTTTTTTTTTTTTTTTTTTTTTTTTTTTTTTTTAAACATATTATGGTGAATACTCGATATGATATGGCTCAATTCTGTTTGTTACTTGCCCACGTTGTCGTATTGCGTTTTGTATAGCAAATCTTTCACGTATCCCCAAAAGAAGTAATGTAACGGTGAAGTAATGCACGTGCACCTATAATAAGAAAAACTGTGCCAGTAAGTCGGTACTTATTTGCGAATAAGCAATTCTATCTATGGAATGATAATATCGCTATTTTTCGGACGTCGTCGTCGGTAATAAATAATGTTCTTGAAATTTTAATCAAACATTTTACGTTATTCCTTTCTTTTTTGCTTTTCCCAGACGAAGCAAATAATTTTTAGAATATCTTTGAATGCCGTATTACTAACTTTTAAAAATAACATAAAGTCTTCTTTCAGCAAAATATCCTATCTATGATATTTAAGGTACTTTCCCTTCATGTCCCATAGTCTTGGGACGCCCTGTATAAGATAGCATTAGCCGCAATCGTTTCATTATCAAATACTTTAAACCCATATCGAATATGAGTACAGCTGGCGCCATCTTTCATCAATTAGCTAGCTATATTACATCCACTATTAGCTATGTTACATCGTTCTGGTTTTGACAAATACGAAGAATTTTCGCAACAATTGACATTTAGTGAGTAAGGAGATAGTGACTGAATGATAAGTGGTGTACTCCCACTCCCACTCGTATTCTCACTCCCACTTCTTTAAACATTTTATCAACAACATTATCGTCTCTAAAGTTTAATAGATGGCAGCACCAGTCGATTAACTCGCACAATCGTTTTGTTACTAAAGATGTGTTAAGTAAAATAAAGAAATAATTATTACCTTCGGTAGGTTAGGTTAGGTTAGGTTAGGTTAGGTTAGGTTAGGTTAGGTTTTTTTTTTTTTTTTTTTTTTTTGTTTATTAATTTAGGTTACACGGGGGAAATGCCTTCCGCACGACTGGGAATGGAGGACCCAGACAGTGGCGGGCTTGCACCGCCTAAAACCCCCGTGCACCACATTTCAATATGTCCGATATTCTTTTCGGACTTTAATTCTTTTCTTTTATTCTTTTATTTTTAATCTTTTAACAATTTTTCCTTAACTAACATGCATATTTACAACATTTGATAAAATACCTGCATGCTAAGGTTTGACACCTGAAAAACATATATAACCTAAGAATTAAATTAAAACCTATGGCAGTAGCGCCCCTTATACACAAAACTACGATTAAGACAAATACTTCAAATAATTCATAACGTAAAAACTGATACAATGCAATAATTCAATAATTCAATAATGTTTATAAAAATAGAATTCATTTTCGACAAATAATTTAATTAAATAAGATAAAGATCTGATACAAAATAATAATAAAATAATTTAGAAAAAAGAAAAGTCAGGAGTATATAAAATTAGAATTCACAAATAAATAAGAATCAATAATCAATTTAAAATGAGCAATTAACAAAATGGTTCAATTGAATTGTAATTTACAAAATTAACAAAATCTGGCCCCATTTGCCCTTGCAGCCCTGCGGACCACCCCGGTAGCGAAGGTCAAGAACTGTGACCGGCTCAAATCGCCATCCATTATTAATTGGAGGTTTTCCTCCGTGAGAGCCACTCCCATTCTGTGCTCGCAATCGAAACGGTCGACCGCGTACCTGGGACAGTGGATCAAAATGTGAGGCACTGTCTCCTTCGACTCCCCGTCGCAAGCACAGAATGGGGTATCAGTCAATTTGAACCTATGCAGGTACTCCCTGAAACCCCCATGTCCCGTGAGCAGCTGCGCCAGGATATTGTAGGTTGGCCTTAATGAAAACAGGACCTTGTGCGCCCTCCTGACGTTCCCGAAGAAGAGTCTTGTTATGGCCCCCGTCTCAGAATTTGAGTAGCGCTCTTGCCATTTGTCAAGTGTGGTCTGGCGAATTGAGCGCTTCGCAAAAGACAGCGGAAACTTGTCGTACGCTGGGGCTCGCTTGTTTTTGAGGGCGGCGTTCTTGGCGAGCTCATCCGCTCTCTCGTTTCCGGTTACTCCGATGTGTGCCTTAACCCAGTAAAGGTTGATGGGCGTTCCCTGGTCGGTTGCACTCCTCACGTTCCTTCGAACCTCGGCTGCGATGGGGTTAAGGCCACACTGGTCAGAGACCGCCTCCAGGGCCGAGCGAGAGTCACTCAAAATGCTGACCTCCTTCCCTATTGTTAGTGCCATGGTAGTGGCTCTCAAGAGGGCCACCATTTCCGCCTGGTACACCGAACAAAAGGCCTCCAGTCTAAAACTAGCGGACCTGGTCTCCTTGCCTCCCTCCCAGCAGGATACGGCAGCTCCAACTTTGCCCTCTATCTTGCTTCCGTCGGTGTAGATGGCCATGGAAGTCCCATGGATTAGGTCCGCCTCCTCCTGCGATTGTGCCGTTCCAAAAGAGATCTGCCCCCTTTTTGCCGGGTGCGGCAGAGTGGAAGGGTGGACTCGGCGCTGCAAAATTCGGCCCGGGAGTTCCGGCAGCACTCTTCCCCGTTTTACCTCATAGAGGTCCAGTTGCTCTCGGAGTCGGAGGTCGAGGGGGAGAATTCCGGCCAACAGTACGCTAGCCGTTGTTGAGACCGTGGAGTGCGTCTTGGCGATCTTGATGGCGAAGATCCTGGTGATCCTGTCCAGTCGCTTTCTGGCATAAGCTCGGTCTGCCACCTGCGCCCAAGCTCCCGCCGCGTAGAGGACAGTGGGCTCCACAACCGTCTCGTAAATTGTCCTCAAAATTTCCGAGTTGAGCCCCCAGTTGGCTCTTGCCGCTCTGGCAACCATCCTGAACAGCCCAGCTGTCTTTAGGGACAACTCATTCAGGTGCGGCACGAAGTTAAGGGCTTTATCGATGGTGAGGCCAAGGATCTTGATGGAGTCTGAGAGGACCACTGCTGTGCCATCCAGGACGAACTCAGGAGGGTCGTATTTTAGCTTCCTGGTGATTAGCACTGCCTGGGTTTTGTGCGCCGCAAAACGCATCTTATGCCTAGCGCCCCACTTCGTTACTGTCTCAAGCGCCTCATTCACCCTGGAGTTGAGAGTCTCTGTAGTGTCCGCCTCGGCCTGAATGAGAATGTCGTCCGCGAATGCCTGCACGTGCGCAGACAGATCCTCAGCCTCTCTCAGCAACGGGTCCAGCTGGACGTTCCACAACAAGGGGCCCCCTATGGATCCCTGGATGCACCCCCTGCTCGTAGCCCGGGTGACAGTCTCACCCTGGTATCTCAGCACTACGCTTCTGTCGTGCAGGTAGCTGAGGAGGACCTTTAACACCTGTGGCTCGGGGTTGCGTTTCTGGGTTTCCCTTATGATAGCAGGCCACCAGGCGTTATCAAAGGCCCCCTCAATGTCCAAAGAGACGAGCGCCACAAGCTTTCTCCTCGACAGACCCTGCTGAACCAGGGTGATCGTGTCGTAGAGGGCGTCCTCCGTACTAATTTGCGGGAGAAAACCATACTGCTTCTGGCTCAGCTGGTTTTGGTTACCCAATTGCCAGCCCAGCCTGTTAAAGATGAGTTTCTCCAACACTTTTCCCAGGACAGGGAGCAGTCCAATGGGGCGGTATGCCTTCGGGACAGCGTAGTCCGACCTCCCGGGCTTGGGGATCACCTTAACGATCGCCCTCTTCCAGATTCTCGGGAAATACCCCGCCCTCATGCATCCACCGAAAAAGACCCCAAGAACTGGGCCCGTGTTGTGCGCCCTGTGACAGATGTCAGAAGTCAGACCATCCTCGCCTGGGGCCTTCTTAGGGTTCATACTCCTGAAGACCGCCTCAATCTCCTGTGGAGTGAAGGGCGTAATAGGGTGCACAGTCTCTTCGCACATCCGGCTCCTAAGTGCTTGCACTGCTGCCCTTGCGTCCTCGTGATCCGGTGTGTCCTCCTCCGGGTCATCATCGGGGTAAAAAGTGCTCGCAAGCAGCTCAGCCGACTCTCTGGCGCTGAGGACCCCTCCCGATGCGGGCGATCTGAGGAGTTTCTCCTCGCCAGCTGCCACAGCACCGCACCTCCGTATGACCCGATAGGTGCGCTTCCACAAGTTCTCTCTATCCTGCGTGGAACAAAACTCCCTCCAGCTGGAGGTAAGAGTGGCTTCTATAGCTTTCTTGAACTCTTCGCGCGCCTCGCAGTACTCCAAGATGGTAAATGGTCTGCGAAGGCGGTTGGCACCCCCTATCCGTCGCCTTAGAGTCCTCACTCTCTTTTTCTGCTCCTCCAGCTCGTGGGTCCACCAGGTGCTCATTCTAGGAGAGCAGGCTCCTGCAGGTTTGGAGTGACCCCGCACAATGCGACAGCGTCTTTACATCCCATCGCGCGCCCTCTATCCCCACTTCTCGATTGGGCTCTCGCGCTTACGGGGCGCGGTACAGGTCCACCGCCTGTCGTAGCTCTCTGGGATTTGCCCGTCTTTGGGAGCTTTACAGTGGGCTTTGGCTTCGCCAACGGCCTGTCGCTCGGTTTTGGCTTCTCCCTCCCGCCCCCCCCCTCACGCTCCCCTTTTGGAAGAGATGAGGAAGATGACATGACCAGAGTGTAGTCCTGGCCGAGCCGAACTCAAGGATGTGTCTCACGCCTCTGTAGGACTCCCCGTTCCGGAGGTAATCCGATTCAAAGAAGACCACTGACAGCTGTCAGAGGTCCAAGATGGCCGACACTCAGACCAATTCCGCTGTAACTCCGGCCCCCGGCGTCTCCGAAAAACGGGAGAAACGGAAACAACGTCGGCACACCCCCCTCTACCCAAAACAGCGAAATATGACACTCGAAAATTTGCCCGCAAGAGGGCGCCACCGACACGCCTATCTTGTAGCGGTAGTCACGCCGAGCTCAAGGACGTGTCGCACTCCCCCCTACGACAAACAGCGCCCCTGCCACGACCTTCCAAAACTTGACTCTGACAGTTGACAGCTGTCAGTGTCGAACTTCAGAGGCCGATAGCCTTCGAACCAGGTAACCCAGAGAGCTCGGATTTTTTCTGAGGTGAATTGCGTAAGCTCCAGAATCACCTCTGACAGTTTCCCCCAAAATTCCCGGACTCCGGAATTTTCCGGAAAAAAATCCGATTTTACCCGGTTTCCGGTTACCAACCTGTGGAGCACCCCCGGCTCCTCACAAATGAGCCCAAAGTCGGCCTGGATAGGCCCTACAGGCGCCGAGATACGGAAGGGTGAAAAATCCAAGATGGCGTCCGCGCCAAACTTTGAACTGCAATCAACGCCGAACCACTGGTCCCACAGGACTCGGACAACTTCTAAGGGTAGGAAAGGAGGTCCAAGGTAGCCGTTTCCAGGCCTTCCAGGGCAGCAAAAATCACAGGGCCAAAACACCCAGGAGTACCAAGGGCAAGTCCCACCCACACCCAAGCTGAAAACCCCAGGTCCGTACGACCCCCCAAAGTCGAGATCCGGCGGCAAAAACAACGCCCAGGAGCTGTTCTGGTCTCCGAAGCGACCAAGATCGAGGGATCTCGGCCGCTATTTGCTCTAGAGCGTCGGGAAAAACTTCCAGAGATAACACACTTAAGGGAGCTTATGGGGCCAGTGTCCCGGGAATTTTCCCACCGCGCGTTAGGGAATAAAAAACAAAAAACAAAGAAAGTAGCACCAAAAGTACAATTTTGGACCTACGAACACGGGAAACACATGAATTCACTACACAAAACAAATACTCTTAAAATCTAAAATAAAATTTTATAAAATCAGTCTATTTCAAGTAGGACATGTCGACATAAAAAATTCAAAATTTCATAACTCCGAAGTTGCTTGAGTTGCGAAGCTAAGATTTGGTATATAGCTTTGAAGCACCAGTCTCCTTCCTCCGATAACTCAAAAAAGTAGGGTCAAAGATCTTGTTTGGCAGCTATCACGTGTCAAAGTTTCACAAAATTTTCAAATTGCTGTAGCTACTGATCCACTTAACTTAAAATCCAGCTGGATAGCTCGCTGAGCTGCACTCGGTGGCCCCCTTCGTTTGCCGTCACCAGAAGCAGCCTCCGACGTCCGGATCCAAAGCTCAAGTCACATCCGGGACTTGTTTTTTTGACGATTGCGTCCAAACGCCTGGGCGGAAAAATCCGCAACCAAGCCCAGATTGTGAGGCCTGTGAAAGCGCTCACGGCAGTGTGTCGCACACTAGGGGTCACAGATCTTAAACTCCTAGCGTTTCACTTTTAACTTTGAAAAACCACTTTTTTCCACTTCACGCTTCACTCAAACATCACTGGGTGTTGAACGATACCTCTTCAGATGCGCTGCGTAAGCCCGCGTCTTTTGGCACTAATTTCATGAAAATCGGAGCAAGTTTACTATTTTTCCGGATTTTTTTAAGCGCGGAGCGGCTTATTTTCGTGGCGTTCGCGGCGGAGGCTGGGGCGCTACTTGGTTAGGTTAGGTTAGGTTAGGTTAGGTTAGGTTAGGTTAGGTTAGGTTAGGTTAGGTTAGGTTAGGTTAGGTTAGGTTAGGTTAGGTTAGGTTAGGTTAGGTTAGGTTAGGTTAGGTTAGGTTAGGTTAGGTTGAGGTCGTTTCTCGGGTGTTAGTGAGTGGTTTTGTGCGTTTTTCGGATCCTAGGTATTACATTTTTTCTGCTTTCGTTTAACGGTATCGATTCTTCTCTCACTTGTGACTTTGGCTTGTTTTCTGGATTTTCCTTTTTGCGGTTGGTTTTCTTTGTGTTGGTTTGTTTACGTTTTTGTAAATTAAAAAAGTTCGTGTTGCCGATATTGTACCGAGCCCTTTTTAGGGCTAGGACATACCGGTAATCGTCTTTTTTACCGTACCGTTGGTCCGGTAATTTTCCTTACGAAAGTTTGGAAAATATCGGCCTCCGAGTTTTACGTTTTTTGTTGTTGGTTTTTGTGTAAAATTTTCGTTTGTTTACATTTTTCAAAATTAGTTTTGTCGGTGTTGCCAATACCCCACCTTGCCCAGTTTTTGGGCGGGAGTAGCGGCAACGGTTCCGCAAACTATAGCGTTTGATTTTTGTTTAATTTGTATTGGGAGTTGTGAAATTTTATTTTTTGAAAACTTCGAGTTTTTACTCGAAGTTTTCAAAAAGGGTTTCCAACTTTTTTGTGTTTGGTGTCGTTTTTAAATTGTTTACAGTCCTTGTAAAAATTTAAAACCCCAAGGGGCGGGTGGAGAATTTAGTTTTTTAAATTTTTTGTTTGTACTTCTTAACTTTTTGACCTCTAGGTCAAAAGTTATTCACATTTAACCTTTGTAAGGTAGAGAGAGTTTTTTGATTTACAAACTTAAGCTTTGCACTTGAGTTTGTAAAATCAATAACTTTTAACCTTTTTACCTTTTATTGGTTTTTAGGTTTTTAGTAGGGAGGCGCAACTGAGCACTAACTTTTAGTTTTTGTTTGGTTCCCCTGCGACCTCGGGAAGTGCGTCAAATTTGGGGGCAAACTTTTAGTCGGATTGCTATTTTTTTCAAATCAGGCGCTCAACCCATTTTAGTATAGAGAAATCTAAATCCGACTCGCACTTCACCGTTTTCAAGTTAGGTTAGGTCCTAGCTTGGGTGGTAGAGGTCTGATTTGGATCAAATTTGGTGACTAGGTAGGGGGGGCCGGCATGGCCTCGCCTACAAAAAAAGGGATGAGTCCACCGGAGGGGGGGGGAACTACTTCAGGTTCCGACTCCGGGGATGACGGCGTCACTGAGGTCGAAGAGATTCTCATCCCTTCGACCTGCAAAAGGGCGCACACAAATAGGTCGGATGACCCCAAGCCTCCTCAGGGGCCTAAGGTCAACTCGGCGGCGAGGGGGAAGCCCAAGGGGGCTTACGCGGGCTTGGCGGCGGCCAGGTTGAGAGCAAAGCTCTATCAGCTTGAGCCTCATTTCGAGGAGGGAGCTGATCCTGATCCTGCCGCCAAGTACAGGAGGGACTTTCCCGAACTCCGCCCCAAGGGTGGAAAGGGGGGAAGGAAGGGGGAAGGTGCCAAGGGTGGCAATCGCTCTCGCTCGGTCTCGCGCTCGCGTTCGGTGTCGCTTTCCCGATCGGCCTCGCGTTCCCCCGAGCCCATGGATGGCCTAGAGGGTCGGCAGGAGGCTGACCCAATAGACGCCACCCGTATGGCGGCGAGGGATATCCTCGAGGCGGCTAGGGTATCCGGCAACCTGAAGGGGGAGATATGGGGGCGGATGAACCGGGCCTGCCACACCATTCTGGGGTCGATGGACGAGGTCGAGGCGGCCAGGTCCGAGAGCGAGGAGATCCGCATCCTGAAAGCGGATAACAAAAGGATGCGGGAGCAACTCGCTCTCAACTCGGCGGAATTGAAGGCGCTCCGCACCGCCTTCAGTGAGCGGGAGATCCCGGCTGCTCCGGCGCCCGTTGCTGCCGCCCTGCAGTTCGGCACCGCCGAACTGACCGAGGCCATCGAGGAGATGAAGAGAGACCTGTTCCTCAGCCTCGGGAGGATGGTCAATGACAGGATAGAGGAGGTGAGCAGGCGCCTCCCGGCGGAGCCCATCCTCCGCCCCCCGTTGGCGCACGACAAACGGGCTGTAAAGCCCGCTGTGGCGGCCCCCGCCCCCCCCCAGCGGAAGGTTGCAGGGCCTGCCCCGCCGCCTCCGGCCCCGGTAAAAGCTCTCGAGCCAGTAGCCAGGGCCAGACTAGGCGATGGGCAGCCGAAGACCAAGGTGGCCAAGAAGGCGGCGGCTTCACCCCCTGCCCCTGTTCAGGCCCCCAGGAAGCCCGCTAAGGCCGCCAAGGCTGCCCCGGCCCCGAGAGCCGTTCGGCCCTCGGAGGGAGGACCCGGCCCCTCGGGCCAAACGCCACCTCCGCCCACGCAGATGTCGTGGTCGCAGGTGGTGAAGAAGAAGGGGAAGGGGAAAGCCAAGGTCCCCCCCCCTCCCCCTAGCAAGAAGGCCGGGAAGGCGGCGCACGGGCCCAGACCCGCGAAGCTGTCCGTCCCCAAGACGGCGGCAGTGGTGGTCTCCCTCAAGCCGGGGGCCACCACCACTCTGCAGGCCACCATGGCTAAGGCCATCAACGGCCTTAGCCTCATGGAGGTAGGCCTGCAGAGCGTGAGGGTCAGGACCTCGATGACGGGGTCCCGAGTCATCGAGGTCCCAGGGGAGAAGGGCCACGAAATCGCCGACACCCTGGCAGCCAAGCTGCAGGGGATAGTCGGCGATGACGCCGACGTGAGCCGCCCCGTCAAAATGGCCGGCATCCAAATCGCCGGCCTGGACGAGTCGGCCACGAAGGAGTCGGTGGCCCAGGCCGTCGCCGCGGCGGGAGCGTGCCTGCCGGCGCAGGTGAAGGTGGGGGCCGTCCGCGCCCTTTACGATGGCACTGGGTCAGTTTTGGTCCAGTGCCCGGTGCTGGCTGCGGTGGCCCTTCAAAAGGCTGGCAGGATCCTGGTGGGCTGGGCCTCCGCCAGGGTCACGACAGTGGGGCCGACACCGATGAGGTGCTTCAAGTGCTACGGTGTCGGCCACTCGAGGGAGCTGTGCCCCTCCAAAATAGACCGGAGCAATTACTGCTTCCGGTGCAGCAAGGAGGGGCACAAAATGGGGGAGTGCTGGGAGAAGGCGTGGTGTGCCGTGTGCCACCAGGCCAAACTCCCGGCCAAGCACATGCTGGGGGGAAAGAACTGTTTCCCCCCAGTAACGAAGGGAAGGGAGACGAGGCCGCAGCGCCCCCGCCCCCCCGTTCCGAGTACAGACGCCCCCGCGGAAGCAGCCGCCGGCCGGGCCATCGAAGTGACCCGCATGGAGCTCTAAATGCCAGCGCACCATTTAGAGCTTCTGCAGGTCAACGTCAATCACTCCGCCAGAGCACAAGACTTGCTCATGCAAGCTATGGCGGAGTGGTCGATTGACGTTGCGGTGGTGGCGGAGCCCTACTTCGTCCCTTCTCTACCCAACTGGGTAGGGTCGACGGACGAGTGGGTTGCCGTGGTGGTGCCGGCGGTCGGCAACGGTCCCCCCCTGGTGAGGATTGAGGGCGGCCCAGGTTTTGTGGCGGCCAAGTGGGGGAGCGACACCGTACTGGTTGCGGTGTACTTCTCCCCCAATAGGCCGCTGGCTGCCTTCGAAGTCTTTCTGGGGGTCCTGGGGGGGGTCGTGCGGAGGGCGGCCCCGCGCCAAGTAATGGTCCTGGGGGACCTTAACGCCAAAAGCGCGGCGTGGGGTTCCCCAATAACGGACGCGCGCGGGGGTGTGCTGAGGGATTGGGTGGCGGCAACGGGCCTGGTGGTCATGAACCAGGGCACCGCCAACACTTGCGTGCGGCGGCAGGGGGGGTCCATCGTGGACGTAACGTTCGCGACCCCTGCCATTGCCGCACGCCTAACAGATTGGCGTGTCCTGGAGGACGTGGAGACCCTCTCTGATCATTTGTACATCAGATTGAGGGTCTCCAGAGGGGGCCAGCCGCCACCCATCCCAGGGGGGGGGCGTAGAGGGGGGGGAGAGGAGTTCCCCAAGTGGTCCCTGTCCCTTCTGGACAGGGCCAAGGCGGACGAGGCGGCGATGGTGGAGGCATGGTGTGCTGCCCCACCCGCCGCCTTGGGTGTGGAGGAGAGGGCCAGCCGGTTCCGCTCGGCGTTACAGGCCGTCTGCGGAGCCGCCATGCCCCGGGCGAGGCGCCTCTTTGCCCGGAGGAAGGTATACTGGTGGTCCGCAGATATTGCGGCCCTGCGGACCACCAGTAACAGTGCCCGCCGCGCCTACCAACACTGTGGGCGCAGGCGGCACACCGCCGAGGAGGAGGAGGGGCTCTACGAGGCCCTCAAAGAAGCCAAGGGGGCCCTCGTCCTGTCCATAGCGAAGGCCAAGGATGACGCACACGAGTCATTCTTGGCCACGCTGGACGGGGATCCGTGGGGGAGGCCGTACAGGGTGGTGCGCAACAAAATGCGCACCGCCCCCCCCATGGACTCCTTGGAGCCCCCCCTCCTGAGGAGGGTCATCGAGGGACTGTTTCCGGCAGCTCCCTCGATAACTCCCCCGGTGATGACCGAGCCACCGGGGGACTTGGAGGACCCACTCGAACTCGCCATCGCGCCGGTAAGCGATGACGAGTTCGATAGGGCGGTGGACCGGCTCCGGGGCTGCAAGAAAGCCCCGGGGCCCGACGGAGTACCGGGTAAGGTGCTCCCCATCGCCCTTAAACACCTCGGGGACCGACTCAGGCAGTTGATGGACGACTGCCTGAGGGAGGGACGGTTCCCGAGGGTGTGGAAGGAGGGGAGGCTCTGCCTCCTCCGAAAAGAGGGTCGACCCCCCGACAGTCCTTCTGCCTATCGCCCCATAGTGCTGCTGGATGAGGCCGGGAAGATGATGGAGAGGATCCTGGCCTACAGGATCCAGCAGCACTTGGAGACCGCCGGCCCGAACGTCTCAGACAGACAGTTCGGGTTTAGGGAAGGGCGGTCTACGCTCGACGCGCTGAAGTCCCTTAGGGACTTCTGTGAGTACGCGTCGAGCAGAGGGGAGGGTGTAGTGGCGGTGTCGTTGGACATCGCCAACGCGTTTGGCACCCTCCCCTATGGGGTGATAAGGGAGGCACTAATTTACCATCAAGTGCCTCCCTACCTGCGTCGGATCATAGAGCACTACCTCACCGAGCGGGTAGTGCTCTATGAGCAGAGGGACGGTCGACGGGGGTCGACGGAGATGGCCTGTGGCGTACCCCAAGGTTCCGTGCTCGGTCCGCTTTTATGGAACCTGGGGTACGATTGGGCCATCAGGGGGGAGTTGCTCCCACGGACGGCCACCATCTGCTATGCAGATGACACCATGGTGGCCGTGCGTGGGACCGACATGAGGGAGGCGCTGTGCCGGGCGGAAGCGGCGGCCGAGCTGACCATTTACCGGATTGGTCGGCTCGGCCTGAGGGTGGCCCTCCCGAAGACTGAGGCGATAGTCTTCGGGGGGCGGGGGTGGAGGCTGCCAGCGGGCGCGGCGCTCACCTTGGGGAGGGAGTCGGTCCCGATCAAGCCCCATATAAAATATCTGGGGCTTGTCCTGGACCGACGCTGGAATTTCGGGGAGCACTTTTCACAGTTAGCTCCCCGAATTGTGGGCGCCGCGTCGGCGCTGGGTCGGCTTCTGCCGAACGTGGGTGGGCCGGGCTCCTTGTGCCGCCGGCTATATGCCGGCGTTACAAGGAGCATGGCTCTGTACGGGGCCCCCATCTGGGCGGACAAGCTGTCCGCCCGGAACAGGGCCCTGCTACAGAGGCCACAGCGGGTGGTGGCCCTCCGAATTGTGAGGGCCTACATGACGGTGGCCCACGCCGCGGCCTGCCTCCTCGCCTGCACCCCGCCCTGGGAGTTGGACGCAGAGGTGCAGGCAGAGACCTATGCAGTTAGGTCCAGGGCCCGGGCGAGGGGAGAACGCCCGGACCCTGAGGAGGTTGAGGAGACGCGCCGGATGATGGAGCGCCGACTGCGGGACAGGTGGAAAGCGAACCTGGAGGACGCCCCCTATGGAACCCGGACCATAGGGGCGATCCTCCCGTCGTTTGACACCTGGTTGGGGAGGGCAGTCGGTGCTACATCATACCGGCTTGTGCAGGTATTGACCGGACACGGATGCTTCGGTCATTACCTGCACAACATTGGGAGGGAGCCCGGTCCGCAGTGCCATGAGTGCGGCGATCCGGACGACACGGCTCAGCACACCCTCGAGGTGTGCAGCCGGTGGAGTGCGGAGCGCCGCACTATGGCACTGGCCATAGGGCGACAGGACCTCTCCCTGCACAGCGTTGTGTCTGCAATGCTGTGCAGCGACGGGTCCTGGAGGGCTGTGGCCTCCTTCTGCGAGTGTGTCATCTCGCATAAGGAGGCCTCGGAGCGTGAGCGCGAGGAGTCTCCTCACGCGCATCCGCTCCGGCGTAGACGGCGGGGGGTGAGGCGGCGGCGTTTTGCCGCTCGCCTCAACCCTTAGTGGCTGCGGGTGGGGGATGGGAGTCCCTCGCCCGCCGTAGGCTAGCCACTGGGCGGTCTGGGAGAGGGGCCACGCGTACTCGGCCTCTCTCTCCCTCGACGCGGGAAGCCCCGGCAAATGGCTGGGGCGGCCGGTAGACGTCGTGGAGAAAGCTTTGGCGGGTTCCACGGCGTCTTGCCAATCCGGCAGGGGGGTACGCCAGGGTGGTTTTTAGTGGGTTGCGCTCCGATGCCCCCTCTCATTCGGAGGGGGGGTGACGGGGTGAGTCCCACATATCCCCTCGCCACTCCCATGGTGAGGGGAATGCATAAAGCATTTTCCACCCTGTCAAAAAAAAAAAAAAAAAAAAAAAAAAAAAAAAAGGTTAGGTTAGGTTAGGTTAGGTTAGGTTAGGTTAGGTTAGGTTAGGTTAGGTTAGGTTAGGTTAGGTTAGGTTAGGTTAGGTTAGGTTAGGTTAGGTTAGGTTAGGTTAGGTTAGGTTAGGTTAGGTTAGGTTAGGTTACTACCCCAGATACGCGGATACTACCCCAGCCAGTGCTGAAAGGCCGGAGGAGAAAGTCCTTCCTCCGTTTACATATCCGCGGGGTTTTCCAAAAAGGGAGGATAGGAATAGGGGTTGGGATGGGGGTGCTCTAGAGGTGTTAGACAGCGCTGTGTTGCCTCACCATGGCTATTCAATCTATTCATGGACAGTTGAATGCGAGATTTGAAAGAGTGTGATAAGGATGATTCGAACCAACATCTCCTCTGGCTCTGGAGCCAGAGGAGATGTAGGTTCGAATCCTGCCTAAGACCGATGAACTTTTTTCGCTTTAATATAGTTTAGAATTTCGTAACAGACGTTTCTGTTAAATTTAAAAATCTTTAGAATAAAGTGGCCCATTGTACTCATGCTAATTTCAATGTAACTTGAAACATGAGTGTCGTTTGTTAATAAACAACGACAAATAGCGTCAGCATACCCTCCGAGTATGAAAAAGCAAGCGATTACTAATTTTGTGGATCTTAAGTAGGGTCTTGGTGGCATAATTGGTAATGCGCCTGCATGGGCCCGGAGAGCCAGAAGAGATGTAGATGTTTCAGTTAAATTTAAAAGTCTTGAGTATGATAAGGGTTTGCGTATGCAAGAGTTGCTAATCAAATGCCTCTTATATGCAGATGATCAAATTATACTTGCTCCATCGGTACTTAAGTTGCAGTAGATGGTGACAGTGATGAATACTGATGAATGATGGATTTAAGCAAAAGGGAATGAAAGTAAATGTTGCCCAAGACGAAGGTCATGGTGATAGAGAAAGACGAGGAGCAGCTGACTGAGTGCGGGATAAATATAAATGGTGAATTCGTAGAGCAAGTAAGTGAATTTGTGTACCTGGGTATACTTATGTTTACAAGAGATGGTAAGTTTGACAAGCTGTCGAAAGGAGGGTGAGTGCGGGGAATAAAATGAATGGGGCCCTGTACTCGTTTGTGAGCAGAAGGGGCGTTTCGTTGTTTGCCCCTATTCTGATGTATGGCAGTGAATGTTGGGTGTTGCAGGATCCCGACAAGCATAAAAGTCGTATAAATGCAGTTGAAATGCGCTCTTTGCGTAGCGTACTATGGTGTGAAACTGATTTATAGAGTAAGGAATGAAAAGGTCACAGATAAATGTGGACTAAAAGATGATGTAGTGACTAAGATTGAAAAGGAGATGCTTCGATGGTTCGGTCATTTGGAAAGGATGGATGAAAGTAGATTGACGAAAGAGATAAACAGAGCGAAAGAGAGTGGGAGGGTCGGAAGCGGCCGCCCTAGACGTACTTTTTCGAATCAAATCGGACAAATACTGGAAAAGGGCCGAATCTTAAGTACCCGAAACCGACGTGCATGCATAATTCAATGTATGAATGTGGAAGAAGCGAAAGAGATTTGTCAAGATCGTAGCAGGTGGAAAGAAGTGGTCTCTGCCTACAGCTCTGGGAAACAGACGTGATTTAATGTATGTATGATTTAATATTTACTATAAGTATATATTAGAAATATATTCTTCAGGTTAAAATAAGGGTGATGTGATAAATAAATACGATTTTTAACGTTTGTAATGTGCCATTAGCGCCTGGACTCAACGAAGCTGTCGCGTCCATCAAAGGCGCGTTTGAGGCCATTAACCAGCGCACATCCTCAGAGGAGACGCGGCGGCTGCAAGCACAGAACGACTGCTTGCGAGCCGAGCTGGCAGAGCTTCGCTCTGAGATGGCTCAAATGAGGACGGACTTTCGGGATCAAATTAACCGAAAGTCCCCGGTCCCATTACCTCAAGAGAAGACGCAGCCTGCCAGCAGCTCCCGGAAGGTGGTCCCTGAGCCTCTAAACGCTGAGAACTTGGTACGAGCCGTGACGGTTCAGATGGGGTTGATGCTGGACGCCAGACTGGGAGCCCTAGAGCTTGAGGGCAGACTCTTGCCGGCCCAAATAATGCGGCCTCCGCTGGCCGCTGACAGGCGACAACATTCGGCGCAGGAGGCTTCTCAGAGCCAAGACCCTGTGCTCGCTCCCAAGCCGAATCCCAAGCCAGCTCCCAAGCCGGCTCTCAAGTCGGCTGCCAAGCCGGCTTCTAAACCGGCTCCAAAAAGAGGACCCCCTAACCTAACGGAGGAACCCCGTAAGGGGGATAAGGGAAAGGGGAAGGGGAAAGGCAAGGGCAAGGAGAGTGCGCCCCGTACAGACGTCGAAGCCACCACGACGACACCTCATCTCACGACTCCAGGTCCTCGACCACTGCCTCCGGCTCCCACGTCCGAGGAGTTTACAACCGTGGAGCGCCGTAAGAAAAAAAAGGCAAACCTTTCATCGGCTTCCCAGCCACAGCCGCAGAGGCGGAAATCTAACAAACCCGGAGCACGCAAACTTCGCCCCCCTCGCTCGGAAGTCATTGTTCTGACACTGAAGCCGGAGGCCGTAGAGAAGGGCGTGACATACGCGCAAGTGATTACCAGGGCGAAGGAGAGCATGGACCTTGAGCACTATGGCATCAGCTCGATAAAATTTCGGCGGGCGGCAACCGGTGCCAGAGTTCTTGAGGTCCCGCAAACAGCCAATGGTGAAAAGGCTGATTCACTGGCAAAAGACTTGGCCATTAAGGTTGGGGAGGATGTCGTCTGGGTGTCAAGGCCAACGAAGTGTGCTGAGCTGCGCCTCACAGAACTTGACGACTCCGTGACACCTGGGGAGGTAGTTGCTGCTGTCGCCAGGGTTGGTGGTTGTGTTGAGAGCCAAATAAAGTCAGGAGAAATTCGTCAGGATGCCTCCGGCCTTGGCACTATCTGGCTTCGTTGCCCAACTGCGGCAGCAAAACAAGTGATGGAAGCCGACCGCGGGAGACTCAAGGTTGGGTGGGTCCGTGCCGCCGTGAAGCTGCTCGATCAGCGTCCCATGCGGTGTTACAAGTGCCTTGAAAAGGGTCATGTAAAGGCACAATGCACCAGCGACACTGATCGCAGCGACACGTGCTATCGATGTGGCCAACCAGGCCACAGAGCGGCTGGCTGCTCCGAGACGCCACACTGTTCAGTGTGTGCGAACTCAAGCAAAAAGGCGGATCACAAATTGGGCTCCAAGGCGTGCCAAGCACCAGGCCCAAAGGCAGCGAAGAAGAAGGCTAAAACCGGCCCCCGGGCCCCACCCCAGCCTAATCAGCCATCCACCAGCAGGTCGGAACCGCATGAGAAGGAGGATCAAATGGCCACAGAATAATGGCCATTCGAGTAATCCAGGCGAATCTCAACCACTGTGCCAGGGCCCAGGACCTGTTGTTTCAGTCCATGGCACAGTGGATGATAGGCGTTGCAGTAGTGGCAGAGCCGTACTCGATCCCTCCCCGGGACGACTGGGTAGGAGATGTGGACGGCTCTATAGCACTGGTTGTGCGTACAGTGACTGGTGGCTCACCGCTGGCCACTCCAATAAAAGGGAAGGGGTACGTGGCAGCGCTCTGTGGTGACATATGGTACGTTGCGATCTATTTCTCACCAAATAGATGTCTGGCTGACTTTGAGCGGTTCCTGGACGAATTAGGGGCTCGAGTCGGTCAGCTTCTCCCACGCCCTGTAATCGTTGCCGGGGACTTTAACGCCAAATCCACGGCTTGGGGCTCCCCGGCGACGGATGCGCGAGGCGCAATCCTGGAAGAGTGGGCGGTGGTGGTAGGGCTGGAAGTCCTTAACCAGGGAACGGCAGACACGTGCGTGCGGCAACAGGGTGGCTCTATCGTGGATATCACGTTCGCGAGTGCCTCCCTGGCGCGCCGTGTCCAGGGCTGGGAGGTTATGGTGGGGGTGGAGACGCTGTCGGATCACCGTTATATCCGGTTCAGCGTCTCCGCACCGTCACTGTCATCGAACGGCCCAAGCCGGATTGGCCCGGTCGGAAGCGGCCCAAGGTGGTCACTTACCAAACTCGACCGGGAAATTTTGAAGGAGGCGGCAATTGTGCAGGCTTGGTTGCCCATACCGGAGGGAGCAGTGGCAGTAGACACCGAAGCGTCCTGGTTCCGGGAGGCCATGACGCGAATATGCGACGCGGCAATGCCCCGGGCCAAGGCTCTGCCGCCACGACAAAGCGTGTACTGGTGGTCTACCGAGCTTGCGCAGTTACAAAAGGACTGCATAGTTGCGCGACGCCGGCATATGCGACAGAGGAGGCGCAGGCGCCAAGATGAAGACGAGGAGCATCGCTTGTACGAGGCATTAAAGGCGTGCAAATTGGCCTTCTCTGTGGCCATAGGGGAGGCAATTGAGGCGAGTCGTGCCGAATTTCTGGAGACCCTCAATGCCGACCCGTGGGGAAGGCCATACAAGCTCGTTTGGAGTAAGCTGCGCCCCTGGGCGCCCCCACTGACCCAAACGCTCCAACCAGAGTTTGTAGGCCGAGTGGTGGCGACCCTTTTCCCGGCAAGGAGACCCCATCAGCCACCTTCTATGGCGCCACCAGCGGTGAGACCCAGGGAGGAGGAGAACGTCCCAGCTGTAACTCCAGCTGAGTTGGGCGTGGCGGTTGACCGGCTCCGTGTCAGGAACACGGCCCCCGGGCTTGACGGCATTCCGGGCCGTGCTTGGGTCCTGGCCATGGAACATCTGGAGCCGAGGCTGCTGCGACTCTTGACCGCGTGCCTGGAGCAGGGTTGCTTCCCGAAGGAGTGGAAGACCGGGAAGTTGGTGCTGCTTCGGAAGGAGGGGCGGCCGGCGGACTCTGCGTCTGGCTACCGGCCGATAGTCCTGCTTGATGAGGTGGGCAAGCTCTTTGAGCGGGTGATTGCAGCTCGCATCATCAAGCATATGGAGCGCGAGGGGCCGGATCTGGAGGACTGCCAGTTTGGCTTTCGCAGAAGCCGCTCAACAGTCGACGCAATTAGTCGAGTTAAGGAGACCGCGATAGAGGCCGTGTCCCGGGGCGAGGTCATCTTGGCAGTGTCGTTAGACATTGCCAACGCCTTTAACACCCTGCCCTGGGACACTATAAAGGAGGCACTGCGGTACCACCAGGTACCCCTCCACCTGTACCGCATCATACAAGCCTACCTCAGTGAGAGATTTATCACCTGGCCAGGACGTCAGGGTTGGGGGAGGAGTATGATGGCCTGTGGAGTTCCGCAGGGATCGGTCCTAGGTCCACTCCTGTGGAATATTGGCTATAACTGGGTCCTACGGGGGGCAAACTTGCGTGGAGTCGAGGTCGTATGCTACGCCGATGACACGCTCGTGATGGCCCGGGGACCCAGCTATCGCGATGCAGCCATACTAGCGACAGCAGGAGTCGCCCATTCTGTCGCGAAAATTCGACGGCTGGGTCTGGAGGTGGCACTAACGAAGTGCGAGGCCATCTGCTTCTATGGTCCACGGAGAGCGCCCCCAGCTGGTGCAGAGATTGTGGTGGGAGGAGTCCCGATTGCTGTCAAGCCGACGCTGCTCTACCTTGGCGTCGTACTTGACAGCAAATGGAATTTTAGAGCGCATTTTGAGCGTCTGGCGCCCAAATTACTGCGCGCTGCGGGAGCCTTTGGGCGTATACTCCCAAATCTGGGGGGGCCCAAGGTTTCATGTCGCCGCCTTTATACGGGTGTGTTGCGGTCGATGGCGCTTTACGGTGCCCCAATATGGGCGGATGCTCTCAGCAGTCATAATATTGCTCAATTGCGGCGACCGCAGAGAGCGATGGCTCTGAGGGTAATCCGAGGGTACCGGACGGTGAGCGCAGAGGCCGCGTGTGTGATGGCTGGTTCCCGGCCCTGGGACCTGGACGCGAAGGCCCTTGCGGCCTTGTACCAGTGGTGCAGGGAGGCGCGAGCTCGGGGCAACTTGCTTGCACCTCGGGAGGTGGAAGGGCGGCGTACGGAGCTGCTAGAGGAGGCGGTGGAAGTCTGGGAGCATCGACTGGAACGGCCGAGGGCTGGCTCCCACACAATAGAGGCTGTTCGCCCGGTCCTCCGTGACTGGATGGAAAGGCGCTCCGGAGTACTGACCTTTCGGTTGACGCAAGTGCTGTCGGGGCACGGTTGTTTCGGCAGTTACCTACACAAAGTTGCGCAACGGGAGCCGACACCGGAGTGCCACGAGTGCGGAGCTAGCGTAGACTCGGCCCAGCACACTCTGGCTGAGTGCCCGGCCTGGGGCGTGGAGCGGCAAGATATGGTTGCCGAATTAGGGCAAGACCTGTCGCTGCCGGCCGTGGTACAGGCAATGCTGGGTTCGGAAACAGCCTGGGAGACGGTTCTCACATTTTGTGAGCATGTTATGGCGGACAAAGAGGCGGCAGAGCGCGAGCGGGAAGCATGGGCCGAGG
Source organism: Acleris literana (assembly GCA_946894065.1). Classification (NCBI taxonomy): domain Eukaryota; kingdom Metazoa; phylum Arthropoda; class Insecta; order Lepidoptera; family Tortricidae; genus Acleris; species Acleris literana. Next base: position 2,786,014 of record OX335670.1, on the reverse strand, counting down.
CTGATCCCATGCGCCGCCGCCGAACAGGTCGCAGGCGTGCCGCCCATGAGCGGAACCTGCCACCATAACAGGAGCCAGCGGGCGGTGAACACGGGGACGTTCCCGCCCATGCTTGTTGGCTCCCTGAGACGGATGGAAGCGCGACCTCGTGTCCCGGAAGCGCTTCCACAGAGGAAGTATCCTAGTCAGGATAGCCGGCTTGCTGAGTCGCGGACGTATGTTGCCCGTAACTCCGCAGCAAATTAGCGGCGAGTGGACACCATGGGGTTTAGTGGGTAGTGGGGCTGCGTTTCAGCCCCGAGTCCCACATAACCGTCCGGGCTCATCCCCGACCCGGCGGTATGCGTAAATGCATTCCCCATGTAAAAAAAAAAAAAAAAAAAAAAAAAGGTTAGGTTAGGTTAGGTTAGGTTAGGTTAGGTTAGGTTAGGTTAGGTTAGGTTCAGCGTAAGGGTGACGACCGCGGTGCGAGGTGCACGAAGCTTTCTCTTCCGAGGGGCCCTTTTGGGTGCGCTGGCTGCCTTCAAGAGTTTAGCCACCCGGTTTGCCGATCTCTTGGTGTTCCTGCCCGCCGCTGTGCTCCACGACTCGCGTGTGGGTTTTGATGCGGCGGGCTCCTGCAGAGGTTTCCTCGCGGCCGCTGCTTCTTGAGCAGCCAAACTGCCTTTCTTCTTTGCCGGTTTCGGCTTCGGGCCTTGCACTTCTCTGGCAGGGGCGGTGGGATCAGCCTTTGAGGGCTTTTTCGCCCTTGGCCCCTTAGAGGCAGCCGATGTGCTCGCCTCACTTTGATATGGCACGGTCTGCGCCACTCTGCGTGCGGCGGCCAACGGAGGTCGCAACCGTGGCTCAGGCAGGAGACGGCACTCGATGCCCTCGATCCTGGCGTTTAGCATCTTGCTGAACTCCTCGCGGTTGGAGCGTGTCACCTCTTCGATAAGCCGTCGGAAGTTTGGCTCTTCCGCCACTACAGGCTGGTTGCGCATCTGAGCAACCTCACGGCGCAGCTCCGCCAACTGACCCGAGAGGTGTGCATTGGCTGCCTCCAGACGGGCCACTTCTTCTGTGATGGTAAGGGCCCTCATCTCCGTAACAGCTCCCTTAATGGAGTCTGCGGCATTTTTTAGGGCCCGCACAAATGTACCCTTGAGGTTGCCAGACCTCTCTGCGACCTGGACCACAACTTCGAGCGCCTGTTGCACCGAGGCACTCAGGGCAGCCGACGCCTGTGCTGTCTCCTCGCCCTGACCGGGCGGCAGGCGATTTCTCAGCCGGGCAGCCCTCTCCTCAATTTCCGTAGTCGCCGAGAGGTTGTAGGCGTCAAGCTGATCTTCCACCTGGAGCTGTTTCTGTTTTGCCCTCTCAGCGTTAATCTGCACCTGGTCTTTGTCTTTGGGGGGGCCTTCGTACCGCCAAGAAGTGGGAGACCGTTTTTTGCCCTTTTTGCCGGGCGCAGGCTCCTTCCATTGGGCGAGCGGGTCCTTTGCCGACGATGAAACCGACTCACCACCCATATCGCCTTCAGACCCCGAGCTTAGCTCAGTTTGTGAGTCCATGACTCTCCGCCGCTTACTACGGGCAGACCAGAAGGTCCCGTCAGTTGCCGGTGAGCATGGCGGCGTAAAGTAAGGTTGCAGCAGTCGGGGTGCACTGTCATCCGAGTTCGGCGAGGCTATTTTTGTCTCCGGTGTCCTGCATGTTGCCACGTTCAAGCGAGAGAGCACCACTCGAGCTTCTTTGAGCAGGCCCGGCAAATTATGCCCTGTCCGCGTCCCTGCAGTGGTCAAGTCACTGACACTTGCTTGTAAGCCTTCGCAAACCCTCGTTTCCTCCATCATGCTTGCGCCAGTTTCGTAGGTTTCGATGCGCGCCACCGGGGCGCCCACCTCCACCGCTGTATTATCAGTATCCTTTCGTTCGGCAGAATCAAGTCCAATTTCGTCAGCCAAGGTTGAAGTTAAATTTTCTATATTGATTCCCACGAGTATGGGGGATAGAAGTCCACCCAGGCGGTGCCCCCTCACCTGGGTAACCCTCTTACCACTGGGGGGTCGGGCGGTACCCCAGGGTTGGCCACTAACGGCTGGTTACCCACCAGTCACTCTTGGAGGCTGACAAAAGGAACAGGCCCCACCACGCCCAGTCCGGAGAAGGCCTCCCACCCCAACGCAAGCCCATCCAAGCAGAACTCCCCGCGCTGCGCCAAGGATCCATGCAACGTCCAGGAAGACGCTTCCTCCACTCCCCCGACACTGACCACGACCCACGGAGATTAACGTTTTCCATTTGTTCAGCAAATGGAAGGTACGCAACCCGCCCCAGGTCAGAGAACAATGCCTGGCGGGTGGAGGTTCGTCGGTCTAGAGGCTGCCCACATCCACAGCGCACGAGAAGCTGTTCACACAGAATATCATTGTCAGAGCGGAAGAACCCTGTCCAGGCCTGCGCGCGCCAAAAGCCTGTTCCTGCTGCCACCCTCCATCGAGTTCCCGACGCCATGTACCCCAACGTCGGGGATTAGGGTTTTTGAAGAGGTTTTCTCCTCGCGGTCCGGCCGATGAAGGCGAGACCCTCGTTCCCGTTCCTAGCCGCGAGACATGTTCCACAACACTTGGAGCGGGGTTACGAAACAGCGGTGGCAAGGGCAGAATAAGTCCCCCTCGGTGCCTGCCCGACGGCAGGGTGAGTGCACGCCAGGCCCGCCCTCTCTTGATTCCTCCTCTGCGCCCTCTGCTCAATCAGAGGGACGTGAGGAGAACCACCTCCAGCCCTAACCTAACCTAACCTAACCTAGCCTAACCTAACCTAACTTAACCTAACCTGTTCCCCCCCAGTGTTTGGTTCGCGGAGCTTTCGCCCTACCTCAGCCCAGCCTAACCGCAAAGGGGACAAAATATGTCAGCCCTGCAAGCGAGTTGAGCCGAGGTATTCCTCTATCCACCACCCGAAGACGCGCCACGTCGGAGTACACCTCTCCGCCCACCCGGACAACCGGACACGGGACAAACGGTGGAACTACAACAAGGTAATGGCCGAGGCCAGGAGTCGCATGAAGCTCGAGGAGGTCGGCCTTACCCAAGTTTGTTTCCGAACGGCGGCAACCGGAGCCCGGATTCTCGAGATTCCACCGGACATTAAGGATTCCGAAAAGGCGGCGGATGACCTGGCGGATAAGCTCCGGAACGTCCTGAGCGCCGACGTGGTCCACGTCCACCGGCCGTTAAAGTGTGCTGATTTGCGCGTCACGGGGCTGGACGACTCGGTGACTGTGGAGGAAGTAGTTGCGGCTGTGGCTGCAGAAGGGGGTTGCGTCACCGAGGCCATGAAATCCGGCAAAATTGTCCGCGGCCAAAATGGTTCGGGAGCCCTCTGGCTGAGCTGCCCGGTCGCAGCCGCCAAAAAGGTGGTCGAAGCTGGCCGGATAAAGGTGGGCTGGATCTCGGCACGAGTGGTACTGCTCGAGCCAAGGCCCCTTCGCTGCTACAGATGCCTGGAGATGGGCCACGTAGGGGCCAAATGTGCAGGGGTGGACCGTAGTAACATTTGCTACCGATGCGGGAACCCTGGCCACAAGGCGCGTGAGTGCACTGCTGACGAAGCGAGCTGCGCCATTTGCAAGGCAGCTGGCAAACCAGCGATGCATTCCATCGGCAGCAAAGGGTGTCTGGATGGGAGGGCCCGAGCGACCAAAAAGGCGGGAAGGGTAGCGAGGGGTGGCCCGGTAGTCTCCCAACAGAACGCAACGGCGGAGTGCATAGACACTTCACAATAAAATGGCCCTGTCGTGTCTCCAGGCGAATATTAATCACTCTGCCAGGGCTCAGGATCTCTTGGTCCAAACCATGGTGGAGTGGCAGATAAAAGTAGCCGTAGTGTCTGAGCCCTATTATGTCCCTACTCAGGATGAATGGGTGTCGGACCGAGACAAAACGGTGGCCATCATCGCCCCGACTGCTGCTGGCTCCCCGTCCTTCGAAGCTGTAAGGAGGGGCCAAGGGCATGTGCTGGCTGTTGTAGGAGGTGTTGCAGTGCTTGGGGTATACTTCTCACCTAGTCGAAGCCTCGCCGACTTCGAGCAAATGCTCACGGAAGTCGGGGCTCTGGTAGGGCAGATATCCCCCACCCCCATGCTAGTCGCGGGTGATTTCAACGCCAAGTCCACGGCGTGGGGATCCCCTGTGACAGATGCGCGAGGCAACGTCCTGGAGGAGTGGGCGGCGTCACTCGGACTTGTAGTTCTGAACAGTGGATCGGAGAGCACGTGCGTGCGGTGCCGGGGCGAGTCGATCGTGGATATTACATTCGCGTCCCACGCCCTGGCACTCCGTGTTCAGGATTGGAGGGTGGAGGTGGACGTGGAGACTTTGTCGGATCACCGATATATCCGGTTTGATGTCTCCACGTTTCCCGCCACCACTGGACGAGAAAACCGATCCCCTGTATGGGACGGTCCGCGATGGGTGTTGGGACGGCTAGACAGGCAGATCGCCAAAGAGGCGGCCATAGTTGAGTCCTGGGGAGCCGATTCTGGCTCGGTGGACCAGGTCGACCAAGAGGCTGAGCGACTTGGCGCTGCGCTGACACGCGTTTGCGACGCGGCAATGCCGAGGGCTAAACCGGTCTCGCCGAGGCGTTGGGTGTACTGGTGGCAACCAGAACTCCGTCAACTGCGGAATACTTGTGTGGCTGCACGCCGCCAGTACAGTCGTTCCAGGAGAAGGCGGGTTCGAGACCGGACACAGGAAAATGTTCTCTATGAGGCCTATCGAGCTGCCTGTCAAACTCTTCAGGCGGCCATTGCAGCGGCCAAAGATGCGGCTTGGGAAGAATGGCTGGGGACTCTAGATCGAGACCCGTGGGGAAGACCGTATCGTGTCGTGAGGCAAAAGCTCCGACCCTGGGCTCCCCCGCTGACTAGCAGTCTCCAACCGGAGGTCCTCGAGCGAGTGGTAGGCACCCTCTTCCCCGACCGCGGTGAATTTGTGCCGCCCGCGATGGTGTCCGCCAATAGACCGCAGGAATACGAGGAGGAGGTGCCCCCGGTGACTGAAGCAGAGTTCGGTGCAGCTGTCTTGAAACTTCGGTTGAAGAAGACAGCCCCAGGGCTGGATGGTGTACCGGGGAGTGCCTTGGCGATCGCTCTCAGCGAGATGGGTGACCGAGTCCGGGACCTTTTCACTGCGTGCCTGGTCCAGGGGCGGTTTCCAGAACGGTGGAAAAACGGCAAACTCGTGCTTCTCCGGAAAGAGGGGCGCCCGCCCGATCAGCCGTCAGCATACCGCCCCATAGTGCTCCTCGATGAGACGAGCAAGCTCTTTGAGCGTGTGCTCGCTTCGCGTCTCGTCAGGAGCATGGATCCGGGTTTGAGCGAGTGGCAGTATGGGTTCCGCCCCGGGCGCTCAACAATAGATGCGATTGCCCGAGTCAGGGACCTCGCGGCGGAGGAGATCTCGCAGGGTGGGGTGGTGGTGGCAGTGTCGCTCGACATCTCCAACGCATTCAACACCCTACCCTGGCAGACAGTGAAGGCGGCGTTGCGGTACCACGCTGTGCCACAATACCTGCAGCGAACCATCGCCGATTATTTCGCGGGGAGAGAGGTCGCCTATCCCACTAAGGACGGCTGGGGAAGCAGAATGATGTCGTGCGGTGTTCCACAGGGTTCGGTCTTGGGACCACTCCTGTGGAACATCGGGTACGACTGGGTGCTGCGCGGGGCCACCTTGCAGGGGGTCGGCGTCACCTGCTACGCCGACGATACCCTCGTGACGGCCCGTGGCAGCACGCACCGGGGGGCGGCCTATCTCGCCACGGCTGGGGTGGCACACGTGGTGCAAAAGATCCGTGCGTTGGGCCTGGAGGTGGCCCTCCACAAATCCGAGGCCCTAGTCTTTCATGGGCCCCGGAACGCGCCACCGCCAGGCGCAAATATCATGGTAGGAGGAACCTCCATTGCCGTCGGGTTGACAATGAAGTACCTGGGACTCGTCCTCGACGGCAGATGGAGGTTCGAAGAACACTTCCGGCGCTTGGCTCCTAAGTTGGTGGCTGCTGCTGGAACGCTTGGGCGGATCCTGCCAAATGTGGGGGGGCCTGGAGGAGCATGCCGACGCCTGTACACTGGTGTAGTGCGCTCAATGGCGCTCTACGGGGCGCCAATATGGGCGGACGCACTGAGCGCCCGTAATGTGGCCCTGTTGCGGCGCCCGCAGCGGGCCATGGCGCTCAGAGCGGCTCGGGCGTATCGCACGGTGTCGTACACCGGTGCGTGCCTGCTTGCCGGCAGCCCGCCATGGGACCTCGAAGCAGAGCTCCTTTCAGAGGTTTTCTGGAGGCTGCTGGTAGCAAGAGAGGCGGAAAACTGGCCCCACCCACGTGAGGTCCGACAGTGGCGGGAAGAGGCCCGTGAGAGGCTCTTTGTGAAGTGGACGGAGACACTCAGAGTCCCGGGGGCTAGCCGGGAACTGGTGGCCGCTGTTCGGCCCGTTCTGAAAGAATGGGTCGACCGCAGGCACGGCGCACCCACTTTTCGCCTCACGCAGGTCCTTACAGGGCACGGTTGCTTTGGCAGATATCTGTGTGAGGTGGTGGGCAGGGAGCCGACCAGCGTGTGCCACCACTGTGGAAGACGAGCTGTAGACACGGCCGAGCACACGCGCGTTGAGTGCCCAGCTTGGGCCGAGCCTCGTGACACACTGTCTACAGCTCTCGGAGGCGACCTTTCGCTGCCAAACCTGGTCGCCAAAATGGTCGGCAGCGAAGATTTCGGCAGTTAGGTTAGGTTAGGTTAGGTTAGGTTAGGTTAGGTTAGGTTAGGTTAGGTTAGGTTAGGTTAGGTTAGGTTAGGTTAGGTTAGGTTAGGTTTTTTTTTTTTTTTTTTTATTGGTCCGACCTCCTTCCTCTTTGTTCTCACCGATATTTCTTTTTCGGTGGTTAATCTTTTATTTTTTACATTTACATTTACAATTTGCATTTTACAATTTTAAACATTAATTTATTTTTAATTATCTAGCAATAAATTATGTACTATCTAATACATGCTACGCTACATGCTACATTTACATTATAGTTCTAACACAAATTTAGGCAATATAATAATATAATTATGATCTTTTTAAATTCTAATTAAATAATTTGGGTTTGCTTGGGTGGCACTGTTCACGTTAATGAATTATTTATAAATAGTACAAAATCAGTGTAAATACAATTTTAATAGGTTTATGAGACGGTAATTTAAGCAATAGTCGTACAATTATTATTAATTATAATTAGTATACTTCCAATCCCGATTAAAATATAATTTAATAATTTAATAATAGGAAACTTAGGCTACAGTAGACCCATTCGCTTTCGCGGCTCTGCGTAGGGCTCGCTCCGCAAAAGCAACGAAATGGGTCCGGGCGTTGTCGTCCTCGACCAAGTCTATAAAATTCCCCTCAGTGATGGCCAGTCCCGTCCTGTGCTCGCAGGTAAGTCTGTCATACTCGTACTTTGGGCATTTAGAGAGAATGTGCGCTACCGTTTCTTCAGACTCGTCGTCGCAAGCACAAAACGGGGAGTCAGCTAGCTTAAATCTAAATAGGTAATGTCTAAAACCCCCGTGACCCGTAAACATTTGAGTTGTTGTGTTATTGGTGCCCATTTTCTCAAGCGTCTTTTTTGCTCGTCTGACATCCTCGAAGAACATCCTCGTTCCTGCCCCGGTTTCCGAACTTGTGTACCGTTCTTGCCACTTGTCTATTGTAGCCTGCCTGATGGTGCGCTTTGCGAAAGACAGAGGGAACTTGTCATAAGCTGGGGTTCTTTTGTTACGAAGGGCTGCTGCTTTGGCTAGCTCGTCAGCGCGTTCGTTTCCAGATATACCGGCATGCGCCTTGATCCAGTATATTTTTATTGTAATTCCCTCCCGGTCTGCAGTTCTGAGGTTTTCCTGTATACCCATGGCTACGGGATTAAGGGAGTTTGGGTTGCATACCGACTGGATGGCTGATCTTGAGTCGCTGAGTACATGTATTGACTCTTTCTTTTTTAGGGCTAACTCTACTGCTCGATGGATTGCCACTATCTCAGCCTGAAAAACCGAACAGTAGTTCTCCAATCTGAAACCCACAGTCTGAAGCTCCTTGCCGTCTCCCCATATAGAAATAGCGGCGCCAACCTTGCCCTCTATTTTGCTTCCATCTGTATAGTAAGCCTTCCCGGTTTCCTCGACTTTTTCAGCCTCTTCTTGGGAATTCACGAGGCCAAACGGGTAGTTTCTTCGCTCTGCTGGGTGCGTCATCTCCGTTGGTCTTCTCCTGGGCTGCAGGACTCTGCCCGGTAGCTCATTCAGTGGTTTCCCTCTTTTCAATTCGTATAGTTCCACTTGTTCGTGGAGCCGAAGATCCAGAGGGAGAATTCGTGCCAGCAGAGTGCCCGAGACCAGGGACACCGTGCAGTGCGCTTTAGATATTCTGAGTGAGAAAGCTCTTGTCACTCTATCAAGTCTCTTCCGAACGTAAACTCTGTCTGATACGGTGCCCCAGGCTCCGGCTGCGTATAATATGGTTGGCTCGACTACGGTGTAGTAGATGGTCCGGAGGATGTCTGAGTTGAGTCCCCATTGAGCCTTAGCCATTCTCGATACAACTTTATACAGGCTTAGCGCTTTGATGGTAACCCTTTCAAGGTGCGCTTTAAAGCTAAGGTTCCTGTCGATTGTGAGGCCGAGCAACTGCACACTCTCTGATAGGACCAGGGGTACTCCCTGCAGTGTAAACGCTGGCTGGTCATACTTAAGCCGCTTCGTGATCAGGACTGCTTGGGTCTTGTGTGCGGCAAACTTCATTTTATTTGCTCGGCCCCATTTTGCTACCAACTCGAGTGCCTCATTCATTTTCTCTTCCAGGTCCTGCGTGGAGTCAGCCTTCGCAATCACCAGAATATCATCCGCAAACGCCTGGATCTGTGCCTTCGATGTCTCTGCCTCCTGCAGAAGAGGGTCGAGTTGAATATTCCAGAGAAGTGGTCCACCAATGGATCCCTGAATGCAGCCTCGCTCTGTCCTTGCAGTGACCTGCTCCCCAAGGTAGTGAAGGGTTACTTCTCGGTCCTCAAGATAGCTGCATATTACGCGGTAAGTCCAGCTATCATCTGATTTTGCTCCCAGTTCACCAATGATTGCAGGCCACCATGCTCCGTCAAAGGCGCCCTCGATGTCCAGGGAAACGAGCGCAACCAGTTTTTTGGATCTGGTCCCCTCACGCACGTAGGTGATTGCATCATAAAGTGCATCTTCTGTGCTTCTTTGAGGCACGAATCCGTATTGCCTCTGGCTCAGTCTCCCGTGCTTGAAAAGCGACCACGATACTCGATTAAAAACCATCTTTTCAAGTACCTTTCCCATCACTGGCAATAGTCCGATGGGTCGGTAGGCTTTTGGTATGCTATAATCTTCTTTTCCCGGTTTTGGTATAATTCGGATCCATGCCTTTTTCCAGACGGAAGGGAAGTACCCCAGCTTCAGACACCAGTTAAATACTGCCAGTATGAGTGGACTTGCTTTAAATGCCTTATAGCATATGTCTGCCGTAAAGCCGTCCTCGCCCGGGGCCTTGTCCGGATTCATTCCCTTAAGGACTACCTCAGCCTCTTCGGTGTTGAACTCCTGTAATCCATTAGGATTTGGGTCGTTCTTTGCGTTTCTCCGCAGCATTTCAGCCTTTTGTCTAGCTTCCCTGTGATCTTCGGTATCCTTACTGGGATCGTCTGCGGGAAAAAACGTTTTAGCCAGCAGGTGTGCTGACTGAACTGCGTCTAGGGTAGCGCCATCATCTGGTGATTTGAGTAGGCATTCCTTACTTGTGGTGGACTTCATACATCTGTTAACTACTCTGTAGGACGTTTTCCACATGTCTTCCCGGGCTTGTTGGGAGCAGAATTCCTTCCAGCTTTCTGTTATCGCTTTTTCTATTGCTAGCTTATAGGCTTCCTTAGCCTCGGCATATTGTTCGTAGGCACGTTTTTTCCTATGCGAGTTGGATCCTGAAATTCGCCTCCTGAGGGTCTTTGCCATGGCTTTCAATCTATCTAGATCCTCGTTCCACCATACCATCTTGCTCCGGGGGGCGTGTGTGAGTGTAGGTATCGTAGCATTGCAGGCATCGGTGATCGCGTCAGACAGCTTTTTCACCAATTCCTCGATCTCGGCACCACTTACAGGAGCGATGGTGGCTTCCAGACTGAGCCCTTTTGTTTCCAGTTTTCGTTGGAATTCCGAAGTGAACGCAGGCCAGTCGGCTTTTTTAGTGTTGTAAATCCGTGTGGATCTATGGGTCTCCGTTGTGTTCTTCCCAACTGATGCACTGAAGTAGATTTTCCTGTGGTCAGACAGTCCTGCGTCTACCTTTTCTACCCTCCATCCTGTAATTTTACTCAACATTGAGTCCGAGCATGCCGTGACGTCCACTATACTTGTGTAAAGTTTTCCACCTCTGTACGTGTAGAATGTAGGTGTTGAGCCCTGGTTGAGTATGTTCAGCCCTGTATCCGAGCACATGTCGACAAAGTCTGATCCCCTTCCGTCCTCCACGAAGCAGCCCCACCAGGGGCTGGTGGCATTAATGTCGCCGGCAAGGATGATGTCGCTGGTGCCCGATGCGTTGACGATGCTTCTAATGTCTCTCAGGTATGCTTCAATTGGACGGTCGCCCTCGAAATAGACACCAATAACACATATTTTTTGAGTTCCGCAAGTTAAGGTTGCCGTGGCAATATTTTTAGTTACATGACTGGGGTCAACAACAACATTAATTAAAGGGTCGAGGACCACAACGGCCGACTTGACCGGATCAGTGCCCTGTGTTAACTGAACCACTGTGTGGGGTGTACTAAGAATTCCAGTGGAGCCTATATAGGGCTCTTGTAAAATCAGAACCGACGTGTTCCTTTGTTCCGCTTCCTTCAGGCACTCCTTTGTCGCTGCGAATCCACGACCTAGGTTTGCCTGAGTGAAGGTCACAGTATCTCCGTCCTTTGACCGGGCTAAATTATTTGCGAGGGTGCCCTTAACATTGGTAATTTGTATTCAGCCTTGTGAGCCTGTCCCATTTCCTCCATTCCGGGCACAGTGAGCTATAGGCCGGGTGACTTGGGTCCTGTCTCCTTTCCTCACAGTTCTTACATTTTGGATTTCCTTCCCTCTCTTTGCAGCTCCTTGTGTCATGGGGGCCCGTGCAGTATCCACAGATCATCGGCCGGGTGCAGGCGCGGGCCATATGGCCAAACTCTAGGCACTTGTAGCATTGCACTACCGGAGATTGGTCATATGCCGTTACCAATTGATAGCCCATGCGGATTCTCTGGTCCTTCATTCGAGCCCACAGAGCCGGCGTGACCTGGGCGATGACATTGGTAAGCTCCGGTATTCTGCCCTTAGTTCTTCTTACCACCCTGACCTCTAGATCCCTTCCCACGAGGTTTTGAGTGAGGCCCTTGTTTTGGTTTGCAATGGCAAGCCCCAGTCTGGCATCAGATATATCCGCCGTAACCCCGACGAACTTTAGGAGCGGGTCTTTCAGCGGCACAGTGCAGGCCGAGAGACCGCTTCCCAGGGCCGATATTGCGTCCCTAAAGGCCTGCTGGTCGGCCGCAGAGTCACAGCCCACTAGGACTTTCTGGTCCTTCCCACTTCTAACACTATTAATTCCAACTCCCAGGCTCACTATATCTACATCCTTCTTGATCCTGCTCCGGATTTCGTCGCTGGTGTGACGCGGATCAATAGACGAGACCACAACAGTGTGCCTTGGTCGCTCTCGGGTTTTTGGGGCAGTTCCGTTTTCTGAGAGCGACGGGAAAGCTGGCGTGCCCTCTAGTTGGCGCTGCCTTTTCTCCGCTTTCCGCACCGATTTTCTAGAGCCAGCCATATTCCATCGGTCGTGCTCGCTCCTCGTTCCTGCCTCCACGTCGCCATCCGCGGCCTCCCCGCGTGCCTCCAGCTCCTCCATAAGGTTTTGGCCCAAGGGTCGCATCGCCACGGCCACTTGAAGGTCCTCGCCGATCGCTTCAAATCCTCTAGTCACCGTCGAGTAAAGCTTTCCGCTCTCTGACCTCACGCATTCCCGCACCACCTCCATTTCTCGGGTGATTTGCGCTTTCTGACCCTCCCCAACACCAAGCACTCCGTCAGTGACCCGCTCAAATTCACGTTCTATCCCGTCCAGCCTCCCACAGATCATCTCACCACTACTTGCTGCACGTTCACTAGTGGCGAGTGCCGCCTTCATTTGAGTGCTTAGGGCACTCGTAGAACTATCTATATTTCTGAGTTCTGCCCTCAGCTTTCCTATCTCTATCACAAGCTCATTTCTTGAAATTTCCTCATTTGTGCTGGATGATCTGTGGACGGCTGTACGTATTTCTTCCAGCACCATTCCGAGAGGCCGTAAAGACTCCGAGGTGAGGCCCACACTTCGGGTGGGTGCCGCATCTCCTGGTTGTCCACTGTCACTCGTGCTTGGCACAGACCTCCTGACTTCTCCGAGCCGCTCGAGGCCGTCGCAGACATCGGAAACTAGGATAGTCCGCTGGGCTGCCACTTCCTTGGAGATGTTCTCCAAAAGTCTCCGGTTGGTCATCATGTCCTCGCGGAAACCCTCCTCAGCAACTCGCAACGCCCTCGCATGGGACCGCTCCAGTCCCCGAAGCCTCCGCTCCTGGTTTGCCCTCTCCCTTTGCAGCTCCGTCAAGTGGCGAGTCCTGGAGTCCGCTAGCTTCAGAACCATTTCATAAAGATGGTGTAGGGACTCCACCACTACCTCTTTGACGGTTCGTTTTATGTTCCCCGACGATTCCAATGCAGTTTTGGCCGACTGTAGGACTGCGTTGGCCCGCTGTGGAAGCTCACTAAGAAGCCCCCCACCGCCAATCCTTGCTGAGCATATGGATCGGTCGTCAACTCTAAACGACTCCGCCTCGGCATCATCATCCTCAGGGTCGCGGGGTTCGCTCGCCGTTCTCGTCCGCTCTCTCAGGTCGGCCACCCAGGCCTCGCGCACCTGAGTCCTGATCCGGAGCAGTGCCGATTCTGCTCTCATAGTCGGCCTCTCAGTTGGTTTTGGCTGGATCTCATCTTTTGCCGGAGTTGAAGCCGCAACCGGTGATTCTTCAACAGCCTCCTCCGCCATTTCTTCATCAAGAGGGTGGGGAGGTTCACCAGGCGATGACTGTTCAGTGGTTGCTTTGACTATTGAGGCGATGGGTTGGGCCGCCCCGATCCCGAACGAATCGTCAGCGACCACCACGTCCCCGGGCCGCACTGGTTCTGTAGCATCATCACTCGAAGGGGCCAAATCGGTCCAAGTGACGTCCTCCATGATGGGAGGGGATTCCACCTCCGGCCCGATATCCTCACGGTCAGCAGGCTCCTGCAGATTTGGAGTGACCTCGCACAATGCGACATCGTCTTTACTTCCCATCGCGCGCCCTCTATCCCCACTTCTCGATTGGGCTCTCGCGCTTACGGGGCGCGGTACAGGTCCACCGCTTGTCGTAGCTCTCTGGGATTGGACCGTTTTTGGGAGCTTTACAGTGGGCTTTGGCTTCGCCAACGGCCTGTCGCTAGGTTTTGGCTTCTCCCTCCCGCCCCCCCCCTCCCGCTCCCCTTTTGGAAGAGATGAAGAAGATGACATGACCAAAGTGTAGTCCTGGCCGAGCCGAACTCAACGATGTGTCTCACGCCTCTGTAGGACTCCCCGTTCCGGAGATAATCCGATTTACAGAAGACCAATGACAGCTGTCAGAGGTCCAAAATGGCCGACACTCAGACCAAGTCCGCTGTAACTCCGGCCCCCGGCGTCTCCGAAAAACGGGAAAAACGGAATCAACGTCAGCACACCCCCCCCCTACCCAAAACAGCGAAAAATTGCACTCGAAAATTTGCCCGCAAGAGGGCGCCACCGACACACCTATCTTGTAGCGGCAGTCACGCCGAGCTCAAGGACGTGCCGCACTCCCCCCTACGACCAATAGCGCCCCTACCACGACCTTCCAAAACTTGACTCTGACAGTTGACAGCTGTCAGTGTCGAACTTCAGAGGCCGATAGCCTTCGAACCAGGTAACCCAGAGAGCTCGGACTTTTTCTAGGGTGAATTGCGTAAGCTCCAGAATCAACTTTGACCGTTTCCTCCAAAATTCCCGGCCTCCGGAATTTTCCGGAAAGAAATCCGATTTTCCCCGGTTTCCGGTTACCAACCTGTGGGGCACCCCCGGCTCCTCACAAATGAGCCCAAAGTCGGCCTGGATAGGCCCTACAGGCGCCGAGATACGGGGGGGCAAAAAATCCAAGATGGCGTCCGCGCCAAAATTTGAACTGCAATTAACGCCGAACCTCTGGTCCCACAGGACCCGGACAACTTCTAAGGGTAGGAAAACAGGTCCAAGGTAGCCGTTTCCAGGCCTTCCAGGTCAGCAAAAATCACGGGGCCAAAACACCCAGGAGTACCAAGGGCAACTCCCATTCACACCCGAGGTGAAAACCCCAGGTCCGTACGACCCCCCAAAGCCGAGATCCGGTGGCAAAACCAACGCCCAGGAGCTGTTCTGGTCTCCGAAGCGTCCAAGATCGAGGGATCTCGGCCGCTATTTGCTTTAGAGCATCGGGAAAAGTTTCCAGAGATAACACACTTAAGGGGGCTTATAGGGCCAGTGTCCCGGGAATTTTCCCACCGCGCGTTAGGGAATAAAAACAAAAAACAAAGAAAGTAGCCCCAAAAGTACAATTTTGGACCTACGAACACGGGAAAAACATAAATTCACTACACAAAACAAATACTCAAATAATCTATAATAAATTTTTATAAAATCAGTCTATATCAAGTAGCACATGTCGACGTGAAAAATTCAAAATTTCATAACTCCGAAGTTCCTTGAGTCGCAAAGCTAAGATTTGGTATATAGCTTAGGGGCACCAGTCTCCTTCCTCCGATAATTAAAAAAAGTAGGGTCAAACATCTTGTTTGGCAGCTATCTCGTGTCAAAGTTTCACAAAATTTTCAAATTGCTGTAGCTACTGATCCACTTAACTTAAAATCCAGCTGGAGAGCTCGCTGAGCTGCACTTGGTAGCTCCCTTAGTTTGATTTCACCAGAAGCAGCCTCCGACGTCCGGCTCCAAAGCTCTAGTCACATCCGGGACTTGTTTTTTTGGCGATTGCGTCCAAACGCCTGGGCGGAAAAATCCGCAACCAAGCCCAGATTGTGGGGCCTGTAAAGCGCTCACGGCAGTGTGTCGCACCCTAGGGGTCACAGATCTTAAACTCCTAGCGTTTCACTTTTAACTTTGAAAAACCACTTTTTTCCACTTCACGCTTCACTCAAACTTCACTGGGTGTTGAAAGATACCTTTTCAGATGCGCTGCGTAAGCCCGCGTCTTTTGGCACTATTTTCGAGAAAATCGGAGCAAGTTTACTATTTTTCCGGATTTTTTGAGAGCGGAGTGGCTTATTTTCGTGGCGTTCGCGGCGGAGGCTGGGGCGCTACTGGGTTAGGTTAGGTTAGGTTAGGTTAGGTTAGGTTAGGTTAGGTTAGGTTAGGTTAGGTTAGGTTAGGTTAGGTTAGGTTAGGTTAGGTTAGGTTAGGTTAGGTTAGGTTAGGTTAGGTTAGGTTAGGTTAGGTTAGGTTAGGTTAGGTTAGGTTAGGTTAGGTTAGGTTAGGTTAGGTTAGGTTGAGGTTGTATCTCGGGTGCTAGTGGAAGGATTTATGTGATTTTCGGTTTTCAAAGACTACATTTTTTTGCTTACGGACTATTGCTATTGATTCTTCTCTCACACACGACTTGGCGTTATTTTTGATTGATTTGCTTTTGCGGTTGGTAATTTTTTGTTTGGAATTGTACGTTTTTGTATATTTTGTCGTTTGTCTTCCTGTTATCTTTCCGAGCCCTTTTCAGGGCTAGGAGATAGCGGAGATTCTGTTTGTTTTGTCGGTTTAGGTTCAGTAATTTTCGGAACGAAAGTTCCTGAATTATTGGCCTTGCCATATTGTAAATATTAGGTTTAATTTTTTGTTAAATTAAGTCTTTGTTTACGTTTTTTCGTCGTAATTTTGTCGGTGTTGCCTTTATCCCACCTTGCCCAGTTTTTGGGTGGAGGTACTGGCAACGGTCCCGCTAATTACTGCGTTGTGTTTGTTTTGTTTTTATTTCTGAGTTTCGGGATTTTCATTTTTGAAAACTTCGAGTTTTCGCTCGAAGTTTTCGGAGAAAGTCTCGGACTTTTTTGTGTTTGGGTGTAATTTTTACTTGTTGGTAGTCCCTGTAAAAATATTTTAACCTAAGGGGAGGGTAGGAAATTTATTTCTTTAAATTTTTTGTTTTGGGTTTTAACCTTTTTGACCTCCCGGTCAAAGGTTATTAATTTTTTTCTCTGGTAAGGTGTGCAGAGATTTTTGATTTACCAACTTAAGGTTTTCACTTGAGTTGGTAAAATCAATATCTTTGAACCTATTAACCTTTTATAGGTTTTTAGGTTTTATTAATAGAGGCGCAAACGCGCTCTACCTTTCGGTAGTTTTTTGGTTGCAATACGACCTCCGGAAGTGGGTCAAAAGTGGGGACAAAGAAATCCTCACATTGCTATTTTTTCCATTTCAGGCGCTCAACCCAAGTTTGTATGGGAAAATAGTAAACAGACTCGCACTTGACCGTTTTTAGGTTAGGTTTGGTCTAAACTCCGATCTTAGAGGTCGGATTTGGACCAGATTTTGTATTCAGGTAGGAGGGGCCGGCATGGCCTCGCCTACAAAAAAAGGGATGGGTCCACCGGAGGGGGGAGGAACTACCTCAGGTTCCGACTCCGGGGATGACAGCGTCATTGAGGTCGAAGAGATTCTCATCCCTTCGACCTGCAAAAGGGCGCATACTAATAGGTCGGATGACCCCAAGCCTCCTCAGGGGCCTAAGGTCAACTCGGCGGCGAGGGGGAAGCCCAAGGGGGCTTACGCGGGCTTGGCGGCGGCAAGGTTAAGAGCAAAGCTCTATCAGCTCGAGCCTCATTTCGAGGAGGGAGCTGATCCTGATCCTGCCGCTAAGTACAGGAGGGACTTTCCCGAACTCCGCCCCAAGGGTGGAAAGGGGGGAAGGAAGGGGGAAGGTGCCAAGGGTGGCAATCGCTCTCGCTCGGTCTCGCGCTCGCGCTCGGTGTCGCTTTCCCGATCGGCCTCGCGTTCCCCCGAGCCCATGGATGGCCTAGAGGGTCGGCAGGAGGCTGACCCAATAGACGCCACCCGTATGGCGGCGAGGGATATCCTCGAGGCCGCCAGGGTATCCGGAAACTTGAAGGGGGAGGTATGGGGGCGGATGAACCGGGCCTGCCACACCATTCTGGGGTCGATGGACGAGGTCGAGGCGGCCAGGTCCGAGAGCGAGGAGATCCGCATCCTGAAAGCGGACAACAAGAGGATGCGGGAGCAACTCGCTCTCAACTCGGCGGAATTGAAGGCGCTCCGCACCGCCTTCAGTGAGCGGGAGATCCTTGCTGCTCCGGCGCCCGTTGCTGCCACCCTGCAGTTCGGCACCGCCGAACTGACCGAGGCCATCGAGGAGATGAAGCGAGACCTGTTCCTCAGCCTCGGGAGGATGGTTAATGATAGGATAGAGGAGGTGAGCAGGCGCCTCCCGGCGGAGCCCATCCTCCGCCCCCCGTTGGCGCACGACAAGCGGGCCGTAAAGCCCGCTGTGGCGGCCCCCGCCCCCCCCCAGCGGAAGGTTGCAGGGCCTGCCCCGCCGCCTCCGGCCCTGGTTAAAGCTCTCGAGCCAGTAGCCAGGGCCAGACTAGGCGATGGGCAGCCGAAAACAAAGGTGGCCAAGAAGGCGGCGGCTCCACCCCCTGCCCCTGTTCAGGCCCCCAGGAAGCCCGTTAAGGCCGCCAAGGCTGCCCCGGCCCCGAGAGCCGTTCGGCCCTCGGAGGGAGGACCCGGCCCCTCGGGCCAAACGCCACCTCCGCCCACGCAGATGTCGTGGTCGCAGGTGGTGAAGAAGAAGGGGAAGGGGAAAGCCAAGGCCCCCCCCCCTCCCCCTAGCAAGAAGGCCGGGAAGGCGGCGACCGGGCCCAGACCCGTGAAGCTGTCCGTCCCCAAGACGGCGGCAGTGGTGGTCTCCCTCAAGCCGGGGGCCACCACCACTCTGCAGGCCACCATGGCTAAGGCCATCAACGGCCTTAGCCTCAAGGAGGTGGGCCTGCAGAGCGTGAGGGTCAGGACCTCGATGACGGGGTCCCGAGTCATCGAGGTCCCAGGGGAGAGAGGCCACGAAATCGCCGACACCCTGGCAGCCAAGCTGCAAGGGATAGTCGGCGATGACGCCGACGTGAGCCGCCCCGTCAAGATGGCCGGCATTCAAATCGCCGGCCTGGACGAGTCGGCCACGAAGGAGTCGGTGGCGCAGGCCGTCGCCGCGGCGGGAGCGTGCCTGCCCGCGCAGGTGAAGGTGGGGGCCGTCCGCGCCCTATACGATGGCACTGGGTCAGTCTTGGTCCAGTGCCCCGTGCTGGCTGCGGTGGCCCTACAGAAGGCAGGCAGGATCCTGGTGGGCTGGGCCTCCGCCAGGGTCACAACAGTGGGGCCGACACCGATGAGGTGTTTCATGTGCTACGGTGTCGGCCACTCGAGGGAGCTGTGCCCCTCCAAAATAGACCGGAGCAATTACTGCTTCCGGTGCAGCAAGGAGGGGCACAAAATGGGGGAGTGCTGGGAGAAGGCGTGGTGTGCCGTGTGCCACCAGGCCAAACTCCCGGCCAAGCACATGCTGGGGGGAAAGAACTGTTTCCCCCCAGTAACGAAGGGAAGGGAGACGAGGCCGCAGCGCCCCCGCCCCCCCGTTCCGAGTACAGACGCCCCCGCGGAAGCAGCCGCCGGCCGGGCCATCGAAGTGACCCGCATGGAGCTCTAAATGCCAGCACACCATTTAGAGCTTCTGCAGGTCAACGTCAATCACTCCGCCAGAGCACAAGACTTGCTCATGCAAGCTATGGCGGAGTGGTCGATTGACGTTGCGGTGGTGGCGGAGCCCTACTTCGTCCCTCCCCTACCCAATTGGGTAGGGTCGACGGACGAGTGGGTTGCCGTGGTTGTGCCGGCGGTCGGCAACGGTCCCCCCCTTATCAGGTTAGAGGGCGGCCCAGGGTTTGTGGCGGCCAAATGGGGGAGTGACACCGTACTTGTTGCGGTGTACTTCTCCCCCAATAGGCCGCTGGCCGCCTTCGAGGTCTTCCTGGGGGTCCTGGGGGGGGTCGTGCGGAGGGCGGCCCCGCGCCAAATAATAGTCCTGGGGGACCTCAACGCCAAAAGCGCGGCGTGGGGTTCCCCCATAACGGACGCGCGCGGGGGTGTGCTGAGGGATTGGGTGGCGGCAACGGGCCTAGTGGTCCTAAACCAGGGCAGCGCCAACACTTGCGTGCGGCGGCAGGGGGGGTCCATCGTGGACGTAACGTTCGCGACCCCTGCCATTGCCGCACGCCTAACGGATTGGCGTGTCCTGGAGGACGTGGAGACCCTCTCTGACCATCTGTACATCAGATTGAGGGTCTCCACAAGAGGGGGCCAGCCGCCACCCATCCCAGGGGGGGGGCGTAGAGGGGGGGCGGAGGAGTTCCCCAAGTGGTCCCTGTCCCTTCTGGACAGGGCCAAGGCGGACGAGGCGGCGATGGTGGAGGCATGGTGTGCTGCCCCACCCGCCGCCTTGGGTGTGGACGAGAGGGCCAGCCGGTTCCGCTCGGCGTTACAGGCCGTCTGCGGAGCCGCCATGCCCCGGGCGAGGCGCCTGTTTGCCCGGAGGAAGGTATACTGGTGGTCCGCAGATATTGCGGCCCTGCGGACCACCAGTAACAGTGCCCGCCGCGCCTACCAACACTGTAGGCGCAGGCGGCACACCGCCGAGGAGGAGGAGGGGCTCTACGAGGCCCTCAAAGAAGCTAAGGGGGCCCTCGTCCTGTCCATAGCGAAGGCCAAGGATGACGCACACGAGTCATTCTTGGCCACGCTGGACGGGGATCCGTGGGGGAGGCCGTACAGGGTGGTGCGCAACAAAATGCGCACCGCCCCCCCCATGGACTCCTTGGAGCCCCCCCTCCTGAGGAGGGTCATCGAGGGACTGTTTCCGGCAGCTCCCTCGATAACTCCCCCGGTGATGACCGAGCCACCGGGGGACTTGGAGGACCCACTCGAACTCGCCATCGCGCCGGTAAGCGATGACGAGTTCGACAGGGCGGTGGACCGGCTCCGGGGCTGCAAGAAAGCCCCGGGGCCCGACGGAGTACCGGGTAAGGTGCTCCCCATCGCCCTTAAACACCTCGGGGACCGACTCAGGCAGTTGATGGACGACTGCCTGAGGGAGGGACGGTTCCCGAGGGTGTGGAAGGAGGGGAGGCTCTGCCTCCTCCGAAAAGAGGGTCGACCCCCCGACAGTCCTTCTGCCTATCGCCCCATAGTGCTGCTGGATGAGGCCGGGAAGATGATGGAGAGGATCCTGGCCTACAGGATCCAGCAGCATTTGGAGACCGCCGGCCCGAACGTCTCCGACAGACAGTTCGGGTTTAGGGAAGGGCGGTCTACGCTCGACGCGCTGAAGTCCCTTAGGGACTTCTGTGAGTACGCGTCGAGCAGAGGGGAGGGTGTGGTGGCGGTGTCGTTGGACATCGCCAACGCGTTTGGCACCCTCCCCTATGGGGTGATAAGGGAGGCACTAACTTACCATCAAGTGCCTCCCTACCTGCGGCGGATCATAGAGCACTACCTCACCGAGCGGGTAGTGCTCTATGAGCAGAGGGACGGTCGACGGGGGTCGACGGAGATGGCCTGTGGCGTACCCCAAGGTTCCGTGCTCGGTCCGCTTTTATGGAACCTGGGGTACGATTGGGCCATCAGGGGGGAGTTGCTCCCACGGACGGCCACCATCTGCTATGCAGATGACACCATGGTGGCCGTGCGTGGGACCGACATGAGGGAGGCGCTGTGCCGGGCGGAAGCGGCGGCCGAGCTGACCATTTACCGGATTGGTCGGCTCGGCCTGAGGGTGGCCCTCCCGAAGACTGAGGCGATAGTCTTCGGGGGGCGGGGGTGGAGGCTGCCAGCGGGCGCGGCGCTCACCTTGGGGGGGGAGTCGGTCCCGATCAAGCCCCATATCAAATATCTGGGGCTTGTCCTGGACCGACGCTGGAATTTCGGGGAGCACTTTTCACAGTTAGCTCCCCGAATTGTGGGCGCCGCGTCGGCGCTGGGTCGGCTTCTGCCGAACGTGGGTGGGCCGGGCTCCTTGTGCCGCCGGCTATATGCCGGCGTTACAAGGAGCATGGCTCTGTACGGGGCCCCCATCTGGGCGGACAAGCTGTCCGCCCGGAACAGGGCCCTGCTACAGAGGCCACAGCGGGTGGTGGCCCTCCGAATTGTGAGGGCCTACATGACGGTGGCCCACGCCGCGGCCTGCCTCCTCGCCTGCACCCCGCCCTGGGAGTTGGACGCAGAGGTGCAGGCAGAGACCTATGCAGTTAGGTCCAGGGCCCGGGCGAGGGGAGAACGCCCGGACCCTGAGGAGGTTGAGGAGACGCGCCGGATGATGGAGCGCCGACTGCGGGACAGGTGGAAGGCGAACCTGGAGGACGCCCCCTATGGAACCCGGACCATAGGGGCGATCCTCCCGTCGCTTGACACCTGGTTGGGGAGGGCAGTCGGTGCTACATCATACCGGCTTGTGCAGGTATTGACTGGACACGGATGCTTCGGTCATTACCTGCACAACATTGGGAGGGAGCCCGGTCCGCAGTGCCATGAGTGCGGCGATCCGGACGACACGGCTCAGCACACCCTCGAGGTGTGCAGCCGGTGGAGTGCGGAGCGCCGCACTATGGCACTGGCCATAGGGCGACAGGACCTCTCCCTGCACAGCGTTGTGTCTGCAATGCTGTGCAGCGACGGGTCCTGGAGGGCTGTGGCCTCCTTCTGCGAGTGTGTCATCTCGCAGAAGGAGGCCTCGGAGCGTGAGCGCGAGGAGTCTCCTCACGCGCATCCGCTCCGGCGTAGACGGCGGGGGGTGAGGCGGCGGCGTTTTGCCGCTCGCCTCAACCCTTAGTGGCTGCGGGTGGGGGATGGGAGTCCCTCGCCCGCCGTAGGCTAGCCACTGGGCGGTCTGGGAGAGGGGCCACGCGTACTCGGCCTCTCTCTCCCTCGACGCGGGAAGCCCCGGCAAATGGCTGGGGCGGCCGGTAGACGTCGTGGAGAAAGCTTTGGCGGGTTCCACGGCGTCTTGCAAATCCGGCAGGGGGGTACGCCAGGGTGGTTTTTAGTGGGTTGCGCTCCGATGCCCCCTCTCATTCGGAGGGGGGGTGACGGGGTGAGTCCCACATATCCCCTCGCCACTCCCATGGTGAGGGGAATGCATAAAGCATTTTCCACCCTGTCAAAAAAAAAAAAAAAAAAAAAAAAAAAAAAGGTTAGGTTAGGTTAGGTTAGGTTGAGGTTGTTTCTCGGGTGCTATTGGAAGGATTTATGCGATATTCGGTTACCAAAGACTACATTTTTTTGCTTACTGGATACTGCTTTCGATTCTTCTTTCACACACGACTTGGCGTTAATTTTGACTGATTTTCATTTGCGGTTGGTAATTTTTTGTTTGGAATTGTTCGTTTTTGTATATTTTGTCGTTTGTCTTCCTGTTATCTTTCCGAGCCCTTTTCAGGGCTAGGAGATAGCGGAGATTCTGTTTGTGTTGTCGGCTTAGGTTCAGTAATTTTCGGAACGAAAGTTCCTGAATTATTGGCCTTGCCATATTGTAAATATTAGGTTTAATTTTTTGTTAAATTAAGTCTTTGTTTACCTTTTTTCGTCGTAATTTTGTCGGTGTTGCCTTTATCCCACCTTGCCCAGTTTTTGGGTGGAGGTACTGGCAACGGTCCCGCTAATTACTGCGTTGTGTTTGTTTTGTTTTTATTTCTGAGTTTCGGGATTTTCATTTTTGAAAACTTCGAGTTTTCGCTCGAAGTTTTCGGAGAAAGTCTCGGACTTTTTTGTGTTTTGGTGTAATTTTTACTTGTTTGTAGTCCTTGTAAAAATATTTTAACCTAAGGGGAGGGCAGGAAATTTATTTCCTTAAATTTTTTGTTGTGAGGTTTTAACCTTTTGACCTTCCGGTCAAAGGTTATTGATTTTTCTATCTTGTAAGGTGTTCAAAGATTTTTGATTTACCAACTTAAGGTTTTCACTTGAGTTGGTAAAATCAATATCTTTGAACCTATTAACCTTTTTTAGGTTTTTAGGTTCTATTAATAGAGGCGCAAACGCGCTCTACCTTTCGGTAGTTTTTTGGTTGAAATACGACCTCCGGAAGTGGGTCAAAAGTGGGGACAAAGAAATCCTCACTTTGCTATTTTTTCTCTTTCAGGCGCTCAACCCAAGTTTGTATGGGAAAATAGCAAACCGACTCGCACTTGACCATTTTTAGATAGGTTTGGTCCTAACTCCGGTCTTAGTGGTCGGATTTAGGCCAAATTTTGTGGCTAGGTAGGGGGGGCCAGCATGGCCTCGCCTACAGATAAACGGAGGGTTCCACCGAAGGGGGGGGGGATTATCGCTGATCCCAACTCCGATTCGGAGGTCGATGATCTGAGGTGGATCGAAATGGATGATTTCGTTCCTCAGACATCCAAGAGGGCTCACGAGGACCGGGAGGATGACCCCAGGCCCCCTCAGGGACCGAAGGTCAATACGGCCATCAGGGGGAAGCCCAAGGGGGCGTACGCTGGTTTAGCGGCGGCCAGGTTGAGGGCCAAGCTGTACCAGCTGGAGCCTCACTTTGAGGAGGAGGCTGTCGTGGAATCTGATCCGGCGGCCAAATATCGGAGGGATTTCCCCGAACTTCGCCCCAGAGGGGGCAAGGGGGGGGCGAAAAAGGGGAAAGCCACTGAGGCCGAGGGTCTCCAGCGTTCTCGCTCGGGTTCGTGTTCCCGCTCAGTGTCGCGCTCTAGGTCGGCTTCGCGCTCCCCCGAGCCTATGGATGGCCTAGAGGGTCAGCAGGAGGCTGACCCGATAGACGCTACTCGTATGGCGGCGCGGGACATACTAGAGGCGGCCAGGTTATCAGGAAACCTTAAGGGGGAGGTGTGGGGGCGGATGAACCGGGCCTGCCGCACCATACTAGGTATGATGGATGAGGTCGAGCTGACCAGGTCCGAGAGCGAGGAGATCCGCATCCTGAAAGCGGACAACAAAAGGATGCGGGAGCAACTCGCTCTAAACTCGGCGGAACTGAAGGCGCTCCGCACCGCCTTCAGTGAGCGGGAGATCCCGGCTGCTCCGGCTCCCGTTTCTGCTGCCCTACAGTTCGGCACGGCCGAACTGACCGAGGCAATTGAGGCAATGAAGCGGGACTTATTCCTCAGCCTCGGGAGGATGATTAACGATAGGGTGGAGGAGGTGAACAGGCGCCTCCCGCCGGAGCCAATCCTCCGCCCTCCGTTGGCGCATGACAGGCGGGCTGTTAAGCCTGCCGTGTCAGCCCCCCCCCCGCGGAAGGTCGCAGGGCCTGCCCCGCCGCCTCCGGCCCCCGTTGAAGCTCTCGAGCCGAGACCCAGGGCCCGAATAGGCGATGGGCAGCAAAAGACAAAGGTGGCCAAGAAGGCGGCGGCTCCACCCAATGCCCCTGTTCAGGCAGCCAGGAAGCCCGCTAAGGCCGCCAAGGCTGCCCCGGCCCCGAGAGCCGTTCGGCCCTCGGAGGGAGGACCCGGCCCCTCGGGCCAAATGCCACCTCCGCCCACGCAGATGTCGTGGTCGCAGGTGGTGAAGAAGAAGGGGAAGGGGAAAGCCAAGGCCCCCCCCCCTCCCCCTAGCAAGAAGGTCGGGAAGGCGGCGCACGGGCCCAGACCCGCGAAGCTGTCCGTCCCCAAGACGGCAGCAGTGGTGATCTCCCTCAAGCCGGGGGCCACCACCACTCTGCAGGCCACCATGGCTAAGGCCATCAACGGCCTTAGCCTCACGGAGGTAGGCCTGCAGAGCGTGAGGGTCAGGACCTCGATGACGGGGTCCCGAGTCATCGAGGTCCCAGGGGAGAAGGGCCACGAAATCGCCGACACCCTGGCAGCCAAGCTGCAGGGGATAGTCGGCGATGACGCCGACGTGAGCCGCCCCGTCAAAATGGCCGGCATTCAAATCGCCGGCCTGGACGAGTCGGCCACGAAGGAGTCGGTGGCGCAGGCCGTCGCCGCGGCGGGAGCGTGCCTGCCCGCGCAGGTGAAGGTGGGGGCTGTCCGCGCCCTATACGATGGCACTGGGTCAGTCTTGGTCCAGTGCCCCGTGCTGGCTGCGGTGGCCCTACAGAAGGCAGGCAGGATCCTGGTGGGCTGGGCCTCCGCCAGGGTCACAACAGTGGGGCCGACACCGATGAGGTGTTTCAGGTGCTACGGTGTCGGCCACTCGAGGGAGCTGTGCCCCTCCAAAATAGACCGGAGCAATTACTGCTTCCGGTGCAGCAAGGAGGGGCACAAAATGGGGGAGTGCTGGGAGAAGGCGTGGTGTGCCGTGTGCCACCAGGCCAAACTCCCGGCCAAGCACATGCTGGGGGGAAAGAACTGTTTCCCCCCAGTAACGAAGGGAAGGGAGACGAGACCGCAGCGGCCCCGCCCCCCCGTTCCGAGTACAGACGCCCCCGCGGAAGCAGCCGCCGGCCGGGCCATCGAAGTGACCCGCATGGAGCTCTAAATGCCAGCACACCATTTAGAGCTCCTGCAGGTCAACGTCAATCACTCCGCCAGAGCACAAGACTTGCTCATGCAAGCTATGGCGGAGTGGTCGATTGACGTTGCGGTGGTGGCGGAGCCCTACTTCGTCCCTCCCCTACCCAATTGGGTAGGGTCGACGGACGAGTGGGTTGCCGTGGTGGTGCCGGCGGTCGGCAACGGTCCCCCCCTGGTGAGGATCGAGGGCGGCCCAGGTTTTGTGGCGGCCAAGTGGGGGAGCGACACCGTACTGGTTGCGGTGTACTTCTCCCCCAATAGGCCGCTGGCCGCCTTCGAAGTCTTCCTGGGGGTCCTGGGGGGGGTCGTGCGGAGGGCGGCCCCGCGCCAAGTAATGGTCCTGGGGGACCTTAACGCCAAAAGCGCGGCGTGGGGTTCCCCAATAACGGACGCGCGCGGGGGCGTGCTGAGGGATTGGGTGGCGGCAACGGGCCTGGTGGTCATGAACCAGGGCACCGCCAACACTTGCGTGCGGCGGCAGGGGGGGTCCATCGTGGACGTAACGTTCGCGACCCCTGCCATTGCCGCACGCCTAACAGATTGGCGTGTCCTGGAGGACGTGGAGACCCTCTCTGATCATTTGTACATCAGATTGAGGGTCTCCAGAGGGGGCCAGCCGCCACCCATCCCAGGGGGGGGGCGTAGAGGGGGGGCGGAGGAGTTCCCCAAGTGGTCCCTGTCCCTTCTGGACAGGGCCAAGGCGGACGAGGCGGCGATGGTGGAGGCATGGTGTGCTGCCCCACCCGCCGCCTTGGGTCTGGAGGAGAGGGCCAGCCGGTTCCGCTCGGCGTTACAGGCCGTCTGCGGAGCCGCCATGCCCCGGGCGAGGCGCCTTTTTGCCCGGAGGAAGGTATACTGGTGGTCCGCAGATATTGCGGCCCTGCGGACCACCAGTAACAGTGCCCGCCGCGCCTACCAACACTGTAGGCGCAGGCGGCACACCGCCGAGGAGGAGGAGGGGCTCTACGAGGCCCTCAAAGAAGCCAAGGGGGCCCTCGTCCTGTCCATAGCGAAGGCCAAGGATGACGCACACGAGTCATTCTTGGCCACGCTGGACGGGGATCCGTGGGGGAGGCCGTACAGGGTGGTGCGCAACAAAATGCGCACCGCCCCCCCCATGGACTCCTTGGAGCCCCCCCTCCTGAGGAGGGTCATCGAGGGACTGTTTCCGGCAGCTCCCTCGATAACTCCCCCGGTGATGACCGAGCCACCGGGGGACTTGGAGGACCCACTCGAGCTCGCCATCGCACCGGTAAGCGATGACGAGTTCGACAGGGCGGTGGACCGGCTCCGGGGCTGCAAGAAAGCCCCGGGGCCCGACGGAGTACCGGGTAAGGTGCTCCCCATCGCCCTTAAACACCTCGGGGACCGACTCAGGCAGTTGATGGACGACTGCCTGAGGGAGGGACGGTTCCCGAGGGTGTGGAAGGAGGGGAGGCTCTGCCTCCTCCGAAAAGAGGGTCGACCCCCCGACAGTCCTTCTGCCTATCGCCCCATAGTGCTGCTGGATGAGGCCGGGAAGATGATGGAGAGGATCCTGGCCTACAGGATCCAGCAGCATTTGGAGACCGCCGGCCCGAACGTCTCCGACAGACAGTTCGGGTTTAGGGAAGGGCGGTCTACGCTCGACGCGCTGAAGTCCCTTAGGGACTTCTGTGAGTACGCGTCGAGCAGAGGGGAGGGTGTGGTGGCGGTGTCGTTGGACATCGCCAACGCGTTTGGCACCCTCCCCTATGGGGTGATAAGGGAGGCACTAACTTACCATCAAGTGCCTCCCTACCTGCGGCGGATCATAGAGCACTACCTCACCGAGCGGGTAGTGCTCTATGAGCAGAGGGACGGTCGACGGGGGTCGACGGAGATGGCCTGTGGCGTACCCCAAGGTTCCGTGCTCGGTCCGCTTTTATGGAACCTGGGGTACGATTGGGCCATCAGGGGGGAGTTGCTCCCACGGACGGCCACCATCTGCTATGCAGATGACACCATGGTGGCCGTGCGTGGGACCGACATGAGGGAGGCGCTGTGCCGGGCGGAAGCGGCGGCCGAGTTGACCATTTACCGGATTGGTCGGCTCGGCCTGAGGGTGGCCCTCCCGAAGACTGAGGCGATAGTCTTCGGGGGGCGGGGGTGGAGACTGCCAGCGGGCGCGGCGCTCACCTTGGGGGGGGAGTCGGTCCCGATCAAGCCCCATATAAAATATCTGGGGCTTGTCCTGGACCGACGCTGGAATTTCGGGGAGCACTTTTCACAGTTAGCTCCCCGAATTGTGGGCGCCGCGTCGGCGCTGGGTCGGCTTCTGCCGAACGTGGGTGGGCCGGGCTCCTTGTGCCGCCGGCTATATGCCGGCGTTACAAGGAGCATGGCTCTGTACGGGGCCCCCATCTGGGCGGACAAGCTGTCCGCCCGGAACAGGGCCCTGCTACAGAGGCCACAGCGGGTGGTGGCCCTCCGAATTGTGAGGGCCTACATGACGGTGGCCCACGCCGCGGCCTGCCTCCTCGCCTGCACCCCGCCCTGGGAGTTGGACGCAGAGGTGCAGGCAGAGACCTATGCAGTTAGGTCCAGGGCCCGGGCGAGGGGAGAACGCCCGGACCCTGAGGAGGTTGAGGAGACGCGCCGGATGATGGAGCGCCGACTGCGGGACAGGTGGAAGGCGAACCTGGAGGACGCCCCCTATGGAACCCGGACCATAGGGGCGATCCTCCCGTCGCTTGACACCTGGTTGGGGAGGGCAGTCGGTGCTACATCATACCGGCTTGTGCAGGTATTGACCGGACACGGATGCTTCGGTCATTACCTGCACAACATTGGGAGGGAGCCCGGTCCGCAGTGCCATGAGTGCGGCGATCCGGACGACACGGCTCAGCACACCCTCGAGGTGTGCAGCCGGTGGAGTGCGGAGCGCCGCACTATGGCACTAGCCATAGGGCGACAGGACCTCTCCCTGCACAGCGTTGTGTCTGCAATGCTGTGCAGCGACGGGTCCTGGAGGGCTGTGGCCTCCTTCTGCGAGTATGTCATCTCGCAGAAGGAGGCCTCGGAGCGTGAGCGCGAGGAGTCTCCTCACGCGCATCCGCTCCGGCGTAGACGGCGGGGGGTGAGGCGGCGGCGTTTTGCCGCTCGCCTCAACCCTTAGTGGCTGCGGGTGGGGGATGGGAGTCCCTCGCCCGCCGTAGGCTAGCCACTGGGCGGTCTGGGAGAGGGGCCACGCGTACTCGGCCTCTCTCTCCCTCGACGCGGGAAGCCCCGGCAAATGGCTGGGGCGGCCGGTAGACGTCGTGGAGAAAGCTTTGGCGGGTTCCACGGCGTCTTGCCAATCCGGCAGGGGGGTACGCCAGGGTGGTTTTTAGTGGGTTGCGCTCCGATGCCCCCTCTCATTCGGAGGGGGGGTGACGGGGTGAGTCCCACATATCCCCTCGCCACTCCCATGGTGAGGGGAATGCATAAAGCATTTTCCACCCTGTCAAAAAAAAAAAAAAAAAAAAAAAAAAAAAAAAAAAAAAAAAAAAAAGGTTAGGTTAGGTTAGGTTAGGTTAGGTTAGGTTAGGTTAGGTTAGGTTAGGTTAGGTTAGGTTAGGTTAGGTTAGGTTAGGTTAGGTTGGCCAGGTCCGAGAGCGAGGAGATCCGCATCCTGAAAGCGGATAACAAAAGGATGCGGGAGCAACTCGCTCTCAACTCGGCGGAATTGAAGGCGCTCCGCACCGCCTTCAGTGAGCGGGAGATCCCGGCTGCTCCGGCGCCCGTTGCTGCCGCCCTGCAGTTCGGCACCGCCGAACTGACCGAGGCCATCGAGGAGATGAAGAGAGACCTGTTCCTCAGCCTCGGGAGGATGGTCAATGACAGGATAGAGGAGGTGAGCAGGCGCCTCCCGGCGGAGCCCATCCTCCGCCCCCCGTTGGCGCACGACAAGCGGGCCGTAAAGCCCGCTGTGGCGGCCCCCGCCCCCCCCCAGCGGAAGGTTGCAGGGCCTGCCCCGCCGCCTCCGGCCCCGGTAAAAGCTTTCGAGCCAGTAGCCAGGGCCAGACTAGGCGATGGGCAGCCGAAGACAAAGGTGGCCAAGAAGGCGGCGGCTCCACCCCCTGCCCCTGTTCAGGCAGCCAGGAAGCCCGCTAAGGCTGCCAAGGCTGCCCCGGCCCCGAGAGCCGTTCGGCCCTTGGAGGGAGGACCCGGCCCCTCGGGCCAAATGCCACCTCCGCCCACGCAGATGTCGTGGTCGCAGGTGGTGAAGAAGAAGGGAAAGGGGAAAGCCAAGGCCCCCCCCCCTCCCCCTAGCAAGAAGGCCGGGAAGGCGGCGCACGGGCCCAGACCCGCGAAGCTGTCCGTCCCCAAGACGGCAGCAGTGGTGATCTCCCTCAAGTCGGGAGCCACCACCACTCTGCAGGCCACCATGGCTAAGGCCATCAACGGCCTTAGCCTCACGGAGGTAGGCCTGCAGAGCGTGAGGGTCAGGACCTCGATGACGGGGTCCCGAGTCATTGAGGTCCCAGGGGAGAAGGGCCACGAAATCGCCGACACCCTGGCAGCCAAGCTGCAGGGGATAGTCGGCGATGACGCCGACGTGAGCCGCCCCGTCAAAATGGCCGGCATCCAAATCGCCGGCCTGGACGAGTCGGCCACGAAGGAGTCGGTGGCCCAGGCCGTCGCCGCGGCGGGAGCGTGCCTGCCGGCGCAGGTGAAGGTGGGGGCCGTCCGCGCCCTTTACGATGGCACTGGGTCAGTTTTGGTCCAGTGCCCGGTGCTGGCTGCGGTGGCCCTTCAAAAGGCTGGCAGGATCCTGGTGGGCTGGGCCTCCGCCAGGGTCACGACAGTGGGGCCGACACCGATGAGGTGCTTCAAGTGCTACGGTGTCGGCCACTCGAGGGAGCTGTGCCCCTCCAAAATAGACCGGAGCAATTATTGCTTCCGGTGCAGCAAGGAGGGGCACAAAATGGGGGAGTGCTGGGAGAAGGCGTGGTGTGCCGTGTGCCACCAGGCCAAACTCCCGGCCAAGCACATGCTGGGGGGGAAGAATTGTTTCCCCCCAGTAACGAAGGGAAGGGAGACGAGGCCGCAGCGGCCCCGCCCCCCCGTTCCGAGTACAGACGCCCCCGCGGAAGCAGCCGCCGGCCGGGCCATCGAAGTGACCCGCATGGAGCTCTAAATGCCAGCACACCATTTAGAGCTCCTGCAGGTCAACGTCAATCACTCCGCCAGAGCACAAGACTTGCTCATGCAAGCTATGGCGGAGTGGTCGATTGACGTAGCGGTGGTGGCGGAGCCCTACTTCGTCCCTCCCCTACCCAATTGGGTAGGGTCGACGGACGAGTGGGTTGCCGTGGTTGTGCCGGCGGTCGGCAACGGTCCCCCCCTTATCAGGTTAGAGGGCGGCCCAGGGTTTGTGGCGGCCAAATGGGGGAGTGACACCGTACTTGTTGCGGTGTACTTCTCCCCCAATAGGCCGCTGGCCGCCTTCGAGGTCTTCCTGGGGGTCCTGGGGGGGGTCGTGCGGAGGGCGGCCCCGCGCCAAATAATAGTCCTGGGGGACCTCAACGCCAAAAGCGCGGCGTGGGGTTCCCCCATAACGGACGCGCGCGGGGGTGTGCTGAGGGATTGGGTGGCGGCAACGGGCCTAGTGGTCCTAAACCAGGGCAGCGCCAACACTTGCGTGCGGCGGCAGGGGGGGTCCATCGTGGACGTAACGTTCGCGACCCCTGCCATTGCCGCACGCCTAACGGATTGGCGTGTCCTGGAGGACGTGGAGACCCTCTCTGACCATCTGTACATCAGATTGAGGGTCTCCACAAGAGGGGGCCAGCCGCCACCCATCCCAGGGGGGGGGCGTAGAGGGGGGGCGGAGGAGTTCCCCAAGTGGTCCCTGTCCCTTCTGGACAGGGCCAAGGCGGACGAGGCGGCGATGGTGGAGGCATGGTGTGCTGCCCCACCCGCCGCCTTGGGTCTGGAGGAGAGGGCCAGCCGGTTCCGCTCGGCGTTACAGGCCGTCTGCGGAGCCGCCATGCCCCGGGCGAGGCGCCTTTTTGCCCGGAGGAAGGTATACTGGTGGTCCGCAGATATTGCGGCCCTGCGGACCACCAGTAACAGTGCCCGCCGCGCCTACCAACACTGTAGGCGCAGGCGGCACACCGCCGAGGAGGAGGAGGGGCTCTACGAGGCCCTCAAAGAAGCTAAGGGGGCCCTCGTCCTGTCCATAGCGAAGGCCAAGGATGACGCACACGAGTCATTCTTGGCCACGCTGGACGGGGATCCGTGGGGGAGGCCGTACAGGGTGGTGCGCAACAAAATGCGCACCGCCCCCCCCATGGACTCCTTGGAGCCCCCCCTCCTGAGGAGGGTCATCGAGGGACTGTTTCCGGCAGCTCCCTCGATAACTCCCCCGGTGATGACCGAGCCACCGGGGGACTTGGAGGACCCACTCGAACTCGCCATCGCGCCGGTAAGCGATGACGAGTTCGACAGGGCGGTGGACCGGCTCCGGGGCTGCAAGAAAGCCCCGGGGCCCGACGGAGTACCGGGTAAGGTGCTCCCCATCGCCCTTAAACACCTCGGGGACCGACTCAGGCAGTTGATGGACGACTGCCTGAGGGAGGGACGGTTCCCGAGGGTGTGGAAGGAGGGGAGGCTCTGCCTCCTCCGAAAAGAGGGTCGACCCCCCGACAGTCCTTCTGCCTATCGCCCCATAGTGCTGCTGGATGAGGCCGGGAAGATGATGGAGAGGATCCTGGCCTACAGGATCCAGCAGCACTTGGAGACCGCCGGCCCGAACGTCTCAGACAGACAGTTCGGGTTTAGGGAAGGGCGGTCTACGCTCGACGCGCTGAAGTCCCTTAGGGACTTCTGTGAGTACGCGTCGAGCAGAGGGGAGGGTGTAGTGGCGGTGTCGTTGGACATCGCCAACGCGTTTGGCACCCTCCCCTATGGGGTGATAAGGGAGGCACTAATTTACCATCAAGTGCCTCCCTACCTGCGGCGGATCATAGAGCACTACCTCACCGAGCGGGTAGTGCTCTATGAGCAGAGGGACGGTCGACGGGGGTCGACGGAGATGGCCTGTGGCGTACCCCAAGGTTCCGTGCTCGGTCCGCTTTTATGGAACCTGGGGTACGATTGGGCCATCAGGGGGGAGTTGCTCCCACGGACGGCCACCATCTGCTATGCAGATGACACCATGGTGGCCGTGCGTGGGACCGACATGAGGGAGGCGCTGTGCCGGGCGGAAGCGGCGGCCGAGCTGACCATTTACCGGATTGGTCG
Organism: Acleris literana; assembly: GCA_946894065.1. Classification (NCBI taxonomy): domain Eukaryota; kingdom Metazoa; phylum Arthropoda; class Insecta; order Lepidoptera; family Tortricidae; genus Acleris; species Acleris literana. The sequence goes on along the minus strand of OX335670.1, from coordinate 2,753,013 downwards.
GCTCGGCCTGAGGGTGGCCCTCCCGAAGACTGAGGCGATAGTCTTCGGGGGGCGGGGGTGGAGGCTGCCAGCGGGCGCGGCGCTCACCTTGGGGGGGGAGTCGGTCCCGATCAAGCCCCATATAAAATATCTGGGGCTTGTCCTGGACCGACGCTGGAATTTCGGGGAGCACTTTTCACAGTTGGCTCCCCGAATTGTGGGCGCCGCGTCGGCGCTGGGTCGGCTTCTGCCGAACGTGGGTGGGCCGGGCTCCTTGTGCCGCCGGCTATATGCCGGCGTTACAAGGAGCATGGCTCTGTACGGGGCCCCCATCTGGGCGGACAAGCTGTCCGCCCGGAACAGGGCCCTGCTACAGAGGCCACAGCGGGTGGTGGCCCTCCGAATTGTGAGGGCCTACATGACGGTGGCCCACGCCGCGGCCTGCCTCCTCGCCTGCACCCCGCCCTGGGAGTTGGACGCAGAGGTGCAGGCAGAGACCTATGCAGTTAGGTCCAGGGCCCGGGCGAGGGGAGAACGCCCGGACCCTGAGGAGGTTGAGGAGACGCGCCGGATGATGGAGCGCCGACTGCGGGACAGGTGGAAGGCGAACCTGGGGGACGCCCCCTATGGAACCCGGACCATAGGGGCGATCCTCCCGTCGCTTGACACCTGGTTGGGGAGGGCAGTCGGTGCTACATCATACCGGCTTGTGCAGGTATTGACCGGACACGGATGCTTCGGTCATTACCTGCACAACATTGGGAGGGAGCCCGGTCCGCAGTGCCATGAGTGCGGCGATCCGGACGACACGGCTCAGCACACCCTCGAGGTGTGCAGCCGGTGGAGTGCGGAGCGCCGCACTATGGCGCTAGCCATAGGGCGACAGGACCTCTCCCTGCACAGCGTTGTGTCTGCAATGCTGTGCAGCGACGGGTCCTGGAGGGCTGTGGCCTCCTTCTGCGAGTGTGTCATCTCGCAGAAGGAGGCCTCGGAGCGTGAGCGCGAGGAGTCTCCTCACGCGCATCCGCTCCGGCGTAGACGGCGGGGGGTGAGGCGGCGGCGTTTTGCCGCTCGCCTCAACCCTTAGTGGCTGCGGGTGGGGGATGGGAGTCCCTCGCCCGCCGTAGGCTAGCCACTGGGCGGTCTGGGAGAGGGGCCACGCGTACTCGGCCTCTCTCTCCCTCGACGCGGGAAGCCCCGGCAAATGGCTGGGGCGGCCGGTAGACGTCGTGGAGAAAGCTTTGGCGGGTTCCACGGCGTCTTGCCAATCCGGCAGGGGGGTACGCCAGGGTGGTTTTTAGTGGGTTGCGCTCCGATGCCCCCTCTCATTCGGAGGGGGGGTGACGGGGTGAGTCCCACATATCCCCTCGCCACTCCCATGGTGAGGGGAATGCATAAAGCATTTTCCACCCTGTCAAAAAGGTTAGGTTAGGTTAGGTTAGGTTAGGTTAGGTTAGGTTAGGTTAGGTTAGGTTAGGTTAGGTTAGGTTAGGTTAGGTTAGGTTGAGGTTGTTTCTCAGGTGTCTGTGAGTGGTTTCGTTTGGTTTTCGGGTTCTGAATATTACATTTTTTTGGCTATCCATTACTGACTTCGATTCTCCTCTTACACTTGACTTGGCTTTGTTTTCCTGACTTTTCGTTTTGCGGTTGGTAATTTTTTGTTGGATTTTGTACGTTTTTGTATATTCTGTGGTTTGTTTATTTGTCTATTTTCCGAGCCCTTTTCAGGGCTAGGAGGTAGCAGAGACTTTGTTTGTGTTGTCGGCATAGGTTCGGTATTTTTCGGAACGAAAGTTTCGAAATTATTGGCCTTGCCAATTTGTAAATATTAACTTTAATTTTTCTTTAATTTTAGGGTTTGTTTACATTTTTCTAAATTAGTTTTGTCGGTGTTGCCAATACCCCACCTTACCCAGTTTTTGGGCGGGAGTAGCGGCAACGGTTCCGCAAACTATAGCGTTTGATTTTTGTTTATTTTGTATTGGTAGTTGTAAAATTTTATTTTTTGAAAACTTCGAGTTTTTACTCAAAGTTTTCAAAAAGGGTTTCCAACTTTTTTGTGTTTGGTGTCGCTTTTAAATTATTTACAGTCCTTGTAAAAATTTAAAACCCCAAGGGGCGGGTGGAGAATTTAGTTTTTTAAATTTTTTGTTTGTATTTTTTAACTTTTTGACCTCTAGGTCAAAAGTTATTCACATTTAACCTTTGAAAGGTGTTCAGAGATTTTTGATTTACCAACTTAAGGTTTTCACTTGAGTTGGTAAAATCAATATCTTTGAACCTATTAACCTTTTATAAGTTTTTAGGTTTTAAGTAGCGAGGCGCAAGCTAGGACTACCTTTTGGTTTTTAAACCAACCTCCTGCGACGTCGGCAAGTGGGTCAAAAGTGGGGACAAACTTTTCCTCACTTTGCTATTTTTTCTATTTCAGGCGCTCAACCCAAGTTTGTATGGGAAAATAGCAAACCGACTCCCACTTGACCACTTTTAAGTTAGGTTTGGTCTAAACTCCGATCTTAGAGGTCGGATTTGGACCAGATTTTGTATTCAGGTAGGAGGGGCCGGCATGGCCTCGCCTACAAAAAAAGGGTTGGGTCCACCGGAGGGGGGAGGAACTACTTCAGGTTCCGACTCCGGGGATGACGGCGTCATTGAGGTCGAAGAGATTCTCATCCCTTCGACCTGCAAAAGGGCGCATACCAATAGGTCGGATGACCCCAAGCCTCCTCAGGGGCCTAAGGTCAACTCGGCGGCGAGGGGGAAGCCCAAGGGGGCTTACGCGGGCTTGGCGGCGGCAAGGTTAAGAGCAAAGCTCTATCAGCTCGAGCCTCATTTCGAGGAGGGAGCTGATCCTGATCCTGCCGCCACGTACAGGAGGGACTTTCCCGAACTCCGCCCCAAGGGTGGAAAGGGGGGAAGGAAGGGGGAAGGTGCCAAGGGTGGCAATCGCTCTCGCTCGGTCTCGCGCTCGCGCTCGGTGTCGCTTTCCCGATCGGCCTCGCGTTCCCCCGAGCCCATGGATGGCCTAGAGGGTCGGCAGGAGGCTGACCCAATAGACGCCACCCGTATGGCGGCGAGGGATATCCTCGAGGCCGCTAGGGTATCCGGAAACTTGAAGGGGGAGGTATTGGGGCGGATGAACCGGGCCTGCCACACCATTCTGGGGTCGATGGACGAGGTCGAGGCGGCCAGGTCCGAGAGCGAGGAGATCCGCATCCTGAAAGCGGATAATAAACGGATGCGGGAGCAACTCGCTCTCAACTCGGCGGAATTGAAGGCGCTCCGCACCGCCTTCAGTGAGCGGGAGATCCCGGCTGCTCCGGCGCCCGTTGCTGCCGCCCTGCAGTTCGGCACCGCCGAACTGACCGAGGCCATCGAGGAGATGAAGCGAGACCTGTTCCTCAGCCTCGGGAGGATGGTTAATGATAGAATAGAGGAGGTGAGCAGGCGCCTCCCGGCGGAGCCCATCCTCCGCCCCCCGTTGGCGCACGACAAGCGGGCCGTAAAGCCCGCTGTGGCGGCCCCCGCCCCCCCCCAGCGGAAGGTTGCAGGGCCTGCCCCGCCGCCTCCGGCCCTGGTTAAAGCTCTCGAGCCAGTAGCCAGGGCCAGACTAGGCGATGGGCAGCCGAAAACAAAGGTGGCCAAGAAGGCGGCGGCTCCACCCCCTGCCCCTGTTCAGGCCCCCAGGAAGCCCGCTAAGGCCGCCAAGGCTGCCCCGGCCCCGAGAGCCGTTCGGCCCTCGGAGGGAGGACCCGGCCCCTCGGGCCAAACGCCACCTCCGCCCACGCAGATGTCGTGGTCGCAGGTGGTGAAGAAGAAGGGGAAGGGGAAAGCCAAGCCCCCCCCCCCTCCCCCTAGCAAGAAGGCCGGGAAGGCGGCGACCGGGCCCAGACCCGTGAAGCTGTCCGTCCCCAAGACGGCGGCAGTGGTGGTCTCCCTCAAGCCGGGGGCCACCACCACTCTGCAGGCCACCATGGCTAAGGCCATCAACGGCCTTAGCCTCAAGGAGGTGGGCCTGCAGAGCGTGAGGGTCAGGACCTCGATGACGGGGTCCCGAGTCATCGAGGTCCCAGGGGAGAGAGGCCACGAAATCGCCGACACCCTGGCAGCCAAGCTGCAAGGGATAGTCGGCGATGACGCTGACGTGAGCCGCCCCGTCAAGATGGCCGGCATTCAAATCGCCGGCCTGGACGAGTCGGCCACGAAGGAGTCGGTGGCGCAGGCCGTCGCCGCGGCGGGAGCGTGCCTGCCCGCGCAGGTGAAGGTGGGGGCTGTCCGCGCCCTATACGATGGCACTGGGTCAGTCTTGGTCCAGTGCCCCGTGCTGGCTGCGGTGGCCCTACAGAAGGCAGGCAGGATCCTGGTGGGCTGGGCCTCCGCCAGGGTCACAACAGTGGGGCTGACACCGATGAGGTGTTTCATGTGCTACGGTGTCGGCCACTCGAGGGAGCTGTGCCCCTCCAAAATAGACCGGAGCAATTACTGCTTCCGGTGCAGCAAGGAGGGGCACAAAATGGGGGAGTGCTGGGAGAAGGCGTGGTGTGCCGTGTGCCACCAGGCCAAACTCCCGGCCAAGCACATGCTGGGGGGAAAGAACTGTTTCCCCCCAGTAACGAAGGGAAGGGAGACGAGACCGCAGCGGCCCCGCCCCCCCGTTCCGAGTACAGACGCCCCCGCGGAAGCAGCCGCCGGCCGGGCCATCGAAGTGACCCGCATGGAGCTCTAAATGCCAGCACACCATTTAGAGCTCCTGCAGGTCAACGTCAATCACTCCGCCAGAGCACAAGACTTGCTCATGCAAGCTATGGCGGAGTGGTCGATTGACGTTGCGGTGGTGGCGGAGCCCTACTTCGTCCCTCCCCTACCCAATTGGGTAGGGTCGACGGACGAGTGGGTTGCCGTGGTGGTGCCGGCGGTCGGCAACGGTCCCCCCCTGGTGAGGATCGAGGGCGGCCCAGGTTTTGTGGCGGCCAAGTGGGGGAGCGACACCGTACTGGTTGCGGTGTACTTCTCCCCCAATAGGCCGCTGGCCGCCTTCGAGGTCTTCCTGGGGGTCCTGGGGGGGGTCGTGCGGAGGGCGGCCCCGCGCCAAATAATAGTCCTGGGGGACCTCAACGCCAAAAGCGCGGCGTGGGGTTCCCCCATAACGGACGCGCGCGGGGGTGTGCTGAGGGATTGGGTGGCGGCAACGGGCCTAGTGGTCCTAAACCAGGGCAGCGCCAACACTTGCGTGCGGCGGCAGGGGGGGTCCATCGTGGACGTAACGTTCGCGACCCCTGCCATTGCCGCACGCCTAACGGGTTGGCGTGTCCTGGAGGACGTGGAGACCCTCTCTGACCATCTGTACATCAGATTGAGGGTCTCCACAAGAGGGGGCCAGCCGCCACCCATCCCAGGGGGGGGGCGTAGAGGGGGGGCGGAAGAGTTCCCCAAGTGGTCCCTGTCCCTTCTGGACAGGGCCAAGGCGGACGAGGCGGCGATGGTGGAGGCATGGTGTGCTGCCCCACCCGCCGCCTTAGGTGTGGACTTGGAGGACCCACTCGAACTCGCCATCGCGCCGGTAAGCGATGACGAGTTCGACAGGGCGGTGGACCGGCTCCGGGGCTGCAAGAAAGCCCCGGGGCCCGACGGAGTACCGGGTAAGGTGCTCCCCATCGCCCTTAAACACCTCGGGGACCGACTCAGGCAGTTGATGGACGACTGCCTGAGGGAGGGACGGTTCCCGAGGGTGTGGAAGGAGGGGAGGCTCTGCCTCCTCCGAAAAGAGGGTCGACCCCCCGACAGTCCTTCTGCCTATCGCCCCATAGTGCTGCTGGATGAGGCCGGGAAGATGATGGAGAGGATCCTGGCCTACAGGATCCAGCAGCACTTGGAGACCGCCGGCCCGAACGTCTCAGACAGACAGTTCGGGTTTAGGGAAGGGCGGTCTACGCTCGACGCGCTGAAGTCCCTTAGGGACTTCTGTGAGTACGCGTCGAGCAGAGGGGAGGGTGTAGTGGCGGTGTCGTTGGACATCGCCAACGCGTTTGGCACCCTCCCCTATGGGGTGATAAGGGAGGCACTAATTTACCATCAAGTGCCTCCCTACCTGCGGCGGATCATAGAGCACTACCTCACCGAGCGGGTAGTGCTCTATGAGCAGAGGGACGGTCGACGGGGGTCGACGGAGATGGCCTGTGGCGTACCCCAAGGTTCCGTGCTCGGTCCGCTTTTATGGAACCTGGGGTACGATTGGGCCATCAGGGGGGAGTTGCTCCCACGGACGGCCACCATCTGCTATGCAGATGACACCATGGTGGCCGTGCGTGGGACCGACATGAGGGAGGCGCTGTGCCGGGCGGAAGCGGCGGCCGAGCTGACCATTTACCGGATTGGTCGGCTCGGCCTGAGGGTGGCCCTCCCGAAGACTGAGGCAATAGTCTTCGGGGGGCGGGGGTGGAGGCTGCCAGCTGGCGCGGCGCTCACCTTGGGGGGGGAGTCGGTCCCGATCAGGCCCCATATAAAATATCTGGGGCTTGTCCTGGACCGACGCTGGAATTTCGGGGAGCACTTTTCACAGTTGGCTCCCCGAATTGTGGGCGCCGCGTCGGCGCTGGGTCGGCTTCTGCCGAACGTGGGTGGGCCGGGCTCCTTGTGCCGCCGGCTATATGCCGGCGTTACAAGGAGCATGGCTCTGTACGGGGCCCCCATCTGGGCGGACAAGCTGTCCGCCCGGAACAGGGCCCTGCTACAGAGGCCACAGCGGGTGGTGGCCCTCCGAATTGTGAGGGCCTACATGACGGTGGCCCACGCCGCGGCCTGCCTCCTCGCCTGCACCCCGCCCTGGGAGTTGGACGCAGAGGTGCAGGCAGAGACCTATACAGTTAGGTCCAGGGCCCGGGCGAGGGGAGAACGCCCGGACCCTGAGGAGGTTGAGGAGACGCGCCGGATGATGGAGCGCCGACTGCGGGACAGGTGGAAGGTGAACCTGGAGGACGCCCCCTATGGAACCCGGACCATAGGGGCGATCCTCCCGTCGCTTGACACCTGGTTGGGGAGGGCAGTCGGTGCTACATCATACCGGCTTGTGCAGGTATTGACCGGACACGGATGCTTCGGTCATTACCTGCACAACATTGGGAGGGAGCCCGGTCCGCAGTGCCATGAGTGCGGCGATCCGGACGACACGGCTCAGCACACCCTCGAGGTGTGCAGCCGGTGGAGTGCGGAGCGCTGCACTATGGCGCTAGCCATAGGGCGACAGGACCTCTCCCTGCACAGCGTTGTGTCTGCAATGCTGTGCAGCGACGGGTCCTGGAGGGCTGTGGCCTCCTTCTGCGAGTGTGTCATCTCGCAGAAGGAGGCCTCGGAGCGCGAGCGCGAGGAGTCTCCTCACGCGCATCCGCTCCGGCGTAGACGGCGGGGGGTGAGGCGGCGGCGTTTTGCCGCTCGCCTCAACCCTTAGTGGCTGCGGGTGGGGGATGGGAGTCCCTCGCCCGCCGTAGGCTAGCCACTGGGCGGTCTGGGAGAGGGGCCACGCGTACTCGGCCTCTCTCTCCCTCGACGCGGGAAGCCCCGGCAAATGGCAGGGGCGGCCGGTAGACGTCGTGGAGAAAGCTTTGGCGGGTTCCACGGCGTCTTGCCAATCCGGCAGGGGGGTACGCCAGGGTGGTTTTTAGTGGGTTGCGCTCCGATGCCCCCTCTCATTCGGAGGGGGGGTGACGGGGTGAGTCCCACATATCCCCTCGCCACTCCCATGGTGAGGGGAATGCATAAAGCATTTTCCACCCTGTCAAAAAAAAAAAAAAAAAAAAAAAAAAAAAAAAAAGGTTAGGTTAGGTTAGGTTAGGTTAGGTTAGGTTAGGTTAGGTTAGGTTAGGTTAGGTTGAGGTTGTTTCTCGGGTGCTATTGGAAGGATTTATGCGATATTCGGTTACCAAAGACTACATTTTTTTGCTTACTGGATACTGCTTTCGATTCTTCTTTCACACACGACTTGGCGTTATTTTTGACTGATTTGCATTTGCGGTTGGTAATTTTTTGTTTGGAATTGTTCGTTTTTGTATATTTTGTCGTTTGTCTTCCTGTTATCTTTCCGAGCCCTTTTCAGGGCTAGGAGATAGCGGAGATTCTGTTTGTGTTGTCGGTTTAGGTTCAGTAATTTTCGGAACGAAAGTTCCTGAATTATTGGCCTTGCCATATTGTAAATATTAGGTTTAATTTTTTGTTAAATTAAGTCTTTGTTTACCTTTTTTCGTCGTAATTTTGTCGGTGTTGCCTTTATCCCACCTTGCCCAGTTTTTGGGTGGAGGTACTGGCAACGGTCCCGCTAATTACTGCGTTGTGTTTGTTTTGTTTTTATTTCTGAGTTTCGGGATTTTCATTTTTGAAAACTTCGAGTTTTCGCTCGAAGTTTTCGGAGAAAGTCTCGGACTTTTTTGTGTTTTGGTGTAATTTTTACTTGTTTGTAGTCCTTGTAAAAATATTTTAACCTAAGGGGAGGGTAGGAAATTTATTGCCTTAAATTTTTTGTTGTGGGGTTTTAACCTTTTGACCTTCCGGTCAAAGGTTATTGATTTTTCTATCTTGTAAGGTGTTCAAAGATTTTTGATTTACCAACTTAAGGTTTTCACTTGAGTTGGTAAAATCAATATCTTTGAACCTATTAACCTTTTATAGGTTTTTAGGTTTTATTAATAGAGGCGCAAACGCGCTCTACCTTTTGGTAGTTTTTTGGTTGAAATACGACCTCCGGAAGTGGGTCAAAAAAGGGGACAAAGAAATCCTCACTTTGCTATTTTTTCTATATCAGGCGCTCAACCCAAGTTTGTATGGGAAAATAGCAAACCGACTCGCACTTGACCATTTTTAGATAGGTTTGGTCCTAACTCCGGTCTTAGTGGTCGGATTTAGGCCAAATTTTGTGGCTAGGTAGGGGGGGCCAGCATGGCCTCGCCTACAGATAAACGGAGGGTTCCACCGAAGGGGGGGGGGATTATCGCTGATCCCAACTCCGATTCGGAGGTCGATGATCTGAGGTGGATCGAAATGGATGATTTCGTGCCTCAGTCATCCAAGAGGGCTCACGAGGACCGGGAGGATGACCCCAGGCCCCCTCAGGGACCGAAGGTCAATACGGCCATCAGGGGGAAGCCCAAGGGGGCGTACGCTGGTTTAGCGGCGGCCAGGTTGAGGGCCAAGCTGTACCAGCTGGAGCCTCACTTTGAGGAGGAGGCTGTCGTGGACTCTGATCCGGCGGCCAAATATCGGAGGGATTTCCCCGAACTTCGCCCCAGAGGGGGCAAGGGGGGGGCGAAAAAGGGGAAAGCCACTGAGGCCGAGGGTCTCCAGCGTTCTCGCTCGGGTTCGTGTTCCCGCTCAGTGTCGCGCTCTAGGTCGGCTTCGCGCTCCCCCGAGCCTATGGATGGCCTAGAGGGTCAGCGGGAGGCTGACCCGATAGACGCTACTCGTATGGCTGCGCGGGACATACTAGAGGCGGCCAGGTTATCGGGAAACCTTAAGGGGGAGGTGTGGGGGCGGATGAACCGGGCCTGCCGCACCATACTAGGTATGATGGATGAGGTCGAGCTGACCAGGTCCGAGAGCGAGGAGATCCGCATCCTGAAAGCGGACAACAAGAGGATGCGGGAGCAACTCGCTCTAAACTCGGCGGAACTGAAGGCGCTCCGCACCGCCTTCAGTGAGCGGGAGATCCCGGCTGCTCCGGCTCCCGTTTCTGCTGCCCTACAGTTCGGCACGGCCGAACTGACCGAGGCAATTGAGGCAATGAAGCGGGACTTATTCCTCAGCCTCGGGAGGATGATTAATGATAGGGTGGAGGAGGTGAACAGGCGCCTCCCGCCGGAGCCAATCCTCCGCCCTCCGTTGGCGCATGACAGGCGGGCTGTTAAGCCTACCGTGTCAGCCCCCCCCCCGCGGAAGGTCGCAGGGCCTGCCCCGCCGCCTCCGGCCCCGGTTGAAGCTCTCGAGCCGAGAGCCAGGGCCCGAATAGGCGATGGGCAGCCGAAGGCCAAGGTGGCTAAGAAAGCGGCGGCTCCACCCCCTGCCCCTGTTCAGGCCGCTAAGAAGTCCGCCAAGGCCGCCAAGGCTGCCCCGGCCCCGAGAGCCGTTCGGCCCTCGGGAGACTCCTCGCGCTCACGCTCCGAGGCCTCCTTCTGCGAGATGACACACTCGCAGAAGGAGGCCACAGCCCTCCAGGACCCGTCGCTGCACAGCATTGCAGACACAACGCTGTGCAGGGAGAGGTCCTGTCGCCCTATGGCCAGTGCCATAGTGCGGCGCTCCGCACTCCACCGGCTGCACACCTCGAGGGTGTGCTGAGCCGTGTCGTCCGGATCGCCGCACTCATGGCACTGCGGACCGGGCTCCCTCCCAATGTTGTGCAGGTAATGACCGAAGCATCCGTGTCCGGTCAATACCTGCACAAGCCGGTATGATGTAGCACCGACTGCCCTCCCCAACCAGGTGTCAAACGACGGGAGGATCGCTCCTATGGTCCGGGTTCCATAGGGGGCGTCCTCCAGGTTCACCTTCCACCTGTCCCGCAGTCGGCGCTCCATCATCCGGCGCGTCTCCTCAACCTCCTCAGGGTCCGGGCGTTCTCCCCTCGCCCGGGCCCTGGACCTAACTGCATAGGTCTCTGCCTGCACCTCTGCGTCCAACTCCCAGGGCGGGGTGCAGGCGAGGAGGCAGGCCGCGGCGTGGGCCACCGTCATGTAGGCCCTCACAATTCGGAGGGCCACCACCCGCTGTGGCCTCTGTAGCAGGGCCCTGTTCCGGGCGGACAGCTTGTCCGCCCAGATGGGGGCCCCGTACAGAGCCATGCTCCTTGTAACGCCGGCATATAGCCGGCGGCACAAGGAGCCCGGCCCACCCACCGCCCGGTGGCAGCCGACCCAGCGCCGATGCGGCGCCCACAATTCGGGGAGCTAACTGTGAAAAGTGCTCCCCGAAATTCCAGCGTCGGTCCAGGACAAGCCCCAGATATTTTATATGGGGCTTGATCGGGACCGACTCCCCCCCCAAGGTGAGCGCCGCGCCCGCTGGCAGCCTCCACCCCCGCCCCCCGAAGACTATCGCCTCAGTCTTCGGGAGGGCCACCCTCAGGCCGAGCCGACCAATCCGGTAAATGGTCAGCTCGGCCGCCGCTTCCGCCCGGCACAGCGCCTCCCTCATGTCGGTCCCACGCACGGCCACCATGGTGTCATCTGCATAGCAGATGGTGGCCGTCCGTGGGAGCAACTCCCCCCTGATGGCCCAATCGTACCCCAGGTTCCATAAAAGCGGACCGAGCACGGAACCTTGGGGTACGCCACAGGCCATCTCCGTCGACCCCCGTCGACCGTCCCTCTGCTCATAGAGCACTACCCGCTCGGTGAGGTAGTGCTCTATGATCCGCCGCAGGTAGGGAGGCACTTGATGGTAAATTAGTGCCTCCCTTATCACCCCATAGGGGAGGGTGCCAAACGCGTTGGCGATGTCCAACGACACCGCCACTACACCCTCCCCTCTGCTCGACGCGTACTCACAGAAGTCCCTAAGGGACTTCAGCGCGTCGAGCGTAGACCGCCCTTCCCTAAACCCGAACTGTCTGTCGGAGACGTTCGGGCCGGCGGTCTCCAAGTGCTGCTGGATCCTGTAGGCCAGGATCCTCTCCATCATCTTCCCGGCCTCATCCAGCAGCACTATGGGGCGATAGGCAGAAGGACTGTCGGGGGGTCGACCCTCTTTTCGGAGGAGGCAGAGCCTCCCCTCCTTCCACACCCTCGGGAACCGTCCCTCCCTCAGGCAGTCGTCCATCAACTGCCTGAGTCGGTCCCCGAGGTGTTTAAGGGCGATGGGGAGCACCTTACCCGGTACTCCGTCGGGCCCCGGGGCTTTCTTGCAGCCCCGGAGCCGGTCCACCGCCCTGTCGAACTCGTCATCGCTTACCGGCGCGATGGCGAGTTCGAGTGGGTCCTCCAAGTCCCCCGGTGGCTCGGTCATCACCGGGGGAGTTATCGAGGGAGCTGCCGGAAACAGTCCCTCGATGACCCTCCTCAGGAGGGGGGGCTCCAAGGAGTCCATGGGGGGGGCGGTGCGCATTTTGTTGCGCACCACCCTGTACGGCCTCCCCCACGGATCCCCGTCCAGCGTGGCCAAGAATGACTCGTGTGCGTCATCCTTGGCCTTCGCTATGGACAGGACGAGGGCCCCCTTGGCTTCTTTGAGGGCCTCGTAGAGCCCCTCCTCCTCCTCGGCGGTGTGCCGCCTGCGCCTACAGTGTTGGTAGGCGCGGCGGGCACTGTTACTGGTGGTCCGCAGGGCCGCAATATCTGCGGACCACCAGTATACCTTCCTCCGGGCAAAAAGGCGCCTCGCCCGGGGCATGGCGGCTCCGCAGACGGCCTGTAACGCCGAGCGGAACCGGCTGGCCCTCTCCTCCAGACCCAAGGCGGCGGGTGGGGCAGCACACCATGCCTCCACCATCGCCGCCTCGTCCGCCTTGGCCCTGTCCAGAAGGGACAGGGACCACTTGGGGAACTCCTCCGCCCCCCCTCTACGCCCCCCCCCTGGGATGGGTGGCGGCTGGCCCCCTCTTGTGGAGACCCTCAATCTGATGTACAGATGGTCAGAGAGGGTCTCCACGTCCTCCAGGACACGCCAATCCGTTAGGCGTGCGGCAATGGCAGGGGTCGCGAACGTTACGTCCACGATGGACCCCCCCTGCCGCCGCACGCAAGTGTTGGCGCTGCCCTGGTTTAGGACCACTAGGCCCGTTGCCGCCACCCAATCCCTCAGCACACCCCCGCGCGCGTCCGTTATGGGGGAACCCCACGCCGCGCTTTTGGCGTTGAGGTCCCCCAGGACTATTATTTGGCGCGGGGCCGCCCTCCGCACGACCCCCCCCAGGACCCCCAGGAAGACCTCGAAGGCGGCCAGCGGCCTATTGGGGGAGAAGTACACCGCAACAAGTACGGTGTCACTCCCCCATTTGGCCGCCACAAACCCTGGGCCGCCCTCTAACCTGATAAGGGGGGGACCGTTGCCGACCGCCGGCACAACCACGGCAACCCACTCGTCCGTCGACCCTACCCAATTGGGTAGGGGAGGGACGAAGTAGGGCTCCGCCACCACCGCAACGTCAATCGACCACTCCGCCATAGCTTGCATGAGCAAGTCTTGTGCTCTGGCGGAGTGATTGACGTTGACCTGCAGGAGCTCTAAATGGTGTGCTGGCATTTAGAGCTCCATGCGGGTCACTTCGATGGCCCGGCCGGCGGCTGCTTCCGCGGGGGCGTCTGTACTCGGAACGGGGGGGCGGGGCCGCTGCGGCCTCGTCTCCCTTCCCTTCGTTACTGGGGGGAAACAATTCTTCCCCCCCAGCATGTGCTTGGCCGGGAGTTTGGCCTGGTGGCACACGGCACACCACGCCTTCTCCCAGCACTCCCCCATTTTGTGCCCCTCCTTGCTGCACCGGAAGCAATAATTGCTCCGGTCTATTTTGGAGGGGCACAGCTCCCTCGAGTGGCCGACACCGTAGCACTTGAAGCACCTCATCGGTGTCGGCCCCACTGTCGTGACCCTGGCGGAGGCCCAGCCCACCAGGATCCTGCCAGCCTTTTGAAGGGCCACCGCAGCCAGCACCGGGCACTGGACCAAAACTGACCCAGTGCCATCGTAAAGGGCGCGGACGGCCCCCACCTTCACCTGCGCCGGCAGGCACGCTCCCGCCGCGGCGACGGCCTGGGCCACCGACTCCTTCGTGGCCGACTCATCCAGGCCGGCGATTTGGATGCCGGCCATTTTGACGGGGCGGCTCACGTCGGCGTCATCGCCGACTATCCCCTGCAGCTTGGCTGCCAGGGTGTCGGCGATTTCGTGGCCCTTCTCCCCTGGGACCTCAATGACTCGGGACCCCGTCATCGAGGTCCTGACCCTCACGCTCTGCAGGCCTACCTCCGTGAGGCTAAGGCCGTTGATGGCCTTAGCCATGGTGGCCTGCAGAGTGGTGGTGGCTCCCGACTTGAGGGAGATCACCACTGCTGCCGTCTTGGGGACGGACAGCTTCGCGGGTCTGGGCCCGTGAGCCGCCTTCCCGGCCTTCTTGCTAGGGGGAGGGGGGGGGGCCTTGGCTTTCCCCTTTCCCTTCTTCTTCACCACCTGCGACCACGACATCTGCGTGGGCGGAGGTGGCATTTGGCCCGAGGGGCCGGGTCCTCCCTCCGAGGGCCGAACGGCTCTCGGGGCCGGGGCAGCCTTGGCAGCCTTAGCGGGCTTCCTGGCTGCCTGAACAGGGGCAGGGGGTGGAGCCGCCGCCTTCTTGGCCACCTTTGTCTTCGGCTGCCCATCGCCTAGTCTGGCCCTGGCTACTGGCTCGAAAGCTTTTACCGGGGCCGGAGGCGGCGGGGCAGGCCCTGCAACCTTCCGCTGGGGGGGGGCGGGGGCCGCCACAGCGGGCTTTACGGCCCGCTTGTCGTGCGCCAACGGGGGGCGGAGGATGGGCTCCGCCGGGAGGCGCCTGCTCACCTCCTCTATCCTGTCATTGACCATCCTCCCGAGGCTGAGGAACAGGTCTCTCTTCATCTCCTCGATGGCCTCGGTCAGTTCAGCGGTGCCGAACTGCAGGGCGGCAGCAACGGGCGCCGGAGCAGCCGGGATCTCCCGCTCACTGAAGGCGGTGCGGAGCGCCTTCAATTCCGCCGAGTTGAGAGCGAGTTGCTCCCGCATCCTTTTATTATCCGCTTTCAGGATGCGGATCTCCTCGCTCTCGGACCTGGCCGCCTCGACCTCGTCCATCGACCCCAAAATGGTGTGGCAGGCCCGGTTCATCCGCCCCCATACCTCCCCCTTAAGGTTACCCGATACCCTAGCGGCCTCGAGGATATCCCTCGCCGCCATACGGGTGGCGTCTATTGGGTCAGCCTCCTGCCGACCCTCTAGGCCATCCATGGGCTCGGGGGAACGCGAGGCCGATCGGGAAAGCGACACCGAGCGCGAGCGCGAGACCGAGCGAGAGCGATTGCCACCCTTGGCACCTTCCCCCTTCCTTCCCCCCTTTCCACCCTTGGGGCGGAGTTCGGGAAAGTCCCTCCTGTACTTGGCGGCAGGATCAGGATCAGCTCCCTCCTCGAAATGAGGCTCGAGCTGATAGAGCTTTGCTCTCAACCTGGCCGCCGCCAAGCCCGCGTAAGCCCCCTTGGGCTTCCCCCTCGCCGCCGAGTTGACCTTAGGCCCCTGAGGAGGCTTGGGGTCATCCGCCCTATTTGTGTGCGCCCTTTTGCAGGTCGAAGGGATGAGAATCTCTTCGACCTCAATGACGCTGTCATCCCCGGAGTCGGAACCGGAAGTAGTTCCCCCCCCCTCCGGCGGACCCATTCCTTTTTTTGTAGGCGAGGCCATGCCGGCCCCTCCTACCTGAATACCAAATCTGGTCCAAATCCGACCTCTGAGATCGGAATTTAGACCAAACCTAACTTAAAAGTGGTCAAGTGCGAGTCGGTTTGCTATTTTCCCATACAAACTTGGGTTGAGCGCCTGAAATAGAAAAAATAGCAAAGTGAGGAAAAGTTTGTCCCCACTTTTGACCCACTTGCCGACGTCGCAGGAGGTTGGTTTAAAAACCAAAAGGTAGAGCTAGCTTGCGCCTCGCTACCTAAAACCTAAAAACCTATAAAAGGTTAATAGGTTCAAAGATATTGATTTTACCAACTCAGGTGAAAACCTTAAGTTGGTAAATCAAAAATCTCTGAACACCTTACAAAGGTTAAAGGTGAATAACTTTTGACCTAGAGGTCAAAAAGTAAAAAAGTACAGACAAAAAATTTAAAAAACTAAATTCCCCACCCGTCCCTTGGGGTTTTAAATTTTTACAAGGACTGTAAACAATTCAAAACAACCACCAAACCCAAAAAAGTAAGAAATTATTTTTCAAAACTTTGAGTGAAAACTCGAAGTTTTGAAAAATTGAAATTTCAATACAAAAATTAGAAAAACGAAACAAACACAACGCTATAATTAGCGGAACCGGTGCCGGTACTCCCGCCCAAAAACTGGGCAAGGTGGAATAACGGCAACCCCGACAAAATTACAACGAAAAAATGTAAACAAACCCTAAAACTAAAGAAAAATTACAGTGAATATTTACAAATTGGCAAGGCCAATAATTCAGGAACTTTCGTTCCGAAAATTACTGAACCTAAACCGACAAAACAAACAGAATCTCCGCTATCTCCTAGCCCTGAAAAGGGCTCGAAAAGATAACAGGAAGACAAACGACAAAATATACAAAAACGTAAAAAATCCAACAAAAAATTACCAACCGCAAATGCAAATCAGTCAAAAATAACGCCAAGTCGTGTGTGAAAGAAGAATCGAAAGCAGTATCCAGTAAGCAAAAAAATGTCGTCTTTGGTAACCGAATATCGCATAAATCCCTCCAATAGCACCCGAGAAACAACCTCAACCTAACCTTTTTTTTTTTTTTTTTTTTTTTTTTTTTTTTTTTTTTTTTTTTTTGGCAGGGTGGAAAATGCTTTATGCATTCCCCTCACCATGGGAGTGGCGAGGGGATATGTGGGACTCACCCCGTCACCCCCCCTCCGAATGAGAGGAGGCAACGGAGCGCAACCCACTAAAAACCACCCTGGCGTACCCTCCTGCCGGTTTGGCAAGACGCCGTGGAACCGCAAGCACTGGCCACGACGCCTTCCGGCAGCCCCAGCTGGTTTCGGGGCTACCTGCGCCGATGGAGAGAGGGGCCGAGCACGCGTGGCCCTTCTCCCAGACCGCCCAGTGACTAGCCTATGGCAGGTGGGGGACTCCCATCCCCCACCTGCAGCCACTAAGGGTTGAGGCGGGCGGCAAACCGCCGCCGCCTCAACCCTTGCCGTCTGCGCCGGAGGGGATGCGCGAGAGGAGATTCCTCGCGCTCCCGCTCCGCGGCCTCCTTATGCGAGATAACTGACTCACAAAAGGAGGCCACAGCCTTCCAGGACCTGTCACTGCACAGCATTGCAGAGACAACGCTGTGCAGGGAGAGGTCCCACTGCCCTATGGCTAGTGCCATGGTGCTGCGCTCCGAGCTCCAACGACTGCACACCTCGAGGGTGTGTTGAGCCGTATCGTCCGGATCGCCGCACTCATGGCACTGTGGGCCAGGCTCCCTCCCAATCTTGTGCAGGTAATGACCGAAACACCCATGTCCGGTCATCACCTGCACAAGCCTGTACGACGTAGCGCCGACTGCCCTTTCCAACCATAGGTCCAGCGACCCTAGAATCGCCCCTATAGTACGAGTACCATAGGGGGAGTCCTCGAGGTCGCTTTTCCATCTATCTCGCAGTCGGCGCTCCGTCATACGGCGCGTCTCTTCCAACTCCTCAGGGTCCGGGCGTTCACCCCTCGCCCGGGCCCTTGACCTAAGTCGGTAGGTCTCCGCCTGCACCTCTGCATCCAACTCCCAGGGTGGGGTGCAGGCGAGGAGGCAGGCCGCGGCGTGGGCCACAGTCATGTAGGCCCTCACAATTCTGAGGGCCACCACCCGCTGGGGCCTTCTCAGCAGGGCCTTGTTTCGGGCGGACAGCTTATCGGCCCAAATTGGGGCCCCATAGAGGGCCATGCTCCTAGTAACGCCGGCGTAAAGACGCCGGCATAGGGAGCCTGGACCGCCCACATTGGGCAACAAACGGCCTAGAGCCGAGGCGGCGCCCACGATTCGGGGAGCCAGTCTTACGAAGTGCTCCCCAAAATCCCATTTACGGTCCAGTGTAAGCCCCAAGTACTTGATATGGGGTTTTATCTGGACCGTTTCCCCCCCCAAAGTGAGCGCTGCACCCGCCGGCAGCCTCCACCCCCTTCCCCGCCCCCCGAAGACTATCGCCTCAGTCTTCGGGAGAGCCACCTTTAGGCCGAGCTGCTCGATACGGGAAATTGTCAGCTCGGCTGCCACCTCCGCCCTCCTCATGGCCTCCCTCAAGTCGGTCCCACGCACGGCCACCATTGTGTCATCTGCGTAACAAATAACGGCCGTCCGTGGGATCAACGCCCCCCTGATTGCCCAGTCGTACCCCAGGTTCCACAATAATGGGCCGAGTACGGAACCCTGGGGCACGCCACAGGCCATCTCCCTGACCCCTCGCCGACCGTCTTTTTCCTCATAGAGCACTACCCTCCCGGTTAGGTAGTGCCCTATGACCCGCCGCAGGTAGGTAGGCACTTCGTGGTATCGAAGTGCCTCCTCGATGACCTGATAGGGGAGGGTGCCGAAGGCGTTAGCGATGTCTAGCGACACCGCTACGACACCCTCACCCCTGCCCGACGCGTCCTCGCAGAAGTCCCTGAGGGACTTCAGCGCGTCGAGCGTAGATCGCCCCTCCCGGAACCCGAACTGTCTTTCAGAGACGTTCGGGCCGGCGGTCTCGAGGTGCTGCAGGATCCTGGAGGCCAGGATTCTTTCGTACATCTTCCCGGCCTCATCCAGCAGTACTATGGGGCGGTAGGCGGAAGGACAGTCGGGGGGTCGACCCTCTTTACGGAGGAGGCAGAGCCTCCCCTCCTTCCACGTCCCCGGGAACACACCCTCCCTCAGACAGTCATCCATAAGTTGCCTGAGGCGGCTCCCGAGGTGTTTTAGGGCAATTGGGAGGATGCGACCGGGAACCCCGTCCGGGCCCGGGGCTTTTTTACATCCCCGAAGTCGGTCAACCACTCTTTCGAACTCGTCGTCGCTGATGGGCGTGACGACGAGTTCGCCCTCCGGCTCCGCCAGTGGCACGGACATCACTGGGGGAGTGATCGTTGGAGCTGCCGGGAACAGCCCCTCGATCACCCTCCGAAGGAGGGATGACTCCAGGGAGTCCATAGGGGGGGCAGTGCGCATCTTATTGCGCACCACCCTATACGGCCGCCCCCACGGATCTCTGTCGAGGGTAGCCAAGAATGAAGCATGCGCCTCATCCTTGGCCTTGGCAATTGCCAGTTGGAGGGCCCCCTTTGCCTCCTTGAGGGCCTCGTGAAGCCCCTCCTCTTCATCGGTTGTATGCCGCCTCCGCCTGCAGTGCTGGTAGGCGTTCCGAGCACTGTTGGTGGTGGTTCGAAGGGCCGCGATCTCTGCGGACCACCAGTATACACTCCTGCGGGCGAAAAGACGCCTCGCCCGGGGCATAGCAGCTCCACATATCACCTGCAGTGTGGAGCGGAAACGGGCCGCCCGCTCTTCGACTCCGAGTGAGGCAGGTGGGGCAGCACACCATGCCTCCACCATCGCCGCTTCATCCGCCATGGCCCTGTTCAAACGGGACAGGGTCCATTTGGGGAACTCTCCCCCCCCTCTTCGCCTCCCCCTTGGGACGGGTGGCGTCTGGCCGACATGTGAGGAGACCCTCATCTTGATATACAGGTGGTCGGACAGGGTCTCCACGTCCTCCAGGACGCGCCAGTCTGTTACGCGTGCGGCAATGGCAGGGGTGGCGAACGTTATGTCCACAATGGACCCCCCATTCCACCGCACGCAAGTGTTAGCGTTGCCCTGGTTTAGGACTTCCAGGCCCACCATTGCCACCCAGTCACTCAGGACCGCCCCGCGCGGGTCCGTGATGGGGGAACCCCATGCCACACTCTTGGCGTTGAGGTCCCCCAGAACCATCACCTGTTGTGGGGCCGCCCTCCTGACGACCCCCTGCAGGACCCCGAGGAACACCTCAAAATCGGCCAACGGTCTATTGGGGGAGAAGTACACCGCAACGAGTACGGTGTGTTCCCACTTGGCCGCCACGAACCCCGGGCCAACCTCGATCTTTGTCAGGGGTGGGAAATCCCCGACCGCCGGAACCACCACAGCCACCCTTTCGTCCGTCGACCCTACCCAGTTAGGTAGGGCGGGGACAAAGTACGGCTCTGCCACCACGGCAACGCTAATGGACCACTCCGCCATGGTCTGCATGAGCAGATCCTGTGCTCTGGCGGAGTGGTTGGCGTTGACCTGCAGGAGATCTAGATGCGGGTGTGCTGGCATTTAGGTGTCCATGCAAGTCTCTTCCAGGGCCCGATCGGCGGGTGCCACCGCGGGGGCTTTCGTCGGCTTAGGGGGGGGACGAGGGCGTTGTTGGGGCCTAGCGTCCCTTCCTTTCGTTTCTGGGGGGAAACAGTTTTTTCCCCCCAACATATGACCAGCCGGGAGTTTGGCATGGTCGCACACTGCACACCATGCTTTCTCCCAGCAATCCCCCATTTTGTGCCCCTCTCTGCTGCACCGGAAGCACAGCGTGCTCCGGTCCACGCTTGAGGGGCACAATTCCCTCGAATGACCGACACCATAGCACTTGTAACAGCGCATCGGTGTCGGTCCCTCTGCTGTGATCCTGGCGGAGGCCCAGCCCACCGGGATCCGGCCCGTCCTCATAAGCGCCCTCGCGCTCACCACTGGGCATTGGACCAAGACGACTCCAGTGCCATCGTGTAAGACGCGGACGGCTCCCACCTTCACCTGGGCCTCCTTGCAGCCCCCAGCACTGGCAATGGCCTTCGCCACCGTCTCCTTCGTCGCCGACTCGTCCAAGCCAGTGACTCGGAGCCCGGCCATCTTCACAGGGCGGGTCACGTAGGCCACGTCCCCCACTATGGCCTGCAGTTTTGCGGCCAGGTCGTCCGCCGTTTTGCCGCTTTCCACCCCTGGGACCTCAATGACCCTCGCCCCCGTCATTGAGGCCCGGACCCGTACGTGATCCAAGCCTACCTCCTTCAGGCTTAAGGCATTGATGGCCTTAGCCATGGTGGCCTGCAGTGTGCAGGTGGCCTCCTTCTTCAAGGTAACGACCACCGCCGCCGTCTTCGGGACGGACAGAGCCTGGGGCCTAGGTGCTACCCTCCTCGCAGGGGTCTTCTTCATCTGGGGGGGGGAGGACTTGGATTTCTTCTTCTTCCGAGCCACCAAGTTCCACGGAATGTTCATGGACCGAGGCGGCATTTGGCCCGAGGGGCCGGGTTCTCCCTCCGAGGGCTGGGGAGCTCTCGAGGCCGTGGCAGCCTTGGCTGCTTCGGTGATAGTCGGGGAGGCTTGACGGATGGGGGTTTTCGCCTTTTTAGCCGCCTTCGCCTTTTTAGCCGCCTTCGTCTTTGGTCTT
Source organism: Acleris literana (assembly GCA_946894065.1). Taxonomy (NCBI): domain Eukaryota; kingdom Metazoa; phylum Arthropoda; class Insecta; order Lepidoptera; family Tortricidae; genus Acleris; species Acleris literana. Next base: position 2,731,933 of record OX335670.1, on the reverse strand, counting down.
CCATCCCCTAGTCTGGCCTCGGACTCTACTGTGATCGCCTGGGGTGGGGTCGGCGGAGCTAGCGTTGTGGCCTTCGACTTGGGGGGTGGAGGTGGAGCAGGCTTTGCTGCTCGTTTGTCAGTTGCCAGCGGGGGGCGGAGGATCGGCTCCGCAGGAAGGCGCATGTTGACCTCCTCGATTCTATCATTGATCATCTTCCCCAAGCTGAGGAAGAGGTCCCGCTTCATGCACTCGATCGCCTCTGTCAGGTCCGCAGTGCTAAATTGAAGTGGCGGTGGGGCCTGGGTCTCCCTCTCGGAGAAGGACTTCCGAAGCGCCTTCAACTCCGACTGGCAGAGGGCGAGTTCATTCCGCATCCTCTTGTTATCAGCCTTAAGTATGCGGATCTCCTCGCCCTCGGACTTGGTGGCCTCGACCTCGTCCATTGCCATCATAATTGACCGACAGGCCCGGTTCATCTCCCCGCGGATATTCCCCTTGAGGTTTCCGGATTTCCGGGCCGCTTCCAGTATCTCTTTCGTCGCCACACGGACAGCCTCTATGTGGTCGATGTAGTACCCACCCTCCAGGCCACCCGTGTGCGGGGGAGAGCGCGAACGCGATCGTGAGCCCGATCGCGAACGCTGCCTGTCCCCACCTTCCACCACCCTTCCTCTCTTCCCCCCCTTGCCCCCCTTAGGGGGGAGTTCGGGATAGTCCCTCAAGTAAGAGGAGCTGGCTGCAGCGTCAGCATCCGTATCGGAGTGGTGCTCCGCTCGGTACTGCCGGGCTCTAATTCTTGCCGCAGCCATCCCCGCATATGCCCCCTTGGGCTTCCCCCTTACTGCCGTGTTCACTTTAGGCAAGGTAACAGGCGTCCTGTCCTCATCGTCATCTTCATGACTCCTTTTAGGAGCCTGAGGAGCCGTTTTCTCGACCACCGTGGGGTCGTCATGTTCCAGTTCCGAATCGTCAAAATGTTCAGTGTCCGTTTCCTTAGGGGTCGCCGACCGTGGCCCGAGCTCCAAACGTTCCAATCGGACGACCGGGGTAAGCGCCCGCGCCCTGTTATCTTCGGTTTGGCTCTTAGAAGAGCCGTTTTCAGGTTGGCCCTGAGAAGGGCCGTTTTCAGGTTGGCCCTGAGAAGGGCCGTTTTCAGGTTGGCCCTGAGAAGGGCCGTTTAGAGGGGTTTTAAAAAGTTCCATTTTTAGTCCCACGAGTAATAGGGATATACTGGTCGATCCAGGAGGTGCCCGTGCACCTGGACAAGCCTAGCATCTCCCGTCAGAGGGTCGGCAGGTACTCTGACGGGGCAAAGCACTATCGACTGATCGCCCTTCAGCCACCCACCCTCTCGCGGTGCTGCGCCGCTTAGGGTTAAGGGATTTTTTAGTGAGGTTTACTCCTCTCGACCCGGCCAGCTAAGGCAAGGTCCTCGGTCCGTCGGAGCCGCGAGACGTGATCCACGACACTCCGAACGGGAAACGAGTTGGTCCGACGTCGACAAATGCCGAGTGCGCCTGGCACATCGCCGCACCCGTTGTACCTCTTTCGAGGACAACCCCCAACACTGTTGCATCCACAGCGCACTCTCACTAGGAGAGTGGCCGGGAGCAACTCCCGCCGGATATTAGCCATGGGCTGAAAGAATCTCCCAAAGGAAGAAAGTCTCAGCCAATGCCCAGGGTGCACCAGCCCAGATGCTGCGTTCTCTCCGGATCGAGATCAAGAGAGACTGCAGCACCCAGGCCAACGTGGAGGAATCCGGCCCGCACCCCACCTCAACCTAACCTAACCTAACCTAACCTAACCTAACCTAACCTAACCTAACCTAACCTAACCTAACCTAACCTAACCTAACCTAACCTAACCTAACCTAACCTAACCTAACCTAACCTAACCTAACCCCAGTCACGCTCCTCCCGCCGCTCTGAGCGTCACGTTTTTAAGCTGCTCCGCGCTCAAAAATCGCCTTTAAATAGTAAAAACAGTGTTTTTGCAGCAAAAGTGACACCATTGGATGCGCGCTGTCGCCCTCTGCCTAAAAGTGAAATTATTATTTAAATCGGATCAAATTTTAAAGCACAGTGACGTTTTTAGTGGATTTTTTAAGGATAAAAAACCTCAAGACGCGTGCGGCACTCGAAAGTGATCGACAATCTCACATCCTTCAAGTGCACATCGCTTGGTCCTAGTGAGTGCTACAATCCGGCTGAGTCCCGGAATTTTACCGGGCTAACCGGGCTTAGTGGCTGCGGGTGGGGGATGGGAGTCCCTCGCCCGCCGTAGGCTAGCCACTGGGCGGTCTGGGAGAGGGGCCACGCGTACTCGGCCTCTCTCTCCCTCGACGCGGGAAGCCCCGGCAAATGGCTGGGGCGGCCGGTAGACGTCGTGGAGAAAGCTTTGGCGGGTTCCACGGCGTCTTGCCAATCCGGCAGGGGGGTACGCCAGGGTGGTTTTTAGTGGGTTGCGCTCCGATGCCCCCTCTCATTCGGAGGGGGGGTGACGGGGTGAGTCCCACATATCCCCTCGCCACTCCCATGGTGAGGGGAATGCATAAAGCATTTTCCACCCTGTCAAAAAAAAAAAAAAAAAAAAAAAAAAAAAAAAAAAAAAAAAAAAAAAAAAAAAAAAAGGTTAGGTTAGGTTAGGTTAGGTTAGGTTAGGTTAGGTTAGGTTAGGTTAGGTTACCCGCATGGAGCTCTAAATGCCAGCACACCATTTAGAGCTCCTGCAGGTCAACGTCAATCACTCCGCCAGAGCACAAGACTTGCTCATGCAAGCTATGGCGGAGTGGTCGATTGACGTTGCGGTGGTGGCGGAGCCCTACTTCGTCCCTCCCCTACCCAATTGGGTAGGGTCGACGGACGAGTGGGTTGCCGTGGTTGTGCCGGCGGTCGGCAACGGTCCCCCCCTTATCAGGTTAGAGGGCGGCCCAGGGTTTGTGGCGGCCAAATGGGGGAGTGACACCGTACTTGTTGCGGTGTACTTCTCCCCCAATAGGCCGCTGGCCGCCTTCGAGGTCTTCCTGGGGGTCCTGGGGGGGGTCGTGCGGAGGGCGGCCCCGCGCCAAATAATAGTCCTGGGGGACCTCAACGCCAAAAGCGCGGCGTGGGGTTCCCCCATAACGGACGCGCGCGGGGGTGTGCTGAGGGATTGGGTGGCGGCAACGGGCCTAGTGGTCCTAAACCAGGGCAGCGCCAACACTTGCGTGCGGCGGCAGGGGGGGTCCATCGTGGACGTAACGTTCGCGACCCCTGCCATTGCCGCACGCCTAACGGATTGGCGTGTCCTGGAGGACGTGGAGACCCTCTCTGACCATCTGTACATCAGATTGAGGGTCTCCACAAGAGGGGGCCAGCCGCCACCCATCCCAGGGGGGGGGCGTAGAGGGGGGGCGGAGGAGTTCCCCAAGTGGTCCCTGTCCCTTCTGGACAGGGCCAAGGCGGACGAGGCGGCGATGGTGGAGGCATGGTGTGCTGCCCCACCCGCCGCCTTGGGTCTGGAGGAGAGGGCCAGCCGGTTCCGCTCGGCGTTACAGGCCGTCTGCGGAGCCGCCATGCCCCGGGCGAGGCGCCTCTTTGCCCGGAGGAAGGTATACTGGTGGTCCGCAGATATTGCGGCCCTGCGGACCACCAGTAACAGTGCCCGCCGCGCCTACCAACACTGTAGGCGCAGGCGGCACACCGCCGAGGAGGAGGAGGGGCTCTACGAGGCCCTCAAAGAAGCTAAGGGGGCCCTCGTCCTGTCCATAGCGAAGGCCAAGGATGACGCACACGAGTCATTCTTGGCCACGCTGGACGGGGATCCGTGGGGGAGGCCGTACAGGGTGGTGCGCAACAAAATGCGCACCGCCCCCCCCATGGACTCCTTGGAGCCCCCCCTCCTGAGGAGGGTCATCGAGGGACTGTTTCCGGCAGCTCCCTCGATAACTCCCCCGGTGATGACCGAGCCACCGGGGGACTTGGAGGACCCACTCGAACTCGCCATCGCGCCGGTAAGCGATGACGAGTTCGACAGGGCGGTGGACCGGCTCCGGGGCTGCAAGAAAGCCCCGGGGCCCGACGGAGTACCGGGTAAGGTGCTCCCCATCGCCCTTAAACACCTCGGGGACCGACTCAGGCAGTTGATGGACGACTGCCTGAGGGAGGGACGGTTCCCGAGGGTGTGGAAGGAGGGGAGGCTCTGCCTCCTCCGAAAAGAGGGTCGACCCCCCGACAGTCCTTCTGCCTATCGCCCCATAGTGCTGCTGGATGAGGCCGGGAAGATGATGGAGAGGATCCTGGCCTACAGGATCCAGCAGCATTTGGAGACCGCCGGCCCGAACGTCTCAGACAGACAGTTCGGGTTTAGGGAAGGGCGGTCTACGCTCGACGCGCTGAAGTCCCTTAGGGACTTCTGTGAGTACGCGTCGAGCAGAGGGGAGGGTGTGGTGGCGGTGTCGTTGGACATCGCCAACGCGTTTGGCACCCTCCCCTATGGGGTGATAAGGGAGGCACTAACTTACCATCAAGTGCCTCCCTACCTGCGGCGGATCATAGAGCACTACCTCACCGAGCGGGTAGTGCTCTATGAGCAGAGGGACGGTCGACGGGGGTCGACGGAGATGGCCTGTGGCGTACCCCAAGGTTCCGTGCTCGGTCCGCTTTTATGGAACCTGGGGTACGATTGGGCCATCAGGGGGGAGTTGCTCCCACGGACGGCCACCATCTGCTATGCAGATGACACCATGGTGGCCGTGCGTGGGACCGACATGAGGGAGGCGCTGTGCCGGGCGGAAGCGGCGGCCGAGCTGACCATTTACCGGATTGGTCGGCTCGGCCTGAGGGTGGCCCTCCCGAAGACTGAGGCGATAGTCTTCGGGGGGCGGGGGTGGAGGCTGCCAGCGGGCGCGGCGCTCACCTTGGGGGGGGAGTCGGTCCCGATCAAGCCCCATATCAAATATCTGGGGCTTGTCCTGGACCGACGCTGGAATTTCGGGGAGCACTTTTCACAGTTAGCTCCCCGAATTGTGGGCGCCGCGTCGGCGCTGGGTCGGCTTCTGCCGAACGTGGGTGGGCCGGGCTCCTTGTGCCGCCGGCTATATGCCGGCGTTACAAGGAGCATGGCTCTGTACGGGGCCCCCATCTGGGCGGACAAGCTGTCCGCCCGGAACAGGGCCCTGCTACAGAGGCCACAGCGGGTGGTGGCCCTCCGAATTGTGAGGGCCTACATGACGGTGGCCCACGCCGCGGCCTGCCTCCTCGCCTGCACCCCGCCCTGGGAGTTGGACGCAGAGGTGCAGGCAGAGACCTATGCAGTTAGGTCCAGGGCCCGGGCGAGGGGAGAACGCCCGGACCCTGAGGAGGTTGAGGAGACGCGCCGGATGATGGAGCGCCGACTGCGGGACAGGTGGAAGGCGAACCTGGAGGACGCCCCCTATGGAACCCGGACCATAGGGGCGATCCTCCCGTCGCTTGACACCTGGTTGGGGAGGGCAGTCGGTGCTACATCATACCGGCTTGTGCAGGTATTGACCGGACACGGATGCTTCGGTCATTACCTGCACAACATTGGGAGGGAGCCCGGTCCGCAGTGCCATGAGTGCGGCGATCCGGACGACACGGCTCAGCACACCCTCGAGGTGTGCAGCCGGTGGAGTGCGGAGCGCCGCACTATGACACTGGCCATAGGGCGACAGGACCTCTCCCTGCACAGCGTTGTGTCTGCAATGCTGTGCAGCGACGGGTCCTGGAGGGCTGTGGCCTCCTTCTGCGAGTGTGTCATCTCGCAGAAGGAGGCCTCGGAGCGTGAGCGCGAGGAGTCTCCTCACGCGCATCCGCTCCGGCGTAGACGGCGGGGGGTGAGGCGGCGGCGTTTTGCCGCTCGCCTCAACCCTTAGTGGCTGCGGGTGGGGGATGGGAGTCCCTCGCCCGCCGTAGGCTAGCCACTGGGCGGTCTGGGAGAGGGGCCACGCGTACTCGGCCTCTCTCTCCCTCGACGCGGGAAGCCCCGGCAAATGGCTGGGGCGGCCGGTAGACGTCGTGGAGAAAGCTTTGGCGGGTTCCACGGCGTCTTGCCAATCCGGCAGGGGGGTACGCCAGGGTGGTTTTTAGTGGGTTGCGCTCCGATGCCCCCTCTCATTCGTGGGGGTGAGGGGAATGCATAAAGCATTTTCCACCCTGTCAAAAAAAAAAAAAAAAAAAAAAAAAAAAAGGTTAGGTTAGGTTAGGTTAGGTTAGGTTAGGTTAGGTTAGGTTAGGTTAGGTTAGGTTAGGTTAGGTTAGGTTAGGTTAGGTTAGGTTAGGTTAGGTTAGGTTAGGTTAGGTTAGGTTAGGTTAGGTTAGGTTAGGTTAGGTTAGGTTAGGTTAGGTTAGGTTAGGTTTTTGGGGAGCACTTCGTAAGACTGGCTCCCCGAATCGTGGGCGCCGCCTCGGCTCTAGGCCGTTTGTTGCCCAATGTGGGCGGTCCAGGCTCCCTATGCCGGCGTCTTTACGCCGGCGTTACTAGGAGCATGGCCCTCTATGGGGCCCCAATTTGGGCCGATAAGCTGTCCGCCCGAAACAAGGCCCTGCTGAGAAGGCCCCAGCGGGTGGTGGCCCTCAGAATTGTGAGGGCCTACATGACTGTGGCCCACGCCGCGGCCTGCCTCCTCGCCTGCACCCCACCCTGGGAGTTGGATGCAGAGGTGCAGGCGGAGACCTACCGACTTAGGTCAAGGGCCCGGGCGAGGGGTGAACGCCCGGACCCTGAGGAGTTGGAAGAGACGCGCCGTATGACGGAGCGCCGACTGCGAGATAGATGGAAAAGCGACCTCGAGGACTCCCCCTATGGTACTCGTACTATAGGGGCGATTCTAGGGTCGCTGGACCTATGGTTGGAAAGGGCAGTCGGCGCTACGTCGTACAGGCTTGTGCAGGTGATGACCGGACATGGGTGTTTCGGTCATTACCTGCACAAGATTGGGAGGGAGCCTGGCCCACAGTGCCATGAGTGCGGCGATCCGGACGATACGGCTCAACACACCCTCGAGGTGTGCAGTCGTTGGAGCTCGGAGCGCAGCACCATGGCACTAGCCATAGGGCAGTGGGACCTCTCCCTGCACAGCGTTGTCTCTGCAATGCTGTGCAGTGACAGGTCCTGGAAGGCTGTGGCCTCCTTTTGTGAGTCAGTTATCTCGCATAAGGAGGCCGCGGAGCGGGAGCGCGAGGAATCTCCTCTCGCGCATCCCCTCCGGCGCAGACGGCAAGGGTTGAGGCGGCGGCGGTTTGCCGCCCGCCTCAACCCTTAGTGGCTGCAGGTGGGGGATGGGAGTCCCCCACCTGCCATAGGCTAGTCACTGGGCGGTCTGGGAGAAGGGCCACGCGTGCTCGGCCCCTCTCTCCATCGGCGCAGGTAGCCCCGAAACCAGCTGGGGCTGCCGGAAGGCGTCGTGGCCAGTGCTTGCGGTTCCACGGCGTCTTGCCAAACCGGCAGGAGGGTACGCCAGGGTGGTTTTTAGTGGGTTGCGCTCCGTTGCCTCCTCTCTTTCGGAGGGGGGGTGACGGGGTGAGTCCCACATATCCCCTCGCCACTCCCATGGTGAGGGGAATGCATAAAGCATTTTCCACCCTGCCAAAAAAAAAAAAAAAAAAAAAAAAAAAAAAAAAAAAAAAAAAAGGTTAGGTTAGGTTAGGTTAGGTTAGGTTAGGTTAGGTTAGGTTAGGTTAGGTTAGGTTAGGTTAGGTTAGGTTGGGGTGCGGGCCGGATTCCTCCACGTTGGCCTGGGTGTTGCAGTCTCTCTTGATCTCGATCCGGAGAGAACGCAGCATCTGGGCTGGTGCACCCTGGGCATTGGCTGAGACTTTCTCCTTATGGGAGAATCTTTCAGCCCATGGCTAATATCCGGCAAAAAAGGGGGGGGGGTCACCGAACCAGTGGCGGTATATCCACTTTCAAGGGCCAGCGCGGTCCCGGGGAACTAAATTCTCCCCGAAAGTGCGCATTTGTGGTGGAAGTTGCTCCTGGCTACTCTCCTCGGAGAGAAGTTGATGGATGCAGCTACGTCCTCAGTTTTTCAGAGGACGTAGAGCAGGAAGACGGACCTTGGAGGTTGTTGAGCGGCGGCAAGCTTAGGCTTCCGTCGGTCAAATCGTAATCCGGACCCGTAGGCGTCCGGGGCGATGGCCGCTGCGTGGGGCCGCGAGGAGACAACCTCTATAAAAATCCACACATGGCCAAGGGTGCAGTGGCCTTAAACGCACGCAAGGATGATGAGATGAGTGGTTTTAAAAATACACTACCCCAGGAGGGTACCCTAACGGGAGAATCCCTCCCCGTGTCTGCGGACACGGGCTGCCCCTTGTATTCTGGGGGGGGCAAAAGCCACGTCGTAGGTCAGCGCAATGCTAGCGCTGACCTTCGTGAACACGACCAGAGCAAATCCATACCGGACACCGAATCGGAGAGATTGTTGGAGATGGCGAGGCGGAAGGAGGCGGAACTGATAGAGGTAATTCTGGAGGCAGGCGATGTCTCCGACGCGTCGCTTCCATCAGTTCACGTCCGTACTGGTAAGAGGCCACATGCAGATGAGGACGAAGTGTTAACCGGGCCGGCTATCAAGCCCAAGGTTAACACTGCCAGACGGGGAAAGGGCTTCAGTACGGGTAAGACCATACTTAGGTTCCACGAGTTCCGAGACCCTTCGCCGCCTCAAAATCGTGGGAGGAAAGCCCTCAAAGGGGACAATAGAAGAAGGAGCTCGTCAGTCCCGCGGGACCGCAGCCCGGTTAACAATGAGAACGACGACGATGGAGGATACGTCTCTGTCGTCAGAAATGCCGCACTGCAAGTTATGGCAGAAACAAAAAAATGCGGTAATTTGAAGGGGGATGTCTGGGGCCGCATGAATATTGCATGTAATGATATTCTGGCGGCCGCAGACGTTCTTGATAGACGGAAAGGCGGAGGAGAGGACGTGGAGATGAGGGCCTTGCGAGCTGATAACAAACGCATGAGGGAGGAGCTCTCCCTCATGAAGAAGGAGCTAAAGGCCCTCAGGACGGCTTTCTCCGATAGGAAAAAGCAGCCTTCTCAGGGCACCACCACCGAAGACAGCCTGCCACATGCGTTGGGGCAGGCAATGTTAGAACTCCGAGAGGACCTCAAGAGGGACCTCTTCTTATCCATCGGGGAGATGGTGAACATCCGGATAGGGGAAGTCCGGGCCCTTCTCCCCGCTGGTCCGATTGTCCGCCCTCCACTTGCGGTGGACCGGAAAAAAAATGAGGCTCCCTCCGGGTTGCACCCCACGACCGTGCCGGCTCCTTCCACCAAGGCGGCTCCCCTGGCCAGAGCGGCTCACCCAGCCAGCGCGGCTCCCCGCGCCAAGCCAGCTCCTGCTGCTCGAAAGGCACCCCCGGCTAAGCCGGTGCGCCCGGCTCGTTCGACCAAAGGGGCAAGGCCGTTGGCTGCTCCCCGTCCCCCTCCTATCCGCGAGTTCGCCCCGCCAGTGGAGGCAGTGCAGGAGGCATTGCCTCCCACACAAATGTCGTGGTCGGATGCGGTCAAGAGGGGGAAGAAGAAAAAGAAAAAGAAGGCTGCCCTACCTCAGGCGGCTAAAGGCAACAAGCCCGCACCGGGCCCGAGGAGACTGCCTGCTCCCTCAACGGCTGCCGTAGTAGTAGCCGTGAAGGACGGAAGCGAGGCCACCTACGCCAGCGTCATGGCCAAGGCCATGAAGAGCTTCTCGTTGGCGGAGGTCGGCCTCGAACACGTGCGCGTCCGAAGGACGCAAACCGGGGCCCGCCTCATTGAGGTCCCTGGCGCGAATGGTGCCGCGGCCGCGGACGCGCTGCGCGAAAAAATTGACGGACTGGTGGGTGACGTGGCGAACGTTTACCGGCCCGTCAAGATGGCGGAAGTCCGGGTAGGTGGTCTCGATGAGACCATCTCCCCGGAGGATGTTGCGGGGGCAATAGCGGCCAAGACAGGGTGTTCTTCCACCCAAATCAAGGTTGGTGCCATCCGGGTCCGATATGATGGATCCGGAGTGACGACTGTCCAGTGCCCCGTGACGGCGGCAAACACGCTGGCGGCCACAGGACGACTACTGGTGGGGTGGTCGTCAGCCAGCGTAGTGGCACTGGGACGGAGGCCCATGCGGTGTTTCCGATGCCAAGGCATCGGACACAGCGGGGCCCTCTGCCCCTCATCGGTGGACCGGTCCAACTGGTGCCACAGATGCAGCGGGCCGGACCACTGGAGAGCCTCATGTGTAGCCGCGCCGCATTGCGACGTTTGCCTCAAGGCGCGACGGCCGGCGGACCACATCATGGGGGGGTGGAGATGCGCCCCGCCACACACCAGGGGCAAAGCTGGTCAAGCAATGACCCCGCCCATAAGGCGTGCCGCCAATGCGGCCAGCGAGGAAGGTAGCCAGATGGACCTCTAAATGCCAGCACACCGACAATTAGAGGTCCTTCAGGCGAACGCCAACCACTCCGCCCGAGCCCAAGACCTGCTCATGCAGGTCATGGCGGAGTGGAGCATTGGCGTTTTGGTGGTGGCCGAGCCGTACTTCGTCCCCCCCCAGCCCAACTGGGTCGGGGCGACGGATGGCTCGGTTGCGATTGTGATGCCGGCGATGGGTGACGTCCCTCCACTATCGGGAATGGCCCGGGGCTCAGGCTTCGCGGTGGCCAGGTGGGGAGACACTGTCCTGGTGGCAGTGTACTTCTCCCCGAACAAGCCACTGCGGGAGTTCGAAGTCTTCCTGGTAGTACTGGGAGGGATCGTCAGAGGGGCGACGCCGGCACAACTGGTGGTGATGGGGGACCTCAACGCCAAGAGCGCGGCGTGGGGTTCCCCCATCACAGACTCGAGAGGGGCGGCCCTCGAAGACTGGGCGGCGGCAATGGGGCTAGAGGTGCTCAACCGGGGCGACGCCAACACGTGTGTGCGGCGAAATGGGGGGTCGATCGTGGACGTTTCGTTCGCGACCCCCAGCATCGCCGCACGTATCACGGACTGGCGCGTCCTGGAGGAGGTAGAGACCCTCTCCGACCACCTGTACATTCGGATGAGGGTAAGCACTTCGCCGGGGGCACCGCCGCCCAGCTCGAGAGGGCGGAGTGGGAGAGGAGGAGGAGGGGCTTTCCCAAGGTGGACCCTGGCCCGCCTCGACCGAGGAATGGCGGAGGAGGTGGCTATGGTGGAGGCGTGGTGTGCGCCTCCGTCGGTCACCTTGGGAGTGGAGGAGCGGGCAGCCCGGTTTCGCACCGCACTTACGTCGGTGTGCGACGCGGCCATGCCGCGGGCCCGAAAGCTGCCCGCTAAGAGGCAGGTGTACTGGTGGTCGCAGGAGATTGCGGCCCTGCGAGCCTCCGGTGATGCCGCCCGCCGTGCCTACACCCATTGCAGGCGCCGGCGACACCTACCGGAGGAGGAGGAGCATCTCCACAGAGAGCTGAAGGAGGCGAAGAAGGCGCTCTCTGTGGAGATAGCTCGCAGGAAGGACGAGGCGCGTGAGGAGTTCCTGGCGACGCTGGATAGGGATCCGTGGGGGCGGCCTTACCGCATTGTGCGCAACAAGATGCGTTGCGCACCCCCCCTGGATGCCCTGGAGCCGGAGCTCCTCACGAGGATTGTGGAGGGTCTCTTCCCGGCCGCGCCGGCTTTTCAGCCGCCCGGCATGGTGGGCCCCACGGTTGAGGAGGTTGATCCAGTTGATCCCCCTACCGTGACGGACGACGAGATGGAGAGCGTCGTCGACCGTCTCCGGTCCTGCAGAAAGGCACCGGGACCGGATGGGGTACCGGGAAGAGTTCTCCACATTGTGGCGGAGCACCTCGGGGACCGCTTGCGGACCCTCTTTGATGATTGCATCAAAGAGGGGCGCTTCCCGAGGTGCTGGAAGGAGGGGCGCCTCGTCCTCCTTCGCAAGGAGGGAAGGCCGATAGATACCCCTGCCGGTCACCGCCCCATCGTCCTCCTAGATGAGACGGGCAAGATGCTAGAGCGCATCTTGTCCCGTCGCATCGTTCAACACCTGGAGGACGTGGGGCCTAACATCTCCGACCGGCAGTACGGGTTCCGTGAGGGACGGTCCACTATGGACGCGCTTTCGTCCCTCCGGAACTTCTGTGGGTACGCGGAGGAGAAGGGTGAGGGAGTCGTGGCGGTGTCGTTAGATATCGCCAACGCATTCGGCTCCCTGCCCTTCCCGGTCATCAGTGAGGCCCTCCGCTACCACAGGGTGCCCGGGTATCTACGGCGGATTGTGGAGCACTACCTAACCGACAGGGTGGTGCTCTACGATCGTGGAGGTCTGCGGATCGCCCACCCGATGTCGTGCGGTGTTCCCCAGGGGTCAGTGTTAGGACCCCTGCTATGGAACATCGGGTACGACTGGGTGATCCGCGGAGCGCTCCTTCCCCGCATGGCCACCCTTTGCTATGCCGACGATACAATGGTGGCCGTGCGGGGACGTGAGCTGGAGGAGGCCCTCCGGAGGGCGTCGTTGGCGGCAGACCTGATTGTTGGCCGCATCCGACAGCTGGGTCTGGAGGTGTCCCTCCCGAAGACGGATGCTATTATCTTCGGGGGGAGGGGATGGCGTCCCAGTAGTGGGACGACCATCCCTGTGGCGGGGGAGGCGGTCCAGGTGAAGGCCAACATCAAGTACCTCGGCCTCATCCTGGACCGGAGGTGGAACTTCGGGGAGCATTTCCGCCAACTTGCTCCCCGGGTGGTAGGCGCCGCGTCGGCCCTAGGCCGCATGTTGCCAAACGTTGGGGGGCCCCAAGCGCCATGCCGACGCCTGTTTGCAGGCGTCGTGCGTAGCATGGCGCTATATGGAGCGCCAATCTGGGCCGACACGTTGTCGGCCAAGAATAAGGCGCTCCTAAGGAGGCCCCAAAGGGTGGTGGCCCTCCGAATAGTGAGGGCCTACATGACGGTGGCACATGCGGCCGCGTGTGTCTTGGCCTGCACCCCGCCGTGGGAGCTCGATGCTCAGGTGCAGGCCGAGACATACCGGAGGAGGGTGGGGTTCCGGGCGCGAGGAGAACGCCCGGACTCCGAGACGATGGAGGGGGCCCGTCGAATGACGGAGCGGCGCCTGAGAGACCGGTGGAAAAGTGACCTGGAGGACTCCCCCTATGGACTCCGCACCATAGGGGCACTCCTCCCGTCGCTAGAACACTGGTTGAGTCGGAGGTACGGTACCGTCACGTACCGTCTTGTGCAGGTGATGACCGGGCATGGATGCTTCGGTCATTACCTGCACAAGATAAGGAGAGAGCCCAGTCCGGTTTGCCATGAGTGCGGCGATCCGGACGACACGGCCCAGCACACCCTAGAGGTGTGCTCGAAGTGGGATCCGGAGCGCCGATCTCTGGTTGCGGACACAGGGCTCTCCGATCTCTCACTGCACAGCGTGGTGTCGGCCATGCTGAGCAGTGAGAGATCGTGGTTGGCGGTCGTCTCCTTCTGCGAGAGCGTTATCTCGCAGAAGGAGGCGGCGGAGCGGGAGCGCGAGGAGGCCGTGGATGCGCACCCGCTCCGGCGTAGACGTGTGGGGCGAAGGCGGAGGCAGTCTGCCGCCCGCCTGAACCCCCAGTAGGACCGTGGGGATAGGGTCCCACACTATGGTCCTTCACGTCTGGGGGAGGGTTCGGGGTGTTAACCGAACCCTCCCTCCTTTGGCGCAGGTACCCCAGCGATAGGCTGGGGCGGCTGGGGGGCACCCAGTGGTGAATAGTCATCAGCCCACGGTGCCCCCGCTAACAGCCCTTGGAGGTTAACACCGGAGAGGTTTTAGACGGTATGCTTCCACCTCAGCTCTCGCAGGAGACTGGGGTGGTCGAGAGTCCGTCATACCCCCCCCATATGGCTACCCGGCCGGGGGGGACGATGCGTAAAGACATTTCCTCTCCGTCAAAAAAAAAAAAAAAAAAAAAAGGTTAGGTTAGGTTAGGTTAGGTTAGGTTAGGTTAGGTTAGGTTAGGTTAGGTTAGGTTAGGTTAGGTTGGGGTGCGGGCCGGATTCCTCCACGTTGGCCTGGGTGTTGCAGTCTCTCTTGATCTCGATCTGGAGAAAACGCAGCATCTGGGCTGGTGCACCCTGGGCATCGGCTGAGACTTTCTCCTTATGGGGGATTCTTTCAGCCCATGGCGAATATCCGGCGGGGGAGTTGGGGGGGAAGGTGACGATTGACTTTTCGTCTGAAAAGCCGCTTTGTCACCGCTACACTGAGGGGGGGAATGGGTAGGTTAAGTTAGGTTAGGGGGCGGGCTCGGCGTGCACTTACAATGCCGTCGAGTACTAACTACCCAAAACTAGAGGAGGCACGTCGACTCCTCTAGTACCCCGTACTCAGGTGTCTCTCCTCAACAATCCCCATCTAGCGGCGCTATGGGGTAGTCGAGAGACACTTGAACGGAGGGCTTGCCTTAATTGGCCGGCCCGCGAGATGGAAAACTCTATAAAACCCGACAGCCAAGTCGTAAAAACCTACAGAAACCAGGCGAAATCTGTTAGTATATAGCCTTACCCCTGGGATGGGCGTAACCCGGGGGTGGACTTTTTTATATCGACCCGTACTCGTGGGATTCAAAATGGACCTTAATAAAACAAAACCAAACCAACTTTTGATGACGGCGGCAGAGCCGCAGGGTGAGAGTGCACCTGAAAGCACATGTAACCCGGAGACAGTGACACCTGTCACTAAACAAGTTAAAATCGTGCTGGATCGACTCCCAGAGGTGAGCGCCAGCACGCAGTCAAAAAATGAAGGGTCAGGCGTATCGGAGTCTGACAGCGCCATGTCTTACGATACCGTAGGAGCAAATTCTGGGTCGCGCTTTTTCCGCCGCTCGGATAAAAAGAGACCCCATAGTCCGTCGGAAGACTCAGACTCCGGCGATAACGGCCGAAAAATGACTTCTAAGGGCCAAGGTGTCAAAAAGGGCAAAATTCGGCCGAAAGACGCAGACGACTGCACGGCCACGGAACTAGACAGTAGGGTCCAGGAAGCACTGGCCAGTATCAAGAGTGTGGCTCGATTGTCAAAAGGCCTTAAGGGAACTTCACAGAAGACTCTTAAAGAAGCGGTAACGGCAATCGCCCAAGTCACAGAGGTACTTCTGGAAAGGACATCGTCGGAAGAGGTAGCCAAGTTAAGGGCGGAGAACGCTCGCCTCTCGACGCGCATGACCGCCATGACCTCTGACTATGAGGCCTTGAGGCAAGATTTATCAGATCTGCGAAGGGAACGC
The DNA here is from genome assembly GCA_946894065.1 of Acleris literana. Lineage (NCBI taxonomy): Eukaryota > Metazoa > Arthropoda > Insecta > Lepidoptera > Tortricidae > Acleris > Acleris literana. The sequence continues at coordinate 2,716,715 of OX335670.1, read as the reverse complement.
AGGGACGGACCACCCGTGGAGCCGGCGAAAGAGTCTGACGTGAGCCGGCTATTGAAAGAAATGGCCAGCATCAATGCCAGATTCTCGGCTCTGGAGGGCAGACTTCTACGGCCACCGTTAGGAGTTAGAGCCAAGGTGCCGGATCAACCTAACGTACCGGCAATACCTGACGTTGTGACACCCAACCAAGGTAAAGACACAGAGCGAGGGGTTAAGAGTAAAAAAGCCAAAAAGAAAAGCATGGCAGCCAGAGAGGCAGCAGCGGCAACAAACACAAACCCGCTCCCTCCTACACCCATCACCCAAGCTGCTCCACAAGCCAAATGGAGTGAGGTGGCCGCAAGAGGCACAAAAAAAGGGACGAAGAAGGAAAAACCTACCAAGGCGCGTGGCAAGGTTCAACCCAAGAAGAAGACGGTCAAGCTGCGGGCTCATAATACCGCGGCGATTACGCTGACTCTCAAAGAAACGGCTGCGAACAACGGGGTTACGTACGCCACCGTGATGAAAGAGGCCATAGAGAAAGTGAACATGACTGAGTTAGGCATACCCAGTGTTCGATTTAGGACAGCTATGAACGGGGCAAGGATGCTAAAGGTATCTGGCCCTGAAGCCTCAATCAAAGCTGATTCTTTGGCGGCAAAGCTCAGGGAGGTTCTGAACGAAGAATTCGTAGGGGTACAGAGACCTGTTAAAAGAACTGAACTACGCGTTTCAGGTCTTGACGACTCAGCAACGCCCGAGGATGTAGTCGCCGCATTGGCCAGAGAAGGTGGTTGTACGACCGCCGACATAAAATGTGGCAAGATAGATTTTGGTCCGGGAGGATCTGGGTCGCTATGGCTTAGCTGCCCAGTTGCAGCTGCCAAAAAAGTTAGAAGTTCTGGCCGATTGCTCGTAGGTTGGGTGTCAGCCCAAGTAAAAGTACTGGAACCAAGGCAGCTGCGGTGCTTTAGATGCCTTCAAGTCGGACACATGAAAGTTCACTGCACCGCTGAAACTGACCGCAGCGAAGAGTGCTACCGCTGCGGCGAACCTGGTCACAAGGTGGCCGCGTGTTCTGCCTCACCAAAATGCTCAGTCTGCACCGCGGCTGGCAGACCTGCGGACCATAGGGTGGGTAGCAAAACATGCTCTCCGCCAATAATCAAGAGGACACGCTCGAAGCGGAAAGAGGCGGGTGCCATAAATGAACCCGCTGTCTCGGCTCCAGCAGCAGAGGAGGCTGAGTATATGAACACCACATAAATGGCCTTTAGAATTTTACGTATCCTCCAGGGAAATCTCAACCATTCCGCTAGAGCTCAGGATCTTTTGTTTCAAAGTCTAGCGGAGAGATCAATTCATCTGGCCATAGTTGCAGAGCCCTACTCGGTCCCACCTAGGGAAAACTGGGTGGTAGATCATTGTGACCTAGTAGCCATTATTGCGCAGACATCTGGTGGCTGTCCGCCTCTTGAAAAGGTGGTGAGGGGTTCTGGTTACGTCTCCGCATTTGTCGGAGGGGTGATGATTGTCGGGGCATACTTCTCTCCCAACCGGAGCCTTGCTGAGTTTGAACTTTTCTTGGTCGAGCTCGGCGCTCTAGTAGACAGAAGCCACCCTCGGCAAGTAATTGTTGCTGGGGACTTGAACGCTAAGTCCAGTGCGTGGGGTTCCCCAGCCACTGACGCGCGCGGTGAGGCGCTAGAGGAGTGGGTAGCGATGACCGGCCTAGTAGTGTGCAACCGGGGATCGGCGAATACGTGCGTGCGACGTCAAGGTGGGTCCATTGTGGATGTCACGTTCGCGAACGCCCCCTTTGCACGCCGTATCGAAGGCTGGGAAGTGCTAGAGGATGTAGAAACTCTGTCGGACCATCTGTACATCCGTTACGACATTTCTGCACCTCCGAATACCCCAAGAATTCCAACCCGATCCCCGCGGGCAGACAGCCCTCGTTGGGCATTGAAACGACTGGACCGGGATTTGCTTGAGGAGGCAGCTTTAGTCCAGACGTGGGTTTCGGCGCCCGAAGGCCCTGTCGAGGTTGAGCGGGAGGTGCAATGGCTGGGGGAGGCGATGACCAACATCTGCGATTCTGCCATGCCACGTGTCGGTCGTCATGCTCCTAAGCGTAAGCTGAATTGGTGGTCAGAAGAGCTGACGCAGCTGCGCAGGTCTTGCGAAGCTGCTCGACACCAGTTCCAGCGGATGCGCAGACGCCGCGTGAGGAACGAAGTGGAGATTTCGCGGCTATATGAAGCCTATAGTGAAACATGTAAGGTACTGAGGGCGGCGGTAGGCAGGGCCAAGGATCAGGACAGGGCAGGAATGCTGGAGACCCTTAACTGCGAGCCATGGGGAAGGCCGTATAAGGCAGTACGGGGTAAACTCCGCCCCTGGGCCCCCCCACTCACGCAGAGTCTCCAGCCTCAGCTGCTGGACCGGGTCGTTGGTGCCCTGTTTCCAGCCAGAGCTCATCACACACCTCCGCCAATGGTGCCACCAGGCTTCGGTGATGAAGAAGAGCCAACGAGTGCCCCAGAAGTATCTGAGGGGGAGCTGGGAGCGGCGGTGCTACGGCTCCGCTTAAAGTCCACTGCTCCAGGACCCGATGGGGTTCCTGGACGTGCGTTGGCGTTAGCCCTAGGGCCTCTAGAGCCGCGGCTGAGGGCGCTGATGAGCGTGTGTTTTGAGCAAGGCCAGTTTCCGGAAGAATGGAAGACGGGGAAACTAGTTTTGCTGCAAAAGCCTGGGCGACCGGCAGATTCACCTTCGGCGTATAGGCCGATCGTTTTACTTAACGAGGTGGGCAAGCTTTTTGAGCGTGTGGTTTCGACCCGTCTTATTAAACACCTAGAGAGGGTTGGACCCAACCTCAGCACCAACCAGTATGGATTCCGTCGGGGCCGGTCCACAATCGATGCAATTGCACGGTTGAGGGCCTTGGTGGATGAAACGGTGGAAAAGGGAGAAATGCTATTGGCGGTATCCCTTGACATCGCCAACGCATTCAATACACTGCCTTTTGCCACCATATTAGAGGCGCTGAAGTTTCATGGCGTACCCGGGTATCTGCGGAAGACGATAGAGACTTATCTCACCGATAGAGCCGTAGTCTACCCGGGATATTTCGAGGAGGGTCGAAGGAGTGTGGCGTGCGGTGTTCCACAGGGGTCGGTTCTAGGACCGCTCCTGTGGAACATTGGGTACGATTGGGTGCTGCGCGGGGTCTACTTGAAGGGGGTCGATGTACTTTGTTACGCCGACGACACCCTGGTAACTGCCCGCGGTAGCTCCCATCGGGAGGCCTTGATAGTGGCTACGGCAGGAGTGGCACACGTGGTGGCCAAGATCCGGCGACTGGGGTTAGAGGTGGCTCTAGAAAAGTCCGAGGCCATATTTTTTCCTGGCCGAAGAAGAATGCCACCTCCCGGGTCCATGCTGCAGGTTGGAGGTGTGTCCATCGCTGTCAAGGGTACCATGAAGTACCTAGGATTGGTCCTTGACAGTCGATGGAACTTCGAGGAACATTTTCGCCTCCTGAGCCCGAAATTGGTGGCAGCTGCCTCTGCTCTAGGTCGGCTTTTGCCGAACGTGGGTGAGCCGAGCACAAACTGCCGCCGTCTGTACATGGGCGTGGTACGCTCCATGGCACTTTATGGGGCTCCTATATGGGCAAAAACCCTGACCGCCCAAGGGAAGACTTTGCTGCGTAGACCTCAGCGAGTCATAGCGGTCAGGGTATCAAGGGCGTATCGCACCACCTCTTACGAGGCGGCGTGCGTGTTGGCGGGATCCCCACCATGGGATCTTGATGCGGAGGCGCTGTCCACCATTTATTGGAGGACGGGGGAGCTCAGAGCTGAGGGTGAAGAACCACTCCCGGAGCTACTAACCCGCTGGAGAACAGTTGCCCGTCAGGCAGTGCTCCGGAAGTGGAAAGCCAGGCTAGATGAGCCAAAATCCGGCCACTGGACTATCACGGCGATTCGACCCGTTCTTGAAGAATGGGTCGAAAGACAAAAGGGTGGCGTATCCTACCACCTTGCGCAGATCCTAACAGGACATGGTTGTTTTGGTAGGTTCCTGTGGAAGGTGGTAGGCAGGGAGCCAACTCCTCAGTGCCATCATTGTCATGGCAATGAGGACACGGCACAACATACGCTAGAGATTTGCCCGAGTTGGGCTCAGGAGCGGGCGCAATTGGCGAACGTGGTCGGCCATGACATCTCCCTGCCAGCCGTTGTTCACGCCATGGTCGGCAGTGACAGGTCATGGGATGCGGTAGTTTCTTTCTGCGGCGACGTAATGTCGCAGAAAGAGGCGGCAGAAAGGGACCGGGAAGAGGACCCCTCCTCCCTTCCCATACGCCGCAAAAGGCTAGGGCGCAGGCGGTTGGATTATAACCGCCACCTGCCGCCCTAGACGTGAGCCCTGGGTGGTGGAAATGGGGATTTCCACCTCCCACTGGACAAGGGTTCACAAGCTGGTTGGCGTGCCAAATGTTCCAGGCACGCCACTGATGTTGCAGGGGACATAGTAGTCCCGATTGGAATTAGGTCCTGCTGGACAGCCGCCGACGGGGTTGTGGAGTCGCAACTCGCGTGACCATGGCCCCGTCCCCATGGCGGAATCGAATGGAACATCGTGGGGTTTTAGTCAGTAAGAGTCTGACATAACCCACCGCTCTCCCCAGGCGGTGGGTATCCATGAGGATTTCCCCACGTAAAAAAAAAAAAAAAAAAAAAAAAAAAAGGTTAGGTTAGGTTAGGTTAGGTTAGGTTAGGTTAGGTTAGGTTAGGTTAGGTTAGGTTAGGTTAGGTTAGGTTAGGTTGGGGTGCGGGCCGGATTCCTCCACGTTGGCCTGGGTGTTGCAGTCTCTCTTGATCTCGATCCGGAGAGAACGCAGCACCAGGGCTGGTGCACCCTGGGCATTGGTTGAAACTATCTCCTTATGGGGGATTCTTTCAGCCCATGGCTAATATCCGGCAGGGGGGGGGTAGGTTAGGGGGCGGGCTCGGCGTGCGCTTACACTGCCGTCGAGCACTTACCGCCCAAAACTAGAGGAGGACGTCGACTCCTCTAGTACCCGTACTCTGGCGTCTTGCTTCAACAACCCCATCCAGCGACGTAATGGGGTAGTTGCAAGTTGCTAGAACGGAGGGCTTGCCTTCATTGGCCGGCCCGCGAGATGGAAAACTCTATAAAACCCGACAGCAAAGTCGTAAAAACCTGCAGACACCAGGCGACCTCTGCTAGTATATAGCCTTACTCCTGGGATGGGCGTCACCCGGGAGTGGACTAGTAACGACCCGACTCGTGGGACTAAAATGGATAAATATAAAAACAAAAACTTTACATACACAGATGAAGAGATAGACGACAGTACGTACAGTACTACTGAAGAGGAGGGGAACTCGGAAACGAGTGTCCGAAATTTCGAAGGACGTTCAGAACAACGGCGAAAACGTCGAATTGTGGATACCGGAGACGGTGAGGAGGAAAGGCGTGCTGGCGCTGGGCTAAATAAGCCGCTTTTAAAAAGAGGGCGAGGCCGCCCCCCCACAACTGGGGAGTATGTTGGCTTAGCGAAAGCGAAGATGGCGTTGGTAGAGGCCGAACGAGAAAGAATGATGCTCGAAGCAGAGTCGGAGCTCATTGCCTCCACCCGCCAATTGAGGAACAAATCTGCTCCCTCGTCTCAGCTTCCTGAGACGAGCGTCGATGCTGATAGCGCCAACTCGTTGATTAAGTTGGTACAGGAGAGTGTGGTCGCCATCCATAAGGTGGCAACTTCCTCGAAAAACTTGAAAGGGACATACGTACGTGTCCTCAAAGACGCAGCGGACAATATTAAGGACGCGTGTGAAGTCTTGATGGTCCGCTGCGTCTCAGACGAGACGGTGCGAATGCACGCTGAAAATAAAAGGCTGCGGGAGGAGATGGAGGGGCTACGCAAGGAGCTGGCAGACCTCCGAACACAAGTGGAGGAAGATAGGAGAAGGCAAAAGGTGGTGGTAGATCCGCCACCTCGAGCCGCCTCTCCGCCTAGGATTGAAACCGAAGAACTGGTGCGCACCATCATGTGTCAGGTGGGTACCATGATCAGCGCCCGGTTCGACGGTATAGAGGCCAGACTGCTCCCGGAGGTGCGCTTGCGACCCTTGCTGGCGGCAGATAGAAGGTTATCGGGATGCGTGGACGATTTCTCTGCTGCCGACACGTCGTACCATCCAGAGCCTTGCACTGGTGAGAACTCTATACCTCCCATGCACCCTAAGGCGAAAAACGCGAAGACGATACGGAGCACGCCCACACAGTCATCACCCAAGGCATTGCACCAAGCCTATTCGACTGTTGTCAAGGAAGGCTCTAAGAGGAAAAAGAGTAAAGGAAAGAAGGATGGCCAGGGCCCGTCTACTTCCTCCGCCCCAGCTCCGAAGGCTGCGCCTCCAGCCCAAAAGAAGCAGAAGGGCAAGAAAAAGAAGAGGAAGAGGAAGCGTAAACCGCGTATAGTCACTCCTCAAACAACAGCGGTGGTAATTACCCTTAAGCCGGAGGCGTCACAGAAAGGGTTGACCTATAGAGACGTAATGGTGAAGGCAATAAAGTCATTCAAACTAAGTGAGGTAGGCTTAGAACACATCAAGGCTCGTAACACTGTTAGCGGAGCCCGATTGATAGAGGTGTCGGGTGCTGACAGTGGCTCGAAAGCGGATAAGTTGGCGGCTAAATTACGCAGTGTCCTCAGTGACATAGCGGAGGTAGCCCGACCACTGAAGACTGTTGCTCTGCGCGCGTCTGGCTTGGACGAATCCGTCGGGCCTGATGACATAGCCGCTGCAGTCTCAAAGACGACTGGGTGCCAGCCTGAACACGTAAAGGTAGGCATCATCCGCGCGGGGCCATTTGGTGCTGGCACCGCAGTGATTAAATGCCCGCCGGAACCTGCAAAGGTTCTGGCTGCGGCAGCAAGACTCTTGGTGGGCTGGTCATCAGCTCGGATCAAACTACTTGATCCCTTACCCATGCGCTGTTTTAAGTGCATGGGCCTAGGCCACGTAAGAGCTACATGCCCATCCCAAGTCGACCGTGGTACGATTTGCTACCGATGTGGCGAAGAGGGACACATGTCTGCCGGCTGCAAGGCCAAACCGCACTGCGTGGCTTGCGCTCAAGCAAAAAGGCGGGCAGGACACATCATGGGCGGAAAACGCTGCAGGCCTCCTCGAAAGAGGAACAAGTCGGTGCCCCCACAAGGGGCTGCACCACAGGAGACCTGCAGAAGTTCTCCACAGGAGATGGAGTCATAACGTCTCCCCCGTGTAAAACGAGTGGAAAGGAGTAGAGCCTATACTCAATGTGAGACGCGGGCAGAGATGGGCGTCTTTAGCCCGCATTGCACGATCTCACGTGCCGTCGGGGATGTCATTCGAGCTTGACACCCCCAGCCTCTGGCGAGACGAGTCCCGGTCTCTATGACCAGGGCAGCTTTGGCCGTCGTCTTGGAAGAATTCACTTTGACTCCCACGGCGGCCAACACTTAAAGCGGTTGAGGACCAGCAGAGGGGTTTTAGTGGGTAGGCTTCCTGCCCTTTTCCCATTAGGGGGGAGGGGCAGGGGGAGAGTCCCACATAACCACCGCGTTCGCCCAAGCGCGGTGGTATGCGGAAAGCATTTCCCCTCTTAAAAAAAAAAAAAAAAAAAAAAAAAAGGTTAGGTTAGGTTAGGTTAGGTTAGGTTAGGTTAGGTTAGGTTAGGTTAGGTTAGGTTAGGTTAGGTTAGGTTAGGTTGAGGTTGTTTCTCGGGTGCTATTGGAGGGATTTATGCGATATTCGGTTACCAAAGACGACATTTTTTTGCTTACTGGATACTGCTTTCGATTCTTCTTTCACACACGACTTGGCGTTATTCTTGACTGATTTGCATTTGCGGTTGGTAATTTTTTGTTGGATTTTGTACGTTTTTGTATATTTTGTGGTTTGTTTATTTGTCTATTTTCCGAGCCCTTTTCAGGGCTAGGAGGTAGCAGAGACTTTGTTTGTGTTGTCGGTGTAGGTTTGGTAATTTTCGGAACGAAAGTTTCGGAAGTACTGGCCTTGCCAATTTGTAAATTTTCACTTTAATTTTTCTTTAGTTTTAGGGTTTGTTTACATTTTTTCGTTGTAATTTTGTCGGGGTTGCCGTTATTCCACCTTGCCCAGTTTTTGGGCGGGAGTACCGGCACCGGTTCCGCTAATTATAGCGTTGTGTTTGTTTCGTTTTTCTAATTTTTGTATTTAAATTTCAATTTTTCAAAACTTCGAGTTTTCACTCAAAGTTTTGAAAAATAATTTCTTACTTTTTTGGGTTTGGTGGTTGTTTTAAATTGTTTACGCTCATTGTAAAAATTTAAATCAACAAGTTCCGGGTAGGAAATTTATCTCGTTAAATTTTTTGTACCGGGTTTTTAACTTTTTGACCTACAGGTCAAAAGTTATTTACCCTTTTGTACGGTAAGGCGTGCGAGGATTTTCATTTTACAAACTTAACAAATTCAGTTGAGTTTGTAAAATCAATATCTTTTTACCTTTTAACCTTTGGTTACCGTGCCACCGTGCCGTGTGCCACCAGGCCAAACTCCCGGCCAAGCACATGCTGGGGGGGAAGAATTGTTTCCCCCCAGTAACGAAGGGAAGGGAGACGAGGCCGCAGCGGCCCCGCCCCCCCGTTCCGAGTACAGACGCCCCCGCGGAAGCAGCCGCCGGCCGGGCCATCGAAGTGACCCGCATGGAGCTCTAAATGCCAGCACACCATTTAGAGCTCCTGCAGGTCAACGTCAATCACTCCGCCAGAGCACAAGACTTGCTCATGCAAGCTATGGCGGAGTGGTCGATTGACGTTGCGGTGGTGGCGGAGCCCTACTTCGTCCCTCCCCTACCCAATTGGGTAGGGTCGACGGACGAGTGGGTTGCCGTGGTTGTGCCGGCGGTCGGCAACGGTCCCCCCCTGGTGAGGATCGAGGGCGGCCCAGGTTTTGTGGCGACCAAGTGGGGGAGCGACACCGTACTGGTTGCGGTGTACTTCTCCCCCAATAGGCCGCTGGCCGCCTTCGAAGTCTTCCTGGGGGTCCTGGGGGGGGTCGTGCGGAGGGCGGCCCCGCGCCAAGTAATGGTCCTGGGGGACCTTAACGCCAAAAGCGCGGCGTGGGGTTCCCCAATAACGGACGCGCGCGGGGGTGTGCTGAGGGATTGGGTGGCGGCAACGGGCCTGGTGGTCATGAACCAGGGCACCGCCAACACTTGCGTGCGGCGGCAGGGGGGGTCCATCGTGGACGTAACGTTCGCGACCCCTGCCATTGCCGCACGCCTAACAGATTGGCGTGTCCTGGAGGACGTGGAGACCCTCTCTGATCATTTGTACATCAGATTGAGGGTCTCCAGAGGGGGCCAGCCGCCACCCATCCCAGGGGGGGGGCGTAGCGGGGGGGGAGAGGAGTTCCCCAAGTGGTCCCTGTCCCTTCTGGACAGGGCCAAGGCGGACGAGGCGGCGATGGTGGAGGCATGGTGTGCTGCCCCACCCGCCGCCTTGGGTGTAGAGGAGAGGGCCAGCCGGTTCCGCTCGGCGTTACAGGCCGTATGCGGAGCCGCCATGCCCCGGGCGAGGCGCCTCTTTGCCCGGAGGAAGGTATACTGGTGGTCCGCAGATATTGCGGCCCTGCGGACCACCAGTAACAGTGCCCGCCGCGCCTACCAACACTGTAGGCGCAGGCGGCACACCGCCGAGGAGGAGGAGGGGCTCTACGAGGCCCTCAAAGAAGCTAAGGGGGCCCTCGTCCTGTCCATAGCGAAGGCCAAGGATGACGCACACGAGTCATTCTTGGCCACGCTGGACGGGGATCCGTGGGGGAGGCCGTACAGGGTGGTGCGCAACAAAATGCGCACCGCCCCCCCCATGGACTCCTTGGAGCCCCCCCTCCTGAGGAGGGTCATCGAGGGACTGTTTCCGGCAGCTCCCTCGATAACTCCCCCGGTGATGACCGAGCCACCGGGGGACTTGGAGGACCCACTCGAACTCGCCATCGCGCCGGTAAGCGATGACGAGTTCGACAGGGCGGTGGACCGGCTCCGGGGCTGCAAGAAAGCCCCGGGGCCCGACGGAGTACCGGGTAAGGTGCTCCCCATCGCCCTTAAACACCTCGGGGACCGACTCAGGCAGTTGATGGACGACTGCCTGAGGGAGGGACGGTTCCCGAGGGTGTGGAAGGAGGGGAGGCTCTGCCTCCTCCGAAAAGAGGGTCGACCCCCCGACAGTCCTTCTGCCTATCGCCCCATAGTGCTGCTGGATGAGGCCGGGAAGATGATGGAGAGGATCCTGGCCTACAGGATCCAGCAGCACTTGGAGACCGCCGGCCCGAACGTCTCAGACAGACAGTTCGGGTTTAGGGAAGGGCGGTCTACGCTCGACGCGCTGAAGTCCCTTAGGGACTTCTGTGAGTACGCGTCGAGCAGAGGGGAGGGTGTAGTGGCGGTGTCGTTGGACATCGCCAACGCGTTTGGCACCCTCCCCTATGGGGTGATAAGGGAGGCACTAATTTACCATCAAGTGCCTCCCTACCTGCGGCGGATCATAGAGCACTACCTCACCGAGCGGGTAGTGCTCTATGAGCAGAGGGACGGTCGACGGGGGTCGACGGAGATGGCCTGTGGCGTACCCCAAGGTTCCGTGCTCGGTCCGCTTTTATGGAACCTGGGGTACGATTGGGCCATCAGGGGGGAGTTGCTCCCACGGACGGCCACCATCTGCTATGCAGATGACACCATGGTGGCCGTGCGTGGGACCGACATGAGGGAGGCGCTGTGCCGGGCGGAAGCGGCGGCCGAGCTGACCATTTACCGGATTGGTCGGCTCGGCCTGAGGGTGGCCCTCCCGAAGACTGAGGCGATAGTCTTCGGGGGGCGGGGGTGGAGGCTGCCAGCTGACGCGGCGCTCACCTTGGGGGGGGAGTCGGTCCCGATCAAGCCCCATATAAAATATCTGGGGCTTGTCCTGGACCGACGCTGGAATTTCGGGGAGCACTTTTCACAGTTGGCTCCCCGAATTGTGGGCGCCGCGTCGGCGCTGGGTCGGCTTCTGCCGAACGTGGGTGGGCCGGGCTCCTTGTGCCGCCGGCTATATGCCGGCGTTACAAGGAGCATGGCTTTGTACGGGGCCCCCATCTGGGCGGACAAGCTGTCCGCCCGGAACAGGGCCCTGCTACAGAGGCCACAGCGGGTGGTGGCCCTCCGAATTGTGAGGGCCTACATGACGGTGGCCCACGCCGCGGCCTGCCTCCTCGCCTGCACCCCGCCCTGGGAGTTGGACGCAGAGGTGCAGGCAGAGACCTATGCAGTTAGGTCCAGGGCCCGGGCGAGGGGAGAACGCCCGGACCCTGAGGAGGTTGAGGAGACGCGCCGGATGATGGAGCGCCGACTGCGGGACAGGTGGAAGGCGAACCTGGAGGACGCCCCCTATGGAACCCGGACCATAGGGGCGATCCTCCCGTCGCTTGACACCTGGTTGGGGAGGGCAGTCGGTGCTACATCATACCGGCTTGTGCAGGTATTGACCGGACACGGATGCTTCGGTCATTACCTGCACAACATTGGGAGGGAGCCCGGTCCGCAGTGCCATGAGTGCGGCGATCCGGACGACACGGCTCAGCACACCCTCGAGGTGTGCAGCCGGTGGAGTGCGGAGCGCCGCACTATGGCGCTAGCCATAGGGCGACAGGACCTCTCCCTGCACAGCGTTGTGTCTGCAATGCTGTGCAGCGACGGGTCCTGGAGGGCTGTGGCCTCCTTCTGCGAGTGTGTCATCTCGCAGAAGGAGGCCTCGGAGCGTGAGCGCGAGGAGTCTCCTCACGCGCATCCGCTCCGGCGTAGACGGCGGGGGGTGAGGCGGCGGCGTTTTGCCGCTCGCGGGAGTAGCGGCAACGGTTCCGCAAACTATAGCGTTTGATTTTTGTTTAATTTGTATTGGGAGTTGTGAAATTTTATTTTTTGAAAACTTCGAGTTTTTACTCGAAGTTTTCAAAAAGGGTTTCCAACTTTTTTGTGTTTGGTGTCGTTTTTAAATTGTTTACAGTCCTTGTAAAAATTTAAAACCCCAAGGGGCGGGTGGAGAATTTAGTTTTTTAAATTTTTTGTTTGTACTTCTTAACTTTTTGACCTCTAGGTCAAAAGTTATTCACATTTAACCTTTGTAAGGTAGAGAGAGTTTTTTGATTTACAAACTTAAGCTTTGCACTTGAGTTTGTAAAATCAATAACTTTTAACCTTTTTACCTTTTATTGGTTTTTAGGTTTTTAGTAGGGAGGCGCAACTGAGCACTAACTTTTAGTTTTTGTTTGGTTCCCCTGCGACCTCGGGAAGTGCGTCAAATTTGGGGGCAAACTTTTAGTCGGATTGCTATTTTTTTCAAATCAGGCGCTCAACCCATTTTAGTATAGAGAAATCTAAATCCGACTCGCACTTCACCGTTTTCAAGTTAGGTTAGGTCCTAGCTTGGGTGGTAGAGGTCTGATTTGGATCAAATTTGGTGACTAGGTAGGGGGGGCCGGCATGGCCTCGCCTACAAAAAAAGGGATGAGTCCACCGGAGCAGGGGGGAACTACTTCAGGTTCCGACTCCGGGGATGACGGCGTCACTGAGGTCGAAGAGATTCTCATCCCTTCGACCTGCAAAAGGGCGCACACAAATAGGTCGGATGACCCCAAGCCTCCTCAGGGGCCTAAGGTCAACTCGGCGGCGAGGGGGAAGCCCAAGGGGGCTTACGCGGGCTTGGCGGCGGCCAGGTTGAGAGCAAAGCTCTATCAGCTTGAGCCTCATTTCGAGGAGGGAGCTGATCCTGATCCTGCCGCCAAGTACAGGAGGGACTTTCCCGAACTCCGCCCCAAGGGTGGAAAGGGGGGAAGGAAGGGGGAAGGTGCCAAGGGTGGCAATCGCTCTCGCTCGGTCTCGCGCTCGCGTTCGGTGTCGCTTTCCCGATCGGCCTCGCGTTCCCCCGAGCCCATGGATGGCCTAGAGGGTCGGCAGGAGGCTGACCCAATAGACGCCACCCGTATGGCGGCGAGGGATATCCTCGAGGCGGCTAGGGTATCCGGCAACCTGAAGGGGGAGATATGGGGGCGGATGAACCGGGCCTGCCACACCATTCTGGGGTCGATGGACGAGGTCGAGGCGGCCAGGTCCGAGAGCGAGGAGATCCGCATCCTGAAAGCGGATAACAAAAGGATGCGGGAGCAACTCGCTCTCAACTCGGCGGAATTGAAGGCGCTCCGCACCGCCTTCAGTGAGCGGGAGATCCCGGCTGCTCCGGCGCCCGTTGCTGCCGCCCTGCAGTTCGGCACCGCCGAACTGACCGAGGCCATCGAGGAGATGAAGAGAGACCTGTTCCTCAGCCTCGGGAGGATGGTCAATGACAGGATAGAGGAGGTGAGCAGGCGCCTCCCGGCGGAGCCCATCCTCCGCCCCCCGTTGGCGCACGACAAACGGGCTGTAAAGCCCGCTGTGGCGGCCCCCGCCCCCCCCCAGCGGAAGGTTGCAGGGCCTGCCCCGCCGCCTCCGGCCCCGGTAAAAGCTCTCGAGCCAGTAGCCAGGGCCAGACTAGGCGATGGGCAGCCGAAGACCAAGGTGGCCAAGAAGGCGGCGGCTTCACCCCCTGCCCCTGTTCAGGCCCCCAGGAAGCCCGCTAAGGCCGCCAAGGCTGCCCCGGCCCCGAGAGCCGTTCGGCCCTCGGAGGGAGGACCCGGCCCCTCGGGCCAAACGCCACCTCCGCCCACGCAGATGTCGTGGTCGCAGGTGGTGAAGAAGAAGGGGAAGGGGAAAGCCAAGGTCCCCCCCCCTCCCCCTAGCAAGAAGGCCGGGAAGGCGGCGCACGGGCCCAGACCCGCGAAGCTGTCCGTCCCCAAGACGGCGGCAGTGGTGGTCTCCCTCAAGCCGGGGGCCACCACCACTCTGCAGGCCACCATGGCTAAGGCCATCAACGGCCTTAGCCTCATGGAGGTAGGCCTGCAGAGCGTGAGGGTCAGGACCTCGATGACGGGGTCCCGAGTCATCGAGGTCCCAGGGGAGAAGGGCCACGAAATCGCCGACACCCTGGCAGCCAAGCTGCAGGGGATAGTCGGCGATGACGCCGACGTGAGCCGCCCCGTCAAAATGGCCGGCATCCAAATCGCCGGCCTGGACGAGTCGGCCACGAAGGAGTCGGTGGCCCAGGCCGTCGCCGCGGCGGGAGCGTGCCTGCCGGCGCAGGTGAAGGTGGGGGCCGTCCGCGCCCTTTACGATGGCACTGGGTCAGTTTTGGTCCAGTGCCCGGTGCTGGCTGCGGTGGCCCTTCAAAAGGCTGGCAGGATCCTGGTGGGCTGGGCCTCCGCCAGGGTCACGACAGTGGGGCCGACACCGATGAGGTGCTTCAAGTGCTACGGTGTCGGCCACTCGAGGGAGCTGTGCCCCTCCAAAATAGACCGGAGCAATTACTGCTTCCGGTGCAGCAAGGAGGGGCACAAAATGGGGGAGTGCTGGGAGAAGGCGTGGTGTGCCGTGTGCCACCAGGCCAAACTCCCGGCCAAGCACATGCTGGGGGGAAAGAACTGTTTCCCCCCAGTAACGAAGGGAAGGGAGACGAGGCCGCAGCGCCCCCGCCCCCCCGTTCCGAGTACAGACGCCCCCGCGGAAGCAGCCGCCGGCCGGGCCATCGAAGTGACCCGCATGGAGCTCTAAATGCCAGCGCACCATTTAGAGCTTCTGCAGGTCAACGTCAATCACTCCGCCAGAGCACAAGACTTGCTCATGCAAGCTATGGCGGAGTGGTCGATTGACGTTGCGGTGGTGGCGGAGCCCTACTTCGTCCCTTCTCTACCCAACTGGGTAGGGTCGACGGACGAGTGGGTTGCCGTGGTGGTGCCGGTGGTCGGCAACGGTCCCCCCCTGGTGAGGATTGAGGGCGGCCCAGGTTTTGTGGCGGCCAAGTGGGGGAGCGACACCGTACTGGTTGCGGTGTACTTCTCCCCCAATAGGCCGCTGGCTGCCTTCGAAGTCTTTCTGGGGGTCCTGGGGGGGGTCGTGCGGAGGGCGGCCCCGCGCCAAGTAATGGTCCTGGGGGACCTTAACGCCAAAAGCGCGGCGTGGGGTTCCCCAATAACGGACGCGCGCGGGGGTGTGCTGAGGGATTGGGTGGCGGCAACGGGCCTGGTGGTCATGAACCAGGGCACCGCCAACACTTGCGTGCGGCGGCAGGGGGGGTCCATCGTGGACGTAACGTTCGCGACCCCTGCCATTGCCGCACGCCTAACAGATTGGCGTGTCCTGGAGGACGTGGAGACCCTCTCTGATCATTTGTACATCAGATTGAGGGTCTCCAGAGGGGGCCAGCCGCCACCCATCCCAGGGGGGGGGCGTAGAGGGGGGGGGAGAGGAGTTCCCCAAGTGGTCCCTGTCCCTTCTGGACAGGGCCAAGGCGGACGAGGCGGCGATGGTGGAGGCATGGTGTGCTGCCCCACCCGCCGCCTTGGGTGTGGAGGAGAGGGCCAGCCGGTTCCGCTCGGCGTTACAGGCCGTCTGCGGAGCCGCCATGCCCCGGGCGAGGCGCCTCTTTGCCCGGAGGAAGGTATACTGGTGGTCCGCAGATATTGCGGCCCTGCGGACCACCAGTAACAGTGCCCGCCGCGCCTACCAACACTGTAGGCGCAGGCGGCACACCGCCGAGGAGGAGGAGGGGCTCTACGAGGCCCTCAAAGAAGCCAAGGGGGCCCTCGTCCTGTCCATAGCGAAGGCCAAGGATGACGCACACGAGTCATTCTTGGCCACGCTGGACGGGGATCCGTGGGGGAGGCCGTACAGGGTGGTGCGCAACAAAATGCGCACCGCCCCCCCCATGGACTCCTTGGAGCCCCCCCTCCTGAGGAGGGTCATCGAGGGACTGTTTCCGGCAGCTCCCTCGATAACTCCCCCGGTGATGACCGAGCCACCGGGGGACTTGGAGGACCCACTCGAACTCGCCATCGCGCCGGTAAGCGATGACGAGTTCGATAGGGCGGTGGACCGGCTCCGGGGCTGCAAGAAAGCCCCGGGGCCCGACGGAGTACCGGGTAAGGTGCTCCCCATCGCCCTTAAACACCTCGGGGACCGACTCAGGCAGTTGATGGACGACTGCCTGAGGGAGGGACGGTTCCCGAGGGTGTGGAAGGAGGGGAGGCTCTGCCTCCTCCGAAAAGAGGGTCGACCCCCCGACAGTCCTTCTGCCTATCGCCCCATAGTGCTGCTGGATGAGGCCGGGAAGATGATGGAGAGGATCCTGGCCTACAGGATCCAGCAGCACTTGGAGACCGCCGGCCCGAACGTCTCAGACAGACAGTTCGGGTTTAGGGAAGGGCGGTCTACGCTCGACGCGCTGAAGTCCCTTAGGGACTTCTGTGAGTACGCGTCGAGCAGAGGGGAGGGTGTGGTGGCGGTGTCGTTGGACATCGCCAACGCGTTTGGCACCCTCCCCTATGGGGTGATAAGGGAGGCACTAATTTACCATCAAGTGCCTCCCTACCTGCGGCGGATCATAGAGCACTACCTCACCGAGCGGGTAGTGCTCTATGAGCAGAGGGACGGTCGACGGGGGTCGACGGAGATGGCCTGTGGCGTACCCCAAGGTTCCGTGCTCGGTCCGCTCTTATGGAACCTGGGGTACGATTGGGCCATCAGGGGGGAGTTGCTCCCACGGACGGCCACCATCTGCTATGCAGATGACACCATGGTGGCCGTGCGTGGGACCGACATGAGGGAGGCGCTGTGCCGGGCGGAAGCGGCGGCCGAGCTGACCATTTACCGGATTGGTCGGCTCGGCCTGAGGGTGGCCCTCCCGAAGACTGAGGCGATAGTTTTCGGGGGGCGGGGGTGGAGGCTGCCAGCGGGCGCGGCGCTCACCTTGGGGGGGGAGTCGGTCCCGATCAAGCCCCATATAAAATATCTGGGGCTTGTCCTGGACCGACGCTGGAATTTCGGGGAGCACTTTTCACAGTTAGCTCCCCGAATTGTGGGCGCCGCGTCGGCGCTGGGTCGGCTTCTGCCGAACGTGGGTGGGCCGGGCTCCTTGTGCCGCCGGCTATATGCCGGCGTTACAAGGAGCATGGCTCTGTACGGGGCCCCCATCTGGGCGGACAAGCTGTCCGCCCGGAACAGGGCCCTGCTACAGAGGCCACAGCGGGTGGTGGCCCTCCGAATTGTGAGGGCCTACATGACGGTGGCCCACGCCGCGGCCTGCCTCCTCGCCTGCACCCCGCCCTGGGAGTTGGACGCAGAGGTGCAGGCAGAGACCTATGCAGTTAGGTCCAGGGCCCGGGCGAGGGGAGAACGCCCGGACCCTGAGGAGGTTGAGGAGACGCGCCGGATGATGGAGCGCCGACTGCGGGACAGGTGGAAGGCGAACCTGGAGGACGCCCCCTATGGAACCCGGACCATAGGGGCGATCCTCCCGTCGCTTGACACCTGGTTGGGGAGGGCAGTCGGTGCTACATCATACCGGCTTGTGCAGGTATTGACCGGACACGGATGCTTCGGTCATTACCTGCACAACATTGGGAGGGAGCCCGGTCCGCAGTGCCATGAGTGCGGCGATCCGGACGACACGGCTCAGCACACCCTCGAGGTGTGCAGCCGGTGGAGTGCGGAGCGCCGCACTATGGCACTGGCCATAGGGCGACAGGACCTCTCCCTGCACAGCGTTGTGTCTGCAATGCTGTGCAGCGACGGGTCCTGGAGGGCTGTGGCCTCCTTCTGCGAGTGTGTCATCTCGCAGAAGGAGGCCTCGGAGCGTGAGCGCGAGGAGTCTCCTCACGCGCATCCGCTCCGGCGTAGACGGCGGGGGGTGAGGCGGCGGCGTTTTGCCGCTCGCCTCAACCCTTAGTGGCTGCGGGTGGGGGATGGGAGTCCCTCGCCCGCCGTAGGCTAGCCACTGGGCGGTCTGGGAGAGGGGCCACGCGTACTCGGCCTCTCTCTCCCTCGACGCGGGAAGCCCCGGCAAATGGCTGGGGCGGCCGGTAGACGTCGTGGAGAAAGCTTTGGCGGGTTCCACGGCGTCTTGCCAATCCGGCAGGGGGGTACGCCAGGGTGGTTTTTAGTGGGTTGCGCTCCGATGCCCCCTCTCATTCGGAGGGGGGGTGACGGGGTGAGTCCCACATATCCCCTCGCCACTCCCATGGTGAGGGGAATGCATAAAGCATTTTCCACCCTGTCAAAAAAAAAAAAAAAAAAAAAAAAAAAAAAAAAAAAAAAAAAAAAAAAAAGGTTAGGTTAGGTTAGGTTAGGTTAGGTTAGGTTAGGTTAGGTTAGGTTAGGTTAGGTTAGGTTAGGTTAGGTTAGGTTAGGTTAGCAAAAAAAAAAAAAAAAAAAAAAAAAAAAAAAAAAAAAAAAAAAAAAAAAAAAGGTTAGGTTAGGAAGGGACTAACGGGAAAAGCTGCAGGGCCTGCAGTGCAGGCAACCACCTGGCAGGGAATCGAAAGCAGGCGAAAGCGCTACTCGTACCCTGCCACATGGTGGAGAGAGGAACACCCGGGGGTTTTTAGTGAGTAGGAGTCTCACATAACTTACCACGCCCCCCCGTGACGTGGTGGTATCCATGAGGATTTTCCCCCGGACAAAAAAAAAAAAAAAAAAAAAAAAAAAAAAAAAAAAAAAAAAAAAAAAAAAAAAAAAAAAAAAAAAAAAAAAAAAAAAAAAGGTTAGGTTAGGTTAGGTTAGGCAAGCAGAAGGGCAAGAAAAAGAAGAGGAAGAGGAAGCGTAAACCGCGTATAGTCACTCCTCAAACAACAGCGGTGGTAATTACCCTTAAGCCGGAGGCGTCACAGAAAGGGTTGACCTATAGAGACGTAATGGTGAAGGCAATAAAGTCATTCAAACTAAGTGAGGTAGGCTTAGAACACATCAAGGCTCGTAACACTGTTAGCGGAGCCCGATTGATAGAGGTGTCGGGTGCTGACAGTGGCTCGAAAGCGGATAAGTTGGCGGCTAAATTACGCAGTGTCCTCAGTGATATAGCGGAGGTAGCCCGACCACTGAAGACTGTTGCTCTGCGCGCGTCTGGCTTGGACGAATCCGTCGGGCCTGATGACATAGCCGCTGCAGTCTCAACGACGACTGGATGCCAGCCCGAACACGTAAAGGTAGGCATCATCCGCGCGGGGCCATTTGGTGCTGGCACCGCAGTGATTAAATGCCCGCCGGAACCTGCAAAGGTTCTGGCTGCGGCAGCAAGACTCTTGGTGGGCTGGTCATCAGCTCGGATCAAACTACTTGATCCCTTACCCATGCGCTGTTTTAAGTGCATGGGCCTAGGCCACGTAAGAGCTACATGCCCATCCCAAGTCGACCGTGGTACGATTTGCTACCGATGTGGCGAAGAGGGACACATGTCTGCCGGCTGCAAGGCCAAACCGCACTGCGTGGCTTGCGCTCAAGCAAAGAGGCGGGCAGGACACATCATGGGCGGAAAACGCTGCAGGCCTCCTCGAAAGAGGAACAAGTCGGTGCCCCCACAAGGGGCTGCACCACAGGAGACCTGCAGAAGTTCTCCACAGGAGATGGAGTCATAACGTCTCCCCCGTGTAAAACGAGTGGAAAGGAGTAGAGCTTATACTCAGTGTGAGACGCGGGCAGAGATGGGCGTCTTTAGCCCGCATTGCACGATCTCACGTGCCGTCGGGGATGTCATTCGAGCTTGACACCCCCAGCCTCTGGCGAGACGAGTCCCGGTCTCTATGACCAGGGCAGCTTTGGCCGTCGTCTTGGAAGAATTCACTTTGACTCCCACGGCGGCCAACACCTAAAGCGGTTGAGGACCAGCAGAGGGGTTTTAGTGGGTAGGCTTCCTGCCCTTTTCCCATTAGGGGGAAGGGGCGGGGGGAGAGTCCCACATAACCACCGCGTTCGCCCAAGCGCAGTGGTATGCGGAAAGCATTTCCCCTCTTAAAAAAAAAAAAAAAAAAAAAAAAAAAAAAGGTTAGGTTAGGTTAGGTTAGGTTAGGTTAGGTTAGGTTAGGTTAGGTTAGGTTAGGTTAGGTTAGGTTAGGTTAGGTTAGGTTAGGTTGGGGTGCGGGCCGGATTCCTCCACGTTGGCCTGGGTGTTGCAGTCTCTCTTGATCTCGATCCGGAGAGAACGCAGCACCTGGGCTGGTGCACCCTGGGCATTGGTTGAAACTATCTCCTTATGGGGGATTCTTTCAGCCCATGGCTAATATCCGGCAGGGGGGGGGTAGGTTAGGGGGCGGGCTCGGCGTGCACTTACACTGCCGTCGAGCACTTACCGTCTAAAACTAGAGGAGGACGTCGACTCCTCTAGTACCCGTACTCTGGCGTCTTGCTTCAACAACCCCATCCAGCGACGTAATGGGGTAGTTGCAAGTTGCTAAAACGGAGGGCTTGCCTTCATTGGCCGGCCCGCGAGATGGAAAACTCTATAAAACCCGACAGCAAAGTCGTAAAAACCTGCAGACACCAGGCGACCTCTGCTAGTATATAGCCTTACTCCTGGGATGGGCGTCACCCGGGAGTGGACTAGTAACGACCCGACTCGTGGGACTAAAATGGATAAATATAAAAACAAAAACTTTACATACACAGATGAAGAGGTAGACGACAGTACGTACAGTACTAGTGAAGAGGAGGGGAACTCGGAAACGAGTGTCCGAAATTTCGAAGGACGTTCAGAACAACGGCGAAAACGTCGAATTGTGGATACCGGAGACGGTGAGGAGGAAACGCGTGCTGGCGCTGGGCCAAATAAGCCACTTTTAAAAAGAGGGCGAGGCCGCCCCCCCACAACTGGGGAGTATGTTGGCTTAGCGAAAGCGAAGATGGCGTTGGTAGAGGCCGAACGAGAAAGAATGATGCTCGAAGCAGAGTCGGAGCTCATTGCCTCAACCCGCCAATTGAGGAACAAATCTGCTCCCTCGTCTCAGCTTCCTGAGACGAGCGTCGATGCTGATAGCGCCAACTCGTTGATTAAGTTGGTGCAGGAGAGTGTGGTCGCCATCCATAAGGTGGCAACTTCCTCGAAAAACTTGAAAGGGACATACGTACGTGTCCTCAAAGACGCAGCGGACAATATTAAGGACGCGTGTGAGGTCCTGATGGTCCGCTGCGTCTCAGACGAGACGGTGCGAATGCACGCTGAAAATAAAAGGCTGCGGGAGGAGATGGAGGGGCTACGCAAGGAGCTGGCAGACCTCCGAACACAAGTGGAGGAAGATAGGAGAAGGCAAAAGTTGGTGGTAGATCCGCCACCTCGAGCCGCCTCTCCGCCTAGGATTGAAACCGAAGAACTGGTGCGCACCATCATGTGTCAGGTGGGTACCATGATCAGCGCCCGGTTCGACGGTATAGAGGCCAGACTGCTCCCGGAGGTGCGCTTGCGACCCTTGCTGGCGGCAGATAGAAGGTTATCGGGATGCGTGGACGATTTCTCTGCTGCCGACACGTCGTACCATCCAGAGCCTTGCACTGGTGAGAACTCTATACCTCCCATGCACCCTAAGGCGAAAAACGCGAAGACGATACGGAGCACGCCCACACAGTCATCACCCAAGGCATTGCACCAAGCCTATTCGACTGTTGTCAAGGAAGGCTCTAAGAGGAAAAAGAGTAAAGGAAAGAAGGATGGCCAGGGCCCGTCTACTTCCTCCGCCCCAGCTCCGAAGGCTGCGCGTCCAGCCCAAAAGAAGCAGAAGGGCAAGAAAAAGAAGAGGAAGAGGAAGTGTAAACCGCGTATAGTCACTCCTCAAACAACAGCGGTGGTAATTACCCTTAAGCCGGAGGCGTCACAGAAAGGGTTGACCTATAGAGACGTAATGGTGAAGGCAATAAAGTCATTCAAACTAAGTGAGGTAGGCTTAGAACACATCAAGGCTCGTAACACTGTTAGCGGAGCCCGATTGATAGAGGTGTCGGGTGCTGACAGTGGCTCGAAAGCGGATAAGTTGGCGGCTAAATTACGCAGTGTCCTCAGTGATATGGCGGAGGTAGCCCGACCACTGAAGACTGTTGCTCTGCGCGCGTCTGGCTTGGACGAATCCGTCGGGCCTGATGACATAGCCGCTGCAGTCTCAAAGACGACTGGGTGCCAGCCTGAACACGTAAAGGTAGGCATCATCCGCGCGGGGCCATTTGGTGCTGGCACCGCAGTGATTAAATGCCCGCCGGAACCTGCAAAGGTTCTGGCTGCGGCAGCAAGACTCTTGGTGGGCTGGTCATCAGCTCGGATCAAACTACTTGATCCCTTACCCATGCGCTGTTTTAAGTGCATGGGCCTAGGCCACGTAAGAGCTACATGCCCATCCCAAGTCGACCGTGGTACGATTTGCTACCGATGTGGCGAAGAGGGACACATGTCTGCCGGCTGCAAGGCCAAACCGCACTGCGTGGCTTGCGCTCAAGCAAAAAGGCGGGCAGGACACATCATGGGCGGAAAACGCTGCAGGCCTCCTCGAAAGAGGAACAAGTCGGTGCCCCCACAAGGGGCTGCACCACAGGAGACCTGCAGAAGTTCTCCACAGGAGATGGAGTCATAACGTCTCCCCCGTGTAAAACGAGTGGAAAGGAGTAGAGCCTATACTCAATAGGTTAGGTTAGGTTAGGTTATCTCGGGTGCTAGTGGAAGGATTTATGTGATTTTCGGTTTTCAAAGACTACATTTTTTTGCTTACGGACTATTGCTTTTGATTCTTCTCTCACACACGACTTGGCGTTATATTTGACTGATTTGCATTTGCGGTTGGTAATTTTTTGTTTGGAATTGTACGTTTTTGTATATTTTGTCGTTTGTCTTCCTGTTGTCTTTCCGAGCCCTTTTCAGGGCTAGGAGATAGCGGAGATTCTGTTTGTTTTGTCGGTTTAGGTTCAGTAATTTTCGGAACGAAAGTTCCTGAATTATTGGCCTTGCCATATTGTAAATATTAGGTTTAATTTTTTGTTAAATTAAGTCTTTGTTTACCTTTTTTCGTCGTAATTTTGTCGGTGTTGCCTTTACCCTACCTTGCCCAGTTTTTGGGTGGAGGTACTGGCAACGGTCCCGCTAATTACTGCGTTGTGTTTGTTTTGTTTTTATTTCTGTGTTTCGGGATTTTCCTTTTTGAAAACTTCCAGTTTTCGCTCGAAGTTTTCGGAGAAAGTCTCGGACTTTTTTGTGTTTTGGTGTAATTTTTACTTGTTGGTAGTCCCTGTAAAAATATTTTAACCTAAGGGGAGGGTAGGAAATTTATTTCTTTAAATTTTTTGTTTTGGGTTTTGACCTTTTTGACCTCCCGGTCAAAGGTTATTAATTTTTTTCTCTTGTAAGGTGTGCAGAGATTTTTGATTTACCAACTTAAGGTTTTCACTTGAGTTGGTAAAATCAATATCTTTGAACCTATTAACCTTTAATAGGTTTTTAAGTTTTATTAAGAGAGGCGCAAACGCGCTCTACCTTTCGGTAGATTTTTGGTTGCGATACGACCTCCGGAAGTGGGTCAAAAGTGGGGACAAAGAAATCCTCACTTTGCTATTTTTTCCATTTCAGGCGCTCAACCCAAGTTTGTATGGGAAAATAGCAAACCGACTCCCACTTGACCACTTTTAAGTTAGGTTTGGTCTAAACTCCGATCTTAGAGGTCGGATTTGGACCAGATTTTGTATTCAGGTAGGAGGGGCCGGCATGGCCTCGCCTACAAAAAAAGGGATGGGTCCACCGGAGGGGGGAGGAACTACTTCAGGTTCCGACTCCGGGGATGACAGCGTCATTGAGGTCGAAGAGATTCTCATCCCTTCGACCTGCAAAAGGGCGCACACCAATAGGTCGGATGACCCCAAGCCTCCTCAGGGGCCTAAGGTCAACTCGGCGGCGAGGGGGAAGCCCAAGGGGGCTTACGCGGGCTTGGCGGCGGCCAGGTTGAGAGCAAAGCTCTATCAGCTCGAGCCTCATTTTGAGGAGGGAGCTGATCCTGATCCTGCCGCCAAGTACAGGAGGGACTTTCCCGAACTCCGCCCCAAGGGTGGAAAGGGGGGAAGGAAGGGGGAAGGTGCCAAGGGTGGCAATCGCTCTCGCTCGGTCTCGCGCTCGCGCTCGGTGTCGCTTTCCCGATCGGCCTCGCGTTCCCCCGAGCCCATGGATGGCCTAGAGGGTCGGCAGGAGGCTGACCCAATAGACGCCACCCGTATGGCGGCGAGGGATATCCTCGAGGCCGCTAGGGTATCGGGTAACCTTAAGGGGGAGGTATGGGGGCGGATGAACCGGGCCTGCCACACCATTCTGGGGTCGATGGACGAGGTCGAGGCGGCCAGGTCCGAGAGCGAGGAGATCCGCATCCTGAAAGCGGATAACAAAAGGATGCGGGAGCAACTCGCTCTCAACTCGGCGGAATTGAAGGCGCTCCGCACCGCCTTCAGTGAGCGGGAGATCCCGGCTGCTCCGGCGCCCGTTGCTGCCGCCCTGCAGTTCGGCACCGCCGAACTGACCGAGGCCATCGAGGAGATGAAAAGAGACCTGTTCCTCAGCCTCGGGAGGATGGTCAATGACAGGATAGAGGAGGTGAGCAGGCGCCTCCCGGCGGAGCCCATCCTCCGCCCCCCGTTGGCGCACGACAAGCGGGCCGTAAAGCCCGCTGTGGCGGCCCCCGCCCCCCCCCAGCGGAAGGTTGCAGGGCCTGCCCCGCCGCCTCCGGCCCCGGTTAAAGCTCTCGAGCCAGTAGCCAGGGCCAGACTAGGCGATGGGCAGCCAAAGACAAAGGTGGCCAAGAAGGCGGCGGCTCCACCCCCTGCCCCTGTTCAGGCCCCCAGGAAGCCCGCTAAGGCTGCCAAGGCTGCCCCGGCCCCGAGAGCCGTTCGGCCCTCGGAGGGAGGACCCGGCCCCTCGGGCCAAATGCCACCTCTGCCCACGCAGATGTCGTGGTCGCAGGTGGTGAAGAAGAAGGGGAAGGGGAAAGCCAAGCCCCCCCCCCCTCCCCCTAGCAAGAAGGCTGGGAAGGCGGCGCACGGGCCCAGACCCGCGAAGCTGTCCGTCCCCAAGACGGCGGCAGTGGTGGTCTCCCTCAAGCCGGGGGCTACCACCACTCTGCAGGCCACCATGGCTAAGGCCATCAACGGCCTTAGCCTCATGGAGGTAGGCCTGCAGAGTGTGAGGGTCAGGACCTCGATGACGGGGTCCCGAGTCATCGAGGTCCCAGGGGAGAAGGGCCACGAAATCGCCGACACCCTGGCAGCCAAGCTGCAGGGGATAGTCGGCGATGACGCCGACGTGAGCCGCCCCGTCAAAATGGCCGGCATCCAAATCGCCGGCCTGGACGAGTCGGCCACAAAGGAGTCGGTGGCCCAGGCCGTCGCCGCGGCGGGAGCGTGCCTGCCCGCGCAGGTGAAGGTGGGGGCTGTCCGCGCCCTATACGATGGCACTGGGTCAGTCTTGGTCCAGTGCCCCGTGCTGGCTGCGGTGGCCCTACAGAAGGCAGGCAGGATCCTGGTGGGCTGGGCCTCCGCCAGGGTCACAACAGTGGGGCCGACACCGATGAGGTGTTTCAGGTGCTACGGTGTCGGCCACTCGAGGGAGCTGTGCCCCTCCAAAATAGACCGGAGCAATTACTGCTTCCGGTGCAGCAAGGAGGGGCACAAAATGGGGGAGTGCTGGGAGAAGGCGTGGTGTGCCGTGTGCCACCAGGCCAAACTCCCGGCCAAGCACATGCTGGGGGGAAAGAACTGTTTCCCCCCAGTAACGAAGGGAAGGGAGACGAGACCGCAGCGGCCCCGCCCCCCCGTTCCGAGTACAGACGCCCCCGCGGAAGCAGCCGCCGGCCGGGCCATCGAAGTGACCCGCATGGAGCTCTAAATGCCAGCACACCATTTAGAGCTCCTGCAGGTCAACGTCAATCACTCCGCCAGAGCACAAGACTTGCTCATGCAAGCTATGGCGGAGTGGTCGATTGACGTTGCGGTGGTGGCGGAGCCCTACTTCGTCCCTCCCCTACCCAATTGGGTAGGGTCGACGGACGAGTGGGTTGCCGTGGTGGTGCCGGCGGTCGGCAACGGTCCCCCCCTGGTGAGGATCGAGGGCGGCCCAGGTTTTGTGGCGGCCAAGTGGGGGAGCGACACCGTACTGGTTGCGGTGTACTTCTCCCCCAATAGGCCGCTGGCCGCCTTCGAAGTCTTCCTGGGGGTCCTGGGGGGGGTCGTGCGGAGGGCGGCCCCGCGCCAAGTAATGGTCCTGGGGGACCTTAACGCCAAAAGCGCGGCGTGGGGTTCCCCAATAACGGACGCGCGCGGGGGCGTGCTGAGGGATTGGGTGGCGGCAACGGGCCTGGTGGTCATGAACCAGGGCACCGCCAACACTTGCGTGCGGCGGCAGGGGGGGTCCATCGTGGACGTAACGTTCGCGACCCCTGCCATTGCCGCGCGCCTAACAGATTGGCGTGTCCTGGAGGACGTGGAGACCCTCTCTGATCATTTGTACATCAGATTGAGGGTCTCCAGAGGGGGCCAGCCGCCACCCATCCCAGGGGGGGGGCGTAGAGGGGGGGCGGAGGAGTTCCCCAAGTGGTCCCTGTCCCTTCTGGACAGGGCCAAGGCGGACGAGGCGGCGATGGTGGAGGCATGGTGTGCTGCCCCACCCGCCGCCTTGGGTGTGGAGGAGAGGGCCAGCCGGTTCCGCTCGGCGTTACAGGCCGTCTGCGGAGCCGCCATGCCCCGGGCGAGGCGCCTCTTTGCCCGGAGGAAGGTATACTGGTGGTCCGCAGATATTGCGGCCCTGCGGACCACCAGTAACAGTGCCCGCCGCGCCTACCAACACTGTAGGCGCAGGCGGCACACCGCCGAGGAGGAGGAGGGGCTCTACGAGGCCCTCAAAGAAGCCAAGGGGGCCCTCGTCCTGTCCATAGCGAAGGCCAAGGATGACGCACACGAGTCATTCTTGGCCACGCTGGACGGGGATCCGTGGGGGAGGCCGTACAGGGTGGTGCGCAACAAAATGCGCACCGCCCCCCCCATGGACTCCTTGGAGCCCCCCCTCCTGAGGAGGGTCATCGAGGGACTGTTTCCGGCAGCTCCCTCGATAACTCCCCCGGTGATGACCGAGCCACCGGGGGACTTGGAGGACCCACTCGAACTCGCCATCGCGCCGGTAAGCGATGACGAGTTCGACAGGGCGGTGGACCGGCTCCGGGGCTGCAAGAAAGCCCCGGGGCCCGACGGAGTACCGGGTAAGGTGCTCCCCATCGCCCTTAAACACCTCGGGGACCGACTCAGGCAGTTGATGGACGACTGCCTGAGGGAGGGACGGTTCCCGAGGGTGTGGAAGGAGGGGAGGCTCTGCCTCCTCCGAAAAGAGGGTCGACCCCCCGACAGTCCTTCTGCCTATCGCCCCATAGTGCTGCTGGATGAGGCCGGGAAGATGATGGAGAGGATCCTGGCCTACAGGATCCAGCAACACTTGGAGACCGCCGGCCCGAACGTCTCAGACAGACAGTTCGGGTTTAGGGAAGGGCGGTCTACGCTCGACGCGCTGAAGTCCCTTAGGGACTTCTGTGAGTACGCGTCGAGCAGAGGGGAGGGTGTGGTGGCGGTGTCGTTGGACATCGCCAACGCGTTTGGCACCCTCCCCTATGGGGTGATAAGGGAGGCACTAACTTACCATCAAGTGCCTCCCTACCTGCGGCGGATCATAGAGCACTACCTCACCGAGCGGGTAGTGCTCTATGAGCAGAGGGACGGTCGACGGGGGTCGACGGAGATGGCCTGTGGCGTACCCCAAGGTTCCGTGCTCGGTCCGCTTTTATGGAGCCTGGGGTACGATTGGGCCATCAGGGGGGAGTTGCTCCCACGGACGGCCATCATCTGCTATGCAGATGACACCATGGTGGCCGTGCGTGGGACCGACATGAGGGAGGCGCTGTGCCGGGCGGAAGCGGCGGCCGAGCTGACCATTTACCGGATTGGTCGGCTCGGCCTGAGGGTGGCCCTCCCGAAGACTGAGGCGATAGTCTTCGGGGGGCGGGGGTGGAGGCTGCCAGCGGGCGCGGCGCTCACCTTGGGGGGGGAGTCGGTCCCGATCAGGCCCCATATAAAATATCTGGGGCTTGTCCTGGACCGACGCTGGAATTTCGGGGAGCACTTTTCACAGTTAGCTCCCCGAATTGTGGGCGCCGCGTCGGCGCTGGGTCGGCTTCTGCCGAACGTGGGTGGGCCGGGCTCCTTGTGCCGCCGGCTATATGCCGGCGTTACAAGGAGCATGGCTCTGTACGGGGCCCCCATCTGGGCGGACAAGCTGTCCGCCCGGAACAGGGCCCTGCTACAGAGGCCACAGCGGGTGGTGGCCCTCCGAATTGTGAGGGCCTATATGACGGTGGCCCACGCCGCGGCCTGCCTCCTCGCCTGCACCCCGCCCTGGGAGTTGGACGCAGAGGTGCAGGCAGAGACCTATGCAGTTAGGTCCAGGGCCCGGGCGAGGGGAGAACGCCCGGACCCTGAGGAGGTTGAGGAGACGCGCCGGATGATGGAGCGCCGACTGCGGGACAGGTGGAAAGTCAACCTGGAGGACGCCCCCTATGGAACCCGGACCATAGGGGCGATCCTCCCGTCGCTTGACACCTGGTTGGGGAGGGCAGTCGGTGCTACATCTTACCGGCTTGTGCAGGTATTGACCGGACACGGATGCTTCGGTCATTACCTGCACAACATTGGGAGGGAGCCCGGTCCGCAGTGCCATGAGTGCGGCGATCCGGACGACACAGCTCAGCACACCCTCGAGGTGTGCAGCCGGTGGAGTGCGGAGCGCCGCACTATGGCACTGGCCATAGGGCGACAGGACCTCTCCCTGCACAGCGTTGTGTCTGCAATGCTGTGCAGCGACGGGTCCTGGAGGGCTGTGGCCTCCTTCTGCGAGTGTGTCATCTCGCAGAAGGAGGCCTCGGAGCGTGAGCGCGAGGAGTCTCCTCACGCGCATCCGCTCCGGCGTAGACGGCGGGGGGTGAGGCGGCGGCGTTTTGCCACTCGCCTCAACCCTTAGTGGCTGCGGGTGGGGGATGGGAGTCCCTCGCCCGCCGTAGGCTAGCCACTGGGCGGTCTGGGAGAGGGGCCACGCGTACTCGGCCTCTCTCTCCCTCGACGCGGGAAGCCCCGGCAAATGGCTGGGGCGGCCGGTAGACGTCGTGGAGAAAGCTTTGGCGGGTTCCACGGCGTCTTGCCAATCCGGCAGGGGGGTACGCCAGGGTGGTTTTTAGTGGGTTGCGCTCCGATGCCCCCTCTCATTCGGAGGGGGGGTGACGGGGTGAGTCCCACATATCCCCTCGCCACTCCCATGGTGAGGGGAATGCATAAAGCATTTTCCACCCTGTCAAAAAAAAAAAAAAAAAAAAAAAAAAAAAAAAAAAAAAAAAGGTTAGGTTAGGTTAGGTTAGGTTAGGTTAGGTTAGGTTAGGTTAGGTTAGGTTAGGTTAGGTTAGGTTAGGTTAGGTTAGGTTAGGTTAGGTTAGGTTAGGTTAGGTTAGGTTAGGTTAGGTTAGGTTGAGGTTGTATCTCGGGTGCTAGTGGAAGGATTTATGTGATATTCGGTTTTCAAAGACTACATTTTTTTTGCTTACGGACTATTGCTTTTGATTCTTCTCTCACACACGACTTGGCGTTAATTTTGACTGATTTGCATTTGCGGTTGGTAATTTTTTGTTTGGAATTGTACGTTTTTGTATATTTTGTCGTTTGTCTTCCTGTTGTCTTTCCGAGCCCTTTTCAGGGCTAGGAGATAGCGGAGATTCTGTTTGTTTTGTCGGTTTAGGTTCAGTAATTTTCGGAACGAAAGTTCCTGAATTATTGGCCTTGCCATATTGTAAATATTAGGTTTAATTTTTTGTTAAATTAAGTCTTTGTTTACCTTTTTTCGTCGTAATTTTGTCGGTGTTGCCCTTATCCCACCTTGCCCAGTTTTTGGGTGGAGGTACTGGCAACGGTCCCGCTAATTACTGCGTTGTGTTTGTTTTGTTTTTATTTCTGTGTTTCGGGATTTTCATTTTTGAAAACTTCGAGTTTTCGCTCGAAGTTTTCGGAGTAAGTCTCGGACTTTTTTGTGTTTTTGTGTAATTTTTACTTGTTGGTAGTCCCTGTAAAAATATTTTAACCTAAGGGGAGGGTAGGAAATTTATTTCTTTAAATTTTTTGTTTTGGGTTTTAACCTTTTTGACCTCCCGGTCAAAGGTTATTAATTTTTTTATCTTGTAAGGTGTGCAGAGATTTTTGATTTACCAACTTAAGGTTTTCACTTGAGTTGGTAAAATCAATATCTTTGAACCTATTAACCTTTAATAGGTTTTTAGGTTTTATTAAGAGAGGCGCAAACGCGCTCTACCTTTTGGTAGTTTTTTGGTTGAAATACGACCTCCGGAAGTGGGTCAAAAGTGGGGACAAAGAAATCCTCACATTGCTATTTTTTCCATTTCAGGCGCTCAACCCAAGTTTGTATGGGAAAATAGCAAACAGACTCGCACTTGACCGTTTTTAAGTTAGGTTTCGTCTAAACTCCGATCGTAGAGGTCGGATTTGGACCAGATTTGGTATTCTGGTAGGGGGGGCCGGCATGGCCTCGCCTACAAAAAAAGGAATGGGTCCACCGGAGGGGGGGGGAACTACTTCAGGTTCCGACTCCGGGGATGACAGCGTCATTGAGGTCGAAGAGATTCTCATCCCTTCGACCTGCAAAAGGGCGCACACCAATAGGTCGGATGACCCCAAGCCTCCTCAGGGGCCTAAGGTCAACTCGGCGGCGAGGGGGAAGCCCAAGGGGGCTTACGCGGGCTTGGCGGCGGCCAGGTTGAGAGCAAAGCTCTATCAGCTCGAGCCTCATTTCGAGGAGGGAGCTGATCCTGATCCTGCCGCCAAGTACAGGAGGGACTTTCCCGAACTCCGCCCCAAGGGTGGAAAGGGGGGAAGGAAGGGAGAAGGTGCCAAGGGTGGCAATCGCTCTCGCTCGGTCTCGCGCTCGCGCTCGGTGTCGCTTTCCCGATCGGCCTCGCGTTCCCCCGAGCCCATGGATGGCCTAGAGGGTCGGCAGGAGGCTGACCCAATAGACGCCACCCGTATGGCGGCGAGAGATATCCTCGAGGCGGCTAGGGTTTCCGGTAACCTGAAGGGGGAGGTATGGGGGCGGATGAACCGGGCCTGCCACACCATTCTGGGGTCGATGGACGAGGTCGAGGCGGCCAGGTCCGAGAGCGAGGAGATCCGCATCCTGAAAGCGGATAACAAGAGGATGCGGGAGCAACTCGCTCTCAACTCTGCGGAACTGAAGGCGCTCCGCACCGCCTTCAGTGAGCGGGAGATCCCGGCTGCTCCGGCGCCCGTTGCTGCCGCCCTGCAGTTCGGCACCGCCGAACTGACCGAGGCCATCGAGGAGATGAAGCGAGACCTGTTCCTCAGCCTCGGGAGGATGGTCAACGACAGGATAGAGGAGGTGAGCAGGCGCCTCCCGGCGGAGCCCATCCTCCGCCCCCCGTTGGCGCACGACAAGCGGGCCGTAAAGCCCACTGGGGCGGCCCCCGCCCCCCCCCAGCGGAAGGTTGCAGGGCCTGCCCCGCCGCCTCCGGCCCCGGTAAAAGCTCTCGAGCCAGTAGCCAGGGCCAGACTAGGCGATGGGCAGCCGAAAATTAAGGTGGCCAAGAAGGCGGCGGCTCCACCCCCTGCCCCTGTTCAGGCCCCCAGGAAGCCCGCTAAGGCCGCCAAGGCTGCCCCGGCCCCGAGAGCCGTTCGGCCCTCGGAGGGAGGACCCGGCCCCTCGGGCCAAACGCCACCTCCGCCCACGCAGATGTCGTGGTCGCAGGTGGTGAAGAAGAAGGGGAAGGGGAAAGCCAAGGCCCCCCCCCCTCCCCCTAGCAAGAAGGCCGGGAAGGCGGCGACCGGGCCCAGACCCGTGAAGCTGTCCGTCCCCAAGACGGCGGCAGTGGTGGTCTCCCTCAAGCCGGGGGCCACCACCACTCTGCAGGCCACCATGGCTAAGGCCATCAACGGCCTTAGCCTCATGGAGGTAGGCCTACAGAGCGTGAGGGTCAGGACCTCGATGACGGGGTCCCGAGTCATCGAGGTCCCAGGGGAGAAGGGCCACGAAATCGCCGACACCCTGGCAGCCAAGCTACAGGGGATAGTCGGCGATGACGCTGACGTGAGCCGCCCCGTCAAAATGGCCGGCATCCAAATCGCCGGCCTGGACGAGTCGGCCACGAAGGAGTCGGTGGCCCAGGCCGTCGCCGCGGCGGGAGCGTGCCTGCCGGCGCAGGTGAAGGTGGGGGCCGTCCGCGCCCTTTACGATGGCACTGGGTCAGTTTTGGTCCAGTGCCCAGTGCTGGCTGCGGTGGCCCTTCAAAAGGCTGGCAGGATCCTGGTGGGCTGGGCCTCCGCCAGGGTCACGACAGTGGGGCCGACACCGATGAGGTGCTTCAAGTGCTACGGTGTCGGCCACTCGAGGGAGCTGTGCCCCTCCAAAATAGACCGGAGCAATTACTGCTTCCGGTGCAGCAAGGAGGGGCACAAAATGGGGGAGTGCTGGGAGAAGGCGTGGTGTGCCGTGTGCCACCAGGCCAAACTCCCGGCCAAGCACATGCTGGGGGGGAAGAATTGTTTCCCCCCAGTAACGAAGGGAAGGGAGACGAGGCCGCAGCGGCCCCGCCCCCCCGTTCCGAGTACAGACGCCCCCGCGGAAGCAGCCGCCGGCCGGGCCATCGAAGTGACCCGCATGGAGCTCTAAATGCCAGCACACCATTTAGAGCTCCTGCAGGTCAACGTCAATCACTCCGCCAGAGCACAAGACTTGCTCATGCAAGCTATGGCGGAGTGGTCGATTGACGTTGCGGTGGTGGCGGAGCCCTACTTCGTCCCTCCCCTACCCAATTGGGTAGGGTCGACGGACGAGTGGGTTGCCGTGGTTGTGCCGGCGGTCGGCAACGGTCCCCCCCTTATCAGGTTAGAGGGCGGCCCAGGGTTTGTGGCGGCCAAATGGGGGAGTGACACCGTACTTGTTGCGGTGTACTTCTCCCCCAATAGGCCGCTGGCCGCCTTCGAGGTCTTCCTGGGGGTCCTGGGGGGGGTCGTGCGGAGGGCGGCCCCGCGCCAAATAATAGTCCTGGGGGACCTCAACGCCAAAAGCGCGGCGTGGGGTTCCCCCATAACGGACGCGCGCGGGGGTGTGCTGAGGGATTGGGTGGCGGCAACGGGCCTAGTGGTCCTAAACCAGGGCAGCGCCAACACTTGCGTGCGGCGGCAGGGGGGGTCCATCGTGGACGTAACGTTCGCGACCCCTGCCATTGCCGCACGCCTAACGGGTTGGCGTGTCCTGGAGGACGTGGAGACCCTCTCTGACCATCTGTACATCAGATTGAGGGTCTCCACAAGAGGGGGCCAGCCGCCACCCATCCCAGGGGGGGGGCGTAGAGGGGGGGCGGAGGAGTTCCCCAAGTGGTCCCTGTCCCTTCTGGACAGGGCCAAGGCGGACGAGGCGGCGATGGTGGAGGCATGGTGTGCTGCCCCACCCGCCGCCTTGGGTGTGGAGGAGAGGGCCAGCCGGTTCCGCTCGGCGTTACAGGCCGTCTGCGGAGCCGCCATGCCCCGGGCGAGGCGCCTCTTTGCCCGGAGAAAGGTATACTGGTGGTCCGCAGATATTGCGGCCCTGCGGACCACCAGTAACAGTGCCCGCCGCGCCTACCAACACTGTAGGCGCAGGCGGCACACCGCCGAGGAGGAGGAGGGGCTCTACGAGGCCCTCAAAGAAGCTAAGGGGGCCCTCGTCCTGTCCATAGCGAAGGCCAAGGATGACGCACACGAGTCATTCTTGGCCACGCTGGACGGGGATCCGTGGGGGAGGCCGTACAGGGTGGTGCGCAACAAAATGCGCACCGCCCCCCCCATGGACTCCTTGGAGCCCCCCCTCCTGAGGAGGGTCATCGAGGGACTGTTTCCGGCAGCTCCCTCGATAACTCCCCCGGTGATGACCGAGCCACCGGGGGACTTGGAGGACCCACTCGAACTCGCCATCGCGCCGGTAAGCGATGACGAGTTCGACAGGGCGGTGGACCGGCTCCGGGGCTGCAAGAAAGCCCCGGGGCCCGACGG
This sequence comes from Acleris literana, assembly GCA_946894065.1. Taxonomy (NCBI): domain Eukaryota; kingdom Metazoa; phylum Arthropoda; class Insecta; order Lepidoptera; family Tortricidae; genus Acleris; species Acleris literana. Next base: position 2,682,627 of record OX335670.1, on the reverse strand, counting down.
AGTACCGGGTAAGGTGCTCCCCATCGCCCTTAAACACCTCGGGGACCGACTCAGGCAGTTGATGGACGACTGCCTGAGGGAGGGACGGTTCCCGAGGGTGTGGAAGGAGGGGAGGCTCTGCCTCCTCCGAAAAGAGGGTCGACCCCCCGACAGTCCTTCTGCCTATCGCCCCATAGTGCTGCTGGATGAGGCCGGGAAGATGATGGAGAGGATCCTGGCCTACAGGATCCAGCAGCATTTGGAGACCGCCGGCCCGAACGTCTCCGACAGACAGTTCGGGTTTAGGGAAGGGCGGTCTACGCTCGACGCGCTGAAGTCCCTTAGGGACTTCTGTGAGTACGCGTCGAGCAGAGGGGAGGGTGTGGTGGCGGTGTCGTTGGACATCGCCAACGCGTTTGGCACCCTCCCCTATGGGGTGATAAGGGAGGCACTAACTTACCATCAAGTGCCTCCCTACCTGCGGCGGATCATAGAGCACTACCTCACCGAGCGGGTAGTGCTCTATGAGCAGAGGGACGGTCGACGGGGGTCGACGGAGATGGCCTGTGGCGTACCCCAAGGTTCCGTGCTCGGTCCGCTTTTATGGAACCTGGGGTACGATTGGGCCATCAGGGGGGAGTTGCTCCCACGGACGGCCACCATCTGCTATGCAGATGACACCATGGTGGCCGTGCGTGGGACCGACATGAGGGAGGCGCTGTGCCGGGCGGAAGCGGCGGCCGAGCTGACCATTTACCGGATTGGTCGGCTCGGCCTGAGGGTGGCCCTCCCGAAGACTGAGGCGATAGTCTTCGGGGGGCGGGGGTGGAGGCTGCCAGCGGGCGCGGCGCTCACCTTGGGGGGGGAGTCGGTCCCGATCAGGCCCCATATAAAATATCTGGGGCTTGTCCTGGACCGACGCTGGAATTTCGGGGAGCACTTTTCGCAGTTAGCTCCCCGAATTGTGGGCGCCGCGTCGGCGCTGGGTCGGCTTCTGCCGAACGTGGGTGGGCCGGGCTCCTTGTGCCGCCGGCTATATGCCGGCGTTACAAGGAGCATGGCTCTGTACGGGGCCCCCATCTGGGCGGACAAGCTGTCCGCCCGGAACAGGGCCCTGCTACAGAGGCCACAGCGGGTGGTGGCCCTCCGAATTGTGAGGGCCTACATGACGGTGGCCCACGCCGCGGCCTGCCTCCTCGCCTGCACCCCGCCCTGGGAGTTGGACGCAGAGGTGCAGGCAGAGACCTATGCAGTTAGGTCCAGGGCCCGGGCGAGGGGAGAACGCCCGGACCCTGAGGAGGTTGAGGAGACGCGCCGGATGATGGAGCGCCGACTGCGGGACAGGTGGAAGGCGAACCTGGAGGACGCCCCCTATGGAACCCGGACCATAGGGGCGATCCTCCCGTCGCTTGACACCTGGTTGGGGAGGGCAGTCGGTGCTACATCATACCGGCTTGTGCAGGTATTGACCGGACACGGATGCTTCGGTCATTACCTGCACAACATTGGGAGGGAGCCCGGTCCGCAGTGCCATGAGTGCGGCGATCCGGACGACACGGCTCAGCACACCCTCGAGGTGTGCAGCCGGTGGAGTGCGGAGCGCCGCACTATGGCACTGGCCATAGGGCGACAGGACCTCTCCCTGCACAGCGTTGTGTCTTCAATGCTGTGCAGCGACGGGTCCTGGAGGGCTGTGGCCTCCTTCTGCGAGTGTGTCATCTCGCAGAAGGAGGCCTCGGAGCGTGAGCGCGAGGAGTCTCCTCACGCGCATCCGCTCCGGCGTAGACGGCGAGGGGTGAGGCGGCGACGTTTTGCCGCTCGCCTCAACCCTTAGTGGCTGCGGGTGGGGGATGGGAGTCCCTCGCCCGCCGTAGGCTAGCCACTGGGCGGTCTGGGAGAGGGGCCACGCGTACTCGGCCTCTCTCTCCCTCGACGCGGGAAGCCCCGGCAAATGGCTGGGGCGGCCGGTAGACGTCGTGGAGAAAGCTTTGGCGGGTTCCACGGCGTCTTGCCAATCCGGCAGGGGGGTACGCCAGGGTGGTTTTTAGTGGGTTGCGCTCCGATGCCCCCTCTCATTCGGAGGGGGGGTGACGGGGTGAGTCCCACATATCCCCTCGCCACTCCCATGGTGAGGGGAATGCATAAAGCATTTTCCACCCTGTCAAAAAAAAAAAAAAAAAAAAAAAAAAAAAAAAAAAAAAAAAAAAGGTTAGGTTAGGTTGAGGTTGTTTCTCGGGTGCTATTGGAAGGATTTATGCGATATTCGGTTACCAAAGACTACATTTTTTTGCTTACTGGATACTGCTTTCGATTCTTCTTTCACACACGACTTGGCGTTATTTTTGACTGATTTGCATTTGCGGTTGGTAATTTTTTGTTTGGAATTGTTCGTTTTTGTATATTTTGTCGTTTGTCTTCCTGTTATCTTTCCGAGCCCTTTTCAGGGCTAGGAGATAGCGGAGATTCTGTTTGTGTTGTCGGTTTAGGTTCAGTAATTTTCGGAACGAAAGTTCCTGAATTATTGGCCTTGCCATATTGTAAATATTAGGTTTAATTTTTTGTTAAATTAAGTCTTTGTTTACCTTTTTTCGTCGTAATTTTGTCGGTGTTGCCTTTATCCCACCTTGCCCAGTTTTTGGGTGGAGGTACTGGCAACGGTCCCGCTAATTACTGCGTTGTGTTTGTTTTGTTTTTATTTCTGAGTTTCGGGATTTTCATTTTTGAAAACTTCGAGTTTTCGCTCGAAGTTTTCGGAGAAAGTCTCGGACTTTTTTGTGTTTTGGTGTAATTTTTACTTGTTTGTAGTCCTTGTAAAAATATTTTAACCTAAGGGGAGGGTAGGAAATTTATTTCCTTAAATTTTTTGTTGTGGGGTTTTAACCTTTTGACCTTCCGGTCAAAGGTTATTGATTTTTCTATCTTGTAAGGTGTTCAAAGATTTTTGATTTACCAACTTAAGGTTTTCACTTGAGTTGGTAAAATCAATATCTTTGAACCTATTAACCTTTTATAGGTTTTTAGGTTTTATTAATAGAGGCGCAAACGCGCTCTACCTTTTGGTAGTTTTTTGGTTGAAATACGACCTCCGGAAGTGGGTCAAAAGTGGGGACAAAGAAATCCTCACTTTGCTATTTTTTCTATATCAGGCGCTCAACCCAAGTTTGTATGGGAAAATAGCAAACCGACTCGCACTTGACCATTTTTAGATAGGTTTGGTCCTAACTCCGGTCTTAGTGGTCGGATTTAGGCCAAATTTTGTGGCTAGGTAGGGGGGGCCAGCATGGCCTCGCCTACAGATAAACGGAGGGTTCCACCGAAGGGGGGGGGGATTATCGCTGATCCCAACTCCGATTCGGAGGTCGATGATCTGAGGTGGATCGAAATGGATGATTTCGTGCCTCAGTCATCCAAGAGGGCTCACGAGGACCGGGAGGATGACCCCAGGCCCCCTCAGGGACCGAAGGTCAATACGGCCATCAGGGGGAAGCCCAAGGGGGCGTACGCTGGTTTAGCGGCGGCCAGGTTGAGGGCCAAGCTGTACCAGCTGGAGCCTCACTTTGAGGAGGAGGCTGTCGTGGACTCTGATCCGGCGGCCAAATATCGGAGGGATTTCCCCGAACTTCGCCCCAGAGGGGGCAAGGGGGGGGCGAAAAAGGGGAAAGCCACTGAGGCCGAGGGTCTCCAGCGTTCTCGCTCGGGTTCGTGTTCCCGCTCAGTGTCGCGCTCTAGGTCGGCTTCGCGCTCCCCCGAGCCTATGGATGGCCTAGAGGGTCAGCGGGAGGCTGACCCGATAGACGCTACTCGTATGGCGGCGCGGGACATACTAGAGGCGGCCAGGTTATCGGGAAACCTTAAGGGGGAGGTGTGGGGGCGGATGAACCGGGCCTGCCGCACCATACTAGGTATGATGGATGAGGTCGAGCTGACCAGGTCCGAGAGCGAGGAGATCCGCATCCTGAAAGCGGACAACAAGAGGATGCGGGAGCAACTCGCTCTAAACTCGGCGGAACTGAAGGCGCTCCGCACCGCCTTCAGTGAGCGGGAGATCCCGGCTGCTCCGGCTCCCGTTTCTGCTGCCCTACAGTTCGGCACGGCCGAACTGACCGAGGCAATTGAGGCAATGAAGCGGGACTTATTCCTCAGCCTCGGGAGGATGATTAATGATAGGGTGGAGGAGGTGAACAGGCGCCTCCCGCCGGAGCCAATCCTCCGCCCTCCGTTGGCGCATGACAGGCGGGCTGTTAAGCCTACCGTGTCAGCCCCCCCCCCGCGGAAGGTCGCAGGGCCTGCCCCGCCGCCTCCGGCCCCGGTTGAAGCTCTCGAGCCGAGACCCAGGGCCCGAATAGGCGATGGGCAGCCGAAGGCCAAGGTGGCTAAGAAAGCGGCGGCTCCACCCCCTGCCCCTGTTCAGGCCGCTAAGAAGTCCGCCAAGGCCGCCAAGGCTGCCCCGGCCCCGAGAGCCGTTCGGCCCTCGGAGGGAGGACCCGGCCCTTCGGGCCAAACGCCACCTCCGCCCACGCAGATGTCGTGGTCGCAGGTGGTGAAGAAGAAGGGGAAGGGGAAAGCCAAGGCCCCCCCCCCTCCCCCTAGCAAGAAGGCCGGGAAGGTGGCGCACGGGCCCAGACCCGCGAAGCTGTCCGTCCCCAAGACGGCGGCAGTGGTGGTCTCCCTCAAGCCGGGGGCCACCACCACTCTGCAGGCCACCATGGCTAAGGCCATCAACGGCCTTAGCCTCAAGGAGGTGGGCCTGCAGAGCGTGAGGGTCAGGACCTCGATGACGGGGTCCCGAGTCATCGAGGTCCCAGGGGAGAAGGGCCACGAAATCGCCGACACCCTGGCAGCCAAGCTGCAGGGGATAGTCGGCGATGACGCCGACGTGAGCCGCCCCGTCAAGATGGCCGGCATTCAAATCGCCGGCCTGGACGAGTCGGCCACGAAGGAGTCGGTGGCGCAGGCCGTCGCCGCGGCGGGAGCGTGCCTGCCCGCGCAGGTGAAGGTGGGGGCTGTCCGCGCCCTATACGATGGCACTGGGTCAGTCTTGGTCCAGTGCCCCGTGCTGGCTGCGGTGGCCCTACAAAAGGCAGGCAGGATCCTGGTGGGCTGGGCCTCCGCCAGGGTCACGACAGTGGGGCCGACACCGATGAGGTGTTTCAAGTGCTACGGTGTCGGCCACTCGAGGGAGCTGTGCCCCTCCAAAATAGACCGGAGCAATTACTGCTTCCGGTGCAGCAAGGAGGGGCACAAAATGGGGGAGTGCTGGGAGAAGGCGTGGTGTGCCGTGTGCCACCAGGCCAAACTCCCGGCCAAGCACATGCTGGGGGGGAAGAATTGTTTCCCCCCAGTAACGAAGGGAAGGGAGACGAGGCCGCAGCGGCCCCGCCCCCCCGTTCCGAGTACAGACGCCCCCGCGGAAGCAGCCGCCGGCCGGGCCATCGAAGTGACCCGCATGGAGCTCTAAATGCCAGCACACCATTTAGAGCTCCTGCAGGTCAACGTCAATCACTCCGCCAGAGCACAAGACTTGCTCATGCAAGCTATGGCGGAGTGGTCGATTGACGTTGCGGTGGTGGCGGAGCCCTACTTCGTCCCTCCCCTACCCAATTGGGTAGGGTCGACGGACGAGTGGGTTGCCGTGGTTGTGCCGGCGGTCGGCAACGGTCCCCCCCTTATCAGGTTAGAGGGCGGCCCAGGGTTTGTGGCGGCCAAATGGGGGAGTGACACCGTACTTGTTGCGGTGTACTTCTCCCCCAATAGGCCGCTGGCCGCCTTCGAGGTCTTCCTGGGGGTCCTGGGGGGGGTCGTGCGGAGGGCGGCCCCGCGCCAAATAATAGTCCTGGGGGACCTCAACGCCAAAAGCGCGGCGTGGGGTTCCCCCATAACGGACGCGCGCGGGGGTGTGCTGAGGGATTGGGTGGCGGCAACGGGCCTAGTGGTCCTAAACCAGGGCAGCGCCAACACTTGCGTGCGGCGGCAGGGGGGGTCCATCGTGGACGTAACGTTCGCGACCCCTGCCATTGCTGCACGCCTAACGGATTGGCGTGTCCTGGAGGACGTGGAGACCCTCTCTGACCATCTGTACATCAGATTGAGGGTCTCCACAAGAGGGGGCCAGCCGCCACCCATCCCAGGGGGGGGGCGTAGAGGGGGGGCGGAGGAGTTCCCCAAGTGGTCCCTGTCCCTTCTGGACAGGGCCAAGGCGGACGAGGCGGCGATGGTGGAGGCATGGTGTGCTGCCCCACCCGCCGCCTTGGGTCTGGAGGAGAGGGCCAGCCGGTTCCGCTCGGCGTTACAGGCCGTCTGCGGAGCCGCCATGCCCCGGGCGAGGCGCCTCTTTGCCCGGAGGAAGGTATACTGGTGGTCCGCAGATATTGCGGCCCTGCGGACCACCAGTAACAGTGCCCGCCGCGCCTACCAACACTGTAGGCGCAGGCGGCACACCGCCGAGGAGGAGGAGGGGCTCTACGAGGCCCTCAAAGAAGCCAAGGGGGCCCTCGTCCTGTCCATAGCGAAGGCCAAGGATGACGCACACGAGTCATTCTTGGCCACGCTGGACGGGGATCCGTGGGGGAGGCCGTACAGGGTGGTGCGCAACAAAATGCGCACCGCCCCCCCCATGGACTCCTTGGAGCCCCCCCTCCTGAGGAGGGTCATCGAGGGACTGTTTCCGGCAGCTCCCTCGATAACTCCCCCGGTGATGACCGAGCCACCGGGGGACTTGGAGGACCCACTCGAACTCGCCATCGCGCCGGTAAGCGATGACGAGTTCGACAGGGCGGTGGACCGGCTCCGGGGCTGCAAGAAAGCCCCGGGGCCCGACGGAGTACCGGGTAAGGTGCTCCCCATCGCCCTTAAACACCTCGGGGACCGACTCAGGCAGTTGATGGACGACTGCCTGAGGGAGGGACGGTTCCCGAGGGTGTGGAAGGAGGGGAGGCTCTGCCTCCTCCGAAAAGAGGGTCGACCCCCCGACAGTCCTTCTGCCTATCGCCCCATAGTGCTGCTGGATGAGGCCGGGAAGATGATGGAGAGGATCCTGGCCTACAGGATCCAGCAGCATTTGGAGACCGCCGGCCCGAACGTCTCCGACAGACAGTTCGGGTTTAGGGAAGGGCGGTCTACGCTCGACGCGCTGAAGTCCCTTAGGGACTTCTGTGAGTACGCGTCGAGCAGAGGGGAGGGTGTGGTGGCGGTGTCGTTGGACATCGCCAACGCGTTTGGCACCCTCCCCTATGGGGTGATAAGGGAGGCACTAATTTACCATCAAGTGCCTCCCTACCTGCGGCGGATCATAGAGCACTACCTCACCGAGCGGGTAGTGCTCTATGAGCAGAGGGACGGTCGACGGGGGTCGACGGAGATGGCCTGTGGCGTACCCCAAGGTTCCGTGCTCGGTCCGCTTTTATGGAACCTGGGGTACGATTGGGCCATCAGGGGGGAGTTGCTCCCACGGACGGCCACCATCTGCTATGCAGATGACACCATGGTGGCCGTGCGTGGGACCGACATGAGGGAGGCGCTGTGCCGGGCGGAAGCGGCGGCCGAGCTGACCATTTACCGGATTGGTCGGCTCGGCCTGAGGGTGGCCCTCCCGAAGACTGAGGCGATAGTCTTCGGGGGGCGGGGGTGGAGGCTGCCAGCGGGCGCGGCGCTCACCTTGGGGGGGGAGTCGGTCCCGATCAAGCCCCATATAAAATATCTGGGGCTTGTCCTGGACCGACGCTGGAATTTCGGGGAGCACTTTTCACAGTTAGCTCCCCGAATTGTGGGCGCCGCATCGGCGCTGGGTCGGCTTCTGCCGAACGTGGGTGGGCCGGGCTCCTTGTGCCGCCGGCTATATGCCGGCGTTACAAGGAGCATGGCTCTGTACGGGGCCCCCATCTGGGCGGACAAGCTGTCCGCCCGGAACAGGGCCCTGCTACAGAGGCCACAGCGGGTGGTGGCCCTCCGAATTGTGAGGGCCTATATGACGGTGGCCCACGCCGCGGCCTGCCTCCTCGCCTGCACCCCGCCCTGGGAGTTGGACGCAGAGGTGCAGGCAGAGACCTATGCAGTTAGGTCCAGGGCCCGGGCGAGGGGAGAACGCCCGGACCCTGAGGAGGTTGAGGAGACGCGCCGGATGATGGAGCGCCGACTGCGGGACAGGTGGAAAGTCAACCTGGAGGACGCCCCCTATGGAACCCGGACCATAGGGGCGATCCTCCCGTCGCTTGACACCTGGTTGGGGAGGGCAGTCGGTGCTACATCATACCGGCTTGTGCAGGTATTGACCGGACACGGATGCTTCGGTCATTACCTGCACAACATTGGGAGGGAGCCCGGTCCGCAGTGCCATGAGTGCGGCGATCCGGACGACACGGCTCAGCACACCCTCGAGGTGTGCAGCCGGTGGAGTGCGGAGCGCCGCACTATGGCACTGGCCATAGGGCGACAGGACCTCTCCCTGCACAGCGTTGTGTCTGCAATGCTGTGCAGCGACGGGTCCTGGAGGGCTGTGGCCTCTTTCTGCGAGTGTGTCATCTCGCAGAAGGAGGCCTCGGAGCGTGAGCGCGAGGAGTCTCCTCACGCGCATCCGCTCCGGCGTAGACGGCGGGGGGTGAGGCGGCGGCGTTTTGCCGCTCGCCTCAACCCTTAGTGGCTGCGGGTGGGGGATGGGAGTCCCTCGCCCGCCGTAGGCTAGCCACTGGGCGGTCTGGGAGAGGGGCCACGCGTACTCGGCCTCTCTCTCCCTCGACGCGGGAAGCCCCGGCATATGGCTGGGGCGGCCGGTAGACGTCGTGGAGAAAGCTTTGGCGGGTTCCACGGCGTCTTGCCAATCCGGCAGGGGGGTACGCCAGGGTGGTTTTTAGTGGGTTGCGCTCCGATGCCCCCTCTCATTCGGAGGGGGGGTGACGGGGTGAGTCCCACATATCCCCTCGCCACTCCCATGGTGAGGGGAATGCATAAAGCATTTTCCACCCTGTCAAAAAAAAAAAAAAAAAAAAAAAAAAAAAAAAAAAAAAAAAAAAAAAAGGTTAGGTTAGGTTAGGTTAGGTTAGGTTAGGTTAGGTTAGGTTAGGTTAGGTTAGGTTAGGTTAGGTTAGGTTAGGTTAGGTTAGGTTAGGTTAGGTTAGGTTGAGGTTGTTTCTCGGGTGCTATTGGAGGGATTTATGCGATATTCGGTTACCAAAGACGACATTTTTTTGCTTACTGGATACTGCTTTCGATTCTTCTTTCACACACGACTTGGCGTTATTCTTGACTGATTTGCATTTGCGGTTGGTAATTTTTTGTTGGATTTTGTACGTTTTTGTATATTTTGTGGTTTGTTTATTTGTCTATTTTCCGAGCCCTTTTCAGGGCTAGGAGGTAGCAGAGACTTTGTTTGTGTTGTCGGTGTAGGTTTGGTAATTTTCGGAACGAAAGTTTCGGAAGTACTGGCCTTGCCAATTTGTAAATTTTCACTTTAATTTTTCTTTAGTTTTAGGGTTTGTTTACATTTTTTCGTTGTAATTTTGTCGGGGTTGCCGTTATTCCACCTTGCCCAGTTTTTGGGCGGGAGTACCGGCACCGGTTCCGCTAATTATAGCGTTGTGTTTGTTTCGTTTTTCTAATTTTTGTATTTAAATTTCAATTTTTCAAAACTTCGAGTTTTCACTCAAAGTTTTGAAAAATAACTTGTTACTTTTTTGGGTTTGGTGGTTGTTTTAAATTGTTTACGCTCATTGTAAAAATTTAAAACAACAAGTTCCGGGTAGGAAATTTATCTTTTTAAATTTTGTGTATAGACTTTTTAACTTTTTGACCTACAGGTCAAAAGTTATTTACCGTTCTGTACGGTAAGGCGTGTGGGGATTTTCACTTTACAAACTTATCAAATTCGGTTGAGTTTGTAAAGTCGATATCTTTTTACCTTTTTACCTTTAATAGGTTTTTAGGTTTTACGTAGCGAGGCGCAAGCCTGCACTACCTTTTGGTTTTTAAACCAACCTCCTGCGACGTCGGCAAGTGGGTCAAAAGTGGGGACAAACTTTTCCTCACTTTGCTATTTTTTCTTTTTCAGGCGCTCAACCCAAGTTTGTATGGGAAAATAGCAAACCGACTCGCACTTGACCATTTTTAGATAGGTTTGGTCCTAACTCCGGTCTTAGTGGTCGGATTTAGGCCAAATTTTGTGGCTAGGTAGGGGGGGCCAGCATGGCCTCGCCTACAGATAAACGGAGGGTTCCACCGAAGGGGGGGGGGATTATCGCTGATCCCAACTCCGATTCGGAGGTCGATGATCTGAGGTGGATCGAAATGGATGATTTCGTTCCTCAGTCATCCAAGAGGGCTCACGAGGACCGGGAGGATGACCCCAGGCCCCCTCAGGGACCGAAGGTCAATACGGCCATCAGGGGGAAGCCCAAGGGGGCGTACGCTGGTTTAGCGGCGGCCAGGTTGAGGGCCAAGTTGTACCAGCTGGAGCCTCACTTTGAGGAGGAGGCTGTCGTGGACTCTGATCCGGCGGCCAAATATCGGAGGGATTTCCCCGAACTTCGCCCCAGAGGGGGCAAGGGGGGGGCAAAAAAGGGGAAAGCCACTGAGGCCGAGGGTCTCCAGCGTTCTCGCTCGGGTTCGTGTTCCCGCTCAGTGTCGCGCTCTAGGTCGGCTTCGCGCTCCCCCGAGCCTATGGATGGCCTAGAGGGTCAGCGGGAGGCTGACCCGATAGACGCTACTCGTATGGCGGCGCGGGACATACTAGAGGCGGCCAGGTTATCAGGAAACCTTAAGGGGGAGGTGTGGGGTCGGATGAACCGGGCCTGCCGCACCATACTAGGTATGATGGATGAGGTCGAGCTGACCAGGTCCGAGAGCGAGGAGATCCGCATCCTGAAAGCGGACAACAAAAGGATGCGGGAGCAACTCGCTCTAAACTCGGCGGAACTGAAGGCGCTCCGCACCGCCTTCAGTGAGCGGGAGATCCCGGCTGCTCCGGCTCCCGTTTCTGCTGCCCTACAGTTCGGCACGGCCGAACTGACCGAGGCAATTGAGGCAATGAAGCGGGACTTATTCCTCAGCCTCGGGAGGATGATTAACGATAGGGTGGAGGAGGTGAACAGGCGCCTCCCGCCGGAGCCAATCCTCCGCCCTCCGTTGGCGCATGACAGGCGGGCTGTTAAGCCTGCCGTGTCAGCCCCCCCCCCGCGGAAGGTCGCAGGGCCTGCCCCGCCGCCTCCGGCCCCCGTTGAAGCTCTCGAGCCGAGACCCAGGGCCCGAATAGGCGATGGGCAGCCGAAGACAAAGGTGGCCAAGAAGGCGGCGGCTCCACCCCCTGCCCCTGTTCAGGCAGCCAGGAAGCCCGCTAAGGCCGCCAAGGCTGCCCCGGCCCCGAGAGCCGTTCGGCCCTCGGAGGGAGGACCCGGCCCCTCGGGCCAAATGCCACCTCCGCCCACGCAGATGTCGTGGTCGCAGGTGGTGAAGAAGAAGGGGAAGGGGAAAGCCAAGGCCCCCCCCCCTCCCCCTAGCAAGAAGGCCGGGAAGGCGGCGCACGGGCCCAGACCCGCGAAGCTGTCCGTCCCCAAGACGGCAGCAGTGGTGATCTCCCTCAAGTCGGGATCCACCACCACTCTGCAGGCCACCATGGCTAAGGCCATCAACGGCCTTAGCCTCACGGAGATAGGCCTGCAGAGCGTGAGGGTCAGGACCTCGATGACGGGGTCCCGAGTCATTGAGGTCCCAGGGGAGAAGGGCCACGAAATCGCCGACACCCTGGCAGCCAAGCTGCAGGGGATAGTCGGCGATGACGCCGACGTGAGCCGCCCCGTCAAAATGGCCGGCATCCAAATCGCCGGCCTGGACGAGTCGGCCACGAAGGAGTCGGTGGCCCATGCCGTCGCCGCGGCGGGAGCGTGCCTGCCGGCGCAGGTGAAGGTGGGGGCCGTCCGCGCCCTTTACGATGGCACTGGGTCAGTTTTGGTCCAGTGCCCGGTGCTGGCTGCGGTGGCCCTTCAAAAGGCTGGCAGGATCCTGGTGGGCTGGGCCTCCGCCAGGGTCACGACAGTGGGGCCGACACCGATGAGGTGCTTCAAGTGCTACGGTGTCGGCCACTCGAGGGAGCTGTGCCCCTCCAAAATAGACCGGAGCAATTACTGCTTCCGGTGCAGCAAGGAGGGGCACAAAATGGGGGAGTGCTGGGAGAAGGCGTGGTGTGCCGTGTGCCACCAGGCCAAACTCCCGGCCAAGCACATGCTGGGGGGAAAGAACTGTTTCCCCCCAGTAACGAAGGGAAGGGAGACGAGGCCGCAGCGCCCCCGCCCCCCCGTTCCGAGTACAGACGCCCCCGCGGAAGCAGCCGCCGGCCGGGCCATCGAAGTGACCCGCATGGAGCTCTAAATGCCAGCACACCATTTAGAGCTTCTGCAGGTCAACGTCAATCACTCCGCCAGAGCACAAGACTTGCTCATGCAAGCTATGGCGGAGTGGTCGATTGACGTTGCGGTGGTGGCGGAGCCCTACTTCGTCCCTCCCCTACCCAATTGGGTAGGGTCGACGGACGAGTGGGTTGCCGTGGTTGTGCCGGCGGTCGGCAACGGTCCCCCCCTTATCAGGTTAGAGGGCGGCCCAGGGTTTGTGGCGGCCAAATGGGGGAGTGACACCGTACTTGTTGCGGTGTACTTCTCCCCCAATAGGCCGCTGGCCGCCTTCGAGGTCTTCCTGGGGGTCCTGGGGGGGGTCGTGCGGAGGGCGGCCCCGCGCCAAATAATAGTCCTGGGGGACCTCAACGCCAAAAGCGCGGCGTGGGGTTCCCCCATAACGGACGCGCGCGGGGGTGTGCTGAGGGATTGGGTGGCGGCAACGGGCCTAGTGGTCCTAAACCAGGGCAGCGCCAACACTTGCGTGCGGCGGCAGGGGGGGTCCATCGTGGACGTAACGTTCGCGACCCCTGCCATTGCCGCACGCCTAACGGATTGGCGTGTCCTGGAGGACGTGGAGACCCTCTCTGACCATCTGTACATCAGATTGAGGGTCTCCACAAGAGGGGGCCAGCCGCCACCCATCCCAGGGGGGGGGCGTAGAGGGGGGGCGGAGGAGTTCCCAAAGTGGTCCCTGTCCCTTCTGGACAGGGCCAAGGCGGACGAGGCGGCGATGGTGGAGGCATGGTGTGCTGCCCCACCCGCCGCCTTGGGGGTGGAGGAGAGGGCCAGCCGGTTCCGCTCGGCGTTACAGGCCGTCTGCGGAGCCGCCATGCCCCGGGCGAGGCGCCTCTTTGCCCGGAGGAAGGTATACTGGTGGTCCGCAGATATTGCGGCCCTGCGGACCACCAGTAACAGTGCCCGCCGCGCCTACCAACACTGTAGGCGCAGGCGGCACACCGCCGAGGAGGAGGAGGGGCTCTACGAGGCCCTCAAAGAAGCTAAGGGGGCCCTCGTCCTGTCCATAGCGAAGGCCAAGGATGACGCACACGAGTCATTCTTGGCCACACTGGACGGGGATCCGTGGGGGAGGCCGTACAGGGTGGTGCGCAACAAAATGCGCACCGCCCCCCCCATGGACTCCTTGGAGCCCCCCCTCCTGAGGAGGGTCATCGAGGGACTGTTTCCGGCAGCTCCCTCGATAACTCCCCCGGTGATGACCGAGCCACCGGGGGACTTGGAGGACCCACTCGAACTCGCCATCGCGCCGGTAAGCGATGACGAGTTCGACAGGGCGGTGGACCGGCTCCGGGGCTGCAAGAAAGCCCCGGGGCCCGACGGAGTACCGGGTAAGGTGCTCCCCATCGCCCTTAAACACCTCGGGGACCGACTCAGGCAGTTGATGGACGACTGCCTGAGGGAGGGACGGTTCCCGAGGGTGTGGAAGGAGGGAAGGCTCTGCCTCCTCCGAAAAGAGGGTCGACCCCCCGACAGTCCTTCTGCCTATCGCCCCATAGTGCTGCTGGATGAGGCCGGGAAGATGATGGAGAGGATCCTGGCCTACAGGATCCAGCAGCATTTGGAGACCGCCGGCCCGAACGTCTCCGACAGACAGTTCGGGTTTAGGGAAGGGCGGTCTACGCTCGACGCGCTGAAGTCCCTTAGGGACTTCTGTGAGTACGCGTCGAGCAGAGGGGAGGGTGTGGTGGCGGTGTCGTTGGACATCGCCAACGCGTTTGGCACCCTCCCCTATGGGGTGATAAGGGAGGCACTAACTTACCATCAAGTGCCTCCCTACCTGCGGCGGATCATAGAGCACTACCTCACCGAGCGGGTAGTGCTCTATGAGCAGAGGGACGGTCGACGGGGGTCGACGGAGATGGCCTGTGGCGTACCCCAAGGTTCCGTGCTCGGTCCGCTTTTATGGAACCTGGGGTACGATTGGGCCATCAGGGGGGAGTTGCTCCCACGGACGGCCACCATCTGCTATGCAGATGACACCATGGTGGCCGTGCGTGGGACCGACATGAGGGAGGCGCTGTGCCGGGCGGAAGCGGCGGCCGAGCTGACCATTTACCGGATTGGTCGGCTCGGCCTGAGGGTGGCCCTCCCGAAGACTGAGGCGATAGTCTTCGGGGGGCGGGGGTGGAGGCTGCCAGCGGGCGCGGCGCTCACCTTGGGGGGGGAGTCGGTCCCGATCAAGCCCCATATAAAATATCTGGGGCTTGTCCTGGACCGACGCTGGAATTTCGGGGAGCACTTTTCACAGTTAGCTCCCCGAATTGTGGGCGCCGCGTCGGCGCTGGGTCGGCTTCTGCCGAACGTGGGTGGGCCGGGCTCCTTGTGCCGCCGGCTATATGCCGGCGTTACAAGGAGCATGGCTCTGTACGGGGCCCCCATCTGGGCGGACAAGCTGTCCGCCCGGAACAGGGCCCTGCTACAGAGGCCACAGCGGGTGGTGGCCCTCCGAATTGTGAGGGCCTACATGACGGTGGCCCACGCCGCGGCCTGCCTCCTCGCCTGCACCCCGCCCTGGGAGTTGGACGCAGAGGTGCAGGCAGAGACCTATGCAGTTAGGTCCAGGGCCCGGGCGAGGGGAGAACGCCCGGACCCTGAGGAGGTTGAGGAGACGCGCCGGATGATGGAGCGCCGACTGCGGGACAGGTGGAAAGCGAACCTGGAGGACGCCCCCTATGGAACCCGGACCATAGGGGCGATCCTCCCGTCGTTTGACACCTGGTTGGGGAGGGCAGTCGGTGCTACATCATACCGGCTTGTGCAGGTATTGACCGGACACGGATGCTTCGGTCATTACCTGCACAACATTGGGAGGGAGCCCGGTCCGCAGTGCCATGAGTGCGGCGATCCGGACGACACGGCTCAGCACACCCTCGAGGTGTGCAGCCGGTGGAGTGCGGAGCGCCGCACTATGGCACTGGCCATAGGGCGACAGGACCTCTCCCTGCACAGCGTTGTGTCTGCAATGCTGTGCAGCGACGGGTCCTGGAGGGCTGTGGCCTCTTTCTGCGAGTGTGTCATCTCGCAGAAGGAGGCCTCGGAGCGTGAGCGCGAGGAGTCTCCTCACGCGCATCCGCTCCGGCGTAGACGGCGGGGGGTGAGGCGGCGGCGTTTTGCCGTTCGCCTCAACCCTTAGTGGCTGCGGGTGGGGGATGGGAGTCCCTCGCCCGCCGTAGGCTAGCCACTGGGCGGTCTGGGAGAGGGGCCACGCGTACTCGGCCTCTCTCTCCCTCGACGCGGGAAGCCCCGGCATATGGCTGGGGCGGCCGGTAGACGTCGTGGAGAAAGCTTTGGCGGGTTCCACGGCGTCTTGCCAATCCGGCAGGGGGGTACGCCAGGGTGGTTTTTAGTGGGTTGCGCTCCGATGCCCCCTCTCATTCGGAGGGGGGGTGACGGGGTGAGTCCCACATATCCCCTCGCCACTCCCATGGTGAGGGGAATGCATAAAGCATTTTCCACCCTGTCAAAAAAAAAAAAAAAAAAAAAAGGTTAGGTTAGGTTAGGTTAGGTTAGGTTAGGTTAGGTTAGGTTAGGTTAGGTTAGGTTAGGTTAGGTTAGGTTAGGTTAGGTTAGGTTAGGTTAGGTTAGGTTAGGTTAGGTTAGGTTAGCTTAGGTTGAGGTCGTTTCTCGGGTGTTAGTGAGTGGTTTTGTGCGTTTTTCGGATCCTAGGTATTACATTTTTTCTGCTTTCGTTTAACGGTATCGATTCTTCTCTCACTTGTGACTTTGGCTTGTTTTCTGGATTTTCCTTTTTGCGGTTGGTTTTCTTTGTGTTGGTTTGTTTACGTTTTTGTAAATTAAAAAAGTTCGTGTTGCCGATATTGTACCGAGCCCTTTTTAGGGCTAGGACATACCGGTAATTGTCTTTTTTACCATACCGTTGGTCCGGTAATTTTCCTTACGAAAGTTTGGAAAATATCGGCCTCCGAGTTTTACGTTTTTTGTTGTTGGTTTTTGTGTAAAATTTTCGTTTGTTTACATTTTTCAAAATTAGTTTTGTCGGTGTTGCCAATACCCCACCTTGCCCATTTTTTGGGCAGGAGTAGCGGCAACGGTTCCGCAAACTATAGCGTTTGATTTTTGTTTAATTTGTATTGGGAGTTGTTAAATTTTATTTTTTGAAAACTTCGAGTTTTTACTCGAAGTTTTCAAAAAGGGTTTCCAACTTTTTTGTGTTTGGTGTCGTTTTTAAATTGTTTACAGTCATTGTAAAAATTTAAAACCCCAAGGGGCGGGTGGAGAATTTAGTTTTTTAAATTTTTTGTGAACACTTCTTAACTTTCTGACCTCTAGGTCAAAAGTTATTCACCTTTAACCTTTGTAAGGTAGAGAGAGTTTTTTGATTTACAAACTTAAGCTTTGCACTTGAGTTTGTAAAATCAATAACTTTTATCCTTTTTACTTTTTATTGGTTTTTAGGTTTTTAGTAGGGAGGCGCAACTGAGCACTACCTTTTAGTTTTTGTTTGGTTCGCTTGCGACCTCGGGAAGTGCGTCAAATTTGGGGGCAAACTTTTAGTCGGATTGCTATTTTTTTCAAATCAGGCGCTCAACCCATTTTAGTATAGGGAAATCTAAATCCGACTCGCACTTGACCGTTTTCAAGTTAGGTTAGGTCCTAGCTTGGGTGGTAGTGGTCTGATTTGGACCAAATTTGGTGTCTAGGTAGGGGGGGCCGGCATGGCCTCGCCTACAAAAAAAGGAATGGGTCCACTGGAGGGGGGGGGAACTACTTCAGGTTCCGACTCCGGGGATGACGGCGTCATTGAGGTCGAAGAGATTCTCATCCCTTCGACCTGCAAAAGGGCGCACACAAATAGGTCGGATGACCCCAAGCCTCCTCAGGGGCCTAAGGTCAACTCGGCGGCGAGGGGGAAGCCCAAGGGGGCGTACGCGGGCTTGGCGGCGGCCAGGTTGAGAGCTAAGCTCTATCAGCTCGAGCCTCACTTCGAGGAGGGAGCTGATCCTGATCCTGCCGCCAAGTACAGGAGGGACTTTCCCGAACTCCGCCCCAAGGGTGGAAAGGGGGGAAGGAAGGGGGAAGGTGCCGAAGCCAAGGGTGGTAATCGCTCTCGCTCGGTCTCGCGCTCTCGCTCGGTGTCGCGTTCCCGATCGGCCTCGCGTTCCCCCGAGCCCATGGATGGCCTAGAGGGTCGGCAGGAGGCTGACCCAATAGACGCCACCCGTATGGCGGCGAGGGATATCCTCGAGGCGGCTAGGGTATCCGGCAACCTGAAGGGGGAGATATGGGGGCGGATGAACCGGGCCTGCCACACCATTCTGGGGTCGATGGACGAGGTCGAGGCGGCCAGGTCCGAGAGCGAGGAGATCCGCATCCTGAAAGCGGATAACAAAAGGATGCGGGAGCAACTCGCTCTCAACTCGGCGGAATTGAAGGCGCTCCGCACCGCCTTCAGTGAGCGGGAGATCCCAGCTGCTCCGGCGCCCGTTGCTGCCGCCCTGCAGTTCGGCACAGCCGAACTGACCGAGGCCATCGAAACAATGAAGAGAGACCTGTTCCTCAGCCTCGGGAGGATGGTAAATGATAGGATAGAGGAGGTGAGCAGGCGCCTCCCGGCGGAGCCCATCCTCCGCCCCCCGTTGGCGCACGACAAGCGGGCCGTAAAGCCCGCTGGGGCGGCCCCCGCCCCCCCCCAGCGGAAGGTTGCAGGGCCTGCCCCGCCGCCTCCGGCCCCGGTAAAAGCTCTCGAGCCAGTAGCCAGGGCCAGACTAGGCGATGGGCAGCCGAAAACCAAAGTGGCCAAGAAGGCGGCGGCTCCACCCCCTGCCCCTGTTCAGGCCCCCAGGAAGCCCGCTAAGGCCGCCAAGGCTGCCCCGGCCCCGAGAGCCGTTCGGCCCTCGGAGGGAGGACCCGGCCCCTCGGGCCAAACGCCACCTCCGCCCACGCAGATGTCGTGGTCGCAGGTGGTGAAGAAGAAGGGGAAGGGGAAAGCCAAGGCCCCCCCCCCTCCCCCTAGCAAGAAGGCCGGGAAGGCGGCGACCGGGCCCAGACCCGTGAAGCTGTCCGTCCCCAAGACGGCGGCAGTGGTGGTCTCCCTCAAGCCGGGGGCCACCACCACTCTGCAGGCCACCATGGCTAAGGCCATCAACGGCCTTAGCCTCATGGAGGTAGGCCTGCAGAGCGTGAGGGTCAGGACCTCGATGACGGGGTCCCGAGTCATTGAGGTCCCAGGGGAGAAGGGCCACGAAATCGCCGACACCCTGGCAGCCAAGCTGCAGGGGATAGTCGGCGATGACGCCGACGTGAGCCGCCCCGTCAAAATGGCCGGCATCCAAATCGCCGGCCTGGACGAGTCGGCCACGAAGGAGTCGGTGGCCCAGGCCGTCGCCGCGGCGGGAGCGTGCCTGCCGGCGCAGGTGAAGGTGGGGGCCGTCCGCGCCCTTTACGATGGCACTGGGTCAGTTTTGGTCCAGTGCCCAGTGCTGGCTGCGGTGGCCCTTCAAAAGGCTGGGAGGATCCTGGTGGGCTGGGCCTCCGCCAGGGTCACGACAGTGGGGCCGACACCGATGAGGTGCTTCAAGTGCTACGGTGTCGGCCACTCGAGGGAGCTGTGCCCCTCCAAAATAGACCGGAGCAATTACTGCTTCCGGTGCAGCAAGGAGGGGCACAAAATGGGGGAGTGCTGGGAGAAGGCGTGGTGTGCCGTGTGCCACCAGGCCAAACTCCCGGCCAAGCACATGCTGGGGGGGAAGAATTGTTTCCCCCCAGTAACGAAGGGAAGGGAGACGAGGCCGCAGCGGCCCCGCCCCCCCGTTCCGAGTACAGACGCCCCCGCGGAAGCAGCCGCCGGCCGGGCCATCGAAGTGACCCGCATGGAGCTCTAAATGCCAGCACACCATTTAGAGCTCCTGCAGGTCAACGTCAATCACTCCGCCAGAGCACAAGACTTGCTCATGCAAGCTATGGCGGAGTGGTCGATTGACGTTGCGGTGGTGGCGGAGCCCTACTTCGTCCCTCCCCTACCCAATTGGGTAGGGTCGACGGACGAGTGGGTTGCCGTGGTTGTGCCGGCGGTCGGCAACGGTCCCCCCCTTATCAGGTTAGAGGGCGGCCCAGGGTTTGTGGCGGCCAAATGGGGGAGTGACACCGTACTTGTTGCGGTGTACTTCTCCCCCAATAGGCCGCTGGCCGCCTTCGAGGTCTTCCTGGGGGTCCTGGGGGGGGTCGTGCGGAGGGCGGCCCCGCGCCAAATAATAGTCCTGGGGGACCTCAACGCCAAAAGCGCGGCGTGGGGTTCCCCCATAACGGACGCGCGCGGGGGTGTGCTGAGGGATTGGGTGGCGGCAACGGGCCTAGTGGTCCTAAACCAGGGCAGCGCCAACACTTGCGTGCGGCGGCAGGGGGGGTCCATCGTGGACGTAACGTTCGCGACCCCTGCCATTGCCGCACGCCTAACGGATTGGCGTGTCCTGGAGGACGTGGAGACCCTCTCTGACCATCTGTACATCAGATTGAGGGTCTCCACAAGAGGGGGCCAGCCGCCACCCATCCCAGGGGGGGGGCGTAGAGGGGGGGCGGAGGAGTTCCCCAAGTGGTCCCTGTCCCTTATGGACAGGGCCAAGGCGGACGAGGCGGCGATGGTGGAGGCATGGTGTGCTGCCCCACCCGCCGCCTTGGGTGTGGAGGAGAGGGCCAGCCGGTTCCGCTCGGCGTTACAGGCCGTCTGCGGAGCCGCCATGCCCCGGGCGAGGCGCCTCTTTGCCCGGAGGAAGGTATACTGGTGGTCCGCAGATATTGCGGCCCTGCGGACCACCAGTAACAGTGCCCGCCGCGCCTACCAACACTGTAGGCGCAGGCGGCACACCGCCGAGGAGGAGGAGGGGCTCTACGAGGCCCTCAAAGAAGCTAAGGGGGCCCTCGTCCTGTCCATAGCGAAGGCCAAGGATGACGCACACGAGTCATTCTTGGCCACGCTGGACGGGGATCCGTGGGGGAGGCCGTACAGGGTGGTGCGCAACAAAATGCGCACCGCCCCCCCCATGGACTCCTTGGAGCCCCCCCTCCTGAGGAGGGTCATCGAGGGACTGTTTCCGGCAGCTCCCTCGATAACTCCCCCGGTGATGACCGAGCCACCGGGGGACTTGGAGGACCCACTCGAACTCGCCATCGCGCCGGTAAGCGATGACGAGTTCGACAGGGCGGTGGACCGGCTCCGGGGCTGCAAGAAAGCCCCGGGGCCCGACGGAGTACCGGGTAAGGTGCTCCCCATCGCCCTTAAACACCTCGGGGACCGACTCAGGCAGTTGATGGACGACTGCCTGAGGGAGGGACGGTTCCCGAGGGTGTGGAAGGAGGGGAGGCTCTGCCTCCTCCGAAAAGAGGGTCGACCCCCCGACAGTCCTTCTGCCTATCGCCCCATAGTGCTGCTGGATGAGGCCGGGAAGATGATGGAGAGGATCCTGGCCTACAGGATCCAGCAGCACTTGGAGACCGCCGGCCCGAACGTCTCAGACAGACAGTTCGGGTTTAGGGAAGGGCGGTCTACGCTCGACGCGCTGAAGTCCCTTAGGGACTTCTGTGAGTACGCGTCGAGCAGAGGGGAGGGTGTGGTGGCGGTGTCGTTGGACATCGCCAACGCGTTTGGCACCCTCCCCTATGGGGTGATAAGGGAGGCACTAATTTACCATCAAGTGCCTCCCTACCTGCGGCGGATCATAGAGCACTACCTCACCGAGCGGGTAGTGCTCTATGAGCAGAGGGACGGTCGACGGGGGTCGACGGAGATGGCCTGTGGCGTACCCCAAGGTTCCGTGCTCGGTCCGCTTTTATGGAACCTGGGGTACGATTGGGCCATCAGGGGGGAGTTGCTCCCACGGACGGCCACCATCTGCTATGCAGATGACACCATGGTGGCCGTGCGTGGGACCGACATGAGGGAGGCGCTGTGCCGGGCGGAAGCGGCGGCCGAGCTGACCATTTACCGGATTGGTCGGCTCGGCCTGAGGGTGGCCCTCCCGAAGACTGAGGCGATAGTCTTCGGGGGGCGGGGGTGGAGGCTGCCAGCTGGCGCTGCGCTCACCTTGGGGGGGGAGTCGGTCCCGATCAAGCCCCATATAAAATATCTGGGGCTTGTCCTGGACCGACGCTGGAATTTCGGGGAGCACTTTTCACAGTTAGCTCCCCGAATTGTGGGCGCCGCGTCGGCGCTGGGTCGGCTTCTGCCGAACGTGGGTGGGCCGGGCTCCTTGTGCCGCCGGCTATATGCCGGCGTTACAAGGAGCATGGCTCTGTACGGGGCCCCCATCTGGGCGGACAAGCTGTCCGCCCGGAACAGGGCCCTGCTACAGAGGCCACAGCGGGTGGTGGCCCTCCGAATTGTGAGGGCCTACATGACGGTGGCCCACGCCGCGGCCTGCCTCCTCGCCTGCACCCCGCCCTGGGAGTTGGACGCAGAGGTGCAGGCAGAGACCTATGCAGTTAGGTCCAGGGCCCGGGCGAGGGGAGAACGCCCGGACCCTGAGGAGGTTGAGGAGACGCGCCGGATGATGGAGCGCCGACTGCGGGACAGGTGGAAGGCGAACCTGGAGGACGCCCCCTATGGAACCCGGACCATAGGGGCGATCCTCCCGTCGCTTGACACCTGGTTGGGGAGGGCAGTCGGTGCTACATCATACCGGCTTGTGCAGGTATTGACCGGACACGGATGCTTCGGTCATTACCTGCACAACATTGGGAGGGAGCCCGGTCCGCAGTGCCATGAGTGCGGCGATCCGGACGACACGGCTCAGCACACCCTCGAGGTGTGCAGCCGGTGGAGTGCGGAGCGCCGCACTATGGCACTGGCCATAGGGCGACAGGACCTCTCCCTGCACAGCGTTGTGTCTGCAATGCTGTGCAGCGACGGGTCCTGGAGGGCTGTGGCCTCCTTCTGCGAGTGTGTCATCTCGCAGAAGGAGGCCTCGGAGCGTGAGCGCGAGGAGTCTCCTCACGCGCATCCGCTCCGGCGTAGACGGCGGGGGGTGAGGCGGCGGCGTTTTGCCGCCCGCCTCAACCCTTAGTGGCTGCGGGTGGGGGATGGGAGTCCCTCGCCCGCCGTAGGCTAGCCACTGGGCGGTCTGGGAGAGGGGCCACGCGTACTCGGCCTCTCTCTCCCTCGACGCGGGAAGCCCCGGCAAATGGCTGGGGCGGCCGGTAGACGTCGTGGAGAAAGCTTTGGCGGGTTCCACGGCGTCTTGCCAATCCGGCAGGGGGGTACGCCAGGGTGGTTTTTAGTGGGTTGCGCTCCGATGCCCCCTCTCATTCGGAGGGGGGGTGACGGGGTGAGTCCCACATATCCCCTCGCCACTCCCATGGTGAGGGGAATGCATAAAGCATTTTCCACCCTGTCAAAAAAAAAAAAAAAAAAAAAAAAAAAAAAAAAAAAAAAAAAAAGGTTAGGTTAGGTTAGGTTAGGTTAGGTTAGGTTAGG